>JAVGWX010000008.1:19467750-20792581 GCA_036924085.1 Ariolimax columbianus
CTTTTACCTGATTTGACTGCGAGTGAGTACAGTCGTACGATCGGGTGTGCTGTCGTGCGCGTGCGAGCCTTAAAAAAACTAAAAACTCCACCTAAACAAAGCACGAGCAGGATCCATTGACACCATCACCGCTTTCTGTTGATGGGGGGCGTGGTGTCCTGCGATCTCATGGGTCAGAGCAGGCTGTGTGCAAGTTCATTGATTGTATCGCCCGCTGGAGAATGCAACAGCTGCTCACCTCAACAATTATACAGCGATCCACTTAGTGTTAACAGTACACATCCCACTATCACAATGCTTTTATTTTCTCGTTCTATATCAGACATTCACACACATGATTCTAACACATGCAACAGTCAGTTCAAGTCGTCCGATAATGCCGTACAGCCAAAAATGCAGGACTTATAATGTGGCCATGCGACTTACCTGTTGCTGAAAGTTGTGGAACAAGTGTTCGATTGTCATGAGGTCTGAAGGGGACAAATGGATAGATCTGGTTGTTGTTGTTGCGAATGCCCACAATGAGTAGGTTTACTCTTTTGTGCGCCCTGAAAAGGACGTAAAGTGGTGGGTTCCAGTAGCCCTCCTCACATGCCGAACGTGCTGATGAAGGTGGTCCGGGGTTCTCTATGAGGTTTTGCTATGCTTGGCTTCATCTGCATATCGCTCACTACAACGAGGATCACGTCGATCCCTCCCACCGTTAGCACGGTATATTTCCATGCAAACAGCCCGTTTCCAGGCAAGGCTACTAAGACGCCAATGTGAGGGCTTGGCCAGTATGTTTTGCCTGACCAGACGTTAGTCTCCCATCCCGAAAAGATCTGATCGTTATTATTTCTTATTTTTAAAAAAAACCCAATTAGAATGAAGGTTAATCTTTTCTTCTTCTTCTTCTTCTTCTTCTTCTTCTTCTTCTTCTTCTTCTTCTTCTTCTTCTTCTTCTTCTTCTTCGTACGCTGTCAGACGTCAACTTGAATTTGTTCGAAGAAAGCTGCAGTCATCCTGAGGCAGCAGAAGTTCAGCGGTCATTTTCCCTGTACCACAGGTGCATTCGTCAGTGCCGCCTATCTTCAGTTTATTGAATAGATGGTACCTCAGTCTGTTGTGGCCTGTGTGGAGTTTCAAGACCACCGTTTTAAATATCTGGGGTCGATTGTCAGTGATGAAGGATCAAAATGTGAGGTGTTGGCCAGAATAGCACAGATTAATAGCGGCGCTTGCACGGCTTAACAAAATCTGGCAAGATTAACGGTTAGCACTATCCACGAAAATCTGATTAATTCGTACACTGGTCCTATCAATACTCCTCTATGCTTGTGAGACATGGACAGTTACAGCTGACCTTCAACGAAGGATACAAATGAGGAAATAGAGATAGAATTACAACAGCAATAGGGCCTTTTGAAGACCTCTTGGCAACTATCAAAAGAAGGAACCTCGCTTGGTACGGTCACATATCGAGATCAAATAGTCTTGCAAATACGATCCTCCACGGAAAGATGCAAGACAGACGACGAAAGAAGCCGGCCCAAAAAGAAGTGGGGTGACAACATAAAAGAATGGACCAATCTCCGACCAGAAGAGGCACAGGCAGCGGCCGCTGACAGAGAAGGGGGGCGTGGGGTTGTGAGGATGTCTTCGTGTGTGCCCCAACGACCTCACCGGTTACGGGATGACCTGATCTGACCCATTTGCCGCGAGACACACGACCGTTGCGTCACTCATATTTGACTATAAACAATTCCTAATGAAATCCACAAATGTTTTTCGCAAAGACATGACATGGACGAAGCCCTAGGCTAACTCTGTGGTCTCATACCAGTAGTATATCATATTCTTTGTACAGATAACATTCTTTTATTTTACATTTCAATGATCATTTGTATGTCAGAGTCTTTAGTCAAAGTTTGAAGTGTGCTTCAAACACGTCTTTTTTTTTTTAAATGGCAGATTCGTCTTTGTACAAGTAACACTTTTATTTTACATTTCAATGATCATTTGTATGATAAATTCTTTTGCAATCACTCAAAGTTTGATGTGTGCTTCAAACACGTTTTTTTTTTAAATGGCAGATTCGTCTTTGTACAAGTAACACATTTATTTTACATTTCAATTATCATTTGAATGATAGGGTCTTTTGCAATCACTCAAAGTTTGATGTGTGCTTCAAACACGTTTTTTTTAATGGCAGATTCGTCTTTGTACAAGTAACACTTTTATTTTACATTTCAATTATCATTTGTATGATAGGGTCTTTTGCAATCACTCAAAGTTTGATGTGTGCTTCAAACACGTTTTTTTTCATGGCAGATTCGTCTTTGTACAAGTAACACATTTATTTTACATTTCAATTATCATTTGAATGATAGGGTCTTTTGCAATCACTCAAAGTTTGATGTGTGCTTCAAACACGTCTTTTTTTTTTTAAATGGCAGATTCGTCTTTGTACAAGTAACACTTTTATTTTACATTTCAATTATCATTTGTATGATAGGGTCTTTTGCAATCACTCAAAGTTTGATGTGTGCTTCAAACACGTTTTTTATAATGGCAGATTCGTCTTTCGTTCTATGTGAAGCACAGGGACACCATCTCAGTTGGCCCATGTACAGGATACATGTTTCCGAGCATTTTCAGTGGTGCTTTCATTTGCAATAGTTTTACTTGATGAGGTTGCAAACCTCAACCTTCTTCAGTCGTATTTACGACCTGTTTTGAAGGTTACAGTGGTCATATACTCCTCAATCCGGGTACCAACCACGGGATGAAAGTCTTGGATGCGGTGTACACTGAAATATACTAACTTTCCCATTGTATATAGAGTGACATTAACTTATGTGACTTCTGGGTGATTGCTAGCATTAAGGGACACTACTCAAAATAATTCAAGGGCCACTTACCACATCTCACCATATTACAAATTGAAAACGGGAAATCAGTCATATTTAATCGCATTGTTCTTCATTCAGCCGTGTGACAGTTTCATATAAACAACGAGCCTAAGTGGGACCGATTTCTATTTAATTTGATACGTCCTTCCGCAGAAATAAATTCTGATCGTCACATCTACAAATTAACGTGTTAATTGTGCTGTCCAAATAGGTACAAACATCCACGTCTTCCAATGGTTATCCATCCAGCATGATTGAATCTGTTGAGTGTTAACTGGTTCACGCCGTAGAGTTGATATAACGGCTTGTAAAATTGGTTACATTTCTATAGAGCCGATAGATTGGCTGGAACTGTCGCCATACATATATTTGAAAGTTTCTCAGTTACTACGTTCCATTAATGAATGTTGTTGTTGAATGCTGACAGTGAGCTTACTCGTTAGTACGTTCTGAAAATGGCGTTAAGTGGCGGGTTGCAGTATTTTTCTTTACATTCCGTGCGTGCTGATGAAGGTGGACTGGGGTCCTCCAGGCTGGTGTGCTATGATTGGCTTCATCTGCGTGCTGCTCACAACTTCGAGGATCACGTTGATCCCCCACTTCGTTAGCAACTACCATGAAACAGCCTGTTTTCAGGAAAAACTAAATGGAAGTGAGGTGGTGGTACTGCTTCTTCTTCTTCTTCTTCTTCTTCTTCTTCTTCTTCTTCTTCTTCATCATCCATCCTCCCACCCAAGCCAGCCACCCAGCCACCCATCCCTCGATCCATCCATCCATCCATTCTTCATCTTCTGCATCCTCTTTCTCTTCCTGTTCTTCCTCTTCTTCATCGTCTTCCTCTTCTTCTTCCTCTTCTTCTCCTGCCTCTTCTTCTCCTGCTTCTTCATCTTCTTCTTTATGTTCTTCATTTTCATAATCTCCTAATTACTGTTATTTGTTTTCTTTTGCAATTGTTGTTCATCTTCCATTATCACACACAACCAGCACCAACGACAGCCACCCACCACCATCCACAACGACCCACCCACCTTGACTCACCCTCCACCACTACCTACCACCAAAGCCACCATCACCTCCCACCACCACGACCCGCCATTCACTACCCAAAACGACTACCGTGGAATAACCTGTTTTCAGGGAACTCCACATGGAAGTGGAGTGATGGCCTTGGTCGGTTTATTTCGCCTGACCCTAACATTGTAGGATAACTATATTTTCTTAACCAAACGTTTCTCCTTTCCCCTCAGTAATGTATATCTTCCTACCAGAGGTTTCATATTTCTAAAACTAATGCCCCCCGTTATCCAAATAATCTGAAGTGAATATTGCGGAGTTTGATTTTCTTCGTGTTTATAATCATGTCCAATTTGGTCAATTTTCTTTCATTTGTAAATATGTACCAGGAAAGAACTACAATTTGAGGCCTAACGTCGTTTAGTCTCTACCCCTCATACACGGCAAAAGTGTCTTCTATGAGATTACCCTCATATTTACATGAAACTAACAAGTTTTATTTTCTGCCGGTATAGAAATTATTGGCTTTAAATTACACCTAACCGCCAACCACGAACCCGGATGTCAAAACTCCCATCTTGTGACGCGAGCTTAAGTAAAGTTTGTCTTTTGTTTGAATGTGTTATCTCTTGAAAGAAAAACTAACGTCTCGAACACGCTATCTCTCGCGGTAACCTCAAATTACCAGGAGACGCGAAATGGTTTACTATGTACGTGCTTGGCCTAATCAGTACACCGTTTGGGTAAGTATGCCAATTATTAGGGGACATCTGGAAAGGTTTTTAGTGCAGATAAGATACTACGTACTTTAACAGAACAAGCACATTTAAGTCATGATTGACTATAGGTTGATGCGACCGTAAAGAGGAAACGCCATGACCTACTTTAAGGCAACTCTCTATTGAATATTCTATTTTATTTCCCCTTGCCTCGTTGTCGTTCTCTGTGTTGTAACAGCTTCTTTTTACTCAGCATGAAATGTCTCTTCAAGGTGCATCATCACTTGGAGTGGTCTGCAGCTCCCCCTCCCAGGATGTCACTTATTCTCAGTGCCATCATGTCACTCGTACACACTTCTTTGAGCCTCAGATGTGGTCGGCTGACTGTAATTTTGCCATCTGTCAGCTGTACACAGAGGATATACTCGCATCTAACATTACCACGCCAGTGTGGTCTTCCCTGCCTAAGGAGAACGTACATACTTGGGAGGCTGGTGCGAGAGTACACATTCCTCACTTTGTCCCTCTAAGTTGTTGTTTGCGAATGCCCACAATGAGTAGGTTACTCTTTTGAGCGCCCTGAAAAGGACGTTAAGTGGCTGGTTGCAGTAGCTTTCCTCACATCCCGAGCGTGCTGATGAAGGTAGACCGGGGTCATCTAGTCGGTTGTGCTGTGCTTGCCTCATCTGCGTGTCACTCACTACTACGGCGATCACGTCGATCCCTCACCTTGTTAGCCAGGCTGCACTGACAACAGTCCCTGTCCAGGGAGGGCTACTAGGAAGCCGAGGTGAGGGTCTTGGCCAGTATATTTTGCCTGACCAGACGTTAGTTTTCCTCCCCATCCTTTTAAGTAATTCTAAAAATCGATCACAGACGTTGAAGATGGATGGTGTTAAAGATATACGTTTAACTTGTTTGGCATGCGTTGCTCAAGTCTCGCTACAACACAGGAGCGTCCGGTACAGGCGCCTTAACTCACCCAAAACAGATTTCCCTATGTTCTCATCCTATGTAACGGAACATTCCATTTCGGGTTAACGAGGGACAGGTCTAAATAATTTAATTTAAAATAAATAAGTAAAGACTTAGATAAAGATATACGTGTAGAACAGATGGTTATATACAGCTGTGCGAAGGTTAGGGTTAGGGTTATAGTTTAGAGTTAGGTTAGGGTTAGCTAACATGGTTGTTATTACATCGTCTGACAGCATGGATAATGTCATGCTGCTGTAGGAACTCCATGCTACCCTCCTTACCATCGACCAACGTTGGCAGATTCAAGAAATTCCCGCCTATTTTCGCATAATGTTTGACACCACAAACAGTTACAACATGGGATATTCTGTGACGTCACTACCTCAACCTCGGTTCTAAAAATATATATCTTTTGTTTGGGAAGAATTACCACAAGCACAATTCCTCCATAATTCATTTACCAAGTATCCAAGAATAAGTTTCCTAATATTTAAAAAAAACCATGACTGCCTTTCGCCCCAAAAAGAATGTTCATTTTCATTTCAGCGACACAGATTACGTGTCTATATGTCAAAGTTGCTTTATCGTAAAAAAATAGAACGCACCTAGGCATGTTGACCAGCGAAACGAAATATAGAGTTGTGGTGTATTGCATCATTTATAGAGTAGTGAGTGAGAAGTCTGCTGGAACATAGGAGTGCTGAATGGGGCTGGGAGTTATACATCGAACGGGACATGTCAGATCGATACCGGTCGATAGAGTAAGCGTAGGAAATATAGATCACGAGAGACGGACAGAGAAAGTGAGAAAGAGAGAGAGAGAGAGAAAGAGAGAGAGAGAATAGAGACAATATGAGATATGGACACAAAAGAATAGGTGTTGAGACATTGGCTGAAGATAGAGGGTGATAGACGGATAAGAGAAAGGTAGAGAGAGAGAGAGAAAACACACATATATATGGGCACAGAAAAGAAAAGCATCGAGACATTGACTAAAGAGTGAGGATCATAGACTGATAGACAGATACAACAGAAACACAAAGAGAGAGAGAGAGAGAGAGAGAGAGAGAGAGAACACACAGATAGACCTTATGAGATATGGACACAGTAAAGAGAGATATCGAGACATTGGCTGAAGAGAGAGGATGATAGACAGATAAGAGAAAGGTAGAGAGAGAGAGAAAGAGAGAGAGAGAGAGAGAAAACACACATATATATGGGCACAGAAAAGAAAAGCATCGAGACATTGACTAAAGAGTGAGGATCATAGACTGATAGACAGATACAACAGAAACACAGAGAGAGAGAGAGAGAGAGAGAGAGAGAGAGAACACACAGATAGACCTTATGAGATATGGACACAGTAAAGAGAGATATTGAGACATTGGCTGAAGAGAGAGGATGATAGACAGATAAGAGAAAGGCAGAGAGAGAGAGAAAGAGAGAGAGAGAGAGAACACACAGATAGACCTTATGAGATATGGACACAGTAAAGAGAGATATCGAGACATTGGCTGAAGAGAGAGGATGATAGACAGATAAGAGAAAGGTAGAGAGAGAGAGAAAGAGAGAGAGAGAGAGAGAAAACACACATATATATGGGCACAGAAAAGAAAAGCATCGAGACATTGACTAAAGAGTGAGGATCATAGACTGATAGACAGATACAACAGAAACACAGAGAGAGAGAGAGAGAGAGAGAGAGAGAACACACAGATAGACCTTATGAGATATGGACACAGTAAAGAGAGATATCGAGACATTGGCTGAAGAGAGAGGATGATAGACAGATAAGAGAAAGGTAGAGAGAGAGAGAAAGAGAGAGAGAGAGAGAAAACACACATATATATGGGCACAGAAAAGAAAAGCATCGAGACATTGACTAAAGAGTGAGGATCATAGACTGATAGACAGATACAACAGAAACACAGAGAGAGAGAGAGAGAGAGAGAGAGAGAGAGCACACAGATAGACCTTATGAGATATGGACACAGTAAAGAGAGATATCGAGACATTGGCTGAAGAGAGAGGGTGATAGACAGATAAGAGAAAGGTAGAGAGAGAGAGAGAGAGAGAGAAAACACACAAATATATGGGCACAGAAAAGAAAAGCATCGAGACATTGACTAAAGAGAGAGGGCCACAGACTGTTGTTGTTTCCAATGCCCACAATGAGTAGGTTTACTCTTTTTTGCGCCCGATATCAGTACTCATTTCATTGGTCTGCTTTTATTTCCTGAGGCATTAGCTGTCCCCAATCTGCCTGGAAAAGTCCATGCCCTTTAACATGTTCGGCTTCACAAGGCCTGCTAGTAGCTATGCTACCGCTGGCTTAGCTTTCTTGGTCATGGATACAAACTCTCACCTCTACCACGAGGAATGAGCCGTCGAGGATAAAGTGTTGCGTCCTTTGTTGTAGTCACCTCTACCTTTATGGGGTAGTCTGAACTCGCTCCTTACTTGCAGCCTTCCATTTACCTTTTCACACCTCCTCCTCCTTCTTCTTCTTCTTCTTCTTCTTCGGGTTTTCTGAGCATGCTAAATCTTCAGTCATATTGCAGGGAAAAGTTTAGTCCTTTCCAGGTCTGAGCGGTGACCCAGTTGTTGTTGCCCCAGTTCTGCTCCATCTGGCCAGGTCTGAGCGGTGACCCAGTTGTTGTTGCCCCAGTTCTGCTCCACCTGGCCAGGTCTGAGCGGTGACCCAGTTGTTGTTGCCCCAGTTCTGCTCCACCTGGCCTGGTCTGAGCGGTGACCCAATTGTTATTGCCCCAGTTCTGTTCCAACTAGCCAGGACTTGCATCTTAGTTCTTCGCAGGCCGGGCAGTCTTGAAGTACGTGTTCAGGGATCTGGACTCCTGTCCCACATGTATATTCATTTATTTGGGATATTTTGAGTCGTTATAGTTGGCCCAGTTTTCTGCAGAGACCCGTTCTCTTGCGGAAGATTGCAGTTAGCTGGTGTCTTTGTAGCTGGTGGATTGGGTCTGGGCTGTTACTCTCTCCCATTTCTTTCTAACATTTGATTTTATACTGGCTGCGAATGAACACGCCACCACTGCAGCCAGCCAATTAAGATTGTTTCCCAGCAATGCAGTCATTCACCTTTTAGCTCCAAAGTGAAGTATATATTTTAACTGCATATATCTCGTTAAAGCCACGATGGCCAAACGATATCTAGCGAGCTACCATATTGGCAGTAGCTCGTGAGAAATATTTTTTTCATTAAAATTGCACCTAATATGATTCAGCTCCGAGTTCGAATTGCAAAACTGCGTGCACTAAATCGAATTGACAGTTCGATGTGAAATTTACAACTGTACATATGGTTTGTACTCAACGCGATGAAAGATAAGGATATAAAGATAAGTGGGAAAGTAATCCGAATGAAGAGACGAACAACTTATATATATATATATATATATATATATATATATATATATATATATATATATATATATATATATATATATAGTTAGTTACTTGCTCATCGCAAGAGAAGATCGTGACATCATCAGACGGTTTTTTTCGTGATAATGTAACTTGAGCTGTATTTGGATTATAGTGAGAAAGTAGCTGCGTTGGTCGTCAACCTCGCTCTCTTGTCCCGAGCTACCTTGAACCAGTGGCAAGACATACGTCAAGACGACTGGAGGTTAACTCAAGATGCAGGCATTCTGCTCCCTTCGCCCTTGAGACCGAGGGTCGCTTGAAGCTTGTGGGATTCGACACACACATACACACACATATTTACAAACATACATTTTTACACACACACATGCATACATATATCAATCATCCTAGGCGTCCCAGTCTCTGTAGATCATGTGCGTGGCCCCCTGTGAATTTTGTCCAAATCTGTCTCATGTATTTCGACACTGTCTGCTATGGCTGTAAAGGCCGATCCGCGAGTTCACTCCCTGCCACATATCGCGCAACCATGCCGACTAGGCTGGCTTGCCTGGTGTTCCTTGCTCTCTTTATTCTTTTTATTTTCTCTGCATCCAGATGACCTCTACGAACGTCAGCAGCCAACTATGCCCCCTTCCGACTGTCTCCAAACAGCTCGATCCTGAGCAATTGTTTCCCAGCCCTCATATGGGATATTGCATGACTTCATGGCCCTCTTGCATATGTTCTTCAATCCCACTGTGGGGCGATTCTTCTAGTTTCAATGGCCAGCTGTCTATAGAGACGATCCTTTGACAGCCTCTCATCTTCCATGCGGTAAACATACATACATGCAAACATACACACATATAGATAGGTAGATTTATAGACATACGATTTACACATTGATTAAATATGGGTAGAGCCGCACGCAGAAACTTCTTCAAGCGTATTCATGAATTGATTCGTGTGTTTCAACAACTTGCACCCCCTTTCACTGTAATGTCGTCCAAATTTTAAAAAAAAACTTGATATCTAAAAATAGGTACAGAATCTTAAGCGCGACACGTTTGCAAGATAAGGCAACCGTAAAGTACCTTGCCCTATCTGTCCCCAACTTATTATTCCCCCTCGGTCCTTTGACCTCCCGCCCGCTTTCTTTACCTCTGGGGATATTTCATTGGAGCGCAAATACCGAACACAGCACAGGTGTGTAGCGGTGTAATACGAAAGCACGCAGTGTACAGCCAAAGTGACAGTCGTTCCGTACAGTAAGACAAGCCAAGTGTTTCCATGGTTGCTTGTGTGTGTTCTGTGTCCACACTTTCCTTACAGGGTTTTGTGTTGGCCCGGCCGGATATATCTGTGACACGAAATTAATTTTGATGGCTGCCATTTGAGGTTTGTGATTATTTTTAATGCTATAGACTTTTAGTACGTACATCTTTATTGGTTTTGACTTTCCTGTCAAACTCCGTCGTGGTAGTATTCCTAGTTGAATCCACCTAGCGGTAAATTGGTACTTGACTTCATTTAGAGTTGGGAAGTTTAGGCGTCGAGGAAATGAAGTGGTTACCCTCGTTTCACAAACGCCTGACAAGTTGAGACCACGTGCATTAAAGTCTTGAACACCTCATCTCTCGCTGCCGTAACTGCTATCTTATACAGACAAAGAGTAGAAATAAAAGGAATTAGTCATATCATGTCATAGAAGTTGAGATAGTCGATCAATCAAAATCTTTTAAGTTTAACGTAGGGAGAAAATCTTCAACAGAAATAATACGAGATACGCCAAGCCCCGTCTGTCTAATTTTCTTTGCTGGCTGAGTTGGTCTTTACCTTTGAATGACTTGTCCATATTTGTTGAAGTTTTAATAGCTTACTTTATCTACTGGACGAGGTTGTTGCTGATTGCCCACAATGTCAGCAAGACTACCCTTTTGTGCACCCTGAATAGGGCGTTAAATGGCGGGTTACAGCAGCTTTCTTCACATTCCGAGCGTGGAGATAAAGGTGGATCGGGGGTACTCGGCCTGTTGTGTCATGCTTAGCTTCGTCTGTGCAACGCTCACTGCTACTTGAATTTTTTTGGGTATGTTTTGTAAAAGGAGCAGAGCATTGCCGAATGGTTTCGAGGCATGCCTGACAACAAGGAAGTCGGCGGTTCGAATCCGGGTATGGCATATGTTTTTCTGTTGGGGATAAACTAAACAAACTTAGCCAGCGCACGACGTGGCGACAGCAGTGGCGAAGCGGCCTGTAGTTCTCAGCCTAAAAAACCCATCGACTACCCCAGCAATGGGGAAAAGTCCTATTGACAGGTATGTGTGTGTAAATCTTGCTTCTCTGTATTCTACTAGTGGAAATACGTCACTTTCTACCCTAGACGGTAGTCTTTTAGGCGATATCAGAACATATTAACCAGTGCTTGGATGCGTCTGTGATAGTTAAGGCGATCTCAGTAGAGCAACCTAACCAAAGTGCAATAGAAGGGCTCGTGTTACAGGATGCGTCTCTGATAGTTAAAGCGATCTCAGTAGAGCAACCTAACCAAAGTGCAATAGAAGGGCTCGTGTTACAGGATGCGTCTGTGATAGTTAAGGCGATCTCAGTAGGTCGACCCAACCAAAGTGCAATAGAAGGGTTCGTGTTACAGTTGTGTAAGAGTTTGATTGTTAGACAAAGTGAAAGTTATATGAAATGGGGTGCGAGGAAGAAGTAGGAAAATGGGAGAGTGAAGTTAGATGAAGTATATGGGTTGGACTGTGTGTGTCCTGTAAGTCTAACGGCGTGTGTTCGATTTCCCCCCCCCCCCCCCCATGTTTCAAGGTGCCCCTTTTATCAAGGGAGGTGGGACCAGAGTGCCTGTATTCTGAAGTACCTCCAGTGGTCTTGCCACTAATCCAAGGTAGCTCGGTTGATGACCATCGCAGTTTCTTCCTCACTATAATCCAAATACAGTGCAAGTTACATCATCAAGACAAAACCGTCTGATGTTGTCGCCATCATCAAGACAAAACCGTCTGATGTTGTCGCCATCATCAAGACAAAACCGTCTGATGTTGTCGCCATGTCAACTAACTCTATTCTACTGGCTCACATCGATTCACTTCTCTTTAGCTAAACTGCCTTGAAAACTGTGTTTCCGACGAACGCTACATGTAATAGAGCTGTGGTCTTGGTCAGTATATTACCCCTGACTCGACGTCCTGGTCAGTATGTTATGACTCACCGTACCAACGTCTCAGTTCCTCATATGATGAGGTATTCAGCCCCACGCCCAATTTACTTAATCACCTTTTAGGACATGCTTGGTAGGTTACTGTTCATTTCTCCCCTATTCTGACCCCGATAACACTCTGTATAACACATATACGTAATGTTGAGATGGTGCAAAATGATTGTATATATAGTGGATAAAAACTCATGTAGCTAATGGCTCGTTGACCGCCTACGTTTTTATGTCCTGGTGGGGTCAAGGAGCCATAACTGATATGTGGTTTTTTTCAACCTGCAGTTTCGATCTGTTTATTTTATTTATTTCTCTATAGTACACATAGGTAACATGTACTGTTGGGATGGTGCAGGTTGATAGTACATAATGGTAGTGTTGGGATGGTGCAGGTTGATAGTACATAATGGTAGTGATGGGATGGTGCAGGTTGATAGTACATAATGGTAGTGATGGGATGGTGCAGGTTGATAGTACATAATGGTAGTGATGGGATGGTGCAGGTTGATAGTACATAATGGTAGTGATCAATATGGCTAGCAACACCGGTTTCTGAAGAGAAGTTGGAAATGTATATTTTTGTGTAGTGATATATTTACATGTTAATCGTGATCGTAAATTAACATGTAAATCGTGATGATATAAATAATTTAACATGTCAATGGTGATAATAAATTAACATGTAACTTGGCACATGTAGAGTAAATCGATTCGGTACAGACCACGTGACCATGCTGAGAGAGTAAGCGAAGGTGGTCCCATGACACACACATGTTGGGGATGAAGCGATTAAAGACTTCATTGAGCGAGGCATCAGCTTCCTGTGAGGTAGGATGGCAGTTCTCTTCTTCGCTGCTATTATTTCATTAATAGTAAACCAGGTACCCATTTGAGGCAGTAGACTGAAACGTACCGATAACTCTGATATAACACTCGTGATACTTTTGCCAGCTTCTCCCTCGTTGAAAGAAAGTACACACGTGTAAAATTGAAATGCGTTATTCAAAGGACACCCGTGATCTTAGTATGTAGGCGACACACTGTTGTAACATTTTCGGTTAAACCGGATTCTTTATGACGTTTACCATATCACTGCGCCTAGGCTGTGTTTAATTGAAAGAACGAGTCACTGCTAAAGCAGGGCTTCTCAATCGGTGATCTGTTGACCACAAAGTAGTTTACTGACTTCTCTATCTTTGCTCTGTTTGTTGTTTTCGAATGCCCACAATGAGTAGGTTACTCTTTTGTGTACCCTGAAAAGGACGTTAAGTGGTGGGTTGCTGTAGCTTTCCTCACATCCCGAGCATGCTGAAGGTGTAACGGTGTCATCAAGACGGTTGTGCTATGTTTAACTTCATTTGCGTGTCGCTCACTAATATGGGGATAACGTCGATCCCTCACCTCGTTAGCCAAGTTGCCATGAAAACAGCCCATTTCCATGAAGGGCTTCTAAGAAGCCGAAGTGAGGGTCTTGACCAGTATGTTTTGCCTGACCCTGACTAACATTTCTGACCAGTATATTTTGCCCGACCCTGACTAACATGGCTGACCAATACATTTTGTCTGACCCCGACTAGCATGGCTGATCAGTATGTTTTGCCTGACCCTGACTAACATTTCTGACCAGTATATTTTGCCTGACCCTGACTAACATGGCTGACCAATACATTTTGTCTGACCCCGACTAGCATGGCTGATCAGTATGTTTTGCCTGACCCTGACTAACATTTCTGACCAGTATATTTTGCCCGACCCTGACTAACATGGCTGACCAATACATTTTGTCTGACCCCGACTAGCATGGCTGATCAGTATGTTTTGCCTGACCCTGACTAACATGTCTGACCAGTATATTTTGCCCGACCCTGACTAACATGGCTGACCAATACATTTTGTCTGACCCCGACTAGCATGGCTGATCAGTATGTTTTGCCTGACCCTGACTAACATGTCTGACCAGAATGTTTTTCCTGACTCTGACTGACATGTCTGACCAATACATTTTGTCTGACCCCGACTAGCATGGCTGATCAGTATGTTTTGCCTGACCCTGACTAACATTTCTGACCAGTATATTTTGCCTGACCCTGACTAACATGGCTGACCAATACATTTTGTCTGACCCCGACTAGCATGGCTGATCAGTATGTTTTGCCTGACCCTGACTAGCATGGCTGATCAGTATGTTTTGCCTGACCCTGACTAGCATGGCTGATCAGTATGTTTTGCCTGACCCTGACTAACATGTCTGACCAGAATGTTTTTCCTGACTCTGACTGACATGTCTGACCAGTATATTTTGCCTGACACTGACTAACATGGCTGATCAGTATATTTTGCCCGACCCTGACTAACATGGCTGACCAATACATTTTGTCTGACCCCGACTAGCATGGCTGATCAGTATGTTTTGCCTGACCCTGACTAACATGTCTGACCAGAATGTTTTTCCTGACTCTGACTGACATGTCTGACCAATACATTTTGTCTGACCCCGACTAGCATGGCTGATCAGTATGTTTTGCCTGACCCTGACTAACATTTCTGACCAGTATATTTTGCCTGACCCTGACTAACATGGCTGACCAATACATTTTGTCTGACCCCGACTAGCATGGCTGATCAGTATGTTTTGCCTGACCCTGACTAGCATGGCTGATCAGTATGTTTTGCCTGACCCTGACTAGCATGGCTGATCAGTATGTTTTGCCTGACCCTGACTAACATGTCTGACCAGAATGTTTTTCCTGACTCTGACTGACATGTCTGACCAGTATATTTTGCCTGACACTGACTAACATGGCTGATCAGTATATTTTGCCTGACCAGACGCTAGTCTTCCCCATCCTTGCTCTAGAAATTAGTAATAATAATTGCCCATCTGAAGCGAAGATGACGACAGCATCAGATTTATGCTTCAAGAACTGATCTCATATGACTGTAAAATCCAATCCTGGCACGGTAGACTCTGCCGAACTTAGGACGCACACAAATGTTAAACCAGCTGAAGGGTCGTCGTGTGTTCATTCTTTCGATCGCTTTTTTGGGGAGTCTCGGTTAGGGTTTCTCTATGCGATCTGAACACCTTGTGTGATGCTAGAGCACCAGGTAGAACAGTTCTGTGCAAGAATCTCGCAGGAGGTGACATCGGTTTTCAAGCTTTTCAGATACATTTTTAAGGCGTCTGTAGCATTTCTTCTGTCCACCAGACGAGCGTCTGTCTTCTGAGCTCACTGTATAGCATCTGCTTGGGGAGGCGCTCATCTGGTACGTGAACATGTTCCGTCCATCTGTTTTGGGCTGTCTGCAGTAGCTTATGGATGGTCAACATGTTTTAGAAGAAACAAGGGATGGCTGCTTTGTGTGTTACTAATCTGACATGTTGGTCTTGTTGTTCGAAGCTACTCTTGATGACTTCTTTACTCTTGACAATGGTTGTCTGGTCGATAAAAACGTATATAGTGGCTCGACGAACGCACTATAACAAAAACTATAGCTACGTAACAGCCACAATGTCTTCGTTAGGGGCAAAGGGTTAACGAAAAGCACACACAAAACAGACAAGACGTAATGTAAAATTAACGTTGTAAAATCACTGCCATACATGGATATCCCAGTTATGAAATAGAGTGGACCAAACAAGAAATCACAGGACATTGCAAGACTCGATGACTTTCATATGTGCAACGAGGACGGCGTGGTTAAGTGGCACGGCTCGCAGTCTGATAGCGCTGGGTTCGATCCCCAATCACAGCCCCGGCCGTTACCCAGGGGAAGCAAACCCTTAGAAAATGCAGGAGGAAGCAAACTCTTACATAAAATGCATGCTGATGTCGGATGCACTGGGCCGACAGGCGCAAAATAAAAACCACAGTGCAACGCACACCGCCTTGGGGATTAGAGAAATAAGACGAACGGAAAAAAAATATGTCCTAGTTAGCTATGTGTAACACCGGTCGACTGGAGGCGTGGGAGGGGCAGCCCTTGTTCTACAAAGCTCCGACAGATAGCAGGCAATCCTTCACCATTGAACAAGGTTTGGCTACAAGCCTCAGTAGTTAACTTAACTTCACGTCTTTCTACTGGTTTGGAAGACTGCAGAGTCTGTATACAACCAGTTTCATTTACATTTCTTTGCCCTAAAAACTATGTCCATCCAATCTATTATTAAATGCATTAATTGTCCCTGCCTCCACTACTTCATGTGACAATGCATGCCAAGCATTCAACACTCTCTGACTAAAAACAATATTTTCTAATATCTGGATATGGTAGTTGTCGATCGATGCAACGGGCCGAAGATGTACGAACAAATTAAAGTTGACATCTGACAGCGTACGA
Organism: Ariolimax columbianus; assembly: GCA_036924085.1. NCBI lineage: Eukaryota > Metazoa > Mollusca > Gastropoda > Stylommatophora > Arionidae > Ariolimax > Ariolimax columbianus. Next base: position 19,484,316 of record JAVGWX010000008.1, read on the forward strand.
AGACGAAGAATTTGTTGGGCTTAAACGTACAGTTATCTCAACCCCACTGTAAACTACGACATCACATCTATTTTACGACGAATGTCGAAAAAGAAATGTATCATAATCAACTGTAGTATCATAATTAAATATTTCATGACTAATTAGAGTATCATTATTGACTGGAGTATCCTAATCGCATAGATTATCATGGGCTGCATTGAAGAAGAAGGCTCTCAAAAGGAATCGATCGAGCGAAGCGTTTGCATCACTGTGTTCTAAGGGGAGTCAAGAGCAATGTTTAGAATTCCATTGACTTTAACGAAGACTATTACGGATTAAAAATCTGGCAAAGATGGCGCCGTAACTGGCTGCGAGTCTACATTTCTCTACTGTTTTGGATCATTATGGATGCCGCCAGACCATGGATTTGCCTGGAATTCACACTAGTCGACGACTTGCACTTGTGTTCACGGATACGTGGAGTGGTTTTCCGTCTGGACTTGCTATTTCGTTCTTTTTTTGTGATTTCTTCCATCCGTTTATCCTGGTCTAGACGCCGGCTGAATGGCGCTACCCTTAAACTATCATTACGGATGTGCAGATGGAAGCCCAAATGCAAAGGCAATTTATTACACCCTGCCACGCTTCAGAACAAAGAAATAATTTATTGAGAATATGTTATTGAAAAGAAAAGCCACTGGTTGCGAGGTTTAAATGCACGCCCTCCGACATATTTGCTAGGGTTCATAGCCCACTAAAGCGTAGGTGTTTTTCTGTTGTCGAACCTGCAGACTACACGGGCAAGCGGCTTTTGTTCCCTAGCCGTAGCAGACATATGCAGACCTTTTTAAGTGGGAATAAACGTCGCACATGTAGGTTGTCAATGTGAAGGATTGAGTATAGTGTAGCAACAGGTCGCATTGCTGCGGAGAACAGTGTCAAAATGTAGAAAAATCTGAGGTTTAATATCAAGGCTTAGGGCACAGTGAAAGCATTATTGATGCTCGGGACAGGCAGTTGTGCAGATCCTCGATCGCACTTAGGGAAAGTTTGCAGGGTATATGGATAGTATCTCGCGCTAACCCAAACACGAGACACGTTTCCCGTACGCCCTGAGCATGCGAGTTCTTAGTCGACCTGTACTTCTACAGGAGTAGATGCCCATGTGCAGGTTCCATCTCTGGTATGAACTGGATGTAAACGGGACACGTTTTTACGGAGGATGGTTAACCGATAGCGAGTCCATCTCAATAGACTCGAAGTCTAGAGCAAAGTAGATCCGCATCCTGTTAGGCGCCATCTATGCTGCTCCAAACAAACCACCTAACCATGGTCGGTGGTGTGCCATGTCATACAGTTAATCGTCTCGTACGACACGCTCTCTGTGGGGCAGTGGTGCTATTCTTGTCCTTGTCATACACAAAGACTGACCACTCGGACTGAGGATGCTAGTAGCAAAATGCAAGTTAGATACTAAAGAAATGAAAGCTGGAATGGAGGTTCGAAGGTAGCTAGCTAAACAAATGGAGGTTCGGAGGTAGCTAGCTAAACAAATGGAGGTTCGTAGGTAGCTAGCTAAACAAATGGAGGTTCGGAGGTAGCTAGCTAAACAAATGGAGACATGGAGGTTCGGAGGTAGCTAGCTAAACAAATGGAGGTTCGTAGGTAGCTAGCTAAACAAATGGAGGTTCGGAGGTAGCTAGCTAAACAAATGGAGGTTCGGAGGTAGCTAGCTAAACAAATGGAGGTTCGGAGGTAGCTAGCTAAACAAATGGAGGTTCGGAGGTAGCTAGCTAAACAAATTAAAGCTCTAAAGCTAGTAACTAAACAATGTAGTTGCAACAATAACAGTCTATTATAAGCACTGGGGATCAAGATGCTGAGGAGCGCATCAGCCGCAGTGGTCAGCGACCCATAGCTGACTGCTAGCGTCAGGGCCAGCTAACCAGAGCTGCCAAGACCGTTCTACACCTCCACGCGGTGATCCTGGATAACAAGCTGCAACAGGGGAGACTGACTACGGAGAAGGGATCGAAGAGGGAATGCTAACCCGGTACTCAAAAAATGCTTGAAGTCGGATGTGTTAGACCGAAAGGTGCAAATATCACAGTCAAGCTGTAAACTACGACACAGCGCATTCCATTCTCTGGACTATATTCTGCTAATTAAGCCCTTTCAGAGTTTAGTAGCGGGAGATTGAGAATGAGCGAAGCCAAGCCATAAGCGTTGGTAAAACATATCCACTGGTTTACAGAAGCGAAGTAATATGTTCATGCAAATTCGAACCACGGACATGTAAGTGCCGGATGCGCCTCGCTACAGAGAAATAAATGAGTTATGGAATTCGGTCGGCTAGACACTCTCTTGCATGAAGATGGATCCATCACTTGAAGGTCCAAGGTTCAAATCCGGAATATATATTACTACACTTTCATTTACCGAAGTCCGATAGGGGAGTAAAGGAAAGTAACACTGTAAACAGCAATTCATCACGACATTTTTTGGGGGGACCAGGTTCGCTTTCCCTCTTCGACCCCTAATCTCTTAGCCAGACTGCGTGGTTGTAGTCTGTTTCCAGGGCCGTATTTGGCCGCGGAATAGGATCTTGTGCTTATTATACTTGTCTCTGCAATGGGATGATGAAGGTGATGTTGAATGCCCACAATGAGTAAGGTTACTCTTTTGCGCGTCATGAATAGTACGATGAGATGCCGGTTTGCAGTTGGTTTCTTCACATCCTGAGCGCGCTAATGAAGATTCTTCTTCTTCATTCGTCTTCAGACCTCGACTTCAATGACTTTAATTATGGCAGCAGTCGACTTAAGGCTCCGTGCACTTCCGTACAGCTTCTCGTGGAAGAACAATGGATGTTGTTGCTAAATGCTACTTCTTTTGGCGGTATACAGTGGGCAGGACTGCAAAATGGGAGCTGTGCCGCAGGCACAAAGGTCCGTAGTGCCAATCTTGAACTTGTACAGATGAAATCTCAAGTCTGTTGTGTCCTGTGTGTAGTCGGCGAATGATCACCTTGTCTCGTCTGGAGAGTTGGTGGAAGGTTGGCAGTGTCTTCCAAATGGTTGTGCTATGTCTGACTTCATTCGCTTGTCGCTCACTGCTACGGAGATCACGTCGATCCCCGCCTATTTAGCAATGTTTTTAGCAAGGTTGCCATTGAAACAGTCCGTTTCTGTGGAAAAACTACCAGGGAGTAGAGGCGGGGGTCTTGGCCAGTACGTTTTGCCTGACCCGACCTTAGTTTCATCCCCTGTAATGATATATTAGTATCACAGTTTGGAAACCATTACTAAAACATTGATGTAATAATTTCAAAAGGCATGAATGCCATCAACGAGAAAGTAGTGAGAGATAAAAGAAGTCAACGTATTCGAGAGAGGACAGTGGCGTTATATTGCTAGACCAAGTACATGAATAATTGAAAGTGCATATTCAAACTCACCAGATTTTGCGTATAACAGAGACAGCAGGCAATGTTTGAGCGTGTTGGTTCATGTATTTACGCAGAAAATAACCAGGGCTGAGTATTAATGTAAACAAAATCGGACCCACTGCACTAGAAGAGAGCAGGTCGTGGTCTTCAGACTCCGCACAGGCCACAACAGACTGAGGTACCATCTATTCAATAAGCTGAAGATAGGTGGCACTGACGAATGCACCTGTGGTACAGGGAAAATGACCGCTGAATATCTGCTGCAAAATTGCCCGACATACGAGGACCAGAGAAAGCACATGTGGCCATCACCAGTGGCAACACTAGACAAGCTCTATGGCAGTTTCGACAGCCTCAGGATGACAGCTGCTTTCTTCGAACAATTACAAGTTGACGTCTGACAGCGTACGAAGAAGAAGAAGGCCCCACTGCACTCAACGAAGTATATCGTTAATTGTATGTGGATTGAACGTCGTGTATGAATATAAATCGAGTGCAAGCTTTGTTTGGTATCTGAGCATACTTTAAATCACTTCGTGAAAGGGGCATGACTTCGGTAGTAGAATCCACAATATAAAACCTTTAATAAAACAACAAAAATGGCTCTACGTAGCGCTGGAAGAGAAGTGGTATAAAGTAGTGATTAGCATAATAGTAGTTGGTCCGTTTTCTGGCCTAGTGCCAACACAGACATAACTTGTCGGCTGGTTACACATAGTGTTGGTGTTGTTCGCAGATGCACTTAATGAGGCTTTCTCTGTAGCACTTTACGTCGGCTTTTGTTAGATCCATAGGCGTGATTGAGAAGGTGGACGGGGTCCTTCTGAATATATCACAATACAAGTCTTTTCTCGAAGCTCACCACTATGATGACTACATTGTTGGCCCCCTCCCACATTGTTGGCCTGGTTGCTGTGGGGGCAGTCTGTTTACAGGAGCACGAGCGATGACGTGAGGTGGTGTTGTTGTTTGTCGTTGCCTGGTTTCTCTATTCCCCATAGACGTGTGCGTTGCACTATGTTTTTATTTTGCACCTATCGACCCAGTGCATCCAACTTCGTCATGCATGATATATAAGGGTCTGCTTCTCCTGCATTTTCTAAGGGTTTGCTTCCCCGGGGTAACGGCCTGCCCTCTGATGGGGAACTGAACCAGTACCTTCGAGTTGTGAGCCGTGTCACTTAACCACTAGGCCACGACATCCTCTGGAATGCCCCTAATAAGTAATTTTACTCTTTTGTCAGGACGTTTAGTGCTGGGTTGCAGTAGACCGAGGTCCTCTAGGCGGTTGTGCTATGATTGGCTTCATCTGCGCGTCACTCACCACTGCGGAGATCACGTCGATATTCCACCTCGTTAACCGGACTGCCTAGAAGAACAGTCCGTTTCTAGGGAGGTCTACGTGGAAGTAGAGGTGAGGGTCTTGGCCAGTATATTTTGCCTGACCCTAACTAATATGTCTGATCAGCATGCCTTTCCTGACCAGACGTTAAGTTTTCCTCCACAGGACGTCAGGTAAGGGTCTTGATCGGTATGTTTCACGTCACCCCGACTAGTCAACCCTGCGATATACGTATGAGTGAATTGTGTTCATTCACCGACTGCCATGTTCATTAATTATGAGCAAATCTGGGATAGATACCACCATTGACCGAGCGTGTTAAGTGCTTTGGCGCAGTGTTCCTACGATGGGGGGAATGTAACAACACTTCTCTTGAGACTTCTACTCTCGTTCTGAATAAGACTTTTTGTTACGCTGTATCGTAGTTTACAGCGGGGCAGCGATATCTGCTCCTTTAGGGCAGACACACCAGGTTTCAGCAAACAATTATTGGGGACCGGGGTTGTCTTTCCTTTCCGAACCACATTCTCTTAGCCAGGCTGAATGGGTGCAGTCTGTTTCCAGGGCCAGCACTTGAAAGCGGGGCGGAATAGTCTTGGCCAGCTTCTATTCACTACCCTGATCCGAGTGGCCTGCTAGAGGTAGCCGACTACTGTCAGCTCATTCATTGCTGCGTCGGTACTTACATCTTATTTCACCACAAACGTCCCATCGGACGTATTTGACAGCTGATTTTTACATATTTATTTTACGTTCGCTTAATTTTTCTATTCCCCAAGGCGGTGTGCGTTGCGCTGTGGTTTTTATATTTGATCGCTGATGACTAAACGGGATATTACATTTTTATTTTAAATGAATAAGTAAAGACTTGCGTACAGATATAAGTGTAGAAAAGATACTAACCCAAGAAATGCATTGCCAAGACGGCAGGAATACGCAGATATTTATGTCTATTCTCGCATAATGTTTAACACCCACAACCGTTGAAAAGTGGACTATTCTGTGGCGTCACTATCTCATATCCGGTGCTCAAAATAGATACGTCTTTATTCGCCCTAAACAAAAGACATAAGTACCGCTACGGCTTCTGTCCTACTTCGCTAAACCGAAAAAACAACTATCCAGACAAATGTAAATGCAACCTTAATGTAGAAAAATGTACAGTCATCAACATGGAAAGATCCAATAATGAAAATAGATACATGATGGGAGAGAACAACTTTAGAACAATAAAACTGGAAAGAGACCTAGGAGTTATAATAGATCATACAGGAAAGGTGCAGGAAAAAGTCCAGCTAGCATTGAAAAAGGCTGATGGCCATGTTGGGCATGATGAAAAAAAAACATTTCACATAAGAGCAAGGAAGTAATAGCCAAACTCTAAAAATCATTGGTGAAACATAAATTGGACTACTGTGTTCAGGTTTGGAGCCCTTAAATACAATCCTTATATAGGCTGGATATGAACATGGTGGGGAGGGTACAAAGATGAACAACACAAATTATCGCGGGGTTTCAGAATTATGGTTACGAGGAAAGAAAACAAAAAACTGGTCTTCAATGTCTCTAACAAAGAAGAATTTCAGGTGACTTAATGCAGGTGTATAAATTAATAAACGGAAAGTGTAAATTAGACTATAAGACAACGACCGGAATACAATATTTTAAAATATACGTGTGTTATTCTATTTGTACGAGTATAGCTAAGTAATTACTTTCAATATTGTTTTAGTATTGGCATTATGCTACATACAATACAGTTTTATTTTCTGAGAATTGTATGTTCGACGAGCATCGATGCCATATTTCTCAGTTTATTATCCTTCCTTTCGGGCAGATGGGGCTCGAAAGCCTAGTAAGGTATCTCATCTAGGAGAAGGAAAACTGATTTCAAACCATCTGAAGCCTTGCAGATAAGATACTGGCGTATCTTGTCGGGTTTTATCAGATATGGCTGTGCAACCTGTTTTCTGATAACACTGAAGGTTGATCGGCATCTACCTGACCATGCAACCGACCATGTGCGAAGGAGCACACGGAAGAGGGTACAATGCCTTATCATAGAGCGAGGAAAGGCAACCTCGGTTGAGTGTTGTGGCAGGGCAGATCAGACCCTTAGCCTTGGTTGACGGCTGGTCTAGGAGTGAAGCCCCGACAGGCGAACAGATAGAGCATTGCTCTGCTGATACGGCAGCTTATGCAAATCTATGGGTATCACCTTTCCCTTGGAACAAACAAGGCAGACCGAGAGAGTGACCATACTGCACGGGCAACACATGGTCTCTATACTTCTGCCCGTTCTTTGTGCTAAAAAACAGACAAGACGAAATGTATGAATGAATGCATTATCCTTCCTGGTGTGTTGTTCTGCTTGTTTCGTGGAATGATGTCCAAACTACCGATAGTATCCAGTTCACTTTACTTCAAATGGAGACGTTTTGATGCCTATCATGTTATGGCTTTCTCTTAGGATCTTCGGCAAATGTGCTCAATGCTACTTTGAATATTTATGATATCATGTTCAGACATCGTTTTACTACACCAGCTGAAAGTTAAAACACCACGCTCGTCAAGTGTAGGTGTCCATTTGTGTGATGATTCACTAGCTACAGAGATGCTGTCTACAGCAGAATACTCCACTTCTTCCCCTACCCTCACAAACACAAATATTACGACTACAAAGTATAGTATGCCAGCAAGGAGATTTTCTTCTCATGAATTCTGGTTTCATCAATTGATTGATCAGTCCGAAGTTAGGTTGTAAGGTTGTCTGAGCATGTCTCTCCATCTGACCCAATCATCTTGTAGATCAGTCCTAAGACTGGCTGTAAAACGTGGAGGGGCATGTCTCTCTATTTGATCGTATCCTCTGGTTGATCAGCCCTAAGACTTGTACCGTTGTCTGAGCATGTCTCTCTAGTTGACCATATTCTCTGTAGTTCTCGTCATTAAAGCATAGGTTCGTACTTTACAATCTGTGCATGCCTGAGATGTTATGCTGATCGCCATGTCTTATTTCCCTATGGTACTTGTCCTCTTGTAAATTATGTAGCAGATGTTCATGTCTCATACTACGCCCCAGCCAACTCAATTTTCGCTTGTGTATATGTTCAATATATGTCTTTGTACACTCCCCTCAGTGAGGATATTGTCAGTACTTCTTCATTCTGTGAAACTCAGCTCGCTCCATTATATGCTATCACCACATTTCAAACGCTTCCGAGCCTTTTTCGTACGTCTTTGCTAGAGTCCATGTGTCAGCTTCATAAAGTGAAGTTGAACATACTTGAGTATCGATGATTTTGTTTCTTAATTTATGTTCTGCTATTCTTTGAGGTTAGCAGTTTGTTGTTCTCTAAAGACCTTTTTGCCAATGCAATCCATGTCTTAAGTTCCGTCTGTATATTTCCCTCTTGTAATTAACGCATTAGCGTAGACTGCCGTAAATGTTTCAAAAATGGCTAAATAATCTGAGCAAACTCCGAAGCACCGTGTGACTGGTTTAGGTGAACTATACAAATCTCCCAGCTGGATACTACTCCCCAGTCAGTGCACAACTAAATGTGCAGCACAGATAATCTGCATAGCTAATGTGTGGTGTAAAGTCAGCCTACTTCGTCACTCGTAACGGAAATCTTGTTCAATTTTAGGACTATATAACGAACACCCAGATGCAATAGAGTCTAGTCCCCTTTTCTGTCAGTTTGAAAGCATTAGGCTTTGGTAAACCAGATGTGTTCGTTTTAATCGTTATATCTTGTGTATATCTGTAGGCCTATACATACAGCGTGCCCGCCTCACACCCAGAAGATTAAAATCAGGGATAATACAAAATATTTGTGCAGCTCGCAGGCAAGCTATGGAAAATATGTCTAATGCACCGATTGTTAATGCTGTTATAACGTTATACGGTATTTAAGTCTTACTTCATTCCAAATGAAATAAACTTTTATTTTCAGCAGCGAACTTGAGGTAGCGAAGTCACAGAATAGTCCATTTTTTTAAATGTTTGGGGTGTCAAACATTCTACGAGAATTTCCGCTCCTGCATACCATTATTCCTGCTGTCTAAGCAATGAATTTCTTGAATCTGTCAACGTTGTTTTATGATCAGGAGAGTAGCATCGGGTTTCTACAGCAGCAAAGCATTATCCATACTGTCAGTCGATGTAAAAACAACCATATTATCTCAACTTAACCAAAGCTCTAAACAACCATTCGCAAAACTGAAAATAACCGTCCTTTCTACACTTGTATCTCTATCTAAGCTTTACTTATTTATTTATAATAAAATTGTATCGACCTGTGTTCCCCTTAACCCGAAATGTAATGTCCCGTGATGTACGATTGTAACCCTAGGAACTCTGTTTGGGATGAATTATGACGCAAGTACCCGTTGTGCATGCGGTTGCAAAAGGCAAACCTGTTATTTTTTAACATAATGACAAAGTGTGTTATATATTTGTTAAGCTTACGTATGACCCACAAAAGCTCCGGGCCCCTAAGCTTCAGCCTACTCTGTTGGATAATCCGTTTCTGCCTTCGTTCCTTTTCCCAAAAATTGTGCTCACTGCCAATGTAGTTGAACGCTTCGAGCCTCAAACTTGCCTGCACAACCCTGATTGCTTTGTTCGGATACCTGTGGTAAGTTTTCGGTGTCACGTCGTAAAATCGGCCCACATTCTCTGAACCACGTGCGACATAGTTCTGACACAGCCACCAGGTAGCGTGCACCTCGACAGCACGCGACGCGTGTACGTGGGTGCGAGACTTTGAAGTCAGTAGTGACGCGCGATGTTGCCGTGTCAACGACCTACCCGTGCATATCTAACATTTCTACAACTGCGCCTAGGGATGTGCTGTCTGTCGAAGTGCGGTTTACCGTGAATTACAAAGAGAGCTATGGTGTATCATGAATAGACACGTCTAAAAGTTCGAAACCAACCTGGCCACACAAGAATAATGGATCTAGTCCATTTTTTTTTAAGAGCATACACTCTTACAACCAGTTTTATGACTGATAAAAAGGATGATACGGTCAAATGGAGAGACATGCTCAGACAATCTCATAACTAGTCTTAGGACTGACTGATCAACCGGATAATAGGGTTAAATGGAGAGAAATGCTCAAGCAACCTTACAACCAGTCTTAGGACTGATCAACCAGAGGTTAGGGTCAAATGGAGAGACATGCTCAGGCAACTTTACAACCATCATACAAGATAAGAATTTAAAAAGAAACGCTTTTTATTTCAAAATGCACCAAGAATTATACAATTAGCTTAGCTGTTCTGTTACGTCTTGTGTCAATCACTCATTATGGCTCATAGGAAAAATGACCGAAAATCTTGTGGTCTGAATAATTACTACATTTATTTCAAATATATTTTCTAACAGGTTTCATTTGAAGATTCTAAAAAAACGTTAGGTTTTTCTTCAACACATCATACTTTTAATATTTGGGAATGAAACATACTCGTATTCTAAGAGTGACGTAAACGTTACGTTAATGAGGTTAACGTAACTAAATTATTCTATAATTTTTTAGTGCATTTTCAAATAAAAGTCTTACATTTTGTTAAGTCGAATTTTTTTGTCTTTCGAAAAAGTGCAACCTTTCTTATATTAAATTATGTTTAATGAAAAGAAATGATCCGATTATACTAATAAATGTAGATGAAAAGAATTATATACAATAATTATATTACATTATACTATTATAATATAACATTTTTATATGATTCATCCCTTAACTTACGTGCGTATGTAATATTATAAAACAAACATACGTTCGCACACATACGGACGTGCGCGCACACAAACACACAATCATACACCCCATTTGCATACGAATACATAGATCAACATTTTGGCAATTTATCCCAGCAGTTATCCCAAATGATCAAAAATTGTCTCCAAATATCATTAAAGTGTATTATAATCGTCCCAAAATATCATTAAAGTGTATTGTAATCGTCCCAAAATATTATTAAAGTGTATTGTAATCGTCCCAAAATATAATTAAAATGTTTTGTAATCGTCCCAAAATATCATTAAAGTGTATTGTAATCGTCCCAAAATATTATTAGTGTATTGTAATCGTCCCAAAATATCATTAAAGTGTATTGTAATCGTCCCAAAATATTAATTAAAGTGTATTGTAATCGTCCCAAAATATCATTAAAGTGTATTGTAATCGTCCCAAAATATCATTAAAGTGTATTGTAATCGGGGTTGTACCTGCTCTCAAAGTTTCATCTCTCAGTAAGACGATTTGACCCCGACTAACAAGTGAAGTGAAATGAAAACATCTAATACAAGCGAACAAGTTCCGAGGAGCCCGGGATTGGCCAGTTTGCCCTCTTCTGATTGGAGGCAGGGAATGAACTGATACCAAGTGCTTGTATCAGTGTAAGCGAACCATAACTGACCAAGACCATATTCCGCGTCTATGCGGCAGCCCTAGAAAAAGGCTACACTCTTGTAGTCTGGCCAAGATAATATGAATGCAGGAAGAAAGGCAAACATGGTCCCAAAGATGTCGTGCTGAAATCGGATGTGTTAAACTGAAAGTTGTAAATATTCCAGCCTTGCTGTAAACCACGACTCAACCTAACCATTTCAGAACAACGTCGAATGCCATCTGACCACGAGAACATACTTTCAAAACATCGATACCTCACTGGCTTTTTCTTTCTATCGGATATAAAATAAAAGTATAGCGTGAACAGTGTTGGCTACTGAAGGTGCAGCTGCATTTTATATCTAAGCCCTGCTGCACATTTACCACGTGGACCTCAGCAATGAGAATATACCCCATAGTGGTAGTGTAATAGTTGAACAGTGATCTTCAGACATGACGTAGTCCACAACTGTGACACTAATAAATCATCCAATGAACATCTTCCATAAAAAGTGTCTAACCAATCAGCTCCACTACAGTGGAAGGCTGACATTGCATACCCGGATATTGACACGGATAAAAAGCATGGACGACTTAGATGTCGAAATGCTGTAAAAACACGCCATTAACGACCGGGATACAATCAACTCGGTAAACAAACCCACGCAACCGTTATCGTCGTACCCACTGTTTTTCGCCGGGTCGTGATATCAGTCACGTGTCGGGTCAGTGTAGAGATGGTTATCAGTTAGTTGTTTGTGTCAACGTCTAGACTTGAGTGTCTCAACCAACGTTCCATGGAACCATATGTGTTTCAACAGAAGGTCTAAAAAGGTTGAATATAGAGATCGTTTATATATATATATATATATATATATACACACACACACATATACATTCACAGGCGTCTCAGTCTGCATTCCATGCGCGTGGCACCCTGTGAGCGCTTGCCTAGGCGCAGATTATGGAGACCCCGGGCTGCCCAAACTGCAGGACCCACCTCTCGGCCTCGCTGGTGTAATCCAAAGGAATGTAAAGCATGACAAATTGGCACCAGCTCAGCTGCCGGAATGAGTTCGCACTTTTGAAACCATCCGCCTTAGGTGCTACCACTCAGGATTTGCTGTCTGGGTTTACTCCTGTAGCCCCACACTCTCCCGAGGTTTCCACAAGGCAGTGAAGTCGTTTCCCGCAGATGCTAGTTACTGGAGACACCAGAGTAGCCAGCACTCTCTGGGACTTGTGTGTTTGAAATCTGAGTTTCTCCTCTCCTAGGCGAACTGCCTGAACAGACTAACGAGCTTCGTCTACCCGGGTCTAGAGTCAGAGTTTACCTTCTCTTATATTGGCTGCCAACCAAGGCTAATGAGCCCACTCTTCCCGTCCAGTTATACCGCCGGGTACTCGGTCGCGCCCCACAGCAAGTTCTGTAAGAAACAGGAGGCCCCTACTGGGAACACAATAATGTTGGAGAGGCCATTGGCATGGAAACTCCTGATCGACAAGCAATTAATCCAGCGGCGATCTCTACGTCTGGAAAGGAGAGGCTATAACAGACTCTTCACTTTCTTTTAACGAGCGGGACGTCCAGCCCAGACCTCGCTACCACCCATATATAGCAATAATAATAGCCGTCCATCCCAAGCGATGGTGATAACAGCAGTCAGACATCCTGTGTTGCACCTCAAAGGGGAGTCCGACGTGACTGTATAGTCCAATCCTGGCACAGAAATCACTTCCACATATGCATCATTTAAGGGCAAAGTTTGACATTTGAGTGTCAGTGGTTTTGTCTTTTCATAACATAAACCAACTGCAGAAGTGACTTACCTTTGTAGGGAGCAAATCTTCTTAGATCCTTTGTCAATAACAGATCAATAGCCATCCCACCTAATGGAACCTTGAAGGGCATCAGCAAACCTCTATTCTCCTCCTTCTTCCTCCTTCTCCCTCCTTCTTCCTCCTTCTCCCTGCTTCCTCCTTCTCCCTGCTTCCTCCTTCGTACCTCTTTTTCCTACTTCCTTCTTCTTCTTCTACGTCCAGACACCAAGCCTGTAGATGCGCGTGTGACCTAATGTTTCCCGTAGCTAACACACTCTGGATTCGGCATACCGGGTTGTGTTATGTATTCTGGGTTGTCTCCCAAAGACTTTCCATCTCCCATTGGTGACTGCAAGGCAGTGGGTTGGGTTGTTTACCGAGGTTGCATTTCCCGTGGCTATAGCCTATAGCGGCTCATGCTCGCTAGAATCTACCTGCCATATGACACATGGGCTATTTCTGTTGGAACAATATTGCCACCGGTTGTCCCACCCTGTCCTGCTGGGATACATTGCCGTTTGCTCCGTGACTACGTATTCATCCACATCTGACACACCATATCTGGGGGTCGTTCCACCATCCGTCACATGTGGACGGGCCTGCTTGGGGTCGCCCCTCCACCAGGAAACCTCCATCCACTTCATGAATAAGGAGCAAGTAGTAGAATGTAATACACACGACCGGATGTACCATTTTTTGTTGTTGTCCTTGCCTTCCTTCGATTGATCGTTCACCCGGGACCAAACCTTAAAGAAGTACTTACTCACACAAGTTTTTCTCGGTGTGTTACATGGGCCAGTCTTGTGGAAGAGGTTGAGAAGAAACGGCCAAACATACCTGTCAATCTCCCGTTACAAAAAAAAAAATTATAATTAAGACACCACTTTAATTTGTTAGGTGAAAAATTGAATTACAACATTCTACAATATAAATAAATATACAAACCATTAAAACCGGCAATAAAAAAAAAACCTTATAAAGTTTTTATTCCCAAACATAAACGTTGTTGTACTGCGCATGCCCAAAGGTGTGAAATATTTAAAAATGCCAAATGTGCGCATTATGAGTTGAGATGAACAGTTACGTTCCTTTGATTCTGAATATGCTGCGTTATATTCCGCTATTTATCCATTACCATCCATGTGTCAGGGCCCGAAAGGAGAAGCAGTGGTACTAACCTGCCAAGAAAGTTGTAAGAGGCGACTACTGTGGTTTGAACATTGGTTCTGTTAACACGTAGAAGCGAAAAGTAATATGTATGGCCTGTGGTTTTTATGTTATTAAATAAACTAATAGCCGAATAAGAGATTTCTTTGTGCTTCTAATTGCTCCAAAATCAACTGCAAAATAAGGGATAGCAACTCTAGTCTCCCAGACAATGTTTGTCAGTCTGGGCACCATATCGACTGAAAAAACTCAGACCCTTCTCTTCGTCTGTCTTCAGGAGCCTCCCTGTGGTGTCTTGAATGTTGGAGATAAGCTGGCTTGTAGTCGTTCCATTCATCTAATGTTCCCATCATGGGTACATTAGTGATGGGTAGAAGTGACATTTTGAAATCAATCAATGGCCGCCTGCTGGATGAGGACACCACAATAGATGAAGCAGCAATCCACAGACTGCAAAGTTTCGACATTAAACGAGGTTTGAGCGGAGTGAAGCACGTGTGAGAGGACGGCGCAGGAGAGTGTACAACTAGCGAGCTACAGGGACCAGCATCATCCATACCTAACGCCATTTGATGAGAGAGACTGAGCTATGGGTATGCCCGGAGTGCACTGACGTAGATTCTTAGAAACAGAAATAGAAACAGACAACGTTTAATAGAGTTTCTCTTTAAACTCGAAATGGCCACAGAACAGGGGGAAGGAATTCATGATGAGAACACTAATACTAAATTCAGCTGACAGCTTTCACATGGTGTTTGGAGATACCCTGCTGTAGGAGGCGCATTCATTTATCCGTTTTGGCAGAAACATTGACGTGGCATGGGGTACAGAAAAGGATATTTAATTAAGGATAGAGAAATGGACATGAGCTTTCGTCACATTTAAGAAATTGAAGAATTACAAAGAAATCAAGTCCGACACGAAGATTAAAATTGTCCTTCAACATAAAGTTGATAATGCTATTTGTCTTCGAAAACAGCAGCGGTTCTAAGAACACACGCGCAAACGTTTATAAACAGATGTTAGCACAAAATACTTGGTTTGAAGTAGTGCTATATGGCCATTAACACCGACATGTTAGAAAGGTATGGACAGTCAGCTATCAGTGAAATGCGACATACATGGAAGACACATACTTTGCGAAAAGAACCAGGGGATATTGCAAAACAGGCTGTTCTCGTGCCCAAAAGGTAAGAGGAGTTGGTGCAGATCAAAATACATTTGGAGAAGAGAATTGAAGGCAAACTTGAGGGACGGAGGACGGCGTCCGCTAGTGGTTAAGTGATACAGCTCACAACCGGAGGTGCTGGGTTCGATCCCCATCACAGCACTGACCGTTATCCCGGGGAAGCGCGGAAGTTACATCATCAAGATGGGCAACTGACGAACTATATTAATGCAGACGTTTGTCGCGTCATGGCGTATGCTCGCATATCTGCATTAAAAGATGGAATTGTTTAAATGTGTCTAAATTTTACTGGAAAAAACGTTATTAATATCTTTTGTTTTATTTACGTCTCAGTAGATAAGCGTCAGATTTAATCGATTTTGGATTCACAAACAGTAAAATACCCACAGGACCCAATCAATAGACTGAATAGGAAACAGTATACCACAATTTTTCGCCTCAGAACAGGTCATTGCAGACTAAATGCACACATGCATAAAATGAAAGTAGCACAGACTGCACAATGTACATAGAACACATCCTGCAAACATGCCCACTGCACCAAGACTCCCGCGAGAAGACCTGGCCCTAGGAAAGAAACATACAAGACAAACTGTGGGGAACCATTGAGGACCTGCGACTGACGTGTCACTTCATGGAGGCAGCCCATCTGGTGGCATAAAACGAGCATACGAAACCGAACGCAAAGAAGAAGGAGGATTCTACTAGTCAAGGTGGGCCATATGCGGCGGTTCGTGGACCATATGTTGCGCCTGCGCACGCGCTAATACACACACACCACACAAACCGTTTTCATAGTTCTGTCTAATGTTCTTAACCCATCTCTCTCAAGTAATCGTATCTTTAGGTAGTTACGTTTTCTTGTCACTAGTGCCGCGGCTGAGCGGCGTGGGGAGCTAACTTGTCTGCCCTATGCTAAGTACGTTGCGTCGGTCAGTGTGATTTATCAATCACTGTGATCTATCCACCTGCCTCGCTGTCGCCCTCTTGCCATGTAGTCAGATCTACCAGCGTTGTAAAACATCAGTGATAGTTAATAATGGTGCATTTCTCATGAGATGACCACACCAACGTACTCTGTGCCTGGAGATGTACTCTACACAAGACCTGGAGTCGACCTTACTTCGAATGTCGTCGTTTTCGCATTCTGTCTTTCCTAATGCGACCAATGACCTTCATCAAACACTTCATTTCACAAGTCGAAAGTTAGCTCTCCAGTGCAAATCCATTTCCCTCATAAAATGGACGGTCCGTCGGTTTCTGTCCTCGCCATTCAGTTTATCCGTTAGCAGGGTTAGAAATGGCCATGCTGTCACTCTGTTCTTCTGATAGAGTCAACAAACCCTGAGAACATGCTGATTGCTACCACTGTATTTGTTGTTGTTGTCACCATAAGGTCACAGCTGTGTGTTCAATCTGTGCATGCTTTGAACAGATGGTGTAAAAAGAGTAGCCGTAAAGTGGGTTCCATCCCACTGTAACATTCAAGGCAACGAGGAGGCAGACAGACTGGCAAAAGAAGGTGCAAGATTACCACAACCAGATACTAGTGTGACCTACGAAGAGTCCAAAAGGTTTATTAGGGACAGATACATGGCCAAATGGGAAACAGAATATACTGGCTACACACAAAAACGATGCCTATTACCAGTTGAACAGAAGAGAGCAGGTCGTGGTCTTCAGACTCCGCACATGCCACAACAGACTGAGGTACCATCTACTCAATAAACTGAAGATAGGTGGCACTGACGAATGCACCTGTGGTACAGGGAAAATGACCGCTGAACATCTGCTGCAAAGTTGCCCGATATACGAGGACCAGAGAAAGCACAGGTGGTCATCACCAGTGGCAACACTAGACAAGCTCTATGGCAGTGTCGACAGCCTCAGGATGACATCTGCTTTCTTCGAACAAATTCAAGTTGACGTCTGACAGCGTACGAAGAAGAAGAAGAACAGATGGTGTGTGAGTGTGCTGTGTTCTGAATATCCGTCACTTGAACTATTCTTGGTTGGGAGGGGGAGGTAGTACGCGTCATTTATATCATACCCTGGATTTTGGATTACGGCGCTGAGCAGGGCGTAAGTTTCAGCGGTGAGCGGTCTAGAGCGGCCAAGACCCTTTTCTACACCTCACACCACCCTCCCCCTCACACGTGGTGATCCACACGTGGATAACAGGGTAGACTGACTAAGGAGAAGGGATCGAAGAGGGACGGCTAACTCAATACCCACAAATGCCATGCTGAAGTCGGTAGTGTCGGACCGAAGTGTTCAAATATGGCAGTGCAGCTGTAAACTACAACTCAACTCATTCCGTTATCTGGACTACATAATGCTACTTGCACAGCTCTTTTAAGGGCTTGGCTGCAGGTGTTTGAGACCGAACCTCGCTCCTTTTGTGAGTTGATCAATGCTGTCATTATAATTAATGAAGAGACTAACGTCTGGTCAGGTGGGGAGAGGAGACTAACGTCTGTCAGGTGGGGAGAGGAGACTAACGTCTGGTCAGGTGGGGAGAAGAGACTAACGGCTGGTCAGGTGGGGAGAAGAGACTAACGTCTGGTCAGGTGGGGAGAGGAGACTAACGTCTGGTCAGGTGGGGAGAAGAGACTAACGTCTGGTCAGGTGGGGAGAAGAGACTAACGTCTGGTCAGGTGGGGAGAAGAGACTAACGTCTGGTCAGGTGGAGAGAAGAAACTAACGTCTGGTCAGGTGGGGAGAAGAGACTAATGTCTTAGTCAGTATATTTAGCCTGACCCAGACTAACATGTCTGACCAGTATATGTTCTCTGAACCTGACTAAGATGGCTTACCAGTATATTTAGCCCGACCCTGACTAACATGTCTGACCAGTATATTTTGCCCCACCCTAACATGTCTGACCAGTATATTTTGCCTAACCCTAACATGTCTGACCAGTATATTTTGCCTGACCCTGACTAACATGTCTGACCAGTATATGTTCTCTGAACTTGACTAAGATGGCTGACCAGTATATTTAGCCCGATCCTGACTAACATGTCTGACCAGTATATTTTCCCCGACCCTAACATGTCTGAGCAGTATATTTTGCCCGACCTTAACATGTCTGACCAGTATATTTTGACCGACCCTAACATGTCTGACCAGTATATTTAGCCCGACCTTAACATGTCTGACAAGTATATTTTGCCCGACCCTAACATGTCTGACCAGTATATTTTGCCTGACCCTAACATGTCTGACCAGTATATTTTGCCCGACAAGACGTCTCCACCCCTATTGAGTCAGTTAAAATGTACTGGCCAGGACCTTCTCCTCACTTTCACGCAGCTTTCCCTGGAAACAGGCTGGTGTATAAAAGACTGGACAACGAGGTGGGGGACAGCCGTGATCCCGTATTAGTGAACCGCACGCCGATGGAGCCAAGCGTAGTATATCCTGTATGGAAGACCCATGTTCACCTTTATCAGCACGATCGGTATGGGAGGAAAGATACCGTAACCTGCCCCGTAACGCTCTTTTCAAGGCCCTCAGAAGAGTAAAGTTACTCATTGTGGGCATTCCACACCAACACCAACGGTAAAATATACACTAAAACCTTAGGTCATTTACCTGTACATACATATCGATTGTTGTATTGATTAATATAATGATTTGCGTTTTCAATCCTAATTACAATTCTCTGCTTCCATAATCTTATAACAGCCAAATAATTTGGTGGTTGTGAGAAGCAACGTTCTTCAAATGACATACTGCTACTAACATTATATATACTTTAATCTTCACATTTCAATTATCACATCGTTTCACCTATAAAAGACCAAATAGTAAATGATGCAGCGTTTAGATAACAACACAAAAATGCTAATATACACATCCCACAATGTACAAAGTTACTCTACCATTAACAAAACATTACAATAGAATACAACTTGGTAGAAATTAATAGGACAGATCGATGACAAGACCCGGATGTCAAGGCGTATGGTGTGTAGATCTTTCTGAGAGGGGGTGGTTCGTCCAGAGCCGTGCTTGTTAACCTTTAAGATCAGTGGGTCTCAAACCACCTTGGCCCCACCACTGTAAAAGTGCTATTGTGTAAGCTTAAGTAAGACAGACAATTGAAGAGTTCCCAATAGTGTAAAATGTGTTATTTTGTAAAGACAGACAATTCAGATGTTCCCAGTAGTGCAAAACATGTTATTATGTAAGCTTAGTTTTTAGTTTGACCCGTTCTTCGTCAAGAGGTGGTCACCCTTGAGAGGGTCCCAACTCAGGATCCAGTCGTTTCTGTTGCAGGCGCGTGTCGGCCAGTGTGGTAGTATTCTGTCTGTTGTGGGGTCGTGAATGTTGTGTTTTTCTAGTGAATCTCGCCAGCGAGTTAGGGGCCGTCCCCGAGGTCTCTTTTTGTCGCGCGGATACCTCATGGTGGTTATAGTACTCCATCTTTCGTCTTGTCTTCTGGATATATGACCAGCCCAGCGGTGTTTCGAATGGTTGACGTACTGTAGGACATCCTTGATGTGTGACATTCTCCGGATGTCGCTATTGTGTAGTTCTCTATGCCGCTGTTGTCCGAGAGTTATGTCCACGAGGCGTCTTTCAAGAGATGCGTTTACTGTTCTCAGTTGGTTCTCTGCTACTTTGGTTAGAAACCATGTTACGCTACAATAGCAGAGCGCTGGCAGGGCTACCGAGTCGAAGATCTCCGCATGTAGTGTGGTGTCTCTTCCTGTCGTGATGGAGTTGAAGGCTGCCCATCCCGCCCGTTTCCGTCTGGCGATCTCAGGTTTTATGTTGTTCTCCGTGTTGAGGAGCCTTTCCATATAGACATATTCGTCAGCGTCCTATGTGGGCGTTCCACACAAGAGTATGGGGTTGGGCTCTGCGAAATGGTTGCGCAAAGCTCTGGTTTTCCCAAGGTTCATAGCTAGACCTGCTTTCATGCCTTCTGTGTCTAGTGACCGTAGCATCTCTGTCGCTTCCAGGGGCATCTCTGTGACGAGAACGATGTCGTCTGCGAATCTGAGGTGGTTAAGACGTCTTTCATCGATGTTGATGCCGTAGTTGTCCAGTCGCAGTGCCTCATCGTCGACTCTAGGCATGCAGAGAATAGGTTCGGCGAGATGGGGGTCTCCTTGCCGTACTCCCTTCTCTGTCGCGATAGTGATGGGTTGAGTGAATGGGCGGATGACGGTGGCGCATCCTTTATAGCATTGTTTAGTATTTCTATGTAGTGGAGGTGTACTCCCTGCTTGCCCAGCGCTTTCTACACGACCGAGTCAAATGCCTTTTTGTAGTCGATAACTGAGTATTAGCGGTGTGCGGTGCTCTCGTGCCCTTTCGGTCAGATTGCTGCAGGTTATGTGATCTAGTGTACTGTGTGTTTGTCTGAATCCAGCTTGTGATCCAGTGTACTGTATGTTTGTCTGAATCCAGTTTGTGATCTAGTGTACTGTATGTTTGTCTGAATCCAGCTTGTGATCTAGTGTACTGTATGTTTGTCTGAATCCAGCTTGTGATCTAGTGTACTGTATGTTTGTCTGAATCGAGCTTGTGATCTAATGTACTGTATGTTTGTCTGAATCCAGCTTGTGATCTAGTGTACTGTATGTTTGTCTGAATCCAGCTTGTGATCTAGTGTACTGTATGTTTGTCTTAATCCAGCTTGTTTGGTTGGTAGTGCTTCCTCGAGGGTCTTGCGGATCCTTGCTAGGAGGCATTTGGTAAAAATTGTGTACAGAATTAGAAGGAGTGTGATTGGTCGGTAGTTGGACAGGTCTTTTTTAATCTCCTTTTTTGTAGATTAGGACGGTCTGTGACTCTCGCCAGGTAGACGGGATTTCTGTTGTCTGTAAGTATCGAGAGAATCTGCTGGCTAGGGTTGTGTAGAGTGGGTGACCACATGCTTTCATCATATAGGCATGGGGATTTCCCTGTGGGTGTGTTTTCTACAGCGCTTCAAATTTCAGAGCTCAGAGAGGGTAATGTGGTTTTTGTTTGGGTGCGGTGGTGAGCGGGAAGGGATGATTGAAATACGTTTTTATTTTATTTTATGTGTTTGCCTCACTACTTTCTGCTGGCGGAGGCGCGCCTATTCAACACCAGACCGTAGTCAACCGGGCGATATTAAGACGCATAAACCAGTGCTTGGATGTATGTGTGCGTCTGTATGTACCTATGCTAGGTTTGTGTGCTCTCAGAAGCTAGCCCAACCAAAGTGCAATGGAAGGGTCTCACCCTGAGGGCGCGTGTGAAAGTTGTGCAAGAGTGTGACTGTAGGACAGAGTCAAATTAAACAGAGTGAGGTAAGAAGAGAGAGAAACGGAAGAGAGTCTCACTTTTCTGTCGTGACGTTACGCGCGTTCCGTAGGCAGTTTTCAGACAGGGAATTACGTCTTTGTGTTCTCTAATCTATGTAAGCTTAAGACAGACAATTCAGTAGTTGTAAATGGTGTAAAACGTGTTATTATGTAAGCCTTACTAGGACAGATAGTTCAATAGTTCTCAAAAGTGTAAAACGTGTTATTATGTAAGCCTGATTAGGACAGACAGTTCAATAGTTCTCAAAAGTGTAAAACGTGTTATTATGTAAGCCTGACTAGGACAGGCAGTTCAATAGTTCTCAAAAGGGTAAAAGTGCTATTATGTAGATCTTAGACAGACAGTAGCTCCTAGTTCCCAAAAAGTGTAAAACATGCTTTTAACTATGACTATCAAATCACTAGTTCCAATTAGTCAATAATTATATATGCAGCGATCCTGAGTTTCTTCTTCTTGAATCCTTTGTCAATAACTGGCCCATGTATCAAGATGCTGAGCAGCGCATGAGCTGCAGTGGTCAGTGACTCATAGCTGACTGCTAGCGTCAGGGCCAGCGAACCAAAGCTGCCAAGACCCTTCTACACCTCCATGCGGTGATCCTGGATAACAGACTGCAGCAGGGCAGACTGGCTAGGGAGAAGGGATCGAAGAGGGAATGCTAACCCGGTACTAAAAAAATGCTTGCTGAAGTCGGATGTATTGGACCGAAAGATGCTAATATCGCAGTCAAGCTGTAAACTATGACACAACGCATTCCGTTCTCTGGACTACATTCTGCTACTTAAGCCCTTTCAGTGTTTGGTAGTGGGAGATTGAGAATAAGCCAAGCCAATAACTGGCCCAGCTGGTGATCATAAAATGCCTTATGGGGTCTTCAAGGTCAGCAACATACTCCCTCCACTTCGTCCAGTCTGCAGCTATCCTTCATATGGTGCATTAGTTCTGGTTCATGATATCCATTTCAGCTTCTGTGGTCCTTTGCCAGATTGTCTTAAACCAACCCTTCGTTTTCCTTCCCTGTGAGGTCCATAGCTTGTAGTTCTGGTGATTGCTTCGGGTTATCTTCTTAGACCAGGGGGCGACACATTTGTTTAAGAGTCTAGCAGCTAGGTACAAAATGTAGTAACTAGATTTAGTTCTGGGTGTGAAGCATAATGATTGAGGAAATTGTGCAAGTAAATGCAACACTGGTCTTGAAATGTTTGCAATGTATTGTTGTTGAATACCCACAATGAGTGGGTTGCAGTAGTTTTCCTCACATCCTGAGCTTGCTGATGAAGGTGGAATGGGGTCATACATGCGGTTGTGATATGCTTGGCTTCATCTGCATGTTGCTCACTACTATTAGAAACATGTTGACCCCCCACCTCTTTAGTCAGTCTATCATAAAATAGCCCCACCTCTTTAGTCAGTCTATCATAAAATAGCCCGTTTCCAGGTAGAACTGCATAGATGTGAGGTGAGGGTCTTGGTCAGCATGTTTTGTATGACCTTGACTAACATGTCTGATCAGTATGTTTTGTCTGAACCTGACTAACATGTCTGATCAGTATGTTTTACCTGACTATATAAATATTTCTAGGCATCATGGACCCATGATTTGTCATGTCCTGCCAAAGGCCACAGCTAATCTAATTCCAGCATCAGCAGCTTTGGTGGTGTGCTTATCTTCATAGTTCCTGACAGATACATCTGAAGGAAAGTCATTTGGCGCTAGAACCATAGCTACTGGGTATATTTCTGATAGGCTGTCAAGCATCACACATACTGGTTTTTTTTATCTAACATACATACATACACATCACATGCTTTTTATAATATATGATAATAATGATCACTTTCTGTCCTTTAATTTTTAGGCCCTTTGGCATTTGACGAGGGCTGAGCAGTGCTTACCAAACATCGGACGTGGAGCAGCATTGACAAGACCTGGATAAGATGACGTCACTAAGCTTAGAAGATCTCCGGAAAATGTATAACCAGACGATGGCTCAAGCAGGTTAGTTTATTATGAGCAGTGATGGATTTATACATAGGGGCAACACAGCATGCTACATAAGAGCAGTGATGGATTTATATTGGAGCAGCAGGGCACAGTGAATAAAAGAGCTAATGGATTTAAATATGGGGAGCAGGGCACATTACATAAGATAAGTAACATATTTATATAGGGGGAGCAGAGCATGTTACATAAGAGAAGTAACATATTTATATAGGGGGAGCAGGGCATGTTACATAAGAGAAGTAACATATTTATATAGGGGGAGCAGGGCATGGTACATAAGATAAGTAACATATTTATATAGGGGGAGCAGGGCATGTTACATAAGAGAAGTAACATATTTATATAGGGGGAGCAGAGCATGTTACATAAGAGAAGTAACATATTTATATAGGGGGAGCAGGGCATGTTACATAAGAGAAGTAACATATTTATATAGGGGGAGCAGGGCATGGTACATAAGATAAGTAACATATTTATATAGGGGGAGCAGGGCATGTTACATAAGAGAAGTAACATATTTATATAGGGGGAGCAGGGCATGTTACATAAGAGAAGTAATAGATTGATATTGGGGCTGCAGAGGACAGTACATAAGAGTCAGATTAAGGACACATTACATATGTGCAAAGTCATGTTAGGGACACAGTGCTGAGTCAGGTTAAGAACACAGTACATAAATACTGAGCCAGGTTAGGGACACAGTACATAAATGCTGAGCCAGGTTAGGGGCACAGTACATAAATGCTGGGTCTGGTTGGGGGCACAGTACATAAATGCTGAGCCAGGTTAGGAACACAGTACATAAATGCTTAGCCAGGTTAGGGATGCAGTACATTAATGCTGAGCCAGGTCAGGAACACAGTACATAAATGCTTAGCCAGGTTAGGAACACAGTACATAAATGCTGAGCCAGTTCAGGAACACAGTACATAAATGCTGAGCCAGGTTAGGAACACAGTACATAAATGCTGAGCCAGGTCAGGAACACAGTACATAAATGCTGGGTCTGGTTAGGGACACATAACATAAATGCTGGATCTGGTTAGGGACACAGAACATAAATGCTGGGTCTGGTTAGGGACACAGTACATAAATGCTGAGCCAGGTAAGGGACACAGTACATAAATGCTGGGTCTGGTTAGGGACACAGAACATAAATGCTGGGTCTGGTTAGGGACACAGAACATAAATGCTGGGTCTGGTTAGGGACACATAACATAAATGCTGGATCTGGTTAGGGACACAGAACATAAATGCTGGGTGTGGTTAGGGACACAGAACATAAATGCTGGGTCTGGTTAGGGACACAGAACATAAATGCTGGGTCTGGTTAGGGACACAGAACATAAATGCTGGGTCTGGTTAGGGACACAGAACATAAATGCTGGGTCTGGTTAGGGACACAGTACATAAATGCTGAGCCAGGTCAGGATACAGTACATAAATGCTGAGCCAGGTTAGGAACACAGTATATAAATGCTTAGCCAGGTTAGGGACACAGTACATAAATGCTGAGCCAGGTCAGGAACACAGTACATAAATGCTGAGCCAGGTCAGGAACACAGCACATAAATGCTGGGTCTGGTTAGGGACATATACATGACTTTTGTTTTTTTGTCAAATGTTTGTCAAATATTTGTCTCTCTGTATTCTACTTGCGGAGGCATGCTATTTTCCACCCCAAGTCGCAGTCTTTTAGGTGATATCAGGACTTTTTAACCAGTGCTTGGATGTGTGTGTGTCTGTATGTACCTATGCTAGTTAGGGCGCTATCAGAGGTCAACCCAACAAAAATTAAATGGAAGGGCCTAACCCCGTGGGCGTGTGTGAAAGGCATGTAAGTGTGTGATTGTTGGACAGTGGGTGATTGTTGGACAGTGTGTGATTGTTGGATCTAGTGTGATTGTTGGACATAGTGTGATTGTTGCACATAGCGTGATTGTTGAACATATAGTGTGATTGTTGCACATAGTGTGATTGTTGAACATAGTGTGATTCTTGGACATAGTGTGATTGTTGGACATAGTGTGATTGTTGGACATAGTGTGATTGTTGGACATAGTGTGATTGTTGGACATAGTGTGATTGTTGGACATAGTGTGATTGTTGAACATAGTGTGATTCTTGGACATAGTGTGATTCTTGGACATAGTGTGATTGTTGGGCATAGTGTAATTGTTGGACATAGTGTGATTCGAGTGGGGAAGAAACGTTAGTCCTGCAAGACAACTTCCCTAAGAGAGACAACTCTGACCAAAAACAAACTGCTGCCTTGCAGATAGGCTGGGGGCAGCCAAAGGCTAAGGAGGGCATCCATACAGAAATGCCTGTTGAAATCGGATGCACTGAGCCACAGGCTTAACAAAATAAAACAGTGCAACGTAAATATCGCTGTAAACAGCGTACGATGAAGAAGAAGAAGGACCTAGTGTGATTGTTGGACAGAGTCAAATGAAAAATGAAATAGAGTGTGAAGTAAGAATATACAGAATACATGACTATTTTAAGATTAACAAGTACAGATTTTGCATAAAATCCTAATAATCAAACATGCATGTTATGCCTGCTACCAGGTAGCCAAAGGTAATATGTAGTATTATTTATTTTGCAATGTTCTTCTGCCTGGTGTACTAGGCCTGGGGGAATGCAGATTACGTTTTGGGTAGGAATTTCATGACTTTTTATAATTTTGACAGTACGGCAATTAAGGGTTCTTTTATATGCACAGCACAGTGTTTTTCGTCACTCGCCAATATGCGACTAGATGCTGGTCTCATCTGCCTTGAGACCATGGGTTGCTTGAAACTTCTGGGAGTCCAAACCCCCACCGTTTCATACTTGAGAGGCAAGCAGCTGCAGCGACTCCTACATAGTTTTCACTTCACAATGTGAGGCTGTGGGCGATGTTGTGTAGCAGAAAATAATCTACAGTAGAATGTAGATTATCTGAACTATTTAGAAAAATTATTTTTTTTAAAATTAAAAAAACAAAATAAAAACAACAAAAAATGTAAGCGGGGGTTCGACTACATTGCCTCTGGTTTTTTCCCCATTTTAGCTTGGTCTCTCTCAGCAGATGGGTACCTCATCTGTCGAGAGCATCGCACAAAGCATGAACTCTGTAGCTACAGCGACGAACCCAGGGATCTCCGGAAAAAATTGACATCATGAACCGACCGCCACAGCTTGAAATTGAACCCCGACCCTGATACTGACCCGTAACTGCATACCGAGTAGTGCGGTATCTGTCAATCACACCGGACAAGCAGAAATTGTAGGAGTTGACATAATGGCTCAAGAGACGAAGATCCGCATCTTCAACCTGTACGGACCACCAAATAAGGACCTATCTCTCTCGAGTATGGAAGTCAAAGACTCCAACTGCATAGTAGTTGGAGACTTCAACAGCCACTCGAAGAGATGGAGATACTCTGACACAGACAGCAGAGGTGACGAAGTGGAAGATTGGGAGATAGACACAAATCTCCATCTAATCAATAGGCCGGAGGATAGCCCTAGCTTCTATTCTAGAACATGGCATACCACCTCTACTTCAGATTTGGCCTTCTCCACAATGGACATTCATCATAAAATAGACCGCCAGGTGCTAAACCAATTGGCAGGTAGCGACCACAGGCCAATTAGGCTAGAAATTGATATGGAAATAGGACCACACGAAACAAAACCGCTCCCACGTTGGAATTACAAACGAGCCGACTGGGACAGATTTGCAAGCCTGACAGATGGGCTGTGTGAAACCATCAACACATGGAACAACAAAATGAAGCCCATGGTGGAAAGCCTAAGCAAAGCAATAATGCAAGCTGCCACTGAAACCATCCCAAGAGGGACAAGGAAAAATTATAAGCCCTATTGGAATGATGAGTTGCAGAAAGCGGAAGACGCAGTCACAAATGCTAGGAACATGGCAGAGCGAGAACAATCTATGGAGGCAAATATCGCACTCAAAGCCGCCACGGTGAAATACAAATACACTCTAAACCAAACAGCAAGAGAAAGCTGGAAAAACAAAACAGAAAGCCTCAACTTAGACAAAGAAGGGAACAAACTATGGAAGCTAGTCAGAGCCATGAATGACGAAACTCCGTCGAACAAACAAATTACCATCAAGCAGGGCGAAAACTTGCTCACTGGAAAAAAAGCCGCAAACACTTTTGTGGAACACTATGCCAGAGCGAACCACATAGATGTCCCTGCAGATAGGCATACAGATATTAATGAAGAGCAAAAGGGGCACAACAACATCAATATGGCACCAGAAGAGCACATGATGGCCAAATTAACAATGAGTGAAATGGAAGAGGCCATGAGAACATTAAAGAAAAAGAAATCTCCTGGAAAAGACGGGATAACAAATGAAATGCTGATGGGGCTGGGCCAAACAGCAAAGAGGAAACTGCTATCAGTCCTGAATCAAAGCTGGAAAAGGGGTATTGTACCCCAGGCATGGAAATATGCGGTACTTGTACCAGTACCAAAGAAAGGAAAAGACAAAACAGATCCAAATGGATACAGGCCTATCAGCCTACTGAGCTGTGTCGGCAAACTGATGGAACGTATGATAAACACCAGACTGATGTGGCATCTGGAAGAAAAACGGATACTAATTCCACAGCAAGCAGGCTTTAGACAGCACAGATCCACTGAGGATCAGGTCATCCTCATAGCCCAGGAAATAGAAGATGCCTACCAGGAACAGAAACACACAGTAGCGGTTTGTATGGATCTGGAAAAGGCATTTGACAAAGTCTGGAAAGGTGGACTTAGAGTCAAGCTAAGAAGAAGTGAAGTTTGTGGGAAAATGTACAAGTGGATCAACCACTACCTCAAAAACCGAACGGCCAGAGTTCAAGTACAAGGGCAGATGAGCAAAAAAGGTGACACTTGAGCAGGCAGTACCCCAAGGGGGAGTACTGTCACCCACACTCTTCCTGGTGTATATAAATGACATTACAGAGAATATACCAAGAAGAGTCCATAGCTCAATGTTTGCAGACGATCTGGCTATGTGGACCTCTGAAAAGAATCTTACCATAGCAAGAAATCGGATGCAGCAGGCCCTAACATTGCTGGAAGAGTGGGCGAACTCATGGCTGGTCAAAATAAACGAGGAAAAAAACATGTACAATATTCTCGCTATCAATCAAACACCAAATTAAGTCTAAACGGCAAATACCTGCAGCCAAACGACAACCCAAACTACCTGGGAGTCACATTTGATCGGCGCATGACATGGAAAAGTCAGATCGAGAGAAACCGAATGAGAGCCAGAGAAAGAATGGCAATCATGAGGAAACTTGCTGGCACAAGCTGGGGAGCAGACAAAAGTATACTAAAGAAACTGTACACTGGAAGAGTGAGACCAGTTCTCGAGTATGGCATTGTGGCATGGACAACAGCAGCAAAGGCGAACTTCGATAAAATTAGCAAACTCCAAAACCAAGCCATGAGAGTTATAACAGGAGGCATGAAGTCAACGCCAATTGTAGAACTTGAAAAGATTACAAAACTGCAATCCATGACCAACAGAAGATACTGCAGAGCCCAGCTGCAATCAGAAAAACTCAGAAGACTGACTGACCATCCAATGCACTAGAGACTAAACAATTTCGGAAATGGGAAACTAAAGCGAAAAAACTTTGCAAAAATAGCCAAAGCAAAGATGCATGAAAACCCCATGAAGGCACTAACACCAAAGCCCATCCCTACTGTACGAAAACCTACCTGGAGGCAGAATATGTTTCCAGAGGTGGTAGAAAATATACCAGGTATTGGAAACAAAAACTGCCAGTCTGAAAAAGAAAAGAGAGATACTACCCTGAGTTATATAACGGAAAACTATCCAAGCATGGACTGGACCCATGCATACACCGACGGTTCCGTAACAAATACAACACAGAACGGAGGGGCAGGAGCATTTCTGAACCTACCAAATGGTAGAAAAATAACACTGTCATTCGCTACTGGAAAATACACAAGCAATTTCAGAGCGGAGGCAGAGGCACTGAGGGCGGCAGTAGAAGAAATGGTGACAGGTAAAAGGAATGAAAGCCACATAGTCCTGCTTACAGATGCTCTGGCCGTAGTCACAGCACTAAAAAGCCAGAA
This sequence comes from Ariolimax columbianus, assembly GCA_036924085.1. Classification (NCBI taxonomy): domain Eukaryota; kingdom Metazoa; phylum Mollusca; class Gastropoda; order Stylommatophora; family Arionidae; genus Ariolimax; species Ariolimax columbianus. The sequence goes on from JAVGWX010000008.1 coordinate 19,514,110, forward strand.
AAATACTGAACTTAATGATTTAAGAGCAGTACTCTGCCAACTATGCCAGCAGTCCGCACCAAAAAGGGTAGTGGTGCAGTGGGTTCCATCTCACTGCAACATCCAAGGCAACGAGGAGGCAGACAGACTGGCAAAAGAAGGTGCAAAACTACCACAACCAGATACTAGTATGACATACGAAGAGTCAAAACGGCTTATTAGAGCTAGATACATGACCAAATGGGAAACCGAACATACTGGCTACACCAAAAACGATGCCTATTACCAGCTGAACAGAAGAGAGCAGGTCGTGGTCTTAAGACTTTGCACTGGCCACAATAGACTGAGGTACCACCTATTCAACAAATTGAAGATAGGTGGCACCGACGAATAACCGCGTGGTACAGGGAAAATGACCGCTGAGCATTTGCTGCAAAACTGCCCGACATACGAGGATCAGAGAGAGCAGATGTGGCCATCACCAGTGGCAACACTAGACAAGCTTTATGGCAGGGTCGACAGCCTCAGGATGACCGCTGCTTTTTTCGAAAAAATAATGGTTACTGTCTGACTGCGTACGAAGAAGAAGAAGAACTCCGACCGTCTGAACACGAGGCAAACAGCTTGACCAATTCGCCACAGAGACCCCCCCCTATCTGAACTATATGTTATCCAAATGACCTGCTATCTGAATGACCAGTTATCTGAATGACCAGTTATCTGAATGACCAGTTATCCGAATGACCAGTTATGCGAACAGCCATGACAGTTAGTTATGCCTGTGTGCCAAAATACATTTGTTTAGACTTATTGAATGACATTGTCCGGAGCATATTCATTAAATATTTGACTTTCCTAGAATAAAATGCTAAATCAGAAGCAAACAGTATTATCTATGAACCACAAATTTACAATATCTGGTAGGCTCCAAAATGGTGAGTGTAGCACAAGAATTTGGGACTCTGAAAATCGATAATAACTGATTTAAAGAAGCGAAAAGCAGATGATGAATCTAATCCTGATATTTTAACACATTTGGAACATTTGCCTGTTCAGACAAATCCCTGCTATGGTTTGAAGCTAGGATGAAAGCTATGGGATTCGATTGAACTTTTTTAAGAAAATCCATGCCAACCTTCATCAGCATGCTCGGGATGTGAAGAAAGCTGCTGTAACCAGCCACTTAAGGCCCATTTCAAAGCGCAAAAAATAGAAAACATACTCATTGTTTGCATTAGCAGCATCAGCTACTTAAAGCAAGGAAAACTTGGTGATTTAAACAATTTTTTGTGTGTAAGATACACACATAGTATGTATGTAATGAAATACACACACCTGTGCATATACTCGTAAAAATATAAAAGCTTTTTCATTTCAAATATATATGTACATAAACTGCTAATGTCCGATTATGTCAACACATTGTTTTAATGAATATTTATATTTCTCATTCTGTTTCGATATTCAACGATCTACTGTAAATTTTAGACTAAGTAGCCAGGTCATACATACGCACACACACACACCTCCTCCACCATCCACATGCACACACACACACATACATAGATATACACACATATATATATGAGAGAACAGTTATGGAAGGTATTGTGCCAGGCAAAAGAGGAAGGGGTAGACCAAGAAGACGGTGGCACCAAGATATCCAGGAATCCTGAGTATGACTGGCGAAGGCTGGAGTTTTGGCAATGGAATGAGTTTCTTTCAGACAGACTGATGGGAGCGACGTTGTATAAAGGACATGCTACGTGATGATATATATACATACACAAGGCAAAGGCCGCCGTCCATCGTAGACGATGATGGCATAATTAATTTTGCTAGCGCTATTTTTAGTAAGGATTAACTGCGCTACTTTTTATCCTCACTCTTTCGTTTCAAGCCACCCGACCCCAGTGGCAAGTCAAGTACAAGACGACTAAGAGGTGACTACAAGATGCAGGGGGCTCCGCATCAAGCACCCGTGAAAACGCATCAAGCACCCAGGAAAAAGATGGAGTCCGAAGTCGAACCCACACCACCTGATCACGAGGCCGACGGCTTAACCACTTCGTCACGGAATCCCCAAACATACATATATACACACACACATATATATATATATATATACACTTTTATGTATATACACATCTTGTGTGTGTGTATATATATATATAATGTAGAAACCCACGGTACTCCTACTACCAAGTATACATGCTTCTCTTGCAGACCCTCGCTGTGAAAGCTACCCTTTTCTGGGATCTCCTGACAAGATGCTGGCCATGATTGGGCTTTATCTGTTTATTGTGTGGCAAGGGCCCAAATGGATGGTCCCTTATAAACCATGGGACCTCAAGTACACAATAGTCATCTACAATTTTGCTATGGTGATCCTGTCTATGTACATTTCCATTGGGGTAAGCATAGTTGTGTGTTTTTTTAGTTTTGTTATCATCTCAGTAGTTTCCAGGTGGAAAAGTGTTGAGCAAATTCTGAAAGGTGAGTTTAGAGGGTTGTGCTTTGGGCTAGCAATCTCATTACACAAAACGAATGTTATCGAGAAAGTGCTACTGCAAATATTTGGATGTCGTGTAAAAGACCCAGCAATGATGGTTGCCCCATACTTCGCGTGAAATGAGCGGCTGAAGATGCAACACATTGAATGGTTTCGTAGCTGGCGACCTGCATCGGAGTCAGCGAACCAGAGCTGACAAAGAGCCTATTACTCCTCTAAGTCATGACCCTGGAAACAGACTTCACTAGTGCAGTCTGGCTAAGAGAATAGGGATCATAGTGGGTTTGCTGACCCTGATGCAAGCAGTCGCCTGTGAGTCGCTGGCTGCTGTCTGCTGATTCCATATTCTAGACATACCTATAACACTTGGTCTTCGTTCATAAAATTCAACAGATGGTTAACAATGATGAAATATCGGATAGCCATTGCAGCGGTGGTTTCCCGTTGCTGTCCGTCTATAGCCTTTAGCTTTTAGTGTTTTTTTTGTGTTCACCTTATTTTTCTATTCCCCAAGGCGGTGTGCATTGCACTATATTTTTATTTTGCTCCAGTCGGTCCAGTGCATCTGAATTTGGCATGCTTTGTATGTAAGGGTCTGCTTCCCCCTGCATTTTCTAAGGGTTTGCTTCCCCGGGATAACGGCCGGTGCTGTGATGGGGATCGAACCCAAGACCTTCGGATTGTGAGCTGTGTCACTTAACCCCTAGCCCACGCCATCTCCGTAGCCTTTAATAATCCAATACCTCATCTTCAAGGCAGCAGGTGATTGGAGTTTGGAGTTCTGCTTCTCCTAGATGTTTGCTTTCCAGGCACATGACTCTCGTCTACCTGAGTCTTCTATTGTTTCCTCCTGCATCCTTCGATGCACTATTATCCTATTTACTACAGGTCTTTTTTTGATTGGACAAAGAGAAGGTTAGTAGACCTTCTAGAGCATGAAAGGAATATTGTGCAACAACACCTCGTTGCTGGAACTGAGAAAGAGAGTCCTTGGATGCTATGTGGAACCAGTACTGACATATGCCAGTGAATCATGGACATCAATAGGCATGCACATAGATCTTTGAAAGCAATGGAGATGTGATTTCACAGAGGAATGCTGCGGATCCCGTGGACTGCAAAGAAGACTAACGATATACAGTATTCGAAGAGGCACAAAGACCAAGAAAACTTATTGCAACGATTAGAACGAGGCAGTCATCCTTTTTTAGGCATGTAATGACCCAGTGGTCTTGAGGTAAGGTGTTCACCTCGGGTGCTGGAAGTCACGGGTTAAAATCCCGCTGGAGATACCAGGATTCTTTCACATGGATCATCCAGTAAATATGTCCCCTGATCTCTGAGTAGTGAGATCAGACACTCGTGTGCAATGGCGCGCACGTTACAAATCCCTTAGCAGTTGGAAATCAAAAAGAGTAGGCTTAACGGCCGCTGCTCAGGCAAAATTCAAGTTAAAAATCTACTCAAATTGTTTTAGGGATTCTTGCCCCACAGAGAATATGTTGCGAAAAAGGGGAATGTGTGGCCATAACAACAGCTCTTGGCTATGTGGTTAGCAGAGCGGCTTAGATGGCGCCTGACAGGCTGCGGGTCTACCTTGCTTTAATTTTCGCTTCCACCTCTACCAGTCTAAAAAATAGGCAATCGTATATTCCAGGGGCTAACAGATGCTGGGATTGACCTGGCAAGTCACCAGTGGATATTCACCTGCCAAAAAAATATGAAACAAAGGAGGTCGCACCTCCCCCTAACGTCTAATGACATAAGTGGACTGAAGATAGATAGTTATGAGAAGCCGCAGCTTGGAGCACATCATGACAACGGGAAAGATAGCAGGAAAAAGAGACAGGAAGGCCAAGAGAGATGTTCGACAGCCTGACAGAATGACATTGGCGACAATCAACAGAGTTGGTAACAACACACGTGATAGATACGGATGGAGATCTATGATCAACAATGCCAACTGGCATGGCACCTGAAAATGATGGCTAACAATCTCTTGTTGTGCCCTGTCAGACATATTTCCTTCGTCATTCACCTTTTCAGCCCGAGTGTAAAACATAAGGCCACCTCTTCAGCTGACCAGTTTTATAAAGAAAGCCTATTTCAAAACGTTTGCAATCATTCACCTGTTTGCTATCCAATGTATAGGTTTTAGGTACTTACAGGAAGCCTGGAACTGCTTTTGCAGTGACTGATTATAATGGCAAAGTTATATACAAGACAAGTTTTGCTAGGTTGCATTTGTATAACCTGCCTGTAGGAAAGTAAACCCTGTCCTGAAATCAGATGTGTTGGGGCAAAGGGGCTGATATTGTAGTCTCGCTGTGAACGACGACACAACGTTACAAAATGTTTTTTTAGGAAGTTGAGTCCACCCTTGACTAGTACACACAGCTGCTGGTGGAAGAGGCGAAAGATCGACCTGGTTGATGACTCTGAAAGTGGGAGCTGCAAACGCATGGTATCGGGCTAAAGGCGCAACAGAGACCATAGTTGGTAAGTGGCCGGAACAATGTTCAGAAAGCAATGGCAAACTACTGGTTGTAAAATGCCAAGAAACCTATGAGGATGAACACTAGCAATGAAAAATTTCATTCTTGAAGATAGTGTTACTGATATTCATTATATTTTGGTAGTACTTTTCATTTACAGCTACCCAGGCTGTTAGAAGAAATCCAAACCAATCCAACAACAATTACCACTCTCTTTATCGGCAGGGACAGATCACAATTCATCTCCTCAAGACACTGCAGGCATAAGAGACAAAATAAATACATGCACTGGCTTCATCTGTCGGCTTCACCACTGTACATGTGTGGACTGAGCACATAAACAAACTGTAGAGCATGTTTTACGGGACTGTCGTTTGTATAGCCATTTGAGGAAGATTAAACACTAAACCCAAAGTTGTACAGATCTAAAGAGTTTATCACGAGAACTTGTCTAGCGGTATAAAAATTAATGAGCAAACAGCAAAAAGAAGACCATAATGAGGTCAATCCCATTCACAATTCTCTTCAGTCCCCTTCTAGAACATGCATGGAGATGCTGTTGTTCTACTATTCTGTCTTTGCAGTAAGGGGCCAATATTTGAGATGCTGTTCTATTCTGTCCAGGATCCGAGATGCTGTTCTACTTTTCTGTCTACACAGTAAGGGGCCAGGATCTGAGATACTGTTATATTCTATCTTTGCAGTAAGGAGCCTGAATCCGAGATGCTGTTGTTCTATTCTGTCTCCACAGTAAGGAGTCAGGATCCAAGATGCTGCTTTTCTATTCTATCTCTGCACTAATGGGTCAGGATCTGAGAGGATGTTGTTTTATTCTGTCTCCACAGTAAGGAGTCAGGATCCAAGATGCTGCTTTTCTATTCTATCTCTGCACTAATGGGTCAGGATCTGAGAGGATGTTGTTTTATTCTGTCTCCACAGTAAGGAGTCAGGATCCAAGATGCTGCTTTTCTATTCTATCTCTGCACTAATGGGTCAGGATCTGAGAGGATGTTGTTTTATTCTGTATCCACAGTAAGGGGCCAGGATCACGCTGTGATTTCTTATACTAATACAGATAATTAATCTTCGACAAATAATCTCAAATATTTCTCCTGTTTTTATCAGACGGTCATTGGGATTTACATGGCTGGTGGGTACTCAGTTCAATGTGATGCCCTGGAGAAGTATCAAGTGAATGAGAATAATGAAACGGTAAGTTCTATAGTTTACCCAGACGTTACACTCTTAATACAGACAATGTCAAACCATCGCAATTGAGATTGCTGTATTAAACATTTTTCTAATGTTGTGTATGTTCAGATCTTGTCTCTTCTTGTTGGTTAGCCATCGTTCTTACATATAGAAGTATTTTTGTTATATAAATATATATATCAATATAGGTGTATTTATTGATGATTGTTTTCTACGTTGCAATGATGGTTTTTGGGTGGCGGTTAGAAGTGTTGATGCCATTGGGGTCGGCCAATCTGGATAATTTGTTTTACAATCTTTATATGTTGCTATTTTAACTTAGTTTACGCATGCAAGCAAAGAACATAAATATGTGACAAAACATTGCTGGAGTATCACTACATTTCTTTGATAAATTTGCTGTCAAGAAACATTCAAGATTTCGGAACAGTCCAGCAGAATAAAGTTATGCAAATTCAAAATTTAGTTTCCAGTGCAGACCTCTGCTGGTTCTAGACTCAATGCAGGGTGTTCATAGCTGCGGCAGTCAGTCCTCTTTGAATGATAATAATAACATTTGCTTAAGCATCAGTGGCCCGTAGCATCGATCAACCACTATCATGGCTACATAGTTTTTACATGCTAAAAAAGGACACTCTTAAGTTGCAATTCTCATTAAACTCCAAATATCCGGGGATTAAGCCCTGGTACCTTGTGGTTTCATGGTAAGTATGTCAACCCTACTGACTCCTTGAGGAAAGCCGAATTCTCCACTACTTTAGGACAAGGACAGCAAGGATTAAAGGCATCCCTAAATTTGAATGGTCATGTTTATAGGATAATGCTGGCATGCATTGTCAAAAGATGGCGAAGATTTATAAAAGGACAACAACAGTTTTATACACGAGGTGTGTTTAAAAGTATCCAACCTCATTTATTTTCCACCAAAATTTTTTTTCCATGGCTGTTGTCCTTCAGCAGGGAAGTATAGGAGGCCATTTGCGCATTGCATAAATTTTTTCCGGCCTGCAGATTGCGTCAGGCGCTGGCAGTCAGCCTTTCGGTGTTGAGTGTAGTGAGCACTCGTTGGGTTTTCATTCACCATGGGCAAATTTATGTTAACTGTTTTCTTTGACTCCCATGGAGTTGTGCATCATGAGTATACACCACAAGGTCAAAACATTACCAAAGAGTACTACCTAGAGGTCATCCGTCACCTTTGTGTTGCTATTCAATGCAAACGACCGAACCTGTGGACAACGGGAGCTTGACAGCTCCATCATGTCAACGCACCTACCCATTCTTTGCATCTGATTCAGACTTTCTTGGCCAAGCACTACCTTCCTCTGGTTTGCTGGGCTCCTTATTCTCTCGATATGGCTCTTTGCATTTTTTGGCTGTTACCAAACTGAAAATTTTGCTGAAAGGGACACGATTTGAGTCACGAAAAGACATTATGCGAAATGTGACGACCCCTCTGTACTCCATTCCCAAATAGGCCTTCCTGAAATGCTTCCAGCGATGTATGTATGTGCAGTCCCAAGGAGAGTACTTTGAATGGGGTTAGGGTTTCAAACGTTCAGGAAATTTTATTTATTCTGACCAAACGTCAGATAATTTGTGAACACACCTTGTAGACTTATCTTTAGCGTTTCTTTAAAAATTTCATTGCTGTTTTATTAATTACATTCTTGAAAAACTATTTCTGCGGTTATGATACTATTTTGTAAGAGAGTATGTGGCCAAAGGTACGGGAGCTTGGTTTACAAACCCAGAGTTCCAAGTTCAATTTACGTCACTCTGTTTGAAAGAACTGGCACATCATGTGTTTTTTTCATAGTTTGACCGCTTCTACCAGTTGACCCAACTGTAAATGGGTACAATTTCAGAGCCACTGCAGGAGCTAGGGAGATCATGCTCTGTAGTCAACACTTTTATCAATGCAAGGGACTGAGCACATTTGGGAATGTCCAGGTGCAATGAAGCTGATTCTATAATCCATTTTCCATGTCCAATACCACTCCCTTTTGATTGTGATATAGTAATGTTTTCTTTTTTTAAGCTAAAATTGATGTAATAGTTTACATTAGAGTAATTGATTTAATTATTGTTTGGGGATTAATATTGACATTATTTGAGAAACTTTTATTTCATAACTCAAAACTTAGGTATTCAATTTGTAACTTGGTACACTGGGACATACAACAACCAAGCCATAAACTTAGTCCAATTGCTGCCAGAAGCAAGTACATACTAGCTATAACCAACAAAAATAATTTATATAAATTTAAAATACAACAAAGAACTGCACTGCTGCTTTGTCAACAAGGACAAAGACTGAGCGAGAGAGAGATTTGCAATTTGTTTAATTTGTGAAGCTAATTTATTGTTTTCTTTCTTTTCTTCCTGCATCAGGAGTATCATGTAAGTAACGATATTATCTTGTATGTCACGTGCATCATGTAGGTAACGATATTATTTTGTACATCAAGTGTATCATGTAAATAACAATAGTATCTTGTACATCAAGTGTATCATGTAGGTAATGATATTTTGTACATCATATGTATCATGCAGATAATAATATTATTGTGTGCATCAAGTGTATTATGTAGATAATGATATTACTGTGCTAGGTCAAGTGGATCATGCGAGAAACATTGTTTGGAACGTCAGAATTATCGAGTAAAAAGTTAATTTTATTTTCTTTATATATATTCAAATTGATGTCTGGATGTGTACAATTCAAATTGATGTCTGGATGTGTACAATTCAAATTGATGTCTGGATGTGTACAACGAAGTAAGAAGGTGGGCAACACAACTTCAAGGATAAACCAGTAACATCAGGATGGCCATTTTTTAATTTAGAATTATTTAAGTTGAAAGTCTCTGTGGAGAAGTGGTCAAGCAGTTTGCCTTGTATTCAGACGGTTGGGGTTAGAATTCGCGCCATGTAGGAAAATCAGTGGCGATGAAGTCAAGCCCTTGCCTTTAACTTTTAACCTTTAAATTGAAAGTACGATTTAAGATAAATTCCTGTGTTTTTCATGATAAGTACATGTATCAGTGCACAGAAATTTATCTTAAATTTTGCCTTCCTCTGGATGAGGTGGACACCTAAACATATTTGATAGCACCGTTATTACTTTAGGGGACACAGACAATTGTAAATGCAAGAACAGCATTCCTGTTACTGAATTATATATGGAATCCATGGAAATAAAAGACTAATACCAAGTTAAGATTGTGTAATTCCACTGTCAAGTCAGTAATCTATACTGAGCAGAAACTTGGAAAAACAATTGCAGTACAGAATAAAGTTCAGTAGTTTGTCAATAAATGTCTACAGAGAATAATGGGTATAAACTTGCAAGACATAGTGAAGAATGAAGACATATGGGAAAGGTGCCAACAACAAACAGAGGAGCAACAGATCAAATGTAGGAAATGGGATTGGATAGGACACACACTACGGAAATCAACATCACATGTGGCCAGACAGGCCCTGACATAGAATCCACAGGAGAAGAAGAAAAGAAGTAGACCAAGAAGCATCTGGAGAATAGACTGAAAATAAACTTTGGTCTCTGGTCCCTCAACTGGAGTGAGGCAGAAAGTGTAGCTCAAAACCAAACTTGCTGGAGGAGGGTTGTCAATGGCCTGTGCTCTGAAAGGAGCGGTGGACATTGATGATGATGAAACATAGCACTGTGATGTACTTTCATGACAATGATAGTTTTATTTTCATGAAATCATTTTGATTGTTTTTCAGTACATGAATATTGGGTGGCTATTCTTTATATCAAAGCCTATAGAATTCTTAGATACGGTAAGCAGTTTTATCAGTTTGTTCGTATCTGTTTGTATACTCATCTACATTTTTGTCTGTCTACCTTCCTATGGTCATATTAGTCTGCTTTCCTGTCTTTTTATGGATCTACAAACTATGTGTGTGTATATTTATCTAGATGTTTGTCAATCAATCTTTCTATCTACTTATTTGTCTGTCTTCTTGTGGACTTACTTGATGGTCTGTCTGTTTTACATACTTACTGGTCTGTCTGTTTTACATACTTACTGGTCTGTCTTTTTATGAACTTACTTCTATATTCTCCTAATTACTTCCTGTTGTCTTCTTCTTCTTTTTCTCTTCCTCCTCCTCAGCATCATCATTCATTTGGAAAAAGACGCTTTGTTTATTTTGTAGTTTAAAGCAAGTCTGCAGTATCTGTGCCTTTCGGCTCGACACAGCCGTTTCCAGCACAGTATTTTTGGGGACATTCCTCTGATCCCTTTTGTATCAGCTGGCTGCATTTGTGTAGTCTATTTGCAGGTCTGCCACTAATAGTAGTAATACTTGAGCAGACGTGGTCTTGGTCAGGTCTGATAGACTACCTTGATGGAAGTAGCCAGCTGCATGTTCCTGGTTGTCCTTAGCTCATTCACTGCTGATTTCGGCCCCATACTTTCAATACAAGATGTAAAAAAAAATAGCATCGGGTTGCCTGTCCCCCCAAAAAAACTCAGATCTAGTTCCACAGTGAATTTCGGCCCACTATGGAATCCTTGGAAATGAGAAAGCAGATGAGCTTGTTGCAAAAGCCGGAACTGGCAGAAAGCAGACTCCCCATCCACAGAACTATAAAGAAGCAAAGACACTCATCAAACGATCCATGAGGATGGAATAGAGAGACCAGCACAAAGACAAAAGGCTAGAAAATGACAGCATAGACAAACTTGGCAGAGATTGGCAGACAAATAACTTCAGACTCAGAACGGGATATTGCAGACTCGAGACCCACCTCCACAGAATGGGTCGTAGAGACACCGCCAAGTGTTATTGCGGAGCACCCAAGCAAACACCAGAACATTTCCTGCAGGAAAGTAGACCAAAAAAAAAGAGAGAGAGTCCAGCCCTTGGGAGCAACCATGCTCGAAAAGCTGTGGAGGACAGGCAAAGACCTGAAACACAGTCATCTTCGTGAACTTCACTGTGCCAGAAGCATAGCATCAGTTGATACATGCAGACATGTATGTGTTGTGGAACACTGCATTACACATTCTATAAACATATTCTTACAAATCCATTAACTTTTCAGCTGAGACAGCAAAGAAAATAAAATAAAAATGTATTTGGTTGAATATATTGATTTCTTGATTAGGACATTTTTTTTTTAACTGGTTGTATCAAGTCTTTAACCATTATCATGCCCTGACTCCTATAATGGTTTTTAAGTGCATTCTAAGTGGATAAAAGCCATTGTAACAAGTACAGATCAATGCCAAAGAAAACTTTTAAAGAGATAACTGCATGTTTAAATTTTTTTATTTAGCAATATTAGACAAGACATAGAACTTTTAAACATTGAAAGTTCTATGGGAAAGATAAATTCAGCACAAAACAGACTGCTTCCTTAGGTCTGAAATATAGCTCTTTCTGCTATATTTCAGTGTTTCCTTATGGATTTATTTTTCTCAGTCCATCATGTTTCCTAAGATGGATTTATTTTTCTCAGTCCATCATGTTTCCTAAGATGGATTTATTTTTCTCAGTCAATGTTTCTTAAGATAGATTTATTTTTCTCAGTCCATCATGTTTCCTAAGATAGATTTATTTTTCTCAGTCCATCATGTTTCCTAAGATAGATTTATTTTTCTCAGTCCATCATGTTTCCTAAGATGGATTTATTTTTCTCAGTCAATGTTTCTTAAGATAGATTTATTTTTCTCAGTCCATCATGTTTCCTAAGATAGATTTATTTTTCTCAGTCCATCATGTTTCCTAAGATAGATTTATTTTTCTCAGTCCATCATGTTTCCTAAGATGGGTTTATTTTTCTCAGTCCATCATGTTTCCTAAGATGGATTTATTTTTCTCAGTTCATGTTTCCTAAGATGGGTTGCAGTGTATTTTGTGCTTTACTGGCCCAATGCATCCGACTTCAGCACACATTATTAACATGGGTTTATGTCCAATAGGGGTAAGACTTTGCTGTTTAATGAATCGAACACTAGCAAGCTTAGGTTGTGAGCCATGCCACACCCTTTTCAGACATACATTTTACAGTCTTCTTGTTGTATTATCATCATCAATATGTGTCAAGCTCCGTGGGGGTTTGCAATCAATTTCTTCCACAACCATCTGTGCAATAATAATGCTAATTGTATTCCGATAGCCGACACTGGTGTCAGCAATGAAGTGTTAGAGGCTTCATTTACAAAGTCTCTGCTTGTTTTGTGGTAGGTTAGTCAGTTCCCTAGCTTGCCACATAACCTTCTCTAACTGCAAGTCGGGTATCCATTGACAGATCATTAGTTTGTTTGATTTGCATTGTGTCAGTCTTGAGAGACAGTGGATTTCACGCTAGAGAGGGGGCTTAGATGTTGCCCTTGCTTTCACTGCAAACGTTTGGAGTCTGCATCTTGGCGCATCTTAGTTTTCCCTGCCTCCAGGCCAGCACACAATACCTGCCTCTAGCCAGGTCTGTGTATGGCAAGTTCCTCCCAGTTGCAGGTGTTCATATACAGCACTTTCAAGTCACGTTTGCAAACATCTTTGTAGCGGAGAAAGGGTCTACCTTTGTTATGGTTAGATTATAGCACGTCATGATCAAGATGCGAACCCTATGGCGTAGCTGTAAGAGAGGAGTGCTCCAATCGATGTAAGAGTATTGTTCCTAAAGCAGGTCATCGTAGTTTGTATAGCAGGACATTACTGAACATTAGAGACCAGAGTATGTTTCATAAGCAGGTGTTTGTATAGTATTGATTTAGGTGTTCTTGCCTCCCCCATATTGTTTCTCTAATATGTTTAAAATATTCCTGCCTTCCTTATATGGGATTATTTCTCTAATACGTTTCAGGTATTCTTGCCTTCCCCATAAGTGATTGTTTCCCCAATATCTTCCTGGTATTCTTACCTTCCTCATATGTGATTGTTTCCTCAATGTGTTTTAGGTATTCTTGCCTTCCCCATAAGTAATTGTTTATTCAATACGTTTCACTTATTCTTGCCTCCATCAATGTGATTGTCTCCCCAATATTTTTCAGGTATTCTGCCGTCTCATATATGACTGTTTACTCCATATGTGTCAAGTATTCTTATCTCTCCTATACATGATTGTTTACTCTATATGTGTCAAGTATTCTTATCTCTCCTATACATGATTGTTTACTCTATATGTGTCAAGTATTCTTATCTCTCCTATACATGATTGTTTACTCTATATGTGTCAAGTATTCTTATCTCTCCTATACATGACTGTTTACTCCATATGTGTCAAGTATTCTTATCTCTCCTATACATGATTGTTTACTCTATATGTGTCAAGTATTCTTATCTCTCCTATACATGATTGTTTACTCTATATGTGTCAAGTATTCTTATCTCTCCTATACATGATTGTTTACTCTATATGTGTCAAGTATTCTTATCTCTCCTATACATGACTGTTTACTACATATGTGTCAAGTATTCTTATCTCTCCTATACATGATTGTTTACTCTATATGTGTCAAGTATTCTTATCTCTCCTATACATGATTGTTTACTCTATATGTGTCAAGTATTCTTATCTCTCCTATACATGATTGTTTACTCTATATGTGTCAAGTATTCTTATCTCTCCTATACATGATTGTTTACTCTATATGTGTCAAGTATTCTTATCTCTCCTATACATGATTGTTTACTCTATATGTGTCAAGTATTCTTATCTCTCCTATACATGATTGTTTACTCTATATGTGTCAAGTATTCTTATCTCTCCTATACATGATTGTTTACTCTATATGTTTCAGGTATTCTTATCTCTCCTATACATGATTGTTTACTCTATATGTGTCAAGTATTCTTATCTCTCCTATACATGATTGTTTACTCTATATGTGTCAAGTATTCTTATCTCTCCTATACATGATTGTTTACTCTATATGTGTCAAGTATTCTTATCTCTCCTATACATGATTGTTTACTCTATATGTTTCAGGTATTCTTATCTCTCCTATACATGATTGTTTACTCTATATGTGTCAAGTATTCTTATCTCTCCTATACATGATTGTTTACTCTATATGTGTCAAGTATTCTTATCTCTCCTATACATGATTGTTTACTCTATATGTGTCAAGTATTCTTATCTCTCCTATACATGATTGTTTACTCTATATGTGTCAAGTATTCTTATCTCTCCTATACATGATTGTTTACTCTATATGTTTCAGGTATTCTTACTTTCCTCATACGCACCCTCAATGACAAATCCTCAGGAAATAAAAGATAAGTTCTATGAGGACCTTGAGGCGCTCATCGCTGCAGTCCCCAAATCTGACAAACTGGTCATCCTCTGTGATTTTAACGCTAGGGTTGGCACAGACCATACAGCCTGGGAGGGGGCCATTGGCAGACATGGTATTGGATAATGCAATAGTAACGGACTGCTCCTTCTGAGGACATGTGCCGCAAATGAGCTACTCATTACAAACACAGCTTTCCGACTACCTGTCCGAAATAGAACCACATGGATGCACCCAAGGTCCCGCCACTGGCACCTCATGGACTATATTATCATCAGACGTAGGGATCGAGCGGATGCTATGGTAACGAAGAGCATGTGTGGTGCAGAATGTTGGACCGACCATCGACTTGTCATTGCCAAGCTAAACTTCAAGATCCAGCCCAAAATGTGCCCCCAGGGAAAGAAACCACAGAGGAGGCTAAATGTCTCTCAGTTGAAATACGAACCCACGAGAGGAGGCTTCCAGGAAGAGCTTGAGGGTAGACTGTCTGAGCTTCGTTTTGAAAAGAACGACATCGAAAAGAACTGGGCATCATTGAGAAACACACTCTACGATACAGCTGTTAAACACATTGGCCCACTCACACGCAAACATAAGGACTGGTTTGATGAGAACGATCTAGAAATACAGGGCCTTCTCGATGCAAAACATGAAGCGCACAGGGAATACCAGAGGGACACACCATCTCCAACAGCAAAAGCTGCCTTCAATACTGCTCGCAAAGCTGTCCAGACGAGGCTTAGAGAGATGCAAGACTCCTGGCTCAGCAAAAGAGCTGACGAAATTGAGATGTTCGCCGAGCGTTATGACACCAAACGGTTTTACGAGGCACTGAAAGCTCTCTACGGCCCGCAGCCCTCTAGTAATACTCCAGTTCGCAGTGCGGATGGGGTACTGCTGACAGATAAGGTTCAGATTCTAGACAGATGGGCAGACCACTTCTGCAAAATACTAAACCACCCATCGTCCATAAATGAAGAGGCCATCCGGCGAATGCCGCAGGTGGAACTGAACCTGGCGTTGGATGAAGTAATTACTGAGGAGGAAGTCGACAGGGCAATCAGTTCACTATCTATAGGAAAAGCTCCAGGAGCTGATGCAATACCAGCAGAGGTATATAAGACAGCTGGCCCATCCCTCACCAGAAGGATCACTGAACTCTTCTGTCACATGTGGGCTGAAGGTAAAATTCCGCAGGAGCTAAAGGACGCCTCAATCGTTCACCTATACAAAAGAAAAGGCAACCGTCAGGAATGCGACAATCATCGTGTAATATCGCTACTCTACGTAGCAGGCAAGATCCTAGCGCGCTTACTGCTAAACAGGCTCAACAAACACATTGAACAAAGCCACCACCTCCCAGAAAGCCAATGTGGATTCAGAGCCGGAAGAGGAACAGTGGACATGATTTTTGCCGCTCGCCAAGTACAAGAGAAGTGTCGAGAGCAAAATCAGGCCTTGTACACCACATTTATTGATTTGACAAAGGCATTTGATACAGTAAACAGAGGAGGGCTGTGGATGATAATGTCTAAGTTTGGCTGCCCCAACAAGTTCATAACAATGGTGAAACAGCTACACGTAGGCATGTGTGCTCGTGTACTGGACAGCGGTGCAATCTCTAAAACGTTTCTAGTATCAAACGGAGTAAAACAAGGATGTGTACTCGCCCCGACTTTGTTCAGCATGATGTTCGCGGCCACGATGACAGACGCCTTCAGATCATTGGAGCTTGGAATACCCATAAAGTACCGGACAGATGGCAAGTTACTCAATTCCAGAAGAATGAAGGCCAAAACTAAAGTGGCTGGCGACATAATCAGGGAACTTGTATTTGCTGACGACTGCGCTCTAATGAGCAACTCAGAACTGAGCATGTAGGTTGGAATGGACCAGTTCTCTGCCGCATGCGAAAATTTTGGCCTGACCATAAATGCCAAAAAAACAGAGGTCATGTACCAACCAGCACCAGGCATGCCGTACACAAAACCAGAGACTACAGTCAGCGGGCAGACGTTGAATGCCGTAGACAAATTCACATATCTGGGCAGCACGCTGTCGAGATCTGTCAGCCTAGACGATGAGGTGGCAAGCAGAATAGCAAAGGCCAGCACAGCCTTTGGTAGAATGCGCTCGATGGTCTGGGCACGTCGTGGCATCAGCGTCAAGACCAAACTCAAAGTCTACCGTGCAACCATCATTCCAACCCTACTATACGCTTGCGAAAGCTGGACTGTATACTCTGGACATGCAAGGAGGTTAAACCACTTCCACACAGGTTGCCTGAGGCGAATATTCCACATCCGATGGCAAGATCGTGTCACTGACATCGAGGTTCTCTTGAGGGCTAACATGCCCAGCATCCATGCACTGCTAGAAAAAGCACGACTAGGATGGGCCGGACACCTCGTCCGTATGTCAGACGAGCGGCTCCCAAAGAAGCTTCTCTACGGCGAGCTGAGAGAGGGATGGCGCGAGAGAGGGCGCCCAAAGAAACGTTTTAAAGACGGTCTGAAGGACTCACTAAAAAGTTGCCAGATAGACATCGACACCTGGGAATGTCTTGCGTAAAACAGATCTGACTGGAGAAGTGCAGTCAAATCGGGTGTAGCTGCTGGTGAAGATGGCCGTGTTGTGAAAGCCCAGAACAGACGTGGAAATCCCGAGCAGCGGGAACACCATCCCCTTCTACAAACCTCGTGTGCCCGATATGTAGCAGATGTTTTCGTGCTCGCATTGGCCTGTTCAGCCACATGCGCACCCACGACCCAACAGGGAAATCTGTGACAGGGATGATGTCGGCGGTCCTCATCGACAACGATGGACAGCTATTATTATTATTATTATTACTTTCCTCATATATGATTGTTTACTCCATATGTTTCAGGTATTCTTCATCCTTCGTAAGAAGAACAGCCAGATCACATTCCTGCATGTGTACCACCATGCAACCATGACCATCTTCACCTGGCTGGGTGTCAAGTTCCTGCCTGGTGGATCAAGTATGTCACTACACTGTCCTTGAAAACCAATTTCTTCTTCTTCCTTCTTTCTCCTTCATTTGATCTTAGTTCTTTTTTTGTTCTTTCCTTTTTTAATTATTCTTTCATTCTTCCTCCTCTCTTCTCCCTTCCTAATTCTTTCTTCTTCCTTCCTACACTTCTTCTTCCTGCTCCTCTTCCTCCTCTTTAATTTTTTCTAACTTTTCTTCCTTTTCTTTTGTCTACCACCTTGACTAGTATAGACTTGACTCAATCGCCCCTCTTCTTCCATGATAGATCTTCTACAATTGATTTCTTTACATGAAGACTACGCCCAAGCATTTGGAGACAGTTTCAAAGCAGTGGTATAACATGAAGAAGTTGTTAGCCCTTTATACAACCCACTTAAGTCACTTTTTATGGCATACTTGCGCAAAACAAATCTGACTGGAGAAGCTCAATCAAAGCGGGTGTAGCTACCGGCGAAGACGACCGTGTTGTGAAAGCCCAGAACAGACGCGAGACCCGGAAATCCCGAACAGCGGGAACACCATCACCTTCTACAAACCTCGTGTGCCCGATATGTAGCAGATGTTTTCGTGCCTGAATTGGCCTGTTCAGCCACATGCGCACCCACGCCCAACAGGGCAATCTGTGACAGGGATGATGTCGGCCATCCTCATCGACAATGATGGACAGCTATTATGGCATGCTTGAAAGGTTACAGTGGTTGTTCAGCATTCATCCTGAAAAGAACATTGTGTCGTAGTCTATAGCGATGCTGCAATATTTGCGCCTTTCGGCTTGACATATCTGATTCCACTTGGCTTTTTCTTTTGGTACAAGGGTTGCCTTCCCACTGCAATCCCTATCCCTTAGCCAGACTACCCTAGTGACTAGTGCAGCATGTTTCTAGGGCAGCCACTTGGAGGCGGAATAGGGTCTTGATCAGCTGTGGCTCGCTGACCCAGATGAATGTATTGGCCAGCTATCGGTTGCTGGCTGCTCATTTGCTTCTGCATCTTTGGCCCCCACATTGGTTCCATGCTTTCCAGTCAAGGATTCATTCAGTACAGAGGTCTGATTTTCTTGTGGCTTTTAGCTTGCCCCATGCCCAACCCTCCTTAGTTACCTCTTACCATCCCCATGCAAAACCCACTTTATTAGTCACCTGTTACCCTGCAGGTAATGCTGTGTTTTCCTTTTAAACCTTGACGGGGGCGGTGACTTGCATAGATTTGTTTCCCTCTCTTGTTCACTTAGTTTGCTAAGATTTGAGTTCATTGTTCTCTGTTTTGCACCTAATAACCCACTGCATCCAACTTCAGCACACATTTTAGAAATATATTAACGTCCCATCCCACAGAGGTATGACCTTGTATGCAAAAAACAAATACAGAAGAAAAATGAATCTGAAAACCAAGAAAGTATAGGTCGAGTGTCATGCCACTAACTGCTTTCCACACCCTCACACACACACGTGCCCCTAGCAGACACTACGTGTCACATGCATGTACACAGCTCAGTTATAAAATGACGCCAATGCTCACAGAGTGTACAATCAAAGAACAGCATGCTGTTGTGTGGTGATTTTTTGTTTGACAAAAAAATCCTAAAGAATGTTCAGGAAGTTAAAATCACATGGAATAGGGGACGAAGTTGCCAAATGAATTGGAAATTTTTAAACGGTAAGAACGCAGTGACTGGGCATAAATAAGTACTACTCTGAGGGGTGTGAGGTTAAAATGTCAAGTGTAACAAAGCTCTGTTTTTAGATCAATTTTGTTCATGATATATATATATATATATATATATATATATATATATATATATAAACGATTTGGACAATTATATTGGATCCATGATTGCCAAATTCACGGATGACACAAAACTATACAGAAGTGTCTGCAGCTAGGGTGAAGGGCACCAATCTTGTGAAGTTCAGCCCTGTGCACTAGACCGTGAAAATGTGACACAGGTTTGACTGTGAATGTGAATACTGTGAAAACTGCACAAAATTAGGTGAAACTTTTAGAACATCTTCCGTTGTGGATTACCGTTAATAGAAAGTCATTACGCTATTCATGTATTTAGAACTGAATTATGTGTTGATGAGGGGACAATTGTTCATAATTTATAAGAATAAAAAACGATTATGCGACTGTAATCTCTCATATAAAAATGTTCACTTCCATTTATAAAATATATGTATACTGTGCTCAATTATAAAGAGTTTGGTATATAATGTGTGCTATTTTAGTGAACCTGTATTGATGATAAATAGACCACAACTAAGTGATGCTGTGTTTGAGTTTTACATAAGAAAAAAATGCGTTCAGAGTTCCAATATATTTGATAGTGAATGAGTTAATGTGAATTTAAAATAATTACTTGAGTCTCATAATGATGCACAAGAATCTAGTCTGTAATAGGGATTGGTAGAAAGTGACTGTTGTAGCCCTAACGTCACTATTGATTAAAAACACATATAAATAATAGCTGAATGACCACAACAGGACAAAAACAAAACGACAGCTGCGTTATTTCTACGAGGCCTTTGTAAGGGACAAAGAACGAACAAAAACAGCAAAAGATCACAGGACATGATGTAAAATTTGCAGTTTAAATTCGCCACCATATCTGAATGTGCCAGGAAGGACACAGTATGCCAGTTCTGAATTCGAGTAGGCCAAACCCCAAATTTTGGATGTAGGTTTTTTTTTTGTTGTTGTGTGATTTGGTAGTTGTTTTTGTACTGCCTTTGTCCCTGATGAAGGCTTTGTGACATTGTATCATTTTTTTGTGTGGCTGTGATGCGGTCACTGAGCCATTACCTATATATGAGTAACTTCAAAATGAAAACCTTAAAAGTGGGATAGAAATTATAAAAACCATGTCTTTGTATGTGTCCTGCACATGCCATCACGGTGCACACGGACAACATGACTTCATAATTGCAGTTAAAAGTTTGCCGCCCACCATTGACATGCACCAAAGAGGAGCACGTTCTGTTATCAGTTTTTTGAGCAACAAAGGGATGAAACCTATAGAAATTCATCTGCGAATGAAGGTCCAGTGCAGTGATGCGTACCTTTGACCACTTGGGATCACTACTTGATGTGCCTGACACGGTCGTGAACAGTCTGCCACAGAACTCACATCATTTTGGAACTTCATAATATTGCCGGAGTGAAATCCTTGCATCGCCATACATGATCTTCATTTGGTGATTAATTTCTATAGGTTTCACCTCATTTCGCTTTTTGAGGGATACTATTTGGTGTTTGTCGCGTCATGGGGCCGAACCATTTGGTTTACATTTGGATCCATTTATTTGTTCACTATCGCAGACTTTATAAAGTTTAGTTTTGAATACAAAGTTGATTAATTGACCTTGCTTCTCTTCACAGATGTCATCTATCCTCTCATCAATAGTTTCATCCATGCTGTCATGTACACATACTATGGCCTCTCGGCATGTGGTCCAAGTATGAGGAAATATTTATGGTGGAAAAAATATCTCACAACTCTCCAAATTGTAAGTGACTGTTTTCATTCTTATTTGTCATTTTTATTTGTTGTTGCTTTATGTTGTCTTAATTTGTTGTTGTTGCTGTCAGTATTCCTCTATGCTTGTGAGTCAATGACAATTACAACTGACCTGCAGTGGAGGATTTCTGTGAGATAGATTTCCACAGTTGTTTTCTGCAGCTCCACAGATTGTGCAATATTTTGTATAATTTATAAGACGGTTTGATGACCTCGTGGCCGAATGGTTTCGAGGCCTGCCTGCCGACAAGGAGGGTAGCGGTTCGAATTCCTGGTATGACACATGTTGTTTTTCTGTTGGGGGTGAAATAAACAAACATAGCCAGCACACATCAGTGGCGAAGCGGTCTGTAGCCTTCAAAACCCTTCGCCCACACAAGCAATGGGAAAAATGTTGTAGTAGAGTTTTGTTTTTTTATAAGACGGTTTATGGGTTAAAACTCACAGATGCGCATCTGGCCAGTATCGTCTCAGAATATTAAACTTAACATTGTCGACGTAAGACAAGGATGTACACTCTCCCTGAAACTCTTCAATATGTTCCTGGAAAGAATTATGAGTGATGCTCTTGAAGATCATATTGGCTTGCGAATAACATTGACGGGCTGGCGGGGACAGACAGAACTTCGAGAAATGATCCGAAGACCGGATGTAACAGCACAGGGTTATGACATGGAGATAAACGCAGAAAAGACAAGGTTGAGGACCAACAACACTGAAGGAATCAACGCTGTGATCAATGCAAATGGACAGGATTTTGAAACAGTGAACCGTTTCAAATATCTGCGCTCAACAATCAGTGATGAGGGATCAAAACCAGAGGTCTTGGCCAGAATAACACAAACAACAGCAGCGCTTGAACGATTGAAACAAATATGGAATAATAAATAATGACTCACCCTCGCCATAAAGGTCAGACTAATGGGCTCACTGGTTCTTTCGATATTCCTCTACGCCTGCAAAACATGGACTATTACAGCAGACATCCAGAGAAGAATCCATACCATAGAAATTAGATGTTTTAGAATACTCCTATATATCACCTACAAAGACTGTATCACAAATGATGAAGTACGACATAGAATCAAGAATGCAAGTGGACTGTACGATGACCTCCACACAACAATCAAAAGACAAAAGCTGACAATGGTATGACCACGTCTCGAGGTTCAATGGACTTGCAAATATCACAGGGCAAGCAAAGGCGCGGAAGCTTGAGAAAACATTGGGAAGATAACATTCTTGAATGGACTAACCTACGTCTCTAGGAGGCACAAAAAGCAACTCCAGACAGAGGAGAATGGGGCAGCAAATGTGGAGCTGTCAACGGGGGTGCCCCAACGATCTCAAGAGGTCACAGGATGAACTGAACTGATATGCTGGTTGAAGCAAAGCACTTTCAAACTGAAAATAATAATGTACATTTAAAATGAAATAATACTTGAAATGTTTCTTCACATCAGCAAAGTTATCAAAGAAACAATGTGATGCTTGCAATGTTTCTTCACATCAGCAAAGTAATCAAAAAAATTAAATAATGCTTGCACTGTTTCTCACACATTAGCAAAGTTATCAAAGAAACAATGTGATGCGTGCCCTAAGTAAAGTTCAAAGTTATATGATTTTAATTTTTTAAAAAGGGAATCGAGATGCTGAGCAGCGCATGAGCTGCAGCGGTCAGCAACCCATAGCTGACTGCTAGCATCAGGGCCAGCAAACCAGAGCTGTCAAGACCCTACTACACCTCCACGCGGTGATCCTGAATAACAGGCTGCAACAGAGCAGACTGGCTAAGGAGAAGGGATCGAAGAGGGAATGCTAACCCGGTACTAAAAAAATGCTTGCTGAAGTCAGATGTGTTGGACTGAATGGTGCAAATATTGCAGTCAAGCTGTAAACTACAATACAACGCATTCCGTTCTCTGGACTACATTCTGCTACTTAAGCCCTTCAGAGTTTGATAGCGGGAGATTGAGAAGGGACGAAGTCAAGCCAAGCCAATTTCCAAAAAATTATTTCCATTAATATACATTAGCATTTAAATGTATTAAATACTAAAATTTGTTTGGGGAAATGGCTTATGTAGGCTTTACCGTGGTTGACTTAGAGAGAGTGCCTTGACCTCAGTTGACTAATGGGGTGGTTTGAGTTTGAAAGCCCAGGTGACATTTAAAATAAAAACCTTTGAATTGACATGTTGACTCAGTATATAGAATGAGATAATTCATCTTATAATCTATTTTTGTAAAATCTTCACTTCTGCTTCAACTTAAAAGTACACAACGATAGAGCATTGGCATTTCGAAATAACACAACCAGGGTCATTCCAATTTCATGACCTCATCGTACTTCTGGAGATACTCCAAGATGTGGGTCAACTGTGTAGATTCTTTAACTGTCACTGTATTGTGGCATTAGTCTTCTTGACAAATGACTTTCTTCTGATTTGGATAGTTAAGTTTTTTGTGGTTTAAATTTTTTAGAGGATGGAGAAAAAAAGTGTAATGTTTAGTCACTTCAGTATGAAAAAAGTGTAATTTGTAC
Source organism: Ariolimax columbianus (assembly GCA_036924085.1). Taxonomy (NCBI): domain Eukaryota; kingdom Metazoa; phylum Mollusca; class Gastropoda; order Stylommatophora; family Arionidae; genus Ariolimax; species Ariolimax columbianus. The sequence continues at coordinate 19,537,661 of JAVGWX010000008.1, forward strand.
AATCACTTCAGTATGAAAAATGGTAATTTGTAAAATCACTTCAGTATGAAAAAAGTGTAATTTGTGCACTAAATTCAGGGGTAAGAAATTCAATTTGTACACTAAATTCAGGGATGAAAGTGTAGTTTGAACACTAAATTCAGGGATGAAAGTGTAATTTGTGCACTAAATTCAGGGGTAAGAAATTCAATTTGCACACTAAATTCAGGGATGAAAGTGTAATTTGTGCACTAAATTCAGGGGTAAGAAATTCAATTTGTACACTAAATTCAGGGATGAAAGTGTAATTTGTGCACTAAATTCAGGGGTAAGAAATTCAATTTGTACACTAAATTCAGGGATGAAAGTGTAGTTTGTACACTAAATTCTGGGATGAAAGTGTAGTTTGTACACTAAATTCAGGGTGACAAAAGTGATTTAAAATTGAGTGCACCGCAGTATTTATTACAAATTCAGTAGTTTATGTGTTTATAAATTTATATCTGTGTTAGGGGACGGTGTGGGCTAGTGGTTAAGCGACACGGCTCACAACCGAAGGTGCTGGGTTCATCCCCATCACAGCACCGGCCGTTACCCCTGGGAAGCAAACCCTTAGAAAATGCAGGAGGAAGCAGACCCTTACATAAATGCATGCTGAAGTCGGATGCACTGGGCCAACAAGCACAAAATAAAAACCACAGTGTAACGCACGCCGCTTTGGGGAATAGAGAAATAAGGCAAACGGACACAACAACAAAAAATATCTGTGTTAATATTCTTCAGTATGCTCCACTCGACCCAGCTGTTTATGGATACCTAGCATAAGACTAGGGATATGAAAGGCAGCAAGGAAAGGAACTGGCCACCATACCTATTACAAGCTGGGGCTTAGTATATGGAAGTCTCTAGCAATATCAATCCCTGACAGTAGTGTAGCTACTAGAGGACAAACCTTTACTTTACTTAAAATGTTCATACTTGGAATTCTAGTATTTATACAGGCATGTTCTTAATGTCTGTTGCCAGGTAGGCAAAAGCTTTATGTAGCAGGTATTTTTCGGCTTACTAGGCCTGGGGGAATGTACAAATAATTTGGGTAGATTTTGAACTGGAATTTTTGAATTTTGTCCGGACAGCATTTGTTAAGCCTACCCTTTTTTATTTCTAACTGGCAATGAATTTTTTTTAACATGCTTGACACTGAACACTGGAGTCCGATTTCACTAACCAGAGATCAGTGGAGTTTTTACCAGAAAATTTGCGTGAAAAAATGTTGGCTTCCATCGCGATTCGAACCTGAGGCCACCGATACTTATCTCTGTGTTAAAATACTTGGTCTGCATGTAGTTGTTGATTCTCCTTCTCATAGGTGGTTCTAACATGAACATTTTTGGTTTCTCTTCCTCAGAGCCAGTTCCTGATTTTTCTAACTCAGGGAGTCATCAACGCAGTGTACGACTGCCCATTCCCCAAAATATTTGTGTATGCTGTTTACATCTATACATTTTCAATCCTCTGTCTGTTTATCAACTTCTACATCAAGGCTTACATCAAGAGCCCGTCGCAGAAGCAGATCAAAGGACGAGATGGTGCCAAAAATGGAAGTACTCAGAATGGAGATGTTACTGCTAGTGCCAAGAATGGGAACATATCTGCTAAAGGAGATTCTAAAAAGATTAACTAATTTCTGAATGAAATGAGTGGAAAATCTAAAATATCAGGAGAGAAAAATGTTTACTTATGCAAATAGGGACATTGGTTTTCTTTTGAAATTTTTCATTCCTCTCTTGTTTGTAAGTAGAGTTATATATGTATGACCTTTTTTGTAATAATTGCATAAATACTTTTAAAGGTGCATATCATTTATGTGATCTATATTATGGGTCTCAAGTTCAAACCACTCCATGGGCTGTATGAAGTCAAGTTATAAAATCCAAGGCTGCATGAAGACACATTGATAGTCCAAGATGTCAAATGAAATTTGCAAGGGCAAAATACTGTAAAGTTAATGGTGCAAGAGCAACATAATGTCAGGTTAATGGTACAAAGGCAACATAGTGTCAAGTTAAAGGTACAGAGGCAACATAATGTCAAGTTAATGGTACATGGGCAAACCCTAAAATTAGTGATAAAAGGGCAACATATTGTAAAGTTAATTGTACAATGGCAACATAATGTCAAGTTAATGGGGCAAAAGCAGCATTGATGTCAAGTTGATGTGGTCCAAGGTCCACTTGAAGCCACGGTAATGGTAAAAAAATTATTATGATGCTAAGTTAATGGTCAAAGGGTAGCATGAAGTCAGGTCGGTGGTCCATGAGACACACACCACATTGAAATGTGTTTATTCCCTTGATACACGTTTATTCCCTTGATACAAACGTGTTCTCTTGATACAAGCTTATTCCCCTGATACAAGCCTTTTTGGTCATAGCATAAAGAAGCATGAAAATAAATGCACCAAATTTGTATTGTTTTACTGTAGGGCTATCATTTGTTATTATTTTTTACAAATAGATACTTCTTCTTCTTCTGCGTACGCAGTCAGACAGTAACCATTATTTTTTCGAAAAAAGCGGCGGTCATCCTGAGGCTGTCGCCACTGCCATAGAGCTTGTCTTGCAGTTCCACTGGTGATGGCCACATCTGCTCTCTCTGATCCTCGTATGTCGGGCAGTTCTGCAGCAGATTTACAAATAGATACAATGGTTTGTGGTTATGCCCTGTTGTTACCTTAATGCCTTGTTTGGCTTGCACTATTCTTTCCTTCATTTCTGTTATACAACTACTGTCTTTTGTTTGTTTTGGGGGTTTCCAATGTATCTAAAAATGTTTCATTGGGTTGAAATCTTTTATTGTACCTTAAATTCTACATCTAATATTCTCAAGCGTTAACTATCATTTACCACACCTGTTAACACAATTCAAGTTGTGGTAAATAGAATACAACTTGACATGGGCCGCTGGCAGCCATTGGGATATATATTTGAGACCCTTGATTTATATACTATAAATGAGGATGCAGATTAGTTATAAATGGTGGACATGAGTTGTAAACTGTGAAATTTTGCGGTGGAAATATTTATGTTGCTGTACTTGATGGGTTGAATGTTTATGAGTTTATATAAGCAGAATTACCACGTTACATAATGAAGTGATTTTGTTGAATAATGCTAGCTTATTTAATTGTATTTTTGGTGAAATACTGAAATTGTAAGCGGCAGATTAGCTTTATTGCTGTCAATATGTATCAAACCCAGACCTGGTGACCACAATACCAATTTGACCCCAGAACGTAGTGGTCAGAATCAACGTTTGCAGTTGTCCTTTTCGTTGCATATGTTTTAAGTGTAGACAAAATTACTGTACTTGTTGAGCCTGTTATAAAAGGACAGTCTCACTTGCTTTATTTCTGGGCCCTCTTACATTAATATCACTATTATTCTGACCTGACATGATATTTTAACAACAAAAAACAAAGTAATAACGTTTTTAAAAATATTTGAAGGCATTAATAAATCAACACCAACCAATAATTTCTTAACCTACATATTAAAAAAATAATTGGAAAACGCCAGTAATTTTACAAGGTACGAACATGCCGCGTAATTCTTTAAATATTTCAATTAGTAGTTTAAATTACTAGTCCAAATCGTAATTAAGTAATGGCAAGGTGAAATTTGTTTGTCGAATGTATTTTATGTGTGTGATGGGATATGATACAGTGTGTATTTTCATGGATATGAAGCTCTGCTGATTGCCACATTGTCTTGTCATTTTTCATGAATTATTCTGTACACACTATAAATATATCATGGAACAAAGAAGTACCTTATAAAAATGTAAGAATGTCATGTATTTAATAAATCAGAACTTATCGACAAATGTCTGTACTGTCAACCATAAATTGTTTGTTTTTTTCTGTATTAAAGAAAGAAAGAAAAACAATAAAGTCAAGTGACTTCATAAGTTTACCTGGCAAAACAACTTGAGTTTCGTAAAACTGGTTTATGGGGAAGTCACTCTTTGGTTTTAGCTCTTTAAGACAAGCAAGCAAGAAAGGTTAACTCAACCATTCATTTATGCATACTGAATCCTCAGCACGTCTGCTTATGTAAGTATGTATGTATGCATATTTTTTCCACTAGTTATTTCTTTTGGACAACAGGCCCAGGTTCAGCCTTAGCAATGGTAGTGGGGCCTGATTGGAACATCTTTGTGCAGTCCCTTTGAAAAATTAAGTATTACTTGCTCAAAATCTTGAAATAATTCATTACAAATTAGTTTCTTGCCACAAGAGGCCGGATTGGATCCAATCCACCTAAGGCTGGCCCTGGATATGAAACGTCCTTCACAAAAATAACTTAACCAGATATTGAGTCCCTGGTGAAACATTGACATGAGATTGTGGACTTAACCAAACTAGTTCAGCATTCACATGCTGTAGATCAGGACTGCTAAAGTTGATGGAAAGTGGGCTAATGCTTGCTATCATTGTGCTTCATTGAAAACGCTGTTCTGCACTTTATAAAAAAGAATATATGCACATTGGTTTTTGCAAGGTGAGAAAGCAAAAACAGGTTTCTGCGCTTGAGTAATATTACAGACAAAGCCGCTAACTCTAAGGTGGCTATCTGAGACATCATTACTCAGACAATCAGTCTAGTCAGTGTCTTTGTCCTTGCTTTGGAAGTTACAGAAATGATCTTTTTTTTTTTAGAAGTGCATATCAGACATGGCAGCCTCAAACCTTGAGCGACTTGAGTGGTACTACTGTTCTAGCAATCATGGTTCATGGCAATGAAAGAGCTGACATTCTATGTGCAACCATAAAAATATATGACCCATCGGTATCCATACACTTTGTCGTTTTCTGGAAAGACTGAGAAGTGATGTTGATTCTGTATAAGAAAACAATAACAATTTATCAGATTTAAATAAATTTCCTTAACTCTGTAACATTCCTCTTAATCTAATAGATTTGTGACTTACAGTACAGGGCAAGTGGGACAACTTCATATATCAAATTGTTGTTCTTTTCAAAACAAATGAATTAATATTAAACAAACTGAGCTAAAATTATGATCAAATGATCACATTATAACACTTCCCATTATCCTGGGCGTCAGATATGCCATATGCGGGGGAGCCAACATTATTTTGTATGCGTCCCGATATTTTGCAAAGTTGGACCAATGCAGGCTTAGGTCTTTGGTCCATCCATCTCACCATCACATAGGTGGTCGACCGTGTAGATGTGTACAGGCATATGGCCACCAAAACGATGTGTATCACATTTCCAGCCCAGCGCTGTTTGCGAAATATCGCTACTTCCACAAAGCCCTGAAACAAATTTTTTTATGTCAAATTTCTTTGTTTTAGATCTTATCCTGTATATAAATTTTTAGTACTTCTGTTTGCATTGCTCTCTCAGTGACTCTGAGCTTCTCAGCATCTGTTTTGCACAAGTTCTACACCTCACATCCATAAGTCATAGCTGAAGTGACCATGGAATTGAAAGTACGAGCTCTTGCCATGGTATCTTTCATCACTTGGAGCTTTGGATTAATGGAGTTAAAGGAATACCGAGCTGCTTTTTGTCATCTAGAGATTTTGTGGTTGGTTGGCATTGATCTCTTGACCTAATTAGATATTGGAGTTGACATCCTAGATGGTTTCCTCTCCTAGCTTGATGTCCTGCCATGGGCAGTATTAGTTTCCGAGGCATTGTGCTTTACTTTTACTTATCTTTAGAACAGCTGCTCTACTGACACCATTTAGGTCATTCAAAGATTGTTGGGCTTCCTCAATTGTATGACTGATGAGCACGATGTCATCTTCAAATTGTAAATAGGAGAGCCTCTTGCCATCTATATTTACACCTTTGTCGATCCAATATGATTGTGGAGAGTTTCTGTAAATAGTTTTGGGGAGAACGTGTTGCCCTGTCGAACTCCTCTGCTAGCGGAACATATGCTGGACGCGGGTATAGAGTGATAGCTGTATTGCAGTATTTGTTGGTTTCCTCAGTTTGATGTAGATTGAAAAGATGCCTTGGTTTCAGAGAGTATTTACAACATTGGTCTTGATACTGTCATACTTTATCGTAATTGATGAATACAAGACGTAAGGGTATGCGCAGTTCACGTGTCCTCTCCATCTGATTTTTTGTGTGGAGGTGGTCAATGGTGGAGAACCCTTTTCTGAATCTGGCTCATTCTGGATGTTGGTGTTCATCAAGTTACCCGTCGATTCTTTTGGCAATGACTCTAGTGAATATCTTGTACATAATCGGACTGTAGTTCACAAGATGTTCAGTATCTCCTTTTTTGTGGATTAAAAGTCTTTGAGGATTTCCACTGGTCAGGAACTTATAAATAGAGGGATTTATTGAACAGTTTGACAGCTGAATCTTCTAGAGCTTTTCCCTCTGCTATAAGAACTATAGTTATCTCATATGATCCCGGAGCAGTGCCTGGATCTGACTGCTTAATGGCGTGCATGATTTCGTCATGTTTGATCGGTTCAATGAGGTCTCCCTCTGCTGCTGCCAGTCTTTTTTGGATTTCAGCTTTTGATAAAAAATGGTCAATGTAATAGTCTTTATTCTGATTCGTCTATTTGTTAAAATGGTGTTTTCATCCCTTTTTAGTGCTTTAAGAAAACCTCTCTTTTTGTTGCATAGCTTTACGGCACTATATGAAAAACGATACATAATTAAATTATCGATGACATGAAGTATTCATAATAAAAATATGTATTAGTGTTGAATGCTAATGTGGAGTGGAAAATGCCATCTCAGTTGTGTGTTTCTGCATTATTTCACCAATAACAAATAGCATTACCCCAGTCATTTATCTTGGTCAAAGTTTGAATCAGACGTGTATGAATATCCAAGTGTAATCCAAGTTGTGATAATTGGCCGGGTCAAATACTAAATCATTTCTCAGGTCTTGGAAGTTGAAATTTCATTTCATGAAAAGAACATCTTAAACACATTCAGCACGTCTAAATATTGATCTATTGTCGAGTACTCTACATTAAACAAAAGTTGTGTATGCACTAGATATTTTATCATATTGGTTATTTCAAAACCTGGATCATCATAGCTTACTCAGTGAAACACCAGAGTTAGATACACATTTTGACCAAATCAGATTAACAGATGTGTTACACAACACAGATTTCTACAGAATTCCTAAAAGAGTTTACATTGAGAAGTATGAGTTTGGAATAAAGTTTCATATGCCATACATATCTCACTATTTAATACCTTCTGCCATGATAGACATGATTTTATTGGAATTATAAATAGATATACACCAGCTAATTTGACCATATTAAAAAAAGCCGTAAACCAGACCAATGAAATCTAAACAAGGAAAAATGGCTGTTTGTGTGTGAAACAGTGGGCAGCAATTTTTAGTTATTTTCAAGTAGCTAAATCTGATAATAAGATCCCTTGCACATTAACTACTGCACTGAGCAACTTGCTGTGGCGTAATGCATTTTTATCTTTTTTCATCCTTTGGGCGTGTGTAAAAATTCTGAACCTGAACTACATTTATTTTAATGTTTCTTTCGTTTAATAACTTCTCTAGATGTGATGCTGGAAGTGTTACAGTGAGCAGTTTATGGTAGTTAATGGGTTTAAAGCATCAGTGATAAAAGATAAGATTTAGTAAAGGCGATAACAGAACAGTAACAAAATTGATATGGAAACAGCTGGGGCCATTTTTGATCACCAATAAACAGTTTATTAGAAAGTGCATTTTGAATTAATATGATTAGAGTAAGAAGAAGAATTAATATGATTGATTTAGGAGACCATAAAGGCTTAATAATTAGAGTGTAACTAACAGAGTGCTTGCTTTTTCCTGACAAAAGTACCTAGTTTGTTCCATGATACCGGCATGCTCCAGTCAGTCCATTGTAAATAGACACTTGGCGCATAGTTAAGACAGAAAAAGGAGCGAGAAAGAGAACATACCACACCACCTTAAAACAAAATGTCTCATAAAATGAAGTCTCTAGAACTTCATTCTCAACAGCAGAGTCTGCTATGAGACTACCTTGACCTTTCACTCTTTACATTTCGGCTTACTAGTGTAGATTTGTCCCTTGCTGTCGTAACTCTGTATATCAAATAGTTTTTTCAAAATAAAATAAATTAATATTAAGCAAATTGAGCTAAAATTTTGATTATTATAAAAATGGATGTCAGTATGAAGTATTAGATGTCATTAATATCAAGGTGGAAATAAATACCACACACTTTAATAATTGTTTATTCATGGCACGTGTTGAAATTGTTGCTTTGACCCCTCTCTAAAACATTGCCACTTTCATTGTCACCTGTTTACAAGTCACAATCTCAACTTGCATTGATTATCCATGTGCAATCCAAATGCATGATCATTGGCCTGATCAAATAAGTCATTTCTATGCTCTTCAACAGCTATTTCCATTGCAAGAATACCACAATTTTAAATATTGATTGAAAATGAAAATATTCACCTAACGAGAGAAATTCTTTATTAAACAAGAGCTGCATATGTGCCAGATTGTTGGCCAAGTTGTAGTGTCTTTCAAAACCTGAAACGCTGCAATCTAAATCACAGAATGCAACACATGTGTTAAAAGTTGGTATTTGATGATCATCAACAGAAATTGATGTTTTGCATGCAAATATGCAAATAGCTGGCGGTTGTAAGAAGCTACGTTCTGAAAAGGACATGCTACTTACTTTATGTGGGCGCATTGATCAGATGAATTTGTAAAGAGTCACTGATTTAATTGTTAATTTATTTTTTTTTAAAGTATGGGAGGCAGAGATTTTATAAATGTTTATTACATCATATGTGCTGGCAAAAATCTTTAGGACAAATCCTGTAAAAAATGGTGGCACATTATCAGAAATAAAAAAAAAAAGCTTATGAGTATGGAGATGTATCATATGACGTAGGTTTGTGTGGTTTTTAATGAATAATTAGATCATGTATGAGGTTTGTACCTAGCGTCTCTCAAGAGCAACTACATTTATTTAAATTCTTTTACTATGCCGATTTATCGTTTACTTTGTTCTTGTAAAGGTCAAGGTAAACTGCCGCTAACGGAGGGTTTAGTGCTAGATAATTAAATTATGTTTTCAGCTTCATTAGGTATGATGACTGACCTCTTTCTTTGCTATCTTGCCTTCACAAACTAAAAGAAAAATGGTTCCACTTGCTGTCTCTCACAGAAAAAAAGAATGTGTTTTTCAGCTGTGAAAATGGGTACCTGACTTCCCTTAATTATGGAGGCCAGACAGCGGAGAAAAGAGCCTATCACACTACCTTATAAAAACTGAACATGCAGCTTAATTTAGCCTCTAACATTTAATCCCCTGGGGTAGTGTCTGCCATTGAATGACCTTTACATTTTTTACATTTTGCGTCCGGCTGCATATTACAATCATAGAGAAACCTCTCTGATTTATTTGTTTTATTAAATTTATTTTTTATAGCATTAAATTTAACATGTCTTTGTACTTCTTCATTCATTGTGGTTGTTTGTAGTCAAACTAAGTAACACTGCACATATGTTTTTTGTATTGATAAATGAATGCAATTTAAATGCTGTTTTTATATATATATATAAAAGGTTTAGTAATATATATATATATATATGTGAAAATGAGTGCTGTATAGAAAAGGAATAAACTTTAATTCTGAACATTGAGCGTCTAAACAGTGACATACATAATGGCAGAAAGTGTTGTTCTTTATTGTCTTCAGTTCGCTTCATATGAAGAATAGGGGAAACACCTACTGGTTGTCATTTACAGAAAGCCTGCGTCAAAACACTTAATGCACTTACAGCAGTGGTTAATGTAGTGATATATTTTACAGTGATGAGGTTGCTAGCCCCAGGCATAACCTCTTTTTAGTCACCTTTTTTACATGCTATCTGGTGCAGTGGGCCTATTCTTTCTTACACAGTAACGGATTCTTTTTTTACAGATTTGCGTCATAGTGTACAGCAAGGCTGCGATATCTGCGCCTTTTAGCCCGACACATCCGATTTCAGCAGGCGTTTTTTTGGGGGGGTACTGGGTTTTCCTATCGCTATTATCTTAGCCAGACTGTGCAGCCAGGTCCACCACTTGGAGGTGGAATTGTGTCTTGGTCAGCTCTGATTAACTGACCCTGGTGTAAACAGTCAGCTATGAGTCGCTGGCTGCTGTAAGCTCATTCAATGTGCTGGATCTTCTACCCCAGTCTTAACCTTTAGCGCACTCTGGTCAAGAATTTCTGGACTCACTCGCCATATAAAATACAGTGTGCGGAAAAATTTTTTTTAAATTTTAATGGATACACTCCCGACAGCTATTTTAAAAAATGCTGAATACGTCACCATATATACACAACATTTTTCCGGTTAAAGTATCGTATGTTAGATTACAAATGGCTTTTGAACAGTTTTAATTTTGTATACGCCGTTTGGAGCAACCAACTTTTTGCGAAAGGTGAAGTAGGTTGTTGGGAACGATCTTTATCGAGTGGATCTGTTTATTTTGTTTGTTTTGATGAAAGAACTTTAAATTGGAAACTAACAGTTGTGTCGATATTGTAAACACAGTATCGATACGTTGTTGTGGTTTCCGTGGATTTCTATCGGAGCGACTAGGCTGAGATTTTCATAAATTTTCAAATTCACCTTTTTGTAACTCAGAAAGTTACAAACACACAACAAAAACAATAACACCCACAAGTTGTTTATTCAATTGTGTCTCTACACACAAGAAAATCATATTTATTGACAAACAAACAGAAAAGTTACAAATTTTAAAAGTCAATTTCGAAAGTGAGATGCACATTTTTCGTAAAAAATTATGTGGTGTGCTAAAGGGACATCATGAGATCAATGCAAGGACACAAATAGTTATGGTAGATATAAAGAACATCTTTTTTCAAAGCTAACAATCAATTTCTCTTTTGAATTTTTCTTGGCTTCTTTAACATTCATATATTTAGCTCCAGCATTCCTTTTCGTGGACAAAACATTATTTTGTCTTCCTCAACGTCTTTGGTCAACAATATTTCTTGTGCATTCTGTGGTCAGGAATATTTTGCTACCATAGTTCTGGTATTCCAGCAAGGCACATTTTTTTGTCTTGATTCCATGTAACTAAAAGCTGTTGTTTACTCTTGCAATACCATGTTAGACCAAGTAATAATAATGTTCGCTTAGGCATCTGAGACCTGTTGCGTCGGTCGGTCACATCCATGACCCACAGCTGTGTCGTGGTTCTAGGCCTTGTCCAGGATGGAGGATGAGGTTGCTATTTGCTGGAGCCATACTGTTTGGGGACAGCCTCTTTTCCGCCTCCAGTCAGTCGGGGGAAGACTTTTGGCGCTGAGGAATGACTTGTGTAGTATCTTGACCAAGGGCTCGACACAATACATCTCTTCATTTAATTGGTGGATGACATAGTGGATGCTTGTAGCATTAGAGCCACTAGATTATCACTTTAACTGTCCATCTATTGTCAGACATGCGTATCTATGATGTCCTTGATTGAGGCTGATTTCAGTGTTGTGAATTTGGTCACTTAAAGATGCTGTCTACACACAGAAAATGAAGCATTTATTTTCTTGAACACTTTGATTTTCCTTACTTGATGCATATGAGTATTTATATTTTTCATTGGGGTTTTTATTTTAAAAGATAAGTGAAAGGTAGAATATATTGTAAAAACTTGCTATAAACAAGAATTAAAGATGCACCAAGAACAGCAATCTGGTTAGTTTGAGAGGTTTCTTCCTGCTAGTTTGTTCTATCCATCTCCGTTTCCAGCTGTTTTATATTCTGCTGCCTTCTTTGCCACAAAATTGTGTTTGTTATTACACCCAGTTATCTAATACAAAGTATACGATGAAGTGGTGACACCTTGTGGCAAATATGTGTAATCTGAAGGGAATACTTTCATATGCAATGAGGAAGGTTAGGTAAGGGACAAGAATTTAACAATACGTCAGTGAAAACCATGCACAGAAAAGGAGACATGTTTTTATAAAACAAACTTGTGAAAATTCTTTCTACAAAAGTATTGAATTGGCCGCAAAATAATAGGAATAATGGTACTGAGAAAGTTTCAAACAAGTGATCATAATGTATTAATTTATTGTTAGAATAGCCAGCTTTATAAGCAATTATTTGTTAGAATAGCCAGCTTTATAAGCAATTATTTGTTAGAATAGCCAGCTTTATAAGCAATTATTTGTTAGAATAGCCAGCTTTATAAGCAATTCTTGTTTCCTGATTTAAAAAAAATGTATTACATTTTTTTGGGAGAAACTATAATGTCTGATTGGAACAGTCCAAGTTGTGATGGTTTGGTTATGTGTGGAATTAGGGAGATGTGTGGAACAGTTGGGAGTAAAGTAACTGACGGCTTCTATTTTGGACGTTTTTGAGGGGGAGATGTACAACTTTTAGAAAAGTAAATTAGTCACGAACAAGCAAATTAGTACCATTGGTTAATGTTTTGGGTTATAAAGTGGTAAAATTTATAATTATTGGAACATCTGTTAAAGCATTAGTTGGCTTATATTGAGTGTCTGGATCGAACTTGGCTTATATTTAGTGTCTCGAACTTGGCTTATATTTAGTGTCTGGATCGAACTTGGCTTATATTTAGTGTCTATCGACTTGACTTAAATTTAGTGTCCGGATCGAAGTGGGCTTATATTGAGTATTTGGATTGAACTTGACTTATATTGAGTGTCTGGATCAAACTTGGCTTATATTGAGTATCTGGATCGAACTTGACTTATATTGAGTGTCTGGATTGAATTTGACTTATATTGATTATCTGAATTGAACTTGCCTTATATTGAGTGTCCGGATCGAACGTGGCTTATATTCTTAGCTGGAAGTTGTGCATGAAGAATGTTTTGGTAAGTGGTATCCCTTTTTCCTTTTTTTTTTTTTTTTTTAAGTGTTCACTTTGTCGAATTCTGTAACTCATCATTTCTTTCTTGCTGCAATGCACTTTCATCACGTAGTTTCCCGTATGTCTATAACCCTCACTGTTCTGTTGTTCTTTGTTTATGTTTCAGAGTGAAATTAAACTACATATCTTTGGGATCATTGTTACTACAGGTAAACTTTGATGTATTTAGGGGGAACATGTATAGCTGACATGAGTGATTTAGTTTATGTACAGATGTGACAAATTTAGATGACAGGTTACCCGTTTGTTTTATTAAGATGGATGCTGTACAACTAAAGCAGGGCTCGTCAGCCTTTTTATTCCTGGCGCCCACTAAAATCTAAATTGAAGAAAATGTTGTGATCATCCACCGAGTCTGTATGTTTTTAATACATCATCATCATTTTTTGCATAATGCTTCTTCCATCTCAGCCCATCCAAAAGAAATTCAATAACTTGTCAAATCTCCAGCCTGCTTCAATGTCATACCTAAACATTCCTTCATATCTTGGTGCCATCACCTTCTTGGTCTGCCTCTGCCTCTCTTGCTTGGCACCATACCTTCCATTACCATTCTCTCAAAACCGTTGTGTCTTTTGATACAGCCAAAGTATTTCAATTTTTTGTTCATGATGGAATTTGTCAACCTGTTCTCCTGTATGCCCAACTATTGATGAATATTTGCATTCTTCTTTGTTTCGGTCCCTGGTATTCTGAGAGCCTTTCTATAACATTTCGACTCGAAGGGCTTGATTCTCTTCCTTGTTTGGGTAACTGTCCTTGTTTCACAGCCTTAGGCTGCAAAATGAAAAACACAGGTACTCAAAATGTTAACTTTTGTTTTCTTTGCTAGTATTCTCTCATAGTTTCCTCACGTTGTCTCTGCATTGCTATAATAATATGTATTTAATAGGATGAATTATTCTGCTACCGCTCACCTAAAAGCTAAAATCGCCCACCAGTGGGCACTAGAGCCCAGGTCAAAGAGTACTGAACTAAAGGAACAACGTGACAAAATTAAATGAAAGGTTAGTAGTCCCTTTGGTTTAATGACATGGAAAGCTGCACCACAGATATAACAGCTAAGAGAACATTTAAAATTCCGCTGACAAGACCTACATATAATAAAATTGATAATAATTTGGTATGTAAAGATAAAAGTACAAAGCAATAAAAACAAAACGAGAGCTTCAACTTTATTTACCCAATTCTTTAAGGACAAATAGGATGCAATAGTCTCTCTCTATCAATTCTTATTATAGGACATCTTCTTGAGCTCTGCTTCGGATACAAAAGCTCCTTTGGCTTCTTCTTCCACTGTTCTTCATTAAACATCCTTTTCATCCCCAACCTGCTCTTCTCCTGTTGGTTCCAATCCAGTGCATGTCTGATTATGTTGTTAGATGTCTTTCTGTCAATCTTCGTATGTCATACTAGTATCTGGTTGTGGTAGTCTTGCACCTTCTTTTGCCAGTCTGTCTGCCTCCTCGTTGCCTTGGATGTTGCAGTGGGATGGAACCCACTGTACCACTACCCTTTTTGGTGCGGACTGCTGGTATAGTTGACAGAGTACTGCTCTTAAATCATTAAGTTCAGTATTGTTCTGGCTTTTTAGTGCTGTGACTATGGCCATGGCATCTTTAAGCAGGACTATATGGCTTTCATTCCTTTTACCTGTCACCATTTCTTCCACTGCCGTCCTCAGTGCCTCTGCCTCCGCTCTGAAATTGCTTGTGTATTTTCCAGTAGCCAATGACAGTGTTATTTTTCTGCCATTTGGTAGGCTCAGGAATGCTCCTGCCCCTCCGTTCTGTGTTGTGTTTGTTACAGAACCGTCGGTGTATGCATGGGTCCAATCCATGCTTGGGTAGTTTTTCGTTATATAGCTCAGGGTTGTATCTCTTCTTTCTTTTTCAGTCTGGCAGTCAAAAATGTACACCTAAAAAACGAACAATATTTTACAAGTATTCAATACAGATGGGACGACATTTAATTTTATTGGTATCCAAAGTCGAGGGGATACAACATGACAATTTTATTTCTTTTTTTTTTTTTAAAGAAATATGAATGTCCAACTTGCATTACTGGTCCAAATATAAGACACAAGAGTTTTCCAGAAATAAAATTGAATTCTGAAAACGTCTAGTCTTGTTGTAATTTCTATACCTTTTTCTTCTTGTTCCATTTTGCCCCATATAGGGCATGGGACCATTGCAGAAGTTTTCTTCCTTGCAGTAAGCTTGTGCTAGTGCACTTGATGTGCTAATGCAGTGATGTATCAAGGAATGGTGCGGGCTGCTCGCCCCACACACAGCCATAATAAGTCTTCTTTTAATAACATGTTCAGTTGGGATCAGTCGTACAGCTCTTTGCTTCCAATTATAATTCACACAGGCAATATCCAATTTCTTTATATCGCATTATCATGTTCTTACTTTTCTACCACTTGAAGTAGATGTTTGCTGTAGAGACAGCCATACTTCTGTATGTGCTACCCGCTTTCTAGCCTAGTTCAAGTCTATTCCTCAGTCCCTCTGAGATTTTTTGAAGTTTTTCTTCCAACAAACTGTGTTCTGAGAGGTCTAGATCCAAGGTCCTTTACTTCCCTGTATTTATCACTTGTCTCCAGTCCCGCAGGTATAACTGTTATGAAAGCTGAAATTGTTTCACTTGAATCTGAAGAAGTTAAGGCCATATCATGTTTTAACTGTTCTCTCTTCTCCTCTTTTTTAGACTCCGTTCTTTAATTTCTATATAAATGATAATGGTAATCCCATAACACGCACTGCTGTCAGGAACGAAGTGTTAGAGACTTCATTTCACTAGGCCTCAGCTTTTTATAAGTTGAGTTGGACATTTAACTTCCTCACTGCTTTTTCTTCCTTAACAGTGATCCAGTAATTTTTAAGTTATGGCTACCCAATTTGATTAGTTATTGTGGTAAAACTCATCATCATTATGAAGCCTGTCCTTTATAGAATGCTGCTCCCATCACAGTCTGTCTGAAATAAACTATTTCCCTTGCCAAAACTCCAGCCTCCGCCACAGTCATACCCAGGGATTCCTGGATATCTTGGTGCCATTGTTTTTTTGGTTTACTCCTGCCTATTTTGCCTGGCACCCTACCTTCCATCACTGTGTCATGATGTGACCAAAATTGTGGTAAAACTATGGAATACAACGGGAAATTCCACATGTAGCTGGAAGTACAGTGAAAGGCTACAGAAAAGCTAGTGCATTGTCAGGGCACAAGAAGTAAAAGCTAGTGCATTGTCAGGGCACAAGAAGTAAAAGCTAGTGCATTGTCAGGGCACAAGAAGTAAAAGCTAGTGCATTGTCAGGGCACAAGAAGTAAAAGCTAGTGCATTGTCAGGGCACAAGAAGTAAAAGCTAGTGCATTGTCAGGGCACAAGAAGTAAAAGCTAGTGCATTGTCAGGGCACAAGAAGTAAAAGCTAGTGCATTGTCAGGGCACAAGAAGTAAAAGCTAGTGCATTGTCAGGGCACAAGAAGTAAAAGCTAGTGCATTGTCAGGGCACAAGAAGTAAAAGCTAGTGCATTGTCAGGGCACAAGAAGTAAAAGCTAGTGCATTGTCAGGGCACAAGAAGTAAAAGCTAGTGCATTGTCAGGGCACAAGAAGTAAATCTTTTTTATGTAAGACAAAATTGGGCCACCAATAAAAGAAATTGTCATTTAAGTTTCGAAATAAACTTTTCAGTCTCACTAAAACCAGAACATGGAAAATTATAATGAAAGGGCAGACCTACCTCAGAGCATACAGTCACAATGTTAGAAGACGAATTGAAGCTATTAGAAAAGGTTTTAGAAAATGAGTTTTTAGACTCGTGGTGGCATGCTTTGTTGTTTTCAGATAACAAAATCTCATAAAATTATCAAATAAATTAGCCTTTAAAGGCCATCATTTTTTTTACTAGTTTTGCCATAATTTTTTTTCTATAAAAGCATTCTCTTCATAAAACTTGCCATTTTTTTAATTATTTCAAAAGGAAGACAAATATGTTATATATCAAATTAAAGGAAAATGAATATGCAGTAAGAATATGATGGTCTTGTAGAATTTAGTAAAATATTACAAGTTATTGTTAATAATTATATTGTTGTTTTTTGTAATAAAAACTATTTTTCACATACAAAAATGTCACCAATCCATGAATAACCACTGAAACGTAATGTACTTCAGTATAACAGTAATCTACATATGAATAATATCTACAAGAAAATAATTTTCTATAGAAGTCAAATGGAGTTGATGTGTCAGTGAGTTGCAGGTCTTCATTCACTCCACATGGTCGACCACATTTTGGCAGCAATCTGAATGAGTTCTTAGTCTCAGTCAGTCAGTGGTGATGGAATTTGGTACTGAAATCCGTTTGCTATCATGTTCTCTTGCCTTAGAAATATTGCATCTTCGTTTTTCTGTTGATGGTGCAGCCAAACATTTTTGCCTTTTAGCAGCACTAGGTCCTGACTGTGACAACGCCACCTCATCTTCAGCATCAGATTCAGTAGGTTGAATAATATTATATTCTATGTCTTACTCCGATTCAACATCAGAGAAATGTGAATCCTCGTCACTAAATTCATCTAGAGTACACAACTCCCTAGCCTTTTCTACAGATAAAAACAACCTACTATTAGACAATCTTGAAGTGCTAGGTTCGCTACACATTTTTGTGATAAACTGACTTGAATGTCCACACAATGAATGTCACAACTCTTACATTTGAAACGCAAATATAATAGTTACTTCCCTTACCATGTAATGTCAATTGAAATTTAGAAATACTGAAAAAAAAACAAATTTCGTTCAATGTGCTGTTAAACAGTATGAGCGTTTTTCTGGCATCAAACGGACGCCTGGAAGAACGCGTTCTTATGGCTTTTAAGAGTTATTAGCAAAACAGGAAAGCAAACCCTTAGAAAATGCAGGAGGAAACAGACCCTTACATAAAATGCATGCCGAAGTCAGATGCACTGGGCTGACAGGTGAAAAATATTTAAAAAACCGTAGTGCAATGAACATCACTTTGGGGAATAGAAAAATAATGTAAATGCCAAAAAAATACAATTAAACAAAGCCAACAAATAAATGCAATATATGTTACAAATTCAGCTGTTAGGACTCAATGAAGACAAGTTCCAGCGTATAAAGTTAACGTTCTTTCTTTCCGTTTTTGTTTTGGCAATGCAATATGGACAACATGTCAGAATGTTAGGCTGCTTGTTGTATGTAAGTGAAACTGAATTGAGCGAGTAATATTCCGCTATAGTTGCTGCTGAGATAAAGAGCAAGAAGAACATGCCAAGAGAATAAAAGGAAATGATTTTTCCTCACTTGCAATCCAGTATACTTCTTCTTCTTCTTCGTACGCAGTCAGACAGTAACCATTATTTTTTCGAAAAAAGCGGCGGTCATCCTGAGGCTGTCGCCACTGCCATACAGCTTGTCTTGCAGTTCCACTGGTGATGGCCACATCTGCTCTCTCTGATCCTCGTATGTCGGGCAGTTCTGCAGCAGATGTTCAGCGGTCATTTTACCGGTACCGCACAGGCATTCGTCGGTACCACCTATCTTCAATTTGTTTAATAGGTGGTACCTCAGTCTATTGTGGCCAGTGCGAAGTCTGAAGACAACGACCTGCTCTCTTCGGTTCAACTGGTAATAGGCATCGTTTTTGGTGTAACCAGTATGTTCGGTTTCCCATTTGGTCATGTATCTGGCTTTGATAAGCCGTTTTGACTCTTCGTACGTCATACCAATCCAGTATACACATTGTTGGTTCTAAGAAATGTCGGTAGCTGTCTTTATAAGGAGGATAGTCTTGCCGAAGACGGATGTGTCAGACCGAAAGTTGCAAATATTGCAGTCAAAGTGTAAACTAGCGACACAACACAAATCTGTTCTCTGGACTACATCCAGCTACTTGCAAAGCTCTGTTCATGACTTGGTAGCGGGAGATTGAGAATGAACGCAGAAGAAGGAGGAGGATAATGTTCTACTCTTTTCGGTGCCGGAGGGCCAGTGCACCATCTTCATTGATAGTGGGATTCCAGAATTACATTTATGAGGAATGACTCAGAAAAACCAGTGTCTAGTAAAGAGAAGAATTTGAGGTGACTTAATACAGGTTTATAAGATAATCAAATCATCATCATGTAGCATGTCCTTTATAGAACGTTGCTCCCATCACAGTCTGTCCGAAAAAAACTCGTTCCCTTGCCAAAACACCAGCCTCCGCCACAGTCATACTCAGGCATTCCTGGATATCTTGGTGCCATCGTCTTCTTGGTCTACCCCTTCCTCTTTTGCCTGGCACCATACCTTCCATCGCCGTTCTCTCTAGACTGTTGTGTCTCTTGATGTGACCAAAGTATTTGCATTTTCTAGCCAATCTTCTAGATAATCAAAGAAAAGGATAAATTAGATTATAACAATTTTTCAAAATACAGCCGCCTACAAGAACAACAGGGCACAGCTACAAATTTCTTCTTCTTCTTTGCGTTCGGTTTCGTATGCTCGTTTTATGCCACCAGATGGGCTAGGCCCAGATTAGATACCAGGAAATATTTTTTTTAGTCAGAGAGTAGTGAATGCTTGGAATGCATTGCCGCAGGAAATAGTAGAGGTAGGGTCAATTAATGTACTCAAGAATAGATTGGATGCGCATGGGTATTTTTAGATCAAGAAGCCTAGAAGAAACTGGTTGTATACATACTCTGCAAATTCTTTAAAACCAGTATAAAGATGTAATGTTAAGTTATTATTCATTTGTTGGGGCTGCTTTTTTTGTCTTTGGTACCTACAAGGTAGAAATTGTTTGTTGCTGAGAGTTGTCTGTCCTAGCAGAGTTGTCTGTCTTAGGAGAGTTGTCTGTCCTAGGAGAGTTATATTACCAAACTATCAAGCTTTTCCTCAGGTCATCCTGTAACCAGTGAGGTTGTTCGGGCACACATGAAGACATCCTCACAACCCTACGTCACCCTTCTCTGTCAGTGGCTGCTGCCTGTGCCTCTTCCGTTTGGAGATTGGTCCATTCT
Organism: Ariolimax columbianus; assembly: GCA_036924085.1. Lineage (NCBI taxonomy): Eukaryota > Metazoa > Mollusca > Gastropoda > Stylommatophora > Arionidae > Ariolimax > Ariolimax columbianus. The sequence continues at coordinate 19,557,675 of JAVGWX010000008.1, forward strand.
TTTATGTTGTCCTCCCACCTCTTTTTGGGACGGCCTCTTCGTCATCTGCCTTGCACCTTTCCGTGACCATACCAAGCGAGTTTCCTTCTTTTGACAGCTGCCAAGAAGTCTTCAAAAGACCCTATTGCTGTTGTAATTCTATCTCGTATTTCCTCATTTGTAACTCGATCTTTGTACGTGACGTTTAAAAGTCTTTGGAAACATCTCATCTCCAAGGTCTGCATCCTTCGCTGAAGGTCAGCTGTAACTGTCCATGTCTCACAAGCATAGAGAAATATTGACAGGAAAAATGTACGCATTAATCTGATTTTCGTGCATTGTGCTGTTTATCTTGCCAGATTTTGTTAAGCCGTGCTAGCGTTGCTATTGTCTGCTATTCTGGCCAACACCTCACATTTTGATCCTTCATCACTTACAATCGATCCAAAATATTTAAAACGGTAGCTTTAAAAAAAAGCTTTTCCTACCCGATGAATAAAGAGATAATGAAGGTGCAGAGGAAGATAACAAGTTAGAATGATAATAATTGTTGTTCCAGCAAGTCAATACATTGAGAAAGAATAAGAATTTGAGAAAGTTTCAATTTATTGGATAGCAGTTTGTGAGCTGTTTTGAGCATTTTTTGTGGGTAGCTAGCCAGGACTTATAACCTCAGCTCTAAGAGAAGAACACAGGGATTACTGCAAGAATAGAGTGGTCTAGCAACAAGAATAGAGTGGTCTAGCAACAAGAATAGAGTGGACTAGCAACAAGAGTAGAGTGGACTAAGAACAATAAAAGTGTGGACTAGGAACAAGAATAGAGTGGACTAAGAACAAGAATAGAATGGGCTAACAGCATAAATAGAGTGGACTAAGAACAAGAATAGAATGGGCTAAGAACAAGAATAGAGTGGACTAAGAACAAGAATAGAATGGGCTAAGAACAAGAATAGAGTGGACTAAGAACAAGAATAGAATGGGCTAACAGCATAAATAGAGTGGGCTAAGAACAAGAATAGAATGGGCTAACAGCATAAATAGAGTGGGCTAAGAACAAGAATAGAGTGAGCTAGCAACAAGAATAGAGTGGACTAGCAACAAGAGTAGAGTGGACTAAGAACAATAAAAGTGTGGACTAGGAACAAGAATAGAGTGGACTAAGAACAAGAATAGAATGGGCTAACAGCATAAATAGAGTGGGCTAAGAACAAGAATAGAATGGGCTAACAGCATAAATAGAGTGGGCTAAGAACAAGAATAGAGTGAGCTAGCAACAAGAACAACATGAGTAGAGTGGGCTAGTAATACGAACAAAGGCATGCAACAAAAACAGGGGTCTAGCAACAATAACAGAGCTAGCAACAATTACAAATCATGCAACAATAACAGAAGTATATCAACAACATGGGTCTAGTAACAATAACAGGGCTAGTAACAATAACAAGGGTCTAGCAACAATAACAGGGCTAGTAACAATAACAAGGGTCTAGCAACAATAACAGGGCTAGTAACAATAACAGGGCTAGTAACAATAACAGGGCTAGTAACAATAACACGGGTAGTAACAATAACAGGTAGTAACAATAACAGGGCTAGTAACAATAACAGAGGACTAGTAACAATAACAGAGGGCTAGTAACAATAACAGGGCTAGTAACAATAACAGAGCTAGAAGCAAGAATAGAGTAGATAACAAGAACAGTGGGTTAGCAGCATGAATAGAGGCAGTAACAAGAACTGAGTGGTCTTATAACAAGAACAGTGGGTTAGCAGCATGAATAGAGGCAGTAACAAGAACTGAGTGGTCTTATAACAAGAACAGTGACCTAGCAGCAAGAACATTTAGCTATATATAACCAATTTTGTTCTTAATATATAAATGATTTGGACATTGAAATCAGATCCATTATTGCAAAGTTCACAAATGACACCAAATTATACCGCAGGGTCTCTTCTTCAGCAGAGGTGGATCTACTGAGATTGGATTTAGATACGATTCAAAAAATGGTCTGAGAGCTGGTAGATGAAGTTTAATGTAGAAAAATGTACAGTCATCCATGTGGGAAGATCCAATAATGAATCTAATTGCATGATGGGAGAGGAAAATAAAAAAAGGAAAGTGACCTAGGAGTTATAATAGATCATACAGGAAAGATGCAGGAGCAAGTCCAGGTAGCAGTGAAAAAGTCTTGTTTTGGCATATAATAAGAAACATTTCACATAAGAGTAAGGAAGTAATAGTCAAACTATATAAATCATTGGTAAGACCTAAATTAGAGTACTGTATTCAGGTGAGTCCATATCATAGAATGGATATAAACATGCTGGAAAGGATACAAAGAAGAGCTACAAAAATATTTGTGTTGTTTCAGAATTATAATTATGAGGAAAGACTAAAAAAATCTGGTCGTCAGTGTCTCGAACAAAGAAGAATTTGAGGTGACTTAATACAAGTGTATAAATTATTAAATGGATAGGATAAATTAGACTATATCAAATTTTTCAACCAACGACCGGCTACAAAAGCAATAGGGCAAAGCTACAAATTGTTTAAAGACAGGTCTAGATTAGATATTGAGAAATATTTTTGTAATCAGAGAGTGGTGAATTCTTGGAATGCATTGCCGCAGGATGTAGTGGAAGTAGAGTCAGTTAATGCTTTAGAAAATAGATTGGATTCTCACAGTATTATATATATCCGTGGAGTGAAATAAACTGGTTGTATACAGATTCTGGTAGAGCCTTCTAAACCAGTATAATGAAGTTAAGTTAAGTTAAGTAAAGTTAAGTTAAGTAAATTTAAGTTAAGTTAAGTTAAGCTATCAACAACATCAGAGGGAGGCTAGCTGCATGAACATAAGGGGTAATCAAATTAGTTCTTTTAGTTTTAGATCAATAAATACAACATTAAGGGGATTTAACTTTAAATGTATGTGTAACATTTTTTTCATTGCCAACTCTAGATAATATTTGAGTGGCAGAGTTGTTAGAGCTCATGTATGTAACAGCAACGCGGACCATGCTTCAATCATGGTCGCAGCAAAGACCTGTCTGCCCAGCTGAAAACTGGGACCTGACACAGTTATGGAAGGCAAGACAGTGAGGATAATGTAAATACCATGTACAAAGCTGTCTAACTTGTCAACCAACCATGAGAATTGAGGAGGAGACATCACACAGTAATATCATACAATGAGATCTCATCACCCAACCCTACAAAACATGAGACCTCATACAATGAGATCTCATCACCCAAACCCTACAAAACATGAGACCTCATACAATGAGATCTCATCACCCAAACCCTACAAAACATGAGACCTCATACAATGAGATCTCATCACCCAAACCCTACAAAACATGGAGACCTCATACAATGAGATCCCATCACCCAACCCTACAAAACATGGAGACCTCATACAATGAGATCCCATCACCCAACCCTACAAAACATGGAGACCTTGTACAATGAGATCTCGTCACCCAAACCTACAAAACATGAGACCTCATACAATGAGATCTCGTCACTAAACCCTACAAAACATGAGACCTCAAGCAATGATATATAAAGGCCTAAACTACATCTTGCTCAGACCCGGGTGCATTATGGGTTTTTTCATGGTAATGGTAAAGACAGTTCAATAGCAGACACTGCTGTCGAGAATGAAGTGTTGTGGCCTTCATTGTACTAAACCACAGCTTTGTGAGATGGGGTGGGCAGTTCCCTTTCTCGCTGGCTTTTTCAATCCCTAGCCATCAACCAGACATCCATTCCAGCTGATTAAACTGGAGCTACCGATAGTGGGAGTTGAACCCTGTACCTTTGTCATGAAAAACTAGTGCCCTACTACTGCGCTAATCAGTCGTGGTATGACTGCTTTTTTTCAAGTTGACCCAGTTGTAAATTGATACCTGATGAAGCCAAGGGAAAATGTCAGAGTTGCCACAGGAGCTACGGAGTTTCTGCTTCGTTTTTGTCACTTACAACAATGAAAGTGGCTGAGTACGTGTGGGAGCACCCTGGTGTAAATGAAGTCGGTTCTAAGAGCCATTTTTCATTTAATGTAGAAATGTCAATTTTAAGATTAAAATTAAAATAAAAAACAAACAAAACCACATTAATAAAAATAAAAGTTTTTTTAATGCAAAATTTTGATTCATTATTCTTCTTATTCGATCAACTATGCTGTGCTTCTAGTCCGGTGAGGTTCACTATCAACTGATGCTGTGCTTCTAGACCAGTGAGGCTCACAAAGGAAACTGCGCGCTTCAGTTTTTCAAGCATGGTTGCTTCCCCCCGGCCAGACTGCCTCTCTTTGGTCTGTATAAGAGGAGCAGTCCTGCTGGATATATTTTGGTGTTTGCTTGGCTTCTCCACAATCAGATGTAGTTTTTTTTTTGTTTTTTGGTTTTTGGTTTTTTTTGCGTTCGCCTTATTTATCTATTCCCTAAGGCGTGTGTGCGTTACACTGTGGTTTTTATTTTGCGCTTGTCGGCCCAGTGCATCCGACTTCAGCATGCATTTTATGTAAGGGTCTGCTTCCTCCTGCATTTTCTAAGAGTTTGCTTCCCCGGGGTAACGGCCGGTGCTGTGATGGGGATCGAACCCAGCACCTTCTGGTTGTGAGCCATGCCACTTAACCACTAGGCCACGCCGTCCCCACAATCAGATGTGACTGTGTCCCTGAAACCCATTCTGTGTAGGTGGGTCTTGAGTCTCTCATGTCCCGTTCTTAGTCTGAAGATTTTTGTCTGCCCATCTCTGCCAAGTTTGCCTATGCTGTTATTTTATGGTTTGTATTCTTTGTGCTGGTCTCTCTTCTTCTTCTTCTTCTTCATCTTCGTTCACAATTTCCCGCTATCAAGCCGTGAACAGGATTTCGCAAGTAGCAGGATGTAGTCCAGAGAACGGAATATGTTGTGTCGCTAGTTTACAGCTTGACTGCGATATTTGCACCTTTCGGTCCTACACATTCGTCTTTGGCGCCGCTGGTATCTCTATTATGTGCTCATGAATTGTTTGCTGGGTGCCTTTGCTTCTTTATAGCTCTGCGGATGGCGAGTCTGTGTGATGCCACTTCTGGCTTTTGTGAGCTCATCTGCTTTCTCGTTTCCAAGGATCCCACAGTGGGTCTGAATCCATTGTAGGACTAGATCTGTTTTTTGAGGGAGCAATCCAATGTTGTATTTTATTTCATGTGGATTAATTCAAAAGACCACACTTAATGGCCTACAAAGCAGCCTACAAGCCATACTAAAGGCCTTTCCAAGCCTTATAGGTGCAGGTTCCCCTCCCCTGTTCTAATTAATATGATCATTAGGAAGTAGTTATTGTCTCATTTGTATTCAATATCTAGCATAACGCAATCACTGCAGCCTTTCAGGAAGCCTGTACCACAGACCCTTATTTAACAATGATGTTTCTGTAGCAATTCAATTGACATGAGGTTGCTAGCTCCATGCACAATTCTCTTTAGTAGATTTCGGCAACATGCTTGGACAGCTAAAGTGCCCCTATTCTGTCCTCCTGAGGTTCCACTTGGGTGTGCTAGGAAGTGATAGTCTGTGCAAATTTCTGGATCTAATTATGTTCATGTTTCATAGTTGTAGGTTGAGTGTGAGAAAGGATGAGCCAACAGTAATAAAGTCAAAGATTCTTCTTCAATCTCCCACTACCAAACCCTGAAAGGGTAAGTAGCAGAATGTAGTCCAGAGAACGGAATGCGTTGTGTTGTAGTTTAAAGCTTGGCTGCGATATTTGCACCTTGCGGTCAACACATCCGACTTCAGCAAGCATTTTTTGAGTACCGGGTTAGCATTCCCTCTTCGATCCCTTCTCCTTAGCCAGTCTGCCCTGCTGCAGCCTGTTATCCAGGATCACCGCGTGGAGGTGTAGAATGGTCTTGGCAGCTATGGTCCGCTGGCCCTGACGCTAGCTATGGGCTGCTGACCACTGCAGCTCATGCGCTTCTCAGCATCTTGATCCCAAGTCGAAGATTCAAAACATATTTCTTTCTTGCAGTGTGGCACATTCATCATTTGCAAGAACCAAGTTTTAAATCCGGAGTGCCTATATTACCCACCATCTTTTCTGTTGTTAAGTATATTTTTTAAAAGTGCTTTGAAATGATAAGTCATTGTGATCATTAACATATTTATTTAATATATAAATATATTTGAATCTGACAGTGCCAGTAGGTGAAGGAACCTACTGCCCATTTGTCTTATTGTTTGAGCTATTCTTTATAATGTTATTTTTTTGTCATTTTCACTTTATTTTCTTTAAAAGCGTTTTTTTGTTTTTTTTTAAATGTTCTTCTTTTGTCTCTCTCTCTCTCTGGAAACTAAAGGAAAATAAGATATACAAAGGAGAAAAAAGTAACCTTAATATTTTTGTAGTCACAAAATATGCCATATTAGGGTCATTTTTCTGTTCCTTATGGCTGTTGTTGTTGTTTGCGAATGCCCACAATGAGTAGGTTACTCTTTTGTGCACCCTGATACGGGCGTTAAGTTGAGTGTTGCAGTAGCTTTCCTCACATCCCGAGCAAGGTAGACTACGGGGATCACGTCGATCCCTCACCTTGTTAGCCAGGCTGCCATGAAAACAGCCCGTTTCTGGGAAGGGCTATGAGGAAGCCAAGGTGAGGGTCTTGTCCAGTATTTTTGCCTGACCAGTCGTTGGTCTTTCTTCTCGCTCCTTCTAGTAAATTAGTCAATAAAAACATATATGTAATGACTCAGTGACCGCACCAAGACATAAACAAAACATTTCCTATGTTGCAGCCGCAAGGTTGGTCGTCATGAATAAATACAAATAAAAACAACTAACACATTACAACAAAAAACAAGATATGATGTAAAAATTTTAAGTTCGCCAACATAACAGGATGTGCCAGGAAAGTGGGAGACATGGTATGCCAATTATGAAATAGAGTGGACCAAAATGTGTTCTTGTGATTTGTTAGTTGTTTTCATTCTTTTTTTTTGTTCCTGATGAAGGTCTTGTAACCATAATATATGTATTATTTTGATTTTGGCTTGGTGCTATGCGGCTATTGAACCATTACCTATATGTGTTTTTATCAACTTTTAACCTTCAGTACTTCTGCAGCTTCGAATCTATGTATTTCTGCTGGTAAATTAGCACTTTTATGGTACTGTTCACCTAAATTTTATACGGGTGAAATATCTTTCCACTTTAATATCTTCTTCTTTTGTTCACTTGAAAATGCAATGTTGTCTCTTGTATAAACTTCACTGCCTTTTGAAGTTCACATATGACCCATAAAGTGTTTTAGTATCTGTTCTGAATCTATCTGTGAATTCTTTATTACTGACAGTAATTGAGCCCTCATGTTAGATTTTTTTAAAATCCTTTCATTTTGCTGTCAACTTTTGTACTTGATCTAACTTGCATGAAATTTGTACATGAATATACTATTAATACTGCAAGATTGCACTGGCAACTTAAAAAGGCCTTTAAACTTAAGTTAGAGGGCATTTGACATTATGTTTTACTTCATAAATTATCTGCACAATGAGCCATTTTGCACATTTTAACGCCAAAATAAAGGATTTAGTTTTCAAACTGCAGATGAGACTATGTGTAGGTGTTTTAATGAAAGCAAATTATTATTAAAATCTTTATTGGTATCTTTTTGTTTGGAACTAATATTAGTTGCAATTGTAAAGAATTTGTGGCATTAATCTCTTTCTTGTCTATTTAACGCCTTCTGAAGCATATAACCAGTACTATAGATTTCTCTATGTAGAAAACTTGTGCCAAAGCTTGCTATATGGTCTTGCACGGGTATTTCATGTAGTAATTTGCTTTGCATGATGAGTCTGGTAACCCCATACACAATCCTCCTTAGTTTCATTTTATGAATGGGATGTGGAAATCTCTGGCATTGAAAAACATAAAAAATATTAAAATTGTATATTTCTATTATCAGTTGTATTTATTGTAATATTCTATCACCACTGTTATTATTAATATTATAACTTAACTTAACATTTTAAAACTGGTTTAGAACACTCATCAGTCTGTATACAATCAGTTATCTATGCGAACTGTCAAACATTCCATTTTTATATTCTTAAACCATTTAGTTAGACCATTTTTGTTAAATATTAACCTTTTTTTGTATTAGTCTGATCAGTTCATTTTATGTTGCAAGGATGTATTTGTAATACACAAATATGCATGATTGCCTTATTGATTTGCCAGAAATTTCTTTTATTGTATCAATCTGATTGCATTAACATTTTTAGTGGTGAATTAAATTGTTTGTATACATAATAGGATTTTATTGAGACATCGTGGAATGCCAGATAATTTTATAAGAATTATGCAAGATTTATATGGTCATATGTAGAATAATCCACAAAGACAAATTGTCAGACACATTTGCAGTTGAAGTTGGGGTCAGACAAGGATGATTTTTATCTTCAACAATCTTTCTCATGGTCAGGAACTGGGGATAAGGCAACGGAGGGTAGTAGAATGGGAACACCATGAACACTTGATAAATATCTGAAAAATCTCAATATCACTGATAATATATGTATCTATCTATCTTCAGTCCACTTGTGTAGTTAGACATTGTGGGAAGGTGTGATCTCCTTTGTTTCATATTTTTAGCAGGTGAAAATTGGCTGGTGACTTGCCAGGTCAGTCCCAGTATCTGTTATCAACCATTAGGTTGGCAGCCGCTGGAATATATGATCGTCTATTTTTGGGACTGATGGTGGAAGCATAAACTAGAGCAAGGTAGCCCCACAGCCTGTCAGGTGCTATCTATGCCACTCCACTAACCACATAACCAAGACCTCATGTTATAGCCACACAGTTCCCTTTTTGCGATATATTTTCTATGGGGAGAGAATCCCTAGAATAATTTGAGTCGATTTTTAACTTTAATTTTGTCAGAGCAGAGGCTGTTAGGCCAACTCTTTTTTATTTCCAACTGCCAAGGGTTTTTAACGTGCACGTCACTGCACACAGTTGTCTGATCTCACTACCCAGAGATCAGGGGAAATTGTTACTGGATGATCCCTGTGAAAAAATCCCGGTCTCCACAGTGATTTAAACCCCGTCCTCCAACACCAGAGGCAAACACCTTACCTCGAGACCGCTGGGTCAAATACTAATAATTATGAACTGTAAAACTTTGATGACTACTAGTTTCACTGAACGGTCAATACTCTCTAAATTTATCACTTGAACTTGATGTTAATTTGATGCACATTCATTGCAAAAAAATTAATGTTTGCAGAAGCTGAAACATGTAAAAAAATATTTTACTTTATAAAATGCTGTATGCAAATGTTTTTTGCAGACCGGCAACTCATTAGAAAATGTTTGTAATGTGAAATTGTAGTATAAGCTTGTAAGGTTGATCTTTGTCAATATTTATATTACTTTGAACCTGGTACCATATCCTGGGCGAGAAAAATAAAAAAAATAGTATATTTTTCAGTGCTTCATTTGAAACATGAATTTGTATAGCTTTTTGTAGCAACCTGGAGTGCATGGATTTATTAAGGGAGTTTTAGTTGTTTTTGTGTGGAGACTATAATGCAATCCTCCCCAGATGAGTCTTCAAGCAAAGTACAGGCAGGTCCATAAGTGGCTTTTCCATTCTTCTTCATCTTCTCTGAGCAATTAGTTCTTGAGGATTCTAGTTAAGAGAATTGAGGATCCATGGCTTTCCCTCCACCCGGCTAAAAAATCTAATATTTATCTGGTTCCTAAGTCACAGAGGGAAGCTGACTTTCACATTAATCATTGAAATACCTTTTATGCACATTCTTTTTTCTCTGGGGTTACTTAACTTTTTTTTTTTTTTTTTTTGCTTAGATGTTTGCCTCACTAGTTTCTACTGGCGGAGGCGCGCCATTTTCCACCCCAGACCGTAGTCAATTGGGCGATATCAGGACGCATAAACCAGTGCTTGGATGCATGTGTGCATCTGTATGTACCTATGCTAGGTTTGTGCGCCCTCAGAAGCTAGCCCAACCAAAGTGCAATGGAAGGGCCTCACCACGAGGGCGCGTGTGATAGTTGTGCAAGAGTGTGACTGTAGGACAGAGTCAAATGAAACCGAGTGAGGTGAGGTTACTTAACTTAACTTAACTTAACATCTTTATACTGGCTTAGAAGACTCTACAGAGCCTGTATACAACCAGTGTTTTGGAGGGTAGTTTAACCGATGGGAGAGTCCATCTTAATACACTCAAACACAAGAGCTAAGTAGACCCACAGTCAGTTAAGCACCATCTGGTTGTATACATACTCTGCAGGGTCTTCTAAACCAGTATAAAGACGTTAAGTTAAGTTATACCTGCTCTAAACAAACCACCTGGGAAAAGGTACAAATAACCCTGGTAGATTTTCAACTTACCAGAAGAACTGAGTGTATGTAAGTAAGTCCAAGACAATCCAGCAGTTCAAAGACAACATTCAGGAAGAAATTCAAATGCTGGAGCTAGCAATGTTAAGAAGTGTTAGGGAACACGAAGAAAGGGCCTGTGCTTATGAAGTGGATAATGGGGATCATTTACTTGATATTGTTTTCCATCCTTTTTTTTGTTTTTAAATTTTAATTTTTTGTACTTTATTTAATTAAAAATACATACAAATCATTAACAAATACCAAATCTATTAAATTTTTTTTATTGGAATGTGACTTATGAATAACTCTGTAGCAATATCAGTGGTCTAGGGGTTGCGAGCTTGGTTTTGCAATCTCAAGATACCATGTTCGAATCACCTCATGCTCAGTTAGACAGACCATGCATGTCATGGGTTTTTTAATGGTATGACTGCTTATTCCAGTTAACCCAGCTGTAAATTGATATTTTATGAAGTCAGGGGAACATTTTGAAGTCGCCGCAGGAGCTTTAGAGTCTGTGTTCTGTCATTGGCGCTTTCATATATATATATAAAACAAATGAATAAAAGTAAATGTTTAAACAAAGATGATACATAGACACACTAATCTAAAATAAAATGTGGGAATAGGTAAGAGGGGATGCAGCGATGTGGATGAGCTGGCAGCAGTCAGGGACTCATAGCTGGCTGCTTGCTTTATGGCCAATGAACCAGAGATGACCAAGACCAAGGTTTCACCTCCAAGCGGAGGTTGTGGAAACAGGTTGTACTGGTCTAGTCTCGGAAATAGATTAGAGATCACAGTGGGAAGGCAAACTGGACATTAAAAAAAAGCCAACTGAAATCAGATGTGTCATGCTGAAAGGCACAGATATCGCAGCCTAGATGTAAATTTTTTCTGTTTCTAAGAATCGACGTCACTGCACTCATAGGTGCTCAGTCTCTCTCATCAAATGGCGTAAGGTATGGATGCTGATGGTCCCTGTAGCTCGCTGGTTGTACACTCTCCTGCTCTGTCCTCTCATGCGCCATACTACACTCGAACCTCGTTTAATGTTGAAACTGTGCTGCCTGTGGATTGCTGCTTCATCTATTGCAGTGTCCTCATTTAACAGGCGGTCATTGATTGATTTCAAAATGTCACTTTTATCCATCACTAATGTGCCCATGATGGGAGTTTGTGAAGTCATGATGTCAGCTTTTTCATTGCACTGAACCCCAGCATGAGCAGGATAGTAGACCCATGTCAACCCCTGGAGGTTTGAGACCTTAACAGCTGCTATCCACTCATAACCTAAGCCATCCCTTCTGTACCTTCTGAAGTACGGCTTGCGCACCTGTCATGATGACTGCCCTTGTTATAGAAGTCTCAGATATCCATTTCAGTGCTGAGGTCACTGCTTCCATGACAATTTTCAAACTAGACGTTGTTGACATGTATGCCATACTGCACTCAGCAACGACCTGTCCTCTCACTCTAGCCGAGAAGCCCCAGCCTGATGTCTCACTGTGCAGCACTGATCCTCGGTGTATATGACGATATCACTCTCTTACGTGTTCTCAGTTATCAGCTGATTTACCTTGTGCTCTGATCTCCCGCTGCTCCATTCTCTGCATTCCTTGACTAAGGTTATGATGACTCTCTGGTACTCTATCATTATATCACCATTGTGGATCCATTCTTCCCCCTTGGCTATCGTCTCAGCTGGAGTGACGTATCCGATTGTTGTCTCTGCCTGTACCATCCATGACGTCCCTTTCTTGATTCTTGATCCATTGATGTCTGAGATACTACTGTACAGAGGGTGCCGCTTGTCTGTGGTGACACGCATATAGGCTTTGACCCGTGCCAGTTTATGTCAACTTTGACACAACATCCATTCCAGGACAATGCCAAAGAGGAAGAAGAATAGGTAAGGCATATAACCTGTTGTAAACATTTCACAGCTTGTCTTATAAGCAAACATTTATACAAATCTAAACATTGTTCTCCCACAAGCAAGCACCACATCTTCCCGTACCAATGACATGTCATTGTTGGGCAACTCTAAAAAAAAGATGATCACTTGTGCCCTATAAATGCCATGTGGTCTGCTATAGAAATCGTGCAAGAGACACATAAGCTTGTGGTTCAGCCATTAGAGACATAGATAAGCATTGTATGTAGACCAACAAATGAGAAAAGAAATAATAAATGTTCGCCTAGGCATGTAAGGCTGCTACATCGGCTGAACACCACCATGATCAGTCAAAACGTCACTCTACCAGACCTCATATATGAGGGGAGGGATTTGTTAAACTCCATTTGCCAGCTTACAGACCATTCTCGAATTTTATCTAAATCCGACCTCAATATATCCACTTCTGTTTCAGAAGAGACACTACTGCATAGTTTTGTGTCATCAGCAAATTTTTTAATCATGAATCTCATATCAATGTCCAAATCGTTTATATATATCAACAAAATTGGTCCCAAAACCGAGCCCTGTGGCACTCCACTTTTCACTTCACACCACTCAAAGTACTCCTTATTTATGCCCACCCTCTGCCTTCTTCCCGTTAACCAATTTTCAATCCATTTGACAACTTATTCACCTATTCCATGTGATTTTAACATTCGAAATAATCTTTGATGAGGTACTCTATCAAAGGCCTTTGCAAAATCTAGATAAATAACGTCCACTGGCTGCCCTTTATCTATCATTTTGGTAACCTCCTCCATGAATTCTAATAGATTTGTGCTTGATCTCCCTCTAGTAAACCCGTTCTGACTATTTCTAATTAGATTAAATTTGTCTTCTTCTTCTTCTTCGTACGCTGTCAGACGTCAACTTGAATTTGTTTGAAGAAAGCAGCTGTCGACACTGCCATAGAGCTTGTCTAGTAGTGCCACTGGTGATGGCCACATGTGCTTTCTCTGGTCCTCGTATGTCTGGCAATTTTGCAGCAGATGTTCAGCGGTCATTTTCCCTGTGCCACAGGTGCATTCGTCAGTGCCACCTGTCTTCAGTGGCTTGTGCGGAGTCTGATGACCACGACCTGCTCTCTTCTGTTCAGCTGGTAGTAGGCATCATTTTTTGTGTAGCCAGTATGTTCTGTTTCCCATTTGGCCATGTATCTGGCCCTAATAAACATTTTGAACTCTTCGTAGGTCACACTAGAATCTGGTTGTGGTAGTCTTGCACCTTCGTTTGCCAGTCTGTCTGCCTCCTCGTTGCCTTGGATGTTACAGTGGGATGGAACCCACTGTACCACTACTCTTTTTGGTGCAGACTGCTGGCATAGTTGACAGAGTACTGCTCTTAAATCATTAAGTTCAGTATTTTTCTGGCTTTTTAGTGCTGTAACCACGGCCAGGGCATCTGTAAACAGGACTATCTGGCTTTCATTGCTTTTGCCTGTGAGCCTTGCTTCTACTGCAGCCTTCAGTGCCTCTGCCTCCGCTCTGAAATTGCTTGAGAATTTTCCAGTTGCCACTGACAGTGTTATTTTTCTACCATTTGGTAGGCTCAGGAATACCCCTCCCCCTCCATTCTGTGTTGTGTTTGTTACAGAACCGTCGGTGTATGCATGGGTCCAGTCCATGCTTGGGTAGTTTTCTGCTATGTACATCAGGGTTATGTCTCTCCTTTCTTGTTCAGTCTGGCTGTTCTTGTTTCCAATACCTGGTATATTTTCTACCACCTCCGGAATGATATGCTGTTTCCATGTGGGTTTGCGTACAGTAGGGATGGGCTTTGGTGTTGTTATGGTGTTCATAGGGTATTCGCTCATCTTTGCTTTGGCTATTTCTGCAAAGTTCCTCCGCTTTAGTTTCCCATTTCCAAATCTATTTAGTCTCTGTTGCATTGGATGGTCTGTCAGTCTTCTTAGTTTCTCTGCTTGCTGCTGGGCTCTGCAGTCTCTTCTGTCGGTCATGGATTGCAGATTTGTAATCTTTTCAAGTTCTACAATTGGTGTTGACTTCATGCCTCCTGTAATAACTCTCATGGCTTGGTTTTGAAGATTGCTAATTTTGTCAAAGTTTGCCTTCGCTGCTGTTGTCCATGCCGCAATGCCATACTCAAGAACTGGTCTCACTCTTCCAGTGTACAGTTTCTTCAGTATACTTTCAAAAATGGAGCTGTGGACTCTTCTTGGTATATTCTCTGTGATGTTGTTTATATACACCAGGAAAAGTGTGGGTGACAGTACTCCCCCTTGGGGTACTCCCTGCTCAAGTGTCACCTTTTTGCTCATCTGCCCTTGTACTTGAACTCTGGCTGTTCTGTTTTTGAGGTAGTGGCTGATCCCTCTGTACATTTTCCCACAAACTTCACTTCTTCGTAGCTTGACTTTAAGTGCCTCTTTCCACACCTTGTCAAATGCCTTCTCTAAATCCACCCAAACCGCTACTGTATGCTTTTTCTCCTGGTAAGCATCCTCTATTTCCTGGCCTATGAGAGTGATCTGGTCATCAGTGGATCTGTGCTGTCTAAAGCCTGCTTGCTGTGGAATTAGTTTGTGTTTTTCTTCCAGATGCCACATCAGTCTGGTGTTTATCATACGCTCCATCAGTTTGCCTACACAGCTCAGTAGACTGATAGGCCTGTATCCATTTGGATCTGCTCTACCGTTTTCTTTCTTTGGTACTGGTATAATTATAGCATCTTTCCATGCCTGCGGTACAATTCCCATTTTCCAGCTTACCATCTGTTCAACAAACTAACAATAGGACATGCAGATGAATGTGTCCTACTCACTGACAAAATGACTGCTTGGGATCTGTTACAAAGGTGTCCAACATATGAGCAACAAAGGCCATCACTAACACCACTCCTGGACAAGCTCTATGGACATGCCAGTAGCCTCAGGCTAGTCACTGCTTTCTGTTAGATATATTCAACTTGAGATCTGAAAGAGTAAGAAAATGAAGTACGCCTATTGAAAGTAAATAAATGCTGAATATATAGGCACTGCACTGTTAGGGTGCATAATAAAGTACAACACATCGCCTTGGGGAACAAGGCGAACAAGAAACCAACAAACAAGTTGTTACAGAAACTACCACTGAGGAAATGCATAATGTTTTTGGTGCAGGGGGCCAACATGCTGTGATTGCCCTATACTCTAGGAAGCAATAAGAGAATGATAAGAAAAGGGATTTATCAAAGAAGAAACAGTTTTCTTTCTACTTGTGCTATTGAGAGACGTGTGCAGCTTAAGTCATCTATCCTACACCAAGTGCCTTGTATCGGTCAATGTGAGCCCATGTTGCTGCACAATCATTCTGTCATCTATCCACCTGCCTCATGGCCACCCCTTTACCCTGTAGCCAAATCTACCAGCGTTGTAAGCCATCAGTAGAAGTTGATGAGGGTGAATTCTCATGAGATGACCAAACCAACTTATTTTCTGCCTGGAAATGTATTCTGCACAAGTCATCATGCCAACCATACTGCGAATGTTATCGTTCCGCATTCTGTCTTTCCTGGTAACAGATGACCTTCCTTAAACACTTCATTTCACACGTCAAAATTCTGCTCTCAACTTCCCTGAACAGAGGACATATTTGGCACTGGTAGCACAGAGTTGGCATAAATATACTGTTTATCAGCTGTTTCTTTGTTGCCAAACTAATGCTCGGGTGCCTAAGCAATGGTGACAGCTGATAAGTCACCGCAGATGCTTTCTTGGTTTGGCTTGGCTTCGTTCATTCTCAATCTCCCGCTACCAAACCCTCACATGGGCCTAAGTAGCAGAATGTAGTCCAAAGAACGGAATGCGCTGTGTCGTAGTTTACAACTTGACTGCGATATTTGCACCTTTCGGTTCAACACATCCGACTTCAGCAAGCATTTTTTAAGTACCGGGTCAACATTCCCTCTTCAATCCCTTCTCCTTAGCCAGTCTGCTCTGTTGCAGCCAGTTATCCAGGGTCACCACGTGGAGGTGTAGAAGGGTCTTGGCAGCTCTGGTTCGCTGGCCCTGACGCTAGCAGTCAGCTATGAGTTGCTGACTGCTGCAGCTCATGCGCTGCTCAGCATGTTGATCCCAAGACGCTATCTGACACCTAGTCTCAATTTCCCTGTCGATCTTGCCGTCTTTCGAATAAATACTGCCCAAATACTTGAACTCATGGACCTGTTGAAGAGCAATATCATTTACACTTATGTTGAGTGGCCCAGATATTCTACTGATCATCTATGTTCTGTTTTGATCTTTTGATTTGTCTTAATAATAGATATACTGGGCAAAGTTATTAAAGATTCTCTCAATCACATCCATTTTACTCATAAATTAATATGTCATATTACAGGCCTGCATTCATACAGTTTATTCCTCAAATTGGTAGATAATACCATACTGCCACTCTGTTCCTCTTGTGGACACTTAGAAAAACATGCTCTACTTTTTGTATGTTCTTCCTATGCAGGCACATGTCTTTGAGCATGTTTCTGACCTGCTCAACTGAATAAAGAGTCACCAATCTATTAGGATACTGGTCATTTAGTCTAGAGACTTGGGTTCAAACTCTGATCAGACTTAAGATTTTTCTCATGGGGATGAAATAAAATCTTTGCTGGCACACTTTATGACTGTATTAACCTTTAATCTTTATTACTGTAAGTTCTATTTTGTGTACCTTATCATCAACCTAAATTTTTTGCCTCAACAAATCTCGCTGCCTATTCTATCAACATCAACCTTTATTCCGTATCCCCATTAATCTCCCTGCTGACTCTATTGATGAACAAAGAGAATATATACAGTTTTCTTACAGCAAAAAATGATATCTACAACGGCTAGAACAAAGTCAGCCAATTCTTGTTTCATCTTTGGGATGTAAGGAGCGAAGCATGCATCTGTTATATTAGATCTAGGAACTTTCTCAATACCATTTGCCTTTGGTTATTGACAGGGACGTTTTATTATTAAAACATGTTCTAAAGAAAACGCATTGTTTTTGCTAGCGATATAAATGCTTTTCTTACTTTAAAATAGATAAAAGTGATAACAAACTATAAGTTTTGTCTTTTAATTATTGAACATTTATGTATTTTGTATTGTGTGACATGTAAACCTCTTTTTATTATGCTTTTGATATCTAAAGGTGTTGCAGGTGTTATATGCTAAACAATGTTTATTGTATTTACCTGGTTCCAAACTGGTGTATCTTCACAGATAATGTGGCAATAACCATAATATTTTAATGTATGCATTTTTTGGTTTCATTTTATTTCTTTCACTTCATTATTTTGCCGTGGATTCATCTATTTAAATAGCTTATTTGCTCCGCAGAAGGGAATGACAAGGGGAGATAATGCATTTAAATTAGAGCTAACTATAATATACTGTTCTTGGCTAATCTCTGAATATGTAGGATCACGAAAATATGTGGTGTTTGATGCTCTGATCTTTCCTTCGTTTCGGCTGTTTGTACTCAAAAGGATGCTGTGTCATAGTTTACAGCAAGGCTGCAATCGTTGTGCCTTTTAGTCTGACGCATCCGGTTTCACACCAACATTTTTGGGACCAGGTTTGCCCTCCCTCTGAGATCTCTATTCTCTAAGCCAGATAATGCAAGTGCAATCTGTTTCTAGGGCAGCCACTTGAATGTGGAATAGGGTTTTAATCAACTATGGTTTGTTGACCCTGATGCAAGCAACAAGCTATGAGTCACTGGCTGCTGTCATCTCATTCACTCTGATGCTTTGATATAACTAAAAACCATATCTGAGGTTAAAATTGGTGTGCATTGACAATAGCAGATGAAACTTTAATGAACAAGATGTGATTTGTACCTCAAAATATTCACTGGTTTTCGGGGTTAAAATATACCTACATCCAATGACCAGAATAAGTAATAAATAATAAACCCCAAAATAATCAATTTGACCTCTTCGATCCCAGGAATAATATATTATCACTCTCTTTGTCAGGATCTGGAATATATAAAGGTAAAGATCAGCCTGATGGCAACAATTGCCATCAGGGAAGAAGATAACTTTTCATGTACTAAGCCGCAACCTTGCTTTTTCTACCTTCCCCAACTTATACATCAAGTACCCATTTACAGCTGGGTCGACTGGAGGGGCAGTCGTACCAGTGGAACTTAGTGGTCTCGAGGTAAGGTTTCCGCCTCGGGTGCCGGAGGTGACAGGTTCAAATCATGATGGAGACGGGTTTTTTCACGTGGATCTACTGGTAAAAATTCCCCTGATCTCTGGGTAGTGAGATCAGACTCCCGTGTTCAGTGTCGAGCACGTTAAAATTCCTTAGCAGTTAGAAATCGAAAAGAGTAGGCCTAATGGCTGCGGCCCAGACAAAAATTCAAATTAAGAATCTACCCCAAAATTATTTGTACCTTTTCCCAAGTGGTTTGTTAAGAGCAGCTATAGATGACACCTAACTGGCTGTGGGTCTACTTAGCTCTAGTGTTTGTCTATTAAAATGGACTCGAACATCTGTAAAAACTACTTTCCAAGAAACTAGTGGTATACAGACTCTGTAGTCTTCTAAACCAATATAAAGACGTCAAGTTGAGTACCAGGCGTGAACCACATTACTGATTTTTTTCTGTCTGCTTGTGATTTAGAACACTGGCATGCTGTGATAGCAGTCTAGCAAGCCAGCTCACTCTCGACTAGGCTGCATGATCTGTATATCCATTTTCTGTAAATTGGGAGGGGAGGGGGGGGGGAGGGTTAGACTCTTGTCTCTAAATAAATGAGAGAATGAAAGTGCAAAACGGGAGGTTTCTAATTCCGCGAGTTTCACGCGTTTCCTGGCCTCAAGGATGATGAGACCAGCATCTAGCCATATCGGAGATTGATGAAAATTTCTAAGGTCCCATGTACACGCTGTGCATGTAAAAGAACACTTAGCAGTTGAAAATAAAAAAGAGCGGGCTGTCCAGGCAAAAATGTACGAAGGTAATTCAATTTCTACCCAAAACATCACCTATTTTCCCCCAACCCTAGTTAGCCACAGGAAGTAAAATCATATGTAGAACATTCTATGGGGAACCTAGTGATCTTGAGGTAGAGTGTTCCCCTTGGGTGCTGGAGGTCACTGGTTCAAATCACAGTGGAGACTGGATCATCCGGTAAAAATTTCCCCTGATTTCTGAGTAGTGAGATCAGACACCCATGTGCAGTGGTACGCATGTTAAAAATCCCTTGACAGTTGAAAATCCTTTGACAGTTGAGAATTGAAAAGAGTAGGCTTAACAGCTGCTTCTCAGGAAAAATTCAACTTAAAAATGTGCTAAAATTATTCTAGGGATTCTCGTCTCACAGAGGATATGTAGCAAAAAAGGGCACTGTGTATTTATAACATCAGGTCTTGGTTATGTGATTTGCGAAGTGGCATAGATGACACCTGACAAGCTGCGGGTCTATCTTGCTCTAATTTATTCTTTCACCACATGTGCCAAAAATAGGTGATTGTATATTTCAGGGGCTATCAACATAACAGGGAGGCTGTGTGGCCTAGGGGTGAAGCGTTCGTTTCACAATTCCAAAACGCACCCGGTTCGAATCACGCTTGTGTCCAGTTTGGCATGCATGGTTTGTTTTTTTCCGTTCCTCGACATATGGAAAATAATGGCAGTATACCGTACTGCACACTTGTCGACAAATTTATAACAGCCAAATAGGTTGAAAGTTGTAAGGAGTGACATTCTGCAAAGGACATGCTACTTACTTTTTAACAACTTAACTGTTGGTAACAGATACTGGGACTGACCTGGCAAGTCACCAGCAGATTTTCGCCAGTCAAAAAATATGAAACAAAGGAGGTCACACTTTCCCAGGATGTCTAGTGAACTGAAGATAGATTGATAGATAGATAGATATATAGATAGATATATAGATAGATAGATAGATAGATAGATAGATAGATAGATAGATAGATAGATAGATAGATAGATAGATAGATAGATAGATAGATAGATAGATAGATAGATAGATAGATAGATAGATAGATAGATAGATAGATAGATAGATAGATAGATAGATAGATAGAAAGATAGATAGATAGATAGATAGATAGATAGATAGATAGATAGATAGATAGATAGATAGATAGATAGATAGATAGATAGATAGATAGATAGATAGATAGATAGATAGATAGATAGATAGATAGATAGATAGATAGATAGATAGATAGATAGATAGATAGATAGATAGATAGATAGATAGATAGATAGATAGATAGATAGATAGATAGATAGATAGATAGATAGATAGATAGATAGATAGATAGATAGATAGATAGATAGATAGATAGATAGATTGATTATGGATAGCTTTGGTTACTTGGCAACAGGCATAACCTGGCTTTTTCAATACCAGGATTCACAACCAGATTCTAGTGTGACCTACGAAGAGTCCAAAAGGTTTATTAGGGCCAGATACATGGCCAAATGGGAAACAGAACATACTGGCTACACAAAAAATGATGCCTACTACCAGCTGAACAGAAGAGAGCAGGTCGTGGTCTTCAGACTCCGCACAGGCCACAACAGACTGAGGTACCATCTATTCAATAAACTGAAGATAGGTGGCACTGACGAATGCATCTGTGGTACAGAGAAAATGACCGCTGAACATCTGCTGCAAAATTGCCCGACATACGAGGACCAGAGAAAGCACATGTGGCCATCACCAGTGGCAACACTAGACAAGCTCTATGGCAGTGTTGACAGCCTCAGGATGACAGCTGCTTTCTTCGAACAAATTCAAGTTGACGTCTGACAGCGTACGAAGAAGAAGAAGAATACCAGGATTCCAAATATTTAGCTGTAATTAGCTTAAAGTAATTAGCTGTTTAATGTCTCTGAAAAAGAGACAGCTTTGGCGCTGAAGGTGGTTGGATGTAGTGTTTGTTTCTGCACGTCTGATAATGATAGGCAATCATGAAGATGGGAGTTTTACTGTTTCCTCTTCCTGTCTGTTGAAGTACTTACAGTATGGTGTCTCATCTGTGGCTGCTCTGTTCTGGTGTGTGTTCAGGGATGTCTTATTTGCAAACCTTGAATATGTACTTTCGTCTCTTCCGCTGACACTAGGGATGCTATCCATCAGGTCGACATCGACCTTGCTATCCACCCATTACTGCCTGCAGTTGTTTGCACATGTTTTTATTATTTCCTTGTTTATTAGAGATGTGTGGCATGTTAGCTCGCTAAACTTTAGTAATGAAATAACCGTAACAATTTTAGGTAACAACAGTTAGAGCAAGGGCTCCTTGACCATTTTCAGTATCTCTACTCACTTCGCATTGAGGGATATTATAATCTTGACAGTGCCCTTATCCATTACAAAAATAAATATTTTAATATGACAATATATTTAAATACTAACTTATCTTTGCATCCCCTTAGCTTTTGCTAAACCTCTCTGTATCCCCATTTGTTCTTAGTAAACCTATCGCTTTCACTTTTAGTAAGTAAACATTTCAATACAACTTCATTATTTAGTAAATCTTTCAATACAACTTTGTCATTTAGTAAACCTTTTAATACAACTTTGTCATTTAGTAAACCTTTTAATACAACTTTGTCATTTAGTAAACCTTTCAATACCCCTTTGTCATTTAGTAAACCTTTCAATACAACTTTGTCATTTAGTAAAACCTTTGTCATTTAGTAAAACTTTCAATACAATCTCCTTATTTAGTAAACCTTTCAATACAACTTTATCATTTAATGAACCATTCAATACAACTTTGTCATTTAGTAAACCTTTCAAAGCAACTTCATTATTTTATCGACCACAGGACAATTAGGCTAGAAGTTGATATGGAAGTAGGCCCACAGGAAATAAAACCGCTGCCACGTTGGAACTATAAACGAGCCGACTGGGACAGATTTGCAATCCTGACAGATGGGCTGTGTGAAACCATCAACACACGAAATAACAACATGAAACCCATGGTGGAAAGCCTAAGCAAAGCAATAATGCAAGCAGCCACCGAAACCATCCCAAGAGGGCCAAGGAAAAACTACAAGCCATATTGGAATGATGAATTGCAGAAAGCGGAAGACGAAGTCTCAAATGCTAGGAACATGGCAGAGAGAGAACAATCTATGGAGGCAAATATCGCCCTCAAAGCCATCACGGCGAAATACAAAAGAACACTAAACCAAATAACAAGAGACAGCTGGAAAAACAAAATAGAAAGCCTCAATTTAGATAAAGAAGGGAAAAAACTATGGAAGTTAGTCAGAGCCATGAATGACGAAACTCCATCAAATAAACAAATTACCATATAGCAGGGCGGCAACATGCTTACTGGAAAAAAAGCAGCAAACGCCTTTATAGAACATTATGCCAGAGCAAACCACATTGATGTCCCTACAGACAGGCTTACAGACATTAGTGAAGAACAAAAGAGCCACAACAACATCAATATGGCACGAGAGGAGCACATGATGGCAAAACTAACAATGAATGAAATGGAAGAAGCCATGATAACTTTAAAGAAAAAGAACTCGCCCAGAAAAGATGGGGTAACAAATGAAATGCTGATGGGGTTGGGCCAAACAGCAAAGAGGAAGTTACTATCAGTCCTGAACCAAAGCTGGAAAAGGGGAATTGTACCGCATGAATGGAAAGATGCTGTATTATAAACACCAGACTGATGTGGCATCTGGAAGAAAAACACATACTAATTCCACAGCAAGCAGGCTTTAGACAGCACAGATCCACTGAGGACCAGATCACTCTCATAGCCCAGGTCAAAGAGGATGCTTACCAGGAGAAAAAACACACAGTAGCGGTTTGGGTGGATTTAGAGAAGGCATTTGATAAGGTGTGGAAAGAGGGACTTAACGAAGAAGTGAAGTTTGTGGAAAAATATACAGATGGATCAGCCACTACCTCGAAAACAGAACAGCCAGAGTTAAAGTACAAGGGCAGATGAGCAAAAAGGTGACACTTGAACAGGGAGTACCCCAATGGGGTGTACTGTCACCCACACTTTTCCTGGTGTATATAAACAACATCATAGAGAATATACCAAGAAGAGTCCACAGCTCCATGTTTGCAGACGATCTGGCTATGTGGACCTCTAAAAAAAATCTCACCATAGCAAGAAATCGGATGCAGCAGGCCCTAACATCGTTGGAGGAGTAGGCAAACTCATGGCTGGTCAAAACAAATGAGGAAAAAACAACATGTACAATATTCTCGCTTTCAGGCAAACCCCAGAACACCAAAATAAGTCTTAACTGCAAATATCTGCGGCCAAATGCTAACCCAAACTACCTGGGAGTCACATTTGATCGGCGCATGACATGGAAAAGTCAGATCGAGAGAAACCGAATGAGAGCCAGACAAAGAATGACAATCATGAGGAACTTGCTGGCACAAGACGGGGAGCAGATGAAAGTATACTGAAGAAACTGTACACTGGAAGAGTGAGACCAGTTCTTGAGTATGGCATTGCGGCATGGACAACAGCAGCAAAGGCGAACTTTGATAAAATTAGCAAACTTCAAAACCAAGCCATGAGAGTTATAACAGGAGGCATGAAGTCAACGCCAATTGTAGAGCTGGAAAAGATTACAAATCTGCAATCCATGACCGACAGAAGAGACTGCAGAGCCCAGCAGCAAGCAGAGAAACTTAGAAGACCATTCAATGCATCAGAGACTAAATAGATTTGGAAATCGGAAACTAAAGCGGAGAAACTTTGCAGAAATAGCCAAAGCAAAGATGAGCGAAGACCCTATGAGCACATTAACAACACCAAAGCCCATCCCTACTGTACACAAACCTACCTGGAAGCAGCATATCATTCCAGAGGTGGTAGAAAATATACCAGGTATTGGAAACAAGAACAGCCAGACTGAAAAAGAAAGAAGAGACATAACCTTGAGGTACAAAACGAAAAACTACCGAAACATGGACTGGACCCATGCATACACCGACGGTTCTGTAACAAACACAACACAGAATAGAGGGGCAGGGGTATTCCTGAGCCTACCAAATGGTAGAAAAATAACACTGTCAGTGGCAATTGGAAAATACTCAAGCAATTTCAGAGCGGAGGCAGAGGCACTGAGTGCTGCAGCAGAAGCAATACTGACAGGAAAAAGAAATGAAAGCCAGATAGTCCTGTTTACAGATGCCCTGGCTGTAGTCACAGCACTAAAAAGCCAGAAAAATACTGAACTTAATGATTTAAGAGCAGTACTCTGTCAACTATGCCAGCAGTCCGCACCAAAAAGAGTAGTGGTACAGTGGGTTCCACCCCACTGTAACATCCAAGTCAACGAGGAGGCAGACTGGCCAAAAAAGGTGCAAGATTACCACAACCAGATTCTAGTGAGACCTACGAAGAGTCCAAAGGGCTTATTAGAGCCAGATACATGGCCAAATGGGAAACAGAACATGCTGGCTACACAAAAAATTATGCCTATTACCAGTTGAACAGAAGAGAGCAGGCTGTGGTCTTCAGACTCCGCACAGGCCACAACAGACTGAAGTACCACCTATTCAATAAACTGAAGATAGCACTGACGAATACACTTGTGGTACCAGGAAAATGACCGCTGAACATCTGCTGCAAAACTGCCCAACATACGAGGACCAGAGAAAGCACATGTGGCCATCACCAGTGGCAACACTAGACAAGCTCTATGGCAGTGTCGACAGCCTCAGGATGGCCGCTCGTTTTTTCGAAAAAATACAAGTTGACGTTTGACAGCGTACGAAGAAGAAGAAGAAGATATACCTCTTAAGCTTCAATAAACCTTACCATGCCACCTTGGATTTTTGTATAACTTCCTTTCTCTCTTGACTTTAATTAAACTTTTCCCTACTTTCTTGGCCTATTTATGAACCTTCCCATATACTTAATTCAATATTAATCAAATAACAAAACTTCCAATATTACAATATAGATATTTATCTAATTTTCTGAGCACACCTCTTTGAATATTATTTGTAAAAATCTTTTTCGATTGTGAAAATAATTTGAAACATAATGCACCTTTTTTCTTTCATGAAACAATTCAGTGTAGTAATAAATATTATATTCATGTGATTTCCACCTAAACTCTAAGTTAAGGGATCATAATACATTTGAAAATATTAAAATGATTATTGTTTTGTGTAATGAAATACAAGAATTTGATGTAAATTGTTTGGGTTTGTTGATATTTGTCATACAGCGAACAGGAATTAATTGTTTTTAATTTAAATACAGTTAGGTTCATTCACATTTGTGCTTTAATTTTAAATTTGAAAATTCAAAATTTTGTTTTAAATCTACCCAATCTATTACAGATCCTCGTCGGTGCTACGGAGTTCATGCATTGTGCTGAGATTCTCACAAAATATATAGAAGAACAGAGCACTTATGGGTTAAACCGTGAGCAATGACATTGATGCTTCGATTAAACTAAACTAAACTAAACATTTTTGCTCAGATGTGAAGTAAATGTCACTACTGTAATTTGTCCCTCAGGAAGTCTGTATCAGGGCATTTTCAATCAGTCTACCTTTTTGATACAATATGAAGCTTAGACCATGGCTACAGCTGGTCCCTTTTTAAAGGAAGTCTTGTTTCCAGGCACTTTCAGACATTCACCATTTCACTCAAATGTGAAGCAAAGACCCCAACAGCCGTTGGTTCTTTTAAGGGCAGTCTGAATCTTAGCATATGCAGTGAGTGAATAAAAAGCAACGTTTTCTTTTTATTTTATGAGATTGCTAACTCTGTGTTTAATCCTCAATACAGAATGCTTGGAAGGTGACAGTGGTCCTATTTATTATATCCTGGTCCCCACTTTAGTTAGGTTGTGTACAAGAATGTGGAATCAGAATAGTGACCTGTAGACACTGTCAAATATCCAGTCAGTAGCGTTTAAGCAGCGTGTCACTAAAAGCGACAAGAAATAGGGTTTGGATTACATCTTTGTTCCAATTAATCAGCTAGAAATAGAGATCTGACTAACGGAGCTATAAAGGAGAGTTATAAATGATAAGGAAAGACACATCATCCCTTACTCAGCATTTTGAATGGGGCTACATTTATCTTTTCACCTAACAATTCTTTATTGTTTAACCTATAAATATATAAATTATTTATCTTTTGATCTATAGTTATATACAGATTGTGTATCTTTTGACCTATAAATATATACAAATCTTTAGCTAATGTTCTGTCAAATATGAATTTAGAGATATCTATCTCTTTTGTAAGAGGCAACTAACTGTATGACATGGCATAACACCAGCTATGGTTAGGTGGTTTATTAACAAGCTGCAGGTCTACTTTGCTCTAGTGTTTGAGTCTATTAAGATGGGCTCGCACATCAGTTAACCACCCTCCGTGGAACTTGTCCCAACGCAGTGGAGAAATAAGCTTCTCAAGTCTAGCCCGCTAAGCAGGAAATCCTCCTCTTTGCTACAGCCAGCTCACTCCAGAGCTGGGACGTGCACAGGGGCATCTACACCTGTAGAAGTACAGGTCAACTAAAACTATCTCTTTGTTGAAAGGATAGTTAGAATTTATAATTATTTACTTTGCTCATTTTTTGACATGTTAGTTTATCTTTTAGCAATGCCAGCCTGATTTAAGTTTATGACATAATATAGCCAACTTATATTTTGTCATTGTTACCATTGAAGAACTGCTGGCAATTGTACTGTACATAATTTGATTATATACTTTCTTATGTGGGCTTCATACCATTAGCTTATTCTCTCACCTAGTCCATTTTTTGCATTGATGAAGTTCTATATACAACATTCCATGTTTTCTAATTTTTTTAATGAATGGCAGAGTTTCTGTTTTTGATTTTCCTGGTTGTCAGTAAACTTCTTTCTTAAAAAAAAATGCTTGAGAATCTGTTTGATGAATTACTTGCTTGATTTTAATATATAAAGACTGGTTGTTTTATGAGAGATATGTGAGGTGTGGAGACATGAGTCTGAAACAGACCACTGAGTTTATGTGGGAGATGGGTGGGATTGTTTCAGGGATAAACTGTGCGGTGAAGAGAGATGTCTGAGACAGACCACTAAGTTTATGTGGGAGATGGGTGGGATTGTTTCAGGGATAAACTGTGCGGTGAAGAGAGATGTCTGAGACAGACCACTGAGTTTATGTTGGAGATGGGTGGGATTGTTTCAGGGATAAACTGTGCGGTGAAGAGAGATGTCTGAGAGACCACTATGAGGGTGATGGATGGAGTTGTTTGAGAGATTAATTGCACCGTGGTGGAGAAACCTGAGGTTGGCTGTTATCATCATGAAACATGTCCTTTGCAGAAGGTCGCTCTCACAATAGCCGATCTGTAAGACTCTCGATCTCTGGCCAGTACTACCGCCTCTGTCGTTGTCATCTTCAGGACATCCGTAGGGTCTTGTGTCCATCTTCTCCTTGGTTTGTCTCTGCCCCCACTTTCAAGGCATCATACCATTGAGTATAGTTCTCTCAGGCCATTATGACGTTTAATGTAGCCAAAAAATTCCAGCTTTTGGGGCAAGATATTGTTTACTAACCAATTTTCCTCAATATCCAGTTCTTGTTGGGATATCTGCATTTTTCCTGTTGCTATCCATGATATTTTGAGCACCCTTCTGTAGCATATTAGTTGAAAAATGTATATCCTTTCTTTACGTGTTCGAAT
The DNA here is from genome assembly GCA_036924085.1 of Ariolimax columbianus. Taxonomy (NCBI): domain Eukaryota; kingdom Metazoa; phylum Mollusca; class Gastropoda; order Stylommatophora; family Arionidae; genus Ariolimax; species Ariolimax columbianus. The sequence goes on from JAVGWX010000008.1 coordinate 19,585,687, forward strand.
GGTGGTCCAAGTGTCACATTCGTACTTTGCCCCCGGGAAGATGCAAGTTTGCAGGATTTTTATGTTTGTCATTTTATTAGGGTTCTGCCATAAGTTTCTCATTTTATTCAATCTCTACATTGCCATAGCCATTCACCGTCTGACTTCCTTCAGGCAATCTCCATTGTTGCTTATAATTGTGCTGAGGTACTCAAAATGTGTAACTTTCTCAATTTCTTGTTGTTCTAGAATAACTTTGACTGTCAAGTTTATGAAACAAATTGATGAAATTATTTGAGTGACAAACTGTATGGGGACCAGAGAAAACTAAGAGATACTGTCAAGTTTATACCAGAAATAGATTATATTATTTAAGGGTTAAATTCACAGATGGATCAGAAACACAGAGCGAAAAAAGATGAGGCAGTGGAATCTATATCGCAGACTCCAATGACGACATAGAAAACTACTCCATACCAGCAGAAGAGACCTGAAACAGTTTCAGAGCTGAAGACACAGCTAGACATGTAGCAACTCAGATGCTTGCAATCTCAAACCACAAACAAGAAAGACTCTTACATGAAATATAATATAACACATTTTGTTACTGTCCCAAAAAAAACAGATTTAGTCCTATAGTGTGATAATCCACTGTGATATTCTCGGAAAGGAAATGAGAAGGCAGACTCACCATCCACAGAGTTAAAAATAAGCAAAGACATTCATCAAGTGTCCATGAGGATGAAATGGAGAGACCAGAAAAAATAATACAAATCAGAAATTAACAGCATAGACAAACTTGGCAGAGATGAGCAAACAAAGATCATCAGATTCAAAACTTGACATAGCAGAATCAAGGCCCACTTTTACAGAATGGGTCTTAGAGATGCTGCCACATGCGATTGCAGAGCACCTAAGCAAACACCACAGAAAATATCCTGCAGGGCTGTCCCACTTATGCAGACCAAAGAGAGGCAGTCTGGCTCAGGAAAGCGACCATGCTCGAAAAGCTGGGGGAGGGGGGGACCTGAAACACAGAGTCTCCTTCATGAAGCAGAGCATCAGTTGATCGTGAACCTCACCGGACTAGAAGTAGAGCATCAGTTGATCGTGAACCTCACCGGACTAGAAGCAGAGCATCAGTTGATCGTGAACCTCACCGGACTAGAAGCAGAGCATCAGTTGATCGTGAACCTCACCGGACTAGAAGCAGAGCATCAGTTGATCGTGAACCTCACCGGACTAGAAGCAGAGCATCAGTTGATCGTGAACCTCACCGGACTAGAAGCAGAGCATCAGTTGATCGTGAACCTCACCGGACTAGAAGCATAGCATCAGTTGATCGTGAACCTCACCGGACTAGAAGCATAGCATCAGTTGATCGTGAACATCACCGGACTAGAAGCATAGCATCAGTTGATCGTGAACCTCATCGGACTAGAAGCAGAGCATCAGTTGATCGTGAACCTCACCGGACTAGAAGCAGAGCATCAGTTGATCGTGAACCTCACCGGACTAGAAGCAGAGCATCAGTTGATCGTGAACCTCACCGGACTAGAAGCAGAGCATCAGTTGATCGTGAACCTCACCGGACTAGAAGCAGAGCATCAGTTGATCGTGAACCTCACCGGACTAGAAGCAGAGCATCAGTTGATCGTGAACCTCACCGGACTAGAAGCAGAGCATCAGTTGATCGTGAACCTCACCGGACTAGAAGCATAGCATCAGTTGATCGTGAACCTCACCGGACTAGAAGCATAGCATCAGTTGATCGTGAACCTCACCAGACTAGAAGCAGAGCATCAGTTGATCGTGAACCTCACCGGACTAGAAGCAGAGCATCAGTTGATCGTGAACCTCACTGGACTAGAAGCAGAGCATCAGTTGATCGTGAACCTCACCGGACTAGAAGCAGAGCATCAATTGATCGTGAACCTCACCGGACTAGAAGCAGAGCATCAGTTGACCATAGAAGAAGAAGAGGAATACATTATGTGGGGACAAGCCTAAGAGAGGCTGTCAAGTTTATACCAGAAATAGATCTGGTTATTATGTGTGTCCAATTGATCTGTATGGAGCTGACGCATGGACTCGGAAAAGAAGAATGAAAGCATCTTGGAAGCGTTTGAAATGTGGTGCTATCGTAGATTGAAACGGAGTGAGTTGGACAGATAGAAGATTCAATGTCCTCAGTGAGGTAGGAGCACAAAGACAACTTTTGAAAATGATTCAGAAACGAAGATTGAATTAGATGGGACACAATATATGACACGAAAGTATTCTACAGAAGATACTAGAGAGCAAGATTCAGGAGAAAAGAGAAATGGGACGACCAAGATTCACCAAGAGACATTAAAATCCTAAACTGAAAACTTCTGAAGAAAGGGTTTATTGGAGAAACATGCTCAGACAACCTTACAACCAGTCTTAGAACTGATCAGTCAGAGTATAGGATCAAAAGGAGAAACATGCTCAAACAACCTTACAACCAGTCTTAGAACTGATCAGCCAGAGGATATGGTCAAAAGGAGAAACATGCTCAAACAACCTTACAACCAGTCTTAGAACTGATTACCCAGAGGATAGGATCAAAAGGAGAAACATGCTCAGGCAACCTTACAACCAGTCTTAGAACTGATGACCCAGAGGATAGGGTCAAAAGGAGAAACATGCTCAGGCAACCTTACAACCAGTCTTAGAACTGATCACCCAGAGGATAGGGTCAAAAGGAGAAACATGCTCAGGCAACCTTACAACCAGTCTTAGAACTGATAAACTAGAGGACAGGGTCAAATGGAGAAACATGCACAGGCAACCTTACAACTAGTCTTAGTACTGATGAGCGAGACTATCAAGTCTATCCCAGAAATAGATGGTTATCTAAATGTTTGTTCTGTAGCGCAAAGACTTTAAAATGTTATTTAAGATGGCATTCGCTGTTCTTCGCGCTTTATTCATTCTAATCTTGCTGTCTTTGTCTGAACAATGATGCAGACCAAAACAATAACGAATAGCTGTTCATTAAAGGCCCAGCCATCTTCAGCTCTAAATGCTTTCCTACACTTTTCTAGAGTTCAGTCCGTTATCTTCTTTTTGGGAATGTTAATTTCCAATATGCCCTCCATAGTGTGGACACCGGGAGGCCCCTTACTGGAGATAACGGATTTGAACCCCTGTCCCCCCAATGCATGTTATAAAAGGTAACTTACGACAGTTGTCAGTCTCATCGTGCAAATTAATTTCTACAGCAATCACCATTGGAAGAGTACACAAAGTGATTTGACACAAGCCCCTGGTACGGTGGAAGAGTACACAAAATGATTTGATACAAGGCCCTGGTACGGTGGAATAGTACACAAAATGATTTGATACAAGCACCAGGTATGGTGGAAGAGTACACAAAATGATTTGACACAAGCCCCAGGTATGGTGGAAGAGTACACAAAGTGATTTGACACAAGCCCCTGGCACGGTGGAAGAGTACACAAAATGATTTGATACAAGCCCCAGGTATGGTGGAAGAGTACACAAAATGATTTGACACAAGCTTCCAGTAAGGTGGAAGAGTACACAAAGTGATTTGACACAAGCCTCATGTATGGTGGAAGAGTACACAAAGTGATTTGACACAAGCCTCATGTATGGTGGAAGAGTACACAATATCTTCTTCTTCGTCTTCTTCGTACGCTGGTTACAGCGATATACGTTGCACTGTGTTACTTTTTTAAGCCTGTGGCCCAGTACATCCGATTTCAACAGGCGTTTCTGTAGGGATGTCCTCCCTAGCCTTTGGCTGTCTCCAGCCTATCTGCAAGGCAGCAGTTGTTTTTGGTCAGAGTTGTCTCTCTTAAGGAAGTTGTCTTGCAGGACTAACGAGTCTTCCCCACTCGTGTCTATAAGGTGTGGCAATGATATGATATGATATAATGGACTGTATGTGCTAGTTTTTCAAGTATCTCGGAAGAGAGGCAGTCCAGTGTGTCTGTGTCCCAGGATCGTCACGTCCTGCCAGAAACGTAGCATATGCATGTGAGTGAGGTATCTCCTTGCTCCTTTTATTTTCTAGGTTCATCTGCAGTGATGGTACGCCTAGCATTCCCTGCCACCTGGGAGGTTGTCACAATAGGGCAGATGTGCAATGTCCGCTGGCCTGCATCTCTTCTGCGTCCATTGGGATGACTGATAGCAGACAGAGGTAAAGAGCGAGGCAGGAGTGCATTTAACCAGGGGACAAGCCTGGTCATGGCACGGAGATGTTGTTCGCCTGGTGTGCGGACATATCTCATGATTAAGGGCTGAGTCTCAACAGTTCGCAGTGAGGTGGCTGCTCTACTGCTTACGACACCCCGACCGAGAACTAAGTCTTCTACTAGTGGTTTCACACCTCAACGCCGTATGAGGTGAATATCGAGCAGCTTTCCGCCCGCTTTGATCGGCGGACGGCAGAGACCTCTTTCTGCGGCTCGACCGGGTCGGGCTGAGACGCGAGCCCCAGGTCCCAACCAAATTGTAGCCTCCCATCGCAATGGTGCTGAGATTTAGGGCCGGATTCCGGCTTAGAGGCGTTCGGCCGTAGTCCCTCAGATGGTAGCCTCGCACCATTGGCTTATCAGCCAAGCACGTGGACCAAATGTCTGAGACCTGCGATTCCTCTTGAATTGAGCAGGATTACCGTAGCAACGCCCTGTCATTAGTAGAGTAAAACTGACCTGTCTTCCGAGGGTCTAATACCAGCACCCGTTCCCTATTAGACCCAACGAATCAAGAGAGAGCTTTTTAGTCAGTCAATGACCAAGTGTCTGAAACCTACGATTCCTGAGTACACAATATGACTTGGCACAAGTTTCCGGTATGACTTCTTCTACAGTGGTGGTTATATACTTATAGCCCCAGAAGAAGAATAGGCCATGATATAACCAAAATGACTTTGTTGAAATAAAAATAAATATCCCACAAACTGCCAGAAAGAGCTCCAGAGAATCTACCCACGATTCTTGAAGGGAAACGCAGAAATGAAAAAAAGGTAAGATTTACTATAAGAAACTCGCATTCAAACAGACAATTAAATGCTATATTTAAAACTGGGCGTACATTAAAATTCGGCCAAAGTCCAAAATTAAGACAATAATATTTTTTAAAAATTCAGTCAGGCACGCATAATTTGTCTTAACACAGTGACCTTTAACGAGGTGTATATTTGTCTCAAGTATTCTATACCTGAACGAGCAGCAATGGTTTCAACTTTGGTTCATTTTATTTTCCCGCCAATTCTTGTTTTGATGTTTCATAGTTTCAGACGTAACATGCGGGGACGGCGTGGCCTAGGGGTTAAGTGGCACGGCTCACGACCCGAAGGTGCTGGGTTCGATCCCCATCACAGCACCGGCCGTTACCCCGGGGAAGCAAACCCTTAGAAAATGCAGGAGGAAGCAGACCCTTACATAAAATGCGTGCTGAAGTCGGATGCACTAGGCCGAAAGGAGCAAAATAAAAACACAGTGCAACGCACACCGCCTTGGGGATTAGAGAAAAATAAGGCGAACGCAAAAAAAAAAAAAAAAAAAAAGACGTAACATGCATTCTTTACAGTTTCCTATCCCAAACGTTAATTTACGTCTTATTATTTGTTCACGAAGTGTAATTAACTCTGCCGTTACCCTTCTTCATTGCCATGATGATAAACAATTTAGCATTTGTTTTCTTGTCACACTCTTGTTTCCTTCCCAACAATTTTGCCCGATTGGTAAAGTCTGCTCTTACCCTGATTTTGTCATAACATGTTTAAAAAAAGATTCTTGTGTTATGCGTTTTATAAGTTGTCTATTGATGATTGTAATACGTTGTCAATTGATTTGGCTAATAAGTTCTCTTTTCTTCTTCTTCTTCTTTGGTATTAGAAAATATGTTGTTAGTCAGAGAGTGGTGAATACTTGGAATGCATTGCCACATAATATAGTGGAGGCAGAGACAATTAATGCATTTAAGAATAAATTGGATGCGCATAGCTTTTAGAGCAAGGTAATGTAAATGAAACTAGTTGTATACAACCTCCATTTGCCAGCTTATAGACCATTCTTGAATTTTATCTAAATCCAACCTGAATATATCTACTTCTGCTTCAGATGATTTAGTTTTGTGTTATCAGCAAATTTTTCATTCATGGATCCTATCTATATCAATGCCCAAATCGTTTATATATATCAAGAACAGAATTGGTCAAAAAAAACCGAGCTTTGTGGCACTCCACTTTTCACTTCACTCCACTCAAGAGTACTCTTTATTTATGCCCACCCTCTGCCTTCTTCCCGTTTACCAATTTTCAATCCATTTGGCAACCTATTCCATGTGATTTTAACTTTCTTCATAAGTTGTCTAATAATGAATTTTATAAGTTGTCTTTTAATGCCTGTTATAAGTTGTCTTTTAATGTATAAGTTGTCATTTAATGCCTGTTATAAGTTGTCTTTTAATGTATGTTATAAGTTGTCTTTTAATGTATGTTGTCATTTAATGCCTGTTATAAGTGGTCTTTTAATGTATGTTATAAGTTGTCTATCAATGCATGTCATAAGTTGTCTATTAATGTATACGTTGTCTATTAATGTATGTTAAAAGTTGTCTATCAATGCCTGTTATAAGTTGTCTATTTATGCCTGTTATAAGTTGTCTATTAATGTATAAGTTGTCTATTGATGCCTGTTATTGATGCCTGCTTTGGGCAGGGCATCAGCTCTCTCGTTCCCTATGATTCCACAATGCGAGGGTAGCCACTGAAGAGCAACTTTTTAGATTTTTTTGGAATTTTGTTGAGCTCTGATCTGATTTCTCGCAGCAATTGTTCACGTCTGGTTGTTTCAAGTAGTGATCTTCAATCTGTATAGAATACAATTTGAGTTGGCGGGTGTTAGTCTGATCTAGTGAACAATTTTATTGCCTGCAGGAGAAACATAAAATCTGCTCTAAGGCTGGAAGAAATCTTTCCAGTAGGAAAAACCCTATTGGTTATTTTCCCATTGTTGCATGTTACAAATATGCCCCCTCCATCACCCTTAACCGCCCTTTCTGCAGATGCATCAGTGTATACGTGTCCAGTCCTTAGGGTGTACTTTCCTTCAATCATCACCTGAGCTAGGGTTTTTAATGTGGATAGCCTGGCAATTTTCGTTTTTTATTCCTGGGATCTCAATGGTTATTGAGATGTTTCGGCAGTTTCGTCGTATGTTATATTGAGACTATGGTGTTAGGCCTATATTTACTTGACTATTTGGCTTGGCTTCGTTCGTTCTCAATCTCCCACTACCATACCCTGAAAGGGCTTAAGTAGCAGAATGAAGCCCAGAGAACGGAATGCGTTGTGTCGTAGTTTACAGCTTGACTGCGATATTTGCACCTTTCGGTCCAACACATCCGACTCCAGCAAGCATTTTTTGAGTACCGGGTTAGCATTCCCTCTTCGATCCCTTCTCCTTAGCCAGTCTGCCCTGCTGCAGCCTGTTATCCAGGATCACCACGTGGAGGTGTAGAAGGGTCTTGGCAGCTTTGGTTCACTGGCCCTGACACTAGCAGTCAGCTATGGGTCGCTGACCACTGCAGCTCATGCGCTGCCACTTGACTATTTGATTTACTTCTAAATAGTTGCCAGATAGACGTTGACACATGGGAATGTCTTGCGCAAAACAGATCTGACTGGAGAAGCGCAGTCAAAGCGGACGTAGCTACCAGCGAAGACCACCGTGTTGTGAAAGCCCAGAGCAGACGCGAGACCCGAAAATCACGAACAGCGGTAACACCATCACCTTCTACAAACCTCGTGTGCCCGTTATGCAGTAGATGTTTTCGTGCCCGCATTGGCCTATTCAGCCACATGCGCACCCACACCCAATATGGAAATCTGTGCCAAGGATGATGTCGGCGGTCCTCATCGACAACGACGGACAGCTAGTATTATTACTTGACCAAACGCACACTAGAAATGAATTAAAGCATCATGCCGGCCGGCTTTACGGTGGGACTAGCAAGGTTGTCAAAATGTACATCATCAACTACATGACAATGCTTAAAGAAAGTAATATTATTTACTAAAGAAATTTAGGAAAGACAAATGGACAACACATAAATTCAAAACTGTTTTATGTTATATGTTTACCAATCCTAACAGAGCGCATTGTGAATTTTGCGAATGTGAAATTACTGCAAGCATTAGCTAGTTGCCTTTCCTATGCAATGATGGTGAAATCATATGATGGTTATTTGTCTTGATGATGTAACTTGTGCTGAATTTGAATTTTAGTGAGGTAGAAACTTCGCTGGTCATCAACCTCACTCTCTCATCCCTAGCTACCTTGGATCAGGGGCAAGACTATTTGTTCTGTAGATCAAAGTGTAGGGAATAAAACGTTGGAGAGAAACATTGCTTTGTATGGAACATGCCTTCTAAGATCAAGGACATTGAATATGTGCAAAAACACAACGATTGACTAGAACATAATTTGCAGAACGTCGCTCCCATCACAGTCGCTCTGCAAGACTCTCAATCTTTGGCCAGTTCTCTTGCCTCTGTCACTGTCATCTTCAGAACATATTTGATGGTATGTGTCCATCTTTTATTTGGTCTGCTTATGCTTCGTTTTCTAGGTACCATCACAGCATTTTATAAACGGGTGTGTCGTTAAATATCTTCAAAGTATTTTACTTTCCTATACATAATGTTGTTTCAGGTCAGGTCAGGTAATGTTGTTTCAGGTCAGATCATATAATGTTGTTTCAGGTCAGGTCAGGTAATATTGTTTCAGGTCAGATCAGGTAATGTTGTTTCAGGTCAGATCAGGTAATGTTGTTTCAGGTCAGATCAGGTAATGTTATTTACGGGTCAATTTTAGTATAGATTCATAAGCTGTGTGTTTAAAACAAAAATTCACGCCAAGTGAAATATTGACAACTATCCTGCAGCATTTGTGCTCGAGAGATTGCATATTGTTTCTTGATTGTTCATGTGATGGTCCATGTGTCGCATCCATGCACGGCCACAGGGAACATGCATGTCCTCAGAATTATATTTTTTATTAAAATAACATCACATTTACAGTGGTCCGAACAAAATGTTCTGAGGTAATAATGGTCTTAGTGTTCATTCTGTGGATTACTGGATACATGATATTGAAATGACATTTTGTAATAAAATAAAATAAAACGCTTCAATGAAGCGTTCCCTGGAAACATGCTGTTTTAATGGCAGTCTGGCAATCAAGATGTGGATCGATGTGACCCCCGTAATAGTTAGTGTCACGCAGATAAAGTCAAGCATAGCACAACCGTCTGGAGGACCTCGGTCCACCTTCATCAGCGTGCTCGATATGTGAGGAATGCTACTACAACCCGCCACTTAACATCCTTTTCAGGGCGCACACACGAGTATACTTACTCATTATGGGCATTAAACAACAACAACAGTAACAAAGCATAGCAGTTCTTCTTCTTCTTCTTCTTCTTCTTCTTCTTCTTCGTACGCTGTCAGACGTCAACTCGTATTTGTTCGAAGAAAGCAGCTGTCATCCTGAGGCTGTCGACACTGCCATAGAGCTTGTCTAGTGTTGGCACTAGTGAGGGCCACATGTGCTTTCTCTGGTCCTCGTATGTCGGGCAATTTTGCAGCAGATGTTCAGAGGTCCTTTTCCCGGTACCACAGTGCCACCTATCTTCAGTTTATTGAATAGGTGGTACGTCGGTCTGTTGTGGCCTGGGCGGAGTCTGAAGACCATGACCTGCTCTCTTCTGTTCAACTGGTAATAGGCATCATTTTTTGTGTAGCCAGTATGTTCTGTTTCCCATTTGACCATGTATCTGGCCCTAATAAACCTTTTGGACTCTTCGTAGGTCACACTAGAATCTGGTTGTGGTAGTCTTGCACCTTCTTTTGCCAGTCTGTCTGCCTCCTCGTTGACTTGGATGTTACAGTGGGATGGAACCCACTATACCACTACTCTTTTTGGTGCGGACTGCTGGTATAGTTTACAGAGTACTGCTCTTAAATCATTAAGTTCAGCATTTTTCTGGCTTTTTAGTGCTGTAACTACGGCCAGGGCATCTGTGAACAGGACTATCTGGCTTTCAATGCTTTCGCCTGTGAGCATTGCTTTTACTGCAGCCTTCAGTGCCTCTGTCTCCGCTCTGAAATTGCTTGAGTATTTTCCAGTTGCCACTGACAGTGTTATTTTTCTACCATTTGTTAGGCTCAGGAATACCCCTGCCCCTTCGTTCTGTTGTGTTTGTTACAGAACCGTCGGTGTATGCATGGGTCCAGTCCATGCTTGGGTAGTTTTCCGCTATGTACCTCAGGGTTATGTCTCTTCTTTCTTTTTCAGTCTGGCTGTTCTTGTTTCCAATACCTGGTAAATTTTCTACCACCTCCAGAATGATATGCTGCTTCCCTGTGGGTTTTCATACAGTAGGAATGGGCTTTGGTGTTGTTAGGGTGTTCATAGGGTTTTCGCTCATCTTTGCTTTGGCTATTTCTGCAAAGTTTCTCCGGCTTAGTTTCCCATTTCCAAATCTATTTAGTCTCTGGTGCATTGGATGGTCTGTCAGTCTTCTGAGTTTCTCTGCTTGCTGCTGGGCTCTGCAGTCTCTTCTGTCGGTCATGGATTGCAGATTTGTAATCTTTTCAAGTTCTACAATTGGCGTTGTCTTCATGCCTCCTGTTATAACTCTCATGGCTTGGTTTTGAAGTTTGCTAATTTTATCAAAGTTCGCCTTTGCTGCTGTTGTCCATGCCGCAATGCCATACTCGAGAATTGGTCTCAATCTTCCAGTGTACAGTTTCTTTAGTATTCTTTCGTCTGCTCCCCAGCTTGTGCCAGCAAGTTTCCTCATGATTGCCATTCTTTGTCTGGCTCTCATTCGCCTTCTCTCGATCTGACTTTTCCATGTCATGCACCGATCAAATGTGACTCCCAAGTAGTTTGGGTTGTCGTTTGGCCGCAGATATTTGCAGTTAAGACTTATTTTGGTGTTATGTGGTTTATTTGAAAGCGAGAATATCGTACATGTTGTTTTCTCTTAATTTATTTTGACCAGCCATGATTTCGCCCAATCCTCCAACGATGTTAGGGCCTGCTGCATCCGATTGTTTGCTACGGTGAGATTTTTTTCAGAGGTCTACATAGCCAGATCGTCTGCAAACATGGAGCTGTGGACTCTTCTTGGTATATTCTCTGTGATGTTGTTTATATACACCAGAAAAAGTGTGGGTGACAGTACTCCCCCTTGGAGTACTCCTTGCTCCAGTGTCACCTTTTTGCTCATCTGCCCTTGTACTTGAACTCTGGTTGTTCTGTTTTCGAGGTAGTGGCTGATCCATCTGTACATTTTTCCAGATACTTCACTTCTTTGTAGCTTGACTCTAGTCCCTCTTTCCACACCTTGTCAAATGCCTTCTCTAGATCCACCCAGACCGCTACTGTATGCTTTTTCTCTTGGTAAGCATACTCTATTTCCTGTGAGAGTGATCTGGTCCTCAGTGAATCTGTGATGTCTAAATCCTGCTTGCTGTGGAATTAGTATGTTTTTCTTCCAGGTGCCACATCAGTCTGGTGTTTATCATACGCCCCATCAGTTTACCTACACAGCTCAGTAGACTGATGGGCCTGTATCCATTTGGGTCTGTACTATCTTTTTCTTTCTTTGGTACTGGTATAAGTACAGCATCTTTCCATGCCTGCGGTACAATTCCATTTTCCAGCTTTGGTTCAGGACTGATAGTAACTTCCTCTTTGCTGTTTGGCCCAACCCCGTCAGCATTTCGTTTGTTACCCCATCTTTTCCAGGCGATTTCTTTTTTTTTAAAGTTCTCATGGCCTCATTCATTTCATTCATTGTTAGTTTGCCATCATGTGCTCCTCTGGTGCCCTATTGGTGTTGTCGTGGATCTTTTGTTCTTCACTAATGTATGTATGCCTGTCTGTAGGGACATCAATGTGGTTTGCTCTGGCATAATGTTCTATGAACGCGTTTGCTGCTTTTTTTCCTGTAAGGATGTTGTCGCCCTGCTTGGTGGTAATTTGTTTATTTGAGGGTGTTTCGTCATTCATGGCTATGACTAAATTCCATAGTTTGTTCCCTTCTTTATCTAGATTGCGGCTTTCTGTTTTGTTTTTCCAGCTGTCTCTTGTTATTTGGTTCAGTGTTCTTTTGTATTTCGCAGTGATGACCTTGAGGACGATATTTGCTTCCATAGATTGCTCTCTCTCTGCCATGTTCCTAGCATGTGAGACTTCATCCTCCGCTTTCTGCAGTTCATGATTCCAATATGGCTTGTAGTTTTTCCTTGCCCCTCTTGGGATGGTTTCGGTGGCTGCTTGCAGTATTGCTTTGCTCAGGCTTTCCACCATAGGTTTCATATTGTTATTTCGTGTGTTGATAGTTTCACACAGTCCATCTGTCAACATTTGCAAATCTGTCCCAGTTGGCTCGTCTGTAGTTCCAACGTGGCAGCGGTTTTATTATCTGGGGGCCTACTTCCATATCAATTTCAAGCATAATTGGCCTGTGGTCGCTACTTGACAATTGGTCGAGCACCTGACAATCTATTTTCTGGTGAATATCCCCCGTGGAGAAGACCAAGTCTGGAGTGGAGGTGGTATGCCATGTTCTAGAAAAGATGCTAGGGCTGTTATCCAGCCTATTGATAAGATAGAGATTTGTGTCTATCTCCCAGTCTTCCACTTCATCCCCTCTGCTGTCTGTGTCTGAATATCCCCTTCTCTCCGAGTGACTGTTGAAGTCTCCAACCACTAGGCAGCTGGAGTCCTTGATTTCCATGCATAGCAGTTCATACGTTACTCTCCCTTTTCATTTGTATCCATTCCATATAAGTCCGTGATTGCTTCAAAACTGATATTATCATTCCCAGCATTAACTGTAAGGGTCATATATATATATTTCATTATTATTAATGTAAAACTATACACTGGTGCTTGCATGTTTTTTTCTCTTCAACTTAATTTTATCCTTGCTTGTTTTTTTTTTTTAAAGAAGAAAATATATATCTTATCTCAACTGTCCACCTGTGTCTTTAGACACCGTCAGAATAAGAGGGCACAGATACAAATTAACTAAAGACAGGTCCAGATTGGATATTAGGAAAACATTTTTTTAGTCTGAGAGTGGTGAATGCTTGCAATGCATTGCCACAGGAGATAGTGGAGGCAGGGACAGTTAATGTATTTAAGAATAGATTTGATGCGCACAGCTTTTAGAGCAGGGTAATGCGAATGTAACTGGTTGTATACAGACTCTGATGATTTTTTAAACCAGTATAAGGGGACGGCGTGGCCTAGTGGTTAAGTGGCACGGCTCATAACCGGAGGGTGCTGGGTTCGATCCCCATCACAGCACCGGCTGTTACCCCGGGGAAGCAAACCCTTAGAAAATGCAGGAGAAAGCAGGCCATTACATAAAATGCATGCTGAAGTCGGATGCACTGGGCGACAGGCGCAAAATAAAAACCACAGTGCAACGCACACTGCCATGGGGATTAGAGAAATAAGGCGAACGAAAAAAAAACAACAACAAAAACAAACAGTATAAAAACGTTAAGTTAAGAAGGTTCACGTGTTCTTTCTAGCGCCATATGTGTGTTGCTGTTGTTTTTTTACTTTTACTTTTCAATTGTCCATGATCTATTTTTGGAAAGATTCTCATTTCACATTTACAACATAAATTATATATATAATACAAGCCTTTGAAATGTGAGATCGCTAACACCTCACACCCCTACGGCAGTAATGCTATGGGATACTTTACTTTACTTTACTTTACTTTACAATACAATACAATACAATACAATACAATACAATACAATACAATACAATACAATACAATACAATACAATACAATACAATACATTACAAAATAGAGCGACACAAGACTCCTGGAGAACTATCACCCTATCTGCTTGCTGCCAATGATATACGAAATATTATCCAAAGTCCTTGTCAACAGGATCGGTCAACAAATGGACCTCCAACAACTCCGTGAGCAGGCTGGATTCAGAAGAGGGTTCTCCACTACTGAGCACCTACACACAATCCACCAGCTGCTGGAGAGAGCAGGTGAACTACGTCTGCCGATATGTCTAGTGTTTAAAGGCTATGAAAAGGCCTTCGACAGCATTGAGATTAATGCCGTAATAAATGCCCCAAGAAACCAAAGCGTAGCCGAAAATTACTCGAGGAGGATCTAGGAAATAAACGTAGGCTGCAGTTCGGACATTACTCATCGCCCAATAACTGTTCCACTAGCGAGAGGACATCTTCCAGCAGCTGAGTTGGGCTGATAGAGGCATACATATAGATGGGGAAAGGCTCACCCACCCATGCTTTACCGACGACATTGTGCTCATTAGCTACACTACCGAGGAGGGACAACACTCCCTGAACGAACTAGATGAGGTCGGTAGAGGTGTCGGACTATGGATGAACAAAAAGAAAACGCAATGTCTCCTAAACCCTTACTGCCGGAAATTCGAGATCAAGCTGGGAAATGAGCCTATCGAAGATGTCAGCTCCTACATATACATTATTATTAAATTTGCTTTTAATAATAAATTATTATTCAGATTGAACGGAGCATGCTAAGAAGGGAGTGGGCCTCTCTTCTGAACAACTCTGGTGTACAGGGTGTCACGTGGATTTACTGCCCGGGACATGCAGGAGTCTGAGGCAACGAAAGATCTGATGCAGTGGTGGGACGCGCTGTGGTGAACGACGCGGTGATGATGAGAGACAGGGTTGAGTTGATAAGGGCAGTGACGGACAGTCTACAGGAATGATGAAGAGACAGAGGGTCGCGAAAATGCATATGTGCAAAGGATGATCGATTTGGAGGTGACTAAGGGAGAATGGAGAAAGTGTGTTCTGTCTGGAAAGATCCAAAGAACACGAAATCAACACCCGCTTGGCTGTCTGCTTGGACGGAGAACGGGACACTTATAGGAATGTCCCATGTATGATGATGTTGGTTCCTAGCATCAAGAATAAAAAATAAATTAGTATATTCCCGCCACATTAAAAAAATTATCCCATACCAAACAAAAACGTTTAAATACGAAACACAAAAATAACCAGGCACATCCGGTCCGCGAAAGTTGAAGATGGAGGGCAAGGTTGATCGTGAACGAATTTTGACAAGTACACCAAAAGATCATACTAGCCCGGCGGTAAGTTTAGCAATACATTGACTTGCTAATTGCAACGTATTGTCAATTGTGCTGAAGAGCTTTATTGAACTGTTATGTATGGTCTTTTTTATACGAATTGCTAATTGTATCTGATCATAATTTAAATTATCGAAGCGCAACCATCCAATCCGCAACCAAGACCCTTCTACACCTCCTTCAACATTGCTGAAATTGAATGTGTTGGGCCTAAAGGCACAGATATCGTATCGTAACTGTAAACTACGATACATCACAGATGTTCTTGTCAGGGCGAACGCAGGAGAAGAATTAATATTACAAGTCTCAGCAATGTTTCTAGACGACCTGGCTCACAAGATTTGTCATGACCTGAACTAGCAAATCACTGCTATCGCCCAAGCGTTAATAGGGCCTGAATGGGCAGCTAAATAGTAATGCTGTAACCTGTCAGACATGTTGTAAGAGGCGACTAATGAGTGTTTGGCATTGGACTGGCTACTATATTTTGTAGAACCTTTTAATTCATAAAGCCAATAAATATGGGCAGATCAACATTTGATGACTTTGGTGTGTATTTATTCAAAACCAAAAGAGCTGCTCTATAGGGAACTCCAAAGTGGCAAGAGAGCAATCAGTGGGCAGCAGAAAAGGTACAAGGACACGTTTAAGAGATCACTGATCCAATGCGGTACTAACCACGATAACTGGGAAAGAATCGCACAGACTGGCACAGCACTATCGCTGAGGGTGCTCAGAGACATGAGGCATCAAGAATAAATAAGGCTATCCAGAGATGATTGCTCCGCAAGTCAGCTCACATCAACCCTTCTTCAACCCCGGTGGAAAGAGGTGTCTTATTTCCCTGTGCAAAGTGCAACAGACATTTCAAGGCTCCTCTTCTATGCTGGTGTACATAGGCCATCTTTTCTAGCGTGTAATTTCTAAAAGATGAATTAGGCGGACCCCATGCACAACCCTTCTTTGTCACCTCATTTGACACACCTCCCCTATCACATGAGGCGTTTCATCGGTTTCTTGAAAGCAAGCACCTTACCTCTCAGCTATAGCAACTCCCTGAATAAAAGTGTCAACAATTTGATTTCTCCACAGTTTACTAGAAGTAGATAAGGAACATAGGTTGTGTCTATTTAAAAGAAATAATGTTTGAATTTTAATACAAATTCTATGCAGGACCGACATGAAAGAAAAACTTTGCAGACCCTTCAGCTGTCTGCAACTGGAAAGAAACTAAATGGAGGAAAGCATTGTGCAGTGCAGCAAAAAGACAACAGTGAAGTATGTTATAGCTTTATTAAGATCGTTTGTAATTTATTATATATGAAGGCAAGTCAGTAAATTTGTCACAAATGGCTATTAAATAAAAACTAAATGAATTGAGATATGGACTTGAAAACGTCACTGTGCTGGGACATCGCCTAAAAGCAGTTCATAGCTTTACCTACCTTGGCAGTACTCTCACCAGAGAAGGAAATATTGACTCTGTGGTCCACAACAGGATTTCCAAGGTGAGTGCTGCTTCTGTACGCATGTGAAACTTGGACAGTCTATAGCAGGCATGTCAGGAAACTTAATCGTTTCCTAGTAAACTGACTCCGCAGACTGCTCAGGATCGGTTGGCAGGACAGAGTTCCCAACTTTGAAGTCCTCAGGAAGGCTAGACTCTCTGGCATCCATACGCTGCTACAGAGAGCCCAGATCAGATGGACAGGGGATGTTGTTCGCATGTCAGATGAGCGCCTCCCTAAACAACTGTTGTACGGTGAGCCCACGGCAGGACAGCGCTTGCATGGGGGGGGGGGGGGGCTACATGCAGTAGAGTTTGTGACGCTCAGATCGGACTGTGCAATCATATGTTTTCACATCTGAATAAACATGCCTGACGCTGTCGCCATGTTCGCTTGTGATGGGCAACTAACTATTTCTCTATATAATTTCTACCATCATTGATACACTTATCTCATCCCTTTATCAGTGCACCAAAGTATACATCATGGAAGCCTATAGTCTGCTGTTACATTAATACTTTACACTCAATCTCTTCATTTGCGAAATGCCTCCCACCAACATAGGATCATTCTTCTTCTTCGTACGCAGTCAGACAGTAACCATTATTTTTTCGAAAAAAGCAGCGGTCATCCTGAGGCTGTCGCCACTGCCATAGAGCTTGTCTTGCAGTTCCACTGGTGATGGCCACATCTGCTCTCTCTGATCCTCGTATGTCGGGCAGTTCTGCAGCAGATGTTCAGCGGTCATTTTACCAGTACCGCACGGGCATTCGTCGGTACCACCTATCTTCAATTTGTTGAATAGGTGGTACCTCAGTCTATTGTGGCCAGTGCGAAGTCTGAAGACAACGACCTGCTCTTTTCGGTTCAACTGGTAATAGGCATCGTTTTTGGTGTAACCAGTATGTTCGGTTTCCCATTTGGTCATGTATCTGGCTTTGATAAGCCGTTTTGACTCTTCGTACGTCATACTAGTATCTGTTTGTGGTAGTCTTGCACAACATAGGATCAAACATGCTGTAGGCTAAACCACGTGAAAACCCTATTGCACCTGCTATACTGTCTACTTTTACTCTCCTGTCGAGACTTGAATCATTTTCTCCACCTGCCACACAGATGCTTTTTTTGCAATCTGAACAGGACAACCAGGACATACTTCATCTGAAATTTTAGAGCGTACACGATAAATACTTCTCATTGTAAAGCGGAAGCATTTCCTTAAGAATATCCTTTACAGAAAGTCCGTCTGCCCCCTCAAAAATTCACAGCACCATGCTGTTCTTTGATTATAAAAAAAACAAAAAAAATGAGGGCTCGACTTCATTGCCCCGGGTTTTCCCCATTTAGCTCGGTCTCTCTCTGCAGATGGGTGCACCACCTGTCGAGAGCGTCACACAAAGCACAAACTCCGTAGCTCCAGCGATGAACCCAGGGATCTCTAGAAAAAATTGACGTCATGGACCGACCGTCTGAACACAAGGCAAATGGCTTGACCACTTCGCCACAGAGATCCCAAACTTTGATTATACACTCTGGGAACACTGGTGCCATTTTGTATCTGAGCTGCTCATGTGCATGCGACACCTGCCGTCAGCTACCTACAGTAATAACAAAGCTTGGTGTCGCTGACAATTAGCAACTACCATCATTTTTCAGCTATTGGTTTTCAGTTTGTTACCTACTTACTGACTTATCCTCTTATTTAAAACCTAATGAGTTTTTGATTCTACTTTGACATTGTTGATTTGAGTTTTAATATGTAATCCGGGTATTTAATCAGGCAAAAGGGGTACCTGATGCCAGGTAGCCAAATGTTGTTTAAATTCAATGTTGCCTTTTGTCCCGAAGTGCCATGTTAGAACACAGGTTTTACCCAGGCCATTTCTCTATCTCATTGGTGGACATCTGAGTTGGTGCTTAAAGACCACCAAGATGTAATTTTTTGTGACCACCTATTGTCAGGCATAAACACCACATGTCCGAGCCATCTGCATTAAAAAAAATAGTATCTATGACATCGTTGTAGGCAATTTGTAGCCTGATTTCTGTTGCGTATTTGGTCCCTCTGTTGAGACACTATAGGATACCAGAGAAATACACAACCCTCATTCAGAATATGTAGAAAGACACATTTAGTAGAGCGGTACATGAAGGAGCACTGACTGACAGCTTCGGAGTGAGACAGGGATTCCTGTTCTTGCTGGCGATAGATTGGATAATGAAGACCTCAATCGCAGGCAAAATGCAGGAAAATCGCAGTGAACACTTTTGTTACAATTGTAGGACCTGGACTATGCAGATGATCTGGTACTTTTGTCACACAGTCATAGTCAAATACAAGAGAAACTTGATAGGGTGAAAGAACAATCAGCCAAACTGGGACTGAATATCAACATGAAGAAAACCAAGCTCCTTAAACTCAACACTAACAGCAAAGAACCAATCATGCTGGAGGAAGAACAGTTGGAGGAAGTGGATACCTTGACCTATTTAGGCAGCACAACAGACACATCAGGAGGTACAGATCCAGATGTAAAGATCAGAATTGAAAGGCAAGAGGGGCATTCCTGACACTAAACAATATATGGAGATCCAGAGATATCAAGATTCACACTAAAATTAGAATATTGACGCAAGTGTCAAGTTGGTGTTGCTGTATGCAGCAGAGACATGAAGAACGGCCAAGGTCATACAACAAATACTCTAGTCTTCGTAAATGCATATGAAGGATAATGGGCATAAAGTAGCAGGACATGGTGAGGAACGAAGTGAAAAAGGAACGAACAACAGCCATTGGAACATCAAATTAATAAAAGAAAATGGGGCTGGATAGGACATATGCTGCGGAAGACAGTCTAACATAGCCAGACAGGTCTTACATGGAATCCTCAGGAGAAAGAGAGAGGTAGACCCAAAAATAGGAGAAAAGAATGTGAGGAGTTAAAATTAAATAATTACACCAGGAAAGGCAGAAAAAGCAGCACAGGACTGTGTATGCTGGCGAGATGTTGTCGAGGGTCTATGCACCGAAAGGAGTGACAGGCTTTGATTGATTGATTGAATCGAGGATGGGAAAACACCGTACCCCTCACAGACTTGTCCTCTGCTCGTGCAACTTTTGGCTGAGGCACATTGCTACCTCCACTACATGTACTCTGTATGGTGCCTAGAACTAAACCATGGTCAATATATATACATATATATATATATAAATATATATGTATACGGTCTGCTTGATGGTCCCTGGTTGCCATGTTGGATTACTTAGAAAAGAAGTGACTACGTCATTAAATGCCATGGGACTATCATGTCTACAACCTTCTCATTTTCTTTCTCTCTATCTCTCTTCCGATATATATTTTGTGAGCAATTTTACATATTGTCCAACAAGCTATTGCAGGGTAAACAGAAGTCAACTCAGTACGAGGAGGCAGCTATAGCCACCAAATCCACACATTCCTCGTCACAGATGGTCAAAGTTTATGAAGACCTCAGCCTGTCAGAACACATTTCACTTGCTCATTGCTCTCGGCTCACTCAAACTGATGACTCTATGCTGGAGGACCTAATACGTGAGAGGCTCCAACATGTCACTGGTACAGATGATAGTGGTCGAGAGTCGGGATACATTGATCAAGAAGCATATGATCTAATGGTGAAAGGTTGGTGGTCCTGATCTTTTGTTTACATTATCGTTAAAGTCAGATTTTATAGTTGCATGGTTGTTAGTTTTGGTGAAATGGCTGGCAGCACAGATGTTGTGAAATTGTTTGTAGTTCAGATCTTATGTCTAAAGTGTTGATGTTCAAATCTTATGTTGCAAAGGATGTAGTTCACATCTTATAGTGATAGTTCAAATGTTATATTAAAGGGTTGTAGTAAAGATGTTTTGGTAATATAATTGTTAGTTCATATGTTTTGGTGAAATTGTTGGTAGTTTTAGATGTTGTGGTCAAATTGTTGGTAGCTCAGATGTTGTGGTCAAATTGTTGGTAGTTCAGATGTTGTGGTCAAATTGTTTTGTTGGTAGTTCAGATGTTGTGGTCAAATTGTTTGTAGTTCAGATGTTGTGGTCAAATTGTTGGTAGCTCAGATGTTGTGGTCAAATTGTTTGTAGTTCAGATGTTGTGGTCAAATTGTTGGTATCTCAGATGTTGTGGTCAAATTGTTGGTAGCTCAGATGTTGTGGTCAAATTGTTGGTAGTTCAGATGTTGTGGTCAAATTGTTTTGTTGGTAGTTCAGATGTTGTGGTCAAATTGTTTGTAGTTCAGATGTTGTGGTCAAATTGTTGGTAGCTCAGATGTTGTGGTCAAATTGTTGGTAGTTCAGATGTTGAGGTCACATTGTTGGTATCTCAGATGTTGTGGTCAAATTGTTGGTATCTCAGATGTTGTGGTCAAATTGTTGGTAGCTCAGATGTTGTGGTCAAATTGTTTGTAGTTCAGATGTTGTGGTCAAATTGTTTGTAGTTCAGATGTTGTGGTCAAATTGTTGGTAGTTCAGATGTTGTGGTCAAATTGTTGGTAGCTCAGATGTTGTGGTCAAATTGTTGGTAGCTCAGATGTTGTGGTCAAATTGTTGGTAGCTCAGATGTTGTGGTCAAATTGTTGGTATCTCAGATGTTGTGGTCAAATTGTTGGTAGCTCAGATGTTGTGGTCAAATTGTTGGTAGCTCAGATGTTGTGGTCAAATTGTTGGTAGCTCAGATGTTGTGGTCAAATTGTTGGTAGCTCAGATGTTGTGGTCAAATTGTTTGTAGTTCAGATGTTGTGGTCAAATTGTTTGTAGTTCAGATGTTGTGGTCAAATTGTTGGTAGTTCAGATGTTGTGGTCAAATTGTTGGTAGCTCAGATGTTGTGGTCAAATTGTTGGTAGCTCAGATGTTGTGGTCAAATTGTTGGTAGCTCAGATGTTGTGGTCAAATTGTTGGTATCTCAGATGTTGTGGTCAAATTGTTGGTAGCTCAGATGTTGTGGTCAAATTGTTTGTAGCTCAGATGTTGTGGTCAAATTGTTGGTAGCTCAGATGTTGTGGTCAAATTGTTGGTAGCTCAGAAGTTGTGGTCAAATTGTTGGTAGCTCAGATGTTGTGGTCAAATTGTTGGTAGTTGAGATGTTGTGGTCAAATTGTTGGCTGTTTGGAAAACTCAGCTCTTAGGTTGTGTAGTTTATTACATACAGCAAGTTATGTCTTATTCTTTGTTGACACCTTTCCTGCTTATTAAAGATAACAGCTAATGACATGACATTTGGTCAACCAGTACAGTTGAAGATTAGGAGAGAAACCAAAGATTGATAAAACATATAGAAGTGGACTAACAATTTAACCTGACAAGCGCTGGATTAAAAACCCACAAAAGTTAGGTTGATGAACACCTGTTGAAGTGCGGTGCAACAGGAACCCAGCAAATCAAGTCCTAGAGGCTGAGGTCAGGAATTATTGGTATGTAACTGAAGCCAGACTTATCATTACTACTGCTTAAGCATCTGAACATTAGCTTAACGACAAAGCAACAGTTGATTAGCGTTAGTGATCATGGGCCTCGATCCACTTCTATCACGTGTGTCATTTACCAACTCTGTTGTTGATTGTTGCCTGTGCCATTCTCTCAGCCTGTCCAACATCTTCTGTCTCTCTTTCCTACTATCTTTCCCTTTGTCACAAAGGAAACAAATAGGAGGACTACCTTGTTCTGATCCTTGCAATGAGTTGTCTTTGTATTTGTGCCTCTTCGAGTACTGTATCATTAGTCTTGCTTACAGTCTGTGCTACCAGTGTCAAACTTTGTCCTTGTCCAAAGTGAGAACAAAATTACGCATATATTTTGTCCCCATTTCCAACACGGCAGCCCCAGGGTATTGAAACTCAATGCCACACAGTGGAGGGCACCAAGGAACTAATTTATCTCTGCAGCATTGTATCATCGGAAGGGTGCCGTGGAGACTGATATGTCAAGGTGGATTGGACTAACTACATCAGCTATGCACGACCTCTGATGTGTACGGAACAGCGACAAGATTTTCCTTAAAACAAAAATCTGTATATATCAGTCTTGAAAGGTTTCAGTCCTACTTTACGCCCTCAAAACCTGGGCATTACTCAAGCACAACATTTTGAAACTAGAAGTCTTCCACATGCGCAACCAGAAGCGTATACTGGCATCCGATGACATGACTACACCCACGTGGAGGACTGCTAAAATAGAAACTCGGAAACACTGGAATGGCGTCGAGTTTCTTAGACCAGTCATATCATACGGCTGGACCACATGATATTTCACAGGTTATTCCTTGGCTCCAAAAGACTTTCCCTGACTGGCAGGGGTGCAGAAGAGGCCGTCCCAGCACAGTATGGGTCACAGATGTGTGATTGACACAACAGGCCTCAGGGGCCTAAGCAAACTTTTCTTCTTCTTTTTCTTGTGATCGCATCATAGATGTTTACACCATCAGGCGAGTTTCCGCAATGAACTGGACTGTTGACTGTAGTTGCTATTTAGCTCCATACAGCTTTGATTGTAGTATTGAATCATTAGGCCAGTGTATCCTCCCTAGCTGACCATACAACTTTGATTGTAGTGTTGAATCATTTGGCTAGTGTGTCCTCGCTAGCTGACCATACTGAGGACAGTCCTACAAAACACGCTCAGCAGTTTGTTTGCCTGTCCCACATGTACACAGTGAACTTTTGAAGTGTGGAGTGAAATTATTCTTCTACTCTATTTGACATTTCCTTTGTCATTGGTTGGTGCCTAGTGTTGGCTAATCTATATTATTTTTGACTGTTTTGAAAGTTGTTAGTCTTATTCTAAGCCCTGCTGCCTCCAATTCTATGAGTGCATTAAGGCTACACCTTAACTTTGATATGCACTTTCTTCACTGCATCCTGAGGACTGCAGCATTTTACATGTGCTCAATTTCATCCTCTTTACACCTTGTTTCAACCTTACTGGATATCGATCTTGTAATTTCTCCTTTCCACCGCCAATGGAAATTACCTTAAAAAAACATGTAAGTCGACGGTGAAGATTCCTTGCAGCTTTCTCTGCATCTCATCATAGCTTTCTTGGCAGAGAATCTTCTTGTCTTTGATGGCTGTTATCGATTTCTTTATGGATCAAGATGCCGAGCAGTGCATGAGATACAGCGGTCAGTGACCCAAAGCTGATTGCTAGCGTCAGGACCAGAGATACCAAGACCCTTCAACACTTCCACACAGCGATCCTGGATAACAGGTTGCAACAGGGCAGAATGGCTAAGGAGAAGAGATTGAAGAAGGAAAGCTAACCCAGTACTCAAAATTACCTGCTGAAGTCAGAAGTGTCAGACCTAAAGGTTGAAATATTGCAGTCAAACTGTAAACTATGACACCGCGCATTTCATTCTCCCGGACAAAAGCCTGCTACTTGCAGAGCCCTTTTCAGGGCTTGGTAGCGGGAGATTGAGAACGAAGAAGAAAAAAATATAATACTTTATGTTGATTTGTCCATATTAGTTGAAGTTTTTGTAGCTTAAAATTTCTACATGATGAGGTAGCTGGCCTCATGCCCAACTCTCCTTATTTGCCACTTACTTGCTTGGCATGTTTATTATTCTTTGCTCCCCTTTTAGGCCTCATCAACATTAGGATGATTGTTATAAAAAGTCCTGAGCTTAACATTGTTCCATGTGTTATGGTTTTCCAGAGGAGGTATCTGAATCATACTGGAAGGATCTTGCTGAGGAGAGGAGGAGAGCTCTAAAGGAATCTCTGGCAGAAAATGAAAATGTTAGTATACAAATTTTAGTATTCATTAAAAAAATGTCTGTGCTAGTGCTCAGTTTGCCGTTCATGTTAGTAAATATGGTTAGCATTCATTATCAATAATCAGATTTCACATATAGAAAGCTGGAAAGTCTAATCAGAGATTCCACATACAGCAAACTGGATAGTCTAATCAGAAATTCCACATACAGACAACTAGATAGTCTAATCATAGCTTCCACATACAGCAAACTGGATAGTCTAATCATAGCTTCCACATACAGCAAACTGGATAATCTAATCAGACATTCCAAACATTACCTTTTGCCTCTTAATTTGTTATCTGTATTAGTACCTTCAACCTTGTCTGTATTGCTACCAAGACATATGAATGAATGAATCTCATGTAATATCATGTCTCTGAGTACAATCTGATTGTCATTAGGTGCTTTTAGCCTTTAGCACGCTACATTATGTTTTGGAAAGTTTGCGCAACTTTATATATCGCTATGGTAGTTGACTTTCAAAGCTTGTAACTTTTCTGTTTGTTTGTCAATAAATATCATTTTCTTGTGTGTAGAGACGCAATTGAATAAAGAACCTTGTGGGTGTTATTGTTTTTGTTAGTTTCTGAGATACAAAACGATGAAATGTATGGAAAACCCCCGCAAAAATTTTGACTCGACGGTTAGGCCTAGTCGCTCCGATAGAAATCCATGGAAACCGTAACAACGTATCGATACTGTGTTTACAATATCGACACAACTGTTAGTTTCCAATTCAAACGTAGTTAATACATCTAAAAAAAATAAAATAAACAGATCTACTCGATAAAGATCTTTCCCAACAACCTACCTCACCTTTCGCAAAAAGTCGGCCTGCTCCAATTGGCGTATAAGAAGAAAAATAGTTCAAAATCTATTTTAAATCTAACATACGATACATTTACCGGCAAAATATCGCGTGTAGGTGGACGTGGCGTATTCAGCATTTAAAAAAATGGCCATGGGTAGGGACATTTTTTTTTTTTTTTTTCATTTCGATTTTGTAGGTTGAGTTTGTTCAGAGGCAGTGGACAAGAGCGCACTAAAGGTTAAATTAGGCCTGACTGGGAATAATTAACCTTTACCAGGGTGGCCTAAAAAATTGACGTCATTTCTCCTACAGCTGCACCAATTTTCAGTACATCATATTTAACTATGGTTGTTGACTTTGGGAGCATGTGACCTTTTTATTAGTTGACCAAAATAGTCAATAGATATGATTTTGTTGTATGTTGTGGCATAAATGAATAAAGAACTTGTTGGTGTTATTGTTTTTGATGTGTGTGCGTGTTAGTTTCTGAGAAACAAGAAGATGGTGAAAACTTATCAAACCAAAGCACAAACATTTAGACTCACTGATTATCCTGCTCAATTCGAGAGGAGTCACAGACATTTGTCCACGTACTAGGCCCATAAGCCAACAACATCTCCGTGCCATGACCAGGCTTGTCCCCTGGTCAAATGCACTCCTTCGAGAGAAATCGCAGGTCGCTGACATTTGGTCCACGTGCTTGGCTGATAAGCCAATGGTGCGAAGCTACCATCTGAGGGACTACGGCCGAACGCCTCTAAGCCAGAATCCCGCCCTAAATCTCAGCACCGCTGTGATGGGAGGCTGGGACCTGGGGCTCGTGTCTAAGCCTGGCCCGGTCAAGCCGCAGAAATGCACCTGGTTAAATGCACTCCTGCCTTGCTCTTTACCTCTGTCTGCTATCAGTCATCCCAATGGACGCAGAAGAGATGCAGTCCAGCGGACATTGCACCCCTGCCCTATCGTGACAACCTCCCAGATGGCGGGGAATGCTAGGCGTACCATCACTGCAGATGAGCCGAGAAAATAAAGGAAGCAGATACCTCACTCACATGCACATGCTACGTTCCTGGCAGGATGTGACGATCCTGAGACACAGTCACACTGGACTGCCTATCTTCCGGGATAGTACAAACTAGTACATAGTCCATCATATCATTGCCAAACCCTATAGACACGAGTGGGGAAGACTTGATAGTCCTGCAAGACAACTTCCCTAAGAGAGACAACTCTGACCAAAAACAACTGCTGCCTTGCAGTTAGGCTGGGGACAGCCAAAGGCTAAGGAGGGCATCCCTACAGAAACGCCTGTTGAAATCGGATGCACTGAGCCACAGGCGTAACAAAATAAAACAGTGCAACGTAAATATCGCTGTAAACAGCGTACGATGAAGAAGAAGAAGACTCACTGTTTGGGGAACATTGTTCCTCATTTAATCTACTGAAATCACAACAATACACTGTTACTGTTCTTCTTAGAATAAGCCTATGTTAGTTTTCTCTTCAAACATATTTATTACATCTATACGGGCGAACTAAACAGAACAACCTCTCAAAGATCTTCAGCTTAAGATTGCATCAGGTTATTTGTTGTGAACATTGTTTTTGTAATATAAGGTGGTTTTACATTAATACTGTTATCATTGTTTCTTGTCATTTTCAAGTTGTATTCAAAGCTAAAGATGCTTTCAGAGGAGAACACGCAACTGAAAGGGGAAAATGCTTATCTGTTGGATGTTGCAGCTAAAGCTGATGCTCTTAAAGAGCTCCTGAAGGTAAATTCTATTTATACTTTACTACTGATGCTGTTACATTTTTTTATCTTGAAATTTGCTACACACAAAGCGATTGTGAAAATAGCTTTTAACCTTTACGATGCTGCTTTAAAATTTGTGAAAATGTTTCAAAGCATAATATTTTGCTATGGTAGTTGATTTTCAAAGCTTTTAACTTTCTGTTTGTTGGTCAATAAATATAATTTTCTTGTTTGTAGAGACAAATGAATAAAGAACTTGTTGGTGTCATTGTTTTTGTTGTGTGTTTGTTAGTTTCTGAGATACAAGAAGATGAAGGTGAAAATTTATTGGAAAAAAAAAATATCTGGACTTCCCCACTAGGCCTAGTCGCTCCAATAGAAATCCATTGAAACCACAACAAAGTATTGATGCTGTATTTATAATATCGGCACAACTGTTAGTTTCCAATTCAAACATAGTTATTACATCTAAACAAACAAAATAAACAGATCTTCCTGATAAAGATCTTTCCCAACAACCTACTTCACCTTTCGCAAAAATTGTCCAGCTCCAATCGGCGTAATTAGAAAATAAATCGTTCAAAATCCATTTGTAATCTAACATACACTACTTTAACGGCAAAATGCCTGTGTAGATGGACATGATGACATTTTTTGCAGTAAAAGTGGCTATTAGTAGGGTCTCCGTGCTTGGTCATTCCTGAATTTAAAAATGTCACGTTTGGCTGCATGAGACGGTTGGTACCATGCTGAAGGTTAAAAAATCATTAGAAAGAGTTGGAGCTTAGTCCGTATAATTTCATATAGACAAATTAGTATCACATGCCTTCTATCTGAAATAACAAGATATAAATTGTTGTGTGCTGTCCTCATCAATTCATATTATCTAACACTATTTCATTATCTGCTGACGGATCTGCGCTCTCTGGAGGTGTTGAACCATGGGATGCCCTCCTTGGGCCAGGACCAAAGTTCAGAACCTCATTTCCGACACAGCACCCCAGGGTATTGAAACTCAAGGTCATGCTGCGGAGGGCACCGGCAAATTCATCTATCTCGGTGGCATGATGTCATCTGATATGTCAAGATGGATGGGTCTGGCTGCTTCTGCTAGCCACGACCTACGAAGTGTGTGAAGTGGTGGCAGGATCTCTCTTGGGACAAAAATCCGCATCTGCCGGTCCTTCCTGATCACAATCCTGCTTTACGGCTCCGAGGCCTGGAAAGTACTGAAATGTGATATGTCGAGACTGGAGGCCTTTCGCATGCGCAGCCGGCGGCGTAGCCTGGGCATCCGATGGCGTAACATCATCCGCAGTGTGGGGGTCTCTCCTAGGACAGGCCTCTAACATCTCAGAAACACTTGACCGGTGCTGAGTTTCTTTGTTTGTTCATGTTGGTTCGGACCAGGAAACCCCAGCTCACAAGATACTACACAAGTCGTTCCTCAGCACCAAAAGTCTTCCCCCGACTGGCTGGACGCGCAGTAGAGGCCGTCCCTAATCTGTGTGGCTCCAGCAAATAGCAGCAACCTCATCCGCCCTGGACGAATCCTGGAACCACTCCACAGTTGTGGGTCATGGATAGGGCCGACTGACGCAACGAGCCTCAGACGCTTAAGTGAACATTATAATTATAATTTCATTAGGTCTGTCGCCCAGTGTAACTGATTTCAACACGAATTTCACTGAATGAATTGAGAGCAGCCTTGGTGAAAATGTTTTACAGGTTCCAAAAAAACAAATTTCAAAGGAATAATTTAACTTAGTCTTTATACTTTTTATATTATAGGGTAGTTTTTACCAATGTGCGAGTCCATCTTAGTATAATCAAACACTAGAGCTAAGTAGACACAAACCATCTGGGGAAAAGGCACAAATAACTTAGGTAGATTTTTAATTTTGTTCGGGCAGCAGATGCTAAGCCTACTCTTTTATATTTCCAAATGCCAGCGAATTTTTGACGTGCTCAACACTGAACACGGGAGTCCGATCTCACTGTTCAGAGATGAGCAGAATTTTTATCAGAAGATCCATGGGAAAAAAATTCCAGTCACCACCTTGATTCGAACATGCTACCCGAGGCGGACATCTTACCTTGAGACCACTGTCCCCCAATAGTGGATACTGACAGTCTAGCCAAACAGGGAGTGGCACTGATACAGGAAGAATACCTGGTCAACTATGAAGAAGCAAAAGTCATAATAAAGAGCAATACAATGTAAGAGGGAGACCTCTTCCAGTAGACTCAGCTGTAAATGGGTACTAATGAAGTTAGGAAAAAATGTTGTGCCCTGTCGTTTGCACTTCCAGCAATGATAGGGGCTGGGCACAAATGGGGTAGGCGATAAAATACAATGAATTTGGTTCTATGAACCATTTTCTATTTAAAGAGATTTTGTTTATGTATGGTGATTATTCATCTAGAAGAAAAACTACTTCAAACCATCTGCTATCTTGAATGTAGTCTCGTAACACCAAATGATTAGGAGAAGTTCAACCAAATAAATTGACTTACCAAAAACATATAGAAGATTTGGTAGTATTTCTTGGGAAGAGAAAAAAAACCAATGTGGAGGGATTGAAAATGTTAGGAGTGCAAAGAGAATGACTGCAATCAGAGTTAGACAGTTCACTTATTTTGGTCATATAACAAGACATACCTCCTTGTTGAAGACTATACTAGAGGGTAGGGTGGAAGACAGTCATCCAAGAGGCAGACGTTTTAAGTGGGTGGATAACATCAGGATGGACTGGGAAAAGCCTCTCAGAATGCACCAAATATGACTAGAGATAGAGTACACTGGAGATCCATTACAGCCGACCTTCGATGCGGAGATGGCACGTAAACTGAACTGAGCCAAAAACAGATGTGCCGGACCAAACGGCACAAATATCTCACTAAGAGAATAGCTGTAACAAATGACACAAAATAAAAGTAAGGGAAAAAGTACTAACAATATACCTACATGTATGATTTCCCTTTCTTCTTCTGTATCTCAGGGTGTTCTATCTGATGATGATGATGATGGAGTTTCAGAACGAGATTCAGATGATGGTGTGAATTTTGAAGAAGGAGAATGTATATTTCCTCCGTCATCAGGTATGACATTGATTTCACGTATACCCGACTAAAAGTCCCCCATGTGTTGCTGGGTTGCAAAAGTATAGTAATACTGTAGTCTGCCAGGCATGCTGTGAGACCAATTAAAGAGGGAGTTGGGCACAACGAAGGCTACCCCCATCCCATAGAAGCTATAAACCACAGACATCTTTACTCATTAACCTTTAGCACGCTACATGAATTTTACGAAAATTTTCACAACTTTATATTTTGCTATGGTAGTTGACTTTCAAAGCTTTTAACTTTTTTGTTTGTTGGTCAATAAATATGATTTTTTTGTGTGTAGAGACATAAATGAATAAAGAAGTTGTTGGTGTTATTGTTTTTGTTGTGTGTTTGTTAGTTTCTGAGATACAAGAAGATGAAGGTGAAAATGTATTTGAAAAAAGAAAAATATTTGGACCACTAGGTCTAGGCGGTCAGATAAAAATCCAAGGAAACTACAATAACGTATTGATAGTAATAGTAAGTTGCCCATCGCAAGTGAAGATGGTGATATCAGCAGACTCCTCGTCCTGGAGATGTAACTTACGCTGAGGTTAGATTATAGTGAGAAAGAAGCTGCGCTGGACACCAATCTCACTCTCTCGTCCTGAGTTACCGCGAACCAGTGGCAAGACATTCAATCAAGACGACTGGAAGTAGCTCAAGGTGCAGACATTCAGGTCGTACGGTCCGTGAGACCAGCGGTCGCTTGAAATGTTTGGGAGTCGATCGTCCACCATTTCCTTGACGATTTGAGAGGCGAATGTCGTACCTCTCGACAGCAGCAGCCGCCCACGTGTAGACTAGAAAACGCTGCTGCTGACCAGCGCCCACACCTGTTGGTCTAGGTGAGGGACCATTGATACTGTGTTTATAATATCGACACAACTGTCAATTTCCAATTCAAACTTAGTTATTACATTTAAACAAACAAAATAAACAGATCCAACCGATAAAGACCTTTCCCAACAACCTACTTCGTCATTCTAAAAAAATCGGCGTAATAAGAAGATTAATCATTCAAAATCCATTCAGAATCTATCATAAAATAATGTTATCTGCAAAAACCCTGTATAGATAAACGTGACGTATTCAGCATTAAAAAAAATGGATATGGGTAGGGTCTCCACCAGCTATAACAATATTTATTTACAATTTGTTGGACAATCGCACGCTATAGCTTAAATTGTTTTATGACTGGAGTCTTCAACTTTTTAAATTGTCAACTGGTCGATATTCTTCAGCTGTTAGAAGCCGAATCACTGCTTGCATGATCAACTCTGGATGGATTCCCTATCACGCCTGCCATGTTTCCAACGGTCTGCTGAGGAAATTATGAGTCAGAAGATAATGAAATTTGGCAAATTTCCTGGCTGCTATGTGCTGTTTACATAAGAAACGACGTCATCGTGGGCATCGTACATATGTTCACTTGTTGCAGTATGGTCCGGTTTTATTTGAACACATCTCGTAGGTGGCCCAATAGTCTGCAGTGGCTTGTTCTCAAGCGAAAGATTGAAGTCTGAAGCTGGTGGATTGGGTTAGGTCTCTTGCTCACATCCATGCCTTTCTTACTTTGAGAGTAGTAAACTTCCATATGTTGTCATTGATCGGTTTGGTTTTTAATCAAAGAATCAACGTCATTGCACACGGTTTAACCCATAAGTGCTCTGTTCTTCTCCAATCTCAGCACAATGCACGAACTCCGTTACTCCTGCGAGGATACCATAATAGATTGGATAGATTTATAACATAATTTTTAACTTATCCTAAGCATCAGCCTATTCGTTTTCATTTCCAACTACACAGGAATTTTTAACACAACATTGGACATGGGTATCAGATCTCTACTACCCGGAGATCCGGGTAAATACCAGAAAGTCCACATGAAGCAATCCTGGTCTCCAGCACCTGAGGCTGATGTCTTACCTGAGAGGACCACTCAGTCCCATATGCTGTTATTTAATATTTTGCTATAGCTATTATGCTCATTATGTCAAATATTTGCCAAATTTGTCTATACTAATTTGTCCTTTTTTCCTTATATCTTTTTCCTTTCTTTGGGGATTCCGTGGCGAAGTAGTTAAGCCGTCGGCCTCATGATCGGGTGGTGTGGGTTCCACTCCGGACTCTATCGTCTTTTTCACGGGTGCTTGATGCGGAGTCCCCTGCATCTTGTAGTCGCCCCTAGCTGTCTTGTCCTTGACTTGCCACTGGAGTTGGGCGGCTTGATATGAGAGAGTGAGGATAAAAAGTAGCGCAGTTAATCCTTACTAAAAATAGTGCTAGCAAAATTAATTATGCCATCATCGTCTACGATGAACGGTGGCCTTTGCCTTGCCTATATCTCTTTCCATGCTTGGCATTTGGCCCAGTTTTTGACATGAAATGAAGCAGAAACTATTTATTGCAGGACCAGATTCTCATGTCACAGATGCTGATCAGGCCACAGATGGTTGTAACAGGCCCACAATATTAGACACAGATAGTAGAGAGAAAGACAAGCAGGATACTTAACTGGGATATTGCTAAATTTGTTATTTTAGCCATTTTTTTGCGTTGATGTGCACATAATATATTTATATAATTAACAGATGATCTCTCATGTACACTTTAAGGGTTTAATTGTTCGCGGTTTTAGTATTTGAGGTTTTTAGAGGTATTAGTAGTATTTGGGTAAAATTAGAGGTTTTAGCTTTTTGGAGGTATTAGTATTTGGGTTAAATTTGAGGCTTTATGTTTTGGAGGTATTAGTATTTAGGTAAATTTTAGATTTTGGAGTTATTAGTATTTGGATTAAATTTGAGGTTTTAGATTTTGTGTTTTTGGAGGAAGGTTTTAGTTTTATGTTTTTGGCGGTATTGGTGTTTGGGTTAAATTTGAAGTTTTAGGCTTATATGATTTTGAAGGTATTAGTGTTTGGGTTATATTGGATGTTCTAGGTTTACGTTTTTGGAGGTTTTAGTATTTGGGCTGTTGTGAAGATTTAAATGATATGTTTATGGAAGTTTTATTAATTATGTAATTATGAATATTTAAATGGTAGGTTTCTGTTTTTGGAGGTTTTTTTTAATGTGGATTAAATTGTAGGTTTATGATTTTAGAGGTTTCAGTATTTTGGTTACATTGTAGATGTATGTTTTATGAGGTTGTTTTGTATGTGGGTTAAATTGTAGGTTTATGTTTTCTGAGGTTTTTTTTAATGTGAGTTAAATTGTAGGTTTATGTGTGTTATTTGAGTTAGTTTGTGATGGTGTTAGTATTTAGGTTGAATTGAAGGTTTATATTTCTTTGATTTTGAAGGTTTCAGTCATGCACTCTTTAACGTATTGGTTCTGTAACCACATTTATTATTATGATGTACTTATTTATGTTCAGTAAAGTTTGACTGAATTTTCACAAATGATATACCAAACTGATAACTCGAAAGAAGAATATCAAGCAAATAAAGACATTTGACATATGTATGTACAAATTTGAATTGTGCATTGTCTTATTTCTTTTAAATTAGACAAATTGAATATTTTTAAAATTATGCACCAGTTGAATACAGTGCATATTGCAGTGATTTTTCTTTAGAGATAACCCATGTGGAAGATTTTTCAGTCGTCTACTACAGTACAGTGCTTTTGAGAATATACATATTTTAATGAAGGAATATCAAGCTGCATCCGTATAACCAACCTTTTAAGCATGTCATAAAAGGAGACTAAATTTGAGGGTTTTCGTGGGTCAAGCAACATCATAATGTAAAACCACTGCTATTGGAATACTCTGATACAGGCAACCTGTAAAGTGGCCAGCTGTAGCTCTATGCTCTCACTTGGAGTGGAAAGGTGCATCATCTCATTTCAAGTCAGAACTTTCATTAAGATAGTCACCGTCTATTCACCTGTACTGGGGGAAGACATGAACAGCAAGACATTTGGTATACATCACATGATGGCATGTTTAGTTGTTGGTCGAAGCTACTCCAGCTGAGTTAGCTCTTGTCGCCATTTCCAACAGTGACTCTTCTTACATGTTGAGGTGTACTTGAGAAGGTGGACCTGGATCCCTCTGACTAGTGCAATGGGAGGCTTGTTTCATAAGCTCACTACTATAGGTACTCCATCGAATGCAGCAGGGGATCATGTTCCAAATGAGAAGAGGACATAACAGATTTAATAGCCACTTTCACAGTCTAAAATTGGCCTTAATATCCACTTGCAGAGATTAAAAATAGTCACTTGCTAAAATTTGCCATTTCACCCTACGTATGAGTGTTGACAAGCAGCACAGACAACTGAAAATATTCTACAAGACATATTAGGCAACTGAGCACTGGCCCACAAAGACGAACTTCCACACAAAGCTATTTGGTAACCTTGAAAAACTGACCCCCACAGCAACCTCTATCCTTCTTCCTCAGCGTTCGTCCAGAAAAGGATGTCATAGTTTACAGCAAGGCTGCGATATCCGCACCTTTTGGTCAGGCACATCCGATTTACGCTCGCTGTTTTTAGTACTGGGTTTGGCTTCCCATTGTGATCCCTATCCCAGATGGACTAGTGCAGCCTGTTTCTAGGGCCGACACATGGGGACGGAATATGGTTTTGGTCAGCTGATACGCTGGCCTTGATGCAAGCAGTCAGCAATTAGTCGCTGGCTGTCGTCACATCATGCACTACTGCATCTTGGTCCCAGTTGAAAGTCATTGTTGAATGCCCGCAATGAGGAACTTGACTCTTTTGTGCGCACTGAGAAAGGTGTTAACTGGCGAGTTGCTGTAGCTTTTCTCACATTCTGATTGTGCTATGGTGGCTTCATCTGTATGTCGCTCACTACTGCGGAGATCATGTTCATCCTGTATCTCATTAGCCAGTCTGTGATGTTGTTATGGATTAACTAGGTTTATCCGAGCTGTTCGCTCTTTTGCAGTCAATGCCAAGCTGTAGATTTTGGAAGTGTTTTGTAGCTGGGGAGTGGAGCTGAATAAGGTGTTGGTGATTGTTAGGAAGCTCGACAATAACTTTTCTTTGTATGTGGTCAGTCCGGGACAAGCGAGCAGCACATGTTGCACTGTCTCGTATGGGTGGATGCAGTTGTGACAGGTTTATGTGTATGGTCTAATTTGTTTATATATTTGTTAAGCCCGATGTGTTCTGTCCTAAGTTGGAAGTTTAGGCTCTGCTCCCTGCGGTGAAGTTTGTTGTCATTTTTGTTTGGATATTTCCTTTCTTTATTCGTGGCACGCCCAGTAGACCCTTTCATCCATTCTTCTGAAGTTTTTTTTTTTTTTCGTTCGCCTTATTTCTCAATTCCCCAAGGCGATTGTGCGTTGCACTGTTTTATTTTGCGCCTGTCGGCCTAGTGCATCTGGCTTCAGCATGCATTTTATGTAAGGGTCTGCTTCCTCCGGTATTTTCTAAGGGTTTGCTTCCCCGGGGTAACGGCCGGTGCTGTGATGGGGATCAAACCCAGCACCTTTGGTTTGTGAGCCGTGCCACTTAACCACTAGGGCACGCCGTCCCCTTGAAGTTGTTTTGAAGTATCTGCTTTGCTGTCTGTAAATTGTCTGGTGTGTTTATTTGAACCATGCTTGCTTCTAGTTTTAATAGTCTGTCTGCTTTCTCATTGCCTGATATGTCTATATGTCCTGGAATTCACTGGAGGGTGACTATGATGTGTGTAGTTTGAATCTTATGATTCGCCTTAGCCAGTGTTGTAACTTGCTTTTTGCTAGTTTGTAGGTATGTCTCTAGCGCTTGTAGGTATGTCTCTAGCGCCTGTAGCTATGTCTCTAGTGCCTGTAGCTATGTCTCTAGTGCCTGCAGGTATGTCTCTAGCGCCTGTAGCTATGTCTGTAGTGCCTGTAGCGCTATTCTTGAATCAGTGAAGACTGCAATATCAGACGGTTTTTGGTTTCCTTGCTGGAACTTCTTGAGTATTGCCTGGATGGTGGTGTTTATAGCTGTGATTTCTGCTTGGTGGTTGTTACAGTATTCTCTACATGGTTCATATAGTTGAAATGTATCGCCATTTGGGTACTTTATTAAGGCCCCAAGCCCGGCATTTATAGGGCTTTACAAGCAGAGTCATCTGTATATGCATGTATCATAGTGTTAGGGTAGCTGTCAATTGTCTCCAAGGTTGCTGTCTTTAGTATTATTGGGTTGGTTTCTCTTGTCATTGTACTTTCCAGCAGCAGGGTTCTTACTATAGGTGGTAGCCAGTCTGTCTCCAGAGAAAAATTGCGTGGAAGTGAGGTGGGGGGTTGTGGTCAGTATATTTTACCTGACCCTGACTAAACATGTCTGGTCAGTATGTTTTGCCTGACCCTGACTAAACATGCCTGGTCAGTATATCTTACCTGACCCTGACTAAACATGTCTGGTCAGTATGTTTTGCCTGACCCTGACTAAACATGTCTGGTCAGTATATCTTACCTGACCCTGACTAAACATGTCTGGCCAGTATGTTTTGCCTGACCCTGACTAAACATGTCTGGTCAGTATAAGTATATCTTACCTGACCCTGACTAAACATGTCTGGTCAGTATGTTTTGCCTGACCCTGACTAAACATGCCTGGTCAGTATATCTTACCTGACCCTGACTAAACATGTCTGGTCAGTAT
Source organism: Ariolimax columbianus (assembly GCA_036924085.1). Classification (NCBI taxonomy): domain Eukaryota; kingdom Metazoa; phylum Mollusca; class Gastropoda; order Stylommatophora; family Arionidae; genus Ariolimax; species Ariolimax columbianus. The sequence continues at coordinate 19,622,465 of JAVGWX010000008.1, forward strand.
GTTTTGCCTGACCCTGACTAAACATGTCTGGTCAGTATGTTTTGCCTGACCCTGACTAAACATGTCTGGTCAGTATATCTTACCTGACCCTGACTAAACATGTCTGGCCAGTATGTTTTGCCTGACCCTGACTAAACATGTCTGGTCAGTATAAGTATATCTTACCTGACCCTGACTAAACATGTCTGGTCAGTATGTTTTGCCTGACCCTGACTAAACATTTCTGGTCAGTATATCTTACCTGACCCTGACTAAACATGTCTGGTCAGTATGTTTTGCCTGACCCTGACTAAACATGTCTGGTCAGTATATCTTACCTGACCCTGACTAAACATGACTGGTCAGTATGTTTTGCCTGACCCTGACTAAACATGTCTGGTCAGTATATCTTACCTGACCCTGACTAAACATGTCTGGTCAGAATATTTTACCTGACCCTCACTAACATGTCTGGTCAGTATGTTTTGCCTGACACTGACTAAACATGTCTGGTCAGTATGTTTTGCCTGACCCTGACTAAACATGTCTGGTCAGTATATCTTACCTGATCCTGACTAAACATGTCTGGCCAGTATGTTTTGCCTGACCCTGACTAAACATGTCTGGTCAGTATAAGTATATCTTACCTGACCCTGACTAAACATGTCTGGTCAGTATATCTTACCTGACCATGACTAAACATGTCTGGCCAGTATGTTTTGCCTGACCCTGACTAAACATGTCTGGTCAGTATATCTTACCTGACCCTGACTAAACATGTCTGGTGAGTATGTTTTGCCTGACCCTGACTAAACATGTCTGGTCAGAATATTTTACCTGACCCTCACTAACATGTCTGGTCAGTATATTTTACCTGACCCTCACTAACATGTCTGGTCAGTATATTTTACCTGGCCCTCACTAACATGTCTGGTCAGTATATTTTACCTGACCCTCACTAACATGTCTGGTCAGTATGTTTTGCAAGCGCCGCCCCCCCCCGCCCCCCCCCCCACCCCCTTTTTAAAAAACAAACAACATTTTTTTTATCCAGAGAACTGGTCTTCATAATTAGGCATAATAAAATCACATGGCAAACGAAAAAAGGCTGCTATTGGATTACAGTGTTCACCACACTGCTGTGACAGCTCGTTTCCAGGAGCATGTATGTGGACTTGAGGTGGCATCTTGATCAGTATGTTTAATCACTTTCATTTCTGTTCAGCATTAAGGGACGGCAACAAGCCAATGCAACAGATTTTTGTGCATCAAGATAATTGTTTATTAAAAGGCAAAAAAGTCATCAACATTTGGAATCATAATTGACTTACAGATCGGTGACTGAAAGTTGACAACAACGGAAGCCAAAATGTACACAGACAATCAATTTGCAGTAAAAATTATTAGGCAATAAATTATAGGTGATCGAAAGAGGCATTTGATTAAAATTCTCTAATATTCATTTCAATTTAACAAAAATATACAAAAATTCCGCTAGGAAATGTTATGCACATATATGATATAGAAGAGTATAAAATGTTTTTTTTTTTTTTTTTTTGTCAGAGCAAATGAGGCAGTAACTTGTTCACTTAATAGTAAAATAATCAGTGAGATTGTATGTTTATTTAAATAGATGACCTTCGTGATGACAGTGTGTCATGTGATAAGACTGTTTAACGGGAGCCGATCGGGTTGCATTTTTGTGGTGATCTTTCTAAAGAATTCAGCAAAAATCCAGTTCAATTTTGGAAAAATGAACAAAACATTTACACAAATCAGTGTGGATGTATTGTACACGTAGAAGACTACCCATAATTTTTCGCCTGGATTAACATATGCATTACATTCGGGGGGGGGGGGGGGGGGCTGCTGCTGCGGTAGCACAGTGGTTAGTGCACTGGATTCTCGGTCAGGCGATCAGGGTTCAATCCCAAGTTGGTGCGGGATTTTCTTTCTGATCACAAACCGGCTCCTGTGGTTGACTCAGCCACAGAAATTGGGTACAAGAAAAATCTAGGAAGTAAAGGCGGCCGACGTGATCGACTATGTGCAATATTTCCTATGCGCTGTATGGCGTGACGGTATCTTTCCTTTTTGTAATATTAAATCTGTGGAATTCCAGGTTTTGTTGGCCAACGATTGCAGCATTTTCATCTGTCACGTAACAACCCTTTACAGTTCAAATTGTCCATTGAACTAGAGTAACATCACTTAAATATAGTTATTTTGATAGGTAGACAGGATGCATCGAGATGATGCATCAACAGATTCACAGCATTCACATTGTCATCTGATGCCCTTCTTCTGGAAATTGATTAACAGCACTTCATGAGAGTCATTTTTGTATGTGAGCTGCGCATATACATCGATCTAGATTTAGATGCCACTTAATGACATTTTCAGCTATCCCAAATCAGTTTGTGACCTACTTACTGACTTACACTTGTATATTTATGGAAAAAACAAAGCCATGTAAAATTGAATTTTCCTCAGTACTTGTAAAATTAGGTGCCTATTTGAGTCCGATTTTTGCAACATACTGTGCAGTATTTTGCTTTGGGATGAAGCTGCTGAGCAGCACATCAGCTGCAGCGACCCATAGCTGACTGCTAGCGCCAGGGCCAGTGAACCAGAGCTGCAAAGACCCTTCTACACCTCCACATGGTGATCCTGGATAACAGCTGCAGCAGAGCAGACTGGCTAAGGAGAAGGGATTAAAAAAGGAAGACTAGCCCGATACTAAAAAATGCCTGCTGAAGCAGATGTGTTGGACCGGAAGGTGCAAATATCACATTCAGGCTGTAAACTAGGACACAATGCATTCCGTTCTCCGGACAACATCCTGCTACTTGCAAAGCCCTCCTTAGGGCTTGGTAGCGGGAGATTGAGAACTTTCAGGGCTTGGTAGCGGGAGATTGAGAACGTTCAGGGCTTGGTAGCGAGAGATTGAGAACGTTCAGGGCTTGGTAGCGGGAGATTGAGAACGTTCAGGGCTTGGTAGCGGGAGATTGAGAACGAACAAAGTAGTAGTACTTTGCTTCAAGCAGCACATTAAGGTTTAATATCCTGAGACATTGTGTCTCAGCAGCACTTGCCACTGGGAGACGCTGCAGCAACTTCAGTGCCGAAGCCAGTGCCCTGAGACAAGCAGCTGAAACCCTTATAGACCATAAGGAGCAGGCAGAAAAGCAAGTGGTCATTTTCATAGACGCCCTCAAGGGGGACGGCGTGGCCTAGTGGTTAAGTGACACGGCTCACAACCAGAAGGTGCTGGGTTCAATCCCCATCTCAGCACCGGCCGTTACCCCGGGGAAGCAAACCCTTAGAAAATGCAGGAGGAAGCAGACCCTTACATAAAATGCATGCTGAAGTCGGATGCACTGGGCCGACAGGCGCAAAATAAAAACGCAGTGCAATGCACACCGCCTTGGGGATTAGAGAAATAAGGCGAACGCAAAAAAAAAAAAAAAAAAAAATAGACGCCCTCGCAGTGTCAATGGCGCTCAAGAACCAGCACAAAAATAAACTCTGCTCTGGCAGACTCGCTCGAACGCCTGTTCCAGTCTTTAAAAAAAGCAGTCCGGTGGATAAGTGCACTGCGACATTCCAGGCAACGAGAAGGTGGACAGACTCGCCAGAGAAGGAGGAATGCTGAGAGCAGAGTGATACAGAAATCACATACAATGAGACAAAAGCATTCATCAGTGCAAAATGGAAAAAAGACCACCCTGGCCACATAGAAAACGATGCCTACCATCAACTCTCCAGACAAGACCAGGTGATAATTCTCTGGCTACGCACAGGTCACAACAGACTTAGATGCCATCTGTACAACAAGTCGAAGATTGGCACTATAGACCTTTGTGCCTGTGGCACAGCCCCCATGAAGGCAAAAAATATTTTGCAGTCCTGTCCACTGTATACCGACAAAAGAAGTAGCATTTGGCAACAGCCAGTGTCCTTGTACGGAAGCGCACAGAGCCTTGAGTCGACTGCTGCCTTCTTTAGAGTCATTGAAGTTGAGGTTTAAAGAAGAAGAAGAAGTTTATCTCCATTGACGAGAAAAATCATTGACATATGTAACTGACCAAACATAACTTCTGTTTTGAGGGGTTGCCACTCGTTATAATATCTCTGTTGCATACCATCAACTTACAATTATCAATTTAATACATTAGCTAATGTACCTGTTTTGAGAATTATGTAGATTTACATTATTTTATAATAATGCCCTATACTCATCTAACCTTTATTGGATACCTAAACCCCAATCAAGCTGTAGGTCAACGAAAACAGCTTCATGGGCCAGATTCAGCCTGCATGGTTTCAGTCTGAGACACCTTTTGTTTGAACGTTTACAGTGGTTGATTAAAATGGTAACATTTTATTTAACTTGCTAAGTTTTCATGTCAAAAATACTAGAATTTATTTTGCTTTTTTTGGTTAAAACTCCTGCTTTTCTCTAAATATTTAGGAACTGTTCCTAGATAGGAGTCTCCATCATTCGGCCCTTGAAGTCGTGTCATCTTATGATTATGACCAAAATATTATTGGTGCCAGAAGTTTGCATAAAAGATAAAAATGGTTAGATAAGAATATTTTATAGATTAAGTGACAGAATGTCCTAATAGTCATACATTCCCATTGCTGTTCACCAGAGATATTTATAAGGCTGGGGAATAAAGGCTGTTGGTCTCTGTTGTCATCACATAATGTGCAGGATAGGTTTTTATTTCACACCCAATAGAAAATATATGTGTTATGTTGTCCATTTGGTTAGGAGACTGATAATCAAACCGATCGACCACCATCTCCTTGTAACAAAGGAGAAAATACTTAAACGAAAGCAGAAGGAGATATATTAAAACAAATCAGTTATGTCAAATGGCCTGGATCTTTCGTAATACAAGGGTTTCGCAGAAGTAATGATCCACATTTTTCTTTCTCATCTCAGAAAAAATGAAAATTTACAGGTTGCAATACTGTTTATATGTGTATGAAATTGCATGGTCTTCCGACAGATAACGTTGCTATAGTAGTTTGTGAAGATGACGTCCATGTGGGACATATTTTACAAACAATGAGCTGTAATTAAATTCTTGGTGACAGAGAAAGTGTAGTCGTTTAAAAATATAATTTTTTTTGGCGTTCGCCTTATTTTTCTATTCCACAAGGCGGTGTCCGTTGCACTTTGTTTTTATTTTCGCCATGCATTTTAATGGTCTGCTTCCTCCTGCATTTTCTAAGGGTTTGCTTCCCCGGGGTAGCGGCCGGTGCTATGATTGGGGAGTGAACCAAGCACCTTTGGGTTGTGAGCCATGTCACTTAAACACTGGCCCACGCCATCCCCAAAGCAGTTGATTTGATGTTGGGTTTTTTAAGTGGAGAGACAGAGCTGCATGATTGGCTTCAGTCTGAGCATCCTTTCACAGCCCAGGCATGTTTCAGTGTGTCAATACCATTATTTTTGGTGATCATTGCATTACAAGTCAACAACTGGCCTTACAGCTTTCAGTCAGCCATGGAAGTAAGATGCAAATATTCTTCAATTTGTTCAAAATGGGTTCCACAAAGTCTCACAGACATTGATGGAACATGGCTACGTGAACAGGAAACAAGTGGGTACAGGAAAGCCATGTTTGACCCAGTCATAAGACCGTATAAATGTGTATAGATTATGTGAAGAAATAGCAGATATAAATCAAAGTTATACCATGCATGAATTTCATACAATTTGAATAATTAGTTTCAGAATTTAAAAAAATGGATCATTACTTTCTGACCAACCCTCGTAGAAGACAGAAAGTATAAAACCAAACATTAAGAATAAGATTGCACAGGTTAAAGCAGTTATTTGCTGTAGTGTGAGCTTGAAAACCCTATCCTAATTCAAGAACATTTCATATTTAAAGACCCATAAGCAGATAATAAAAATGATGGAAAGACATTGGTGAACTAAAACAAAGGTCATATTAAAAAACAAACAAATGTTCACATACTTCGTGATCCGTCTAGTTAATTCAGTGGTTCTCAATCCAATGATTATGTATCGGTTTTTATAACCAAGACCGCCTCTTGAATACATTTACTATTTTATTTTAAATTAATTTAGTTTTAATTTTTTTTTTAAATTGAGTGGTCTGCCGGGGTCTTTGTGTATGACAAGGACAAGAATAGCACCACTGCCTCACAGAGAGCATGTTGTAAGAGGCGACTAACTGTGTGACATGACATAAAACCGGCCATGGTTAGGTTGTTTGTTTAGAGCAGCATAGATGGCGCCTAACAGGCTGCGGTTCTACTTTGCTCTATTAAGATGAACTCGTACATTGGTTAACCACCCTCCGCAGTGCTTGTTCCAACGCAGCGGAGTATTAAGCTGCCCGAGCCTAGTCCGCTCAGCAGGAAATCGTTCTCCCAGCTCATACCAGAGCTGGGTCCTGCACAGGGGCCTCTGCCCCTGTAGAAGTACAGGTGAACTAAGATAATTTGTTTTACAAGTACGCTTTAATACAAATGTAATTTAGTCCTTATCCAGGCTAACCCAAGACTCTTAATTAAATACTAACGTTCTGACAGGCACACTATAATTCAATCTTTAATCCGGGACTGACTGACCCACCATCAATATGGTGGAACAAACACTGGAATAACAAATAGAACTTGGTTTCTAGTTGGAAGGGGTCTGCATTGTCAAAATTGACGCAATATAATCTATTAGATAACAAGTGAGGCAGTTGGTATAAAAATAAATAGACTAAAGACACAATGCATGCTGAACAGTCTCTGTCCATGTGAAGAAATGCGGCTTGTAACCGTTTTTGTCAAAAACGTGAATTTGCACATTTACTTGGGCCAAGAAAACACAAACTACTATGACTTACAGAAAGAGATCTTTTGAAAGTTAGCTGCGGGATAGTTCAACCGTATCAAAACAGTACTTCAACAGATGAAAAACAACAGAGCGATAGCTCACACCTTCAACATTCTGGTCAATCCAGCCATGGTATATGGCTGTGAGGTGTGGAACCTACGAAAAAGTGACATGGCGGAGCTTCAAGCTACTCAACGATCGATGAAGTACATCCGCAACACCGCCATCAGGAGTCAAACCTGCTTCAATGACGTCGTACATCCGGCGTTGCTAAGAAAGTAAAGCTTGTACGCATGCCTGACAATAGATGGACACGTAAAGTGACGTCATGGTGGTCCTACATTTAAAATCATTGCCCCCGACTTTCACCAATGAGATGGAGAGATGACCTGCGACAAGACCTTTGTCCTGCATGGTAATAATGGCAAAGACAGATGAGTTTAGAAGACATTTGGCTATCTGGCATAGGGCACAAAATGTGCCTGAATGGACGCCAGGATTACAGTTTTACAAGAAGAAGACCTGCACAAGCACTTGTGTTCCTTATAGTTCTCCTTGGGTTGTACGATCACAAGATTTGCTTTTCACCAGTTCTTATCTTGATGTCTTTATACTGGTTAGAAGCTATACAACCAGTTTCTTCTACTTCATTTGATCTAAAAGTTATGCGCATCCAATCTATTCTTGAAAGCATTATTTGACCCTGCCTCCACTATTTCCTGTTGCAATGCATTCCAAGAATTCACCACTGATTAAACAAATATTTGTTAATATCTAATCCAATCTTTCTTCAATTAATTTGTAGCTGTGCCCTGTTGTTCTTGTAGGTGGTTGTACTTTGAAAACACTTGCTTTAATCTAATTTATTCTTTCCATCTTATTTTGGACCATCTTGAGTTCTGGCCCTTTTATCTCCTGCTGTCCTGGCTGCCTCTTCCACTGTTTTTTGTTAGGTGTTCCCTCACTTCCTCATTCTTCTTATCCCCTGTCAGTTCCAGTCCAGTGCATGTTTTGTTATATTGAAATAATTTGGATGTCAAGCTGATATTTTGGGAGGTTTAAGGGCACACATTGCCTGCTGGATGATAATACGTAAATGGATGAATTGGAGATCTACAGACTCCAGGAATTAGACATCAAACAGTGAATTGAGCAGAGATGGGCTTCTGAGAGGAAAAAACCGGAGTGTATACAATCAGTAAGTCGTAGGAACCATAAGTATTACTACTCTTCATAAGTTTTTGGGAGACTGAATACCTACGACTCTTCCCATACAGCAATGATGTAAATTCTATGTTACATAACCAACTAATTTGAATTAAAAGCATTATATCACATATGTTTGGGCCATGGATAACATCAAATTCACAACCGCTGAATTAATCAATGCTATTATAAAATCTGTTTCAGAACCACTAAATTAATTAATGCACTCATAACATCAGTTTCAGAACCGCTGAAGTCAGATGTTTTGGACCAAAATATGCAAATATCGCAGTTAACCTGTAAACTATGACACAGCACATTCTGTTCTCCGAGCTACATCCTGTTCTCCGAGCTACATCCTGTTAATTGCAAAGCCCTTTTTAGAGCTTGGTAGCGGGAGTTTGAGACCGAATGACGAAGAAGTACCACTGAATAAATAAATTCTTCTATCATAACATCAGTTTCAGAACCGCTGAATTAATGCTCTCATCATAACATCAGTTTCAGAATTGCTGAATTAATGCTCCTATCATAACATCAGTTTCAGAACCACTGAATTAATCAATATGCCTAACATCATGTGACAAGATTAAATGGTGTATGCCAGCATTACTACATAAGTGACTGATGACAGCATTACTACAATAACGACATGTGACTGATGGCATGGGCGGATTCAGAATAGAATGACAAGAAGGTCAGCATGTCAGAAATTCAAATTACAAGGGCAAGTGAACAAATAACCTTCGTATGACATATTCTGTTCATAAAAATATGCCTCATATTGCGAGATTATATCCCTCTAACAACTTTCATATATTCTTCTTCTTTCGTTCGCTTTAAAATATAACTTCTGTATCTGCAATGTTGTCTCTTGTATAAATATGTGTCTTTCGTAGTTCACATATAGATCCATAAAGTTTCTCTTCCAGTGTTGTTTCGGTGGATTTTTCTCTGTACAATATATTTGGGGCAGTTCTGTAATATGTGCTCTTGAACTTTTTCCTCAAAGGGAAATTCACATGTCGCCACTCCCTGGACTGCCATTTTGACTCAGAATTGTAGTGGTGATGCCACATCTCATCACTAGTGATGGTGCGATACAGGAAACTGTCACCTTCATCCTTGTAATGGTTCAAGAGGCCATGACAAACTTGCATGCGATGTTCCTGTGTGATCATTCATAGGATACACCTGGCGCAAACTTTGTGATACTCCAAATTTGCCACCATTATTTCCAATACATTGAACCTGATATCCAGCTCCTGGTTGCAATCCTCAGATTTGTGCGGATGAGCTGATCGAGACGTTCTTATCTTGCGTGGTTTGACAGCTGTGCATTGACGTTCTGGAATGTGGCTTGTCCTTCATGTCACCTTCACCACTGCTGAAACGCACAACTCACCGCCTCACTGTGCTAACATCCACTGTTTGGTCTTCGTAAATGTTTAGCAAGCGTAGATGAATGTCAATTTGTGCAACTTTTTCCGCATGGAGGAATTCAATAATCCATCTCTGTTTATAACCCACTCCCATAACATACGTCATTTTGCCAGACTGCTCTTCCACTGCCACCCGTCGGACTGAAACACATTTTTATGGATAGTGGTAGGAAGGTTCAAACTTTACTGACAAAATCCATTTCAGATGTCGTGGGACATCATGATATAATAGAAGGCATTACTTCTGCAGCGCCCCTCGTATAAAGTTAGAAAGCTATAATTTTTCTAGTTAAAAGAAATTTAAATGGCTGGTTTGAACAAAAATAACTATCTCTAAATCACCAAAAGGTACATGTAATCCTACCCTGAATCCGCCACTGACTGATGGACGTTAGTCAAAATAAATATATAAAAATATTTAGTGTGCACAACAAACTCAAGCTGGATATCAAATCTAGTTCAGTCTACAAAAATGCATTTACATCCACATATTATATTTAATGGCGTAACTACACTGTGAGAGGTCCCTAGGCAGAAAATTTGTGCAGCGGATCTTGTTTGCAAGGTTTCAAAAACTATACCAAATATAAAGCAAATGTATTGATTTCATTCATATCTCTTAACTACGTATAATATAAAAAGGTGTAGCATATTCAATTTTTGACACAATATTAATAATCTGACTGCAGCTCTGAGGTGGGCATCTAAAGTTTATTTAATCAGAACAGATACATTCCATATTCTTAGTCCATGTTTTCTAAGCTCCTGAGTGAATAGCAGGAATTAGAGACATCACACCTTAAAGGGTTTGTGTGAGTTTAATGTCATGATTATACTTGGTTTCATAGATATAATTTATTTGATATGCTTGCTGGCTTTGGAAACATTAGAAGGAATAACATCTGAATAAAGAGAATATACTGAAGTCACTTATTGACAGTTGGTTGGATAATGATAGTGTAATTGGTAAATTTGGCATTAATTGATTGCAGATCACACATAGAATGAGCCGGTATTAAGAGAAAATAGTAGGAGTGTGTGCAATCAGTGAGCTGCATGAACCACAAATATTCATATCTTTATCTATTTGCTGAAGATGGTAGGCCCCTGTAGGCTTATCCAGAATACAGTGATGTCAGTTCTGTATAGCATAACTTCTAAAAACTTAATTTCTTTATACTGGTTTAAAAGACTCTGCAGAGTCTGTATACAACAAGTTTCTTCTACTCTACTTGATCTAAACATAACTATGTGCATACAATCTAGGCTTGAATGCATTAACTGACCCTGCCCCCACTATTTCCTGTGGCAATGCATTACAAGCATTCACCAGACTTAAAAAATATTTCCAAATATCTAATCTTGACCTTTCTTTAATTAATTTGTAGCTGTAATGGGCAATTGTATTCTCACGGGCAGAGCTCAAGAGAATGGCCAAAATTGGAATGGCTATAGAACAACCATTACAAGTCCTGTTCCAATGGAACCAGAAGGAATAATTTAAGTCAATGGAAAATAAAGAAATCTAGTTTGTATGTGGAATGTCTATTGGAAAGGCTTCCATTATTGAATTCTTGAAAGTGAACATACAGTGAAAGAGGTGATGTATAAATCAGCCATTTACAAATCAGTGTATGGGTAATGAACATCACAACATTAACATCCAAACAAAGAAATAAAATATTCAATTGACTGAAAACTGCCATGAGATAGTGAAAATGCTAAGTGAAACACTACTAACACGCTGTGACATATTTTCTGACTAGCTTCAGTGACACGTGGAAGACGATGAGAAGTTTGAAATGGAGGTGATCACAAATATGAGATCCAGGATTAAAACAATCATCTATAAAAATGCACTGTACAAAACTTTTAACATGTATATTGGGCAAAATGTACACAAATCATTCCTACTTCATTGTCGCATAAAACCATTTATCTACAAACACACGATAGCAAAATGCAAGATTAAAATTCACATATAATGATTGATAAAAAAAACAAACTGTTGTTTAGTAAATACAACCGTTTTCAATTTGGCAAATGATTTACTTACAATAATTGAAAACAAAATATTTATGAGTATCATAATGATGTTGAGAGTTAAAACCAAACAGATATAAATCTTAAAGAACATATGATGTAAATATACCTTTGTTAATCCTAGTACTATTTGTTCATCTTTGTCAACGCTATTGCCAAACAGACATTTCATAAGTTTTGAGATCTTTGTGTCTTATTTATTCTAATTTTATGAACCCTAAATACCTCTACAACCCAGCGTTCTTCCAGCACTCTGTTATGGTAATGAAATCTGGTTTTTGGCAAAAGCCATGGAAAATCAGCTAAGGACCTCAGTAGAGCGCTGTATTGTAAGCTTATTAATTAGATATCAATGCCAGAGCGACCACACAATAGGGACATCGGGGAAATGTCATACATCAAGGATGTCCTACAGCATGCCAATAACTCCATGAGCTGGCCATGTAGTCAGAAAGTCTTTGGGTGAATTAACGCACAAGTACTCGAAAGTCTAATACTGGAGCACAGCAACCACACACTGAAACCCACATGATGAAAAGTAGGCGGAAAAGAAACCTCCTAGACAATCACCTACTTATTGGCAAGATTTGTTGGAGCTGTACATTAACATCCGCGACCCAGCTATCCACTAGACAACCTGTGTCCAGGACAAAACGCACACAAGACCAAAGAATGCAATACTGCTTGAGCCTAGTCCGCTAAGCAGAAAAATATACCTACCAGCTACCATCAACTCGTACAAGAGCTGGGACCTGTACAAGGGCAACTACTCCTATTGAAGAAGAAGTAGACTAAGACTATATACATTAATATGCAATCCTGATTTTGATGATTCCACTGTTACATAATTAGTCATTACAAAATTCTTTATGTTAATACTACGTACAAAACAGTGTACATTAAAGGAAAGGCTAAAGTGATCACAAAAATGATGGGTAATTCATACAAGTTGTCATGTATAGCCTTGATGCAAGATTGGATGCGATTAAATGTTCTTCGAGGTCTTATCACTGTCGCTATACAATCATGTAGTCTAGTCGACAGCGAGCTGGCTTGTAAGACTGGGATTACAGCGCAGCAGGGTTTGAATTCACGGACCACACAAAAAAAAAATCAGCTGTGGTTCGTGCCTGGTATGACCACTCCTCCAGTCGACCCAACTGTAAATGGGTACATGAGTTGGGGAAGATAAGTAAAAAAAGCAGGGAAGGAAATCGGCCACCCCCACCTCACATGGCCTGGAGCTTTGTCCATAAAGTTATCTTCATCCCTGAAGGCAGTTGTTACCATGGGACTCACCTTACCTTACCTTATACGAGCATGCATATGCACAACCAATTTATAATTTAATTTTGTGTGATTTAAAAAATTTAATTTTGTGTGATTTTTATAATTTCTTATTGTGTGATTTTTATAATTTTATTTTGATGTGTGTGATTTTTATAATTTCATTTTGTGTGATTTTTATAAAAATGCTTTATTTCTTCATCCTTATATCTCAGTATAAAACGGATACTCAAGCAGATAATGGATGTCAAGACCATGGCTCACACCTTCAATAGCATGGTTTTCCCATCAATGGTATGGGTGTGAGGTTTAGAGTCGGCGCAAATCAGACGCAAAGAAGTATAGATATCCATGTGTTTAGATGTACAAGGACAGTGCCTTTCTGGTGGCCATACAACTACAACCACGTCCACCTGCCAACGAAATGTAGAGATAATCTGCACCACCACTTTGGACCATCATGGTACTCCAGAGCGAAGGACAAACACAGATTCAAGCAGCTTTTGGCTACCTGGCATGAGGTAAGCTAACCTGATTAAATACCAGAATTTAAGTATTCTAGTAATTATATCTCAGTAATTTTATGAAATGACTTTAATTAATATTTTAAGACAACCAAAGATCTTAAATCTATCCCAAAAAATATTCAAGTATGATTACAGGCTTGTTAAGTCATAAATATGATCAACACACCAAGAGCACAATCATAGTTTTTGTGTCGATCAAAAGGAAAGCTACAAGTACAGCATAAAGGAATGAAATTATGTTTGGCTTGGCTTCGTTTGTTCTCAACCTCACGCTACCAAGCACTGAGAAGGGCAAGTAGCAGAATGTAGTTCAGAGAACGGAATGCGTTGTAATTTACAGCTTGACTGCTATATTTGCACCTTTTGGTCCAACGTGTCTTCAGCAGGAAATTATGTTTGAGATCAACCATAAAGAGAGCATGTTGGAGAACAACTTGAAGCTAGAGGTCGCAAGGCACCGACGAGAAGTTTGGACTCCCTTGAACCCCACCAAGACAGCGACAGATGCTACAATAAACGCCAGACTGAATGCTGACCTCTCAGATTCTGTCGTTCTGCAGACACTGTGTTACAGTAGTGAAACATAGCTACTAACAAAAAACATTGGAGAACTAACAACGGCGCACACCACATTTGAGCATCGTCAGTGAGACTAAAATTCAGACAGCATCGCCAGATAGACCTTCACAACCGTGACATCAGTAGAATGTCAAAAGTCAAAGCTGTAGGGCTACCACCCAGATATGGAGAGAACTGTGGACTTTGTCCTAGCCACTGGACTATAGATCTTGCATGACCAAAATGCCTGAACACAGAAGAAGGACGAATGCCGAAGAAGAAATATACTTCAACATGAGAAAGTTCCCATCAGATTTCTAATGTTCTCATTGTATCTTTCATAGTAGTACTGATGGCCTTTCGAAGACATTTCATTTGTCATGTTGAAATTGTCCTTTCCTGCATCTTTGATAAGAACCCCATTTGACAATGGTGACGCAAAGTTGGTGTAAATGTACTGTTTATCACAACATTTGTTTACAATCATAAATAAAACTTACAAATATTGTATCCTGTTCAATTTTTCATTGTGGATCCCAAAGGGACAACATTATAATTGCTAGGGGGTCCATGTGGAAAAGTTAATAAGATGGATGGGAGTGCTGTTGACACAAATGAAATATATATACAGGTAACCAATACTAGCAACAACAACTAAGTTGAGAAATGCTGATCTAGTGCAATATACTACAAATAGTTTATCTTGTTTAGAATATTCAGGGGGGGGGGGCTCAGTGGTCTCGAGGTAAGGTGTCTGCGCCTCGAGTGTCAGAGGTTGCGGGTTCGAATCACGGTGGAGGCCATGATTTTTTCACGTGGATCTTCTAGTAAAAATTCTGCTGATCTTTGGGTAGTGAGATCAGACTCCCATGTTTAGTGTCAAGCACATTAAAAATACCTTGGCAGTTAGAAATCGAAAAGAGTAGACTTAACGGCCGTTGCCTGGACAAAAATTCTAGTAAAAAATCTACCCAAATTATTTGTATCTTCCACCAGGCCTAGTAAGCCGTAGAAAGTTGTAAAAATACCTACTACATATAGCCGAAACATTTGGCTATCTGGCAACAGACATTAAGATGCCTGTTTGAATACCCGGATTTGGGATCAAGATGCTGAGCATGAGCGACCCATAGCTGACTGCTAGCGTCAGGGCCAGCGAACCATAGCTGCCAAGACCCTTCTACACCTCCACGCGGTGATCCTGGATAACAGGCTGCAGTAGGGCAGACTGGCTAAGGAGAAGAGATTGAAGAGGGAATGCTAAACCGGTACTGAAAAAATGCTTGCTGAAGTCGGATGTGTTGGACCGAAAGGTGCAAATATCGCAGCCAAGCTGTAAACTACGAAACAACGCATTCCGTTCTCTGGACTACATTCTGTTACTTAAGCCCTTTCAGGGTTTGGTAGTGGGAGATTGAGAACGAAGAAGAAGAAGAAGAAGAAGAAGAAGAAGAAGAAGAAGAAGAAGAAGAATACCCGGATTCCAAGTGGGAGAGTTCTTTAAAAATGTGACTTCTGGATTTGAAACGTCACCTTCAATATGTTGACTTCTGTTTTGGGTGCTTTACCTCTGCTACAGAAGTTAAATAAACTTATAACACAGTAACAGGTCAATATGTTAGAACATGTACATTTTACTGTATGTATGTAAAACTGACTGTAAAAATTTACATCGTATCTTGTTTTGTTTTCAGTCACCATCATAATTCTAGACAATTGTACACACATGTCATATCTCCACTCTTTCATACATGCACATAGAAAGTCAAACTATCTCAGATACGTTCCGTCTGTCTCAACTCATATAAATAAGAAAGAAATATCTACTCTGATCTACACGTAATGTCAACAAACTATGCTAAGAAGAAGCCACAAATTAACAACATATATTGGTCCCAAACAACACAATATTCATACGAAAGTAACATCTTAAAGCTTTACCTCAGAATTGATTTTAGTGTACCATCATTTTATTCTGACATATTTTATCTGCTCAAGTTTTACATTTTCATTTCGATTTATTTATTGCAAAAGTATGTTGGCATTAACATAGATGGCAGGCTGCTAAATAACTTATTGCAAAAAACAGACTATTGATGGAGCACAATGACAGCATTATGGTACCCCAGAGATAAGAAATGGCCACAGGGATGACCACCAACACGTTGGTCCGACTCCCTTGCAACCCTCAACAACATTTATAATGCCACAGATGGGCGACTCATTATCCACTGGTCCACCGTGGCCCAAGACAGAGACCATTGGAAGAGAAGTTGGGATCTACAACAGTATAACCGTCGCTGCAGAACGGGTCGTCCAGTAATGGTAAAAGTTTAGTAACATTAATTTTATTCTTGTAATTGTTTACATTCTTAAGCCACTTCCCTAGTGTCAGTTTATTTGTGAAATCAGGGGTTTAAAACTCAACCACTTCGAGGGACATGTAAGGAAACAAGATGCCCCAAAGGCAGTATGAAGAGAATATCAGCATTTGGGCTGAAGATGAGCAAAGAAGAGTTAGTTATCAGTCTACACACCCTAGTGGGGAGTTTTTGTTGCATCTGACGTCAATCCATGTCGCTGGATAATTGTCTTAATGTCGTCTATCCACCTTCCTCATGATCATCCTCTCATCGGGTATTATATACAAGGGAAGCTGATCATGGAGCATCTTATGAAATGACTGAAGCACCTTGTCTGAAAATGTATTTGACATAGGGAATAGAACCAACCCTTTTACAAATGTCCTTGTTTTTCAACTGTCAGTCTTGGAGATTTCCTGTAGCCATTCGCAGACATCTAATTTCACAGATGATGATTTGGGTCTTTCGTGCCTTGAACATGGTCAATGTTTCGCTCTGGCAGCACATGACTGGGAAGGAAGATGTTGTCAATCAGAATGCAAAGAATAGTAACACAGAGAAGTGACTGAGTTTGGTTGGACGTAATGCTGGCTACCTACACTATCGTGTTGAAGTTTTAAGCCCCAAAATCTTCAACAGATATGGACAGATCAATTAAAAAGAACAAATATAACTCAACAACACAAGACAGAAAAAAGTCCTCGGTCATGTGGGATAATGATGTGATAGAGAAAGCCATAATGAATCTGAATTGCTGGCTTAAACATGGAGGACACAACAATGCTGGATCGGATGACCTAAGCCTGGAGGATATGGTGTATAGTTGTTGGAGGCATATGCTCCACGTGGAGCTGAAAAGGTTTTGATAGATTGATTGATGGACTTTACCAGAGGATGGTCATATGGGCTTCAGCATAGGATGTTATTATGGGCTTCACAACAGGATGACCTTATGGGCTTCACAACAGGATGACCTTATGGGCTTCACAACAGGATGACCTTATGGGCTTCACCACAGGATGACCTTATGGGCTTCACCACAGAATGACCTTATGGGCTTCACCACAGGATGACCTTATGGGCTTCACCACAGAATGACCTTATGGGCTTCACAACAGGATGACCTCATGGGCTTCACAACAGATTGACCTTAAGGGCTTCACCACAGAACGACCTTTATAACTTCCATTGCCATGGACTTGCTTGTGTGTTTAAAAAAAAAAATAAAGCCTTTATTAGCTTTTATACATGCTCTGATTTAAAAAAAAATCTGTCCGCAGTGCCAGCCATTTAAAATTTATTTTAAGCTTAAAAAGTTGTAAGTGCGCTAACAGCCAAAAGAAGGGTTGTGTTACATTGGATACCATCACATTGTGGCATGCCACGAAATGAGAGAGCAGAGAGGTTGGCAAAAGATGGAGCAGCACGAGAACGGAAAGAACAAATAATCATCTTCCAAGAAAAGAGAAAACACTTATCGAAGCCGTAAAGAAAGTTGACCGAACAAGAGACAACTATCACTGCCTTGATTGAGTGGAGCAGTTGACCATGTTCCACACGAGAACAGGACATAACAGATTAAATGACCACTTACACAAGCTTAAATTGGCTCTATTACCCATGTGGTATTTTCTAATAATAATAATAATAATGAGGAACCTAAGAAAGGCGGTTCAGGTGACGAAAAGGGACAAGATCCGTAACCAGACAATACGTAGCAATCTTGAAGTTCAACCCCTGCAGACACGAGTGGAGCAGTCCCAACTACAGTGGTTTGGCCATGTCTGTAGAATGGAAGAAGATCGGATACCAAAGCGATCATGGGAGATCAAAAGTCAAGGACGCAGACCCCGCGGACATCCCAAAGTACGTTGGGAAGACAACATACGACAGTCCCTAAGTGATAGAGGGCTGGATTGGAAAGAGGCCAGGAAAAAGACGGAGGATAGAGCAGTGTGGCATTCTCTTTGGCAAACCTCTACACCTCACGGTAGAAGAGGAGCGACTAAGTAAGTAAGTAATAATAATATGTTCGCTAAGGCGTCAAAGATCCGTTGTGTCAATCAACCACTACCATGTCCAACTGCTGAGGCCATGTTAATGAGTAGCGTGATGACCGACATTCCTACAGGCTCCCCTGGAGGAGCAGTGTACTCCGCAGCCTTGGGATGAGGTCAGCGAGGAGTGTTTTAGACCAATGTTTGTGTCAAGCTTTCCATGTCTGTCCGTGTCAAACTCCATATTTTTACGTGTCTTGCCGCCGAGGCTTCTCATTGTGTCCACCTTTTCGTCAGTGTGACCCTTGCTGTGCTGAGAATATGAGGCCGGCATAGGTATCGTGTAATATCCGGTGAAGGGATGGGCGGGCAGGAGGAAGTCGGCTTCAGTCCGAGCAGAAAGGTCCTTGAGTAGTGATAATCTGGCCTGAATTCTGCTGTGCAGTTAAGCGGCACGTTGAAATCAATCATGAACTGGTCTGCCATGGCTTGAACCAGGAATGAAACGGCTTATTAAAGCCAGATACATGACCAAATGGGAAACTGAACATACCGGCTACACCAAATACGATGCCTATTACCAGTTCAACAGAAGAGAGCAGGTCGTTGTCTTCAGACTTCGCACTGGCCACAATAGACTGAGGTACCACCTATTCAACAAATTGAAGATAGGTGGTACCGACGAATGCCCGTGTGGTACCGGGAAAATGACCGCTGAGCATCTGCTGCAGAACTGCCTGACATACGAGGATCAGAGAGAGCAGATGTGGCCATCACCAGTGGAACCACAAGACAAGCTCTATGGCAGTGTCGAGAGCCTCAGGATGACCGCCGCTTTTTTTCAAAAAAATAATGGTTACTGTCTGACTGCGTACGATGAAGAAGAAGAAGAACCAGGCATGAAATGCAGCATAACAAACAAGATAACCGATCGAAAGCACATCAATTCCACAAAATAAAGTCCTTGATAGCACTGGGGGAAGGAGTTGTGAAATATAATTCGAACAGGAACCACCAAACATTGGCAAACTCAACACAAACACCGGAAAGAGTCGAGAACGCAGCCACTAAGGCGCGGCCATCTTACTTTTTTTCTGCAAGACTGTTATATGCTTAACTAATTGTGTACTGACCCATAGAGATGAACCTCCACAGAAAGCTGTTTGGAAGCCTTGAAGAAATCTCCATTACAGAAACTAGATTGCTAGGCTTAACGTGTGGACATTTAAAATTTAAAAAAAGGTGGTGAACGAGAAGCAGAAGACATAACTTTGGTCATAAATGTTATCATTGTTTCCTTGTTGCTATGATCATTGTGTTAGTTTTGAAAATATTTATATTTTGTCTTTTTTCATCATCAGAATATATCATATTTCCTATTTTACCTTATGGCATCAATGCCGCAGAAATGGATTGACAGGTGGCTAGTCTGAAATCTGAAACCTTTGAATTATAGTTTGAAAATATTGACATTTAAAAATATATATTACCGAAGAACATTTTTGTTTACAAAGTTCATTACCCACATGCCCTCACAAATTAAAAACATGATAATTCATCCCTGGTAAACCTCAGTCACTCAATTCAGTGGAAGAATATTGCAAAATCATTCAAGAGAACAGAAAAGATAACATA
Source organism: Ariolimax columbianus (assembly GCA_036924085.1). Lineage (NCBI taxonomy): Eukaryota > Metazoa > Mollusca > Gastropoda > Stylommatophora > Arionidae > Ariolimax > Ariolimax columbianus. The sequence goes on from JAVGWX010000008.1 coordinate 19,642,376, forward strand.
GAAGAGTACACTACAAATCAACTGCTGAATTTGATGAACACAATAGTGGAAGTTATAAATACTATGTACATAAGTATGTTAGCAGTAAAGAAATGCTAAACTTTCATAGCCAGCCTTTGTGCAGTTATGTAACTTAATTTAATTGAAGCAGCAAGATTTGATAAATGTTGGTGATTTGTAACGACACAGTTCAGGACATAGCAAAAAAAGACTATATTAACACAGTGCCAGATTAAGATATGGTCTTTTCGGGGTGTAGTTTAGGGATTCTGTCAATTAAGATGACACTAACGATAAATAAATCTATATTTTTTCAGTTTCGTTTATCAAATTTAGTTGATGGGGGTCGCACAGTATCTGTAGTCTATGGTTGCTTAATCTGGCACTGTATGAATGTATCAGTTAAACTTCTTCAATGGGCCAGGGCAACATGTAGCAATGACATAAAGATTGCTGACCATTCAAGATACAAATTTGCATGGTCAGGTAGTCCCTCAGCAAATAATACTGTCAGGGATGAAGTGTTAAAAACTTCATTGTGCTAGGCATTAGATTTTTTAATGAGGTGGGGCGGCCAGTTCTCTTCCTTGTTGCCTTTTCTTTCCTAATATAATGCAGGTAACCACATTTACAGCTATATCAACTGGAGTGTGCGGATTGCAGGGTTTGAACTCGGTACTTTTGGCTATGAGAAACGTTTGTTCTACCACTCTGCTACTCAGACGTTTGATACAAATATACGAGTATGCTTGTTAAAAATCTCACTATCATGAAAACAACATACAAATATTTGCATGTTAAATTTCTCTCTATCATGTGTATAAAGAAAAATACATATATCACAAGATTTCATCGCTGTTGAAACTACGGAAGCTACTTGATACAAAGCAGCTTCGGATAGAACATCATGTTTCACCGGATGTGTTTAGCCAATCCTAAAACATGAATTACTCATTCAACTAAAAAATAAATAAGGAAGTCATGGAGAAATTAAGGGTGAAAGAAGAATTAATAAACACGATCAGACAGGCAAAATATTTTGGTCATGTCAACAGATATAGAACCTTACTAAAAATTGCACTGGAAGGAAAGGTGGAGTGCAAATGTGCTAGAGGAAGACAACACTAAAAGTGGGATCAGGAGATGGACAGGGAATAGCCTGTCAGATTACACCATCAAGGTAAGAGACAGAGGATGTTGGATATCCATTGCACCCGGCCTTTGATGGCAACAGATATGATGTGAACATTTACAGAAATTGTCAAATGTTTATTGTATGATCATATGCAAGATTGCGGTTGAGTCCCTAGTGGTACATATATATATATATTTAAATATATATATATATATATATATATATATAAATATATATATCATTATCATCATCTGGTTGATCAGTCATAAGGCTGGTTGTAAGGTTGTCTGAGTATGACTCTCCATTTAACCCTATCCTCTGCAGCTCTCTTCATTTCAGCATAGGTTTATACCCGGTCATCTCTTTCCTTGAATCTCACCCTCTAGCATCTTCTGTAGAAGACTTTCATGTTTCATATTGTGGCCCAGTCAACTTAATCTACATTTCTGTATAAATTGTCAACGGATATCTATGTGCGGTTACTTTAGTGAGGACATTATAATTGGATCTTCTTCCTGTCAGAATCTGCATGAAAACCAAGAGGCAAATTTTTCACAAAAAAAAGGACTAACGCATTCATTTTCAATAACACAGGGAATACAACTAGGTTGTTTGCTTTCATCTATTCAACAAATTGAAGATAGGGTGTACCGACGAATGCCCGTGCGGTACTGGCAAAATGACCGCTGAACATCTGCTGCAGAACTGCCCGACATACGAGGATCAGAGAGAGCAGATGTGGCCATTACCAGTGGAACTGCAAGACAAGCTCTATGGCAGTGGCGAGAGCCTCAGGATGACCGCCGCTTTTTTCGAAAAAATAATGGTTACTGTCTGACTGCGTACGCAGAAGAAGAAGTTTGCTTTCATCGAGTCCACATATTCTGAGATAATGATAGAAAATGGTGTTTGCAGTTGTAAAAGGGGTGAAAAATCAATGGTATAAAAGTTAATGTGATCAAATTTGTCAATGACAAAGGACATAGAGGGAGGATCAGTAGCAATGTTGCAAATGCTGCTTGAATTAAATAAACAGCAAAGCCACAGAGTTTGGAATAAAGACTTTGGTAATACCCAGGAAACATAAGCAAATGGTGCTTGAATAAAATAAACAGCAAAGCCACAGAGTTTGGAATAAAGACTTTGGTAATACCCAGAAAACATAAGCAAATGCTGCTTGAATAAAATAAACAGCAAAGCCACAGAGTTTGGAATAAAGACTTTGGTAATACCCAGGAAACATAAGCAAATGCTGCTTGAATAAAATAAACAGCAAAGCCACAGAGTTTGGAATAAAGACTTTGGTAATACCCAGGAAACATAAGCAAATGCTGCTTGAATAAAATAAACAGCAAAGCCACAGAGTTTGGAATAAAGACTTTGGTAATACCCAGGAAACATAAGCAAATGCTGCTTAAATAAAATAAACAGCAAAGCCACAGAGTTTGGAATAAAGACTTTGGTAATACCCAGGAAACATAAGTAAATGCTGCTTGAATAAAATAAACAGCAAAGCCACAGAGTTTGGAATAAAGACTTTGGTAATACCCAGGAAACATAAGCAAATGCTGCTTGAATAAAATAAACAGCAAAGCCACAGAGTTTGGAATAAAGACTTTGGTAATACCCAGAAAACATAAGCAAATGCTGCTTGAATTAAATAAACAGCAAAGCCACAGAGTTTGGAATAAAGACTTTGGTAATACCCAGGAAACATAAGCAAATGGTGCTTGAATAAAATAAACAGCAAAGCCACAGAGTTTGGAATAAAGACTTTGGTAATACCCAGGAAACATAAGCAAATGCTGCTTGAATAAAATAAACAGCAAAGCCACAGAGTTTGGAATGAAAGTAAAGACAAAGACTTTGGTAATACCCAGGAAACATGGGCAAATGAATATAACCATAAATGAAAAAAATAATCGAACAACTACATAAGTTTACATATTTAGGGCAAACAATAACAGAAGATGCAATGACAATGTCCTCACTGGAGTTGTATATAATCTCATACAGTTGCATAACTACGACCGCAAGTATGAGGAAGCTGAGGTAGCGCAGTGGTTAGTGTACTTGCATCCCAGCCGAGCTATTGGGGTTTGGTCCCCAGTTGGTGTAGGATTTCTTCGATCACAAAACGGATCCTGGGGTCGACCTCTATCAAAAATTGGGTTTCAGAACAATCTGGGAAAGTAAAGGCGGCCGATGCTGACCACATCATCCGTAGAGTGAAGTTGGTCAAGAAAAATATGGGCCTAACACAATATTCCCCAAATGCAATGCTGGCGTGTTAACAGGATCTTTACTTTACTATATCATGCAGTTGCCTAACTACGAGGGCAAGTCAACAAATATGTCACAAACAGCTATTTAAAAAAATTAAATTGTGATGCTAATTTGATAATCATTCATTATTGCACTTACATTCCCCCGTATTTCTCAACATAATCTCCACCAATTTGATACACTTATCGCACCACCTGTCAGATCGAATCATCTATCTTACCAACCACACATATGCTTCTTTTGCAATCTGAAAAAGATGACCAGGTCGGTCTTCATCAGCAATTTTTTTAGTGTCCTTGAGAAAACTTATGAACCCAGTTCTTTTTCTTCTTCTTGTACATCAAGTTTTGAAGTGCAGTTCTCTGAATAAAAGTTGCTGTAGTGGAGAGTTCTTTAAGGCTTCCAAACAGTTTTGTGTGGATTTGTCTCTATGCTCAGTACTCAATTGGCTAAACATATAAAAGTCTTACAGGATATGTTCAGACGTCTGTTCTGCCTGTCAGCACATACACATTGGCGATGGAGCCAATTTTAGCCTGTGTAAGTGACTATTCAATATGTTATGTCCCATTCTCATGCAGAACAGGATCACTTGTTCCGCTCGATCAGGACAGTGATAGTTGTCCTTCATTTGGTCAACTTTTCTTTTGGCTTGGATAATGGTCGTCTTTTCTTGGAAGGTGATTGTTTGTTTGTTTTGTTCTCGTGTTGCTCCCTCCTTTGCCAACCTATCTGCTGTCTCAGTTTCTGGTATGCCACAGTGGGATGGTATCCACTGTAGCACTACTCTTCTCTTGACTTTTCATCCAAGGCTTTCTTAAGCTCTGGCAGTTTATCACTCTTGAGGGTTTCCAGAACTGACATTGCACCTGTAAGGAATACAACTTGCTGGCATTGACTTGATGTGTTCCTAATCATTTCTTTAGCAACAATTAGTGCCTGTACTTTAACTGAGTAGCTAGAACATAATTTTTCACTGGATGATCTTAGTGGGTTTTTTTTTTTTATCTGGATAGATAACTTAGATTCCTGCACCTCCATTCTTCACTGCTCTTGTTGCTGATCCATCAGTATATACCTGGATCCATGCTTCTCTGGGTACAGTTCATAGATTATGTCACATGCTGTTTTTTTTGGGAGAGCATTTTGCTCTCCCATTGAGCAGGTAGCAGTTATGAATGTTTTTATGCTGAGGTTTTAGTGTTGTTCCCATGGGGTTGGAAGAGGTATTGGATTTACCTACTTGTTTGATAATCCATCCTTATATGTTCTGATAAATTTTTTGGACCTTTATACTAGACATACCATAAACAAGAAACACTTCCTTTTGAATATCCCAAAAGAAATACACAAACACATGATGTTCTTCATTTGTACACTTCATGAGCAGTCATTTTTTTTTCATCTGAGGCGCACACAACCTAGCATCAGCTACCTAAAGTAATCATCAAGCTGGATGTTGCTGAGACCTGATAACACCTTTAGAAACCCCACATTACAATTTCCAGCTATCCCAGATCAGTTTGTGACCTACTTACTGACTGTCTCTCCTAAAATGTAAGGGAGCTCTCCAGGCACAGAGGAGGCTACTCACTATCCAATGGGCTTAAGAGTTTTACCACATTTCCTTCTATTTGATATTCCAGCTACTTTTTGGATCTCACTTTATGCTGTGGCTGACTCTTTGTTAGAGTACTGGTAAATCTCTCTTATTACTCTCTTATGTGTTTTTATTATTACAAACTGACTGGCTCTTATTGATAAGGCTGTCTCACATTTAATATCAGGCTCACCCTTATTACTGTGAGGCTGGCTCACCCTTATTACTGTGAGGCTGGTTAACCCTTATTACTGTGAGGCTGGGTCACCCTTATTACTGGGAAGTTGTGTCACCCTTATTACTGTGAGGCTGACACCCATATTACTGTGAGGCTGGTTCACCTTTTTTACTGTGAAGCTCGCTCATCCTTATTAATGTGAGGCTGGGTCATCTTTATTACTCTGAGGCTGGGTCACCATTATTACTGTGATGCCGGGTCACCCTTATTATTGTGAGGCTGACTCACCCTTATTACTGTGTGAGGCTGACTCACCCTTATTACTGTGTGAGGCTGACTCACCCTTATTACTGTGTGAGGCTGACTCACCCTTATTACTGTGTGAGGCTGACTCACCCTTATTACTGCGTGAGGCTGACTCACCCTTATTACTGTGTGAGGCTGTTTCATCCTTATTACTATAATGCTGGCTAGACTTTTTTAATTCCAATACTGGCTCTCCCTTACTCCTATGAGATTGGCCTGTCCTTAGTTATGTGAAGCTGGCTCTCCCTTACTCCTATGAGATTGGCCTGTCCTTAGTTATGTGAAGCTGGCTCTCCCTTACTCCTATGAGATTGGCCTGTCCTTAGTTATGTGAAGCTGGCTCCTCCTTACTGAGATTGGCATGCCCTTAGTTATGTGAAGCTGGCTCCGCCTTACTGAGATTGGCATGCCCTTAGTTTTGTGAAGCTGGCTAACCCTTACTCCTATGAGATTGGCCTGTCCTTAGTTATGTGAAGCTGGCTCCACCTTACTGAGATTGGCATGCCCTTAGTTTTGTGAAGCTGGCTAACCCTTACTCCTATGAGATTGGCCTGTCCTTAGTTATGTGCTGGCTCCTCCTTACTCCTATGAGGTTGGCCTGTCCTTAGTTTTGTGAAACTGATTCTCCCTTATTGCTATAATTATCAACATGATTACAATTTACTGATGCAGCTAAAGCTTAACAAAGCATATCCTGAGAGCATATGAGAATTTTTGTGATGTCCAATACACTACGCTTATTATAAGACAAAAGGAATGCACAGGTAAATAACTTACTTTCTCCATCCAGAAAGAAATAAATAAACTACTCATTCAACCACACCTAAGTTGAGAACTACACATGATGCACAGAATGTAAAAACCACACCTCATTGGTGCTATGATAACTCTCTTTCATTGGTTATTTTTACACCAATCACAGTGTTCATAAAATCAACATCATACATAATGACTGGGAAGAATAGTAGTGTCTTCTCCCTTTCTAAAGTGGCTTGTCCCTGCAGTCGCTACACAGTGTGCAGGCTAGGTTTTTGTTTCACTCCCAATTGAAAAAGAATCTTTACCTTACTGGTGAACCCTTATCCCTCAGGAGTTAGGTATACAAACCATTTTCACACCAGACCAAATAAAATTCAAAATTATGTTAAAAATCTACCCAATCTTTTACGTCAATGCTACAGAGTTCTGTCCATTGTGCTGAGATTCTCCAAACAAATATGGAGAAGAACAAAGCACTTATGGGTTAAACCATGTGCAAAGATGTTGATTCTTCAACTAAACTAAAACTAAACTGCTCACCAGGTCTTCCCTTTCTTTCCCTACTGTAGCTGAAAGTTCCCACACAGTATCACTTCTTTTCTGGTGCTATTCTGTGTTACATCCTTCATAAACTGCTAATATTATATGAGTAATAAATGTTGATGGTTGAGTAGTTTGGATACTGGCATCTTGACTAAGATGAAGTGGGTTCAAAACCACGGAAGGGCATATTTTTTTTCTCAATAGGTTTGAGGGTGGGAGAATGAGTTCAGGGGCAAGTTAACTTTATTCCTCTACACTATTATTCATATTCCAGAAGTATAAATCAATGCCAGATTTTAAGAATATGTACGTACAACACATCTGAACACTAGGAGTAAAGAGTGGGCTCACTGCCATCTTCAAAGGATATTATAGAAGGCAATTAGAGGGTTTTTAATGCTGCTAGCAATTTCATTATGAACTTTAAGATTGCTACAGAATCCAGCACTGTAAGAATGCACAAAGTGCTTTGGTTCCGCTACCTCTAAGAGGCCAGCTACAGAGCTACAGTAGCAGCCCTATGGTTCATGGGTAAAAAAAAGGGTTAAGAAGATGGAGATTAGGAAGAATTACAATTAGGAAGAATTACAATTAGGAAGAAGTACAATTGCACACTAAGTTTTTAAATGTCATATAATATGTATAATATGTTTTACTACTATTTGTCAAGGATATATCAAGTGACAATATTCAAACTGCGGACCGGTCATCATGGACTGAAAATTCTGTTCAAGAAATTACAAATTGGACACACAGACATATGTCCATGTAGGAAATAAAACAAAAAAGTGGAACATGTTCTGTTGGTCTGCTAGTTCCATGAGAGGAGCAGATTGACCACATGGCCTTCCTCAACCCAACTGCGAGATAAACTGTATGACGAGGGAAATAGATGCAATTATTTGAGAGAAAATTACAAAGAATAAAAAGAAAAATATAATATGTCTGTAGTGCTTTTGTTTATTGGATGTTCTATCTTCGTTGTGGTAGAGCACACAATTTTCTTGTCAAAGATACAAGGTTCAACTTCCATTATGGCAAGCTCCAGTCCACACAGTTGTAAATGGGTACCTTGTTTAATGATAAGGAAGGAAAGGCAGCGAGGAAGGGAACTGGCCACACCACTTCATAAACAAGCTGTGGCTTTACACCATGAAGTCTATAACACTTCATCCTCAAAAGCAGTGTCTGCCACAGGACTACATTTACCGTAACATATTTTCTCCAATTAAGAACCTCATGGAAAGTTAATTATTCCCTCGCACATTCCCTGCAACATACCATTTGCAAAGTTGTTTCTTGAGCCTTCTTTCAAACCTGGATGGGTACACCACAGTCAAGAAGTGTGCAATACCAAGTGTTGGGAGGTATTCTCTGATACCCTTGTGGAAATTTGTCTTATGTAACCAAACACTTGATGTTTTTGTTACGAGAACTCTGCTCACCCAACACTAAATAGTGCATTACAAGAACTCTCCTCTAATCCAATACTAAATAGTATGTTATAAGAGCTCTTCTTCACCAATGCACAAAAATATTATACTTGAGAGCTCTCCATCTTTAAAGATAAATATGGTATCAGCTACAAGGCAAGCTCAATCTTGTGTATAATCCATGAATGTCAGTCAATTTAAGAAAAGAAAAATAGTTAAACAAGACAAAAGGCAACAAGATCAATCATCAGACTACTGCATATATCACTAAAAATGCAAGAAGGCAAATGTTGTAATATGAAAGTGTGGTAGGCTCACAGTATATGTTATGCTTCCAGTGGCTTGGGTGGTTCTTGGAATTATCAAATTTAGCACAACAGATGCACACTATACATCTAGTTCAGGGATTTCCAACGGGCGAGCCATGATACTTTTGTCTGTCATGACACTTTTGTGTGTCATGGTGCTTTTGTATGTCATGATAACTTTGTGTGCTGTAGTACTTTTGTATGTCATGATAACTTTGTGTGCCGTGGTACTTTATTATGCCATGAACTTTTGTATGTCACAACACTTTTGTTTGCCAAAAAATGTCAGTAGTGCTTCACAAAAATTATGTGAGTTTAAACAAATTATAAGGTAGTGTACATAAAAACGAGCTTCTGGATGAACAGTTATGACACCAGGATTTGACCAAGAAGACATGGGTTCAAATCCTGTGGTAAGACATCAATATTTTTCTTTTATATTTAGTCTGTAAACTGTGTGACAACTGCATAGGTAAGTAGTTTTCATTCCTCCACCCTATAATTCTCCCAGTGGAATCCAGTTATAAAAATAAACATAGTTTCTTATTATTCAAGAATAAATTAGCTAAGTCTCGTGTCTGGCTGGAAGAGTGTCTAATAGGCACATTGCAAACGTGTATCATTCGACATTTAGTTCATCCATGTGTCAGTCACTTTGGTCACAAGCATCATTGTTCACAGCAGCATTCAGCATCAACCAACTTGAGATATTGAGTGGTCAGAATGTTTAATTGATTTGGTAAAGGTGTTGGATTTGATGGTATGTTATTTATCTAAGCTACTAGTGCTGTGTTAAGTTAACTCTTTATGATGTTTCTTTAGTAGCGGATTACAGTGGCACTTCTCCTGAGGTGAACTTGAAAAGATTGACCCATGTTTTCCTTGCTGTAGTGTAATTCGAGGCTCCTCAGTAAGCTCCTTACTATAGGTATTCATGGAGCCTGTAAATGGATTAATGACTTACTGTTACAGAATGTAAGTCACCAGGGAAGGAAACTTGTCATCACACTTAACAAATAGCCGAGACCTACTGCAATGAAGTCTTTAACACTTTATCCCCCACAACAGTGTCTGTTTTGGAGCAACATTTACCTTTGCCTTAAAGTTATTGCCCATCGGGAAGCGATGATGGCCACAACATCAAACGGTTTTGTCTTAATAATGTAATGTGCGCTGCATTTGGGTTATTGTGAGGAAGAGAATTCACTGGTCATCAATCTCACTCTTGTTTTGAGTTACCTTGAATCAGTGGCAAGACTATTGGTTGAGATGGCTGGAGGTAACTCGGGATGCAGGCACTCTTGTGTTACCTCCCGTGAGACCAGGGGTCGATTTAAACTTGCGGAATTCAAATCACTCACCGTTTCCGTTCATCACTGTGAGAGGCGAGTGCTTTAACATCTAGACTACAGCGAACCCCACCATTGATTGCCAAACACATTACAAAACAGCACTCACTATTAATTAATCAATGTGGAATGTTATTAGGATCCTGTATTACAAAATAAATGGAGTGTGTGGTGGCCAGAAGAATCTTCTTAACCCTTTGAACCTGTGGTCCAGATGTTAAGGTAAATACCCCACTCCCTGAGACACCCATCAATTGGTATGACGAGTGGACCATTATTCTAAGGTGTATTTTGGGCTGTACTATCATGATGTCTACACAGAACACACATTTCTTGAAATAACAAATATTGCGGCATCCACGAAATAGGAAATTGTGTCAATGAATTTGCAATTTTCGTGATGGAAAATAGTTTTGGAAATATGGGACATGGCTAACAACAGAATAAGCCATTGAAAGTTTTCTCAAGAATTTAGAGGTCAATAAATTGAATATAGATAGTGTTTATTCTGAAAAGGACAAGTGATTATTTGAATTACATGTGTATGGAAGCTAGTCAAACATTTCTTGTCCTTCGTAGAATCGGACTACGATGTCCTGGAGAGGGTGTATCCAACGTAATGTATCACATACAGGACTGTCTTCAATAAATAGATTCCACAATTTACTGGAATAACAAGTAGGAACGTTGAGGATGATCAAATCAGTTAATTTGAGATAGAATAATGAAATTAGAGCACATAGTTTTGTCTTAGTAAATAGCTTTCCTCAGATGTCTACCTTTGTGCGTATTTTCTCAGGAGCACAGGGGAATGGGATTTCACCAACCGGGTGGCCAAGGCTCAAAGGGTTAAACAAAGTGCACCTCAAAGTAGGCAAAAGTTGGGAATCCCTGACTTAGCTATGAAATCAACCATTCAAGTAGAAAGTAACACAATAACATTCATGGGAATGTAATATAAGGTTGATGGTAGTTATAAATGATCTGTAGTTTATACTTATATCAAGATCTCATCAGTTGCAAATGTTATTTATATCATGATAACATCAGCTGCAATGTTATTTATATAATTAATTCTCATTGCAAGAATTCTCTCTCTCAGTGCTGCCAAATTTCTCTTTAGTAATGGCACTCCTTGCCAGTGAAAATATTCAAATGTTTTGTCACAAATAGGCAGGTCCTGATGAAGCTTGACTCTGCTTGCAATTAGTTTGATCCCATCTGCATCCTTCATGTTGACTGGGATTCTACACAACTGTTTCCCCTTTGTACATAACTCCGTCGTCAGAATAAGCTTTGAAGGAACGGCTGCGGTTGAAAACATAATCTGATGCAGACTTTTTTAAGGACACAGTAGCTGCAGAGTCACCCTTTGTCCAGTGGGCTGTGCAACTTACAGGTGTGTTGTTTTTACCAGTGTATGTGTTGGCTCCGCTCACATGACCGTTCATGTATGTCAGAGCAGCATTAGATCCGGATGAAGATTTTCTAGAGCTGGTTCTTTCCAGTTCTGAATTTGAACCACATTCAGAGCCATCACCGCCTTTACTCCGAGGTATGGCGGCACGGGATTGCACATGACGATAAAATAGTGTAAAATTGTTTGAAATAACAGGAATGGTAAGAGCAACAAGTAAGACACCACAAACAGCACAGGCCGTGCCCACAATGTATCCTATAGGGGTGGTAGGATAAACATCACCATAGCCAACAGTTGTCATTGTGATAATACTCCACCAGAATCCCATGGGAATTGTTGAGAACATATCTCCACCTTCTGTGGTGTTCTTGCGCTCAGCATAATAAATCATGGTTGAAAATATCAGCATACCAATCAGCAGGAAAATAAACAACATTAGCAGCTCCTGTATGCTGGCTTTGATCGCATACACCAACACCTGCAAGGAAGAGAAATAAAGTATTAGTTTAGTTTAGTTTAGTTTAATTTAGTCGAAGAATCAATGTCAATGCACACGGCTTAACCTATAAGTGCCTCAGTCATCAAGGTCCATGTCTAGCAGTGGTTGACCAGGCTGCAATAGGTGAAAAATGGACTACTGGAAACTTCTTCTTCGATCATCCTCAGATCAAGGTCCCAGTTTCTCTTACAAAGGACACCATTATTTGTTGGGTTGTTTTATCTCCATACAGCTTTTGACTCACATCTGTCTTGCGAAGCCAGAATTGTTCTCTCTTTTCCTGCGTGAGCATGCAGCTTTGCAGGATTTGTTCCACGGTCATGATATGCTCCCCACATGAGCACCTGTCATCTGTCCCAATCCTCATTTTATTGTAAAGATGACTGCAATATTGAAAGTCTGTTATGCCCAGTTCTCAGTCTGAAGATTATGACTTGCTATTCTCTTGTTAAGTTAAAGTAGCTTTTTTCTTTTCGGAAGTTGGGGTGTTGATCTGCTCATTTTCCATTGAAGTTTGCTTTAATTATGGTCTTGGCCTCATTATATGTGATACTCAGGTCTGTTTGTGGGGATGCTCCTCCACACTTTGCTAGTTTTTCTGCATCTTCATTGCTTTCAATATTGCAGTGGGATGGGATCCACTGTATGACCAACCTTGGGTGTTCTGCTGACAGCTGTATCTGGGAGAACATACATTGCTCGAGATCTTCATCTTTGTGTTGTTTTAGCGCTGCTAATACTGACGTAGCATCAGTGAGGAATACTATGTTTTCTTGGTGGATATCTTTATCTTGGATTACAAGCTCAGCTGCGGCCTTCAGTGCCTCTGCTTCTGCACAGAAGTTATTGGAGTATGTTCCCGTTGTTAATATTCAAGTCTTTTCTTTTTCATTCCTTAGTCTGTAATAGACCCCTCCACTTTCATTGGATGTGGCTTTGTTAGATGAGCCATCTGTATATACGTGTATCCAAGTTTCTGGTGGGTATACTCTCCTAAGATATTCCTCTGTGATAAATTTCCTTTTTGAATCTGTCTGAGTTCACTTTTTCCCTATTCCCTCTATGGTTTCTACCATCTCACTGGACGGCTTTTTTCCATGGTGGGATTTGGGATGTTTGTTTTAGATCTCTAACCACTGCCTGGCTTATGATTTAGTCTGCTCTTGCAAGTTCTTTTTGTTTTTTCATATGAAGTGGTTTCTGATTAATCTCCCTCTTACCATACGATTTATCCTGTCATATATTGGGTGATCAGGCATTTGTTTGAGCTTCTCCCCCTGCTGGAGTGTTTCTTTTTGGTCTCTGCGGGTCTCCATACTTTCAATTCGTGTGATGTTCTACATTGCATTTACTGGTGTTATTCTCATAGTTCCAGTGATGATACGTATATCTTGGTTTTGGGTTGTATTTATTTTTTTTTTAAAGTAATTCTTTGTTGCTGTGAACCATACTGCTATCTCGTATTCTAGCACTGGTCTCCCATAACCTGTGTACATTTCTGACTACTGGAAACAAACATGAACATACTGAAATGAGAAAACGTAGGAGGAAACATGTGCAGAAACAAGATAACAAGCTTTCATTTAATGTTCTACAGTTAAATATTTATGGTCTGAGAAATAAGAAGCTTCAGCTTGCCAAGGTTTTGGTTCATTGGGCTCATCTGCAAGAAACTCTACACAAGGACATTGACCTGAGTTTGACAAGATACACTAGCTATGTGGCCATCATCTTTGACCTACAACAGGCTTACGATCGTGTTTGGAGGAAAGGTCTTTTGATAAAGATGTTTAATATGGGAATTCAGGGCAAGCTCTACAATTGGATAAAGTACTTCCTGACTGAGCGAACGATCCAGACAAAGGCGAAGGATGTGAAAGAAGTTTTAGAAGAACGATTACCACAAGGCTCATCCCTAAGTTGTACTCTTTTCCTGATCTACATCAATGACTTGGCTGACCAGATCAAAGCGAAAGAAAACTTTGTATGCTAATGACCTGGCAATATGACTGAGCCATGAAGACATTGATAGGAGTGCACAAAGGCTAAATGGAGACCTGAGGAGACTACTGCATGACTACTGCCAAACATGGAAACTAAAACTCAACTGTGAAAAGACAGTGTATACCATCTTCACCAAGAACCACAAAGTTGCCAAACAAAATGTAATTTTGAGATTGGAGGAACACCAATTGATTAGAGAAGAACACCCCACGTATCTTGGAGTAATTTTTAGATCTTATTTCTTCTTCTTACTCTGATCTTTTTTCAAATTAATTACATCTGTTTTCAGAACGCTTTCAAAATTCTTGTCTGTGCAATTGTTATCGTTTCTGTCTGTTTTGTTTATCAGATTCTACTGAATAATTAAATTTCCTTCTATCCTGAAGTTGCAATTTGGCCACACAAATAAAAGCCTGGAAATTTGATGTAGTTTGAGTTTCCAAAAAATTATGGAATATCAGGAATCTAAATTTCTAGACTTTTAATATACATGGAAACAAAGAAGCAGAATCTAATATAAGGACAAGGCAATACATGAAGAACTAAGAAAATAAGGAACAATAATCAACTTTAGAAGAAATGGCACATAGAAGAAACAATGTCTGATTTAGGACAAGCTTACTTATCTTTACAAAGTACAATAAAGATAACACTTCTTCTGCAATAGTACATATAAGACTAAGACCAAGGCTGTCATAATTTTAACTTGACTTTATTTTACCTTGAGCGCCTGGTAGTGTTTGACAAGGTGAAATATTCTAAACATTCGGATGATTCGCAGAATAAACATGATTTCGATGACAAAACGTTCGTTTAAATAGCAGGCTTGCATATTGTCAGACTTGGTGAAGATTACCTGAGAAGATAGACAGAAAAGCATGTTTGATATGTCATGAATATTTTACTAATAATAGATAGAAACAAAAATGTTTGCCTAGCAAGATCTTAGGCACTAATCACAGACAGAAACAAATTAACGTTAATTTACCTTTATCTACTAGGCAGCAGACAGACTTCTGATACACACATTAATCCAGACATCTCTCGGAGGATCAGCTTTGTCACATCATCCATGAACTCTCTGTATAGACCCAGCAGAGACTACCTGTAAATGAAGCTGCTCCTCTATTAAACATATGTTATTCCAATCCTCTTGTGTGGCTCTGAAACATGGACAGTCTTACGGGGAGATTGGTAGCGACTCATGACCTTCTATATTTGTAACCAGTGATGTATCCTTAGAGTATGCTTGCACGACCTAGTCTCTATCACCTAAGTCTCCTGACATAGGCACCGCCTCACTTTCATCAATCATGTGGTATCCCTCATGAAGTCATCTCTGTGGCTCACATAGCAATAGCTGGCTGAGGCATATCACCTCCTCTACATCCTCCATGGATGTGTCCTGGGACTTTGCCATCAATCATGTGGCATCCCTCATGAAGTCAATCTCTGTGGCTCACATAGCAATACATGGCTGAGGCATATCACCTCCACTACATCCTCCCTGCAGACATGTCCTGAGACTTTGCCATCAATCAAGTCATTGAGGGTCAGCATGTCATGCTCTGGTTGCGTTGCCAGATTACTTGACTTCGCTTTTCTGCTATAATTTTATAATGAAATAAACTTGTTATAACTGGTTGAAGCAGCTTTGTATTTTTATATATGGTCCTTTTGAAATTTTGGACCTAGAATATAACTGCATTTGGATGACCTACACCTCTAACTTTCAATCTATCTGACATCATGGAATAAGGTGAGCGACCTACTTGGACATAGAGAGGTACTAAGGCAAGCAGATCTATGATGTTCATCAATGACCGAACAAACTTCAGCTTGTCTGGGGCGAAGATGAACCTGTCAAATAAAACAATGATATTAACAGGATTATGGTGAAGAGGAATGTTAAGAGGCATAATATATGGACTAACGTGACATGAAGGATTAAGAGGTAGAAGTTGTTGACGTATAAGGATTAAGGTAAAAAGGAGTGTTAAGAGGCATAGTATAAGGATTTTGATGAAGAAATGTGTTATGAGGCATGATGTAAGGATTAAGGTAAAAGGGAGTGTTAAGAAGCAAAACATAAGAATTAAGGTGAGTGTTAGGAAGTAGTTGTTATTCATATAATGAAGTTAAAGATACAGAGGAGTGTTAAGATGCATATAGGGGTAGGGAAATTGAAAGGGAGAAATAACAAAAAACCCACACAAAAAAATTACAAATAAATGTATTCAATTTTGTCAAAGGAGACGGAAAATAAAAATAAATTATAAAAGGAGAACTGAAAATGATCATCAATTTCTTAAAGATAATGCAGGGCACGGAAGATTAATTCAGGCTTGTAGAATATATAATATTGACTGAAAAACAAGCAAGGTTATAATGTAGTCTAATGAGATAAAAAAAAAAGGCCATCATTTCAGCAATAATATAATATCGTTATGAAGGTATGAACAAGTAAAAACAATACAGAGAAAAACAGCAAACTAAGTTAAACAAATTTTATTGTTAAGAAAAAAGGTCTGAATTAAATTGAGAATTTGTGCTGTTTTACTTTCTGACAGCATTCCTAAGAAGAGATTTAATTTCTTCCCCATTTCCCACCATTCTCTTACTCGTGGACCGTTTGGCATGGTGGAGAATGACGTACTGTTCGAGGCAGTGTTGTTAACTGGGACTATGAAATCCCGAGCTTAGCACAACGGCCTTGAAGGAACACGCCTTGATAAAGAAATAGCAGCGATGCACCATCACCGTATCTGTTTGTGGTTAGAAAGTAGCCAACGCCTTACTGGAAATAGAGAACTAACATTCACTGCACCGAGACAGGGAACTGTGTGGGCTGGTGGTTAGGTAATAAGTGACACGGCTCACAACCAAAAGGTGCTGGGTCCCCCATCACAGCACCGGCCGTTACCCAGAGGAAGCAAACTCTTAGAATATGCAGGCAGAAGCAGACCCTTACATACAATGCATGCCGAAGTAGGATGCACTGGGCCGACAGGCGCAAAATAAAAACTGCAGTGCAACGCACACCGCCTTGGGAATAGAAAAATAAGGCGAACGCACAAAAAAATAAAAACCAAAAAAAAAACAAACTGCGACCTGGCAACTGAGGTCAGACGTAAAGAGACAGTGGCCAAGAACATGATGATCAAATGGTCATGAACGTTTAGTCACTGTTCTAGATTCCTGTAGGACTCAACCTAACCAGTAGACAATTGTTGGGGAGGGTAGCGGAGAGAAGAGAGAGAGATCATGGTGAACTATACCTTAGCTTCGGTTACTTGGAGCATTGCTAATGCATCGTCAGACTCAGAACGGGACATTGCAGACTCAAGGCCCACCTCCACAAAATGGGTCTTAGAGACACCGACACGTGCGATTGTGGAGCAGCCAACTGAACACCAGACTATATCCTGCAGGATTGCCCCACTTATACAGACCAAAGAGAGGGGAGAAAAACATCGTCTGATCAGGCAAAGTATACTGATCAGACATGTTAGTCAGGCTCAGGCAAAACATACTGGCCAAGACCCTCACCTCGGCTTCCTAGCAGCCTTTCCTAAAAACGGGCGGTTTTCAAGGCAGACTGGCTAACGATGTGAGGGATCGACGTGAGCCCCGTAGTAGTGAGTGACACACAGATGAAGCCAAGCACATCACAACCGCCTGAAAATCCCGGCCCACCTTCATCAGCACGCTCGGGATGTGAAGAAAGCTACTTCAACCCGCCAATTAACGTCCTTCTTAGGACACACACAACAGTAACCTACTCAATTTGGGCATTCGCAAGCAACAACAACAACAACAGACCAAAGAGAGGAGGTCTGAACTGACGGAGCAAGCAGGCTCGAAAAAACTGTGGTGGGGGGGGGGGGGGGGGTGCGCGAAGACTTTACACGCAGTCTCCTTTGGGAACGTCACTGAACTTGGAGCACAGGTTCAGTTCATCAAACATGAAGAAGCGAATGCACCCCCTCAATTGCATTGTGCCAGGACAGTACATTTCTGTCTTGGGTTGGGATGAATGTAAAAATAATATGGGAAGTACAGAATTTAGCAACGTTACGATTATGATGACAATGGATTGAGGAATATTGTGCTAATCTGGAAATTAGTGACATTCTGTATATAGGTGACATTTGTAAAATGCCTGACAAATAATACACACATGCATGCCATGGGTTTATTTTTATTTTTCACTGCGTTGTGGGATACCTGTTCACGAGAAAGGCTTCGAGAGTAAACCCTGAGGAAAAATCCGGAGCTGGTATCCTTAAGATCGTCTAGTCATGGCCATCTGTAATCAGATGACCACGGGATGAATATGCTGGTAGCTCCTGCAGCGTTGCTGATACAAGGCTGTATCGGCTAATGTAGGTAACCTGGATCAATTAGCTTCATAGAAATTGGGGACCTGTTGCACTGGCAACATCGTGTCCTCTATAGAATGATTCCCAAGCTTATAACCTGAAGGGGCTTTTCAGTTTATAATATGTAAGGGTGATATGAAGGCCCTGGACATGAGTCGGACATCTTGGGAAGACGAAGCTGTAGACCGATCCAAGTGGAGATAACTTGAAGAACCAACTCACGCTTCGTGAAGAGAAGCTCTTGCAGGAAGTGATAGTCAAATTGCATAAAGCATTAGTAAGACATAGATTGGAGTACTGTGTTTAAGTGTGGGGTCCTAATCATAGAAAGGATATAAACATGCTGGAAAGAATACAAAAAAAAAAGAGCGACAAAGCTGATAGTGGGATTCCAGAATTAGTTATGAGGAAAGACTCAGAAAAACTGGCCTACCGTGTCTAGAAGAGAGAAGAATTTGAGGTGACTTAATTCAGGTTTATAAGATGATCAGAGGTATGGAGAAATTAGACTATAACAAATTTTTCAAAATACAGTCACCCACAAGAACAAGAGGGCATAGCTACAAATTAACTAAAGAGAGGTCCAAATTAAATATTAGGAAATATTTTTTTAGTTAGAGAGTGGTGAATGCTTGGAATGCATTGCCAGGGCAGGCAGTGGAGGCAGGGACAGTTAATGCATTTAAGAATACATTGGATGCGCATAGCTTTTAGAGCAAGGTGATGTAAATGAAACTGGTTGTATACAGACTCTGCAGAGTCTTCTAAACCAGTATAAACACGTTACGTTACGTTAGAGTCTTCTAAACCAGTATAAACACGTTACGTTAAGTTAGAGTCTTCTAAACCAGTATAAACACGTTACGTTAAGTTAGAGTCTTCTAAACCAGTATAAACACGTTACGTTAAGTTAGAGTCTTCTAATCCAGTATAAACACGTTACGTTAAGTTAGAGTCTTCTAATCCAGTATAAACACGTTACGTTAAGTTAGAGTCTTCTAATCCAGTATAAACACGTTACGTTAAGTTAGAGTCTTCTAATCCAGTATAAACACGTTACGTTAAGTTAGAGTCTTCTAATCCAGTATAAACACGTTACGTTAAGTTAGAGTCTTCTAAACCAGTATAAACACGTTACGTTAAGTTAGAGTCTTCTAAACCAGTATAAACACGTTACGTTAGAGTCTTCTAATCCAGTATAAACACGTTACGTTAAGTTAGAGTCTTCTAAACCAGTATAAACACGTTACGTTAAGTTAGAGTCTTCTAAACCAGTATAAACACGTTAAGTTAGAGTCTTCTAAACCAGTATAAACACGTTACGTTAGAGTCTTCTAATCCAGTATAAACACGTTACGTTAAGTTAGAGTCTTCTAAACCAGTATAAACACGTTACGTTAAGTTAGAGTCTTCTAAACCAGTATAAACACGTTAAGTTAGAGTCTTCTAAACCAGTATAAACACGTTACGTTAGAGTCGTCTAATCCAGTATAAACACGTTACGTTAAGTTAGAGTCTTCTAAACCAGTATAAACACGTTACGTTAAGTTAGAGTCTTCTAAACCAGTATAAACACGTTAAGTTAGAGTCTTCTAAACCAGTATAAACACGTTACGTTAGAGTCTTCTAATCCAGTATAAACACGTTACGTTAGAGTCTTCTAATCCAGTATAAACACGTTACGTTAGAGTCTTCTAATCCAGTATAAACACGTTACGTTAGAGTCTTCTAATCCAGTATAAACACGTTACGTTAGAGTCTTCTAATCCAGTATAAACACGTTACGTTAGAGTCTTCTAATCCAGTATAAACACGTTACGTTAGAGTCTTCTAATCCAGTATAAACACGTTACGTTAGAGTCTTCTAATCTAGTATAAACACGTTACGTTAGAGTCTTCTAATCCAGTATAAACACGTTACGTTAGAGTCTTCTAATCCAGTATAAACACGTTACGTTAGAGTCTTCTAATCCAGTATAAAGACGTGAAAAGTCAACGAAGCAAGGAGAACGACAATAATAAAACCGAAGTATTTATTTTGTTTGTTTACCAGTCCAAGTCATATCGCCCCAAGTCAGTCATGACTGTAAAGGACAAGTACGGCTAAGGGTGGCACTTGTCAAATGTCTGACAAATACAGCAAATATGTATGAGTTACCTCAGAATAAGCTCCAGTGTGAAAAACACAGTGCATATGATATCAACGATAGTCAGGGCTTCATGTGCTGTCATTGTCTGTGGTTAGAGAAACACAACAAGATGGTTGATAGTTATCAGATCACCTCAAAGAATGGCAATATGCCATGGAGCACACCATTCACACATCTTCGAATCACACACACCATTTCCCCATCTTCGAATGACACACACCATTTCCCCATCTTCATACCATTCACACATCTTCGAATCACACACACCATTTCCCCATCTTCGTATCACACACACCATTTCCCCATCCTCGTATCACACACACCATTTCCTCATCTTCGTATCACACACACCATTTCCCCATCTTCGTACCATTCACACATCTTCGTATCACACACACCATTTCCCCATCTTCGTACCATTCACACATCTTCGTATCACACACACCATTTCCCCATCTTCGTACCATTCACACATCTTCGTATCACACACACCATTTCCCCATCTTCGTACCATTCACACATCTTCGTATCACACACACCATTTCCCCATCTTCGTATCACACACACCATTTCCCCATCCTCGTATCACACACACCATTTCCTCATCTTCGTATCACACACACACCGTTTCCCAATCTTCGTATCACACATACCATTTCCCCATCTTCGTACCCCACACACACCATTTCCCAATCTTCGAATCATACACACCATTTCTCCTTCTTCGTACCATTCACACATCTTCGTATCACACACCATTTACACAGAAATCGATTCATATGTCATGACCAGATATAACAATAAATTCATTCTTGTGACAATACGCCCAATAACCAATACTGCTAGAGATTATGGATGAAAAGTCTACAGATTATGGATGAAAAATCTTGAGATTATAGATGAAAAATCTGGAGATTATGGATGAATAATCTGGAGATTATGGATGAAAAATCTAGAGATTATGGAGGAAAATCTAGAGATTATTGATGAAAAATCTGGAGATTATGGATGGAAAATCTAGAGATTATGGATGGAAAATCTAGAGATTACGGATGGAAAATCTGGAGATTATGGATGGAAAATCTAGAGATTATGTATGGAAAAACTAGAGATTGTGGATGGAAAATGGAATAGGGATACCGTAAGACATTTACTCAAAAACACAGGGTGACCAGACAAAAGTCATGCTTAAAGTTCAAAACGATATAGGTCTAAGTTGAAGACATTTTATTAAAACATTGTAAAACTTTGGAATAATGTTGATCAAATATTTATCATCAAACATGGAAATTAGTTTGAAATGTAACGGGAATAAGTGTGAAATATAACGGGAATAAGTGTGAAATATAACGGGAATAAGTGTGAAATATAACGGAATTAAGTGTGCAATTTAACTGAAATAAGTGTGAATATAACTGAAATAAGTGTAAATATAACTGAAATAAGTGTAAATATGACTGAAATAAGTGCGAATATATCTTAAATAAGTGTCAATATAACTGAAATAAGTGTAAATATAACTGAAATAAGTGTGAATATAGCCGAAATAAGTGTGAATATAACTGAAATAAGTGTGAATATAACTGAAATAAGTGTGAATATATGCGAAATAAGTGTGAATGTAACTGAAATAAGTGTGAATATAACTGAAATAAGTGTGAATATAACTGAATTAAGTATAAATATAACTGAAATAAGTGTGAATATAACTGAAATAAGAGTGAATATAACTGAAATAAGTGTGAATATATGCGAAATAAGTGTGAATATAACTGAAATAAGTGTGAAATATAACTGAAATATGTGTGAAATATGACTGAACTAAGTGTGAAATATGACTAAAATATGTGTGAAACATGACTGAAATAAGTGTGAATATAACTGAAATAAGTTTTAAATATGACTGAAATTGTAATATCTGTCTGAATTTTCTCATGGGATATTGTTTGTTACAATCTTTAATCAATGAATGGAAACCTTAAAGCTGACTGTGCATCATGGGTCCTCTCCAAAGAACTTCCACGTTTGCCTGTTCTCTGCCGACTTCAATAAAAAAGACCACAACAGTCCTGCTTCAAGTATATTGTTGCCAGCCTGGAGCATTTCTGCAGTGATTCCATCCAAACCAGGCGATTCGCCTGACTCTAGACGTTGGGTTGCGTGCAGGACCTCATCGCTACCTATAGCAGGTACTGTTTTTGATGTCCAGAGACCCATGTAGAACTTTGTGCATTCATCCTCAATTTAATCTCTATCTCTCAATTTTGTACCATACTCCTTCATTGTTGCCACGAGGATCTTCTTTTGTTGCATTTTATAATACTACTTCTTGTCTCAGCGGCCTTTATCAGACGCTGTAAGCTATACTGCCCATAATCATCTCTGAGAATGTGTCTGCTCTTATTTTCTAGTTCGTAGAGGGGGACGCTATCGAGC
Organism: Ariolimax columbianus; assembly: GCA_036924085.1. Taxonomy (NCBI): domain Eukaryota; kingdom Metazoa; phylum Mollusca; class Gastropoda; order Stylommatophora; family Arionidae; genus Ariolimax; species Ariolimax columbianus. The sequence goes on from JAVGWX010000008.1 coordinate 19,665,164, forward strand.
CCACCTCTGAACTTGAGCGTGTTCCTGGTTGTCGCCCACCAACGAGATAGATAGATGATCTGCACCACACCCTTGGACCATTATGATACCCAAGTACAAAGGAGAGACACAGATTGAAGCAGTTTTGGCTACCTGGCATCAGGCAATCTTGTCTAATAGAATACAAGGATTAATGTATTCACGCTTACTGTATCATTTCAGGGTGACCTTGTTTGAAGTGCAATAGTTCACAGACTAGACTAAGGCTAACATAGTTTCAATCCTCTTACTTAGTCATTTAAATCCTCTTACATAGTCATTTAAATCCTCTTACATAATCATTTCAATCCTCTTACATAATCATTTTAGTCCTACTATATATTCATTTTAGTCCTACTATATAATCATTTCAATCCTCTTACATAATCATTTAAGTCCTCCTATATAATCATTTCAATCCTCTTACATAATCATTTTAGTCCTCCTATATAATCATTTCAATCCTCTTACATAATCATTTTAGTCCTTCTATATAATCATTTCAAATCTCTTACATAATCATTTTAGTCCTCCTATATAATCATTTCAAACCTCTTACAAAATCATTCCAATCCTCTTTCATAATCATTCGATCCCCTTATATAGTCATTCAGTCCTTTTACATAATCATATCAATCCTCTTACATACTCATCTCAATCTTGTTCCATCATCATCTCAATCATCTTACGTCATCATCTCAATCCTCTTACATAATCAACTCAACACTTTTGAGAATCTGTCCATTGGTTGATTGCTGGTTCATCAACAATAAAACGTCAGCTACACTCCTACACATTACTGCTCTTCTGTCCGCTACACTCCTACACATTACTGCTCTTCTGTCCGCTACACTCCTACACATTACTGCTCTTCTGTCCGCTACACTGATACACATTACTGCTCTTCTGTCCGCTACACTCCTACACATTACTGCTCTCCTGTCAGCTACACTCCTACACATTACTGCTCTTCTGTCCGCTACACTCCTACACATTACTGCTCTTCTGTCCGCTACACTCCTACACATTACTGCTCTTCTGACCGCTACACTCCTACACATTACTGCTCTTCTGTCCGCTACACTCCTACACATTACTGCTCTTCTGTCCGCTACACTCCCACACATTACTGCTCTTCTGTCCGCTACACTCCTACACATTACTGCTCTTCTGTCCGCTACACTCCTACACATTACTGCTCTTCTGTCCGCTACACTCCTACACATTACTGCTCTTCTGTCCGCTACACTCCTACACATTACTGCTCTCCTGTCCGCTACACTCCTACACAATGCTGCTCTTCTGTGTAGGTTGGTTTCATGTGTTTCTATGCCATGGATAAATGATTTATTTCCAACCTGTCTCTTGTAGCAATTTCGTCCACGGCTTCAGGAGCTGTCAATTATTGTTTTGCCTTTTAACGTACTCTCTGTCCACACGGCTGAACAAAGAGAGTGGTCTTCATCACTTGTGATGGACAAAATATCAAGCCTTCCTTTAGTAGTTTTGTTCTCTGCATCCAGTAGAATAATTTTTGCTTGGTGTTCAATCTCATCCTAATTAATCAATAGTGTTTGACACAAACAGCAACATTAAGCTATAAATCATTGCGCTATGCTCTCTGATACATTCTTGAAATTTGTAGGGCCTTGCAAAATTTATGAAATTGGTCAAACAAATGTGCCCTATAATGAGACTTGAAAATGAATACAAACTCTTTCATATTCGACAAAATATTTTCAGTCTGTGTCGTCTAGCATTTCCTTTGTCAGTTTCATCATAGTGAATATGGGTGAAGGCTTCAACAATGTTACCGTAACTTTCAGTAACAGCTGCATATTACATTTTAACATTATTTTTGGACAAGAGGTAGAGACCGGTGAGGCTTCGTCCCCCAGATTGAGGTTCTGTGCTGCAGGCCACGTGTGACAGTCACTGTTAAGGAGGGTTGTTCATGAAATCTGCAACCGTATTATGCAAAACAAAGTAGTATAGAAATCAACACTAGTGCACTACAAGAACACAATAACGCATGGACACATGGCTTTCTGTAAGTAGTACTGACCTCAAGCTCCCATTGGAGGAATGAACAGGAAGCAAACATTTAGAACACGTATCTAAGCAACGTCAGAAAGAGTATTGTGCATGCTGGTACAGTTTGCAACACAAACCACTACATAGTAAAAGTGAAATCACAACATAGGAAATTGAAGTCTTAACTCGTGCTTCTTTCAAACAGCGTGCTAGTGCATCGGCGTACATAATATAATTTTATTATAAACGGGTTTGTTGTGTGTCACGTTTCGTAAACTTTAGAATCGTCTCACATTCGCAGCGATATCATTACATAATTATCCCACGCAGGACCTCGTACTAAGCTCCAGTTTGACCTACTTATGATGACACGTGATTCGATCAGCCAATCATATCATCGCAGCACACATTGGAAATACAGACTCATAAATTAAAATTAATTAGTGTGGCATTGAATGAACAATAAGGTCTGGACGTTTTCCCTTTTTGTGTGAACAATATGGTCTGGACGTTTCTTCTTTTTTACTCCATACGAAGCTTACAAGCAACAGTGTAATCAGTCCCTTACAGGCAGCCTGTAAGGAAGCACTTCCGTGCGCTGATGCAGCTGTGGTTTCTGCACCAATTCATCTTTACACGATGACGCCTCTAACCCCAACCCTTAGTTTCTTTAGTTGCCTTTGACATGTTTCAAAAATGATAGTGGTGCTATTCTGTCTTCGCATTGAATGGCTCGGGATAAACAGTATATACTGGGAGATGGAGTCAACAACAAACCGTAATAATGTCCCATTAGTAGAGTAAAGCTACTTTTTAAAACTTTCTCTTCTATTTAGTATATTAATGCAGAACAACTGCGACCGTCACAAAATTTTGCAAGAAGGGACTAAAGAGGGCTGTGGATGAGGATAGCAACCTCAATGTGTAGAAGAAACTGATACAGAAACCCTATCTGCAGAGCAGGGGACGACATGGGCTAGTGGTTAAGTAACACGGCTCACAACCCGGAGGTGCTGGGTTTGACCCCAACACAGCACCGGCCGTTACTGTGGAAGCAAACCCTTAGAAAATGCAGGAGGAAGCAGACCCTTACATAAAAATGCATGCCGAAGTCGGATGCACTGGGCCGACAGGCGCAAAATAAAAACATAGTGTAACGTACACCGTCTTTTCGAATAGAGAAATAAATATAGTGCAATTTTCCAAACGAAGCCAGTTGTTGTTGCGGCTCTATGCTTTGTATGGAGACTAGAAGGTATTGATATGCATTATACATGCCAGTATTCGTGTAAAAATATAACTAATTTTACAATTTAACAAAATATCCGGCTGTACTTTTAAGAGCCGAAGTAGCGCAGTGGTTAGTACACTGGATGCCCAGCAGAGTGATGTAGGATCAATCCTCAATTGATGCAGGATATTTTTTTTCAATCGCAAACGAGTAGAGGCCCACCCAGTCTCAACATTGGACAACAGAGAAATGTTAGAAAGTAACTACGGACGGCGTGATACTGACCACATCATCCATACTGTGACACTTGTCTTGACAACATGGGCATAACACTCTATTCTCAATACGCCACAGGAAATGTGAGCTGGATCCTTACTTACTAATTCTGTTTTTCTTATATTCCAGATTTTTCATGATCTTTTTGCGATTTTACAAAGCTGCATACAAGGTTGGTCAACGGATACTTCTAAACTCGTAACCCGTCAGGCCATGTCACTCCACTAATGGCGTGTCCAATTGAGGGAATAGAACAATGGTCTCAGAACAGGTCATTGCAGACTAAATGCACACATGCATAAAATGAAAGCAGCACAGACTGCACAATGCACATATCAGAGAGGACCCCAGACTCCAGAACACATCCTGCAAACATGTCCACTGAACCAAGGCTCCCGTGAGAAGACCCTGGTCCGAGGAAAGACACATTCAAGACAAACTATGGGGAACCATTGAGGACCTGCGACTGGCGTGTCACTTCATGGAGGCGGCCCATCTGGTGGCATAAAACGAGCATACAAAACCGAATGCAAAGAAGAAGAACAAGAAGAAACAATGGTAACAACGAAAGAGAATGGTGGATTCAATATGCAATTAGGGTAGAAAGACATTTGAGAATAAGAGAGAAATGTCAGGTACCCACATAACTGACGGCGGAAGATGTCTAGCAAATAATGAACAATAATCTCGCAAGCTATAAAAAAACTTGGCTGCCTGGGCAAAATAACAAAAACAAAAACCGAGAAAAAAATAATAATTAAGTGCAAGGCAATGTTAAAGGTTATATTGTAAAGCGGGTCTTAGCCTGTTGACAATGTCTACATGCGATCCTTAAGCTAAATATGGAACCCTTAAGATGCGGAGAGAGATGTAGCTGCTATAGAAGTTTATGAAAAGAGTAATAAGAACTAACAAAGACTACCCCAGTAAATATCTTGTGGAAAAAATGACAACAAAAGCAACGAATAAAACAAAGATCAGTCATCGATCATGTTAATGAGATAAGAGACAAATATCACCTTCTCGACCATGTCGATGAGATAAGAGACAAATATCACCTCCTCGACCATGTCGATGAGATAAGAGACAAATATCACCTCCTCGACCATGTCGATGAGATAAGAGACAAATATCACCTTGTCGACCACGTCGATGAGATAAGAGACAAATATCACCTCCTCGACCATGTCGATGAGATAAGAGACAAGTATCACCTCCTCGACCATGTCGATGAGATAAGTGACAAATATCACCCCCTCGACCATGTCGATGAGATAAGAGACAAATATCACCTCCTCGACCATGTCGATGAGATAAGAGACAAATATCACCTCCCCGAGAAGAGTCAAGAAAACCATCAGTAACAGGAAATTTACCACCCCATACATGTCTAAAAATGGCAGAAATTGAAACCAAACTAACAGATAACGTAACTAGACGTTCTGATCTAACTAATCTTATGAGAGCATCACAGAAAACGATTGACGCCCACCCAGAAGAATGTATACATTTCTATACTGATTGGTCTACTTTTAAGGCTACCATTACAATGGTATATAGACGTAGCGCATCCAGACATAATATCTGATGAGATGTTTGATGCTTGTTGGGAGATCTGTTTTAACTATGAGGCAGAAGTAACAGTCTCTACAACTGGAATATTGTATTTGATGCCTTTTCATCAAAGACCAAATGCATCGATATCTTTGCAAACTTAGTGACCGCACTTCAAGCTTTAGAAGACGGTTGTCACTGTAAGTCTGAATTTGCCCAAATACACCTTGACACCAAAGTTTATTACATTTATTACGTTAGAATAATTATGCTATAGATCCAGGCCCACTCTAAGACACCTGACAAGGACAAGGTAGACATACTGACAAAGATGGGATCAAGTCGAGAACAACAGTACATTTCAACCCCCCCTTCAGACAATCAAATAACTGCGTAAATGTGCGCACAAAGAGGCGTGGCTGATAATATGGGCAATTGGTAACACTGGAAGAGAGATGTACAAGCATATGGTCATCCCAAACCCCCCAAAATACACCAGCCTCTTGATAGGAAAAGATTAAACCACAATTTTTCAGATTTTAACTCAACATATGCAGCTTAGCAGTCACTTAAACAGAATCCAACCACAATACCAGAACATACTACCGAGTGCCGGGTGTGCACACATCCCTATGAAACTGTTGAACACCATCGTTTTGAGTGTCCAGTGCTTGCCGGTGTTAGGAGAGAGCTTCTTCCCAAGAGGCCATACAAATGGACACTTTGTACGGAACTAACCAACAACTCACAAACACTTGCAGATACCACTAAATGACATTGAATCCAAGCTGGGATCAAGATGCTGAGCAGCGCAAGAGCTGCAGTGGTCAGCGACCCATAGCTGACTGCTAGCGTCAGGGCCAGCGAACCATAGCTGCCAAGACCCTTCTACACCTCCACGCGGTGATCCTGGATAACAGGCTGCACCAGCGCAGACTGGCTAAGGAGAAGGGATCGAAGAGGGAATGCTAACACGGTACTCAAAAAATGCTTGCTGAATTCGGATGTGTTTGACCGAAAGGTGCAAATATCGCAGCCAAGCTGTAAACTACGACACAACGCATTCCGTTCTCTGGACTACATTCTGCCACTTAAGCCCTTTCAGTGTTTGGTAGTGGGAGATTGAGAACGAACGAAAAAGAAGAAGAAGAAGAATCCAAGCTGCTGGATCAATAACCAACCAACCAACCAGCCAACCAACCGACCAACCAACCAGCCAGTCAACCAGCCAACCAACCAACCAACTCACCAACCAACCAACCAACCAACCAGCCAACTAACCAACCAACCAACCAACAAACTAACCAGCCAGCCAACTAACCAACCAACCAACCAGCCAACTAACCAACCAACCAACCAGCCAACTAACCAAACAACCAACCAACCAACCAGTCAGCCAGCCAGCCAACCAACCAGCCAGCCAACCAACCAACCAACCAAACAACCAACAAACCAGTCAGCCAACCAATCAACCAACCAACCAACCAAACACCAACAACCAACCAACCAACCAACCAACCAACCAACCAACCAACCAACCAATCAACCTTCCAACCAACCATTACCCTACTGAATGTATTATCAAACGGCTCTCATGACACTGAGATTGTTATAGGCACCCACGAGGTGGTTTATATTTGAGACTCTTACGGTAGAGGGGACGGGACAGTAGTCTCCTACACATTGCAGAAACAATCAACTCAAAATCATAAATACAATCAACCAAACACGTTTATTCGAAATACAGAGAGACTGAAAACAGCTGAACAATAGCAGTTAGATAAAGGATAGTTTTTTTAAAAATAAAGATGCTAAATAAAGTATTTTGATATGGCTTCATATTTGATTGTGTGTTTATTGACTAAATTGCTATCTACAGTAAGTAAATAAAATACGATATGATATCACGAAACACATTGCCGATGGGCCTGAGCAATGAGAGAATCCACCGACCATGAGTTATCAGTTAAACAAAAAATGATAGTGAAATATTCAGGTGAACCTCAGTAAATAGAATACTCATTCTAGTGTAATTTAAAAAAATGAAAGTGTGATATTTTTTTATATTTAAAGCTAGAAGAGACTGATTTGGCTTATCGAAGTCAGTCCGACTGATTGATAGAGACTGATTTGGCTAATCGAAGTCAGCCCGACTGATTGAAATCAAATGTAAATGTCTTCTGCGGTCAGATGATGGTAATTGAAAAACCAGGAAGATAAAATTAGTTTTCAATTTTTTTGCTTTCTGATGTTCGTCCTGAGAAGTACGTTGTGTCATAGTTTACAGCGATGCTGCGATTTCTGTGCCTTTCCGCCGGACACATCCCGATTCTGTGATCGGGCTTGCCTTCCCTCATCGTTCCCAAGTCTCTTAGTCAGACTTCACGAGTGCAGTCTGTTTCCAGGAGGGCCACTTGGAGCTAGAATATGTCCTTGACCAGCTATGCTTCCCTGACCTTTATCTGCTGTCAGATCATTCGCTGCTGCACTTTCGTCCTTGAACCGCAATTTGATAAAAGAATAGGAACAGACTTTATCGACATTTTCATCCTACGCCAACTTAATTCTTCTCCACTTCGCACCCTACCCGCCAAAGCACTTCGTGTAATCTTGCAGTGATAATTTATGTAGCAATTTGTTTTTAAATTACTATGCAATCTTCTTTAGTCGCCATTTACAACATACACGGTCGTACGGTGGTACATGAATGATGGTATAATCATGTTCACAGGGATCCAATTTTGACCCTATGTATGGCACTGTTTACTTTAACAAATACATGATTTAATCTCCCGATTACAAAAAAAAATACACCACTGTTGAGGATGAAGTGTTGGAGACTTCTTTCAACAGGGCACACATCTTGTTCATATGGTTTGTTGGTCAGTTCTTTACTCGATTCATTACACAACAAGTAATCATCATTCCACCAAGCTGTTTGTTTTCTCTCTTTTCCCTGTGCTATGTTCCCCATTTCAAACTGAAAGAATCCTTCACGGATGTTTTAATGATGCACTGTTTATGTCTTCAGTCTCTCCATTTAGTGTCTCAACATCTTTAACACATTCTCGAATATTTCTGTTCTTATTTCTTCCTCCTCGACTTAAAAAAAAATATTTGTGCAGATTATAGGTTTTTCTCTTTCTCTTTTTCTTTTTCTCTATGTGATTTTTTGCGTGATTACTGCCCTTTTGATTTTTTGCGTGATTACTACCCTTCTGATTTTTGCGTGATTACTGCCCTTCTGATAATTCGTATCTATACAGATGTTGAGGATTACTCCGTTATTCTGTTGTATTTCTTCGTTGTCTTTGCTTTATAAAAATCAATTTGGGATGTTACATCCGGGCTGTAATACCTGTACGATACTTTGATATGACTTTTTTGGTGTTGGAAGATGGATTTTGTTGTTACTAGAGTTTCCTCAGTAATATATTTATTAGAAAAAATTAAAGATCCAGTTAACACATCAGTGTAGCATATTGGGAATATAGTGTTGGGCCTATATTTCTCTGAAATAGCGGCACACTACGGGGGATGGAGCCAACATCACGCAAGCCGCCTTTACTTGTCCATATTATTCTGGTACCAAATTTATTTAGCATGGGTTGACCCTAAGAGCCGTTTTGCGATCGAGAATAATTCCGAACTAACTGGTGATCAAACCCCGATCACTCAGCTGATACGTCTGAGAATAATCCCGCACTAACTGGGGACCAAACCTCGATCACTCAGCTGATAAGTCTGAAAATAATCCCGCACTAACTGGGAACCAAACCCCGATCACTCAGCTGAGAAGTCTGAGAATAATCCCGCACTAACTGGGGACCAAACCCCGATCACTCAGCTGAGAAGTCTGAGAATAATCCCGCACTAACTGGGAACCAAACCCCGATCACTCAGCTGATAAGTCTGAGAATAATCCCGAACTAACTGGGGACCAAACCCCGATCACTCAGCTGGGAAGTCTGAGAATAATCCCGCACTAACTGGGGACCAAACCCCGATCACTCAGCTGAAAAGTCTGTGCACTCTCCTCGAGTACAAACTGTACATTGGTTTTGAGAGCCGGAAACTGACAATAGAGTTTACAGTAGAATTCGGAGTCCCAGTCTAAGTGAGCAATAATCGCACAAGAAGAAGTAGAACTTTCTACAATGAAGGTTGTCTCTCTAGATGTACAAATAAACCTACACCATTATTGGAACTTTCCTATGTGTCGATACCTCTACACACAAATAAATAGCTTCCACAAATCTCTTTTATGTTCTGTCCCCTTTAAAAATATATTAGGCGTTAAATTTCTATCTCGGGCCGAAGATGCAGCACATTGAATTAGCTGACATCAACCATCGACTCCCGCTCGCGTCAGGGTTAGGGATACAGAGCTGGACAAACGCGTTTCTGCCTCCAAGCTGCGCACCAAGAAACAGACACTAGTGTAGTCTGGCTAAAAGATTAAGGATCACATTTAGAAGGTGAATGCCGTACCCTAACCATCAGCTGAAGAGGGGTGGGTCGGTTCGAAAGACACAAACATCGCAGCCTCACTGTAACATACATCATAATGTACTTTTTCATGAGGAACGTTGAAGAAGCAGAAGTGTTTCTGTCTTCGCTTTGTCTCCACAAAGTCTATCGGCTGCTGGTGCTTGATTTGGTGCTTACTATAACATTTCATGTTGCTATTTTAGTTGGCCTTTAACGGTTCTAATCTGTAATCCATTGAGATCAGCTTGTAGTCTATTGAGATCAGTCTGTAATCCAGTGAGATCAGTTTGTAATCCATTGAGATCAGTCTGTAGTCCATTGAGATATGTCTGTAGTCCATTGAGATCTGTCTGTAACCCATTGAGATCTGTCTGTAATCTATTGAGAACTGAAATCCATTGAGATCGGTGTAATCCATTGAGATCAGCATGTAATCCATTGAGATGTCTGTAATACATTGAGATCTCAGTAATCCATTGATATCTGTCCGTAGACGATTGAGATATCTGTAGTACATTGAGATCAGTCTGTAATACATTGGGATCCGTTTGTAATCTATTGAGATCAGTCTGTAATCCATTGAGATGTCTGTAATCCATTGAGATATCTGTAATCCATTGAGGTGTCTGTAATCCACTAAGATTCGCATGTAATCCCCTGACATCAGCCTGATATCCATTTATACCAGGACATTGAAGCACCTTTGGTTGTGCCGTACCAACAATATTCGACTTGCCAACTAGCTAGACCAGACATAACATACCCTAGATCCCCATTCAGTTCTCCCTGTGTCCGCCACTTTCACCTTGGACATACGTGTAGACTTCAGGAAACAGTTATCAGACTACCTTTGGTAACATCAAAGGAAGACAAGAAGGTAACATTCATCTTTTTCTTTGGCGTTCGTCCTAAAAAGGACGTTCGTAACGTTGTGTTGTAGCTTACAACGAGGCTGCGATATCTGTATCCTTCGGCCCGACATATCCGATTTCAGCACAGTATTTTTGGGGACCAGTTTGTCTTCACTCTTGTGATCTCTAATCTCATAGTCAGCTTGAATGGTTGCAGTCTGTTTAAGGGCCGCCATTTGAATGCAGAATAAAGTCTTGGTCGATAATGGGCGAATGACCCTGATGCAGGCAGTCAGCAATGAGTCGCTGGCTGCTCTCCTCCTGATGTATGTTAGGCTCCGTGAAAGTGACCTCACAGAGGTCGTGACTTCGGTAATGAATCGTTAAAGACTTCATGGTAATTAGTTTTGATATTGTTTTGGGTGTCGCTTTGCTCGAGAGGTAAGGAACTCTCAGCTCAAAGCAATGAACGGAAGCGGTATGGGTTGGAGTCTCGCAGGTCCCAAGCGACCCCTGGTCTCAAAGAGGTGGGACCAGCGTGCCTATATCCTGAATTACCCCCAGTCGTCTTGCCACTGCCCCAAGGTAGTTCGGGACAAGAGAGTGAGGGTGATGACCAGCGCAGCTTCTTCCTCACTATAATCCAAATACAGCGGTAGTTTCCTCATCAAGACAAAAACCATCTGGTAGGCTGCTAACTTTTTGTTTGGTACTTAGTTCTGACATTTTTTAGATACATATGAGTGACCAATTCCCTTTCTCTGTGTCTTGCCTTCCCTAACTGTAAGACACGAACACGTGTAAAACTGGAGATCAAACCAGCACCTTTATCGAGAGAAGACATCGCTCTAAATACTCTTGTCACTTAAACGGTAGAGGACGGCATGGGCTAGTGGTTAAGTGACATGGCTAACAACCAGAAGGTGCTGGGTTCGATCCCCATCACAGCACCGGCCGTTACCCCGGAGAAGCAAACCCTTAGAAAATGCAGGAGCAAGCAGACCCTTACATAAAATGTATGCTGAAGTCGGATGCACTGGGCTGATAGGCGCAAAATAAAAAGCACAGTGCAACGCACACCGTCTTGGGGATTAAAGAAATAAGGCGAAAGCAAAAAAAAAACACACACACACACAAAAACCAACTTAAACCGTAAGTAACATGTCCTTTACAGAACGTAGCTTCTTACAACAGCCACCTATTTGATTGTTATAAGTTTCTTAACAAGTGTGCAGTACGGTAGGTTGCCATTACTTTCCGTTCGTGGAGGAGCAATCACCCAAGAAAAAAAAAAGTATCTGCCAAACTGGACACAATGGGAATCGAGCCTGGTGCGTTCGGATCTTGTCACTGACACTCAAAATCAAAGGTACAATCAAGGTTAACAGTGAGCTGGTTTCAATCAGTTACTGTAAACTGGCTACACATTCACAAATCGAGCAACAATATTCAGGAATAATGCAAACATTGGCAAGCAGGGTAGCGACTATTGCAATTAAGGGGAAAAAAACAATAGGAGTTTTGAGAAAATTGTCGAAAATACAGTAGTTACACTTCTACAAAAAGGGAAATATTGAAATGGGTTAAATGGTGAAAGAATATAACGTGGACAATAATATTGAAAACAATGGAGCATTAAAAGAAAACATACTACAGTGTCTAGAACTGACGATGAATTTTAAAATGAAGAAGAGGTTAATGATTTTACTATTTTCGTCACCAGAACTTGTTATAATCCAAGATATATGTTTCAAGTTCCAAATTTTATTTGTCTAAAGTTTATTATGGAGGCCTGTGTAAAACTGGCAGAGTTAGAACGATTGTTATTCGCTTAAAAGGACTGGGTTCATGACCTGGTTGTGAGACGCAGTTGTTTATTTCAGCAAAATACTGCCCTGAGTTAGGGAAGCAATGCAGTAGCAAAGAAGGGTACTTTTACACCAGCTAGTAGGACTGAATACACATTTTGAAATATATATAAATATCTGCAATACGTTAGCCTTAGTCATTAACCGACCATCGCAATATAACTGTTTTACCTCCCTTGCCTCTTGTGGGTTTCAGGAAAACAGGGTTAACCATTGCGCGTCTTTCACCATGTGGGTGGCTTTGATTGTTCGCTCTGTGACAACACTTTGTGAATATCTGGATCATTATTTGGTTTTTACAGGTTCCCTTTCCATTTGTTATGAACAAATAGATTTGTTCATGGTTATCCTACATTCCCAAACGATTGGATGCCATGGTCCTGCTGCCTTGCGGGATATATGTTTACGTTAAAGGCTTTGAAAGTAAACCCTGAAGAAACACGACATCCTGGGCCATCTGCAGTCGTCTCGATATTGTTTTGTCACTGACCCAAGGTAGCTCAGGACGAGAGAGTGAGGTTGACTTATTGCGCAATCTACCGCCCTTTTAATGCAAAACACCGCGCAAGTCCCACATTTCAACAGACACAGAATAATAAAAATATTGTCTGAAAGGATCACTGCTTGACAGAGACAATGGTCTGCATACGTGATGAACGGACATTGATCCTTAACGGAGACACGGCAAATTATATTTCTATATATTATGTCAAATATATTTCACAGCACTCTGGGTCCATCCATAGATACACAATCTCTTTTAGCATACGACAGTGGGTGTGAATACTGGTGTTTGTGTAGCTCGCTAGTCTTACACACTTCTGCTCTATCCTTAGTCGCAGTACCTCCGTGACTGTTATCAAGTTCCTGAATTTGTCTATACTCATGTTATATATATTGATCGCTATGTTATTAAGTATCCCCACCCACTCCTCGCCCATATCTAATGTTTTCACTATGGATAATTTTGAAACCAAGATGTTCACTTGAAAAACATTACAGTGAACTTCAGCATGGTCAGGACAGTGGATCCATACAATCCCCTGAGAATTGATTATCCCTACGTCAATAAAATCCCTTATGTCATAACTTTCCTGTAGTGAGGCTCTTCTGTCCGTGTTTCGATTCTGCCTGTTTCTTCATGTTCTGTTCTGTTCTGCTGTTGTTGTTTGTAGCTATTCGTGTGGATGTGAGCAAGACCTTGGTGATGTTTCCTTGGTAACAGGCTGCAGCATATCTTCTTGAATCCGGAAGCGTACTTGATCCGGTGGACACGATTCGCCTTTCCTTTTCGATCCCTAATCTTTTAGCCAGACTGCATAGTTGCAGTCTGTTTCCAGGGCCCCCACTTGTAGTGATATCAAATAGTTTCCTTAATGTGTGTCCTAATCTGTGCCAGTTCGTCTCCATCGCTTCACGTTCCACTGATATCCGTCTGGTTCTTTCCAGCATTTCTCCATTAGTGAACTAATAATACTGTTTCAATCTCTCTATTCTGTGCAGTCCCCCTTTTATGAAAGTCTTTATAATTTTTGTTGTTGTTCTCCCCTTTTATTCTCGATGTTTCTGGACCACACAATAGAACGGACTTCAAATTGGAGATGAAGATTTATATTTATGTGTTGGATTTAATTTCTTATTATTTCCATAAGTTCCTCAACGCAATGATAGTCCTAATTACCTTTTGTATTATTATTGTAACATTTGTTATCTGAATGTCTCAGTTTGTATTTAATGTTCCCAAAATATATAAATGGCTCTGTGTCTTGTATGAGTTTGTTTCCCAGTACAATCTGATTGTCCTTAGTTGTGTTTATTCTCATAATCTTGGTCTATTTTTGTTTATGTCTATCCACAATTTTAATTTGTGTGATTTTTTCATCATGTATATTTATTTTATTTTGCAAGTCACCGGCGAAGTTCCAATCATCAAGTTGTTTGGTTAAATCCCATTGAATTTCATACTTGTTAGTTGATAATCTTTTATGAGTTGCTTGTATATTATCTCCTTTAATCTATCCTGTACGATCCTGTAAATTATTTTCACACACTGACAATAATATTATTCCTTTGTAATGTGTACATAGATGCCGATCTCCATTTTTGGCAACTTGAATACGTAGCCTTCCTTCCAGTCTGGTAGTACGTCTTTTCCCCAAACTTTACCAAGGATTTTTTTATAATATCTCTATCGAAGTACTGATGCCTTTCATTGTATCTGGTGAGATATTATCTGGGCTAGTGGCTATTCCATCTTTCTAGACCTCATGGCTTTTTACTTTTTTTGGTTTTCAGAGTTAACTTAACTTGCAGTTCCATTTCTGTCAACTGAATATCGAGGAATCTCGGGGAACTCGTGGAATATCGTAGAGCTTGTCTATTTTAAAGTTCATAAAAATAAATATTACGTCCATTTCTTCATATTCTTATCCATGTTGCTAATAGCATTTCCTTCTTTATCTTTACTAAGACAATTTTTTTGCTATTTTTTTTCCTGTCAGTTGTACATGTCTTTCAAATGACCTTTTATTGCAACTTTCTGTGCATCTCTTGCCAACCCATTAAAACATTTTCTCCTGATCTTTTTGATGTTTTTTCTTACTTCTTTTTTGACTTCATTGTATATTTTCAGAGTCAAGGCTCTTGTATTTATCTGTTTTCAGATCTGCTCAAATGTCTTCCTTGTGTTCTTTTCTTTTATCTTTTTTATAGTCTCTGCTTTTTTGTCCATAATTTGTGTTGGTGCTATCTTTTCCACATAACTTGTCCGCAACTTAGTTTTTAGTCGACCTGTACTTCTACATAGGCAGATGCCTCTGTGCAGGTCCCAGCTCTGGTAGGAGCTGGATATAGCCGGGAGAAGGATTTCCTGCTTAGCGGGCTAGGCTTGAGCAGCTTAATACTCCGCTGTGTTAGGTTGTTAACCGATGTGCGAGTTTATCTTAAAAGACTCAAACACTAGAGCAAAGTAGACCCGCAGCCTGTTAGGCGCCATATATGCTGCTCTAAACAATCGAGTTAACTATGGCTGGTGTTATGCCATGTCACACAGTTAGTCGCCTCTTATTACATGCTCTCTGTGAGGCAGCGGTGCTGTTCTTGTCCTTGTCATGCACAAAGACCCCGGCAGACCACCCGGGTACTCTCCGCAGACTTTCCGCAACTACCGTTTCAAATATATTTTATCTGTTGCCAGTGCACATGTGTTTGTCTCTTCTACTTGTTGTAATGCAAGATACCTACCTGGTATTGTAACTTTATATGTATTTTATATGTCCCTATCTCTAATGGATGCTGAACTGTTAATGTGGTTATATGTTGTACACCTTTTAATTGTAATTAAGAGAAGATGATAGTCAGCTCGCCAGTCTGTTTCTCTACATACCGCCTTTACTTCCCGCACTGATACAGTACCAATTTAAGGCTGGGTCGACCCGTTGCGGAAAAAACATTTCCGCAACATATTTTACATTTGCATAAAGATGACCTGAACTTCTTATATATATATTCATTGTAGGAATTCAACAACAACAATAGCTATGCACATAATTTAATTTAGGAAGCACTTGGATGTTTTGAATTTTTCTATAAGTTGGTACCTGGTTACAGAGCCATTTAAACCAGTATAAATAAGTTAGGTAGAGTATGCTAAGTATATATATTTACTTAGTCACTTAAGTATAGTTATGAAACTTATAGATGCCACTATTAAAAGTCTTATTTCTTTCCGAGCGGAGCAGACCATAGCACAAATAATACACATAAGCCACGCATACACAATTTGTGATCAACGAGAGGTACTAACCATCTCTCCACCAAATGCAGAAGAGTTCTTTGGACGAGGATCCCATAGGGTAAACAAGTCAGTGTCCTATAGAAAATCATAGATATAATCTGATAACAATAAATAGAAGCTGCGACGGCGCTGATGGCAAACGTTAATGAAAACATAAATAGGGATGGCTGTGTTACCGTACACTGAACTAACGCCCCTGTTCACTGTCACAGGGCCTACGAACACACGGAAACACGAAACGAATCACACCAACAATGACTTCACAACGGATAAAATACGATTTATGCCGCAGCCATTAGCCAGAGAGTGCCAGGAATGTGTCAATAAAGGCATGCCAGTAATGAAAGAGTATGTCAAATAAGAAATGATCAATATGATCGCACAAAAATCTCATTTATTATAACATGTGTGCAAATAAATAAGTACATACATTCGTACATTCTCACATACACAAATATATATATATGTGCATTCACATCTAGTCATATACACAAATATATTTTATATATATATATATATATTCATATAAACAAACATGTAGATATACAGTTACAGAAAAGAGTGTCTAAACATAATAAGAGAGAGAGATAAACTTAAGGAGAGGTGGAACAAAACCCCGAAAAAACCAGTGAAAGTAGATTGTGCAATGGAGTCTTTGTAAATATACAGAATGGATTAAAAAATATAAGGTCTAAGACATCCCATAAAGTAAATTAAACATTTGTCTCGAACTCAAATTGGTGATGATCATCAATGAAGCAAGAGACGAGGACATTGACCCTGAAATCAACCTCACTTTAGGGTCGGGGACTGTTGACGACCGTAGAGACCAGTGATGAGACACACTACTGAGAAGTGGAGTCTGCTTATTCTTCGTCACTCCTCCTGAAAATGACATTTGTGACGTTGTATCGTGGTTTACAGGCAGGCTGCGATGTATGTGCTTTTCGGCCCACTACATCCGATTTGAGCACATCATTTTTGGGACTGGGTTTTCCCTCCCTCATCAATCTCTAAACTCTTAGCCAGGCTGCATGGCTGCAGTATGTTTACCGGGCCGTCACAGAAGGCGGAATGGGGTCTTGGTTAGTTATGGATAAGTGACCCGAATGCAATGAGCCATATGTGAGACACTGACTGCAGCCAGCTCATTCACAGTCAGTTGATTGTTTGTCCAATCACAGTGTTAAGTGAGAACTTATTCGGAACCTCTAAATTGTGTTAGCGATATAAGTTATATATATATATATATATATATATATATATATATATATATATATATATATATATATATATATATATATATATATATATATACATACACACGAGGGTCGCTTGGAAAGTAATGCCTCCTATTTTACTATGATGTACCAGGAAGTTAGAAGTGGGGTTTGGCAGTATGGCAGTAAAATGTGAACATTCCCGCCAATATCCGTAAAATGTGTTACCGTCTGACAGATGGCAGTGAAGGAGCAGTCCGATAAAATGTGATCTGTCATGGAAATATATTATAAATAGAGGTGCGTTATTGAATTTCTCCATGCGGAAAGAATTGCATCAATTGATATTCATTGACGCTTGTTGAACGTTTACGGAGACTAAACGGGACATGTTAGCACAGTAAGGCGGTGGATTGTGCGTTTCAGCAGTGACGAAAGTGACAGGAAAGACAAGCCCCGTTCCTGATGGTAATGCGCAGCTGTCCCACCACACAATGAAGAACGTTTCGATCAACTCATCCCCGCAAATCGGAGGACTGCGACCAGGGAACTGCCTACATAGTTAAAGATCGGCTTCAATGCGCTGGAAACGACAGTGGCAACTTTGGAATATCACACAGTTTGTGCCCGGTTGGTCACACAGATGCTCACACAGGAATTAATTCCAAGTAAGATGGCCGCGTCTTAGTGGCTGCGCTCTCGACTCTCTCCGGTGTTTGTGTCGAGTTTTCCGATGTTTCTTGGTTCCTGTTCGGATTATATTTCACAACTTCTTCACTAGGTGATATCAAGAGCTGTATTCTGTGGAATTAATGTGCTTTCGATAGGTTATCCTGTTTGTTATGCATGCTGCATTTCGCTGCATTTCATGTCTGGCTCAAGCCACGGGAAACCAGTCCATGACGGAGTTCAACGTTCCGCTTAACTGCACACCAGAATTCAGTCCACATTATCACTACTCAAGGACATTTCTGCTCGGACTGAAGACGACATTCTCCTGCCCGTCCCTCCTTCCACCGGAGGTTACATGATACATCCCAACTTCGTATTCTCAGCACAACAAGCGTCACGCTGACCAACAGAGGGACACAATCAGAATCCTCGGCGGCGGGACACGTAAAAACAGGAAGTTTGACACGATCAAACAAGGAGAGTTTGACACAAACATTGGTCCAACACACTCCTCGTGGTCCTCATCCCAAGGCTGGGGAGTACACGGCTTCACCTGGGGAGTCTGTAGGGATTTCGGTCGACACGCTACGCATGGACACAGCCTCAGTAGTTGGACATGGTTGTGGTCAATCGACGCAACGACCTATGACGCCTACGCGAACATTATTATTATCATTGAACCATTACGAGGAGGACGATGACAGTTTCCTGGATTGCATTATCATTGGTGATGAAACGTGGTGCCACCACTACAATCCTGAGAAGGACAGTGCATGGAGTGGTGACATGCGAATTTCCCATCGAGGAAAAAGTTCAAGACGCAGCCCTCAGCTGGTAAAGTGATGGGCTTCACGGCGCAGCCCTCAGCTGGTGATGGGCTTCAAGGCGCAGCCCTCAGCTGGTAAAGTGATGTGCTTCAAGGCGCAGCCCTCAGCTGGTGATGTGCACGGCGCAGTCCTCAGCTGGTGATGGGCTTCAAGGTGCAGCCCTCAGCTGGTAAAGTGATGTGCTTCACGGCGCAACCCTCAGCTGGTGATGGGCTTCACGGCGCAACCCTTAGCTGGTGATGGGCTTCACGGCGCAGCCCTCAGCTGGTGATGGGCTTCAAGGCGCAGCATTCAGCTGGTGATGGGCTTCAAGGCGCAGCCCTCAGCTGGTGATGGGCTTCACGGCGCAGCATTCAGCTGGTGATGGGCTTCAAGAAGCAGCATTCAGCTGGTGATGGGCTTCAAGGCGCAGCCCTCAGCTGGTGATGGGCTTCAAGGCGCAGCCCTCAGCTGGTGATGGGCTTAAAGGCGCAGCCCTCAGCTGGTAAAGTGATGTGCTTCAAGGCGCAGCCCTCAGCTGGTGATGGGCTTAAAGGCGCAGCCCTCAGCTGGTAAAGTGTTTTGAAGTGCCTTTTGAGATAGGGAACAGGTAATCCTTTTTGATTTCCTGGAACCTGGACAAATAATCAACTCTGACCTCTACATTGCGACACTGACTAAGCTGAAAGATCGAATTTGTAGGGTCAGGTCAGAGAACAAGACAACATGTCTTGCGCAATACGATAACGCCAGGCCCTATACTACTCTGAAGACCGTTGAGACTTTATCCGTCTTGGCTGGATTGTTATACCCCACCCATATTATAGTCAGGATTCGGCGCCTTCTGACTTCAATCTGTTCGGGCCAATGAAAGATGGACTGCGCTGGCAACATTTTCTGAGCAGCGACGCCGTCATAGCAGCTTTGAAACAGCGGGTCACCTCTGCTGATGCAGATTTTTACTACCGGGCATATATGATCTTATTCATCGTTGGACAAAATGTATAGTCAAGAGAGGTGACTGTAATAAAATATAATATTTTGATAGCAAGATATTGCTCTATCAAATAGTGTTATTGCTCTATCTTTTTTTATTTTTTATCTGTCATGGTTTTCATGGAATAAAATAGGAGACATTCTTTTCTGAATGCCCTAGAATATATATATATATATACACAAGGGGCTTGTCATAAGTCTTTACCGTGGCCATGAAGGAGTAAGAGAAGAAAGTTGAAATTTGGCACAGTGGTTATTCCTTCTCAATGTAGACACCATCTGAATTTGTACATATTTGCCATCTCTGCGTGATCTCGAAAAGACCTTCAGAATAAAGTAACCTATTTTTAGAACTAAACTCATGCCGAAGACGGATGTGTCGGACCGAAAGGTGCAAATATTGCAGGCAAACTGTAAACTAGCGACACAACGCAAATCCGTTCTCCAGACTACATCCTGCTACTTGCAAAGCCATGTTAAGGGCTTGGTAGCGGGAGATTGAGAATGAATGCAGAAGAAGAACAAGAAGAACTAAACTAGTTATCACAAGCCAGAAGGACATCTTTGTCACTGTCAAAATGATTTCATTTCAGCTGTTAAAGTCTTGGCAAAAACAAAATCTGGGTCATAATGATGAACCCAAGTCTCATCTACTGTCACCATGGTCGGCAACATGTTTTTCGACCAACAAATTTTGAGCAACTGGCCACAGCAATCAACCCTCGTTCTGTTCACATGTCAGCAGACGCGGGATCCACCGGGCACATCTTTTCTAATTTTCAGTCTGCTGTGTAAAATTCTAAAAACCGCTCTTCAATTTTGCTGATATCTCTGCAATTGTCATTTTCCTATCCTGGTCAATGATTTTCTTCACTCTTGCAGCATTTTCATCGCTGCACTCTGAGGATGGTCTTCCTGATCTTGGAAGATCAGCAACATGGGAACGGCTACACTTAAATTGCCTACATAAGTCTTTTACAGAAGCATACGAAGGACAGACGTCTTCAAACACTAGTTCCATCTCCCTGTGTATTTCTGTAGGTGTTTTTCCCTGCAACATCAGGAATTTGATCACAGTTCTGGCCTCTGATTTCTCCATTGTTCTGACAAACCATTAGAGTAGCAGCGGCTGTCAATAAGGTGTGTTACGCCATGTACCATACCGGAAAAACCCGTCAAGGAGAGAAATTAATACTTCTCAAGTCCAGTACAAATTGAATGAGCTACATGTATGCCGAAATTCAACTTTCTCCTCCTACTTCTTCATTGTCAGGGTAAAGACTTATGACAAGCCCCTTGCATGTATTTTTTTTGTTTTTGTTTGTTGCGTTCGCTTTATTTCTCTAATCCCCAAAGCGGTGTGCGTTGCACTGTGGTTTTTATTTTGCGCCTGTCGGCCCAATGCATCCGACTTCAGCATGCATTTTATGTAAGGGCCTGCTTCCTCCTGCATTTTCTAAGGGTTTGCTTCCCCGGGGTAACGGCCGGTGCTGTGATGGGGATCGAACCCAGCACCTTCGGATTGTGAGACGTGCCACTTATCCACGCCGTCCCCCCCTTGCATGTATATATATATAGATTACGTTTTGTGTATTAATTGATAAACTACGATGTATATATCAGATACGTAACATGAACACAATATTATAAGATTAATTATAAGATAATATTACAAAAGTAGGCATGCAAAATTCATTGGACATCATGAAAGAAAGGCGACAACATTACAGATGGACGGTAGAAGTGGTCAGATAAGACATTATAGAAAGCTCTGAGCTATGATGAGATGCTAGACTGAAAACAAAACAAGGGATACTGAAAGTTCTGAAAGGATCAAATGTACGATAGTTTTGACAGGAATGTGCCGTGCTCGACACGAGCGAGGAATGCCATTTTAAATAGACGATAACATGATTTGCTAAAAATGTACACATGAAACCAAAAATTAACTTGTAAGGTTTTCCCATTTCCGAAAAAAGTGCGCATTAATTCACCCACACACACACACGAACGCCAGCACATACGCACACACACATACATACATATTGAGAACTGAGACGCTAGTCCGGTCAGACATAATATACTGACCAGGACGTCACGTCAGGGTCAGGCACAGTATACTGATCAAGACCATTATAGCGTTCCATAAAAAAGCCTATTTTCAAGGCAGTCTGGCTGACGAGATGTGGATCAACGTGATCCCCGTAGTAGTGAGCGATACGCAGATGAAGCCAAGCATAGCACAGCCGTCTGGAGGACCGTGGACCACCATCATCAGCAAGCTCGGGATGTGATAAAAACTACTACAACACACGATCTAACATCCTATTTAGGGCGCACACACGATTAAAATGACTCATTGCGGGCATTAAACAACAATAAACAACAATAATACATACATACATACATACATACATACATTCATACACACACATACGTGTGATATTCCAATCAACACCGTGAAACAAATCTAATGTGACAAAAAGGTCATGTAACTCTGAAACTCACTCGACCGCCAAGCTCGACTGGGTTATCTCCTTCACATGCTGTTGTGTCATTGCGGAACTGAGGTCTCAGCTCTGGGAGTGTTTCCAGGCAAAATCCTGCAATTGACGTCACCACAAACAGAAATGACGCCACACCGTAGACCTGGAAACACAAACGATTTACTATGAATAGCTTTCTATATATTATAAAGAGTTAAAGATGTGTTTCAGTTCATCATCATCCAATCATCCATCCTCCATACATCCATTCATCCACTCACGACCCCGCCCAAAACACCCACCCACCATCGCAACCCACTAACCAACCAACCAACCAACCAACCAACCATCCAATCAATCAATCAATCAATCATCATTATCATCAATCATCATCATGATTGTCGTTCTTTTCAGAACGTAGGCCATTGTCAATCCTCCTCTGGCAAGTCCAATCTTGAGCTACCTTTTTTGCCTCTCTCCAGTAGAGATCAAGGGACTGGAGTTCATTTTCAGTCTCTTCTTCAGGTGTGTGTTGGTCTACTTCTCTTTCTCTTCCTCTGTGGATTCCATGTCAGGGTCTGTCTAGCCACGTTTGACGGTGCTTTCCGTAACGTGTGTCCTATTAAACCACGTTTCATATATTTGCTCTGCTGCTCCACTGGTTTCTGTTTGCTCCTTTCCCGTAGGTCTTCATGTCTCACCATGTCTTGTCAGTCTATACCCATTAACCTTCGTAGGCATATTGTGACGAACGACAAGAGCTTCCTCTATATTACCTTTGTCATTCTCCAAATTTCTGCCCCGTACAGAAGACCCGACTTGACATTGGAATTAAACAATCTTTGCTATGAATTTATCTTTATTTCACTGGATTTCCAAATATTATTCACTAACAGAAATGATGTTCTTGTCGTCCCAAGTCTAGCCCTTAAATCTGCCTCTGTGTCCCTTGAGGTATCAATGTTGCCCCCCAAATGTGTGAATGTGTTCACCTCTTCTATGTCCTCACCTACAAGAATGTCTGGCTCTGTGTTTTATGTGTTGATTTCAAACAGTTTGGTTTCTTCATGTTAATATTTAGATAAAGGTTGACTGAATGCCCTCTCACCTTATTTAGTTGTTCTTACACCTGGCTATGGCTGTGTGACAGCAGTACCAATTCGTGTGTATAGTCAGATCTTCTGTGACCACAATGATCAGTATATACCAGTCTCTTCCCCAACCTTGACATTTTCATAATTCAGTCTATCGTTACTAGAACATGCGATGTCATCGAAAAGTGTGTAGAGCCATCAAAACAATGCTTGTTCTTCAGATGAATCTGTCCTTAGAACTGCATAAATGAGATTATGAGAGACGGGTGGTCGAGAGGTTTGGATACATGTCCCCTGACTATGGAGGCACGAACTCAAATATCCGATACCGCATATTTTATTATTTCCAGGGTACAGTGGGGACGCGTGGGCTAGTGGTAAAGTGACACGGCTCACAACCAATAGGTGCTGGGTTCGATCACAACCATAGCACCGGCCGTTACCCCGGGGAAGCAAACCCTTAGAAAATGCAGGAGGAAGCTGACCCTTACATAAAATGAATGCTGAAGTTGGATGCACTGGGCCGACAGGCGCAAAATAAAAACCACAGTGCAACGCACACCCGCCTTGGGGAATAGAGAAATAAAGAGAACGCAAAAAAAATAAATATCCGGGGTACAATACAAGCCTGGCCATGCACACTGCATGACGATTGTACGTACAAGTAGTGTTTATTCCTCAGCCCTATACTTCAGACTGATCCAGACAATAGGGACAAAACTCCCCAAGAATTACGCGACTTCCGAAAAGTACTATGAGTAACATCTGGTCAAGTAAATAGGATGACCACCTTCTGACTAAGAGTTGTAAACTTCGGTATCGCATAGCTTTGTATCAATATGAGGTTAAACCAATTCTAGCCTGCACAGTGAGTGGCGAGTGTAGTGGCAGGGACAGTGACGAGAATAGGACCAATGCCACACAAAGAACACGCCGTGTGAGCTCAAACCCTTTCTAAAATAGAAGATTATGTACATCAAACTAATTCAGACTCAACCACTCACAATAGCCTAATGAGTGTGATGAAGTCAGTCTTCTGTGTTTGAAAGAAAACAATTGAAAAAACAAAAACATCGAAATATGATGCAAAATACATAAATAAAAGACGGATAACTCGGTTCCCAGTGCAATGTAAAGATACGTTGTAGACGGTCATGCATGTGCTAAATTATTTTGTACGTCGAACAGGGTAAAGTATTTCCCTATCTGTGAAAAATAATAAAAAATACAACCCCTATTACAAAAAGAAAAAAAACAAATATGTTTTGTAGTTGCACTCGTTACAATGACCTTGTCGACGCAGGTTCTCAATTTGTAAATCATTTTCTCAAGATGTTCAATAATATGTTGTGTCTTACCTGTACATGTAGTCTGTATAGTCGAACAAATCGTTTTTTCTTTTCCATTTCCAAAACATTTTCGACAAAAAATGTGTTAAGAAATTTTTTTTTTTTTCTTTTAGAGGACTTCAATTATTTTTTTTTTTTAGCAAAGTATGATATTGTGAAAATTACTATACCTAATTTAGTGAGCCATTTAGATTTCCTATTTTGAAATCTCAATATTTATATTTAAGGGGTCCAACAGGTCTACATAATCTCCCTAAAGCTATTTACATCGGCTCTGGAATAGATTTTGGAAAAATGACATTGGAATGTGACAGAGATGTCAATATAGATGACGAGTGGCTCCCCCGTTTACTATTTGCAGATGCCATCGTGCTCATCAGTCATAAAATTCTTACCGAAGACGGATGTGTCGGAGCGAAAGGTGCAAATACCGCAGTCAAACTGTAAACTAGCGACACAACGCATTCCATATGCTCACTTGTTGCAGTTTGGTCCGGCATCATTTGAACACGCCTCATATATTAATCTACCTTGGACAAGAGATAAACGTAAAACACAAAAATCGATCACGAAATCTCTAGACGACGAAAAGCAAATTAGTTTTCGTTTAACTCCATTACACCACTATACCAAGAGTTCAAGGCACCATAGTAAGAGCGCATACTTTCAATTCCATTGTCATTCTATAAATGATTTACGTATGTCAAGTGTGTAACTTGCGCAAAACAGATACCGGAAAGCTCAGAGTCACCTAGAGAGCTATGGAACGACGCGTACTGAAAATTTCGTTACGGCGATATGATCCGAAACGAAGAAATTCGACATCAAACTTTGTTTTGGGACGCTGTGGAAGAAGCGAAGTCACGTAGACATTTATGTCTGACAACAAATGGACACGTAAAACAACGTTTTAGTAACCACATGCCTATACGCGTCCACATGGTCTCCCCCCTATGCGATGGTGAGATGGACTGACTAAAGACCTAGGCCCGCACTGGTACAGCGTTGCAAAGGGTCGGGACGCTTTCATAATATCTTTGGCCTCCACGCATACGGCAAATCTGCCGAACAGATCCCGAGGATAATGTGAATGTGATTGATTATATATATATATATATATATATATATATATATATATATATATAATATATATATATATATACTTATCAAGTGTTTTTATTGTCATGTATTCTGCTCTTAATCAGTCCTAAGATTGATTGTAAGGTTGTCTTTTAGATTTAGGGTACTTAATACATGTGCTCGAGTGGGAGAGAATATACAAACAGTAGAGTATCCTCTTACATAAATCATAGAATTACTCCATGAACAAACTAAATGGCGAAAAGAGAAGACTAGACATACAATCGTTTACGAAGAAAAAAGACTATTTGACGTATGGTCAAGAGAGACGCACGATTCAGACAGTAATGTTTAAATTTAAATTCATGTGATTATACGCGAGATCAGCTGTTTGTGGACGAGGGATGCGTGTGAAAGACTGAAGGTTGGAAGAGGGGAAAAAATATTGTTATTTTATGGGTAAACTGTATTGTGATGAGAGACGCATGAAACAACCTCCAGTTTCCGGAAGGAGAATATATGTGGTTGTCTCTCAGCGAACTGGTATGCATTTTCTGTTAGGTAAGAATACTATGTTTCCGGAATCTAGTTGAATGTTTTAAACGAGACATTTCAGAGACAAATGAATCGAATAACACACAATAGTCTACACACTTTTATGGTTAGTTTGTTGATTATTATTCCAGCGGCATGTGGGCTCCTGCCGTTTGGCTCAATGCTATTTAGTGGTATCTGCACATATTGTTTATTTCCGAATAAAGTGTTCCATTTGTCTGGCATCGGAGGAAAAAGCTCTTTCCTATCACTGGCAAGAGCCAGCTATACAAAAAAAAATAACACAAACAACAAAACAAAACAACAATGGGCTCAACAGTTGCACAGGGATGTGTGCACTGCCGGCACTCTGGAGTATGATCTGGTTGGATTATGTTCAAGTGGCTGTTAAGTTGTATATGCTGAGTACGAAGTCGAAAAATGGTGCCATGGTCTCTCCTTTTCGAGAAATAAATGAATCGTTTATTTAATGGTTAAAGACTAAATTGTGTTGCTATGGACGGACTTCTTTTACGATCACTGCTCATTTATTCGGTGACCTAGGATGCTTTAATAAATTATGCTCTTTTCCAGGATCAATTTCACTGTACAGTTTCTCCTCGAGTGGAAAACGGCGTAGACTTCATCCTTCTTCTCAGATATGTATGTTCTGGGCTGTCTTGAAGTGGGCTTCTTCAGGGCATAGGGTACTCTTCTCGCCTGTCAGGTCTTCATCGGCAAAGCACCATTTGTTGAATCCTTTGTCCCACCTTGTAATTCCGTCTTTGGTCAAGTGCATCCACTTTTCTGCTAAGGGGTACTCCCCTTAAAAGTCTTGCCCTGCCAGTTTTATCTACCATGACGATTTGTAGACTTCATTTTCTCGGTGGTCTGTTTTCCAAGACTCGTGAGGACCAATTTGTTGGCTGCTAGCATTCTTAGTGTGGCCCCTCTCAAGTGAAATGTCCGGCTTTGGTGGACTTACCATACACATACGTTTATACCAGGATAGCTCAAAGGATCACTTGCGGGGGGGGGGGGGGGGGTAGAGTCTCCCCACCTCGGCAAGGTGATGACATCTTGGGTTGAGAGATTAATACAGCTAGCGTGCGGGATTCGCCGTCCAGCAACCAGTTATACCTCGTCCTTAAATGTAAAGTTTAATTCAAGTATTTGCATCTACGATTTCAATACCGATGGTTTTACAAGATGAGGTCGAGAACTGAGACGCTAGTCCAGTCAGGCACTGACCAGGACGTCGCGTCAGGGTCAGGCATAATACACTGACCAAGACCACAATCTCTCTTCCATGTAGCGTTTCTTTGAAACAGGTTGTTTTCAAGGTAGCCTGGCTGACGAAATGCGGATCGATGTGATCCCCGTAGTAGTGAACGCAACGCAGATAAAACCAAGCATAGCACAACCGACTAGGATTACGGTCCACCTTCATCCGCACCCACAGGATGTGAGAAAAGTTATTACAACCCAGCACTTAAAGTCCTTTTCAAGGCGCACAAAAGGATAAACTTGCTCATTGTGGGCATTAAACAACAAAAACAACATTATGAGGTTACTAACGCCATACACGCCGCTCTTTAATCGGCTACATATACGAAGCGTGTTCAAATGAAACAGGACCAAACTGTACCAAGTGAATATACGTACGATGCGCATGATGCCGTCAATTATGGTGTAAACAGCACATACCAGCCGTCAAGTTTCCAAAATTCCATTATCCTCCGACTCCGACTGGGGTCCCTCCAACTATGTTATTACACGAACTCACGCTAATTCAGACTGCGTAGCTGTATGTCGTACGATCAATGGCGCCACAAGTAATGTTTTTTTACACTGCCTTTGTAAATGTTTAACAAATTATATATACCCATAGCCTACTGTAGAAGTAGGCCATGGTATACGAGGCGTGTTCAAATAAAACCGAACCTAACTGCAACAGGTAAACATACGTAAGATGCGCATGATGACGTCACTTCTGATGCAAACAGCACATACCAACCGTCAAATTTGCAAAATTTCATTATCCTCTGACTCAAAGTTTCCTCAGCAGACCGTTGAAAACATGGCGGGTGTAATACGGAATACGTCTAGAGTTGATCTGCAAGCGGTGATTTGGTTTCAAACAGCTGAAGGATGTCAACCAGTTGACATTCATGGCAGAATGCAGGTAGTGTATGGTGACAAAAGTGTGTCGAAGACAACAGTGAACAACTGGACATCGATGTTTAAAGAAGGAAGGGAAGTAGCGTTCGATCTTCCGAGACCAGGTCAGTCGCATATGGTTGCGTCAGAAGATGCCATCTCCAAAATTGATGCAGCAATTCGGGTCACCATACACTGCCTGCATTCTTCGATGAATGTCAACTGGTTGACAGGGGACGGCGTGGCCTAGTGGTTAAGTGGCACGGCTCATAACCGGAAGTCGCTGGGTTCGATCCCCATCACAGCACCGGCCGTTACCCCGGGGAAGCAAACCTTAGAAAATGCAGGAGGAAGCAGACCCTTACATAAAATGCATGCTGAAGTCGGATGCACTGGGCCGACAGGCGCAAAATAAAACCACAGTGCAACGCACACCGCCTTGGGGATAAGACAAATAAGGCGAAGGCAAAAAAAACAACAAAAAAAAAAGAAAATGGTCGACATCCTTCAGTTGTTAGAAACCGAATCACCGCTCGCAGATCAACTCCGGACGTATTCCGTATTACACCCGCCATGTTTTCAACGGAAACTGTAAGTAGGAGGATAATGAAATTTTGCAAACTTGACGGTTGGTATGTGCTTACACCAGAATTGACGTTATCATGCACATCGTATGTATTTTTACTTGGTGCAGTTAGATCCGGTTTCATTTGGACACGCCTCTTAAATACAAAGAAGAGTACTTTATTCAACATTTTAGAAATTGTCATGACGGAGTTACAATCAATACTGTTCCAGGATTTGGCGCCAAATGTCTTGTCCCACATAGAATTGCTAGACAAGTTCAGAAGATTCCTCCAACGTTGATTTATTGAAGTTCAAAGAGGTCAAGGACTTTTCGAGATCAAATCCTTGTAATCAGGGAGGCCGGGACACACACACACACACACTGCGTGTTTGTCTCCACGTTTTTTTGTTTACAAAGATTTTGTTCTTGTTGTTTAATGTCTTCAGTGTGTAGGATTACTCTTTGTGAGACTTAAAAAGGGCGTTAAGTAGTTGGTTGTAGTAGCTTTACTTACATCCCGAGCGTGCAGATGAAGGTGGACCGAGGTCCCACAGGCGGTTGTGCTATGCTTGGCTTCATCTACGTGATACTTACTACAACAGGGATGCTAGGAAATAATTGTTTTAGTCACAGAGTAGTTAATGCTTGGAATGCATTGCCACGGGAAATAGTGGAGGAATGTTCAATTAATTCATTCAAGAATAAATTTAACGAGCATAGTTATTTTTAGATCAATTCAAGTAAATGAAACTGTTTCTACGCAGCATCTTCTAAAGCAGTATAACGATGTTAAGTAAGTTAAAAACACCCTGCTTCCAGGCAGCGCTGCGTGAGAAAGGGATTGTAGTGTTGGTCAGTATATTGTGTCTGACTCTGACGCGATGTTCTGGCTCTACGAAGTAACATATTAACGAGTCCATCTTAACAGACTCTTAACACTGAGGATGATAATGATCGTCCATCACAAGTGATGATAACTACTCTCTTTGTTCAGCCGCGTGGACAGTCTTTTCTCGTGCTGTGTGCACTGAAGGTGTGACACACGCTGTGATTTGGATTACAGTGAGGAAGAAACTGCGCCTTTTGTAAACCTCACTCTCTCGTCCTGAGCTACCCTCCGCCAGTGGCAAGATTTTATCGAGACGACTGGAGATATCACAGAGTGTAGATTTTTCTTCAGAGTTTACTCCCGAAGTCTTTCCAGTAAACATGAATAAGGAAAGACAGCGGACTGGGGATGACATCTAACATTGTGTGTCGTACCTTTCACACAACCGCAAGAGATCTTAGGGACATCACCCAGTGTGTGAGTGAGTTGGGCATCTCTCACTGGATGTGTTCAGCAAATTATAGTCGTGTCTAAATTTCACACACCAAAACTGACATTTGCAGCTTAGACGAAAT
The DNA here is from genome assembly GCA_036924085.1 of Ariolimax columbianus. NCBI lineage: Eukaryota > Metazoa > Mollusca > Gastropoda > Stylommatophora > Arionidae > Ariolimax > Ariolimax columbianus. The sequence continues at coordinate 19,695,652 of JAVGWX010000008.1, forward strand.
GCGCCAATGTCGTGAAGTTCAGTCGTGTGAACTAGACTGTGAAATAGTCACAAGTTTAAGCGTAGTGCTATTCACATAACCGATGTCCAGACCAGGATAATCGGACGGAAGAAATCACAAAAAGAACGAATTAACCAGTCCAAATGGAAAACAACACCACGTTTCCGTGAACACAAGAATAAGTCGTCGACTAGTGTGAATATCAGGCAAATCCGTGGTCTAGTGGCATCTATAATGAACTAAAACAGCTGTACAAAGTAGACCCTCAGCCTGTTAGGCGCAAAATATGCTGCTCTTAACAAACCACCTAACCATGGTCGGTGTTGTGCCATGTCACACAGTTAGTCGCCTCTTTCGACATACTCTCTGTGGGGCAGTGGTGCTATTCTTGTCCTTGTCCTACACAAAGACCCCGGTGGACCAATCGGGTCCATTAGCGATCAGAAAAGTTACATTGTGAAGACCGCGAGTTATATATAGGAAATATGTAGAGATTATTGAGAAGTATAACGATGAGGAAGAAGCGCTATTACACATGTCTGTTATTTGGGTTACCTTTACCTTTGGGAGTTTTAGTGCCAGGGATGTTTACTTGTATAAACATGGTCCACATGGATCAGCTGTAAATGGGTACCTGACATGCGGTTAGAGAACTAAACTGGAACCACACATAACACCTAGAAATGAAAAGTGCCCAAACACGTCCTCCCTGATGGCAGTCCCCTCAATAAAAAGGGCCTACATGAATCACATGTCCACACCGCTCGGTTCCCATTTCATGAGGGTCAACATGAACATGTGCTTATTCCTCGGTTCACTTCTCTTTTCCCTTCCGGACCCTCCATCCACTTCCCATTCACCTCCCCTGGCATCCATTTCCTTTTCCTTCCCTCCCCTCCATTCCCTCCTCTTTCCTCTCCATGGTCTCCATTCACTTTCCATTCACCTCTCCTCCTTCACTCTTCCTTCTCCTCCCCTCTCCTCACCCCCCGTTACCGCTTTTCCTCCTCCTTCCCCTCACCCCATTCACTTTTCCTCCCCTTATTCACTGCTCCTTCTCCTCACCTCCGTTCTATTCACATCCCCTCCCCTCCATTCCCTCCTACTTTCCCTCCCTACATTCACTCCACATTCAACTTCCTTGTCATCCATTCCCTACTCCTTATACTCCCCTCCATTCACTCCTCTTCTCTTCATTTACTCCCCTCCTCTGTCTCCATCCCCTCTACACTCCCCTCTCCTCTATCCAATCCACCTGCCCCTCCATTAACTCCTCCTTATCCTCCTCTTCCCTCCATCCACTCCTCCTCCCCTCCATTCACTCTTCCTTACCCTCCCCTTCCCTCCATCAACTCCCCTACATTCACTCCTCCTTACCCTCCCTTCCCCCCATTCACTCCCCACGCCCCTGTGCTCAATTCACCCCTCCGTACCCTCCCGTCCCCTCTATTCACACCCCACGCCCCTATCCTCAATTCACTCCTCCTTACCCTCCCTTCCCCTCCATTCACTCCCCACGCCCCTGCCCTCAATTCACTGCTCCTTACCCTCCCCTTCATTCCTCCCCCACGCCCGTGCTCTCAATTCACTCCTTACCCTCCCGTCCATTCAATCACCATGCCTCCATTTACCCCTCTTTACCCTCCCCTCCCCCCTCGCTCCCAATTCACTCCTTACCCTCCCCTCCATTCTTCTTCTTCTTCTTCGTACGCAGTCAGACAGTAACCATTATTTTTTCGAAAAAAGCGGCGGTCATCCTGAGGCTGTCGCCACTGCCATACAGCTTGTCTTGTGGTTCCACTGGTGATGGCCACATCTGCTCTCTCTGATCCTCGTATGTCGGGCAGTTCTGCAGCAGATGTTCAGCGGTCATTTTACCAGTACCGCACGGGCATTCGTCGGTACCACTTATCTTCAATTTGTTGAATAGGTGGTACCTCAGTCTATTGTGGCCAGTGCGAAGTCTGAAGACAACGACCTGCTCTCTTCTGTTCAACTGGTAATAGGCATCGTTTTTGGTGTAACCAGTATGTTCGGTTTCCCATTTGGTCATGTATCTGGCTTTGATAAGCCGTTTTGACTCTTCGTACGTCATACTAGTATCTGTTTGTGGTAGTCTTGCACCTTCTTTTGCCAGTCTGTCTGCCTCCTCGTTGCCTTGGATGTTGCAGTGTGATGGGACCCACTGTACCACTACCCTTTTTGGTGCGGAGTGCTGGCATAGTTGGCAGAGAAGTGCTCTTAAGTCATTGAGCTCAGTGTTTTTCTGGCTTTTTAGCGCTGTGACTACGGCGAGAGCATCTGTAAGCAGGACTATATGGCTTTCATTTTCTTTGTGTGTCACCATTTCTTCCACTGCCGCCCTCAGTGCCTCTGCCTCCGCTCTGAAATTGCTTGTGTACTTACCAGTAGCGAATGACAGTGTTATTTGTCTGCCATTTGGTAGGTTCAGGAATGCTCCTGCCCCTCCGTTCTGTGTAGTGTTTGTTACAGAACCGTCGGTGTATGCATGGGTCCAGTCCATTCAATTACCACGCCTCATTTACCCTTCTTTACCCTCCCCTCCTCTCACTCCCCACGCTTCTGCCCTCAATTCACTCCTTCTACCCCTCCCCTGTCTCCATTCACCCCCCCCCCAGATCAATACTCAAGCCCTTCACCCCAGAGCCCCGAAACCGATGATCTTCACAAAACACCAAACTGTACTCAGAAACATACAAACAGCCGACAGAATCATAAAGAAACAAAATAAACTCAAGACACAACAAATCCACACACACTATTATGACCACGCTTACTGCCAGTCCAGACGTCTACTGGAAGAATGTATACGGCTGAGGAATAAAGGTCACTTGCAGCTGTCGCGAATCAGCTGTTCTTTGTCCAGGACAGTGTCTTTTTTTACATTCATTAGTCTTTGTGCCAGACAATGTTTTTTATTTACATTTTTCACTTTTCGTGTCTGAAAGTGTTTTTTTTTACATTCTTTAGTCTTTGTTCCTGACAGTGTTTCTTTCTTTTTTTTTTTTTTACATTTTTCACTTTTTGTGTCTGACAGTCTTTTAGATTTTTAAATCTTTGAGCAGGTCAGTGTCCTTTTAACTTGCTTCCCTCTTTGTGGTTAATTGTGTCTTTTAAAATTGTTCTCTTGTTATGCCTGACAGTGCCTTTCTATATACTTCAGTCCTTATGGCTGAGAGTGTCTGTTAACATTCATCAGACGGGTTTTAACTCTCTTTCCTGGAACTACATTCTGAGATCTGCATGGTTATTCCATCACAGAAATGGAAGCGTTAATACACAACACTACGGCGATCCTTAAAATTGTCCATGTCCAGGTATATTTGTTTCAAGAAAGTTAATCCGCGGTTCGCTAGAATTATATTGTGCTGCTGGTACAAACGAAAAATGAAGCAAGTAGAATTAAAGTTGGAACTAAACCTTCCGCTGGGAAACTGAAAAGGCTAGTTCGGCCAGGCACAACATACTGACCAGGACGACGTGTCAGGGTCATGCACAACATAGTGACCAGGACGTCGTATCAGGGTCATGCACAACATAGTGACCAGGACGTCGTGTCAGGGTCAGGCACAACATACTGACCAGGACGTCACGTCAGGGTCAGGCACAATATACTGATCAAGACCAGTATCTTTCTTCCATGTAGCGTTCCCTGGAAACAGGCTGTTTTTAAAGCAGTCTGGCTGACGAGATGTAGATCGATGTAATCTCCGTGGTAGTGAGTGTCACCTAGATGAAGCCAAAAATAGCACAGCGTCCTGATGGACGGCGGCCCACCTTCGTCAGCACTCTCGGAATGTGAGGGCAGATACTACAACTTGCTATACCCCATTTTCAGATCCCACAAAAGAGTAAATATACTCATTCTGGATATTAAACAACAACAACAACAGCAACAAGAACAACAACATCAACTACATCATCATTAACAACAACAACATCAGTTACAAGAACAACAACATCAGCAACAAGAAAAACAACAACAACAACATCAGCAACAATAACAACAACTACATCATCATTAACAACAGCAACATCAGTTACAACAACAACAACATCAGCAACAAGAACAACAACATCAGCAACAATAACAACAACAACAACATCAGCAACAATAACAACAACTACATCATCATTAACAACAGCAACATCAGTTACAACAACAACAACATCAGCAACAAGAACAACAACAACAACTACATCAATATTAACAACAACAACATCAGTTACAACAACAACAACAACATCATCATTAACAACAACAACATCAGTTACAACAACAACAACATCAGCAACAAGAACAACAACAACAACTACATCATCATTAACAACAACAACATCAGTTACAACAACAACAACATCAGCAACAACAACAACAACATCAACAACAACAACATCAGCACTTCTGTTGAATACATTTCTAGACAGAACAATGGCTGGCTCAGTTATCTTACGGGAATGAGAGATAACCTCCACACATTGCTTGTTTATAACACAATAAGATCTTGCTCCAGGAAATTCGTTGTACACATACGAAATTTCGTCGAACCGAATTGAGAAATTTCATCCAAAAACATGAGAAATTTCGTAGCGCAAAATTAAAATATTTCACCCCGACACTTTCGAAATTGTGTCGGATAGAATTGGGAAATTTCACCCCAAATTTTCGAAATTTCGTCGGATAGAATTAGGAAATTTCACCCCAAACTATCGAAATTTCGTCGCACAAAACTAAGAAATTTTACCCCACACTTTCGAACTTTCGTCAAACAGGATTGTGAAAATTCACCCCCCAGACTTTCCAAATTCCGACGGCCAGAAATAGAAAATTTCACTGCACACTTTCGAAATTTCGCCGGACAGAATTGGAAAATGTCACCGCACACTTTCGAAATTTCGCCGGACAGAATTGGAAAATTTCACCGCACACTTTCGAAATTTCGCCGGACAGAATTGGAAAATGTCACCGCACACTTTCGAAATTTCGCCGGACAGAATTGGAAAATGTCACCGCACACTTTCGAAATTTCGCCGGACAGAATTGGAAAATTTCACCGCACACTTTCGAAATTTCGCCGGACAGAATTGGAAAATGTCACCGCACACTTTCGAAATTTCGTTCGACAGAATTGGAAAATTTCACCGCACACGTTCGAAATTCCGTCAAACGTGTAATTGGGAAACGTGATTATACGGCGATCATACGTAACTTTCTTTCGATCCAGGTGTTGGCTATCATGTTTTCTAAATTGTGTTATTGTTTAATTAAGGATTGGCTTGTCTGTAGCGCGTGCACCACTTTCAGACACAAAAGTCTGGGCTTCCACCAATGCATGATTGGTGTATTCTTCTTCTTCTTCTTCATCGTACGCTGTTTACAGCGATATTTACGTTGCACTGTTTTATTTTGTTAAGCCTGTGGCTCAGTGCATCCGATTTCAACAGGCGTTTCTGTAGGGTTGCCCTCCTTAGCCTTTGGCTGTCCCCAGCCAAACTGCAAGGCAGCAGTTGTTTTTGGTCAGAGTTGTCTCTCTTGGGAAGTTGTCTTGCAGGACTATCGAGTCTTCCCTATTCGTGTCTATAGGGTTTGGCAATGATATGATGGACTATGTACTAGTTTGTACTATCCCGGAAGAGAGGCAGTCCAGTGTGACTTTGTCCCAGGATCGTCACGTCCTGCAAGAAACGTAGCATATGCATGTGAGTGAGGTATCTCTTTGCTCCCTTTATTTTCTCGGCTCATCTGCAGTGATGGTACGCCTAGCATTCCCTGCCACCCGGGAGGTTGTCACAATAGGGCAGGAGGTGCAATGTCCGCTGGACTGCATCTCTTCTGCGTCCATTGGGATGACTTACAGCAGACAGAGGCAAAGAGCGAGGCAAGAGTGCATTTTGCCAGGTGCATTTCTGCGGCTCGATCGGGCCGGGCTGAGACGCAAGCCCCAGCCATGTCGTAGCCTCCCATCACAGCGGTGCTGAGATTTAGGGCGGGATTATGGCTTAGAGGCGTTTGGCCGTAATCCCTCAGATGGTAGCTTATCAGCCAAGCACGTGGACCAAATGTCAGCGACCTGTGATTCCTCTCGAAATAGTGCATTTGACCAGGGGACAAGCCTGGTCTTGCACGGAGATGTTGTTCGCCTGGGGAGCGGACATATCTCATGGTCAAGGGTTGAGTCTCAGCAGTTCGCAATGAGGTAGCTGATCTACTGCTTAGGGCACCCCGACCGAGAACTAAGTTGTCTACAAATGGTTTCATACCTCATCGCCGTATGGGGTGAATATCGAGCAGCTTCCCGCCCGCTTTGATCAGCGGACGGCAGAGACCTCATTCTGCGGCTCGACCGGGTGGGGCTGGAACGGGGGCCCCAGGTCCCCACCATGTCGAAGCCTCCCTTTGCATTCGTGCTGAGCTGCTTTTGGGCGGGATTTTGGCTTAGAGGCGTTCGGCCGTAATCCCTCACCTTGTAGCCTCGCGCCGTTGGCTTATCAGCCTAGTACGTGAACCAAATGTCTGCGGCTCCTCTCGAGTTGAGCAGGATTACCGTAGCAACGCCCTGTCATTAGTAGGGTAAAACTGACCTGTCTTCCGATGGTCTATTTCCAGCACCCGTTCAATATTAGCCAGGACGTATCAATAGAGGGCTTTTAGTTTGTCAATGGCCAAGTTTCTGGAACCTGCGATTTCTGCAGGGTTAAGACCAGATTACCGTAGCCCATCGACATTTGATAGGGCAGACAATTGAAAGATGCGTCGCCGGCACATGAGGCCATGCGATCAGCACAAAGTTACCCAGAGTCACCAGTGGGGACGCCGCAACCCCGCTAGGAGAAACGACGATTGGTTTTGAACTAATTAAAAGCGCTCTTTCCGCGAGGGTCGGCGCTTGGTAAGCATGTATTAGCTCTAGAATTGCCACAGTTATCCAAGTAGGATCGTGTCATCTAAGGAACCTCGACTGATTTAATGAGCCATTCGCGGTTTCACCGTGAGACAGTGTGAACTTAGACATGCATGGCTTAATCTTTGAGACAAGCATATGACTACTGGCAAGATCAACCAGATATCTGTCGGAGACGTACGTACAGCACACACGGTCGGCGGAGGACGGGTGTGTAAAAAGCCTCACTGGGACGGCCGCAGGGACCGACTGACGGGACGGACGGACGGTTGTTCCACCCGTCCCTCACTCCGTCGACCTAGGACCGCCTGACAGGGGCCCCCTACACGCACCAGACGACCGACCGACCGGGCTCGCTCGAGGAGGGATGGCAGCGCTCTGTGCAGAACGGATCCCAACGACCTCGGCGATGAATTTCACGGGGACTAGTGACAATTTGGCCTGCCGGCCTGCCCTTCTCCCGAGGGTTGGTCCCCGGGAGAACACAGGGCCTTCAGGCACGATTACTGCTTTCCATTTGCCGGTCACAAGCTCTTTGCGAGAGTCGGACCATCAGCGAGACGAACTGTCGAGCTCTGCTATAAGCCTTAGATAAATCACCACCGACTGACAACGTTTCTTTATACGGATTAGAGCAGCGCACCTCGGTGGAGGAGACGCCAAAAAAAAACCGCATCCCGAAAGCTCAACGGGGAAAGGCGGGCAATCGTTTTCCGCAAGCCCGCGTATCGCTCCGCCTGGCGGGACTGAGATCGCTTTACGAACACTGGTTGAAATTGAATCGCGGCGGCGAGACAACTACCCCAGATGATTGGTGTATTCATTTTATGGGATTAAGGCATGGATGTTGTTTTCCGAGCTCGAAAAGCGTCAGCCATGCTGTAAATTGATAGCTGACTTACTTTTAGGGAAGCAAAAACAGCGAGGAAGAGGATTTATTACATCGCAAAAAAAACGTTGAATTGTAGTAGAAATATGTCCTCAACACTTCATCCCCAACGGTAGTTTCTACTACTGAATTGATTTTTCTGTTTTAGACTGAAGAGTGTGGAGAAATAAGATCGAACCCTGTCCTTCTCTCGAGGTACAAACACTCCAACGGCCCTGCCACTAAGATATATAAAGATAGGATAAACAATAGAAAGGTAATGGTAGACACAAATCGAACACTGCCGTAAGGGATAAGGTGCTATAGAGACTTCTTTGCACGAAATCTAGTATATGTTGGGGTCACTAGATGACACCCTGGAAACTAGTATTCAAACTGCTAGGTGGAGGAATACCGCCAAGCTCTGGTTAATTGTTCTCATCTCTTGCTCTATGGTTCTTCGACAAAATCTTGTCAGCTCGGCTTCTCTTTGCCCTTCCCTCTGGGGTTTATAGAAATGAGGGTCTTTTCGTGATCTCATGGTATCTTCTTAGGACACAGCTAAGCATTACCCTGTCAATTGTACAGTTATAGACAAGAGTTCTTCTAACTTCTCTGCAACTTAGACGGAGTAGAAACACGAACAAGAGAAGACACGGCAAGAGTGTGCAAGAATTCACACTAAAACTGGTTAATTTTCAACCAAATAATTCTTTTTCTTCGTCGTTCGTTCTCAATCTCCCGCTACCAAGTCCTGATCGTTCTCAATCTCCCGCTACCAAGTCCTGAACGTTCTCAATCTCCTGCTACCAAGTCCTGAACGTTGTCAATCTCCCGCTACCAAGTCCTGAACGTTCTCAATCTCCCACTACCAGGTCGTCAACGTTCTCAATCTCCCGCTACCAAGTCCTGAACGTTCTCAATCTCCCGCTACCAGGTCCTGAACGTTCTCAATCTCCCGCAACCAGGTCGTCAACGTTCTCAATCTCCCGCTACCAGGTCCTGAACGTTCTAAATCTCAGCTACCAAGTCCTGATCGTTCTCAATCTCCCGCTACCAAGTCCTGAACGTTCTCAATCTCCCGCTACCAGGTCCTGAACGTTCTCAATCTCCCGCTACCAAGTTCTGAACGTTCTCAATCTCCCGCTACCAGGTCCTGAACGTTCTCAATCTCCCGCAACCAAGTCCTCAGAAGGGCTTTGCAAGTAGCAGGATGTAGTCGAGAGAGCGGAATGCATTGTATCGTAGTTTACAGCTATTTCACATTTCGGTCCGATACATCCGACTGCAGCAAGACATTTTCAAGTACCGGGTTAGCCTGTACTCTTCGATCCCTTCTCCTTAGCCAGTCTGCCCTGTTGCAGCCTGTTATCCAGGATCACCGCGTAGAGGTAGAGAAGGATCTTGTCAGCTCTGGTTCGCTGGCCCCGACGCTAGTACTCAGCCATGAATCGCTGACCGCTACAGCTCATGCGCTGCTCAGCATCTTGACCTCCAACAAAGTAATGAAGCAAAAGAAAATTATGAAACTATTACGTACATACATAAACGACAACAATTGGCAGAGTGCTACCGGAGTAGAAAAAAGTGTAAAGAATAGTAACACTGTAACCTGTCAAGCATGTCGTATGAGAATTCTAAGGGTGGTTGACAATGGTGCTGGTTACTTCATTCTGTAGACACTTTATACCACACACTAAATCTAGAAAATCAACATTTGTTGAAAACCTATGCTCCACAGGGAGATGACAAGCGTTATATTGAATGTCTGATTGGGATCAAGATGCTGAGCAGCGCATGAGCTGCAGTGGTCAGCGAACCTTTGCTGACTGCTAGCGTCAGGGCCAGCGAAACAGAGCTGCCAAGACCCTTCTACACCTCCACGCGGTGATCCTGGATAACATCCTGCAGCAGGGTAGACTGGCTAAGGAGAAGGGATCAAAGAGGGAATGCTAACCCGGTACTCAAAACATGCTTGCTGAAGTCGGATGTGTTGGACCGAAAGGTGCAAATAACGCAGTCAATCTGTAAACTACGACACAACGCATTCTGTTCTCTGGACTACATTCTACTACTTAAGCCCTTTTAGGGCTTGGTAGCGGGATATTGAGAACGAGCCAAGCCAAGCCAAGCCAAGCCAATGTCTGATTGAGAACAGTCGCAAAAAATTCAAGTATCATTCCAGCACTCGGAAAACACTCCCACACCAGACAACAGAGAAGAAAGGGCAATTTTGTAATCAAACTAACCAGATGACGGATGGGCCTTGATGCGGAAACGTAATTTATAGAATTTAGTCAAAGGAAGGCAGTCACCATTCTGCTATCATTTCTCACATCAGCTATAAATGATAGAGATCTAGTGATGCGAGTTGATTGTGAGAACGACTAGTTGAATGATGATACTTTGGGAAGGGGTGGGGGTGTGGTGTGGAGGGGTGGGTGGGTAGGTGGTGGTATCTGATTAACTGAATTCGTTAACCCGACTCGTGTCTTGTCTGCAGAAAGGCGTATGCACCACCAGGATGTCCATTGCTCGAATCTGGATTACAATTTTGTCAGTTAATTATTCTATTGTTTAGTGTGTTGTGTATTTTTAGAGTGCTTACGCTGCCGAAGACGGATGTGTCGGACCGATAGTGCAAATATCGCAGTCAAGCTGTAAACTAGCGACACAACGCATTCCGTTCTCGGACTACATCCTGCTGCGCGCAAAGTCCTGTGGTCGGGGCTTGGCAGCGGGAGATAGAGAACGAACGCAGAAGAAGAAGAAGAAGAAGAAGAAGAAAAAGAAGAAGAGAGTGCTTATACTATACTTGTCTTTACGATTGTTCTCAACACTTTGTTGAGATTCAAGAAAAATAAGTGCAAATCAAATTAACCACATACGTATTTACATGAATACAAATTAACCACATACGCATTTACATGAATACAAATTAACCACATACGCATTTACATGAATACAAAAAACTCAAACGCAATTAGGTTCTTCTCAACCCTATCACCCAAACAACAACTACAATTACGACATCAAACAAAGAATTTCCCATCAACCCTCTGACTCAAACAACCATTACAGTAACCACAATAAACAACAATTCCCACCCAACCCTCTGACTCAAACATCCCATACAGTTGCCGCATTAGAAAAACAATTTCCCATCAGCCCTCTGACTTAAACAATTTCCCCTCAGCACTCTGACTTAAAAAATTTCCCCTCAGCCCACTGACTTAAACAATTTCCCCTCAGCCCACTGACTTAAACAATTTCCCCTCAGCACTCTGACACAAACAGTTTCCTCTCAACCCTCTGTCTCAAACAACCTTTACAGTTACCACACAAACACCAGCAATGTCCCCTCAACCCTCGGACTTGATCAATTTCCTCTCAACCCTCCGACCCAAACAACTCTTACCGTAACCACATTAAACACAAACAATTTCCCACTCAACCCTCAGACTCAAACAGCCCTTACAGTAACCACATCAAAGACACACAATTTCTCACTCAACCCTCTGACACAAACAACCCTTACAGTTACCACATCAAACACTAACAATTTCCCCTCAACCCTTACAGTTACCACATCAAACACTAACAATTTCCCCTCAACCCTTACAGTTACCACATCAAACACTAACAATTTCCCCTCAACCCTTACAGTTACTACATCTAACATATTGCACTAGGCCCAGGGGCGGCTTTCACATTCGATACGCATCAAAGACCGGGTAATGTATTTATATGCCAATAAACATGACATTTTGATCACCCTAGATCAATCTAAATTGATTCCCCGAGGAATATTGCTGCTGGCCTCTCTGACGATGACAAAAGGAATCAAGGAAAAGAAGAAATGAAAAGAAGAATCAACAGGACTATACCCTAGAATAGTATTTCCCAACCGCCGGGCCGCTGATTGCTGTCGGTCCGCAGAAATGTAGTTCCGGTCCCGAAAAAGTTATTTCCGACTTAACCCCTCAACTGCGGTGTTCGCATTGAGGTAAACTAAGTTCTATTGAATTGCTTGTCGTACTACCGATTTGGTAAGAGAAACCCTTTTCAGCTCTGAAAGTGATAAAAACTAAACAGAGAAACCAAATGGATGTCCATTTACCACTTCGTCTCTCAGAAACAGCGCTGCTGTTACGGTTATCAAATATTCTATCAAAGAAGTAGTAACATATTTCGTAATAACTTTACTTGAATAAAATATTGAAATTAACATACTTCGACCACATCAAATGAGACAATGGCTTAGAATAAATGATACTGACGGGTATGGTACCTATCAAAAGAGGCAGAGACAGATGACAAGGGACATTACAGAGGGTCTGAGAATGGCAGATGCGGGGGAGCTGGCCGGGGATTGAGTGTCTTACAGATAGAATGTCATGAGAGAGACGTTTTAAAGGAGCTTGCTACATGATGATGATCAGTTCAGTTCAGTTTATCCCGTAACCCATCAGATCGTTGGGGAACACACGAAGACACTCCCAAAATACCACGCCATCCCTCTCTGTCTGTCGCCGCCTGATGTATCTCACCGGGACGAAGGCCTGACCACTCAGTGATGCTGTCCACCCATCTCTTCCTTGGACGTCCTCCCCCTCTCTGCCCCGGTACGGAACCAAAGAGTATCGAGTTGGTAATTCGGTTGGACCTCGTGACGTGCCCGCACCAGGTCACATGATGATTGGTTTCTCAAAATTCCAGAAATTCTATTAATAGCATTTTTATTTACTAGTCGGTTTCTGGTTATTTTTATATAACAACAATTTTCATTTGATAATTTTAGATTTAAAAACGGATACATAAAATACTACATAAAGAGTGTTTCCTAAATTTGTGTCTTAGCGGTCGGTGAAAAATGTTTTCCATTTTCACCGGTCCCCAGGTGTGCATAGGTTGGTAAACACTGCCCTAGATGACTCCTAACGTGTTTTCTCTTACCTTTCGTGAGCAAATTTGAAATCTCATTTACTCACACATCAGATAGACGTGCAATGTCAACAGATTATGTTCCAACATCTGTAAAAATACACATGGATGGACACATATATATACACGTTCACGGAATGACGGACATATGTAGACCAGCGGACATTGCAAATCTGTCCCTCCGTGGTGACTTCCCAGGTGACGGGGAATGCCAAACGTACCGTCACAGATGAGCTGGCATAACTGAATGAGGAATGATGGAATGTGTTCTACTTCTCTGGCAGAACGTGACCTGGGACACCGACACACTGGACTGAGTGGACTAGAGGGCCTGTTATAACAAGGTAAGGTCCACACATCACACTTCATCAAATATTTGTTGCTGAATCATGACATTGGATAGGTTCAACACACTCAAACTCCAGTTATGTCGCCCTGCGAATTGTGGCTCATTCTATGACTCAAAACTGTCACTAGAAAGGACGAGATTTCAGGAAAGAACAAATATAGTCAAATGTGGCGAAGCGTCTGATGGAGATCTCAAAAAATGACTTCCAAAAATACTTCCAGCAGCGGAGACATCGAAGAAGATTCCGTTGTGAAGTAAATAAATCCTAATCATCGTCCTGTGCCTTGCCGGTCAGAGTTGACGGGCATGGATCTCCTCTTCCTGTTATCACGTGCGTTTGTGCCAGTCCTGCATGATCCCAGTCCGTGCGTGGTCCCAGTTCTGTGTTGTCCCATTCCTGCGTGGTCCCAGTCCGTGCGTGTGTGCCAGTCCTGCATGATCCCAGTCCGTGCGTGTGTGCCAGTCCCGCCTGGTCCCAGTCCATGCGTGGTCCCATTCCTGCGTGGTCCCAGTTATGCGTGGTCTCAGTCCAGCGTGGTCCCAGTTATGCGTGGTCTCAGTCCAGCGTGGTCCCATTTCTGCGTGGTCCCAGTCCTGCTTCACGGCTCCGAATCCTGAACATTGCTGAAACACAACATGTCGAGACTAGAGGCTTTCCACATGAGCAGTCAGCGGCGTATCCTGGACATCCGATGGCATGACTATACTCGTAACATGACGGTCTCCGCTAAAATAGGCCTCCAGCAAATCTCAGAAACACCTGACCACCACCGAGTTTCTTTGTTCGGTCATGTTGAACGGCTGGACAGGAAACCCGTGCCCACAAGATACTGCTCAAGTCGTTCCTCAGCGTGAAAAATCTTCCCCCGACCGGCTGAAGCCGCAGATGGTGCCGTCTCCGCACAATATGGCTCCAACAATTATGAACCCCCTCCTCCACCCTAGACGAGACCTGGAACCACACCGCAGCAGTGGGTCATTGATGTAGTCGACCGCGCAACAGGCCTCAGACGCTTAAGCGAACATTATTATGATATTGAAATTGTCCAGTAATTTCTCTCTCTGGCTCGCTCTGTTCCTTTTCCCTTTGGTTCTTTTGGTTATCAACATGTGTTGGAACCTTCTCATGACATGCCCGAAAAGGCGTCTGGCTTGACTAGATTTTTTGCGGTAAGCTGTCTCTGTGTCTTCAAGCATCAGGTTATTAAAAGGTAAAGGTCAGTCCCATTGCAACGTTTGCTGTAGTGGGTAAAGGTTAGTCCCATTGTAACGATTGCCGTAGGGGATGAAGGTCTGTCCCATTGTAACGATTGCCGTAGGGGAAGAAGGTCTGTCCTATTGTAACGATTGCCGTAGGGGATGAAGATTAGTCCCATTGCAACGATTGCCGTATGGGATGAAGATTAGTCCCATTGCAACGATTGCCGTAGGGGATGCAGGTCTGTCCCATTGCAACGATTGCCGTAGGAGGTGAAGGTCAGTCCCATTGCAACGATTTCAGTAGGGGATGAAGGTCTGTCCCATTGCAACGATTGCCGTAGGAGGTGAAGGTCAGTCCCATTGCAACGATTTCAGTAGGGGATGAAGGTCTGTCCCATTGCAACGATTGCCGTAGGGGAGAAAGGTCAGCCCCATTGCAACGATTGCCGTAGGAGGTGAAGGTCAGTCCCCTTGCAACGATTGCCGTAGGAGGTGAAGTTCAGTCCCATTGCAACGATTGCCGTAGGAGGTGAAGGTCAGTCCCATTGCAACGATTGCCGTAGGAGGTGAAGGTCAGTCCCATTGCAACGATTGCCGTAGGAGGTGAAGGTCAGTCCCCTTGCAACGATTGCCGTAGGAGGTGAAGGTCAGTCCCATTGCAACGATTTCAGTAGGGGATGAAGGCCTGTCCCATTGCAACGATTGCCGTAGGGGAGAAAGGTCAGCCCCATTGCAACGATTGCCGTAGGGGATGATGGTAATTCTTCATGAACTAAGCCACACCTATTTCAGATGTGGTGCCTGCTCCCTTCCTTGCTGTTTTTACCTTCGGAAACTCATAAGCCAGGTACTCATTTACAGCTGCGGCACCTGGTGGAGCCCCTGTAACAAGCACGAACTACGACCCGCATTTTATTCTGCCCGTCGGTGAACTGAAACCCTGCCACGCTGTTATCACAGTCCTGTAAACCAGCTCACAAAGCTTCACGCTCCGCACCACGATATTAGCCTTCTTTCAGGCCACGGAACTCTCAACAATCTTCTGTAAAACCACATTTCTTTTGCCTTCAATGAACTATCTGCTTGCTCGTTGATTTGCCCGTAACTAAATATTTCAGTTAGATTGTTCCGAGCCTATGGTCGGATACACTTTAACCAGTCCTCACATTTAGGATAATTGTTTAAAATCAAAGGACATTTTAAGAAGAGAATGTTCCATGTGGAAAACGCAACAAATAAAACTCATGAACAATGCTGAAAGAAAATATTTTGATTGACGGGCGCCATTATTGTTTTAATTAGTATTTGGTTCTAAGGAGCTTATTTCACTCCACAATTCTTTCATTTTCATTAAAAAATTAAACAAACTTAAAAGACTATTGTTATAGATGTTAATTAATATCTCAAGCCCGAACTGTTTTGTATTTTAATCAGTTTCGTCTTTGGCGGCCGCTCTAGCCCCCCCCCCCCCCCCCCCCCCCCCTCCACAAAAAAACTTATTTCTTTCACGTATTTGGCAAACCTTCTTGTGCTTTTATTGTCAAACTGGCAAACCTTCTCATACAAATGGTCTTCGCATTCGGTTTATCTCTCAAATAATGACACAAGTTTACTTTACATATTTGACAAACTTTCTCATACAACTGATTTTCGCATACAGTTTATTTCTCAAATAATCACACAAATTTACTTTACATAATTGACAAACCATCTCAGACTACTTATCACCCTCAAACAAGCAATTGGGATCAAGACGCTGAGCAGCGCATGAGCTGCAGTGGTCAGCGACCCATAGCTGACTACTAGCGTCAGGGCCAGCGAACCAGAGCTGCCAAGACCCTTCTACACCTCCATGCGGTGATCCTGGATAACAGGCTGTAACAGAGCAGACTGGCTAAGGAGAAGGGATCGAACAGGAAATGCTAACCCGTACTCAAAAAACGATTGCTGAAGTCGGATGTGTTGGACCTAAAGGTGCAAATATCGCAGTCAAGCTGTAAACTACGACACAACGCATTCCGTTCTCTGGACTACATTCTGCTACTTAAGCCCTTTTAGGATTTGGTAGCGGGAGATTTAGAACGAACGAAGCCAAGCCAAACAAGCAATGTATTGTTACATAATTCTTGCAAACCTCTATTTTTTTTAGTGAAGTAGACCCATAGTACATCCCCGTCTTCTTTGAGCAAAATACAGTTGATCCAGATAATGAATTGGAGATGCATGTGGTGTCACGCTGCTCCTCTCGTGAAGTCGACAGAAATGGGGTACTTGATCTACTCGATAATTCTCCACGTGAATGCTTACCAGACGGATGATGATCAGTAACAAATGAGAACACGGTCCGGTGGCCGGACGCCAGGAACCATCACCTGGAGTGACGCCGGATCGTTATAACAAGGCTCCATAATTAGTGGTGAATCCCCCAACCGCAGATTTGAGCTTTAGGGCATTATGGGTGGAATTATACTTCCGTGTTGTCTGTTTAGTAATTTATTACGAATATTTGTTTTTTGAAAGTGCTTCCATTCTAGTTTTGAAAAAAAGCATCCCCATGCATACACCGACGGTTCTGTAACAAACACTACACAAAACGGAGGGGCAGGAGCATTCCTGAACCTACCAAATGGCAGAAAAATAACACTGTCATTCGCTACTGGTAAGTACACAAGCAATTTCAGAGCGGAGGCAGAGGCACTGACGGCGGCAGTGGAAGAAATGGTGACACACAGTGAAAATGAGAGCCATATAGTCCTGCTGACAGATGCTCTCACCGTAGTCACAGCGCTAAAAAGCCAGAAAAACACTGAGCTCAATGACTTAAGAGCAGCACTCTGCAAACTGTGCCAGCAGTCCGCACCAAAAAGGGTAGTGGTACAGTGGGTTCCGTCACACTGCAACATCCAAGGCAACGAGGAGGCAGACAGACTGGCAAAAGAAGGTGCAAGACTACCACAAACAGATACCAATATGACGTACGAAGAGTCAAAACGGCTTATCAAAGCCAGATACATGACCAAATGGGAAACCGAACATACTGGTTACACCAAAAACGATGCCTATTACCAGTTGAACCGAAGAGAGCAGGTCGTTGTCTTCAGACTTCGCACTGGCCACAACAGACTGAGGTACCACCTATTCAACAAATTGAAGATAGGGTGTACCGACGAATGCCCGTGCGGTACTGGTAAAATGACCGCTGAACATCTGCTGCAGAACTGCCCGACATACGAGGATCAGAGAGAGCAGATGTGGCCATTACCAGTGGAACTGCAAGACAAGCTCTATGGCAGTGGCGAGAGCCTCAGGATGACCGCCGCTTTTTTCGAAAAAATAATGGTTACTGTCTGACTGCGTACGAAGAAGAAGAAGAAGAAGAAGAAGAAAAAAGCATCATCTTTTTCTGTAGCTATTACGCTTTTTTTTCTGAAAAGTTATCCTGATGGCAAAGTCATTGGTATGAAGGTTATTGCCATCAAATTTGCCAATGATCAAGCCATAGTGAGAGGATCAGTAGCAACACGCAAATACTGCCTGAAAAAATTAACAGCACATAAAAAAAGAGTTTGGAATGAAAATAAACATGAAGACAAAGACGGTGGTAATAGGCAAGCAACATAGACAAATGATTACAACCATCTACTTGAGGAAAAAAAAAACCCAGCAGAAGACTGTAGTCTTCAACTGTCCTACGACTTATCCCCATTGCTGGAGTAGTCGAGGCGTTTTATAGGCTGAGAACTACAGGCCGCTTCGATACTGCTGTCGCCACCTAGTGTGTTTGCTATGTTTGTTTATCTCACCCCCAACAGAAAAACAACATATGCGATACCGGGGATTCTAACCGCTGCTTCCCTTGTCGGCAGGCAGGCATCGAAACCATCGGCCAAGCGCTCCTCAACAATGGATAAATATTCGAACAACTACATAAGTTCACAAAGTTTAGGCAAACCTTCACACAAGATATCCGTAAGGGGAAGGAAAGTAGAACAAGGATTACCCCAACAAAAAGGGCTTCTGAGAAAAAAAATGATTATGTCAAAGAATATTAAAAAAAGAACAGATAAGAATATTAACAATTACTTATGTATGGCCAATTGCACTGTATGAAACTGCCACTTGAAATCTAGCAAAGAAGGATGAAACAATTTAGAAGGATTTGAAATGGCATGCTGTCGTAGAATGGAAAGAGTGAGTTGGACAGCGATTATACAATGAAAATATCCTTATTAAGGTAGGCACCCAAAGGCAAACATTGAGAATGGTACAGAAAGGAAGACTGAGACACAACATGCGTCATGAAAGTCTTCTACAGATGATACTAGAGGGCAGGATCTATGGGAGAAGAGAAAGGTGACGATCAAGACTCGCCTTTACACCCCAGGCATATAGAGACATTAATGTGTGAACCTACGCTGAACTTAAGAGAACTGCAGAGGATAGGGACACATCGATAGAAATGCTCATACAACTTTCAACCAGTCTTAGAACTGATCAACCCGACTTTAGAGTCAAATAGAGAGACATACTCAGACAACCTTACAACCAGTCTTAGAACTGATCAACCAGAGGATAGAGTCAAGTGGAAAGACATACTCCAACAACCTTACAACTAGAAGATGACGATTAAATTTATTAAACACTATACACATGATCCAATTGAATGTATATGCACTTAAGTAGATTATATAAAAAGATTTTATGAAAGCCCAGAACAGACGCGAGACGCGGAAATCCCGAACAGCGGGAACACCATCCCCTTCTACAAACCTCGTGTGCCCGATATGTAGCAGATGTTTTCGTGCTCGCATTGGCCTGTTCAGCCACATGCGCACCCACACCCAACAGGGAAATCTGTGACAAGGATGACGTCGGCGGTCCTCATCGACAACGATGGACAGCTATTATTATTATTAGATTATATAAAATAATTGCAATATTATATACATTTTATTTAGAAAACCTTTTTGATTTTCAAAGTGCGAGTGGCATTCTGACATGTAATGAAAAGGATGCATGAGACAAAACAAGTTGATGACATCTGTCATTTATTCAATAAACTATACCTAATATCGACCATTCTATTTTCTATCAAGCGTTTCCTGTATCCCTTGTCCCACTCTCTATAATTTTTTTTCGCGTTACATTGAACCAGATATGCCGAACCCAAACCACCTTTAGAGCAATATAAAAACAATTTAGACCGACGATGCAGCACAGTAAACCAGAGCTGACAGCAGCCAGCTACTCAAACCTGACTGCTAGCATCATGGCCAGAGAGCCAGAGCTGAGAGCAGCCAGCGACTCAAATCTAACTGCTTGCATCATAGCCAGAGAGCTAGAGCAGAGAGCAGCCAGCGGCTCAAATCTAGCTGATGACATCATGGCCAGAGAGCGAGAGTTGAGAGCAGCCAGCTACTCAAACCTGACTGCTAGCATCATGGCCAGAGAGCCAGAGTTGAGAGCAGCCAGCTACTCAAACCTGACTGCTAGCATCATGGCCAGAGTGCCAGAGCTGAGAGCAGCCAGCGACTCAAATCTAACTGCTTGCATCATAGCCAGAGAGCTAGAGCAGAGAGCAGCCAGCGGCTCAAATCTAGCTGATGACATCATGGCCAGAGAGCGAGAGTTGAGAGCAGCCAGCTACTCAAACCTGACTGCTAGCATCATGGCCAGAGAGCCAGAGTTGAGAGCAGCCAGCTACTCAAACCTGACTGCTAGCATCATGGCCAGAGAGCCAGAGCTGAGAGCAGCCAGCGACTCAAATCTAGGTGCTTGCATCATGGTCAGTGAACCAGAGCTGACAGCAGCCAGCGACTCAAATCTAACTGCTTGCATCATGGCCAGAGAGCTAGAGCTGAGAGCAGCCAGCGGCTCAAATCTAACTGCTTGCATCATGGCCAGAGAGCTAGAGCTGAGAGCAGCCAGCGGCTCAAATCTAGCTGATGACATCATGGCCAGAGAGCCAGAGTTGAGAGCAGCCAGCTACTCAAATCTAACTGCTTGCATCATGGCCAGAGAGCTAGAGCTGAGAGCAGCCAGCGACTCAAATCTAGCTGATGACATCATGGCCAGAGAGCCAGAGTTGAGAGCAGCCAGCTACTCAAACCTGACTGCTAGCATCATGGCCAGAGAGCGAGAGCTGAGAGCAGCCAGCGACTCAAATCTAGCTGCTTGCAACATGGTCAGTGAACCAGAACTGAGAGCAGCCAGCGACTCAAATCTAGCTGCTTGCATCATGGTCAGTAAACCAGAGCTGAGAGCAGTCAGCGACTCAAATCTAGCTGCTTGCATCATGGTCAGTGAACCAGAGCTGACACAGAGCATATCCCGCCTCAAAACGGTGGCCTTGAAAGCAGGCTGCTCTAGTAAAGTCTGGCTAAGATAATTGCGATCACAGTGCGAAGGTTAAGCCCGGTATTCAAAATTGCCAACATAAATAGGATGTGTGAGGTCGAAAGGCGCAGATACTCAGCCTCGCTGTAAACTACGACACAACGTCCATTTTCAGGACGAAAGCCAGAGAAGAAGAAAAGAGGTTTCATGGCCCAAGGGAGCACCATGCCACATCTATTGATTGATTGGCCTTTCGCTACAGGTGACGTATGGTTGCACCACCACGTCTACCCCGCCCCTCCCACCACATTCTTTACAGGAAATATATGTCCAAGCATTTGCCGCGACTGTTTCAATAGCAGTGGTTGTTACATGACGAGGTTGCTAGCCCTCTGCTCTTCGGTGACATGTTTCCTTGGAATGGTTAGAGTGGTCCTAATCTTTTAAACCCAGATGCCGATCAGATGAAGACATTTGACAACAAACATTTATATGTTATTAAAATTCAGATACATATTTATATATAGTATCTATGTTTTAGTGCTATCAATGCTCTTTCGTCACTAGCATCGTGTGTCGTGCCTAATGGCAACAATTATAAATGTCGTCCATAACTTTCTACAACTTCCAATGCCCTATATTTCTTTATTTAATTTTCACGAAGCTTCATTCAACTTGCAAAGTTCTACCCTTTCTCTGGTTTATATTTGTCTTTTTGTTCAACGTTTATATGTATCGGGCATTATACAAATGCTGTTTAAAAACTTTAACTCTAATCTTACATGTTAGAGTTATTTTATTTGCCTTTTTAAACATTTTTCAGGATTTAAAAAAATGTTTGAATAATTTTTACTTTAAAATTATGTTTTCTTTTCACATTAATAAAAAAAAACAACACATTATATTATATATATATATATATATATATATATATATATATATATATATATATATATACTGGAGTTAATATATTTCTATGACTCTGACAAGAGTTTATTGAGTTTCACAATCCAATCTTTGATAGATGATTGTTTGGCTGTTTATTGATCCAACAGTTTGTGGGATTATGTCCTTTGGTCCATTACCATTTAGTGGTATCTGCAAGTGTTTATGAGGTGTTGTTTAGTTCCGTACAGAGTGTTCCATTAGACTGGTCACTGAGGAATAACCTCTTTTCTAACCCCGACAAGTGCTGGACACTTAAATAAAAGATTATGTTCAACGGTTTCGCAGGGATGTGTGCACAGCCGGCACTCTGGAGTATGTTATGGTTGGATTCTGTTCAAATGGCTGACTCGTGACCTCTAAACTGTATGTGTTTCGTACGAAGTTGGGAACTGGTGCTTTGATATCTTCTTATCAGGAGGTTGATGTTGTCTTTGGGATTTGGAAAGGCCATTTGTTTGTTGATCTCTCTCCCAGTATTAAAAATTGGCAATCTGTTCTTTGAAAGATAAACTCCTAATAATAATTTTACAATCACACTACAAGGACACACAATCTCTGTATAAGACGCAGCTCAGGTGTGCCTCTGACGTCATGTTGACCACCATTGTAACCTGATATCACATTCAAATATCGAAGCAAGGGCGGGACTTTAATTGGAATTTTACAACTCTGCTGGAAATATGGCCCGCCCAATTATACTCCCACTAGACAGGTAACAGCTAGATATCTTTCATTCATTGTCTTCAACGACTTCTTTTTCTTCTGCTGCTGTAGCTGCTAATGCTGCTGCTAGTACTACTACTACTACTACTAATATTACTACTTTTACTACTACTACTAGAACTGCTGTTTCTACTACTAGTACTACAACTACTACTACTATTGCTACTGCTACTGTTACTACTACTATTACTACCGTTACTACTACTACTATTACTACTACTACTATTACTACTACTACTACATACATTTATTCAAGTCAACATATGTTATTAGGGAATGCGCACTTTCATGTTCAGCGCAAGCCTTACAAGTCTGAGGGCCATCTAAGGGAGGGGGGGGGGGCAAGTGTTTGAGAGTCTTCTGTCTTTGAGTGATTGATCTTACATTCTAGGGAGTCAAAGCTAAACATAATGGTCAAGTACTAACCTCACATCACCGCAATGCTCATGAAATCATGTTAACTTAACTTGACTTGACATGACGTGACGTGTCTTGACTTGACTTAACTTAACGACGTCTTTATGCAGGTTTAGAAGACTGTTGAGTTTGTATACAACCCGTTTCTTTGAGGTGGTTAACCGATGGGCGAGTCAATCTTAATAGACTCAAACACTAGAGCGAAGTAGACCCGCAGCCTGTTAGATGCCATCTATGCTGCTCTTAACAAACCACCTAACCATGGCCAGGGTAATGCATGTCACACAGTTAGTTGCCTCTTAAGACATGCTCTCTGTGGGGCAGTAGTTCTAGTCTTGTCTTTGTCATAGGAGGTGGGGATAGACACTGTGATCCCCGTTTTTTTAAATTCTACTGAGAAGCATCACACTGTACTACAGTTAGGAGAACCTAGGTCAGCCTTCTTTACTACGCATAGGGCATAATAATAATAGCTGTCCATTGTTGTCGATGAGGACCGCCGACATCATCCTTGTCACAGATTTCCCTGTTGGGTGTGGGTGCGATTGTGGCTGAACAGGCCAATTTGCGGGCACGAAAACATCTGCTACATATCGGGCACACGAGGTTTGTAGAAGGTGATGGTGTTCCCGCTGTTCGGGATTTCCGGGTCTCGCGTCTGCTCTGGGCTTTCACAACATGGTTGTCTTCGCCGGTAGCTACACCCGCTTTGACTGCACTTCTCCAGTCAGATCTGTTTTGCGCAAGACATTCCCAGGTGTCGATGTCTATCTTTTCAGTGAGTCTCTCAGCCCGTCTTTAAAACGTTTCTATGGGCGCCCTCTCTCGCGCCATCCCTCTCTCAGCTGGCCGTAGAGAAGCTTCTTTGGGAGCCGCTCGTCTGACATACGGACGACGTGTCCGGCCCATCCTAGTCGTGCTTTTTCTAACATTGCATGGATGCTGGGCATGTTAGCCCTCGAGAGAACCTTGATGTCAGTGACACGACCTAGCCATCAGATGTGGAATGTTCGCCTCGGGCAACCTGTGTGGAAGTGGTTTAACCTCCTTGCATGTCCAGAGTATACAGTCCGGCTTTCACAGGCGTATATCAGGGTTGGAATGATGATGGCACAGTAGACTTTAAGTTTGGTCTTGACGCTGATGCCACGACGTTCCCACACAATCGAGCGCATTCTACCAAAGTCTGTGCTGGCCGTTGCTATTCTGCTTGCCACCTCATCATTGAGCCTGACAGATCTCGACAGCGTGCTGCCCAGATAAGTGAATTTGTCTACGACATTCAGCATCTGCCCACTGACTGTAGTCTCTGGTTTTGTGTACGGCATGCAAAATGCTGGTTGGTACATGACCTCTGTTTTCTTGGCATTTATAGTTATGGAAAGGCCAAAGTTTTTGCATGCGGCCGAAAACCGGTCCATTCCAATCTGCATGTTCAGTTCTGATTTGCACATTAGAGCGCAGTCGTCAGCAAATTCAAGTTCCCTGATTATGTCGCTAGCCACTTTGGTTTTGGTCTTCATTCTTCTGGGATTGAGTAGTTTGCCATCCGTGTGGTACGTTATGGGTATTCCAAGCTCTGAAGTGGGTATTCTGAAGCCGTCTATCATCGTGGCCGCGAACATCATGCTGAACAGGGTCGGAGCAATTACACACCCTTGTTTTACTCCGTTTGATACTAGAAACATTTTAGAGATTGCTCCGCTGTCCAGTACACGAGCACATATGCCTTCGTGTAGCTATTTCACCATTGTTATGAACTTTGTTGAGGCAGTCAGACATGGACATTATCATCCAAAGCCGGGCATAATAAGAGCCCATGTAACATGCAACCAGAGATACATCGACAATAGCGGAACCATTAGTGCAAGTAGCTTCCCCACCAACACCATTTCGTATTGCATCATCATCATCATCATCATCATCATCATCATCACCATCATCATCATCATCATCATCATCATCATCATCACCATCATCATCATCATCATCATCATGTAGCATGTTCTTGGGGCAAAGTCGATCTCAGCACAGCCATTCGACATAAATCTAGATCAGCAGTTAGTCTACCCGCTTGCTCCTTGTTCATGTTTAGGGTGTCCTTGATGTATTTTGTCCATCTACCCATTGTTCGGCCTCTGCCTCGTCTTCCTGAAACAATGTCCCCCAGAACTGTTTTCTCAGTCCGCAATGACGCTTGAAATGACCGAAAAACCTCAGTTTCCGAGACATAACGTGGTTTAAAAGCCAGTTCTCTTCGACACTCATATCTTGAAAAATGGCTTTATCTATTATATTCTTTACCCAAGGTATTTTTATTCTGTAGCATTTTGTCTTGAAAGCCTCGATCTTCTTTCTTAATATTTGTGTGATGGTCCATGTCTCACATCCATACATTGCCACCGAGAATACCATGTTCTGAGGATCTTCAATTTTAATTCTTTGTTGGTATTGCGCCAGACATTTTGCAGACTATTCAGTTTCTGCATCGCTATGGACAATCGTCTCCTTATTTCCCTTGCATAGTCACCGATATGCAGATGACACAGTGATACTATCAAGAAGTGCGGAAGGGCTAGAGCAGCTACTTTCAGCCGTTAATGGACATAGTAAAGATCAAAATCTGTTCATAAACATAAACAAAACAAAGATAATGACCACCGATAAAACACAATGTCAGCATAAATTTACAGTGGGTGGTGAGGAAATAGATCAGGTTACACATTTTGAATATCTGGGCTCCAGAATCGACAAAAATGGTGACAGCTCGAAAGAAATCAGAAGAAGACTAGCTATGGCAATGCAGAGACTGAACAGCCTGAAGAAATTATGGCATTGCACCAACAAAACGATAAAAGTAAAAGTCTTGAGAGCCTGTGTTTTTCCTGTGGCAGCTTATGGCTGTGAATCATGGAGGATTACCAAAACTTCTAGACAAAGAATCGAATCCTTCGAGTCAAAATGTTACAGAAAGATCCTCAGAATACCCTGGACAGAGAAAAGAACAAATGTTGACATTCGGCAAGAGTTGAGCATAGAGGAGAACTGGTTTATCAATTCCATTTTGGCTAGAAAATGCAAATACTTTGGTCACATCAAGAGACACAACGGTCTTGGGAGGACGGTGATGGACGGTATGGTGCCAGGCAAAAGAGGAAGGGGTAGACCAAGAAGACGATGGCACCAATATATCCAGGAGTGCCTGAGTATGACAGTGGCGGAAGCTGGAGTTTTGGCAAGGGAACGAGTTTCTTTCAGACAGACTGTGATGGGAGCGACGTTCTACAAAGGACATGCTACATGAGAAGAAGTCACCATCATTTATTATCAAAGAGCCAAGGCATTCAAAGGAATCCACATGTTCAATTTCTTCATTACCAATAGTGATATTGGGTTGGTGTCACACACTACAATTCAAGCCTCTTTGCTACTACGCAATGACCAACATTTCAATCGGAGATCAAATCCAATTATCGAATTGACGTGACGTCAATATCACTCACCGTCGCACTGCAGGGGCAGACCGCCAAACATAATCAAACCAGCGAGTGTAGCGATCAAATTCTTCCAACGATGGGCTGTTCCATTTCCCGATATGCCGGTGATGTATTGTGTTCTGTTAGCAGGAGGTGACCAACTGCACGAGTCGTTGAGCTAGCGTGGAGCTTCTGACCGGGTTAGGCGATAAACAAGGAAATGTGAAAGTTTTTATCTATAATATTGCATTTATTGGTTTGTTTTGGGGACTGTAGGATTGTTAATTAAACAATTTTGTGTATATCTTTGGTAAATTTGTGTATTTGCGTTTTTCGTTTCTTTATCCGAGGATTGGTCAAATATTGATAGATTAAAAGGTAGGACTAGCGGATGCTGTATATACTTAATGCAGCTCTCTAGGTTTGGGGAAGTTGTTCAAAATAGAAGAAATAGAAGTACGCGCAAAAGTACAACAGTCATGTTAATTTAAATATAGGTTAAATACAATTAGCGGAACTAATACAGGCGGGGTGGGGCGGGGTGGGGGGAACCAGTGCTCCTATTTATCTCGTGCTGTGCAAGAGGATATGTCCCAGCGCATAGTGACCACTAGCATGGAATAGATCAAACTATATTCCACTTTTAAAAAAATGGCAACCTAAACCTGTGCACAAAGGACCGCACTATTGGGTTAATAAGATTAAAATAAGGCGAGGCTGCAGCGGTTCTGTGAATGTGTATAATGAGAAAAAAAACATGAAAGAAACTAATAAAAGTTGATTAAGGTTGAGCTTAATCAAAATTTAAAAAATGGTATGGTCAGATACCACACCGAGACGAGAACACAAACAAAACCTACGTTACGACCAATAGGCCTTCATCAGGGGCAACAACACTGAATTAACAAATCAACATATAAGAAAAAATGGTTAACTCATCTGTTTCTGGTAGTAGACGCTTCCTGTCTACGCGACCGGCTGTGTCCAGCGCTCGATTGAAACTGAATCGGAGCGGTCAAACACAAAGTGGCGGAATATGCCTGATAAGCCAATGGTGGCCAGATAGTGGTCCAGATAGGAGAAAAACGAGAAGGCAATATAAGCCGGGAGGGCGTAATATTGATATATGAGAGGGGGGAAGAGAACTGATGGAAGAATGGGGACGGCGGGGGGGGGGGGGGGACACAGGAAGACAAATAGATGGGGGCCAGTGTGAGGGTTTAAGAAAAAGTGTGGAAGATATTGATACCATTTGGTTGGAGACAGCCCATCCTCGAGATAAGTTAACAAGATCTTCGTGTGGATTATATTGAAGATAAGAGAACAAGAATTTGAATGCAGAATCCGTGAAGTGCAAGCAGGCTTCAGAGAAAACAGCGAGACCAGAGATCACATGTTCAATACGAGGAACATTTATGAAAAATGTAGAGAGTATAACGTAGATTTGTATGCATGCTTTATTGATTACACCAAGGCGATCGATCGCGATAAGTATAACAATTTTTGGAAAATCATGATAGATATATGATTTCCAGTACCCCTAATCCATCTAATCGAACCATTAGGATGAACAACAAGTTGAGTATGTTGTCAGAGTATCTGCTGAAACATCATATTGGTTCGAAGTACAAATGGAAGTAAGGCAGCAATGCATCCTTTCCCCGTACCTGTTTAACATTTATGCAGAGCACAAATGATAAGCGTTAGACAGGATGAGAATATCGAAAGTTACGCCCCCTTTACAATCCGTGAATCTAAGATCTAAAATACGCAGACAATACTGTGTTACTATCAAACAGTACAGAGCGGTTATAGCAGCTAATTGCAGCATTAGCAGATAGAGCGAAGATAAAACATATCTTTGTATAAAAAAGTAAAGATTATGACTACCGACAAAACAAGAAGTCAACATAAATTCAAGTTCAGGAGCATGTGTAAGAATAAACAAAGTAAAGATAATGACTACCAATAAAACAACGTCAACATAAATTCAAGTTCAGGAGCATGAAAAATGAACAGTTGACGAGATTTGGGTATCTGGGTTAAAGAATCGATATCAATGGTCACCGATCAAGGGAAATCAGAAAGGAAATGGCAATTCGGAGGCTAAACAACTTGAGTAAACTATTACAGAATACCAGCAAAGCAACAGAAGTGAACATTTTGAGAACCTGTGTTTTTCCAGTGGCAGCATACGGCTGCAAGACATGGACAGTTACCTAAACTTCAAGGAAGAGAATCGAATCCTTCAAGTGGAAGTGTTATAGAAAATGCCTCAAAATACAATGAGCCAAACAGAAGAAGAATGCCGACATTCGACAGAAGTTGGGCATATGGGAGAACTGGTTCATAAATTCCACCATGAACAAAAAATTAAAATACTTTGGCCAAATCAAAAGACACAACGGTCTTGAGAGAACGGTAATGGAAGGTATGGGGACGGGCCAGAGAGACAGAGACAGACCAAGAAGGTGATGGCACCAAGATGATGTCAAGGAATACTTGGGTATGACTCTGGAGCAGGCTGACTCTGGAGCAGGCTGACCCTGGAGCAGGCTGGATATTTGGCAAGAGATGGAGTTCCTTTCAGACGGGTTGTCATGTGAGCGGCGTTTACAACGGATATGCTACATGATGATGAAGCACATAAAACAGCAACGTTTACCGGTTTAATCTTTGATTTATAATAAGACAAGAGGGGATGGCGTGGGCTAGTGGTTAAGTGACACGGCTCACGACCTGAAGGTGCAATCCCCATCACAGCACCGGCCGTTACACCGGGGAAGCAAACCCTTAGAAAATGCAGGAGGAAGCAGACCCTTACATAAAATGAATGCTGAAGTCGGATGCACTGGGCCGACAGGTGCAAAATAAAAACCAAAGTGCAACGCACACCGCGTTGGGGAATAGAGAGATAAGGCGAAAAAAAAAATAAAAAAAAAATAATAAGACATGTTTTTGTTTTGTTTTTCGGACTACATGAGTATTTAGTTTTTGTTTTGGTGTTTCGTTGGTGAATTAGAGTACTGGTGTATTTTTCGTTTTATATTTTTAATGGTGTTTGTTTTTTAATGAGAACTTTGACGCGTCCATCTTTGCATCTGTGAGGTGGGGCTCAATATCACTACAGTGAGGAGAACTTAGGCCTATCTTCTTCAGTACGTTCGGAACGCAAGCAGAGTCACTTTTTACCGGTTACCAGAGAAAAATAGTCAAACGTATAAAATTCACTACGATTAGAGGAGATCGACACTGCAATCCCTATTGTGAGGGCTACACTGTAACCCATATAATAGAGATCGATACTGTAATCTCTATATCGGTACTATAATCTCTACAGTGCAGGAACGTATTGGCGAGTCTCTGATTGCACTACAACAAGAGGGGACTAGATTTCAAAACGACAAACATTCAAAACTCACCATAGCGGGTCTTGACGTCCTGGGATACTCCATAATCAACCAGACCGTCCACTGGATCTTATTCCATCCAGTCAGAGCGTTTAAATCCACATCCACTGCCTGGCTCAACAGACTGTGGTTGAAGGAGTCTAGAATGTTCTGATTTTCAATGTAGGACCGGTAGTGACGCCAGCAGCAAGCCTTAATTTCAAGTTCGTTGATCTGCCAGAAGTCCAGCTCTCTCTTGACAACAGCGCCGCAGACTTCCAGAGGCACGTGGAGCTCACCTGTTGAAAGATATCACACATTTGAATCGGGCATTGGATTGGGATCTAAGCAAACTCGACGTGTTACTCTATAAACTGTAAAACTGATCGAGGTGTTACCCTATAAACTGTAAAACTGATCGTGTTACTCTATAGACTGTAAAACTGATCGAGTGTTACTCTATAAACTGTAAAACTGATCGAGGTGTTACTCTAAACTGTAAAACTGATCGAGGTGTTACTCTAAACTGTAAAACTGATTGAGTGTTACTCTAAACTGTAAAACTGATCGAGGTGTTACTCTATAAACTGTAAAACTGATCGAGGTGTTACTCTAAACTGTAAAACTGATTGAGTGTTACTCTAAACTGTAAAACTGATCGAGGTGTTACTCTATAAACTGTAAAACTGATCGAGATTTTACTCTATAAACTGTAAAACTCATCGTGGTGTTACTATATAAAATGTAAAACTGATCGTGGTGTTACTCTGTAAACTGTAAAACTGACAGACACGGGGCTCTCTCAAGTCCTGTTGGTTTGTGGTGGTGGTCGCCGCCAGTGCTCCAGGCTAATCTAGGTAATGCACTGAGCCGGGTGTAATCAACTCAACATAGCACTGCGCTGGGGATGAACAAGTCAGGTTTCCACAGAGCTGAGTGTACCCAACTCGGAATTGCACTTTGGAAAGAGTCCACATGCAAATCTGAAACACGGTGAACTGACGATACAGGACTCCTCCCTGGGCCCTGTGAGATGGTAATCCCGAAAGGGGCTCTTCAGAATTGTTTTAGCTCGGTACTCGACATTGGATACCGTTGAAGGCATCACGATCACCTCTATGGTTGAAGGGGCCAGACACCTGTCTGGATTCTGACCGATGTAGAAAGGAAAACCACAACACCCCTCAGCACTATAAATTTAGAATCCTCGGGAGCTAATCGCTTTTGGAAGCTGATTATTATTATTAGTTATGGCAAGCGACATGACAGTCTGCTGAAAGCTATATTTGACGGAAGAGTGGAGGGCAGTCTCGCTAACGAGGTTGGGGGGGGGGAAGGGGGTGGATCTACGTGATCGTTGTGGAAGTGAGCGACGCGCAAATGAAGCCAAGAGTAGCACTACCGCCTGAAGAAACCCGTTTCATCTTCAGCAGAACGCTAGGGATATGAGGAAAGCTACTGTAATCCGCCACATTACGCCATTTGTAGGGCACACACAAAAGTAAACTTACTCATTAAACAGCACCAACAACACCACCAACAACACCAACAGCACAAACAACAGAACAACAACACCAACAACATCAACAAGAACACTACCAACACCAACAACAACAACAACAACACCAACAACAAGAACACCAACAACAACAACAAGAACACCAACAACAACAAGAACACCAACAACAACACCAACAACAAGAACACCAACAACAACAAGAACACCAACAACAACAACAACAACACCAACAACAACAACACCAACAACATCAACAACATCAACAACAACACCACCAACAACAAGAACACCAACAACAACAAGAACACCAACAACAACAACAACACCAACAACAACAACACCAACAACATCAACAACATCAACAACAACACCACCAACAACAACACCAAAAACAACAACAACACCAACAACAACAACACCAACAACATCAACAACAACACCACCAACAATAACACCAACAACAACCACAACAACACCAACAACAAGAACACCACCAACAACAACAACAAAAGGGATTGAGTGTATTTAGGTGCACCAAGTCGATTGCATGAGGCATTTCTCATTTCTAAAGAGATTTACCACATGTAGACTCAGTAACAAGTGGATAACAAAGCTTCAAGGTCGCCAATCAAATGAAGTCTACTATGAGTTAGCAGAGCTAACCATCTTTAGACTCCGCACAAGCAACAGTAGATTGCGATACCTCAAACACAACAAGCTAAAGACATGTAGATGAACGCTTTTCGCTCGCCTGTTCCCTCACGCGGAATGCGTTGTACTGTATGTTTAAGCCTGACGACCCAGTGCATCCGACTTCAGCATGTATTTCTAAAATGTGTTTGCTTCAAATAGAGGCACTGCCTTTCTGAATCCGAAAATTTGCATCATGCTGTAAGCCGTGTCACTTACCATTTAGCTATGCAGGACTCCTCCCTCCCCCCCCCCCTCCTCTCCTCGCTCTCAAACGCCGTCTTGATGTTATGGGCCGAGGCCAGGAATGAAATGAGACAAGACATAAACGTTCAGAAAATCAATTTCTGGACAACGCCGTCACGAGGGAATAGATCCGGCGAAAAACAAACAAGAGAAGATAGCAATCGAAGATGTGTAACGGCGTGAAAGAAGCACTGAGTAAACATCCAACATCTCAAACACTGAAGGAGCCAAGCTATAATTTGAGGTGACATGTTTAAGAACGGCTCACGAGCCGATTCCCTGATCCCATGTTGGGAAACTGAAAATATCGCGTTACCAAAGGAAACAGAAATAATGTCTATTGTTTGCGAATGTCCACAATGAGAAGTGTACTCTTTTGTGCTCCCTGAAAAGAACGTTAAGTGACGGGTTGCAGTAGCTTTTCTCCCATTCCGAGCGTGCTGATGATGGTGGATTTTAGTCATCCAGGCGGTTGTGCTATGCCTGACTTCATCTGCGTGTCACTCACTACTACGGGGATCACATAGATCCCTCACTTCGTTAGCTAGGCTGCCCTGAAAAGCCCGTTTACAGGGAGGGCTACTAGGAAGACGAGGTGAGGGTCTTGGCCAGTATGTTCTGCCTGACCTTGACTAAAATGTCTGATCAGTAGTTTTGGCCTGACCAGACGTTAGTCTTCCTTCCCGAAATAATATATAAAACAGGGATCTCAAAAACATGACCTGCAGGTGAAATCTTGCC
Organism: Ariolimax columbianus; assembly: GCA_036924085.1. Lineage (NCBI taxonomy): Eukaryota > Metazoa > Mollusca > Gastropoda > Stylommatophora > Arionidae > Ariolimax > Ariolimax columbianus. The sequence goes on from JAVGWX010000008.1 coordinate 19,728,421, forward strand.
CGCAAATAATTTTCTGACAAAAATAAAAATAAATAGCATCCAGTACGCAGTAAGTGACACCAGACTGACGTTCCTCTGGTCCGCAGAGAGTGACAAATATGAAACTAAATAGCAGACAGTACGAAGAACGTGGCCCGCAGACTGACGTTCCTCTGGTCCGCAAAGAGTGACACATATGAAACTAAATAGCAGACAGTACGAAGAACGTGGTCCACAGACTGACGTTCCTCTGGTCCGCAAAAAGAGTGACAAATATGAAACTAAATAGCAGTCAGTACAGAGATAGTGGCCCACAAACTGACATTCCTCTGGTCCGAGGCGAGTGGCAAACCCACTATTAAAAGCCAGACTTCACCGACGGTCTCATATTAGATTTCAACTTTGTTTATTAGTCAATGGTGATTTATTCCTTTCTTCGTTACATTGTTTTTACTAGCAATATATCATGTACCAGTTTATAGCTTAGCACACCTGCAATTAAACGTTCGGAGAAGATGCAGCACAAATAATAAGCTGGCAGCAGCCAGAGACTTATATTTGGGTGCTTGCAGCAGGGTTAGTAAACCACAGCTGACCAAGACCTTATTCCGGCTCCAAGCGGCGGCCCTGGAAACAGGCTGCATTAGTGTAGTATGGTTAAGAGAATGGGGATCGCTGGGGGAAGGCACATTTGATATCCAAAGAAAATGGCTGAAATCGGATGTGTCGGTCTGAAAGGCGCAGATATCGTAGTCCCGCTGCAAACTTTGATACAACGTCACAATTTCCTTTTTAAGACGATCGACAAAGAAGAAGAAAACGTTAGCAGCTAGAAGTAAGAGTTCAAACCAATCTACTTGTCCGAAGCTTAACAAGTATTATATATATATATATATATATATATATAAATTATATATATATATATATATATATATATATATATATATATATATATATATATATATATATATATGTTTATATATGCATTACACATACAAATCTTGTTTCTCTTTAAGTTATTTCAGAAATTTATTGTGTAATTTATAGAGTAAACTTATAAACGTATCACCTTCTACTCCTTTGCGTTCAGGATCTTTGGTCATACTATATCTGCAGGCCAGTCGCCATAATGGAGTCTGTTGTCTTCACTAGGTTAGAAAGGCTACACGACAGCTTTTGTCTCAGCTCCGCACACTCTCGCCAGGTCTGGCATCTCCCTATTGAGTGGCCATTCCCGTAGAATGTGTTCAGGATTCTGGTCCTCTGTTCCACATGGGTATTCATTGGTATGTGAGATCTTTAGTCGGTATAGTAGTTACGTATATCATCGAACATTGATACCGAAAGTAGCCCACAAGTTATCAACCTTCCACCCCGCTGGACTTCGTTACCTTTGCTGTTTCGCCGACAAGTCCTGTTAAGCGTTGTTGGGAGATAACGTTTTCTTTATTTAGACAAGTGCGTATTGTTGGTCGTAGTACATCCGTATTGTTGTCCAATAGTTAATTATTATATCTTCATCTGCGACGCGGTTTTTCTAATGAAATGTAGCATCCTGTTTATTTTTTTATGTATGCGCGTAGTGGTAGTTGATCAGGTCACATTCTCATGAGCTGACATTCCCTGAGTGACCTTGACCCAACAAAGGTGAAGCTCAGTCCCATGGCAACAATTGCCGTCCGAGATGAAGGTCGACTCTTCATATATTAAGTTGCAGCCTATGTGAGGTGGGGTGGATAGTTCCATTCCTTGCTGTGTTTACCTTCACCAACTCATATGTCAGGTACCAATTTACAGCTAGGTCGACTGCAGGAGTGGTGTTATCTGGTACAAGCCACAGCCCAGATTTTGTTTTTGTCCGTCTGTTCGAACCCTGGCACGCTGTATTACTAAGCTAGCAGGCCAGCTCACTGTCGACTAAGTTGCAAACTCTATCAGAGTAGAACGGCTTTAATCGACCTGTACTTCTAGAAGGGCATTAGCCCCTGTGCAGGTTCCATCTCTGGTGTGAGCTGGATGTAGCCAAGAGAATGATTTCCTGCTTAGCGGGCTAGGCTCGAGTAGCTTATTACTCCCATATGGAGGGTGGTTAACTGATGTGCGAGTCCATCGTAATAACCTAAAACACTAGAGCAAAGTAGACCCGCAGATTATTAGGCGCCATCTATGCTGCTCTTAACAAATCCCCTAACCACGGCCGGTATTATGCCATGTGACACAGTTAGTCGTCTCTTACGACATGCATGTGGGGCAGTGGTGCTATTCTTGTCCTTGTCATACACATAGACCCAGCAAACCACTCGGGACTTCACTCTCCACCAACAAAAAAGCCGGTTCGTCATACCAGACAGTTTGGGTATCACTGATCTGAAGAACATTGACAAAGTGGATTAAGTGACACACGAATGGAGATCTCAGTCAGATTAGTGTCAAAATTCATCAACCGGGTTTGCCAATCGATCTGCTCTATTTCTTGAGTCCCGACAGATGCTCTCAATTCTTGCATTCAAACATTGCAGGACAAATCTAGCAGCCATTAATGGAAATTAGAAAACGTGATATGAATTTCTCGAGTCCATTCGTAATTCTGATGATCCCCTACGTTTGTTTGTAATGACTTTGGTGTGAGAGTCGCTAATTACATTAGTGAAAGTAGTAGCTATGTAATTCCATCACTAAATAAAGATTCGAGCTGTGTCTACACAGACTCCCAAATATGGCTTATCCCATCTACGCATTGTTCCGCCTCTGCCTCGTCTTCCTGAAACAATGTCCCACAGAACTACTTTTTCCAGTCCGCAATGATGCGTGAAATGGCCGAAAAATCTGTTTCTGAGACATAACTTGGTTTATAAGCGTTAACTTCGACAGTCAGATCTTGCAGGATGGCTTTATTTGTTTTATTTTTTACCCAAAGTATTTTCAATTCTGTAGCATGTCTCGAAAGCCCAGATCCTCTTTCTTAATATTTGTGTGATGGGCCTTGTCTCACATCCATACATTACCACCGAGAATACGCATGTTCTGAGGATCTTCAATTTTAATTCTTTGTTAGTATTGTGCCAGACATTTTGCACACTAATTATTCTCTGCATCGCTATGGACAATCGTCTCCTTATCTCCCTTGCCCAGTCCCCATCGCTTATTATTAAAGAGCAAAGGTATTCAAAATAATCCACGTGTTCAATTTATTCATTACCAATAGTGATCTTTGGTTGGTGTCACACTACATTTCAAGCCTCTTCGCTACTGCGCAATGAACAACATTGCAGGACAGATCTAGCAGAAATTAATGGAAATTAGAAAACGTGATGCGAATTTCTCGAGTCCATTACTAATTCTGATGATCCCCTACGTTTGTTTGTAATGACTTTGATGTGAGAGTCGATGATTACATTAGTGAATGGTAAGTAGTAGCTATGTAATTCCATCACTAAATAAAGATTCGACCTGTGTCTACACGAATTCCAAAGATGGCTTATCTCAGGGTATGACAAATACAGGGCGACTAATATTTCAGGCATACCCTTGTATCTACTCACCCAATTTCCCCCATCTTGTATACACCCTAAGGGTCCACCCTTTTTCAGATTTATGGGAAATTAAATTGTAATATTTCCCGAGTAACTTCTTCTCTTTCCATCGACTTCCAATGTCAGACTGGTGGCGTCATGTTGCGCAGCAGCGATGGTGTAGTACAAATAAGGAATAACAAAGGTCGGCAAGTAATACTTAGAGAATTAGTTTAACATTAAACATGTTAAATTTAAATTTTCAAGAATAATTCACATATTTCCCCAAGCATATTACACAACCCCAAGCATGTTACACAACCCCAACCATGTTACACAACCCCAATCGTGTTACACAACCCTAAGCATCTTACACAACCCCAAGCGTGTTACACAACCCCAATCGTGTTACACAACCCCAAGCATGTTACACAACCCCAAGCATGTTACACAACCCCAACCATGTTACACAGCCCCGACTATGTTACACAACCCCAAGCATGTTATACAACGCTATAAGTAATGTCTCATCTATGACTAGGCTTGGCTTCTACGTGTTTTACCTAGTCACTGAGAGTTTTACCTGGCCCCTAGGTGTTTTACCTGGCTTCTAGATCATAAACAAATGTGTCATTCCCTGGCTTACACCTGTCCCCAACGGCACTTTAAAGAAGAGGACGATATGGAAGACGACGTCTTTCATGTTCATTCTCGGACAGTAAGCAGTTAGCTTCTTCTTTCTTCACTCAGAATATTCGAGCAAAGACAACGGTACAAATATACACATACTGCTCTTAAAACATCATTTCTGTACTTAAAAAAGAGCGAAGAAGCGACTGAGCAACAAATTAATTAGTAAAACAAAAGAGTAGTAGAAAATAAGTAGAACATATTAGTAGAACTAAACATTTATAGAACAAAGAAACAGTAGAACAATTAGGTAGTAGAACAACGTAGAAGTATAATGGGAAATTCAACCGGTTCTGACATTTACGAAATGCCGCCATATGCCTATTTTTCTCAGTCTTTGAATATTTGTTTGAGCTACGTAAGCCAGACTAACAAACTTAAAACCGTCTCAATCTGCCAAGACGGCACTTAACGAAGATCGAGTAAGAATGAATTGCCTCTTACGATAATCACGTTTGTTGGTTGCAGGCCTATTTGGACTTTTATGATTAAATATTCGGGCTACCGATACCAGACAAATATACTGATGATTGTCAACGTGTCTAACTTGCAATTGAAGTATAAAGAACATTGCTCGAATTGTGGCAATATCAACGTGTGATTGACTGCAGTACTATTCGTTTCTCCCGCACGGAATTGTCCGTCCTCGATAAATGGGAATGGGAAACTTCGAGTTTTGTAAAAATGGTTACAAAGAAACAACACCGGTATTAGACTACACCATAAAACAGCAACTAAACTGGTTTGGCCACGTAACAAGACTACCATCACACAGCACCCCCCCCCCCCCCACTCCCCCTCTCCTTCCCGACCACCCAAACAAGCAATGCCATTTGAACACAAAGCATTCCGCACAGGCCACAACAGACTGAGGTACCATCTATTCAATAAACTGAAGATAGGAGGACTGACGAATGCCCCTGTGGTACAATGAAAATGATCGCTGAACATCTGCTGGAAAATTGCCCAACATACGAGGACCAGAGAAAGCACATGTGGCCATCACCAGTGGCAACACTAGACAAGCTCTATGGCAGTGTCGACAGCCTCAGGATGATCGCTGCTTTTTTTTCGAAAAATACAAGTTGACGTCTGACAGCGTACGAAGAAGAAGAAGAAGAAGAAGAAGAAGAAGAAGAAGAAGAAGAAGAAGAAGAAGAAGAAGAAGAAGAAGAAGAAGAATCAGAAGCAGGGTACTATTTTTCATGGAATGGCCACTTATCTCAGACGACTCAGCTGTAAATGGATACCTGACGAATCATGTGCATATTTCGGAGTGGCCGCGGTAGTTAACAGAGTTCGTGTTCTGATATCTAGGAAAATGACAGCACATATGGCCCCCCCCCCCCCCCTACCCCCCAGGTGAAGTTAGTTCTAGACGCTATTTTCATTGCATTGAAAGAATCAATACATCAGGTTCTAGATGATCTGTGTTTCTTTGGACAAATACTGATTGTCCCTGACTGTATGCAGGGTTGAAAGTAGACGTTCCATTGTTGCTTTCTGACATGCTAGTTAAATATTGGGAATTGATTTCTGTCGTAAATGATTGAAGTTCACATCGCTAAACCGCAAGCGTTTGCACTTTAATACAAAAATACTGTCGGACGATTTGAATACTAGGGGCATGACTTATCTTTTTCCCATTAATCTTCTCCCATCCTAGCATGACCTTTGTAGAACGTCGCCCCCATCATATCCCGTCTGAAAGAAACTCGATTTTTTGGTCAAATCTCCACCTGCTCCATTCATACTCAAGCATTCCTTGACATCTTGGTGGCAACGTCTTCTTGATCTGCCTATGCCTATCTTGTCTGGCACCATACCTTCCACTATCGTTCTCTCAAGACCGTTGTGTCTTTTGATGTTGTCAAAGTATTTCAATTTTCTGGTCATGATTGCATTTATGAATCCGTTCTCCTCTATGTCAAACTCTTGTGGAATGTCTGCATTCCACTTATTTCGGTCTATGGTATTCCCATGATTTGTATATAACATTTCAATCTGAAGGACTCGATTATCTTCCTTGAAGTTTACGTAACTGTCCATGTTTCGCAGCCATATGCTGCCCTACGAAAAACATATGTCCTCACAGTTTTCACTTTTGTTGGTTTACTGGTGTCCTGCTTCAGTTTCCTCAGGTTGTGTAGCCTCTGCATTGCTATTGCCAATAGTCTTCTAATTCATTGTTGTCAATTCTGGAGCCCGGATACAATAATTTCGTAACCTTTTCTATCTCCCCGTGCCGAATTTCTATTTATGATTCTTCTTTAGCTATTCTAATTATTCATTTCGTGGGCAGACACAGATGTGTTATTACCCTCGATATAAAAGTAATATATGCCTCACTCAAGTTCTCAAGGTATACCTCTTTGGTCAAGAAACAATTGCTCTAGCAACTTGACCACTAGTTCCTCTCATAAAACACTGTACAATTGGACTCATTCTATATGCTGCGGTCGTGGAGGGAGTGTTGGACACTTCCTTGCACTAAGCTTCGGTTTTATTATGAGGTAGTGTAAAAACAACTTTCCTCCCTGCATTTTCTTTCATAAGAGTAAACAGGTACCCATTTACACCTGAGTTAACGACTGAAGAATGCGATAACGGGAATCGAACCTGATACCTTTACTGCTAGAAAAGTTAGCTTTATCTCGTCACTGCGTTAACAATTTCCTAAAACAATACCCTCCAAACAAAACCTACAAAAAACAGGAAGAAAAACTGAAGAATAAAGTGTGTTATACAAAACAAGCAAACACAGAAACAGGGAACCTGATACATAAAGCAAATACAAGTCAATGAGAACGGTGACAGGCAACACAACTATACAGCATCAACAACAAGAAACACAGTTAGCAAATGGCTGCTCGGTTTATCATCATGTCCAGACGCAACATCCTTTGGGTATTTATCGATTGCTGAAATCTGTACTCGTAAATATCAAGTATGAGTGGAGGAAGGGGAGAGGGAGAGATGCAGCGAGAGAGAGATAGAGAGAGAGATAGAGAGAGAGAGAATAGTGTCTTGCTGTTGTTTCAAATTTTTATAGCTCCATAGCTAGTACTGCTGTCGGAGATGAAGTGTTAATAGCGTTATTGTACTATTGTTGATGTCCGTGGCTGCAGCGGCTGCGTTTGTCCCTCTTAACAATGCGTCTTAGGTAGCAGGTTCCATGGTCAATACAATATCCCGAGGTGTGCTCAAGAAGGTGTACCTCAGTCGTCCTGACTGCTTTTTAGTTTTAATTTTCCCTCTTCCTCCTCTTCTTCTTCCTCCTTCAACTTTTCCGATTCCTGCTACTCTTCCTCCTCTTCTTCTTCCTCCTCCAACTCTTCCTCCTCTTCTTCTTCCTCCTTCAACTTTTTCTATTCCTGCTACTCTTCCTCCTCTTCTTCTTCCTCCTCCAACTCTTCCTCCTTCAACTTTTTCTATTCCTGCTACTCTTCCTCCTCTTCTTCTTCCTCCTCCAACTCTTCCTCCTCTTCTTCTTCCTCCTTCAACTTTTTCTATTCCTGCTACTCTTCCTCCTCTTCTTCTTCCTCCTCCAACTCTTCCTCCTTCAACTTTTCCTATTCCTGCTACTCTTCCTCCTCTTCTTCTTCCTCCTCCAACTCTTCCTCCTTCAACTTTTTCTATTCCTGCTACTCTTCCTCCTCTTCTTCTTCCTCCTTCAACTTTTTCTATTCCTGCTACTCTTCCTCCTCTTCTTCTTCCTCCTCCAACTCTGCATCCTCCAACTCTTCCTCCTTTAACTCTTCCTCCTCCAACTCTTCCTCCTTCAACTTTTCCTATTCCTGCTACTCTTCTTCCTCTTCTTCTTCCTCCTCCAACTCTTCATCCTCCAACTCTTCCTCCTTTAACTCTTCCTCCTCCAACTCTTCCTCCTTCAACTTTTCCTATTCCTGCTACTCTTCCTCCTCTTCTTCTTCCTCCTCCAACTCTTCATCCTCCAACTCTTCCTCCTTTAACTCTTCCTCCTCCAACTCTTCCTCCTCCAACTCTTCCTCCTTCAACTATTCCTATTCCTGCTACTCTGCCTATTCTTCTTCCCCTTCTTCCTCTTCCCCTTCTTCTCTTCCCCTTCTTCCTCTTCCCCTTCTTCCTCTTCCCCTTCTTCCTCTTCCCCTTCTTCTCTTCCCCTTCTTCCTCTTCCCCTTCTTCCTCTTCCCTTTCTTCTCTTCCCCTTCTTCTCTTCCCCTTCTTCCTCTTCCCCTTCTTCCTCTTCCCCTTCTTCTCTTCCTCTTCCCCTTCTTCTCTTCCCCTTCTTCCTCTTCCCCTTCTTCTCTTCCCCTTCTTCCTCTTCCCCTTCTTCCTCTTCCCCTTCTTCTCTTCCCCTTCTTCTCTTCCCCTTCTTCCTCTTCCCCTTCTTCCTCTTCCCTTTCTTCTCTTCCCCTTCTTCTCTTCCCCTTCTTCCTCTTCCCCTTCTTCCTCTTCCCCTTCTTCTCTTCCCCTTCTTCTCTTCCCCTTCTTCCTCTTGCCCTTCTTCTCTTCCCCTTCTTCTCTTCCCCTTCTTCTCTTCCCCTTCTTCTCTTCCCCTTCTTCCTCTTCCCCTTCTTCTCTTCCCCTTCTTCTCTTCCCCTTCTTCCTCTTCCCCTTCTTCCTCTTCCCCTTCTTCCTCTTCCCCTTCTTCTCTTCCCCTTCTTCTCTTCCCCTTCTTCTCTTCCCCTTCTTCTCTTCCCCTTCTTCCTCTTCCCCTTCTTCCTCTTCCCCTTCTTCCTCTTCCCCTTCTTCTCTTCCCCTTCTTCTCTTCCCCTTCTTCTCTTCCCCTTCTTCTCTTCCTCTTCTTACCCCTCTTCCATTCTTCCAGCCTTCTTCTTTTTCTTCGACGACGATCTTCATGGAAAGACGTTGTGCCGTAGTCTACAGCGAGGCTTCACAGTCTGCGCATTTTAGCCGAAGACATCAAATTTCAACTTTATTGTGTACCGGGTTTCTCTTCGCACTGAGAGTTCTATTCTTTTAGCCAGACTACACTAGTGCAACATGTTTTCATAGACGCCTCTGGGAGGCGGAATATGGTTTTGGTCAGCCCTGGTTCGCTGAGCCTAATGCAAGCAGCCAGCTATAGTCGCCAGATGCTGTCAGCTCATTCACTGTGCCACAACTTCGTCTCCGTCCTGGCTGTATACAATGCGAGGCTAGTCATTAAGTTCATCACTATGGTGACCACTGTGTCGACTCCCACCTCGTCGGTTAGGTTCTGGAATCAACGATGACAATGTGGGGTCTAGGTCAGCATGTTTCAACTTGCATTAGTCTACCGGTCTAACATCCTGACAGCATTAGTCTACCATCCCTACAGCATTAGTCTACCATCCCTACAGCATTAGTCTACCATCCTGACAGCATTAGTCTACCATCCCTACAGCATTAGTCTACCATCTCTACAGCATTAGTCTACCATCCTGACAGCATTAGTCTACCATCCTGACAGCATTAGTCTACTATCCTGACAGCATTAGTCTACCATCCCTACAGCATTAGTCTACCATCCCTACAGCATCAGTCTACCATCCCTACAGCATTAGTCTACCATCCCTACAGCATTAGTCTACCATCCTGACAGCATTAGTCTACCATCCCTACAGCATTAGTCTACCATCCTGACAGCATTAGTCTACCATCCCTAAAGTATTAGTCTACCATCCTGACAGCATTAGTCTACCATCCTGACAGCATTAGTCTACCATCCTGACAGCATTAGTCTACCATCCCTACAGCATTAGTCTACCATCCCTACAGCATTAGTCTACCATCCTGACAGCATTAGTCTACCATCCCTACAGCATTAGTCTACCATCCCTACAGCATTAGTCTACCATCCTGACAGCATTAGTCTACCATACTGACAGCATTAGTCTACCATCCTGACAGCATTAGTCTACCATCCCTAAAGTATTAGTCTACCATCCTGACAGCATTAGTCTACCATCCTGACAGCATTAGTCTACCATCCTGAAAGCATTAGTCTACCATCCCTAAAGTATTAGTCTACCATCCTGACAGCATTAGTCTACCATCCCTACAGCGTTAGTCTACCATCCTGACAGCATTATTCTACCATCCCTAAAGTATTAGTCTACCATCCTGACAGCATTAGTCTACCATCCCTACAGCATTAGTCTACCATCCCTACAGCAAGAGTCTACCATACTGACAGCATTAGTCTACCATCCTGATAGCATTAGTCTACCATCCTGACAGCATTAGTCTACCATCCCTAAAGTATTAGTCTACCATCCCTAAAGTATTAGTCTACCATCCCTAAGTGTACTAGACCACATCTTGCTTGAAATGGGAATGGGTGGTGCATTCCCTTCCTCCCTGTTTTCTTTTACTAGCAGGAAAAATCATACACCCGTTTACAACTGAATCAACTTTGGCACCTATATAGTGGAGTTTGAACAGAGTATCTTTGCCACGTGAAGCCCGCGCTCTACCATACTGATACTCAGACGTTGCTTGATGAGATAGTTATCGATATCCCGGCGCTGCAAGACCCCCCCCCCCCCCCCCCCCCCCCTCAATTCTTTCGTTTTCTTCTGATCCTCCAAATAAAAGTTGTACACAATTTTATATCAAAATTTTGCCGTCAGTGTTGATCCAATCCCAAGATAGAAGGATCATTTAGAATAGGATATATTGATTGAAAATAAAAAAAAGCGCTACAAAAGATAGTTCTAGAAATTAGTCACTAGGAATGGACGGCGTAACAGCTGAAGGAATTAAAGCATGTGTGATGACAGGATTGACGTGGTTAAAGAAAACCTGTTCAACAGCATAAAAGGAAAGAAGGGTACTATACAATTGGAAACACGTTGAAATAGTACCAGTGCAGAGGAAAAAGAAATGGATATACATACAGAAGTCTCGAGCGATCCACCGGGGTCTTTGTGCATGACAAGGCCAAGAATAGCACCACTGCCCCACAGAGAGCATGTCGTAAGAGGCAACTAATTGTGTGACATGGCATAACACCGGCTGTGCTTAGGTGGTTTGTTAAGAGCAGCATGGATGTCGCATAAAAGGCTGCAAGTGTTTGAGTCTGTTAAGATGAACTCTCACATCGGTTAGCCACCATCAACGGCATTTGTCCGAACGCAGGGGAGTAATAAGCTGCTCAAGCTAAGCCCACTAAGCCGGAAACACTTCTCTCGGTTACATCCAGCTCACGTCAGAACTGGGACCTGCACAGGCGCATCCACTCTTGTAGAAGTACAGGAAGACTAAGAGTAAATATATCGCTACAAAGTAATAAGGCCAAATGTATGCACAAATACGTTAATATAGAATAAATACAAATATTAAAACTCATCTGTGCAAAGTGGGATGTGTTAAAGCTTACTGCCAACTCACAGCTTATCGTAGATACATGCCTACTGCTCACGGAAAAATTCCTTTGAAATTACAAATTACAGGGTCGACTGAATAACGGAACACAAATTGTGCCAAGTGTATAATCAATCCATACTCCACACAGAGAAATAAAAGAAATTCACTATGCAAAGCACAACAAATTACTATTGAGAGTCATCATTTTACAGAATCCTGACCTGAAACCAACTGTAAATCCAATTTGTTTCCCGAACACGCTATTATAGTTGCACTGATAGATGACATATACAAGTTCCTTTATTTAATCAGCCTTAAAATGTGACATTTCAAAGGATGTTCCTCGTGAGTCAGAAGGCCTGTATCTAAAGTAGGCTATGGTCAAACTGACACATAATGAGACAATGCCATACTTAAAAGTGAATTCGAATTTATCTTAGCACAATTAAACGAAAGAACTACTAAAGAAACTGTACACTGGAAGAGTGAGACCAGTTCTCGAGTATGGCATTGCGGCATGGACAACCGCAGCGAAGGCGAACTTCGATAAAGTTAACAAACTTCAAAACCAAGCCATGAGAATTATAACAGGTGGCATGAAGTCAACGCCAATTGTAGAACTTGAAAAGATTACAAAATTGCAATCCATGACCGATAGAAGAGACTGCAGAGCCCAGCTGCAGTCAGAGAAACTCAGAAGACTGACGGACCATCCAATGTACCAGAGACTAAACAATTTGGGAAATGGGAAACTAAAGCGGAGAAACTTTGCAGAAATAGCCAAAGCAAAGATGCACGAAGATCCCATAAACGCACTAACAACACCAAAACCCATCACTACTGTACGAAAACCTACTTGGAGGCAGGATATATTTCCAGAGGTGGTAGAAAATATACCAGGTATTGCAAACAAAAACTGCCAGAGTGAAAAAGAAAGGAGAGACACTACCCTAAGCTTCATAACGAAAAGCTACCCAAGCATGGACTGGACCCATGCATACACCGACGGTTCTGTAACAAACACTACACAGAACGGAGGGGCAGGAGCATTCCTGAACCTACCAAATGGCAAAAAAATAACACTGTCATTCGCTACTGGTAAGTACACAAGCAATTTCAGAGCAGAGGCAGAGGCACTGAGGGCGGCAGTGGAAGAAATGGTAACACACAGTGAAAATGAGAGCCATATAGTCCTGCTGACAGATGCTCTCGAAGTAGTCACAGCGCTAAAAAGCCAGAAAAACACTGAGCTTAATGACTTAAGAGCAGCACTCTGCAAACTGTGCCAGCAGTCCGCACCAAAAAGGGTAGTGGTACAGTGGGTTCCGTCACACTGCAACATCCAAGGCAACGAGGAGGCAGACAGACTGGCAAAAGAAGGTGCAAGGCTACCACAAACAGATACCAGTATGACGTACGAAGAGTCAAAACGGCTTATCAAAGCCAGATACATGACCAAATGGGAAACCGAACATACTGGTTACACCAAAAACGATGCCTATTACCAGTTGAACCGAAGAGAGCAGGTCGTTGTCTTCAGACTTCGCACTGGTCACAACAGACTGAGGTACCACCTATTCAACAAATTGAAGATAGGGTGTACCGACGAATGCCCGTGCGGTACTGGTAAAATGACCACTGAACATCTGCTGCAGAACTGCCCGACATACGAGGATCAGAGAGAGCAGATGTGGCCATTGCCAGTGGAACTGCAAGACAAGCTCTATGGTAGTGGCGAGAGTCTCAGGATGACCGCCGCTTTTTTCGAGATAATAATGGTTACTGTCTGACTATGTACGCAGAAGAAGAAGAAGAAACGAAAGAACACTGGAACGTACTGAACATTTCAACACAAATTATGTATCAAGAGAAAGCTCTTGATAGAATATAAACAAAATAAAATCTGGAGAATAATTTTCGTTCGTCCTTCCTTGTTTTCACCCCAGGGGCACTTGTCTGTGTGGCAACTGTTTCCAGGTTCGGCGCTTGGAGACTAATATTTTCTTAGTTGCTCTGGTTCGCTAACTCTGAAGTAATCAGCTAACTGTGAGTCTCTGACAGGTCAGCTCAATCACTGTGCTATGTTTTCACCCACAGGTCCTGATGTAAGCAACTGTGAGTCTCTGACAGGTCAGCTCAATCACTGTGTTATGTTTTCAGCCACAGGTCCTGATGTAAGCATTAGCTATGAGACGCTGACAGGTCAGCTCAATCACTGTGTTATGTTTTTATCCACAGGTCCTGATGCAAGCAACTATGAGTCTCTGACAGGTCAGCTCAATCACTGTGTTATGTTTTCACCCACAGGTCCTGATGCAAGCAACTATGAGTCTCTGACAGGTCAGCTCAATCACTGTGTTATGTTTCATCCACAGGTCCTGATGCAAGCAGCTATGAGTCTCTGACAGGTCAGCTCAATCACTGTTCTATGTTTTCACCCACATGTCCTGATGCAATAAACTAGCTATGGGTCTCTGACAGTTCAGCTCAATCCATGTGCTATGTTTTCACCCACAAGTCCTATTGCAAGCAGCTGTGAGTCTCTGGCAGGTCAGCTCAATCACTGTGTTATGTTTTCAGCCACAGGTCCTGATGTAAGCAACTAGCTATGAGACGCTGACAGGTCAGCTCAATCACTGTGTTATGTTTTCACCCACAGGTCCTGATGCAAGCAACTATAAGTATCTGATAGGTCAGCTCAATCACTGTGTTATGTTTTCACCAACAGGTCCTGATGCAATCAATTAGCTATGAGTCGCTGACAGCTCAGCTCAATCCCTGTGTTATGTTTTCACCCACAGGTCCTGATGCAAGCAGCTGTGAGTCTCTGACAGGTCAGCTCATTCCCTGTGTTATGTTTTCCCCAACAGGTCCTGATGCAATCAACTAGCTATGAGTCTCTGACAGGTTCTCTCAACCACTATGCTTTGTTTTCACCCACAGGTCCTGATGCAAGCAGCTATAAGTCGCTGACAGGTCCGCTCAACCACTATGCTATGTTTTCAGCCAAGCCTCTTATGTAACACGACAAATGGTTGGGTGTCCAATGTACAAGTACTGGCGTTCATCCCGCACTAGATGAGATAGCCAGAACTATTCGTCACCCTTCCGTTTCTATTAGAGTGACGCGGGCTTTGTTCTCGTCACTGTCAAGCCCAAAGCCCCTTCCTGAAACCTTTCTGTGCTAAGAAGAGAATCATGTTTCAAATTGACATCCCCTCCTCGCCATTCTTCCTTCCCACCATTCGCCCCTTCAAACATATACTACTTCTATTTATATTCTAGCATTATTGAATATGCCAGCGTCAGCACATTGACCAAGATTCCATCTCATTACCACGGCGTGACCTGAAAATATGTTGCGTTACAGCAGCACGGTCAACGAGATGGGGGATTGACACTGTTTTTCCCGTTGTGGCAAACCTACTAAAACTTCACCACAGCTAGGTGGACCCATTCTCACCTTCTTCAACACCACTGGGGATATAAAGGGAGCCACTGTAACTTGGCGCAGGGGAACAACTCAATACGAGCGTAACTTTCATAGCACCGACCAACATCTGTATTGATCAGCGGCGAACACGAAATGGGTTATTAATGGGACGAATCTGTATTTCTGTCCGTCTCATTTCTCATCTGCCTCTTTCAGAGGCTGTCTCCTTTCTTTTCTTATTTGCAGTGTATTTTGTAGTCTGTCTGCTTGTTTGTCTGTTTGGTAGTTTCTATCCTTGTCTGTCAGTTTGGCAGTTTCTCTTCTTGTCTGTCTGCTTGGTAGTTTCTCTCCTTGTCTGTCTGTTTGGTAGTCTGCCTTCTTGTTTGTCTGTTCGGTAGTCTCTCTCCTTGTCTGTCTGACAGCCTGACTCCTTTTCTGTCTGTTTCCTTGAATGTCTGACAGCCTGTCTCCTGGTCTGTCTTTCTGACAGCCTGTCTTCTTGTTTCTCGGTCTGACAGCCTGTCTCCTGGTCTGTCTGTCTGACAGCCTGTCTTCTTGTCTGTCTGACAGCCTGTCTCCTTGTTTGTCTGTGTGACAGCCTGCCTACTTGTCTGTGATCCAATATATTATTGTAGATCTTCTTAGTTGTGCCTCATCGTTTAAATATGTGACAGCGTCTCATTATCTGTCTGTGTGGCAGTCTACAACCATGTCTATCTATTTGACAGTCTTGTCTATTTGTTGTTTTGTCTATCTGTTTGAGATTATGTGCCATTATCTGTCTGTTTGAGATTATGTGCCATTGTCTATCTGTTTTATATTATGTGCCATGGTATATCTGTTTGAGATTATGTGCCTTTTGTCCCACACACGCGATAATTTCTTAGCTAATCCAGGACTGCCCAACCTACACACTTGGGCCAGATTATGGCCTTGCAATGGTGTATAATCCAACCCGCTATTCACTTAAACAAATTTCAGCATTCACATAAAAATACTACGTGAATTTCCCAAAGGCTTTGTAAATATCAACACTGCGTATCCAAGGAGATAATCATAACTGGTGTCAGAAAAAAAAGACAGTGCCAGGTCCCTCATGAAAATCTACACTTCTTAGTCCTGATCAATGGGCTGTCAAAGTTGACAGTGTGGTTGGCGACCCTTCTGTATTCTCGTGAGTTGAGAAATTGTGAAGAATATACTAGTTTAGAATCAGCAATATTTGAGTGGGGGCCAAATCCATGTTGAAGTTTACAAGGGCACATTACAAAATTATCGACAATATGTTTGTAACCACCAAAACCTTGTTGAAGTTTACAAGGGCACATTATACAATTATCGACAATATGTTTGTGACCACCAAAACCTTGTTGAAGTTTACAAGGGCACATTATACAATTATCGACAATATGTTTGTGAACACCAAAACCTTGTTGAAGTTTACAAGGGCACATTATACAATTATCGACAATATGTTTGTGACCACAAAAACCTTGTTGAAGTTTACAAGGACACATTATATAATTATCGACAATATGTTTGTGACCACAAAAACCTTGTTGAAGTTTACAAGGGCACATTATACAATTATCGACAATATGTTTGTGACTACCAAAACCTTGTTGAAGTTTACAAGGGCACATTATACAATTATCGACAATATGTTTGTGACCACTGAAACCTTGTTGAAGTTTACAAGGGCACATTACACAATTATCGACAATATGTTTGTGACCACCAAAACCTTGTTGAAGTTTACAAGGGCACATTATACAATTATCGACAATATGTGTGTGATCACCAAATCCATGTTGAAGTTTACAAGGGCACATCACATAATCATCGAAAATATCTTTGTAGCAGTCTAGACCTTGTTGAAATTTAGAAGGTCACATTACACAATTATCAACAATATGTTTGTGGGAAGGTAGACCTTGTTCAAGTTTAGAAGACCACACTTTACAATTATCGACAATATATTTGTGACAGCCTAGACATTGTTGAATATTACAATGTCACATTATACAACCATCGACAAAACATGTTTTGTTTAGAAGGCCACATTACTCAGTTACCGATAATTATTTCGATGGCAGCGGAAATAATATTGAAGTTTAAAAGGTCACATACAATTTTCGGACATTTTTTTCTGCCATCCTAGACTTTGCTGGAGTTTGGAAGGTAATAATACACATGGATAGGAATTACGTTCATGGCAGTCTAGCTCATGTTGAAGTTTATAAGGTCATGTTATGCATGTTGTTGCTGTTACGGATTCAGCAGTATCAGCGCTCTTGCTCTTCGACCCAATGCCATATAGTGACATTTGCACGCGTTTGTTAGTTGTTTAGTACCATTCAAATTGTTCCATTTATTTGGCCTCGAAGGAAGAAACATGTTCCTATTATCATTGAGCGCCGAGCGTTCAAAGAGATGATGATCAACAGTTTCGTATGGGTGTGTACACATCTGCCACTCTGGAGTGTGTTGCGGTCTAATTTGTTCAACTGCTTGTTAAGTAGGATGTGTTTGTTTCTTGGACGTGTAATAGTGCTCTCATCTCGCCTGTGAATTAAATAATACTACCATTCGAATTGGGGCGTGTCACACGTCTGTAGACATCACTCCCCATGTTTCACGTGGACCATCTGTTCATCCACATGTCCTTGTTTGCTGTTACTATGAGCTGTTTGGCTGTTTGTGGAATTGTTATTGAGTGGCTGTTCTTGGTGTGATCCTTTCATCGCTGGTCCGTCTGCCTTCTCCTTGTTAGGTGCGTCTACGTGTCCAGCGATCCAGAACATCATTATTTTGACGACAGAGGTTGTGTTAATGTTGACAACGCCTAGGGTTATTTGGATAAGATCAGATCTGTAATGTGAAGCTTCTTCTAAGACCTGAAGAGCGGACATCGAGTCTGTAAAAACTACCATTTCTTTGGACCTTTGATGGAAGGGCACATACAACCGTCTTGAGGTGCTACAAGGTGGCTCAAGTGCAGTGATTTCATCATCCTAGTTTGAGCAGATCTTCATGCAAGCAGCACAGCATATGTATGTATATTCTATATAAACGACATAACCTGCTTTGATAGGGGCATTGACAGCAAATGTATCATTTTATACAAGGATAGACACCAAGTCCTTCGAGATGCTCGTGCGAGAGTACAAGGATAGACACCAAGTCCTTCGAGATGCTCGTGCGAGAGTACATGGATCTGAACTTTTGGTTTGTAACATCTATTAATGTTGTCAGTATTTCTGATGTTTTAATGAATGTTTGTAAGTGTTCGTCTTCAATTACGCGTTTGCAACTTTTGTCTTCTTTATGTGAGTAGGTACATGTCTTTGATTTCACTAACATGGTTCGGCATTTTTTGTTTATTCTGCATTTTGCTTGTCAGTTTTCCACAGAAGGTGTGTTACGATGGTACCGTTTTTTTCAACTACTTCTTTCATAACCTTCCATAACAGCTTTCACCTACTTCTTTCCTAACCTTCCATAACAGCTTTCAGCTACTTCTTTCATAACCTTCCATAACAGCTTTCACCTACTTCTTTCACAACCTTCCATAACAGCTTTCACCTACTTCTTTCATAACCTTCCATAACAGCTTTCAGCTACTTCTTTCATAACCTTCCATAACAGCTTTCAGCTACTTCTTTCATAACTTTCTATAACAGCTTTCAGCTACTTCTTTCATAACCTTCCATAACAGCTTTCACCTACTTCTTTCACAACCTTCCATAACAGCTTTCACCTACTTCTTTCATAACCTTCCATAACAGCTTTCAGCTACTTCTTTCATAACCTTCCATAACAGCTTTCAGCTACTTCTTTCATAACTTTCTATAACAGCTTTCAGCTACTTCTTTCATAACCTTCCATAACAGCTTTCACCTACTTCTTTCATAACCTTTCATAACAGCTTTCAGCTACTTCTTTCATAACCTTCCATAACAGCTTTCAGCTACTTCTTTCATAACCTTCCATAACAGCTTTCACCTACTTCTTTCATAACCTTCCATAACAGCTTTCACCTACTTCTTTCATAACCTTCCATAACAGCTTTCAGCTACTTCTTTCATAACCTTCCATAACAGCTTTCAGCTACTTCTTTCATAACCTTCCATAACGACATTATCTCCCCGAATTGCACGGGGTTTCACGTTTATGTTCAATTCGGAAACTTGTTGTTGAACTCAATCTCCCAGTAATGAAGATTAGAGCACTGTTCTGGACCGTGTTCATGGATTTTAAGTTAGATTTGGAATAAGCTGTTAAAACATCACTATTATATTTTAATACCGAAAGGGCATAACCAAGGTACAAGCCTCTCAAAGTATTGCTGTCCATTGGTCCCCATGAAAAGACAGTAAGCCTGTTCACTAGTTGCAATTGCCCCACTCTGTTATTCATCACATTCTGGATGCGATGTTTGAAACTGAATTGTCGATCAAGAGTGACTTAAAGATATGTGGTGCATGCAAGATTGACTTGTCGGTCAAATGTGAGTTCAATATATGTGGGATGTTCTTGTAATTGCAAATTGTATTTCGTTTGGCAACTTTGTGGCCTTTGTTGAAGATGGTTTACATTGGCTGTTCACCATTGATTTTTAGTTTCTATGTTTGACAGAGGTCACAGAGGTCTTATAGTTCCATTAAGTCTCCATTCAACATTCGTGCTACACTTTGTGCGACTATCTCCATGGCTTATCCGTATTACCAGGTCATCAACATACAAAGCTGCTCCATCTTTGGTCTGGTCAGACGTCACTAATATAAATCAGGAACAAAGTCCGCCTTAACGATGAGCCATGTAATCCTACAAAGAATTCTTTAGAAGAGGTCGTACCCTTCATTTTATGTCAAGAAGTACTTTACCCAGTGAGAGCTTACAGTCAATCCACATATTAGCAAGACTTCACGAGAATACATTTTCTCTATTTACTCAGTTATTGAGCTTTCATTTAATCCCTTTATAAGTACGTCTTTAGAAGAAAATTTGTTCTCCAGACACGATCTGAAAGCTCGTCTTAACCATCTTCCAGAAAAGACCGGATCTCCAGACATGATCTGAATATCCGTGTTAACCATCTTCCAGAAAAGACCGGATCTCCAGACATGATCTGTATATCCGTGTTAACCAGCTTCCAGAAAAGACCGGATGTCCAGACATGATCTGAATATCTGTGTTAACCATCTTCCAGAAAAGACCGGATCTCCAGACATGATCTGAATATCCGTGCTAACCATCTTCCAGAAAAGACCGGATCTCCAGACATGATCTGTGTATCCGTGTTAACCAGCTTCCAGATAAGACCGGATCTCCAGACATGATCTGGATATCCGCGTTAACCATCTTCCCAAGAAGACCTATTCTCCAGACACGCTCTGAACTCCCGTGTTAATCATTTTCCTGAGAAGACCTATTCTCCAGACACGATCTGAACGCCCGTGTTAATCATTTTCCTGAGAATATCTATTCTCCAGACACGATCTGAACTCCCGTGTTAACCATTTTCCTGAGAAGACCTATTCTCCAGACACGATCTGAACTCCCGTGGTAATCATTTTCCTGAGAATACCTATTCTCCAGACACGATCTGAACTCCCGTGTTAATCATTTTCCTGAGAAGCCATATTCTCCAGACACGATCATAATCCTGTTAGAGGTAAAAAAAAAAAGACCTCTGTATGATTGCTGTTCTGGAAGTCATTATTGATTCTGTGGGTAAGCCTAAACAACAGGGTCGTTGCGCACCATCCTATTCAAAACCAAGCTTGTTCATGGCATAAAGTGTAAGATTTCTCAATAAACCTATAGAGGCGTGTATTTATCATTCTCTCTGCTAAATTGCCCGGCTACGACGGAAGGGAGATTGGCCAATAGCTATTAGGTTCATTGGCAAGTTTTTGTTGTGTTGTTTAATATTGCCACTATATGTGCATTCGTCCATGTTTTTGGAAGCTGTTCATTTATCAATCCCAAGTTAATCAATTTGAGATTTCCTTTTCCTCGAGTAAAGTAAATCTCATTTTGAATATTGTCGGACCTTTCTAGATTTGTTTCTTCAGAGTGTGTTGGAGCTCTTGAATGTTAAAAGTCTTTATGCAGACATTGGTTTGTGGGACTTTCTCTTGTCTCCAGAAGTAAACAAATGTTTCCATTTCTGTTCTCTTAGTTTTCCTACTCTATTTTCTGGTGTAATCTAACGGCTAAAGTGCTCGTAAGTTTGGGGGCTTTAACCAGTTATTCTTTCTCCATCTCCTATACACCGAACGGCAATGTTTTTCTAGCAGAAGAGCCCTTGTTTGGTGGAAGACCAAGTTATCTCAGGTATCTCAGACATGTATCTTCTCCCTTGAAACGTTTTTCTCCAGATTTCTGTCTTCTGCCCCAATTCATTTTACCAGCTTAAAAACGGGTACAATCTTCACATCAAATGTTGGCTGCACTAGATCTTCTGCATTGTTAATGAAATCTCACAATCTTCTGCATTGTTCATGAAATCTAACAATCTTCTGCATTGTTCATGAAATCTCACAATCTTATGAATCGTTCATGAAATCTAACAATCTTCTGCATCGTTCATGAAATCTCACAATCTTTTGCATTGTTCATGAAATCTCACAATCTTATGAATCGTTCATGAAATCTCACAATCTTCTGTGAGTGTATTTCGGTTTCCACGTAATGCAGAAATTAGGGAAAAGTGGATTAAATATATCCCTATAAAGATGTTGAACCAACTAATGACAGCGTGGTGTGTATCAAGCATTTTCGACCGTGTGATATTATTATAAGCGATACTTACACTGACAAATCTGGAGTTACACATGTGTTTCCACGAAAGTGTCCCGCTCTAAAACTAAATGCACATCCGCCATTGTTTCCCGAACTGCCCTCATATTTATCAGTCGACCTACATCAACCTCGCAAAAATCCAGGAGGTGCTTCCAAAATTGTGAGAAAGCACGAAGAAAAAATCAATGGTTTTCGTCAGATATTACAAAACTACCCCACTTTTCAGCTTCAGGTTAATGCGAAATTGAAAGAATTATTAGAAAAGCAAATGGAAATTTATTTTGCTAGATGTAGCTCATACCTGTATTGTAATGTATTGCATGGCTATCGAAGAAAACACTGCACTATAGATAAATATCAGCATGAAAGTGTTACCTGGCATGTCTGTAGACGTCTATCTCAGGAATGGAAAGGTTGCTGCTAAACATCTATATTGGATTATAAATAACAGTAAACTAGAAAGGTGGTCACAGCTTGAAAATCTAATGATCCATTACAGTGAATATAAACCTGAGACTCCTCAATGCAGTATCACTGTCAGTGATTTAGTAGAGGATACATGCACTATGTAACAAAGCGTAAAAAAGTTACTTCTTTCATCTGAAAAGATAAATATGCCAACATCCGAAAAACAATTAACGTTTATGGCAGAGCAGTTGCAGCTTTTTATCACAGATAAACACAGAATCGATACAGTAGCTGTACATTGTACTTTATTTTCATGATATTCATGAAATCATCAGCATGTTATAGATTTATTAACAAATCTCATCTCTTATGTTTGCCTCATTCAAGAACCTTGATAAATTTAACATCTCCATTTTCAGTGTCTACTGATATTTTTTCTCATTGAATCAAATGAAGAATTGTTTTGTACTGAAAGAACAGAGTTGGTCTACATTGCTAGTTTTGTCTCTACTAAAATTATAGGAAAGGTTCAATGCATTTCGTGCAAGGATCTACTGCAGAAGAATAAAACATTGTCGGTTGAGTTTGATCAAAATATGATTTTTACTGAGTATAAACAGCTACTAGAACATGGAGGTTTAAAGGTTAAAGAGGAAGCCAATTTAGTCGGGATCTCGTAGGTGGGAAGAGAACACAATAAAATAGAAACACCATAACATAGAAAGAGAAGAAAGGCATCTGTTGTCAGTATGCATACATTTGACCAACCTCTTGGATCAATTATTTCACAGTTCAACTACATTCAACGGAAATCGTACAACACGTGTACAACGACTGACCTATAACACATTTGACACAGGAACGTCAGTCAAGCTTAACGGCACATGTGGACGGAAAAATACAATTAATTGGGAATTTACTTCGCACAAGAATATATGCCGTTTGACTCGGCAGTAACCGAGTATTGTTCAGGATAGGTTTATACGTTAACTCTGAAGGAAAAAAGCATAGGACTTTAACGGGGTTACACGCATGTCTCTTGAAAGCGATACATATCGCCATAACGCTTGGGTACCTGCTAATCTGTCTAATCGATGTTGTTGTTGTAACAGATCTAGCAGCATCCGGGCTCTCGCCATTCGGCCCAATGCCATGTAATGGTATCTGTACGTGTTTGCCAGTTGCTGTCTAGTGCCATACTAAGTGGTTCATGCATCTGGTCTTAGGGGAAGAAGCATGTTCCTAACATCGTTGAGAGACGAACACTCAAAGATATGATGATAAACGGTTGTATATGGGTGTGTACACATATGGCACTCTGAAGTGCGTTGTGGTTAGATTCTATTGAGCTGTTTGTTAAGTGAGATGTGCTGGCTTCTGTAGCGGAAAATTGTGATTTGATCCTTCCTTGTGAGTTCACTTATACGGTCATTTGGCTTGGCTTCGTTCGTTCTCAATCTCCCGCTACAAAACCCTGAAAGGGCTTAAGTAGCAGAATGTAGTCCAGATAACGGAATGCGTTGTGTCGTAGTTTACAGCTTGACTGTGATATTTACACCTTTCGGTTAAACACATCCGACTTCAGCAAGCATTTTTTGAGTACCGGGTTAGCATTCCCTCCTCGATCCCTTCTCCTTAGCCAGTCTGCCGTGTTGCAGCCTGTTAATCAGGATCACCGCGTGTAGGTGTAGAAGGGTCTTGGCAGATCTGGTTCGCTGGCCCAGATGCTAGCAGTCAGCTATGGGTCGTTGACCACTGCAGCTCATGTGCTGCTCAGCATCTTGATCCTATACGGTCATTTGAATTAGGACTTGTCATATGACCTCCTGCATGTATTTGTTAAAGAACTATGATCGACAGGGACCTGCACATCATTTCTTCTTCTTCTTCTTCTGCGTACACAGTCAGACAGTAACCATTATTTTCTCGAAAAAAGCGGCGGTCATCCTGAGACTCTCGCCACTACCATATAGCTTGTCTTGCAGTTCCACTGGCAATGGCCACATCTGCTCTCTCTGATCCTCGTATGTCGGGCAGTTCTGCAGCAGATGTTCAGTGGTCATTTTACCAGTACCGCACGGGCATTCGTCGGTACACCCTATCTTCAATTTGTTGAATAGGTGGTACCTCAGTCTGTTGTGGCCAGTGCGAAGTCTGAAGACAACGACCTGCTCTCTTCGGTTCAACTGGTAATAGGCATCGTTTTTGGTGTAACCAGTATGTTCGGTTTCCCATTTGGACATGTATCTGGCTTTGATAAGCCGTTTTGACTCTTCGTACGTCATACTGGTATCTGTTTGTGGTAGCCTTGCACCTTCTTTTGCCAGTCTGTCTGCCTCCTCGTTGCCTTGGATGTTGCAGTGTGACGGAACCCACTGTACCACTACCCTTTTTGGTGCGGACTGCTGGCACAGTTTGCAGAGTGCTGCTCTTAAGTCATTAAGCTCAGTGTTTTTCTGGCTTTTTAGCGCTGTGACTACTTCGAGAGCATCTGTCAGCAGGACTATATGGCTCTCATTTTCACTGTGTGTTACCATTTCTTCCACTACCGCCCTCAGTGCCTCTGCCTCTGCTCTGAAATTGCTTGTGTACTTACCAGTAGCGAATGACAGTGTTATTTTTCTGCCATTTGGTAGGTTCAGGAATGCTCCTGCCCCTCCGTTCTGTGTAGTGTTTGTTACAGAACCGTCGGTGTATGCATGGGTCCAGTCCATGCTTGGGTAGCTTTTCGTTATGAAGCTTAGGGTAGTGTCTCTCCTTTCTTTTTCACTCTGGCAGTTTTTGTTTGCAATACCTGGTATATTTTCTACCACCTCTGGAAATATACCCTGCCTCCAAGTAGGTTTTCGTACAGTAGTGATGGGTTTTGGTGTTGTTAGTGCGTTTATGGGATCTTCGTGCATCTTTGCTTTGGCTATTTCTGCAAAGTTTCTCCGCTTTAGTTTCCCATTTCCCAAATTGTTTAGTCTCTGGTACATTGGATGGTCCGTCAGTCTTCTGAGTTTCTCTGACTGCAGCTGGGCTCTGCAGTCTCTTCTATCGGTCATGGATTGCAGTTTTGTAATCTTTTCAAGTTCTACAATTGGCGTTGACTTCATGCCACCTGTTATAATTCTCATGGCTTGGTTTTGAAGTTTGTTAACTTTATCGAAGTTCGCCTTCGCTGCGGTTGTCCATGCCGCAATGCCATACTCGAGAACTGGTCTCACTCTTCCAGTGTACAGTTTCTTTAGTATGCCTTCGTCTGCTCCCCAGCTTGTGCCAGCAAGTTTCCTCATGATCGCCATTCTTTCTCTGGCTTTCATTCGGTTTCTCTCAATCTGACTTTTCCATGTCATGCGCCGATCAAATGCTGCACATCATTTGAATGATATTGTTTAACTATAATATAAATTAGAGGTAATCACACTAGCGTGTGCCATATACTGGCATCTAAGCAAGTTACCCATAAATTTAAAATGAGGACTGTCGGGTATTAGATACACTCGTTTTTATGGAGAAGAAATATGAAACAATGAAAACAACTGTTTAAGAAAAAAAAACAAAAAACAAACTAATGCATTTGAGGATATATACAAAAAACAGCTCGCTTCTTAACGAATTAAAATAGAAAATATATAAGGAAGACTTAGATAAATTAGGGGTGCAAATAGAATTGATGAAATAAATCAGATAAATTTAGTTAAATAAAAAGACAATGCTGAAAACAGTACTGGATGGAAAGGTGGGAGACAGACGTATCAGAGGTATACATTTCTATAAGTGGGAGGATAATATGAAAAGATGGACAGGAAAAGCCTGGCAGATTGTACCATCACGAGTCAAGATACATTGCGCATAGACGATTCATTGCAGCCGACCTTCGCTATGGAGGTGTCACCTGAACTGAACTGAATCCAAGGTTTATGGGCGCGTGATCTGGCCATACTTACTTCAACTTGGAATCCTAGTATTCAAATAGTCATGTTAATGTCTGTTGCCTGGTAACCGAAGGCTTCGGCTATACGTAGTAGGTATTTCAAACTTCCTGCGGCTTAATAGGCCTGGGGGAAGGTACAAATATTTGGGTAGATTTTTAACTTGAATTTGTGAATGTAGTCTAGACAGCGGACGTTAAGTCTACTCTTTTCGATTTCTGGTCATGGGAATATTTTATTAAAAAAATTTTTTTTTTGGCGTTCGCCTTATTTTTCTAATCCTCAAAGGCGGTTGGCGTTGCACTGTGTTTTATTTTGCGCCTGTTGGCCCAGTGTATCCAACTTCAGCGTGCATTTTATGTAAGGACCTGCGTCCTCCTGCATTTTCTAAGGGTTTTTCCCCGGGGTAACGGCCGGTGCTGTGATGGGGATCGAACCCAGCACCTCTGGTTGTGAGCAGTGTCACTTAGCCACTAGCCTACGCCGTACCCCTGCCATGGTAATGTTAAATTGCCCCATACTTCATTTTTCTTCACAATATCATCCGTCGTTGTTAATTTATTAAATTGCCCCATACTTAATTTTTCTTCACAATATCATCCGTCGTTGTTAATTTAAATATATTTTCCAATTTCATGGTCACAATAAAAAAAACAACAAACAATTTCATCTTTTCTTTAAATGTGGAGCCGCGTAGCGCGCTGGCTTCGCATCTGAGTGGTCCTGGGTTCATTCCCCAGTTGAGGCGGTAATGTTTTTTCAGACCGTAACGGCTCCTGGGTCGACCCAGCCTTAAATGGGTACCGGTTCAGTCCGGGAAGTTAAAGCGGCGAGGGAGAGGAGATGGCTACCGCCCTCATATAGCCGAGCATTTAAAATGTGAGATCGCTAACACCTCACCCCTACGGCAGTAATGCTATGGGTTACTTTACTTTACTTTACTTTTCTTCAAAGGAGGCAGGATATGATCTTTGTCGTCACTGGCATTGATGATAAAATGAAAATGTTTAACTTCGTTATTGCAGTTGTCGGAATTATTCTGCTCTCCCTTTTCCCATATCTTTTCATCATACATACACGATATTATTGAAGATCTCACCTCATCGCCGTTAACATATTCTCAACAGTGCTACCAGATGGTTGAGATTTCATATTTGTTTACAACGTAAACACTCAAAGAAAATGTAGCAAAATTAATTTAACTCTGATTTCACATGCCTCTCTAGCAAAACACATGGAATATGAAGAGAAAAGCAACTCTTTTCGATTGAAACCGGAAATAGTTTTAATATAATCCGTAAAAACTTTGTAAATTCAGCACAAAAAAATAAAAGATGCTATTGAAGTGACTAGACGCGTAAAGAACTGAAAATTATGTGGCTTTTAAAGTGGCTGGACGTATTCAAATAGTTAATAAGTAAACCGGGTAGGTACCCACTCGGCCGGTTAGAGCATGGGAATTGCATAGATAGAACCCTGTACCTACTCAGTCATAAGCGGCAGCTCTATCACACTACTCTAAGTTCAACCCCAAAGACCCCGATTGATGTTCTACTTTTAAAAATAAATGAATGTTATTTAAACGAGTTCTCCATTGAACTTGAGACGACTGATAAGGTCTGAGATAATGGACAGAATTGGAAATGGCTGTTCTCTTTTACGAGGCCATTAACCTAGGGGTTATAATAGATCATACAGGAAAGGTGAGTGAGCAAGTTAAGGTAGCAGTGAAAAAGGCAAATGCAATGTTAGGTATGATAAAAAGAAATATTAAACATAGAAGCAAGGAGGTGATCGTCAAACTGTATAAAGCTTTAGTTAGACCTAGATTGGAGTACTGTGTACAGGTGTGGAGTCCTTATCATAGAGGGGACATAAACATGCTAGAAAGAATACAAAAAAGAGCGACAAAGATGATAGTTGGATTCCAGAATTACAGTTATGAGGAACGACTCAGAAAAACGGGCCTACAGTGTCTCGAAGAGAGAAGTATTCGTGGTGACTTAATACAGGTTTATAAGATGATCAGAGGAATCGATAAATTAGACTATAACAAGTTTTTTAAAATACAGCCACCTACAATAACACGAGGGCATAGCTACAAGCTGACTAAAGAGAGGTCCAGATTCGATATGAGGAAATATTTTTTTAGTCAGAGAGTGGTGTCTGCTTGGAATGCATTGCCAGGGGAGGTGGTGGAGGCAGGGACAGTTAATGCGTTTAAGAATAAACTGGATGCGCATAGATTTTAGAGCAAGGTGATGTAAATGTAACTGGTTGTATACAGACTCTGCAGGGTCTTCTAAACCAGTATAAAGACGTTAAGTTAATTTGTGATTGATTTATCAGCGGTAGAGCTTCTGTAATCTTTGTTCAGTTATAATCGTACAAGTGGTTTTGTAGTTAAATTGGTTGTCTATCACGATAATTGAAATGTGTTCCTGCCTATATATATATCTGGCTGCTCTAATCTATACTACCTGCAGGAAGATGCGTGGCAGAAAGATAAGGGAGAAAGGCACATAAACAAGAAACTGGTATCCCAGTCTCATAAAATTAAAGCGAGGCTGCGGCGGTACGGTGATTAAAATAAAGAGTTCACAAATCATTGATAGGCACGGTTCAGATAACTCGTAAGATTAACAATCAAAAACGAACCACACGTTACGAATAACCGGTTTTCACTAGGAACAAAAAACAATACACATCACAAATAATACATCATATCAGTAAAAGCAAAGATATGAATACAGACATACCTAGCTGAGGTTTAATGTAGACCAGTTCTTTTCAACCTGAGCTTTACCGGACATTTGGCAATTTTAGCTTTCAGGTGGGTGGTGACAGAATAATTAATGCTGTATTAAAAACACAGCCTGAGGAAACTATTGCAGAACACTAGCAGACCAGCACAAGTTCAAATTTTGAGAACCTGTTCTTTCTCGTGGCAGCATATGGCCGTAAAACATGGACATTTACCTAAACCTCGAGTCCTTCGATTAGAAATGTTATAGAACAGTGGTCAGAATACTATGAATCGAAAAAAACGAATGCAGACATTCGATAGGAGCTGGGCACATAGAAGAGATCTTGTTTATAAATTTCATCTTCGACAAAAAAATTTAGACATTGGCCATATCAGAAGACACAACGGTTTTGAGAGAACGGTAATGGAAGGTATGGTGCCAAGCAAGAGATGCAGAGGCAGACCAAGATGTCAAAGAATGTTGGGGTATGACTCTGAAGCAGACTGGAGATTATGCAAGAGATCGAGTTTCTTTCAGACGGACTGTCATGGGAGCGACATTCTGCAAATTTTTTTTTTTTTTTGGCATTCGCCTTATTTCTCTAATACCCAATGCGGTGTGCGTTGCACTGTGATTTTTATTTTGCGCCTGTCGGCCCAGTGCATCCGACTTCAGCATGCATTTTATGTAAGGATCTGCTTCCTCCTATATTTGCTTCCCCAGGGTAACGGCCGGTGCTGTGATGGGGATCGAACCCAGCACCTTCGGGTTGTGAGCCGTGCCACTTAACCACTAGGCCACGCCGTCTCCTCATTCTGTAAATGATTGAAAACATCCAAGATACACAAGACAGTAGGCGATCGCGATATTGTCTTCAATGTAGATTTTAGTGGGTGGTAAGGACAAAACTTATAAAAGTGGGTGCCAGGCATAAAAAGGTTAAATGGCACTGATGTATACAGTCAGCAGTAGCACACTAAGCTGACACTGTTGACGACCCTCGCCAAATCTGAGTTAAGTATCTTTTACTTGTTTAAGTAGTTTCTAACAATAGTTCAGATCTCCCCTTTTCTGTTATTTTATTTTAAAGACAAAAGAAGCTCTTGACCTGTTCCAGTATTTGATCTATTTATATTAGAACCACTTCAGTTATCGACATCATTACATTCATTATATCACTACAACTACCAGCATCATTACATTCATTATATCAATACAACTACCAACATCTTTACAATCCCTGCATCACTACAACTACCAACATCTTTACATTCTTTGCATCACTACAAACTACCAACATCTTTACAATCTTTGCATCACTACAAACTACCAACATCTTTACAATCCTCGCATCACTACAACTACCAACATCTTTATATTCCTTGCATCACTACAAACTACCAACATCTTTACATTCTTTGCATCACTACAAACTACCAACATGCGTATATTCATCATATCAGTAGAACTTCCACAATTCTTACATTAACCGACTCCCTAAAGTTACAAACATCTGCACTGTCCCCTCTACTAAACCGTTCAATATCCCGTTCAGAAACGGGGCCTGCCCCACCAACAGCCAACGAACAGGCGGCCCATGCATAAATGTGGTAAATACTCAAATAAATAGCCATGGCCAACACTACAACTAACAACATCACTACCAGAAAGCTACAACAACAATTACCCAAACGACCACATCTATGGCTACTGAAAATATTCAGCGATGTCGCAGTATTGATCTGTTTACACCACGGTAATACGAATCGGCAGCCAAAGCCAAAAACTGTATTTACCGAAAAGATTAACATGACGCTGTTTAACGTACGCAAACTAAAACCAAATAACCGAAAGCCATTTAAGCTTTTCACCCGAGTGGTAGCAGGGAAGAACGAACAGGTCCACTGCAACTTAACTTTGGCTTCTCAAGGTTATGAGGTTAAATATCAAGTCTCGACACGATCTAGACATTCCATTCTTTTCCTTCTTCATCTTCTTCGGCCTCCTGCTCCTCTTTTTTTTTCTTCAGCCTCTTCTTCCTCTCCTAATCCTCCTCCCCCTTCTTCTTATATTATTATCACTCTTCACCGTGCAGACTGGAGTAGGCGACCACAGATCTACACAACGTAACGACACGTTAGTGATATATCCATGATTAAATAATGCATCGTGGTGTACAGTTGCCTTCCACTACTACAAAACCTTACTGCCTGCTCAGCACATCATAAAATGTGACTGAAGAGGGTTCTGCATAGAGCTATTAACATCATTGCATACATCTAGTTGCTGACATATACACGAGCTACCGTTGTAGTTTTACGTGAGAACAAGAATAGGCGCATATCTACGTATCAACCTAAATCTGATTTTTATCAAGGCTACACAAACTAAAACAGCACGAAAACAAATTAAGCAAACTAATTTAAATGATCGACGCATGGGCATTCAAAAATCAAACCCAGAACTCGGTGTAATCTGAATGTCTATTTAAAACAAAGCATTGTGATTGCCGTCACAAGTAGAGAATCAATGTAATTTCTATCCAGTTCTCTCAAAGTCAAAGTGAGACAATTCTATAAAGTGTCAAATGCTTCGCCATCTAATTAGTAACGCGCATGAACGGATTGCGCGACGGACCAGAGCAGAAGAGTCTACCTGTTTAATTGTTCTAATGTTTTTCTGTATCCACGAGACTGGCAAATCAAAACTTAGTACAATGCTTCGTCATCTAACTAGTAACGACATTTGAATATTCGAAGCTTTTATGCCCTGATACGAATCTTGATGACAGTAGCAAATGTGTCGCCATTGAACGATCGCTGCGAACTGTTGACATAATCTGGAATGTAAAATGTGTTCGCACAGCAGACGATCACCATCTCGGTCGTTCGTTCTCGCTATCAACATATGCGCATGGAGCTAGTGCAGATCCCAGATTAGACATAGGATCATTGTTTCAGCCCAGTCGGGATACCTCACCATTTAAAAACTAGTGTTACCGAAACAGAGTGCAAATACATAGATTAATGATTCCCTAGTAGCTGGATCACGTGTACCTATTCTCTGCAATCTCGAGTGCCCAGTAAATGATGATGGTGATGATTATGATGTATTTAAATATAGATCATAATTATAATGTTCGCAAAGGTGTCAAATGTTGGTTGCGTATATCGACCACTACCATGTCCAACTGCTGAGGCTGTGTTAATGCGCAGCGTGTCAACCGAAGGCTATACAGACTCCCTAAGTGGAGCCGAGTACTCCGCTGCCTTGGGATCAGGTGTGTGTTAGACCAATGTTTGTGCCCTGCTTTCGGTGTCTGTCATTGTCAAAATCACTGTTTTTCATTGTCCCGCTGCCGAGATTTCTAGATGGTGTACAACTTTTGTTCAGCGTGACCCATGCTGTGCTGAGAATACGAGGTTGGGTGAGATATCTTGTAACCTCCGGTGGAGGGAGGGGCAGCTTCAGTCCGAGCAGGAAGATCCTTGAGTAGTGATAACCTGGAGTGATTTCTAGGTGCAGTTAAGCGGAACGTTGAACGCGATCTTGGACTGGTCTCTCGCGGCGTAAACCAGGCCTGAAATGCAGCGAAACACAGCGTGACAAACAGAATAACCAATCGTAAGCACATCAATTTCACAGAATAAAGTCCTTGATGCGACACCAGGTGAAGGAGTTGTCAAATATAATCCGAACAGGAACCACCAAACATCAGAAAACGACAGAAACACAGGAGCGAGTCGAGAGCGCAGCCATTAAGGCGCAGCGATCTTACTTTTTAATACTTCTTACAAATAAAGCACATCTGTTAAAAAATGCAATAATTTATGCCACAACAGATAATGAGCGTCCAGTGTCACTGATGGCGAAGTCCAGAAGAAAAGGATTTAAAGTTTACGAGGCAAAAGACAGAAAATAATTAGGAAAATATATATTATTTTTTTGGGCGTTGCCTTATTCCTCTATTCCCCAAGGTGGTGTGCGTTACACTGTGGTTTTTATTTTGCGCCTGTCGGCCCAGTACAATCGACAGCATGCAGTTTATGCAAGGGTATGCTTTCTCATGCGTTTTCTAAGGGTTTGCGTCCTCGAGGTAACGGCCGGTGCTGTGAGGGGGACCGAAGTCGGTGCTGTGAGGGGGAGCGAACCCAGCACCTTCTCGTTGTGAGCCGTGCCACTTAACCACTAGCCCCCGCCGTCCCCAATAATAGATACATGATATGCTACAGATATATGAAATCAATAGCTATACTTCTTGTCTTTGTATTGTACGCCAGAAACAGGGCTGGGTGATTCTCGGCATCTTCTAATATCAGAAAATTTTGAAATCACTTACACGAATCAAGATGGCTGGAATTTTGTTCTTTCACAGTTGCATGACAAATAACCCTAATTCCTTTTTTTAAAATATTTTAATTCAAAATCCATTACATAATACGCACAATTGATTTCTCAATTTCAGAAGTGAATTATTATATTCTGAATATTTAAAGCAGTAATACTTTTTGGAGCGATTTTGTAGTCGGTGAATTGTGTTACATAAAATGCATGAGAGTGATTTGTTAATGTAATAATTGAGCAGTATTATTATATGTTTTATAAGAACCTAGCATTTTCTCTTATTTGATTTTAAGTATACGAGGTGTGTTCAAATGAAACCGAACCTAACTGCACCTAGGGGACATACGTGTCAATTCTGATGTAAACAGCACATACCACCCGTCAAGTTTGCAAAATTTTATTATGCTCCGACTCATAGTTTGCTCAGCGGACCGTTGAATACCAGGAGGGTGTGAAACATAATCCGTCTAGAGTTGATCAGCGAGTGGTGATTCGGTTTCTAACAGCTGAAGGATGTCGACTGTGAATGCAGACAGTGTATGGTGACAAAAGTGTGTCGAAGACAACAGTGAAAAATTGGACAACGAAGTTTAAAGAAGGACGCGAGTTAAGGAACGATCTTCCGAGGCCAGGTCAGGCGCATATTGTTGCGTCAGAAGATGTCATCGCCAAAATTGATGCAGTAAATCGGGTCACCATACACTGCCTGCATTCTGCGATGAATGTCAACTGGTTGACATCCCTCAGCTGTTAGAAACCGAATTCCTGCTCGCTGATCAACTCTGGACGGCTTCCGTAACACACCCGCCATATTTTCAACGGTCTGCTGAGGAAACTATGAGTCGGAGGTTAATGACATTTTGCAAACTTGACAGTTGGTATCTGCTGTTTACACAAGAAGTTACGTCATCATGTGCATCGTACGTATGTTCACTTGTTGCAGTTAGACCCGGTTTCATTTGAACGCGCCTCATATATATATATATATATATATCGTTATCACCAGATAAAGTAATCGTGAACATTTTAAGTGTATGTTCAAATAGCATAGAATATCGGCTAACGTAGTTTGAGAAAAATGCACATACTTTCCCAAAAAACGTTGTCATCGAAAAGCTTTTGAATTGACTTAAAAAATATATTGAAAATATATTTTAGTTTTATATGAACATCGGCCATTATTGACGAGTTGTTACTAGTATATGCAGATGAAGAGGTGGGGAGTGTTCCAACGTAAGGATACGGTATCCATATCAGGTCAATTAACCCTTTACAGTCCAACGTAAAGTTAAGGTATCCATATCAAGTCAATTAACCGTTTACAGTCCAACGTAAATTTAAGGTATCCATCTCAGGTCAATTAACCCTTTACAGTCCAACGTATAGTTAAGGTATTCATATCAGGTCAATTAACCCTTTACAGTCCAACGTAAAGTTAAGGTATTCATATCAGGTCAATTAACCCTTTACAGTCCAGCGTAAAGTTAAGGTATCCATATCAGGCCAATCAACCCCAACGTAATCTACAAGATGTTAGTCTTAATGTTCAAGACAAGAACAGTCATTGTATATGTTTCGAGGGTAACAGAAAAAAGTCAGGAAAACTAAACTGATGATTGTTAATATCCCGAGTGGTTTGCCTGGGTCTATGTGTATGATAAGGACAAGAATAGCACCACTGCCCCACAGAGAGCATGTCGTAGGAGGCGACTAACTGTGTGACATGGCATTACACCGGCCATGATTAGGTAGTTTGCTAAGAGCAGCATAGATGGCGCCTATCAGACTGCGGGTCTACTTTGCTGTAGTGTTTGAGTCTATTAGATGGACTCGCACATCAGTTAACCACCCTCCATAGTCAAGTAATAAGCTGCTCGAGCCTAGCCGTTAAGCAGGAAATCCTCCGGGCTACGTTGAGCTCATACCAGAGCTGGGACCTGCAGTACAGGTCGACTAAGAACCAAGAACACATCATATGCAAATGTCTGTCTCAGCGAAATCGCAGATTTTCTTGATTGGCCCGTAACAGCTTGTCAGGCAGTATCTGTTCCATTTCTAGAGTGAATATCATTTTTCTGGACATGATTTTCTAAAGCAACTTCCCATAAATGTTAGGCAGGGCGATTATTCGATAGCTAATGAGTAGAATGGTGACATTGTCATGGTTAGTGAGCAGTTGTTGTTGCTCGCTACCAATTGCAAGCGATGATGACATAATTATTCGGTTTTCATCTTGATGATGTAACTTGTGCTATAGTTGGATTATAGTGAGGAAGCAACTGCGCAAGTCATCAACTTCACTCCCTTGTTCCGAGCTACATTGAACCAATTACAAAACTATCATTTAAGACGACTGGAAGTAACTCAAAATGTAGGCATTCTGGTCTTACTTCTCTTGAGACCTAGGGTCGCTTGAAACCTTCGAAAGTCGATCGTCCATCGTTTCTGTTCATTGCTTTGAGAGACAAGTGACTTTCCTCTCGACCTCGACTACATTCCATATTTTTTACATGTGTGTATTTCTTTGCAAACAGTAGTAGTGATGCAAGTGTTTATTTGTAAACAGCTAGATTTTAATGTAGCAATTTATTTGTAAATATGTTTTTAATTATGGTATTTATTTGTAAATACTTTTTAATGAAGAGTCGGAAGGGAGTGGACGTAAATAGCTAGCCATGGAGTCAATCCTCGGGGACTGATGGCTTCTCAATATTGATTTCTAACTCTTTCACCCCATTTTCAACATAATACCTTATCCAGTTGCCTGATGTGGTGATAATGTAATATATCTGGGAATGGGTCCAGTCTTCTTGGTGGTATGTAAAATACATTCAACCTCTGCTTTAGTTATTATCTCTTCCACCTCTACCTCAGTTATTAGTTCTTCCATCTCTGCCTCGGTTATTAGTTCTTCCACCTCTGCCTCAGCTATTAGTTCTTCCATCTCTGCCTCAGTTATTATCTCTTCCATCTCTGCCTCAGTTATTAGCTCTTTCACCTCTGCCTCAGTTATTAGCTCTTCCACCTCTGCCTCAGTTATTAGTTCTTCCATCTCTGCCTCAGTTATTATCTCTTCCATCTCTGCCTCAGTTATTAGTTCTTCCATCTCTGCTTCAGTTATTATCTCTTCCATCTCTGCCTCAGTTATTAGTTCTACATGCGATTATTCCTTCATAGCAGTGTTCAAATATACTAGGGGGATTCAAATTAAAACCAGCAAGTGTATGAGTGGAGTAGGAACTTCCAAACCGGCGTGAGTTATGTGACAGACTGTTCACGACACGGTCAGGCATAGAGCGACCCGGGAGTCGATTGCAGCCTTTGACCGCCTCGTAAAAAAAACCGAAAATTGACTACATCCCTATATCCAAACTTCATTCAACGATAAATGTCTATAGGTTTCATCCCTTCACTGCTCAAAAAACGGATTAGCAGAATGCTGCTCCCGTTTGGTGCACGTCATTAGTGGGGCGGCCATCTTTTAACTGCGGTTATGACGTAATGTTGTTTGTCTGCACCGTGATGGCACGTGCATGGCACCCTTCACATCCTTAGCAACCATATTAACAAGTTTCAATACAAAGGCGTGATTTTAATTGATATACCAGGTTTAAGATTTTCATTAGATGCCCCCACGTATGCATGAATTTCCTGACAGATGTCTCTGTCCCCTATTGTTTGTAGCGTATGTATCAATGGGTGGGATTGAGAAGACGGAGTCGGTTCCCCGCTGTAGTGCAATGTATGGGTTTCTTGCAGCCTCGTCACTACGGGAATGGCAGTATCGATCCAGATCTCGTTTGTCAGACTTCTGTAACACATTCAGTTTTTAGGTGCACGATGTAGACGTCAGATGAGGTATTTCAGTATATCGGACCTGATCTTAACATTTAGCTCTTGCTCCTATTTACACAGCTGAAAAAAGGTTCATAACTTACGATTAAGGTAAGTAAGGGAGACTAGGAAATGAATTGGTTACCTTATCTCACAAAAAACCTGAAAACGCGTACAATGAAGTTTCAAACACTTCCTCCCAAACGGCAGTAGCTACTCTGAGACCAACTGTTACCTTCACCATTTTTATTATAATTTAGAAAAAGAAGAACTTCCTGCCATTAGTCGTAATTTTTCACCGCACCAACTCGCAAATAAGCACTTTTTTATTATTCATATAGCGTCTGTTTTCAACCTAACTCGCTCCTTCCACCCCTCCATTGACTCCTTCCCCAAAGCCTAGTTTATATATTCAACAATTAGTACTACTTCCCATTATCACACTGCAGTTATCGACCTGGCAGCCAGAGGTTATATCCCTTTGTAGCTCGTGAAAGCCATTACTGATCCTTTGATCATAGAAGCAGAACCAAAGTAATGATAACAGATGGATTGTTGATGTAATGTGTTTTCAATTCACAGGCATGCCCAAACTAGGGCCTTGACATTCTGCTGTTATCAAATATTTTTTCTTCAAAAAAGAGGCTCAAGATATTCTTAATTAAAAAAAAATAATACAATTCTGAACTATTTAGAAGCGGAATAATATTGTAGATGCTCGTTAGGAGATATCCGGTGTGGGTAAGAAGACATATTTCTGTGGAAGACACAATTATGCAAGCGTTGCACTTTCATCATCATCAATGCCAGTCTCTACTTTCGAGGCATATGCTATTGACAACCCTCGTCGGTTTTGAGTTGCCCTTTCTGTCTGTCTCCAGTTGAAGTGTAATGACCGACGTTCATTTTCAGTTTCTTCTTCAGGTGTTTCCGGTGTACCCTTCTCGTGTGGATTCCATGACAGATCCTGTCTGGCAAAGTTTGATGGTGATTTCAGTTACGTTATTTGCAAAACTTCTTCCTTTAAAGGGGCTTTGTGCATTATGCGGTAGGCTAAACCATGTGTACACCCTATTGCAGCTGCTCAAGCCGTCTTTCCCAGCAGTTACATACTTGTTTGTTTTGCCATCCGAACAGGACGACTAGGACAGAATTCCTCAGCAAATTTTGAGCGTCATTGATAACATTTATCGACAGTTATGTATCACGTTACGTAACAAACACTTCCACTGTAATCAGGAAGCATTTCCTTAAGAATATCTTTAACATAAAACCCTTTTGTCGAAGAAATACACAACGGCACGCTGTTCTTTGATTGTACACTCTGTGAGCGAGGACGCCATTTTGTATCTAGCTGTGCGCGAGCATAACACACATAGGGTCTGCTACCTACAGTAATCACAAAGCTGGATGTTGCTGCCACCTGGCGTCTGCTACCTACAGTAATCACAAAGCTGGATGTTGCTGCCACCTGGCGTCTGCTACCTACAGTAATCACAAAGCTGGATGTTGCTGCCCCTACTGACACCTCTTGGAAACTACAAACTACAATTTTTTCAGCTATCTCATATCAGTTTGAGACATACTTACTGACTTACCATAGCAGCTTTCCTTCGTTTATATGGAGAAGTAAGTTATCAAGCTGACGGACGCTGCTTTTCCCGCCTTTATCTTAATGATTTATCCCAGTGATTCTCTACGCCTTCACTTTCATCTTCACCATTATTCTTCCGTTATATCACTCCAACATAAGCACGGACTTGCAGCTACATTTGATCCCCTGGTGACTAAGTCTGCGTCAAAGTATGCTCTCACAGTAATAACGTTTATAGCAAAATACTCGAATATCTGCGTGTATCCTATCTAATACGGTTTCCTATCAGCTCTCACATTTACTAAAGCACAAACACATCCCAATTAAGGCAGAGAAACTACTGATAAATAATATGTTTATACCAGCTCTGCTACCAGAGTCAGACATGAAATCTTACCAGTGCCAGATTATGATTTTGAATATCCTTGTGGTAGAACAAATTCGGGAATGGTTTTGAAGCTAGCAGATGGAGTTTCGTGTAGATAAATGTACAGTCCTCCTATGGGTATATTCAATATGGAATATAACAATAGAATAGCAGAGAACAATATTAGGAAGATAGAAACAGAAATGAATTCAGGGGTTGTAATATATCATACATGTAAGGTGAGTGAGCAAGTCCAGATAGCAGTAGAAAAGACAAATGCAATTCTGGGTATAATGAAAAAAAATGAAACATAGGTGAAACGACGTGATAAAGCATTAGTTAGACCTAGATTTGATTACTGTGTTCCAAGAGGGAATATAAATATACTGGAAAATACAAAGAAAAGCGGCAAAACTGATAGTGGCATTCCAGAATTATAGTTATGAAGAAAGACTCAGAAAAGCTGGTCTGTAGTGTCTACAAAGAAGAATTCGAGTTGAGTTATTAGGTTTATAAGATAATCAAGGGAAAGTATACATAGACTATAACACGTCAAAATAATGCCAGCTACGCGGACAAGAGGACACAACTGCACATTAATTAAAGAAAGGTCAAGATTAGATATAAGGAAATATTTTTTTGAGCAGAGAGTGGTGAATGCTTGAAATGCATTGCCACAGAAAATAGTGTTTGGCTGGGTCAGTTTATGCATTCAATAATAGACTGAATGCACATAGTTAATTTTACATCAAGTGGAGTGGAAAGATCTTGTTGAAAACAGACTCTGCATAATCTTCTAAACCAGTATAAATAAGTTAAGATAACATAAGTTACTGACACTGTGAGACCATTCGTAAAACTTTAAACAAATACGTAAAAAAAAAATGCATAAAATGTGTGTTTATTTATCTTTGCAGAAATGCTCCACCTCCCCCCTTCCATTGCCCCTTGCCTGCAGTTCTCCTTCCCAAGATTATTCCTTAATCCGCCCCTTGGCTTTGTATATTTATCTTGACATGTGTACGAATCAACCTTATTATTATATATATTTGGTGGCACTAATACACGTCCAACGTACATCAACGTAAATAGACATCAGAATCATTAATAAATTCTTTATTTGACGAATGAGCTGGTTTCAAAGTTTGCGTTACATTACGTATTGACCGACAATCACCGGAACGATTAAGCAAAAATCCAAGTGTATGTTTGAGCGTACTTTATTTCAGCCCTTGAAACCCAACAAAAAATAAACATGCTGGTCTAGAGGGGGTATTGATTTGTTAAGTAGACAGGGATCGATCAAACCTGCTCGAAATGCAGTCCTGTAATGACTATATCCTGCAACGTGACGTCACATAGCGACCAAGATGGCGGTACGTTTTTGTGTGCTACGATTTGGTTCTTACAGTAGCCATCTCAAACTCCAAACAAGATAGACTCTCACATAAAATAAAATACAAAATCGGATTGCTGTTCTATCTGCTACAACATTTCCCGACATACGAGGACCAGAGAAAGCACATGTGGCCATCACCAGTGGCAACACTAGACAAGCTCTATGGTAGTGTCGACAGCCTCAGGATGACCAGCTGCTTTCTTCGAACGAATTCAAGTTGACGTCTGACAGCGTACGAAGAAGAAGGATTGCTGTTCTAAAAAAAAACCCCCAAAAAACCAGATCTATTCCTACGGTGTATTCCCGCCCATTGTGAGATTCTTGGAAACAAGAAAGCAGACGAGCTTGCAAAATCCGGAAGTGGTGATACGTAGACTCGCTATTCGCATGAATTTTCACTCATCAAACGATTCGTGAGGATAGAATGGAGAGACCAGCACAAAGGAGACAAGCCAGACAATGACAGCTTTGACAACCTTCGCAGAAATTGGCAGACACAGAGCTTCAGTCTCAGAACGAGACACTGTAAAGTCAAGGCCCATCTCCACAGAATGGATCTTAGAGACACTGCCACATGCACGTGCCGAGCACCCAAGCAGACACCAGAACATATCCAGCAGGATTGCCGCCCTACTACAGATGGAGTCTCACCGGAGGAGCTACCATGCTAAAAACATTTGTGAAGGACCGACGAAGACCTGAATCGCTCAGTCTCCTTCGCGAACCTCATCGGGCTAGAAGCACAACATCAATTGACAAAAGAAGAAGAAGAAGCAGACGAAGAATAAGAAGAAAAAGGAGAGAGAAGAATAAATACAGTTTCATGTGCCTTTTGTTATGAGCGAAGGCATTGAGCCTTCCTATTCCTACACATTCCAAATCTATTTGATATTACACCCTCTCTACTTTGCGGGATACCTATTTGCGGAAAGGCTTCGGGAGTAAACCCTAAGGAAAAATCGGAATCCTCAACTAAACGACTTTATACTGGTTCAAAAGACTCAGGGTCTGTATACAACCAGTTTCGTGGAGGGTAGTTAACCGATGTGTGAGGCAATCTTAATAGACTCAAACACTAGAGCAAAGTAGACCCTCAGCCCGTTAGACGCCATCTTTGCTGCTCTTAACAAACTACTTAACCTATGCCAGTGTTATGCCATGTCGCCTCTTACAACAGGCTCTCTGTGGGTTAGTAGAACTATTTTTGTCTTTGTAAAACACAAAAATCCCGGCGGACCACTCAGGTACTACCTCCGGTATTCTCGATATGATCTTGCCACTGGCTAAAGGTATCTCAGGACGAGGGAGTAAGGTTGACACATCGCGCAAAACTTTCCCACTTTAATCCAAATAACTGCGCAAGTCAATAATTTCAGCAGACAGAGTAAAAAGAAAACATTTGTACACAGCTCAACAACGAGAGTGGTCATCATCACACCTGATGAACGAACAACACATCCTTTACCAGGTTACAACAAAGTGCAGAAACACCGAGGCTAGTCAATAAACAAAGTTAACAAAAATGATGCGGGGTATCTAGTGAGCAGAGTCGAACATCACGCATCTTTTCGCCGTAGTTTGGCTTGGCTTGGCTTCGTTCGTTCTCAATCTCCCTCTACCAAACCCTGAAAGGGCTTAAGTAGCAGAATGTAGTCCAGAGAACGGAATACAATACGTTGTGTCGTAGTTTACAGCTTGACTGCGATATCTGCACGTTTCGGTCCAACACATCTGGCTTCAGCAAACGCCGTAGTTTGAATCCGTATAATTATTTATAACATCATTGATAAGGATTAATCACAGATAAAGTATGATTCGTCGGTCATTTATGTGTGTCATTAGGTAGGGCCAGTGTTGTGCTCAGTGGGCGGCATGGAGGATTGCATGGTATAGTGGTGTACATCGAGCGTAAGTTTGGCTTGCAATCCCAACATACCGGGTTCGAAATCACTTCGTGTCCAGTTTGACTAGGCATGTTTGATATTTTTCTCGGTATCATAGCTACTCCAAGTACAGAAATGATTAGCTAAGCTACCGTATTGTAAAACTGCTGTAGTGGAACAACGTTAGAAACGGATACCTCATACACATTCATTGGTCCATACGTTCACATTACAAACATTTACACACACACGCATCTAAACATTGGCTAATACGTCCACACTAAAACAGATAAACACAGGCATCTAAATATTGGCTAATACGACCACACTACAAACAGATACACACACGCATCCATACACTGGACAATACGTCCACACTACAAACAGATACACACACGCATCCATACACTGGACAATACGTCCACACTACAAACAGATACACAGACGCATCCATACACTGAACAATACGTCCACACTACAAACAGATACATCATGCATACACGCACCCATTCACTGGCCAAAACGATGTAACGTAACCTAAAAGACTACGGTCTGGGGTTGAAAGAACCGCGCCTTGGCCAGTAGAATTCTGAAAGAGAAACCTCTGAACAAACAAACACAAAATTATGCTTAGTGGTGTGGTCTGAACAAAGGAAGAGTGGGAGAAGTCTTGTGTTGTCTGAAACAGGATGGACAACATCGTGTGTGGTTGAAGCAGTGAAACCAATGCCTTGTAAAACTAAACACAAAATGGACAAAGTCTAGTGTGACTAAAAATAAATGGACAACGTCTGGGGAAGACTAAAAACAAAATGAACAAAATCTGGTGTGACTAACACAAAATGGACACAGTCCGGTGTGACTAAAAAAAAAATGGGCACAGTCTGACACGACTAAAAACAATATGAACAAAGTCTGGTGCTGCTCAAATGAGAATAGGCATAGTGTTGTGTGATCTGAAACAGGAAGTAATTAAGGTCTTGGTTGGCTATAGATGCAAGCAGCCAGCTATGAGGTACCGGCTGTTCTCAACTCAATCACCACTGTGTTTTCAAATCTATGTAGTCTGAAACATGATAGGAAACGTCTTGCGTGGTCTGAACCAGGATGCGCAACACTTTGTGGCGTCTGAAACAGGATGAGCAACACTTTGTGGCGTCTGAAACAGGATGAGCAACACTTTGTGGCGTCTGAAACAGGATGAGCAACACTTTGTGGCGTCTGAAACAGGATGGGCAACACTTTGTGGCGTCTGAAACAGGATGGGCAACACTTTGTGGCGTCTGAAACAGGATGGGCAACACTTTGTGGCGTCTGAAACAGGATGAGCAACACTTTGTGGCGTCTGAAACAGGATGGGCAACATCTTGTGTGGTCTGAAACATGATTAACAAAGTCCGGTTGTTCTCAAACATGGACAAAGAGAAGTTTGTGTGATCTGAAATAAGATTGATAAAGTCGTGTGATCTGAA
Source organism: Ariolimax columbianus (assembly GCA_036924085.1). Taxonomy (NCBI): domain Eukaryota; kingdom Metazoa; phylum Mollusca; class Gastropoda; order Stylommatophora; family Arionidae; genus Ariolimax; species Ariolimax columbianus. The sequence goes on from JAVGWX010000008.1 coordinate 19,772,145, forward strand.
ATAAGATTGATAAAGTCGTGGGATCTGAAATAAGATTGATAAAGTCGTGTGATCTGAAATAAGATTGATAAAGTCGTGGGATCTGAAATAAGATTGATAAAGTCGTGGGATCTGAAACAAGATTGATAAAGTCGTGGGATCTGAAATAAGATTGATAAAGTCGTGGGATCTGAAACAAGATTGATAAAGTCGTGTGATCTGAAATAAGATTGATAAAGTCGTGTGATCTGAAATAAGATTGATAAAGTCGTGTGATCTGAAATAAGATTGATAAAGTCGTGTGATCTGAAATAAGATTGATAAAGTCGTGTGATCTGAAATAAGATTGATAAAGTCGTGTGATCTGAAATAAGATTGATAAAGTCGTGTGATCTGAAATAAGATTGATGATACCCTGTTGTCTTAAACAGGATAAAAAAAGTCTTTGATGATTTGCTCAACAGAAATGGTTACACATACCATCATTACGGCCAACCCTCCACGCGCAAACTTAAGTTGATCTGATGTTAGTAAGGAAAGACAAAGTACTTTGCACCTTCGTAAATACCAATGAAGCTACTGTAACACAAACACAGAACTACTACTGGTGTTATTCTGTTCGTGTGGAGTACTGAAAGTACTGAGAAAAATAGCAAATGTAATCAGTGATCATGACATTCATCTGGCTCTCGCTGAAACAAATGGCCACGTTGGGCACTCTCCACTTGCTCTTGAGTTTCTCTCTGCAAGACACCAACTACGAGTCAAAAACTGCTGGCCGAGTCGTGCGGATATTGGTCTTTGACGAAGAGAACATCGCTCACAACCTCGGTCAAAAATAAATTTGTTTCTGAGGTAATGTTTAATTAAAAACAAACCTAGTCTATTCAGTGCATCGCGATTGAACCGTCAAACGACCTTAACGGATTCTATCGGTGAACACAGCAATGGAAATAAACACCGTAATCCATCACATATATTGTAGTATTACTAAGTTTTGTTAATGAGGGTGTGCCATATCCATTTCTCTTTAAAGAAGAGTCGGGCAGTTTGGGCTAATACTCTACGGGTATTATTATTACGTCCATTGACGGTATGGAGTTATTTCCCATCAGAATTTGGATGTTGCATTATTATTGATTACGTTGTTTTGATCGTCAGTCGAGTCGTCTTGTTACAGGAAATTATTATTCCTTTTTCAGATTGATCTTTTGCTCCAACTAGAGCATGGAGGAACGACTGCAGTTGACGGTCTAGCAGGAAGACAGTGCCAAATCATGTATGCGCCATTTCAGTTGGGGGTGTTTGTTTTTCATGGTGAGTTCGCCACCTACATCTGCAATTCTCCTCTGTCGTGTTTTACGGTTTTGCGTATTGGAAAATAATATGACCACTAATGTCTTATGAACATGTCCTAAACGGCTACTAAAGAGGAGTATGAATAAGGCTAGCAACCTAATAAAAACATTTCTGTTTAACCACCACTGCAAAAGGCTAGGTTACATGCGCCAAATACGGAAGCCAGTTATAATAGTGGCCCTATACTTCCCTGGTAATGAGAAGACTAAACAACAATAAGGCCCAGTAGATTATTATTTTCTCTCCAATACTGTGACCCCAGACCCAGACAAGAGATAATCTTTATCAATACCATAACATTACTGTTCCTACCCCACAACATTAGAAACGATAAAGTCACCCGACAGACAGGTTTTCAATGTACATTCATTATGCTAAACCGTCGCCGTTTGATCACTATTTGACATGTAGTCCCCCTTGTCGAAGACGTCCAAGCACATCAGTACTTAAAGCAGCCCATGGACGTAAAAGATGGCAAACAGCCTTCTCTACCATGAGTCCAACTCTGAGGGTAAACATCCCTCTCTATCATGTGCCCCACTCTAATGATAAACAGATCACTCTATGATGCGTCCAACTGATGGCAAACATCCCTCTCTATCATGAGCCCAACTCTGATGGCAAACATCCCTCTCTATCATGAACCCAACTCTGATGGTAAACAGCCATCTCTATCATGCGTCCCAACTCTGATGGTAAACAACCCTCTCTATCATGCGTCCAACTCTGATGGTAAACAACCCTCTCTATCATGCGTCCAACTCTGATGGTAAAAAACCCTCTCTATCATGCGTCCCTCTACATTGCACTTCAATAAGGGTGTCCCGTGCCCTATTGCAAAGCTGAAACACGGTGGAACTGACGGATACGGACTCCTCTCGAAGCCCTTATGTTGATGGAGATAGTAAGGCTCGTTAGGGGCTCATGAGCAGTGTTTAACTCGTTCTCAACACTACACACTGCCCTCTGCGCTGCGCTCCCTTCTGTATTCTAGAAAGGACTAAATACATATATGATTCCTGTCCGGGATTGGAAAAAAAAGGCACGGCACTTCCAGACGATTCATCCGCTATCCCCAAGAACTTTTCGCTCAGGGGTGCTGATAGGAAAAAAAACAACGCCCCTGACATCTGACATCTTATTATTTGTTCCCAATGCAGGGCCCGGTAACACATCATATATGCGAGCAATTATCAGCAGAATTATTTCCGAGATCCATTTTTTTTAGGAAACTGAACACGCAGAAGCGAAACTATTAATCTGAATATATACGGCTCACATAGCAGATTTATCCACCGCTACGTTTCTTTGGCGCATTCATCCCTAACACAACAGCGCTCATGTGGCGCCATTAGCCAGTAAAAGAGATATTGATTGTGGCTCATAAAACCCATACGCAGAGCCGACACTGAAAGCAGGCCACGTAACCAGGCGAGACGAGGTTTGAAATACCGAGTCAAATTGATATTTCCTTTTAATGGAGATTTCAAAATTCGGCCAGCGAACAGCATGTAGACCGTAAGGTTATATCTTGGGGCCCGCAGATTAATTACTTTCTAAGGTAACGTAGTAAAGAACTATAAGTAAGATGGTATTTAATTACTGATGACCAATGTGGTGATGTGAATGAGGAATAAGGGCCGCTTGCTTTGACAATCACAGCACTAGGTTTTATCTCACCGCCCTATAGAACAACCTACGTTTGTACCAGTGTCTTACTAACCAGGAGGTCAGGATTCAAACCACAAGGCCATCCGCATGCCACCATGTTAGTATCTTCTTGTCTAGTCCCGCTTGTACTCCATTTGAATCATCGGGACATTACTGCACACGGTGTCTTATAGAATGTCGGCGCAAAAGTTCTATGTGGTTGAACAATGATGGTTGATGTCAAGTGTCGTCTGCACATTGAAGACTGGCTGTAATGGACCTTCAGGATGATTTGCTGTTTCTCTCCGACAGAATATTAGCAGTCCATCTATGGACCTTCAGGATGATTTGCTGTTTCTCTCCGACAGAATATTAGCAGTCCATCTATGGACCTTCAGGATGATTTGCTGTTTCTCTCCGACAGAATATTAGCAGTCCATCTATGGACCTTCAGGATGATTTGCTGTTTCTCTCCGACAGAATATTAGCAGTCCATCTATGGACCTTCAGGATGATTTGCTGTTTCTCTCCGACAGAATATTAGCAGTCCATCTATGGACCTTCAGGATGATTTGCTGTTTCTCTCCGACAGAATATCAGCAGTCCATCTCTTGGTGCTGCTCTCCCAGTCAGAGTGGTGTCTTTCTCTTGTCTGCATGCCATCAACATTTCCTCTAGTTTTGTTCCAAAGGCGTATCTCTAAAAAATAATAATTATAATAAGTCTGAATAGGCGTCTGAGGTTCATTGAGTTGATCGACCAGATAGATAACACGACCCACTGCTGTGGAACTGTTCCAGGTCTCGTCCAGAGCGGAGAGTGATGCTGTTATCTGTTGAATCCATACTGTACGTGGATGGCCTTGTCTGCCTTCGGCCGGTCGGGGAAAGCCATTTGGTGCCGTGTAACGATCTGTGAAGCATTATATGGGCCGAGGTTTTCTGGCTCAGCCGTATGATATGATCAAATGAAGAAATTAAATAATAATAATTATAATAAGTTCGCATAGGTGTCTTGACTTAGCTTGGCTTCGTTCGTTCTCAATCTCCCGCTACCAAACCCTGAAAAGGCTTAAGTGGCAGAATGTAGTCATAAGAACGGAATGCGTTGTATCGTAGTTTACAGCTTGACTGCGATATTTGCACCTTTCGGTCCAACACATCCGACTTCAGCAAGCATTTTTTGAGTACCGGGTTAGCATTCCCTCTTCGATCCCTTCTCCTTAGCCAGTCTGCCCTGCTGCAGCCTGTTATCCAGGATCACCGCGTGGAGGTGTAGAATGGTCTTGGCAGCTCTGGTTCGCTGGCCCTGACGCTAGCAGTCAGCTATGGGTCGCTGACCACTGCAGCTCATGCGCTGCTCAGCGTCTTGATCCCTCGTATAGGTGTCTGAGGCTCGTTGCGTCGATCAGCCACTTTCGTGACACACTGATGCAGCACGGTTCCAGGCCTCGTACACAGTAGAGGGGGGATGCTGCTATCTATTAAATCCATACTGTGTACATGGACGGCCTTTTCTACGCCTTCCGCCGGTCGAGCGAAGCCATTTGGTGCTGTGAAACGATCTGTGAAGCATTGATTCTAACAAAATCCCAACAATAACATAATGTCACTCACATACACAACCAAGAATATAAACAGTCATGCATATAAATACACTCACATATACAATCATATAATATAAATAGGCAGCATATAAATACATAGTCACTCACATTCATACTCATGAATATAACTAGTCATGCATATAAATAAACTGTCACTCAAATTCACAGTCGTATATTCAAACAGCCATGCATATAAACAAACCCACAACCCCCCTCGTATACACAGCCATGAATATAAATAACCCCTCTTTCCAATTTTCACTGTCATGAAAATAAACAGTCATGCACATAAATACTCCCCCCCCCCCTCCAATTTTCACTGTCATGAATATAAACAGCCATGCACATAAATACTCCCCCCCCCCCTCCAATTTTCACTGTCATGAATATAAACAGTCATGCACATAAATACTCCCCCCCCCCTCCAATTTTCACTGTCATGAATATAAACAGTCATGCACATAAATACTCCCCCCCCCCTCCTATTTTCACTGTCATGAATATAAACAGTCATGCACATAAATACTCCCCCCCCCCCTCCAATTTTCACTGTCATGAATATAAACAGTCATGCACATAAATACTCCCCCCCCCCTCCAATTTTCACTGTCATGAATATAAACAGTCATGCACATAAATACTCCCCCCCCCCCCTCCAATTTTCACTGTCATGAATATAAACAGTCATGCCCCTAAATACTCCCCCCCCCCAATTTTCACTGTCATGAATATAAACAGTCATGCACATAAATACTCCCCCCCCCCCAATTTTCACTGTCATGAATATAAACAGTCATGCACATAAATACTCCCCACCCCCCCCCCCAATTTTCACTGTCATGAATATAAACAGTCATGCACATAAATACTCCCCCCCCCCCCCGCCCCTCCAATTTTCACTGTCATGAATATAAACAGCTGTGAAAATAAAAAATCTCACATGCAAGTCTCTCACACTCTCACTCTCACACACACTCTCACACACGCACGTACGTACGCACACGCACACACACACACACACACATACACATTCATACATGCACACCTCGTACCCATCCCTAAACATACCTTTCTCGTTACGCACACACACACACACATACACACACACGCGCGTGTACACACACACACACACGCGCGTGTACACACACAGATACACACTTTATCACAAACACACTATCCCAAGCACGTACAGTATCACACACAGCTGCAGCTTATAAACTACCACACAGGGAAACAATATGTTGTTGTTGTTGTTTACGAATGCCCATAATGAGTAGGTTACTCTTTCGTGGGCCCTGAAAAGGACGTTAAGTGGCGGGCTGCAGCAGCTTCCTCATATCCCGAGCGCGCCGATGAAGGTAGACCGGGGTCCTCCAGGTGGTTGTGCTATTTTCTGCTTTATCTGGGAGCCACTCACTACTACGGGGATCACGTCGAACCCTCACCTCGATAGCCAGGCGGACATGAAAACAGGAACATTTCCAGGAAGGGCTACTAGGAAGCTGAGATGAGGGTCTTGGCCAGTATATTTTGCCTGACCAGACGTCAGTCTTCCTCCCCAAACAATATATTCTCATACAAACAAAACGTCTTTCTCTCATACACAAACACGCGGTGGAAGATGCTGCACATGATGAGCGGACAGGGACTCATAGCAAGCTTCATGCATCAGGGTACATGAGCCAGAGCTGACCAAGACTCTATTCCACCTCCAAGTGTAACCTGGATGCTTTATTAATGTAGTCTGACTAGGAGAGCAAAGATAGAAATAGGAAGACAAACCCGGTCCCCCAAAACTGTCAGCTGAAATCGGATGTGTCGGACCGAAAGGCGCAAAAATCGAAGCCTAGATGTGATCTACGTCACAATATCATGTATATGATGGACGCCGAAGATGAATGCAAAAACACATTGAAAGAAATATCTAAACCAGTAGCTCCAAAACATTTTCAGCCCACGGCATCCTTAGTGTACGAGAATTCGTCACGACACCACAAGTAATAACATACGCTTTTTAACAGCTGCAATGCGAAGCTGATAAAAATATGTGAATATTTCGCGATACCCCTGCAAACCAGCCACAGCACCCCGCGGTGTCCCGGGACACATTTTGGGAACCGCTGACCTAAACGATAACATAACAATATCCCTTTCAAAGTTCAGGGATGTCATCGACTCTGCACTATTACAGATAGGTCGACCGTGTCATGTGACATATGGACGAGAATGTTGTTTTTCTGTTGGCCATTCAACTACAACCGCACGCGCGTTCGATCGCCAATGAGATGTTCAGATTATTTGCATACCAGTCTTTGACCAACATGGTACCCGAGAGTAGACGACAGACACGGATTTCAGCAGATTTTGGCTCACTGGCATCAGACAACCTTGTCTGATTGGATACCAGGACACAAGTAAATATACACTCACATATAGACTGATGTAACACACATGTTAGTGTCCATGTCTCAGCACCGTAGCACATTGCCGGGAGTACACTGGAATTAAAGAGAGAGGCTCGTAGGTTCTGATCTTAACCGTCCAGAACCGTGTTAACGGACGAGAAGCCTGCCCTGCTCTTGCGACGACGTTCAGGTTCCAGATTATTCTCCATATCGAGGAGGCGTCAAAGATAGACGTAATCGTTGACATCCTCTAATCGTACCCCGCCGAGGAAGACTGGATCACAACTGACGAAACGATTGCGCAGCACTTTGGTCTTTCAGAGATTCATCTGCAGTCTCGCCTTCCTGTTCTCACCATCGAGTAGCAGTATCATTTAGTTGGCATAGGGACGGCGTGGCCTAGTGGTTAAGTGACACGGCACACACCAACCAGAAGGTGCTGGGTTCGATCCCCATCACAGCACCAGCCGTTACCCTGGGGAAGCAAACCCTTAGAAAATGCAGAAGGAAGCATGCCCTTGCCTGTATGCTGAATTCGGATGCACTGGGCCGACAGGTGCAAAATAAAAACCACAGTGCAACGCACACCGCCTTGGGGATTAGAGAAATAAGGTGAGCGCAAATAACAATGTTAAAAAAAATTTAAAAAATCGGTTGGCATTTGCTGCTGACACTATGTCGTCCGGCAAATCGAAGGTGATTGGGGCGTTGGCCGTCAATATGGATGGTAAAGGTTCCAAAATGCGGAGAAGTGGTTTTGTAGTATAGGATCCCTCTGGCGGATTCCCTTCTGAACTGGTACCACAATTGAACGTTGGAAGGGACGTCATGTGGTAGTGCAGTTCTTATAACTGTTGGTGAGAATTCTGATTAAACCAAGACCGATTCCTCGTTCCAACAGTGAACGCCAGACAAAATGTGGTTCTACCGAATGAAAATCTATTTTGTAGTCAATGAAAGTGTCTGGTACTGTCGGGTTGCATCACTAAGGCGGCAACAGGTTCTATAAACGGGGAAGAGAAGACTGTGTCTGGTCAGGCAGAACATACTGATCGAACATGTTAGTCAGGGTCAGGTAAAATATACTGGCAAAGAGACTCATCTCGCTTTCCACGTAGTTCTCTCTGGAAACGGGATCTTTTCACAGCTGCCTAGCTAACGAGTTGGGGGATCGACATGATCTCCTTAGCAGTGAGCGACACACAGATGAAGCCAAGCAAAACACAACAACCTGGAGGACCCCGGTCCGCCTTCATCAGCACGCTCGTTAAATGAGAAAAGTTACTGTAGCACGCCACTTAGTTTGACTCATAGTTGGCACCCAACAACATCATATTTATAGACATCAATAAATGACACACTTTCAAGCATAAAAGGTTTCACTCAAGGACACACAACAACCACACTTCCACAGTCTCCCTCCCAGCATTTACCACACACGCGATCACACGAACACACCACGCATCCTTAAGTCCTGCTTCGCTCACTGCCGACAGATAATTCCAAATTAGCATGAATAAATCATGTGTATCGATCCAGTGTATGCTGAAACCGACCGATACGGCCAGTGCAAGCCGCTTGCTTTAGCTGACTCAATCATTTGTTGGAGACGCCATGTTGTGTCGTCATCATTACTTGACAAACCTTGCGGTTGAGACAATCAATTCTCTCCACAACCGTCTGTCCTTTAAGTGTTTCCTCCCTTCAGATCTTCTCTGTTTTCCAGTTCATCTTGTCATACAATAGCATGCATTTTTTATGTCTGTCTCTGACATTTTTGTCCTCGATTATTTCCAATGACATAAGTTTTCATGACCTTGCTTTCGTATTATCTATCCTGTAAGTGCTGCATATTTTCTTCTTATTTCTTAGTTGTTGTTCAGTGCATATAATCTTCCTCAGCATATCGATCAATCAAAACATTTCAGTACTCCGTGGAGCACAGGTCTTCAACAATTATACGTCACGTCCTCACGTTATGGGCTATCAGTTCTGGGAAAATGTAACAACGCCGAAAATTCTCAGTGTTCTTTGTCTTCATTACTATAGTTTAGTCTCTATAGAATAAAATTCGCCAGCCGCGACTGGTTCTATCAAATACCAGCATCTTATCTTCGCATCAAGTTCCCCTGATATCTGCCTGCTTCTTTCCATCACTTCCATATTAATGTTCTTTATCCTACCATTTTAATGTTTATATTTCGCGCAGGAACACATATGTAAAAGTATGTATCATTTTCATTGTTGTTGTTTGGGTGAGCTCTTAGTCGACCTGTACTTCTACAGGAGCTTAAAGAGCTTAAGCCCTGTACAGGTCTCAGCTCTGGTAAGAGCTGGATGTAGACGGGAGGATGATTTCATGCTTTGTGGTCTAGGCTCGGGCAGCTTATTACCCCGCTGCGTTGGGACGAGTGCCGCAGAGGCTGGTTAACAGATCTGCGATTCCATTTGAATAGACTCAAACACTAGAGTAAAGTTGACCTGCAGCCTGTTAGGCGCAATTTATGCTAATCTTAAAGAACATTTAACCATGGCCTGTGTTATGACGTGTCACACAGTTAGTCGCCTCTTACGACATGCTCTCTGTGGAGTATTGGTGCTATTCTTGTCCTTGTCAAACACAAAGACCGCGGTGGATCACTCGGGAAGTTTGAGTATAATAGGGCGTGTTTAACTTTTGTACTGTGTAGCCCGACATAATGAATTTCGCCTGATGTTGACCGATTCACTGACACAAAAATATAAGCGAAGACATGGGGCTGGCTAAGACATACGTTGTGGAAGGAACAGTCCAACATAGCCAGATAGGCTCTTATAAGAATACCCCAGGGAAAGAGAAAGAGGGGTTGACCCAAATATGCACTTAGAATAGAATGTGAGAAAGAACTTTGATTAAATTGTTACACCTGGAAAGACGCAGAAAGAGTAGCACATGACCTTGCTTGTTGGCGGGGTGTTGACTGTGGTGTATGCTCCGAGAGGAACGACGTGCTTTGACTGATTGATTGATTGATTGATTGACTGATTGAGAATGATCGTCTTGAATATTTGTTCACTATTGAATCTCTCTTTTTGTTTGCGTTCCATCCTAACCTAACCGTTTATCATACTCGCGACAATCCTTGGAAGAGGGAATTATATAACTACTGCATTCACCATCTTCTTCTATCCACTTGTGTCATTAGACGCCGTGGGGAGATGTTGTTTTCTGTCGTATGACAGCTTTGCCGCCGATGTTGTTGTCATTCCGTGTTTCTGTGTTGTCTCACTCACACCATCTATCTGTTTCGTGGTCTTCGTCTTGGTCTGCAAGATACGAGCAGCTGGTAAATTTGGTTGCATTTTTGTGAGGTGCCAGAACCATCTTATTCTCTGCCTTTCCATGTATTCCATGCACGGTGTTGCCCCCCATTTTCTGTCTGATTACTTCGTTTCACACTCTGTCCAGCCTTGTGACCCTGACAACCTGTCTCAAACACCTCATTTCGCATCCCATAAAAACTGAAAATAGGTGGCACTGACGAATGCACCTGTGGTACAGAGAAAATGACTACTGAACTCTGCTGCAAAATTGCCCGACATACGAGGACCAGAGAAAGCACATGTGACTATCACCAGTGGCAACACTAGACAAGCTCTATGGCAGTGTCGACAGCATCAGGATGACAGCTGCTTTCTTCGAACAAATTCAAGTTGACGTCTGACAGCGTACGAAGAAGAAGAAGAAGAAGCATTCCATAATTTTTCTTACTTGTGCCTTAGTGAGAGTCCATATCTGACATTTATAGCAGAAGGTTGGTATAAAAATAATATTTATGAGCTGTCTGTTTATCTTCATTGGAATGTGTTTGTGTCTTAGTAATTGTGAGAGCTGTTAAGAAACAGCATTATCTTTCTCTGTTCTTGATTCTACCACTCAATCTAGCCTTCCATCTTGTGTGTACAAGCTGCCCAAGTACTTGAATAACACTGTATTATTTTATGTATCATTAAAAAAATAACCCATGTAAATATGATTGTACATGGGACTGGCAACTTCATTATGTAAAACAAATTGCTACAGACACAATGACAGCACAATGTCGTATTTTTTTCTTCTCCTCTTCGGCGTTAGTCCTGAAACGAACATTGCGACATAGTTTACAGCGAGGCTTTAATAATTGTGCCTTTCGGTCCAACTCATTCGATTTCAGCTGACATTTTTATGGTTCTGGGGTTGCCTTCACACTACGATCCCTATTCTATTAGTCAGACTACACTAAAGCAGCCTGTTTTGCAGGTGGTATATATTATTGGTCAACTCTGATTCACTGACCCTAATGGCAGGATGTTATAGGCAACAAAAGTAGATTCTATGAACCTTAAGAAACAAACAAAGGGAAACTCACACTACATGTACACTTTATGGTAGAAGAGAAGCGGTTAAACTAAGTCAGACCATGTACACCTTATGGCAGAAGATTCGAGGTTAAACCAAGTTAGATCATGAACACTTTATGGTAGAAGAGAAACGGTTAACCAAGTCAGACCATGTACACCTTATGACAGAAGGCAAGCGGTTAAACCAAGTCAGACCATGTGCACCTTATGACAGAAGGCAAGCGGTTAAACCAAGTCAGACCATGTACACCTTATGACAGAAGGCAAGCGGTTAAACCAAGTCAGACCATGTGCACCTTATGACTAAAGAGAAGCGGTTAAACCAAGTCAGACTAAACGGAATTAGTCATGGACCCGGCTACCATCTAGTGTTAAATATTCCACTTCTCCCTTTCCCGCTTCCGCTGGAGTATAGAACCACCACTACTGCTGGTCTCCTTCAGGAAGCCTGCATCAAAGCGCTTCGTGTTTTTTTTTTGCAGTGGAGGTTTATGTTACAAGGTTTATGTTGGGCATTGTGCGTACAGAAACTATACCTACAAGACAAATGAAAGGATACCTCAACAGTCAATGGGAGAAGAGCAACTATACCAAGTCAGACTAACACTGGTTGGGCATTGGACAAGCAGAAACTATACATACAAAGCAATTACAACTAGACCTCTACACTCCATGGTAAAAGTGGACCAACAAGCCAGACAAACGTGGGTTGGTCTGGGCATACAGAAGCTATACCATATAAGCCATCTAAAAGCAGACGTCTGAATCCATAGTAGAGAAGATTCAATAGAGTCGAGAATGTTCTGGAACGAATGTTAATGTATTTATCTTGTCTCAATTTGTGGTGTGTGCTTTTATATTCTACGACATACACACACACACATATATATGGCTGAGCAGCCAAGTCAATATCTTTTGATAACAGGAATGCGGGCTCCGAGTCGGAAGGGGAGTTAATCGATATGTAGAAAGTGTTACTAAGGATTGCCATTGCTCAAAGGGAAATTACTCCAAGTATATCGTGGTCTGTGTCATTCGTATTTCTAGCGTTTTGTAATAGGGGATACATTTGTAGCTGCTGATGAAGAATATAGAGATGCTGAAACTAAATAATACTAACATAGAATTAAAATTAAAGATCCCAAGAACCTGCGTATTCCCGGTGGCAGTGTATGGATGCGAGACATGTTAATGAAATTTATCGGGGTTTTCGAATCGAAATGTTACAGGAGAATTCTCAAAATTCCGTGGATAAATGAAATAACAAATAAAGCCATCTACAAGATCTGAGTGTCGAACTGGATTATAAACTACGTTATGTCTCGTAAACTAAGGTTTTTCGGCCATATCAAGCGCTATGACGGACTGGTGAAAGTAGTTCTGGAAGGTATTGTTCCAGGAAGATGAGACAGAGGCCGACCACAGGCCTTGACCTTACTTTTGTTGCTCCTTGTTTGACACTGATATCATACCGCACTGAGGCACTACGTGTTTATTAACCTCTGTTTAGTAGGCATAGTGGCGTTTGTGGATCGGAGAAAGCTGGTCGTCAAACCAATTCACCCTGTGAATTATATTTCCTATCCTTCGGTGAACTCTGCCGTCTTCAGTGAGAACACTCCCCAGACACTTAAACTCCTAAACGTGCTTGATGTTTATAAATCATTTACAGTTTCCTATGTTTATATCAGCACAAATCTTCCTTATTTGTGTTACAAACTTTCTGTTTATCTTGGTAAACATGATAGCAAATGTAGCGTCCTCCTAAAAAATAATATCTGCAGAAGCAACCACTACAAAGCCACTTGTTGCAGACCTGTCTGCAATGTGCACTAATGAATTGATCGGTATGCTGCCGAATTTGTATTACTGCACCAGAAGTGGTAAAGTAGTGTCACGAGTATTGAGTTGACTACTGCTTTTTATTAAAGTTGTTTGTGTTTATATTTGAGACCAATCGATATTGTTTCAACAGGACCATTGGCGTACAAATGCAGTTAACTTCCTTAAAGGAAGCATGCAACAAACATTCTTTTGTGCTTTGGTGTAGGTGGTTACAGGTCTGCGGAATAATTACCACTGCAGTGGCTACGAAGTGCGCAGTTAAGGTTAAAAAAATGAATATAATTATTTTTACCGCGACATTAAAACCTTTTTGCGGGCTCTCAGACCAAGGCTTCTAGGTTACGAAACGTGGATCTTAACTACTTGACCTGCTAAGGAAAAACCCCAACTATATGGCCAGAGAAATCCACATACAACACGCAGACATCATCGAGGCTGAAACCAAAATGTGCGAAGCACTAATTCCAGAACATTGGACACTGAGCCATGACCTGTCCAAAATAATCTTGGAGGTTTCAGGGTTAATGAAGAAAAATGAGGAGTCAGCAACAGAACACAAATTCCACGTTCTGCAGGAGCTCAAATGACAGTACCCTAGCAACTCTTGGACACATGTGTATACAGATAGATCTACGTCGCACACTCTATTGGCGACATGGGAAATCACTCCATACCAGCAGGAGAGACCTGTACCAATTTCAGAGCTAAAGCAAGAGCTGTACATGCAGCAACTCAAATTCTTATCAGCCAAAACATAACTACAAGGAAAACAATCATTCTAACAGACTCCATGAGTGTATTCCAAGCCATCTCAAGCCCTAAACAAGAAACTCTCACGTGAAATAAAATACAATATAGGATTGCTGTCTAAAAAAAAAACCAGATTTAGTTCTACAATGGATTCCGACCTACTGTGGGATACCAGAAAATGAGAAAGCAGATGAGCTCGCAAAAGCCGGAAGTGAAGGTACGTAGATTCCGCATAAACAGAGCTGTAACGAAGCAAAGACACTCATCAAACGATCTACCAGGACAGAATGGATAGAACAGCACAAAGAATACAAACCAGAAAATGACAGCATATACAAACTTGGCAGAGAAGGGCAGACAAAGATCTTCAGACTCAGAAAGGGACATTGTAGACTCAAGGCCCACCTCCACAGCATGGGTCTCAGAGACACTGCCACGTGTGATTGTGGAGCTCCCAAGCAAAAACCAGAACATATTCTGTAGGACTGCTCTACCTATGCAGGCCAAAGAGAGGCAGTCTGACCTGGGGGAGCGACCATGCTCGAAAAGCTGTGGGGGACTGACGAAGACCTGAAACGCACAGTCTCCTTCGTGAAATTCACATGACTAGAAGCATGGCATCAGTTGATCGATGAAGAAGAAAAAGACTACTCAACCACAAGCCTCACAAGCCTCAGCATTGGGTAAAAGAATAGCTGCTTTTTTACGTTGGTAAAGAAGCCGCCATGCACACCTGTCAGCAACCGGTTCCTTAAAAACAATATACTACCAAAGTCACCTCTGCAAACGTTACCTCTACGGGAGCCACCTGTACAGAAGTCACTTCTACAGATGCCACTTCTACATAAGTAACTTCTACAAACGCCACATCTACATAGGTTACTTCTGCACAATCAATTTCTATATGTCACTTCTACAGATGCCACAACTACATGAACCACGTATTAAGAAGCTACCGCTACACGAGCAACTTCTACACAAGTAACTTCTACAGACTCTACCTCTAAGAAACCACTACATAAGTCACTTCTACAAACGCTACCTCTACAGAAGTCATTTATACAGACGTCACCTCTACAGAAACCACCTCTACATAAGTCACTTCTACAAACGCCACCTCTACAGAAACCACCTCTACATAAGTCACTTCTACAAACGCCACCTCTACAGAAACCACCTCTACATAAGCCACCTCTACATAACCTACCTCTACATAAGTCATTTCTACAAACACCACCTCTACAGAAACCACCTCTACATAAGTCGCTTCTACAGATTCCACTTATACAGAAAGGGACACAAATAAATGAAAAAAAATGAAATGTTATAAGTTAATTAAAGTTACGTTTAATCAAAATTTTTTAATGGGTATGGTCAGATACTACATCGAGACGAAAAAACAAACAAAACCTACGTTACAACGAATAGGGACAACACATAGCAAAAAATGCTGAACTAGCAAATCAACAAATAAGGAAAAAATAGTCTACTTATCTGATATCGTGGTGTCTGTCAGCGCGACTGGTTGGGTCGGAAGCTGGACTGTAAATAAAGGACTTCGGTAAAATAAGGTGGCCAGGAGAGCGTAAGAAGTGAGGGTATCGATGGGCGAATCGATGACGATCGTCCGAGAAGCAAGAAACTAGATCAGTGACACTAATGTCAGCCTTACCCCGGTGCTCACGACCATTGAAATGGCTGGCAATTGGGGAACCAGTGCGGTTGCGGATTTCATTGAGGTGTTGGCGGAAACGCTCACGCAGTTCCATACCAGTTTCCCCAATGTATGTCATACCACATTGGCGACAGATGATAGAATAGATGAGGTTACGGGAATTGCATGTGAATCCCTCTTTGATGAAGAATTCTGCTTTGGGAAAGGTGATGGAGCGAGAGAGGATGACATGCGAGCAGGTAACACAGCCACGTGCATTTTTGCACGGCCTGGTGCCTGGAAGGCTATGAGGGCTGGTGTGTAGGCGACTACTGGCCAGCAAGTTCCTCAGTTTCCTGTCCCATTTGTAGGCGACAAGGGGAGGATCGGGAAAAACTATACGAGTGGCAGGATCAGAGTGAAGAATATGGAGATGGCGGAATAGGATATCCCAGAGGCACAATGAGGGTGATAAGTCAGAACAAGTTTCACACGGTCAGAGGGAGGAAGGTGAGTGGGAGTGAGGGAGTCGTGACGGGAGATAAGGAGAACCCGCTGGAGGGCGGAGGAGAGAGTGGTCTCAGGGTAGAGTCGCTTGCGGAAGAAGTCAAGTATCTCGTGGGCCCTGAGAAAGAAGTCGTCGTCATCCTGACATAGGCGTCGGAGGCGGAGAAGTTGGGAGAAAGGAAGCGAATCGCGGAGGGTTGAGGATGGGAGGAAGTGTAGAGGAAGTAGTTGTCGGCGTCAGTGGGTTTGCACTAGAAAGTGGTAGAGAGGCCTGAATGGTAGATAGAGACAGTGATGTCAAGAAAGCGGACAGACGTGAGGGAGATGTCAGACGTGAACTTGACAGAGGGATGGAAGTCATTGACAAAGTCGATAAAGTTTAGGAGATCCTTCTCAGACATGTCGGTAATGCCAATTCCATCGTCGATGTATCGATAATTCCTAAAAGGGAAAGGGCCCTGGTAGTGAAGCCAGATGAAGTATTCCAGGAGACCCATGAAAAGACATGCGTGGCTGGGCCCATTATGGTGTGCATTGCTAGGCCACTGATCTGGTCAAAGAACTGGTCATTGAACTCAAAGGTATTGAGAGTAAGGACGAGTTCGGCCAGACGGATGATAGTGGATATAGAGATGGATAGGTTAACACTCTGGTTAAGGAAGAAATAAGCCATCAGAGTTTTTTTTTTGGGGGGGGGGGGGCGGGGGTGGGGTGGGGGGGGGTGTACAGCGAACATACATCAAATAGCAAGAGGATAGATGGGGTCGAGAGAGAGGACAATGGTGAAGAAAGGGGTTAAGGCGTGGTTAGTATCCTTGACGTCATCCTTGAAAGACGTCATCATTGAAAGACGTCATCATTGAAAGACGTCATCATTGGGAGGAGATGACGTCGGAGGTTTATAGTGCTCTTTGGGAAGATTCTCAACCATAGGCTGGAAGATACTATCCAGGAAGTCAAGATACCAGTTCGATGGGTCAGGAACAGGCAGATATATTAGGGCGACCTGGGTTGTTGGGTTTGTGAATCTTGGGCAGCATGTAGAAAGAAGGTTTACCAAGACAACTGTCAAAGATACGGAGGTTCGAGGCGTTCTATGGCAGGAGATGACGTCAGATGCTCATAGCGCTCTGCGAGAGGAGATGGTGTTTGGTCATATCGAGGATGGTGGTAGAGACCTCCTTGTTGAATCGGAGAGAGGCATCATCGGTGCGCGGTTTATAGAAAGAAGGATCAGATAGTTGAAGACTGCCCTCCTGAACATATAAATCCTTGCGCCAAACCACCACTGCTCCCCCTTATCAGCAGGTTTAATCACGAGATCCCTACGCCCACTAAGGCTAGCCAGAGTACGAGCCTCGGGATGAGAAATGTTCGAATATCGCAGGCGCCGAGGGCAGATGGCCTTGATATCGTGAAGAGTAGTTTTAATATAGAGGTCTAAGGCACGGGATCGGCCAGGAGGAGGGTTCCTGTCAGATTTACGATGGGAATAACTGGAGAAAGGGTCCAGTCAGATTTACGATGGGAATAACTGGAAAAAGGGTCCAGTCAGATTTACGATGGGAATAACTGGAGAAAGAGTTCAATCAGATTTACGATGGGAATAACTGGAGAAAGGGTCCAATCAGATTTACGATGGGAATAACTGGAGAAAGAGTTCAATCAGATTTACGATGGGAATAACTGGAGAAAGAGTTCAATCAGTATTACGATGGGAATAACTGGAGAAAGAGTTCAATCAGATTTACGATGGGAATAACTGGAGAAAGAGTTCAATCAGATTTACGATGGGAATAACTGGAGAAAGGGTCCAGTCAGATTTACGATGGGAATAACTGGAGAAATGGTCATTTGGGTCAGGAAAAGAACAAGAGTTGGGATTGGTCTGGTGGCATTGTTGAAGACGTAGGCAGCGATGATAGGCATGCACATCCTTGAGAACCGAGTACTGGCCAATGGAGGGCTAGAGAGGGACAAAAGGCCTTTGCTAAGAACTGATATTTCACTCTCAGTCAGGGGAAGATCAGAGGGGATACAGAAACCACCTTTTTAAAAGTCACTTCTTCCGAAGCACCTATCTACAGAAACCACTTTTACAAAAGACATCTCCACAGATGCCATCTGTACAGAAGCCACTTTTACAAAAGACATCTCCACAGAAGCCCCCTCCACAGAAGCCACTTCTACAAAAGACATCACAGAAGCCCCCTCCACAGAAGCCACTTCTACAAAAGACATCTCCACAGAAGCCATCTGTACAGAAGCCACTTCTACAAAAAACATATCCACAGAAGCCACTTCTACAAAAGACATATCCACATAAGCCCCCTCTACAGAAGCCACTTCTACAAAAGACATATCCACGTAAGCCCCCTCTACAGACGCCACTTCTACTAAAGACATATCCACGTAAGCCCCCTCTACAGAAGCCACTTCTACAAAAGACATCTCCACAGAAGCCACTTCTACAAATGACATATCCACAGAAGCCACTTCTACAAAAGACATATCCACATAAGCCCCCTCTACAGAAGCCACTTCTACAAAAGACATTTCCACAGAAGCCACTTCTACAAAAGACATATCCACATAAGCCCCCTCTACAGAAGCCACTTCTACAAAAGACATATCCACATAAGCCACTTCTACAAAAAGACATATCCACATAAGCCCCCTCTACATAAGCCACTTTTACAAAAGACATCTCCACAGAAGCCACTTCTACAAAAGACATATCCACATAAGCCACTTCTACAAAAGACATATCCACATAAGCCCCCTCTACAGAAGCCACTTCTACAAAAGACATATCCACAGAAGCCACTTCTACAAAAGACATATCCACATAAGCCCCCTCTACAGAAGCCACTTCTACAAAAGACATATCCACGTAAGCCCCCTCTACAGACGCCACTTCTACTAAAGACATATCCACGTAAGCCCCCTCTACAGAAGCCACTTCTACAAAAGACATATCCACATAAGCCCTCTCTACAGAAGCCATTTCTACAAAAGACATCTCCACAGAAGCCACTTCTACAAAAGACATATCTACATAAGCCACTTCTACAAAAGACATATCCACATAAGCCCCCTCTACAGAATCCACTTCTATAAAAGACATCTCCACAAAAGCCATCTCTACAGAAACCACCTCTGCCATAAAGGCCGTTTGTCCTTACAGTGGCCGAAACGTGTACTCAGGGGCAGATAAAACATATTTACCAAGCATAACCCACTCACATACTCGTTCGCGCATTCCCGTAACAGATCGTGTCCCAAAGTCGGACCAAGGAGGTAGGGATGGACACTGTAATCCCCACACCGGAAGTCCTCAACGAATACACACCATGTCCTACCGTTCTGAGGCATTCGCTGCAGCTCTGTGCGCGTTTCTCTCAAACTCCCTTCTCAATATTTGTTTCTGTTCCCCTATAATTTTCCTGGCCTGGCGTTTCCAGAACACAGACTGCCTTGTCTTCCTATTAGCTCCTTTAATATGCGTTTTATCCAACGTCCTCGCGTTTTCCTAACCTCCTGCTCCAGTGTTGTCGGTCTGGTTCTTTCTAAATTTGTTGAAGTTTTCGTTGAATTGTTTCTACACCAAGGCGAACCATACCTAAGCCCATCTACGTTTGTTGCCTCTAATGCTATTCGTGGCAGGTTACAGTTTTACCTTTTTCGCTCCCCATTTGGACCCCGGCTACACGATAAAACCAGTCAGGAGCTAAACTAATGTACGACGACACAGCCCAACAAGGTCTCTCTTTTCAAAAGAATTCTACCACTTTATACAGCAATTAAATGACACGTTCTTACACCATTTGAACTGGACAAAATCAATACAGAACAACAGAAACCTCCACAAGAGCACGCAAGTGCGGACAGCGGCAAAGATGGGTTGTTTTTGTAGCGTAGAATGTGACACGGTCTGAAGATGGAATACATGTTTTATCCCTCGCTTTTAAAAGCCCTCACATACGTGTTTTTGTCATGGACGCTTGGAAAGCAAATATATTTCTCGGCAGTTTATGACATAACGCCGTATAACGCGGATTTTTGAACAAGTAAACGCATTAACACAGAGGTTCTCAATGTATACTGATCGGGGCATGATGGCCCTTTGGAGACTTCATTAGTGGTGGGGATGCAGAGACATCTTCAGGGGCTCACAGAGATACCTATCAGCGGGAGGGGGGTGGGGGCTGAGCATCCGTTCGGAAACGTCGAATTATTTCATAGTCATTTACTTAGTCCTCCCTCTTCTAGATCCCGAGTTGCCCGCGGGGGGGGGGGGGGTGTCTTTGTGTATGACAAGGACAAGAATAGCACTACTGCCTTCACAGAGAGAATGTCGTAAGAGGCGATTAACTGTGTGACATGGCAAAAACACCGGTCAAGGTTAGGTGATTTATTAAGAGCAGCATAGATGGCGCCTAAGAAGCTGGGGGTCTACTGTGCTCTATTACGCATATCGATTAGCCACCCTTCGCGGCGCTTGTCTCAACACAGCGGAGTAATAAGCTGCTCGAGCCTAGCCCGCTAAGCAGAAAATCAGGAACTCAGAAAAAAACCAGGAAGTTTGGACCTGCACAGAGACATGTCCATGTAGAAGTACAGGTCGACTAAATCTAAGATTCCTCTTCTTCCTCTTTAGGGTGTAGACTTCTTTTAGATATATATTTAGCAATCGAGTGTGCAGACAAAATATGAACTGTTGACCTTTGCACGATGAAGGGTTCGTCTCCTGTTTGTCTTCGTATGCATGTCGTTACATTTATATTTTCCGTCGGACTGGTCTAACAGCCTGCTTTTTTTCCGATTTTCAACTGCTACGATTCCGTTGAGTGCGCAGTGTAAAATACATAAATATATAGGTCCAGATTTGTCTAGATACTGCGCTGAACGAAAACACAAATGAAACCTACGTTACGAAAAATAGACTTTCAGGGATCAAGATGCTGAGCAGCGCATGAGCTGCAGCGGTCAGCGACCCATAGCTGACTGCTAGCGTCAACACGAGCGAACCAGAGCTGCCAAGACCCTTCTACACCTTCACGCGGTGATCCTGGATAACACGCTGGTAAAGAGCAGACTGGCTTAGAAGGGATCTAAGAGGGAAGGCTAATCCAGTACTCACAAAATGCTTGCAGAAATCAGATGTGATGGACCGAAAGGGGCACATATCTTAGTAACTCTGTAAACTACGACACAACGCATTCCATACTCTGAACTACATTCTGCTACTTAAGCCCTTTTCAGAGTTTGGTAGCTGGAGATTGAGAACGAACGATGCCAAGTCAATGGGCATTCATCAGGGCTAACGAACAACAATTTGTTTTTCTTCTTCTTCTTCTTCTTCTTCTTCATCTTCTTCTTCTTCTGCGTTTATTCTCAATCTCGCAATACCAAGCCCTGAAAAGGACTTTGCAAGTAACAGAATGTAGTCAAGAGAACGGAATAATGAACTAAAAAAGAAAAAACCCGTCGGGCGATTCTATTCCCGCTGCTGGGGGTAGTCAAGCGAGTTTTAAGTTGAGGACTACAGGCCGCTTCGTCACTGCCGTCGCCACGGGAAGAGACATACAATAAGTGGTGTTGGAAGTCTTCTCGATGTTGGTAAAACATGATCTGAACATAAACACACAACAGTTCATTTATTGAAAACCTATCAAGTGAGAGAATTAGGAAGGATGGCAATAGACGAGATAAAGATGGACAGAAAGATGTAAATATGAAATTACACTTTATTATATGCTGATACACATGTACACGGTATCAACGGAGAGATGATTACATATGTACAAGGTATCAATGGAGAGATGACTACACATATACAAGGTATCAACGGAGAGATGACTACACATATACAAGGTATCAACGGAGAGATGACTACACATATACAAGGTATCAACATAGAGATGACTACACATATACAAGGTATCAACGGAGAGATGACTACACATATACAAGGTATCAACAGAGAGATGACTACACATATATAAGGTATCAACGGAGAGATGACTACACATATACAAGGTATCAACGGAGAGATGACTACACATATACAAGGTATCAACGGAGAGATGACTACACATATACAAGGTATCAATGGAGAGATGACTACACATATACAAGGTATCAACGGAGAGATGACTATACATATACAAGGTATCAACGGAGAGATGACTACACATATACAAGGTATCAACGGAGAGATGACTACACATATACAAGGTATCAACGGAGAGATGACTACACATATACAAGGTATCGATATAGAGATGACCAATTTCAGTGTCAGGTGAAATATATTGAACAATATTTTACATCTACAACTTTCTCATGTAAACGGGTTATGTTACAGCATGCTGGCCAACGAGGTGGGGATTGATAATGTGATCAACATTGTGGAAAGTTCAATAAGAAGCCATGCATTGCACTACAGCTTGTAAGAACCAGGTCCACTGTTTTCAGTAAGATTTGGAATATAAGAAGGGTCAATGTAAATGGACAGTTTCCTAGGCGCGAATGGGCAACAAGAATAGTAACACGGTAACATGTCGTAATAAATAACTGCGGAGGGTTGGACATAATGCTGGCTGCCCAGACCTGTAGAAACTGAAAGCCACAGGAAGGTCAACAGATATGGGAAGGTCAGTATTTGATGACTTGGAGTGCATTTGATGAAGACCTATGCTTCACAGGGATCTGAGCAGATTTTTATTATTGATTGAATGTAACCTGTTACAAACAAACATCATCTAGAGTAAAATTAACTCAAGGGATTGTTTTTGTTGTTTAATGCCATCAAAGAGTAGATTTACTCTTTAGTGCCCTCAAAAGGACGCAAAGTGGAGGTTTTTTGTAACTTTAATCACATCCCAAGGGTGCTGATGACAGTGTACAGGTATCCTCCATGCGGTTTTGCTATGCTTGGCTTCATCTTAGTGTCGCTCACCACTTCAGGGATCACTTCGGTCGGTCACCTCTTTAGCCTGGCTGCCATAAAAAAAAGCCCGCTTCTAGGAAGGACAACGGGGAAGTCGATGTGAGGGTCTTGGCGAATATGTTTTACCTGACCCTGACTAACATGTCTGATCAGTATGTTGTGCCGAACCCTGACTAACATGTCTGATCAGTATGTTTTACCTGACCCTGACTAACATGTCTGATCAGTATGTTTTATCTGACCCTGACTATCATGTCTGATCAGTTTGTTTTACCTGACCCTGACTATCATGTCTGATCAGTATGTTTTACCTGACCCTGACTATCATGTCTGATCAGTATGTTTTGCCTGACAATCCTCCTCAACGCAGGAAATACGACACGGACGCTTGCTTTCATCGATTCTCTTTAATGCGTATTCTGAGATGATGGTGGAAACAGTTGTTCGGAGTTGTAATAGGAATATCAAAGTTAATGGTATGTTAGTTAATACCATAAAATATGCCATAGTGTAAGTAGCATTGTTAGAACAACTTAACGACACAAAACAGAGTTTGACATAACAATGAACGCAATAGAGAAAGACTTTAACATGTCAAGCAAAATAGGCGAAGAAATTTAATCATCAATGGAGAAATAATCGACCAGAAACAGAAGTTTACATATTTAGGACAAACCATCACAGGAGACACCCTAAGTGAGACGGAAAATAAGGTGAGAATTGCACTGGCATAAAAAAGGCTTCCAGAGAAAAATAGAAATTGCTAACCTCAAAGAATGCCAGAAAGGAACTGAGAAAGCGAATAATCAATACTCAAAAATGGCCAATTGCACTGTGTGGGGCTGACACATAGACGTTAACAACAAAGATGAAAAAACAACTTTGAGGCGTTTGAAATATGGTCGAAGCGTATAATAGAAAGAGTGAATTGGACAGAAAGAAGAACCAATGACAATGTCTCTATTGTTGTATGTGGACAAAGAAAAGTATTGAAAATGATAGAAAATAGAAGATTGAGCTGGCTGCGATACAATGTGAGACAAGAAAGTATTGAAAATGATAGAAAATAGAAGATTGAGTTGGCTGCGATACAATGTGAGACAAGAAAGTATTGCAAGGAAGATACTAGAGAAGACAATACTAGAGAGAATGATCCAGAGGAGATGATGAAGGGGACAAGCAAGAATCACTTTAATATCTCAGATACGCAAAGACAGCAAAACACGAATTTATGCAGAATTGTTTAATTTTTGTTTTGTTTTGTTTTGCGTTCGCCTTCTTTCTCTATTCCACAAAGCACTGTGCGTTGCACTGTTGTTTTTACTTTGTGCCTGTCGGCCCAGTGCATCCGACTTCAGCATGCATTTTATGTAAGAGCCACCATCCTTCGTAATTTTCTAAAGGTTTGCTTCCCCTGTGTAACGGCTGGTGCTGGGATGGGGATCGAACCTAGCACCTTCTGATTGTGAGCCGTGTCACATAACCACTAGCCCAGGTCGTACCCTATGCTGAAATGAAGAAAGCTGCACAGGTTGATGGAGAGTAATCAGACAATCTTACAATCTTTGGACTGTTCAACCAGAGAATAGGGTCAAAAAGAGAGATGCTCAGACAATCTTACAATCATTCTAAGTACTGATCAAACAGAGGATATCGTCAAATGGAGAGATGCTCAGACAATCTTACAATCAGTCTAAAGACTGATCAAACAGAGGATATGGTCAAATAGAGAGATGCTCAGACAATCTTACAATCAGTCTAAAGACTGATCAAACAGAGGATAGGGTAAAATGGAGAGATGCTCAGACAATCTTACAATCAGTCTAAGTACTGATCAACCAGAGAATAGGGTAAAATGGAGATATGCTGAGAAAATTTTACAACTAGTCTAAGTACTGATCAACCAGATGAGGCTCAAAACGAGAGACATGCTCAGACAACCTTACAACCAATCTTTGGACTGTTCAGCCAGAGAATTTTGTCAACTGAAGAGACAGGCTCAACCTTACAACCAATCTTTGGAATGTTCAGCCAGAGAATATTGTCAACTGAAGAGACATGCTCAGACAACCTTACAACCAATCTTTGGACTGTTCAGCCAGAGAATTTTGTCAACTGAAGAGACATGCTCAACCTTACAACCAATCTTTGGACTGTTCAGCCAGAGAATTTTGTCAACTGAAGAGACATGCTCAACCTTACAACCAATCTTTGGACTGTTCAGCCAGAGAATTTTGTCAACTGAAGAGACATGCTCAAATAACCTTACAACCAATCTTTGGACTGTTCAGCCAGAGAATTTTGTCAACTGAAGAGACATGCTCAGATAACCTTACAACCAATCTTTGGACTGTTCAGCCAGAGAATTTTGTTAACTGAAGAGACATGCTCAGATAACCTTACAACCAATCTTTTGGACTGTTCAGCCAGAGAGTTTTGTGAACTGAAGAGACATGCTCAACCTTACAACCAATCTTTGGACTGTTCAGCCAGAGAATTTTGTCAACTGAAGAGACATGCTCAACCTTACAACCAATCTTTGGACTGTTCAGCCAGATAATTTTGTCAACTGAAGAGACATGCTCAACCTTACAACCAATCTTTGGACTGTTCAGCCAGAGAATTTTGTCAACTGAAGAGATATGCTCAACCTTACAACCCTCCTTACTACTCCCCAACCACATGATAATGATGAGCTGCTACGAAAATCAACTACTATATATCACTGTTTCCCAAACAATTACACGGTCCAAGGGAGATACAAAAAAAGACAAATCTCTGTTATCAGTGTCAGACAGGAGCCCTTATCCGAGTATAGGGGACGAAACCCAGCAAGACGTGAAATGAGAAGTACTGATCTTCTTCAGAGTTCCTCCTGAAAAGGACGTTGCGTCGTAGTTTTCGTAGAAGTTACGATATCTTCTCGCTTCGGCTCGATATATCCTGTTTCAGCTGACTTTATTTGTGTACGGGGTTAGCTTTCCCGCGGTGATCCATATTATCTTAACCAGACTACTACACTAACGCCGGTTTCCAGGGCCGCAGCTTGGAAGCAGAACAGGGCCTTGGTGAGCTCTGGTTCCCTGATGCAAATGGCCAGCGGAGTAACTGGCTGCTGGAAGATTTGCGCAGCTCCAGGACTTGTATATACTGACAGACATCAAATAACAAGCTTTGGCATTTGGCAAGAATGACTCACATCGCTGACCTCTCACGATTCAATAATATTAAGTAGAAATGCTTCATAGAGTGATTGAAACCAAGAAAAATGTGGATTGGCTATATTAAAGAAGCACTACAGAGCACGGACTAAAATTAACAATGGCATGCATAAAGCAGATGAAAGAGTTGTCTACTTCCTAAAACAACCGTATGCAGATAAAAAGAGAATTACAGAAAATTTGTCATTTGTGAGATGAGATTTGCTCAACTCGTCTCAGTATGAAATTGGATTCATTCAACATGTCTCAGTTGTGAGATAGGATTTATACAACATGTCTCACTTGTGAGATGGGATTCATACACCATGTCTCAGTTATGAGATGGGATTCATATAACATGCCTCAGTTGTGAGATTGGATTATACATGTCTCAGTTATGAGATGGGATTCATTAAACATGTCTAAGTTGTGAGATGGGATTATACAACATGTCTCAGTTGTGAGATGGGATTTACTCAACGCGTCTCAGTGTGAGATGGGATTTACTCAACGCGTCTTAGTGTGAGATGGAATTCATATAACATGTCTCAGTTGTGAGATGGGATTTACTCAACGCGTCTCAGTGTGAGATGGGATTCATACAACATGTCTCAGTTGTGAGATGGGATTCATATAACATGTCTCAGTTGTGAGATGGGATTCTACAACATGTCTCAGTTGTGAGATGGGATTTACTCAACGCGTCTCAGTGTGAGAAGGGATTCATATAACGTGTCTCAGTTGTGAGATGGGATTTACTCAACGCGTCTCAGTGTGAGATGGGATTCATACAACATGTCTCAGTTGTGAGATGGGATTTACTCAACGCGTCTCAGTGAGATGGGATTCATATAACGTGTCTCAGTTGTGAGATGGGATTTACTCATCACATCTCAGATGTGAGATGCAATTTACACAGAATGTCTCAATTGTAAATTACAATGCCGTAAATATTGGTAGATCCACTCATGTGGTTCGAGAATATAAGAACATGTCAATTTAACACGCCTGAAAGGTAACTAAAGACGGTTTAACACCAGGATACAAATGTGTGCAACAGACGCAACATCTTCCAATGGACTTCATATACTTTACTGAATGCGTCCTATAACAGGCTTTGCTATTAATTGACACCGTATACTACGTAAGAGCTAAAAATGCACAATACGAATTATACAAAGAACACGTCAAAGAAAATAAATGAAAGAAGAAACAATAACGGAAGAGGCATTGAAAGAAAAGAAGAGGTAAAAGTCCCAGAGGAAGAGCATGAGGGTTAAATAAAGAAAGAAGAAGACGAAAAAGAAGCACAAAGAAAAAGAACGACATAGGAAAGTGAATATACAAAAGAAGGAACACTGGAAGCTGAGGAGGAGCAGTAAAATGAAGAGCAAACGAAAAGGACGAAAAATAAAAAGGGAATTATTAAGAATTATTAAGCAAAGCAAAGGAAAATTAAACAAGAATAGAACAAACAATAAATATAAGTTAAAGTATTAGTAGTAGCACCAGCAGTAGTAGTAGCAGAAGCAGAAAGAAAAAGAAGAAGAAAAAGAAGAAGAAAATTAAGAAGAAAAACAAGAAGACGTCGACAAATGAGAATAAGAACACGAGGGAAAAGAAGAACAAGAAGGAAAAGATGAAGGCATAAGAAGAAGAAGAAGAAGAAGAAGAAGAAGAAGACGAATAGGAAAAAGAAAAAGGCGTTGACGAATGAGGAGAAAAAAACAGAAGAAGCAGGAAAAGAAGAAGAAAAAAAAGAAGACAGAAGAATAAGACAAAAGAAGAAAAAGAAGAAGAAGAAACGGTATTATAATAATAATAAAAATAATAAGAATAAGAAGAATAAGAAGAAACGGTGTAAGAAGAAGAGAAGTTGAAGAAGAAGAAAAATAAGAAGATCAAGACGCCGAAGGAAAACAATAATAATACGGATTTAAAGAAATGTAATTGATAGTTTCCATCCAAAGAAACAAATCTTCCTCGGGGCTGTGCAATAATTGGTACCATCATCCAGAGGTCATCAGACCACAATCTATAGAACCACAAAGTTAGACTAGCGAATCTGTTTCACTTCCATTACGTTAACCAAACATTGTCCATATCATAAGTGAGCACAACCCGCCCACAGCTTCTTGCTTCAAATTAAGATTGTGCCTGTAAAATATCGCTGTAGATTAGTTTGGAACACATTTTATCATTCATTCAAAATTAGATTCACAGTAAACAAATATAAAAATAATTTTTTCAAAGCAATGGTCCTACAGATGTTCGTGAGTCTGTTTTTATTCCACGGTGTGGTCTTACTGGCATGTAGAATTGATTAATTCGTTTTATCGGCCAAGCGATACGTTACAGCTGGTAGCTTTACTGGAAACGTAATCTAGCATTTACAGAGGTGGTTTCTGAACTTAATTTAACGCCTTTACAATTGTTTAGAACTTTACAAGTGTTTAGAAGCGTCTGAGTCTGTATGCAATCAGTTTCATTTACATTTCATTGCTCTAAAAGCTATGCGCATTCAATCTATTCTTAAATGTATTAATTGTCCCTTCCTCCACTACTTTCCGGGAAATGCATTCCAAGCATTCAGGCCAGATCAGGTCAGGTCATACCGTAACCGGTGAGGTCGTTGGGGCACACATGCAGACATCCTCACAACACCATGCCACCCTTCTCTGTCAGCGGCCGCTGCCTGTGCCGTTTCTGTATATTTTTGTCACAAGCTAGTTTCCTTCTTTTGACAGTTGCCAAGAGGTCTTCAAAAAGCTCTATTGCTGTTGTAATTCTATCTCGTATTTCCTCATTTGTAACTTGATCTTTGTACGTGACGTTTAAAAGTCTTCGGAAACATCTCATCTCCATGGCCTGTATCCTTCGTTGAAGGTCAGCTGTAACTGTCCACGTCTCACAAGCATAGAGGAATATTGATAGGACCACTCCAAGCATTCACCACAGACTAAAAATATATTTCCTAATATCTATTCAATGGTAATGGTTTTACACAATTAGGTTGCTAGTCCCTCTCACAACCCTCATTACTCTCCTTATAGTATTTCCTACACTATGGGTATGGGAAAAAGAGGGTAGCAAGGCGAAGATTAGAAGCGTCTGCTTTCACAACTCGTATATGCCGGATTTGGTGAGTTGCAGCAAGAGGTGAATGAGCGATGCGTGTTCAATATAAGGAATAGAAGCTCCATTGCATCTGGAGTACCCTTAGAACGAAGAGTATTTTGTCCGCGTGCATAATATACGAGACGTGTTCAAATGAAACCGGACCTAACTTCACCAAGTGAGGATACGTTCGATGCGCATGATGACGTCACTTCTGATGTAAACAACACATACTAACCGTCAAGTTTGCAAAATTTCATTATACTCAGTTTCCTTAGGAGACCGTTGAAAACATTCGGGGGTGATACGGAATCCGTCCAGAGTTGATCAGCGAGCGGTGATTCGGTTTCTAACATCTGAAGGATGTCGACCAGGTGACAGTTATCGCAGAAGGCAGGCAGTGTATAGTGACAAAAGTGTGGCGAACGTAAGCTCCAGCGACGGTCCACCAGAATTTCTGCATCAATTTTGGTAATGGCATCTTCTGACGTAACAATATGCGCCTGACCTGGTCTCGGAAGATCTTTCGTTAACACGTCCTTCTTTAAACATCGTTCTGCAGTTCTTTACTGTTGTCTTCGACACACTTTTGTCACCATACACTGCCTGCATTCTGCGATGAATGTCAACTGGTCGACATCCTTCAGCTGTTAGAAACCGAATCACCTCTCCCTGATCGGACGGATTCAGTATCACACCGGGCATGTTCTCAACAGTCTGCTGAGGAAACTATGAGTCGTTGGGATAATAAAATTTTGCAAACTTGACAGTTGGTATGTGCTGTTTACATCAGAAGTGACATCATCATGTTACGTCATAGTATGTTCACTTGTTGCAGTTTGGTTCGGTTTCATTTGAACACTCATCATATGATGGTGTTAAAGATGATTGCCCACAATGAGGAGGATTACTCTTTTGTGCTAATGAAGGTGGACCCGGGTCATCATGCGGTTGTGCTATGCTTGTCTTCATCTGCGTGTCACTTACTACTTCAGGGATCACGTTGATCACTCACCTTGTTAGCCTGGCTGCGTTGAAAAGAGCCCGTTTCCAGGGAGGATTGCGAGGAAGCCGAGGTGAGGGTCTTGGCCAGTATATTTTGCCTGACCCTGACTAATATGTCTGATCAGTATGTTGTGTCTGATCATACGTTAGTCTTCCTCCACTGTTGTAATATATAAATGTCAATGTTTATCTGTCGATTTGAAGTATGTCTCCTTTTAAAGAACCCATACGCTCTGCACATTAGTTCTTACGCTGCTAAACACAACAGTATGGGTCGAATGCAGTTTTTAGCCTTAGGAAAAATAAAAGACAATAAACGCAACATAATCTAAATGACAAGCTAATTGGACTGGCTTTAATTGTAATTTTAAAAAGTATCCTTAATACTGTGCAATTCCTGGAGAATGTATATGTCATGGCTATAGATAAATTTGTGAAAAAAGAGAGAAAACTGGATTTTACGTACAAGAAAAGGAATATTTATGAAAAAAATAATTTAATTAACTTCAAAAATGTTTATTCACAAATATCTCTTAATTCATATATTATTTTTAATTAATTCAATATTTTGTAATAATTGTGTAGGGCGTGTGGTAGATCGTGTAGCTTAGTCGACAGGGAGCTGGTGTACTAAACTTATGATTATAGCGTTCAAGAGGTTCGAGTTCACGGACGAACAGAAACAAATCCTGGCTGTGATTCATGCCTGGTATAACTGCTCCTCCAGTGGACCTAGCTGTAAATTGGTACCTACCGTATGAGTTGGGGAATGTGAAAATATTAAGGAAAGGAACTGGCCTTCCCACCTCACATAGGATGCGGCTTAGTACATTAAGAGTTATCTTCATCCCCGACGGCAACTTTATGGCATGAGACTGACTTTCTGTGTTACCAAAAATGTCAACTTTCAGGAGCAAACATGTATGTTCATGGCTTATTTTATCTTCCTACATAACGCATAGTAATTGTGTGCTAACATTTTAATATACTTTATAAATGGGCCAACAAGGATTGGGCTTGGGTTGGCTTCGTTCGTTCTCAATCTCCCGCTACTAAACCCTGACACCGGCCTAGGTAGCAGAATGTAATCCATTGAACGGAATGCGTTGTGTCGTATTTTACAGCTTGACTGCGATATTTGCACCATTCGGTCCAATACATCCGACTTCAGCAATCATCTTTTGAGTATCTGGTTAGTATTCCTTCTTCGATCCCTTCTCCTTAACAACTCTGCTCTGTTGCTGTCTGTTATCCGCGATCACCGCGTGGAGGTGTAGAAGAGTCTTGGAAGCTCTGGTTCGCTGGCCCTGACACTAGCAGTCAACTATGGGTCGCTAACCACTGCAGCTCATGCGCTGATCAGCATCTTGATCCCCAACAAAGATTTCAAGCCGAGAAATCGAAATCAAAACAGGCAGATATCAAAACAAGCAGATATCAAAACAGGCAGAAATCAAAACATGGAGAAATCAAAACAGGCAGAAATCAAAACAGGCAGAAATCAAAACAGGGAGAAATCAAAACAGATAGAAATCAAAACAGGCAGAAATCAAAACAGGCAGAAGTCAAAACAGGCAGAAATCAAAACAGGCAGAAATCAAAACAGGCAGAAATCAAAACAAGCAGAAATCAAAACAGGCAGAAATCAAAACAGGCAGAAATCAAAACAGGCAGAAATCAAAACAGGCAGAAATCAAAACAGGCAGAAATCAAAACAGGCAGAAATCAAAACAGGCAGAAATCAAAACAGGCAGAAATCAAAACAGGCAGAAATCAAAACAGGCAGAAATCAAAACAAGCAGAAATCAGAACAGGCAGAAATCAAAACAGGCAGAAATCAAAACAAGTAGAAATCAAGACAGGCAGAAATCAAAACAGGCAGAAATCAAAACATGTCATTGACATTGGTTAACCACACACTCTCAAACCTCGATCATATTCCCATAGATACTTGCCTAACTTCCCTGACCCAATAAATGCCACAGGGTTGTGATCTACGATTTAGGACTCGTCTAAACCTATCCTCAGTTGCTTGTCTCTGGAAGTTGTCCTTCGTATCGAAACGACTTTCTTATTCGTGATAACGACTGCTGCCTTGGTGGTAGAGTGGGGACAGCTAAAGGGTAGTGGTGAAGCCCCAAACACATGCATGATGAAGAACCAGACTCTGTGCACAGAAAAGGCTGCCATACCGATAGTTCGGACAATGTCACAACTTATTCGTAGGTCAGAGGTATGGTTGCTGCCCAGATAGATTCAGTCCTCGGTAGGGTCGATATGGTCCACAAGAAGGTCACTTACAAAATAGTAGTCATGATTTTAGTGGAGCGGGAAAGGAAGACTGCCGTCACATTCTTGCTGCCTATTCAGACGTCAAGTTTGTGTATCTAAAGAAAGCAGCGGGGTCGTAGAGGATTCGGGGTGAGACGAAGTGTTCTGATCAAGCTCTCATCTCACATTATCCCCGTACTTCTGAAAAACGGCTGCGTAGCAGCAGTCTAGTAAAGAGGTGGGCATGGAAACTGCAATCTCCATTGTGGTGAGACTTCTGAGCAGACATGAATTACACTACAGTCAGGTGGACCCCGGTCTACCTTACTCAAGTAACATTTATAGATTATGAGTATGAAGAGCCACTGTAATCATGTTACAAAAAAAACAACCCACCTCAAGAGTTGACTAAACTCAGCCCGAGCAGCTTCTACCAGCGTCTCGTTTCAAGTCAAGTCATCCCGTAACCGGTGAGGTCGTTGGGGCACGCATGAAGACACCCCCAAAATCCCACGCCTCCCCCCCCCCCCCCTGTCAGCGGCCGCTGTCTATGCCTCCTCTGGTCAGAGATTGGTCCATTCTGTAATGTTGTCCTACCATCTCTTTCGTCGTCCGCCATGCACCTTTACATGCAGGATCGTATCTCTGTAGACCATATTTTGTTTTGAGGAGACTATTTAAAAAATACTCATCAATTCTTCTTTAATCAAAATTTGCGTTGAACAGCTACATCACGGGGCAGAACAAGTTCCATTTAGTAGCTAATATTTGCATACCATTAAGAATGCATCGCTTTATTTGTCAATGTTAATAGTTATTATAATAATAAATAATTCATGAACAACCAGGTAGCCGTGGAACAAATATTTAGTGATCTGTTTCCCGCAAGGATAGAGCAACATTGAGATCGATAGGATGGTACCAAGAACAATAACAACAAAGAAAGCAATTGTCAGCTTGAAGGTATTAGCGTTTCATGTAGCTTGTGCAGGAATGACAATAGTGAAGGTAGTGTGTGTCTTACTTGTTGGGCACGGTGATAGCAGACATCAAGCGATAGCGGTAATCAGTAGCACAGTTGGACTTATCAGTAGTACATATGGTTAGTTTGTTGAACAAATGGCGTCTCAGTCTGTTGTGATATGTGCGATGTGTATCGATCATAAATGATTCAATCCTACTAACTATTGTATTCGTTTCGATCCTCTGCTTTTCACCTGTTTCTGTGGCTTCGGTGTATGATCACCTGAGACACGAAAATATGTCGCCCCAGAAAATGAAGAAAGAGAACACACACACCATGTTTGAACATCAGGTGGGAAGAAAAACACATTCATTTCATAGCAAGCAGGATTTAGACAACATAGATCCACTGAGGACCAGCATACAAGAGAAAAAGCATACAGTAGCGGTTTGGGTGGATCTAGAGAAGGCATTTGACAAGATGTGGAAAAAGGGACTTAAAGTCAAGCTACGAAGAAGTGAAGTATCCGGAAACATGTACAGATGGATCAGCCACTACCTCGAAAACAGAACAGCCAGAGTTTAAGTACAAGGGCAGATGAGCAAAAAGGTGACACTGGAGCAAGGAATACCTCATGGGTGAGTACTGTCACCCCCACTTTTTCTGGTGTATATAAACAAAATCAAAGAGAATATACTAAGAAGAGTCCACAGCTCCATGTTTGCAGACGATTTGGCTATGTGGACCTCTGAAAAAAATCTCACCGTAACAAACAATCGGATGCAGCAGGTCCTAATATCGTTGGAGGAGTGGGCGAAATCATGGCTGGTCAAAATAAATGAAGAAAAAACAACATGTACGATATTCTCGCTTTCAAATAAACCACAGATCACCAAAATACGTCTTAACGGCAAATATCTGCGGCCAAACGACAACCCAAACTACTTGGGGGTCACATTTGATCGGCGCATGACATGGAAAAGTCAGATCGAGAGAATCCGAATGAGAGCCAGACAAAGAATGACAATCATGAGGAAACTTGCTGGCACAAGCTAGGGAGCAGACGAAAGAATACTCAAGAAACTGTACACTGGAAGAGTGAGACCAGTTCTCGAGTATGGCATTGCGGCATGGGCAACAGCAGCAAAGGCGGACTTTGATAAAATTAACAAACTTCAAAACAAAGCTATGAGAGTTATAACAGGAGGCATGAAGTCTACGCCGATTGTAGAGCTTGAAAAGATTATAAATCTGCAAAACATGACCGACAGAAGGGACTGCAGAGCCCAGCAGCAAGCAGAGAAACTCAGAAGACTGACAGACCATCCAATACATCAGAGACTAAATAAATTTGGAAAAGAGAAACTAAAGCGGAGAAACTTTGCAGAAATAGCCAAAGCAAAGATGAGCGAAGACCCTATGAACAGCATAACAACACCAAATCCCACCCCTACTAGACGCAAACCCACATGGAAGCAGCATATCACTCCGGAGGTTGTAGAAAATATACCAGGTATTGGAAACAAGAACAGCCAGACTGAAAAAGTAAGAAGAGACATAACTCTGAGGTACATAGCGGAAAACTACTCAAGCATGGATTGGACCCATGCATACACCGACGGTTCTGTAACAAACACAACACTGAATGGAGGGGGAGGGGTATTCCTGAGCCTAACAAATAGTAGAAAAATAACACTGTCGGTAGCAACTAGAAAATTCTCAAGCAATTTCAGAGCGGAGGCAGAGGCACTGAAGGCTGAAGTAAAAGCAATGCTGACAGGCGAAAGTAATGAAAGCCAAATAGTCCTGTTTACAGATGCCATGGCCGTGGTTGCAGCACTAAAAAGCCAGAAAAATACTGAACTTAAAGATTTAAGAGCAGTACTCTGTCAACTATGCCAGCAGTCCGCACCAAAAAGAGTAGTGGTACAGTGGGTTCCATCCCACTTCTTTCGTTCTCAATCTCCCACTACCAAACCCTGAAAGGGCTTAAGTAGCAGAATGTAGTCCAGAGAACGGAATGCGTTGTGTCGTAGTTTACAGCTTGGCTGCGATATTTGTACCTTTCGGTCCAACACATCCGACTTCAGCAAGCATTTTTTTGTACCGGGTTAGCATTCCCTCTTCGATCCCTTCTCCTTAGCCAGTCTGCCCGGCTGCAGCCTGTTATCCAGGATCACCGCGTGGAGGTATAGAAGGGTCTTGGCACCTATGGTTTGCTGGCCCTAACGCTAGCAGTCAGCTATGGGTCGCTAGCCACTGCAGCTCATGTGGTGCTCAGCATCTTGATCCCGTTTCTTACAATCAAAACAGTTCCTACAGACTAGGCCAGGGCAATGCCGCATCTGAAAATGGAATGAACTGACGCAGACCAAATGCTGGAGCTGCAAGAGTCACCTGAGTCTAGACACGACTTACCTTACGTGGAAGTTAATAAATGGACTCTGACCTCGTGTATGACAAAGCAGGAAGAACTTAAATAGATGGGGATATAGAGATAATGGTGGGTTTGATCCCCATCACATTACCGGCCGTAACCCCGGGGAACCAAACCCTTAGAAAATACCGGAGGAAGCAGACCCTCTGGGCGGACAGGCGCAAAATAAAAACCACAATGCAACGCATACCGCTTTGCGGATTTGAGAAATAAGGCGAACGCAAAAAGAGAATTTAAAAAAAAAAAAGAGAAAATGAGACATGCTGGTACAGAGCAACACAAGACTCAGTCTGCCTGGTGGTCTGCCTGGTGGTCTGCCTGGTGATCTGTCCGAACCTTCTGGAAATATGCAATGTGCATGACAGGTTGGGGAAAAATGACAAGATAATCCATGGAGCTGAACTTTGAAAACATGATGTCTCACTCGGAGCTCAGGCCATTCCAAACAGGATGTCTGACGTGGTGCCCAGGACAGTGAAAACATGAAATCTGACTTGGTGTCCAGGTCAGTGGAAAGATGATATCTGACTTGGTGTCCAGGACAGTGGAAACATGATAGCTGACTTGGTGTCCAGGACAGTGGAAACATAATATCTGCCTTGGTGTCCAGGACAGTGGAAACATGATAACTGACTTGGTGTCCAGGACAATGGAAACATGATAGCTAACTTGGTGTCCAGGACAGTGGAAACATGATATCTGAATTGGTGTCCAGGACAGTGGAAACATGATATCTGACTTGGTGTCCAGGACAGTGGAAACATGATATCTGAATTGGTGTCCAGGATAGTGGAAACATGATATCTGACTTGGTGTCCAGGACAGTGGAAACATGATAGCTGACTTGGTGTCCAGGACAGTGGAAACATGATATCTGACTTGGTGTCCAGGACAGTGGAAACATGATATCTGACTTGGAGCCCAGGACAGTGGAAACATGATATCTGACTTGGTGCCCAGGACAGTGGAAACATGATATCTGACTTGGTGTCCAGGACAGTGGAAACATGATAGCTGACTTGGTGCCCAGGACAGTGGAAACATGATATCTGACTTGGTGTCCAGGACAGTGGAAACATGATAGCTGACTTGGTGCCCAGGACAGTGGAAACATGATAGCTGAATTGGTGCCCAGGACAGTGGAGACATGATAGCTGAATTGGTGCCCAGGACAGTGGAAACATTATAGCTGACTTGGTGTCCAGGACAGTGGAAACATGATAGCTGACTTGGTGTCCAGGATAGTGGAAAGATGATAGCTGACTTGGTGCCCAGGACAGTGGAAACATGATAGCTGACTTTGTGTCCAGGACAGTGGAAACATGATAGCTGACTTGGTGTCCAGGATAGTGAAAACATGATAGCTGACTTGGTGCTCAGGACAGTGGAAACATGATAGCTGACTTGGTGCCCAGGACAGTGGAAACATGATAGCTGACTTGGTGTCCAGGACAGTGGAAACATGATAGCTGACTTGGTGCCCAGGACAGTGGAAACATGATAGCTGAATTGGTGCCCAGGACAGTGGAGACATGATAGCTGAATTGGTGCCCAGGACAGTGGAAACATTATAGCTGACTTGGTGTCCAGGACAGTGGAAACATGATAGCTGACTTGGTGTCCAGGATAGTGGAAAGATGATAGCTGACTTGGTGCCCAGGACAGTGGAAACATGATAGCTGACTTTGTGTCCAGGACAGTGGAAACATGATAGCTGACTTGGTGTCCAGGATAGTGAAAACATGATAGCTGACTTGGTGCTCAGGACAGTGGAAACATGATAGCTGACTTGGTGCCCAGGACAGTGGAAACATGATAGCTGACTTGGCGTCCAGGACAATGAAAACACACCACAAAAATAACACCTGAATGGTGATCCACTTGGCCTGCCTATACTTCATATACTACTTAGATTGAGGTAGCTTTTACACACATTTGACTGTCTGTCAGCCTCACTATTTAATGAATGTTGCACTGATATGAGATACATCGTTTCACAACTAAAAGAAAAAAGAAAGATAAAGTCCTTGGCATATAAATTTCAACAATTAATGTACTGTTATATTATGTTAATCAACCACGTAATTGCACTCCGAGAAGACCCATAGGTGTCCAGGTCCTCTCAGCAAATGGCGAATGAAAGCAGATACTGACTGTCTCTGTAGCTCGCTAACTGTTTTCTAGAGCAAAGTGTGTAAGTGCATCCAACTACCGTATTCTCTTCTGAACATCAGCTGTGAGTTGGATACTTGTACTTTGGTAAATATTCCTGATAAAAATAAGTTAGTGAATCGTCCTTGATTTTTTATCTTCAGAACTCGCGTAGTTCAGTTAGTTCCATTTACAGAGAAAGTGGAGCTTTTTCCGTGTCACGAACAAATAGAGAAGAGAAAACTTCTAAATTAGATTTTTGTGTTCCAAAATCATTGAGCTTAGTGTTGGAATTCTTCATTCAATGATTTCGATTCATCCAGAAATGAAAGGTAATTAAAATCCTTATTGAAGTTGGCAAGTGCGCCAACATTATTTGTGATGCCTGTCCTTAGTTGACTTTCCCAGAGTAGGACTTTACTTCGAAATCACTTAATGTGTCCATACACGAACCAACTGTTTTTGAGATTTTTATCTACCATTTGAGGTCAATAAGTGATGATTACGTCTACAGAAAATGCAAGATCACAAAACCAGCTTTTAGTACCTAACTCAGGCACAGGTTTTGCTTTACGCCGGAAAGACAATTCGAAACCGAATCCTCAACACCACCCTAAGCCAGATAGTGGGGACACACCCATCTAGTATCTACATTGACGCCCAACAAAAAATAGAGGTCGCCGGTTCTAATCACGGTGGAGACCGGTATTTATTCCTAAGGACATTCTGGTATTTTTCCGGATCTCTGGATATTAGAGATCGGACGCCCGTGTACAGTGTCGTGAACGTTAAAAATTCCTCAGCAGTTGGATAACGAACAAAATAGGCTTCACGGCTGCTGCCGGGCGGAAATTCAAAGTTATGTTAAAAATCTACCCATTATATTATGGGATCGTCGCCGGTGCTACGGAGTTCTAGCACTGTGCTAATGTTCTAAAAAAATATTCAGAAAAACAGCACATTAATGGCATAAACAGAATGCAATGACGTTAATTCTTCGACTAAAACTAAACTAAACTAAACTCAATAAAGTGGTTTGGTAGTTTAGCCAGAATACATTATGACTAACCAGCAGCGAGAGCATATTATATGCAGGTCTCCGGTCCATCAGCAAGGTGTCGACCTCAACGCCGGTAGATCGATGGTAGTATGTCGGGCATTCTCAGTAAGTTTCACCTGACTGCAGCACAGCCCTTCAACCTAGCGATAACAAGAAATCTAAGCCTCAAACCCGCCTCTCTACGGCCGATCGTGTCAAGAGAAGTATCACAAAAGAAGAAGACAGTCTATGAAAAGATCCATCATCTTTGAAATTATAAAAGCTCTTCAGGGTCTATCTTTACTTAGACAAGACATTACATTGTAAAGTCTGAAGTCTTGTTTGCTCGTATTGATCGTTGTCCAGAAATTCTTGAAACTGGTGGTAATTTAGTGCACTCAACTGAAGGAAGTGAATGAGTTCAAGTAATTGGGCAGTATTTTTTCGGCAGACGGCAGGATCGACAGAGAAATTGAGACTAGGTGTCAGAAGGCATCTGCGGTGACTTTTCAGCTGTCACTACTGCTTAAGCCAGCATTAGTTTGGTAGTAAAGCAACAGCCCATAAACAGTATAATTATGTTGACTCTGTGCTACCAGTGCCAAACGTGGTCTCTGTCCAGGGGGCGTGAGAACATAATTTGGACGTGTGAAATGAAGTATTTGAGGAAGGTCATCGGTGTTACCAGGAGACACAGAATGCGGAACGACGACATTCGTAGTATGGTCGGCACTACGTCTTGCGCCGAATACTTCTCCAGGTAGAAAGTAAGTTGGTTTGGTTATCTCATGAGAATGCACCCTCATCACCTTGATGGCTTACGGTGCTGTTAGATCTGGCTACAAAGCAACGGGACGGCTGCGAGACCGTCGAGGTGGATAGATGACAATAAAGGGATTGTGCAGCGACACGGGCTCACATTGACCGACGCAACGCACTTGGCGCATGACAAACGGCTTAACTCCCCACGACGCTCACTGACCCAAGTGGAAAGAAAACTAACAAATTAACTGAACGAAATTCACACGGAACTGTTGAATTCAGCCCCATGGCAGCAATTACCGTGGGGGATGAAGATAACCCGTCATGTACTACGCTACAGCCAATGTGAGGTGGAGTGGCCAGTTCAATTCCTTGCTGTTTTGCCTCCCTCAACTCATACATCAGGTACAGATTTCAACTGAGTCGACTAGAGTAGCGGTTGAACCAGACACGAACCACGGCCCTTATGTGTTTGTACATTCGTGAACTAGAACCCTGGCACGCTGTAATCCCAGTCGTTTAAGCTCGTTCACTGTCGACTAGACTATACGTCCCACTACAGTAGTTCTGACAATGAGAGAAATTGATCTAATTTTCATACATATGTTTTGTTGGTATAAAATGTAGTGCATTACACACGCAACTTCTGAATTGATGTGCATATAATATGCCACTGTTCTGATTTAGCGACAACGTCTGATTTTGGCTCAATCAATACCTCATTGGTTAATTTCCCGATTAGCTTCTCCCCCTTAAGGTCGAAAACACTTTCTACTGACGGGAAAATTGCTTCTCCACTTGTAGTATCCTTCATTTGTTGAAGAGTAAACTAATCTTCTATACAATTGAATTTAGCATTGACTTTACGGGCAAATGTGACCAACAGAGCGAATTGGAAGGCGTCTGAGCTCTCGTCTATAGCAGTTGAAAACGCTTCCAATTGTGATGAGAGTTCATTGAGGCTTATTTTTTATGTCATTGGCCATCCTGTTGACACGTCTCGTCCCATTCCAAAGAGAAAGACATATTTTATCAGGACACGTCA
Source organism: Ariolimax columbianus (assembly GCA_036924085.1). Classification (NCBI taxonomy): domain Eukaryota; kingdom Metazoa; phylum Mollusca; class Gastropoda; order Stylommatophora; family Arionidae; genus Ariolimax; species Ariolimax columbianus. The sequence continues at coordinate 19,813,226 of JAVGWX010000008.1, forward strand.
ATGACAGTACTAAGACATTCTTTGACAATTTCTCTATTTGAATATGACTGCGAGTGCTTTTTCACATTTTCACAGATAATTAAGCTTTCCGAACAATACGTTCATCTTCATTATCATGTTTAGGAAAAGGCAACCTGTTTAGCAGAAAATCTTTTATTCAGTTTCAATTTTTTTTCTTCTCAGCTGACGCTTGAAATCGCTGTAATTGGTGCATTTGGTATTATAATATCCATGTTAATTGCCTTCTTTCACAACGTAAAATGTTCTAAAATAAAAAAACACAAAGTTTTCCTTCTGAATGACATAAAAAGGAATCAATATTCCATTTTCCTAGGATTACACGACTCAACCTGTCCAGTTACCTCAACTTCAATAATGGTATCTTAGTAACTTAGAAAGCCGACTAAATTTCTTAAAAAAATTAAACGTAAACAATATATCGCTACGTAGCACATATAAATATTGTAAAATATAATAATTCGCGTATTATAACTATATAGTACTCTAAATTTCAATCCTGACAGTAGGGGGTGATGGAACTGCTTGCGTGCCCTCAATAATTTTCGCTACAATTGTTTAATTGTCAATTTCTTTCCATGTCAGCTTCACTATAACCAACCTTAACTTGCGTTACCTAGACAATTTAACAAGTTCACATCACATGAACGTCAGAAATTACGCCCATATTGAGTACACAAGCGTGACTAATGAGACAAATCAAATGAACTCATAATTGTTTTATTATTTATAAATATATTTTGAAAATTGTATGAGCATTTATATATTTGAGACCCCTATACAAGACTCTCTTTCTACCAGTATCAGTTTCCTTCGCTTCTTGTTTCTTGTTGTTTAACCTCTTTAACTCTTCATTTTGTCTGTAGTTTACAATCCAACACATTTCAGCTGTACTGTAAAGTGATGTTTTTATGTGCTACTCATTGGTTACAACATTTACAAGAGTAGAGCAACATTCACATTTATAGAGCAACGGCAAGTTAAATAAGAATCGAGCAACACAAACAAGAATAGAACAACACACACAACTATAGAACCGCATACGAAAGTACAGAACAGCATACGAAAGTACAGAACAGCATACGAAAGCACAGAACAGCATACGAACGTTCCGAACAGCATACGAACGTACAGAACAGCATACGAAAGTTCAGAACAGCATACAAAAGTACAGAACAGCATACGAAAGTACAGAACAGCATACGAAAGTACAGACCAGCATACAAAAGTACACACCAGCATACGAAAGTACAGACCAGCATACGAAAGTACAGAACAGCATACGAAAGTACACACCAGCATACGAAAGTACAGAACAGCACGCGAAAGCACAGACCAGCATACGAAAGAACAGACCAGTATTCGAAAGTACAGAACAGCATACGAAAGTACAGAACAGCATACGAAAGTACAGAACAGCATACGAAAGTACAGAACAGCATACGAAAGCACAGAACAGCATACGAACGTTCAGAACAGCATACGAACGTACAGAACAGCATACGAAAGTACAGAACAGCATACGAAAGTACAGACCAGCATACAAAAGTACACACCAGCATACGAAAGTACAGAACAGCACACGAAAGTACAGACCAGCATACGAAAGTACAGACCATCATACGAAAGTTCAGAACAGCATACGAAAGTACAGAACAGCATACGAAAGTACAGACCAGCATACAAAAGTACACACCAGCATACGAAAGTACAGACCAGCATACGAAAGTACAGAACAGCATACGAAAGTACATAACAGCATACGAAAGTACAGAACAGCATACGAAAGTACATAACAGCATACGAAAGTACAGAACAGCATACGAAAGTGCACACCAGCACACGAAAGTACAGAACAGCACGCGAAAGCACAGACCAGCATACGAAAGATAAGACCAGTTTTCGAAAGTACAGACCAGCATACGAAAGTACAGAACAGCATACAAAAGTACAGAACAGCATACGAAAGTACAGAACAGCATACGAAAGTGCAGAACAGCATACGAAAGTACAGAACAGCATACGAACGTACAGAACAGCATACGCAAGCACAGAACAACATCAACGCCCATAGAACATCATCAACGCCCATAGAACAACATCAACGCCCATAGAACATTATCAACGCCCATAGAACATCATCAACGCCCATATAACAACATCAACGCCCACAGAACATTATCAACGCCCATAGAACATCATCAACGCCCATATAACAACATCAACGCCCACAGAACATCATCAACGCCCATATAACAACATCAACGCCCACAGAACATCATCAACGCCCATAGAACAACATCAACGCCCATAGAACAACATCAACGCCCATTAAGCAACATCAACGCCCATAGATCAACATCAACGCCCATTAAGCAACATCAACGCCCATAGAACAACATCAGCGCCCATAGAACAACATCAACAGATGCAATCAAACACTACGTCGGAACATAAACAAAAAGAAACCATCGTCACGACAGAGTGGAAGCTAACTATCTCCACCTTCTTCACCCAAATTCAAACTGTATCGGTCATTGTATTGTTCGTGGTCATTGACCCTTTCTTGTGAATAAAATGACAGTACTTCAATTGGCGGAGCATTGGACCCCACAATTCGATTTGGATTAACTCCATCCACAAGTTATCCTGGATCAATGTGTTTGTAGTGCAGTTTAAATGGCAACTTTGTCTAACTACGTTATGATTGTTTGCCCTATCACAACTCTTCAAAGTCACATGTTTACCCGGGCCAGGAAAGGGACACATGGGCCACCTAAGCGAGCCAGTTGAAAGGCGATTATCAGTGCCCGCAGACTTTGAAGATGTTATCGTCTATTTGCGAATCAATCTCCAGCTCCTTGTTGACTCTCAAGAACTTCCTTACTTCTTGACTATGTGACATGTGTTACTTCCATCAAGCTCTCTCACTGGTATTGTATAAAAAAAAAACACTTACACGAGGCGTGTTCAAATGAAACCTAATCAAACTGCAACAAGTGAACATACGTGCGATGCGCATGATAACGTCACATCTGGTGTAAACAGCACATACCAACCATTAAGCTTGCAAAATTTCATTTTCTTTCGGCTCATAGTTTCCTCAGCAGACCGTTGAAAAAATGTCAGGTGAGATAAGGAATCCTTCCAGAGTTGATCAGCGAGTGCTGGCTCGGTTTCTAACAACTAAAGGATGTCGACCAGTTGACATTCATGGCAGAATGCAGGCAGTGCATGGTAACATACGTGTGTTGAAGACAACAATGAAGAACTGGATAACGATGTTTAAAGAAGGACGTGAGTTAATAAAAGATCTTCCGAGAGCAGGTCAGGCGTATATTGTTGCGTTAATTCACGTTCTTGTGCACAATACCGTCGCAGTCTCACCTTATTTTCACTCTTATTATAGCTTCTGACTCACAAGTCTTTGCCATCACACACCTACTAGGCATGTCGTCCCATTCAGACCTCCACCACGACTCCTGCACCACCCCCACCCCCCATCCCATATGTTGACCCGTAATGTAATACATCAGACAACATAACACGAAGTACGTGGTAGACATGTGTTGGGAGCTGTCTGCAGTCTCGATGTAATACGATTAGCTATGTCAAAGTTCAAACCTTTCCGTGAGACGAGAGTTAAACACATACGCGTCAATACTTTAAAGGGATTTTATTTACTAAAATTAGATTACATGTGAAAAAATTAAGTTAGTTATGAACGTCCAATTGCCATTGAAATTGGAGGAAATAAATGTATGCTTTACGTCTGTATACATAATTACTTTCTGTGTCCTAGGCACTACGTGAAACGTCATTATTCCAGTATTCAGCCACGTGGACTGCCCTGTCACTGGCACTCAGCAGGTCGGTCACCCATGCTACAAGTCTCGTCTGTATACATTAAGTGTTTTTATGTTTACAACTTGATACAGGTATACACTATACTTAAGATATTTGTAAGTTTTAACATTGACGTTATTTCCGGCATTCGACCTGAGCATAAATGAAATGACGTTTCTTTGGTAAGTACATCATTTTCTCCTTATATGTTGACATCCCCCATTTATATAGTCTTCTCTTCTTTTATGATTGGCTAGTCCATTATTGTTATTGTTCGTTGTCGCTGATGAAGGCCTATTGGTTGTAACGTAGATTTCGTCTGTGTATTCGTCTCTGACTATACATATTTAAAATATTTTTTCCCTTAATTTTTCTTACTCTGCACATTCAAAGTGCCGCTGCAGCATTGCCTTGTTTTAATTTTAACCCCAATCTGAAGACGGGAGTCTCTTAGCATATTAAGGTATCTTAGGAGGTATATATAATGGTATTACGTTTGGAATACAGAAAGCGAGAGGTGCTTTCATAAATTTAAAGGCCTTATGGAAATCAAGAGAATTTAAAAACTAACACCAAATTAAAAACCTTCAACTTAAAAATACAGTCGATTAGCTCTGAAACTTGGAGTACAACAGATACTTATGAAAAAGATTCAGACATTTGTGAATGGTTGCCTGCGCAGAAAACAAGGTTGGAAATGATAGAATAAGACAACAAATGGGGAACTGTTGGAAGGAATAAGATAGATACCAGGGCATCATGGAAAGACCACACATTACGGAAACCAGTTGATAACATTACAAAACAGTCTCTGTTCTTGAATCGACAGAGCAGGAGGAACAGCGGACGACGGAAGCAGTCATACCAATATCAAGATGGCAGACAAGACGCGGACAGAACTGAATTGGATGGTTCGTGAAAGCAAGACTTGCGACGTATTTGTTGAAGAAATTTGCTTCGCAAGCGGTGATTCGTTTTTTAATTGATTAATTGAAATATATTTACAAAACGACATATACTTCCATCAAGCTCTCACTGGTATTGTATAAAAACAAAAATACTTATACGAGACGTGTTCAAATGAAACCGGATCAAACTGTAACAAGTGAATATACGTACGATGCGCATGATGACATCAGTTCTGGTGTAAACAACACATATCAACCGTCAAGTTTGCAAAATTTCATAATTTCGCTGCAAATTTTAACTAAAAAGATACGATATCACTTAGATCATGACAGCGATCAAATCATCAACCATTTATACACTTCCTATTCACGTATTAAAAACCAAAATTTGTCTTTTATGTCCACTGTTAGATTAAGCTGAAGAGTTCCTCTAACTGAGAGGTAAGGCGCTCTCCTCACCACACAAAAAATAAAACGAAAGCGAGAAACGGTTGGCATTCGAACCCTACAAATTTCAAGTGTCCACTGCTTTCAAGAGATGCGAGATCGGTTCCTAGTTGTATCGGAGACGGACGATATACTCTGAGTTGCCATGTACAAGCTAGGCAAGTAACAGAGCAATTGACAGTTGGTAATCGAAAAGAGCACGTTGTAGGCCGTTATGGACACAAATTCTGAGAATAACAACATTCCTACCCAATAGTGGCTTGCATAAAGACCAAAAACTAGGCGGACCTCTCTATCACGCAACGCCTCAATAATCCAATAAACTGTTTGATTGCACACTCGATTGCAATTTTATAAATAAAAGGACACCTACGAACCGAGGAGTAGATGAGGAGTGACTAAGAAGAAGAATTTACACAAAGTAGACCAGAGTATGGCAAAACAATTTATATGTCGGTCTTTGACCACGAAGACATGCGTTGAAATCCTTTATGAATTATATGCCTTTTTAATATGTAAGATGGAACTATAAATGGAATCTGTACAGCGCATGACATCTACAGAGGTAAGCGGTTGCTATTGCTCCCAGTGGATCTCGACAATGGCATCAACTCTGTGGTAAAAGCATTTAAAGCCATTTTCAAGCTTGAATTTGCTTTTGTTGTTTAATGCCCACAATGAGTTAAGTTTACTCTATTGTGCGCCCCGAAAAGGGCGCTAAGTGGCGGTATGTAGTAGTTTTCATCGCATTCCGAGCGTGCTGGTAAAGGTAGACTGTGGTTCTCCAGTTGATTGGGCTATTCTTGATTGTATCTACCTCACTACTACGGGGATCACGCCTTTCCACTTCTCGTCAGCCAGACTGCCTTGAAAACATCCTGTTACGAGGGAACGCTACATGGAAGTGAAATTGTGGTCCTGATCAGTATATTGTTCCTGACACCGACGAGACGTCCTGGTTAATATATTGTTCCAGACACCGACGAGACGTCTTGGTCAATATATTGTTCCTGACACCGACGAGAGGTCTTGGTCAGTATATTGTTCCAGACACCGACAAAACGTCCTGGTCAGTATATTGTTCCTGACAACGACGAGACGTCTTGGTCAGTATATTGTTCCAGACACCGACGAGAAGTCTTGTTCAGTACATTGTTCCAGACACCGACGAGACGTCTTGGTCAGTATATTGTTCCAGACACCGACAAAACGTCCTGGTCAGTATATTGTTCCTGACAACGACGAGACGTCTTGGTCAGTATATTGTTCCAGACACCGACGAGACGTCTTGGTCAGTACATTGTTCCTGACACCGACGAGACGTCTTGGTCAGTATATTGTTCCAGACACCGACGAGACGTCTTGGTCAGTACATTGTTCCTGACACCGACGAGACGTCTTGGTCAGTATATTGTTCCTGACACCGACGAGACGTCTTGGTCAGTATATTGTTCCTGACACCGACGAGACGTCTTGGTCAGTATATTGTTCCTGATCAGATTAGCGTTTCAGTTCTCCAAGCTTTTATTTAACTTGGCGATATGACCGCTGTTCGTTTACCTGGACTTCTATTTCTCCTATTTTAACCAACTTCCCCATAACCTAGCGATCTAAAATTGTGTACACAGCCTCTACCTGTTAATCTATCAAATTTTGACTCTTGTAGTAGAAAAAAAAATACACGTCTTCGTATAAATACAGGTTGTACGGGAAAATGTAGTTGAAAACAAAAACAGTATTTATTTGTTTGAAAGTTAGTTAACATACCCAAGATTCACTGAGTGGCGAATGAACACAGTACTATGTTGCGAGTGGTTCTATTTTCCGGATCGTTAACGACAGATATAATAACTAAGCGAAGTGAGGAACTATATTTATATGGATGCCATGCCTTTGATTTATAAAGAATAATTTATCATACACCCATAATTACAGATCATGCAAATAAATCATTCGTATACCACACATCACGTAATATAGCTATATACAACGATCTTTTATTTACATTTTACAGAAGCTATTTACTCTTCGTGTCTGGGCAAAACACATCACACTCATTCGTTTATCTCTGTAACGTGAGTAACATATTTACACATTGCTGAAAGTAGTCCCCTGGCTTTGAAATAACGCTTTAGAATCAATATCCCGTATATGAAACCAACGGTATTACAAGGCCTGCTATACATCTACAAACTTATTGCTAAATATTCTAGTTGCCGTTCTGTTTCTAAGAATCGACTTCACGGCACTCCGGGCTTACCCATAGGTGGTCAGTATCTCAGTACATGGCGAAGCGTGTGGATATGGATGGTTTCTGAGTTCGTTGGTTGTACACACTATTCCTTCGCACCCAAGTCCGCTTGAACCTCGTTCGATTAAAAAAATCAGCTATTTTCTGAATTGCTGATTCATCTATTCCACTTTCATCCTCTAACAGGCGGTAATTGATAAACTTCAAAATGTCACTCCTATCCGTATCTAGTGTACCAGTAATTGGTGCATGTGAGGTCAGGATGTCAGCTCTCCAATTGTCCCTGAGCCTCAGAATGATTAAGGCAGTAGACCCACGCCAGGCTCTGTAGGTTTCATGCTTCTACAGCTGCCATCCACTCATGCCATAACCAGCTCTTCCCTGTACCTTCCAAAGAAAGGATTGGGAGTCTCCCTGTGAAAGAGGTAAAATAGAGTCATCTCAGAGTTGCAGTTAAGGCTTCCATATCCAATCTCGTACTGTAGGTTCTGTTTTGTCTGCCCTGCTCAGCGACGACGTGCAGAGAAACCTCGTACAGATAGTTTACTGCATATCACTGATCCAGCCTGCTCTAATGAAACCGGCTTGTTTTTATCGTTAGAATTCTCATGACGAAATGTTTGTTTGTTCAATGGAAAGGAAAAAATCTGATTTTAAACAAGTTTCTTCTTCTATGTACCGACCTGTTTATGACAATGATATAAATCAATAACTTGTTTTCATGGTGATTAGAAAAACAAAAACAAGAAAACGAAGAAAACACGAAGCAGGACAAGACAAGAGCAATAAAGAGAACATGAAGAAGAACATGAGAAAGAACAAGAAGAAGAACAAGAGAGAGAACAAGAGAGAGAGAACAAGAAGAAGAACAAGAGAGAGAACAAGAGAGAGAACAAGAGAGAGAACAAGAAGAAGAACAAGAGAGAGAACAAGAGAGAGAACAAGAAGAAGAACAAGAGAGAGAACACGAGAGAGAATAAAAGCAAAGGGAAGTAGAAGAACCTAGAAAATTCATTTTAAAAAAGGAGAACAAGAAGAAGAACAAAAATAAACAAGAATAAAACAAGACGAACAGGAGGAAGAACAACATTACGAGCATGAGGAAAACGAACAAGGAAAGAAACACAAAGATGAACACGAAGAACATAAATAATAATAAGAAGGAAAAAAGATGAGGACAAGAAGAAGAAGAACATTACGAAAAGGAGGAGAAAGAACAAGGAAAGAAACGCAAAGAAGAACACAAATAACAAAAAGAATGAAAAAAGATGAGGACAAGAAGAAGAACTACAAGAACAATGAATAGAAAACAGGAAGAAAAAGATGAATAAGAAAAAGAAGAAGAAGAAGAAGAAAAGAAGAAGAAGAAGAAAAAGAAGAAGAAAAACACCAATAAGAAGACGAACAAAATAAAGCAATAATAAGGCAAAGGAGAAAAAGAAGAGGACAAGACGAATAACAACAAAAAGAACACATGGAAAACAAGAAGAACGAGATGGAGAAGACAAAGAATAAGAAGAGCAAGAACATGAAAAACACAAAGAAGAACACGAAGAAGATCATGAAGAAGAACAGGATAAAAGCAAGTAGAAAACATGAAAAAATCGAAAAAAAGAAGAACAACAAAAAATAAAAACATTGTGAAGAAAAAGAACAATAGAAAAAAAGAACTTGATAAACAAGAAGAAGACGAAGAAGCAAAAGATGAAGAAGAAGCCAAAGAAGATGTAGACGAAGAAGAACATGATAAAGAAAATGACGAAAAACAAGAAGAAGAAGAACAAAAAAGAACACGAAGAACACGAAAAAGAAGAAGAAACAGGGCAACAAGAAAAACAAAGGAAAAGAGGAAAGAAAAACAAAGGAAAACACGAAAAAAGAAGAACAAAGAAGAACACGCACAAGAGAATTAGAACAAGAAGTAGAAGAAGAGCTAGAAGAACAAGCAGAATAGCATAAAGAAAAACACGATGACATCAAGGAACAACGTTCTGCTAAACTTTTTGAATGTTTAGAACAGGGATCGCTGACAAACGGCCTACAAAAGCAATATTTTGTGGTCCGCAAGTTGATAGATTCCACAGTGCAACATAAGATATAATGAAGACCTTTGGGACGATCGCTGTAACCGATAGCTAATACACTTGCCTCTCCAGAAAGCAACGAACGAAAGTTCGAAACAGAGGGGTCGCCAATACTGAAAGTTTCAAGTACCCGATAGTCTCAAAGGAGGTAGTATCAGCATCTAGCCATTTTGGAGATGGACGATGAAACTCGGAGAATCCGTGTACACACTGTGCGCGTAAAAGAACCCTTGGCAATTGAAAATCGATTAGATCAAGCTGTCATCCGCTACCGGGCACAATTCTAGAAGTAATGAAATTCTTGCACAATAAGTGAAGCTGGAATATCTACGTCATTTGGCTCTGCACATCCGATTTCAGCGCAAGATTTTTGGAGCCTTGTTTGCCTTCAAATGCCTCTCAATGCGGGTTGGCTTCAAGATCCATGGTTTGAGATTAAAAGAAAATCATGTTTTTCTCTCTTGAGTTTCTCTTGTGTTATCAAGTTTAGAGCGAGGCTATGATATCTACGCCTTTTGGCTCTACACATACGATTTCAGCACAAGATTTTTGAGGCGAGGTTTGCCGTTCCTCTTCGATGACTAATCTCATAGCCAGGCTGCATGGTTGCAGAATATGTTTCTGAAAAGTAAGTTTGGGATTCAAGCAGCCAACTTGGAGTCCATATAACTCTGTACAGGCGTGAAGTACTTATCGTTGAGAGGATATATTTAGATATGCGGTGAAGGATACAAAGAAGAGCAACAGATCTGATAATGGGATTCCAGAATTATAGTTCTGAAAACAAACTTAGAAAAACCGCCTACAGTGGGTAGAAAAAGGAAGAATTAGATGTTATTTAATACAGGTTTATTAGACCATCAACGGAACGGATAAAATAAACAGTAGCAAGTTAATTTTTTTTAAAATACAGCCCCCTATAAGAACAGGACGGCAAAGCCACAAATTAATTAAAGACAGGTCCTGATTACACTCCAGGAAATGTTTTTAGTCAAATAATGGTGAATGCTTAGAATGCATTGCCACATAAAATAGTGGCGGCAGGGTCAGTTAATGCAATCAAGAATAGATTGGATGCGCATGTGTATTTTTTAGATGAAGTGAATGTAAAAGAGAATGGCTGTATATAAACTCCGTAGGGTATTCTAAACCAGTAAAAGGACGATAAGTCACTGGCTGAGGTCAACTCATTCGTTGCGGCACGTTCAACTCCACGTGAGTTTCAGGGTTATAGCAATAAGCAATCCAAGAAACACTCCCATGATGTGTTTCTTGGAAACAAGTAACCCTTTGAGTCCTAGAATGGTGAGCCTAGCGTCCAGTCATTAAGTAACTGTCCCAGAGCGACATACCATTGTAGTGAAGCATTGTGCGTTACCCAGCAGTGAACATTACATCATTGGGGGGGGGGGGGGGGCATTGTCCCAGGCTTTAACCCTGGCATTACGCTAGCCAGATATATGGTACTTCCGTAAAGAATACAACAAATGAGGACCTGAGACATAAAAATCAGAACAGAGTTAAATGTCATACAACAGATCTCAAAGATCACACTCAAGTGGCTGCCCTCTCATTGTAGAATTATGGGAAACGAGAGAGCCGATGCACTATCCAAAAGCAGGTGGAAAAATGGAACAATACACCCATAAAGTGCCTTATAAGGAAGCTAAAACTATCATTCGCAGCCAGTATAAAATAAAATGGAGGAAATAAAATGGGAAAGAGTAACAGTCCAGACCCAATTCACCAGCCACAAAGACACCAGACTGCAATCTTCCGCGTGAGAACGGCCCACAGTAGACTACCGAGCCAGATAATTCGGTTCAAAATCTGCCAAACAAATGAATATCCACATGAGACAGGAGTCCAGACCCCTGAACACGTACATCAAGAATGCCCGGCCCACGAAGAACTAAGATTCCAGACCTGGCCAAATGGAGCAGAACTGAGACAAAAGCTATGGGTTCAGCGCTCAGACGTGAAAAGGACTGTGGACTTCATCCTTGTGATAGGACTGTGGACTTCATCCTTGTGATAGGTCTGTGGACTTCATCATTGCGATAGGACTGTGGACTTCATCCTGGAGATAGAACTGTGGACTTCATCCTGAAGATAGGACTGTGGACTTCATCCTGGAGATAGGACTGTGGACTTCATCCTGGAGATAGGACTGTGGACTTCATCCTGGAGATAGAACTGTAGACTTCATCCTGGAGATAGGACTGTGGACTTTATCCTGGAGATAGGACTGTGTACTTCATCCTAGAGATAGGACTGTGGACTTCATCCTGGAGATAGGACTGTGGACTTCATCCTGGAGATATAACTGTGGACTTCATCCTGGATATAGGACTGTGGACTTGATCCTGGAGATAGGACTGTGGACTTCATCCTGGAGATAGGACTGAAGATTTAGCATGATCAGAAAAACCCGAACGCAAAACAAGAAGGTACTTACGTCGTAATTCACCTAAAGGTACTTACGTCGTAATTCACCCCAAGGTACTTACGTCGTAATTCACCCCAAGGTACTTACGTCGTAATTCACCCCAAGGTACTTACGTCGTAATTCACCCCAAGGTACTTACGTCGTAATTCACCCCAAGATACTTACGTCGTAGTTCACCCCAAGGTACTTACGTCGTAATTCACCCCAAGGTACTTACGTCGTTATTCACCCCAAGGTACTTACGTCGTAATTCACGCCAAGCTAAATAAATATAAAAAAGCACCAGAAATTTGAGAGACGTCACAGAATAGTCCATTGTGTTAACTATTGAGGGTGTAAAACAATCTGCAAGAATAGACGAGAATTTCTGCTTCTGCTTTCACATATTCCTGCAGTCTTAGCAATGAATTTCCTGGAACTGTCAACATTGACAAGGAGAGTAGCATCCGGCTTCTACAGCAGCATTGCCTTAACCATGCTGTCAGACGATGTAATAACAACCATATTGTCTAACACTAAACCTAACCATGAAACTCTAAATCAAAACTCTAACCCTAAACCCTATTTATAACGCTAAACATAATTCTAACCATAACTCTTGGCACAACTGAATATAGCCATCTTTTCTACACTTATATCTTTATATAAGTCTTTACTTATTTATTTAATATAAAATTATATCGACCAGTCCTCCCCTTAACCCGAGATGGAATGTTCCGTGACGTACGATGGGAACCCAGGATACTCTGTTTGGGGTGAATTAAGACGAAAGTACCCAGATATATGACATGACTTGGTGATTGTTTAGTGGCTGAGGAGGAATATGGGCATCGGTCTTAATTTATGCATTTCCTGACCGGAAACTTGAAGGAAGACATAGTAATGGCGGAATGTCTGTGTACAAAATTGGCCCGGACCTTAACTCGTGTATTAACCTGGCCGGATGTATGTCGAGAGACCCGGAAATGGGTGGACGACTGGAACGAGGTAGAGGGGAGGAGGGTGAGGGGGTAGAGATATGAGTTAGCTCTTTGAAGGATGTAACGATTCTATGGAGTGTTCAGATCCCGAGGATCTTCTTCTTCGTCCTTATCACCTTGGGGTGCACAGACCATCAACCAAGTCCCTCCTAGCAGACTGGTCGTCTTACTACTTTCTCGAACTATTTCTAGGCTCTCGCTGTGGTTCTTGCATCGGCCTGTCTGTGCACCGAATACATATATAAAAGTACAGGAAGTTCTTCAGCAGACACAACAGCTGGTCTGTAATGAAATGTTAGAGACTTCAGTTTACTAAGCTCAACTTGTGACGTTGGGGTGGCCAAGTTCCTTTCTCGATGTCTTTTTCGTCCCTAGGTGTAAGTCAGGTACTCATTTACAGCTGGGTTGACTGAACCCACAGATAGTACGGGAGGAGAATTGGCAGTTATATAACTGAACAAGCTGGCGTGGGACAGACACATCACAAGATAGCCTTAAATCTATATCTATGATGCTAAAAAACTTAACATTGGCAGAGCAAACTTGACATTGGCAGTCATAGAACTGAACAAGCTGATGAGAGACAGAAACATCACAAGATACCCTTAGATCTATATCTATGATGCTAAAAAACTTAACATTGGCAGAGCAAACTTGATATTGGCAGAGTAAACTTGGCATTAGCAGAGCAAACTTGGCATTAGCAAAACAAACTTGACATTGGCAGAGCAAACTTTGCATCGACAGAGCAAACTTGATATTGTGAAAGCAAACTTAGCATTGTCAAAAGAAAAGTTGACATTGACAGAAAACTTGACATTGACAGAGCAAACTTGACATTGGCAGAACAAACTTGACATTGGCAGATCAAACTCAACATGTCAAAGCAAACTTGATATTGACAGAGCAAACGTGACATTGGCAAAGGAAACTTGGCGTTGGCAAAGGAAACTTGACATTGACAAAGCAAACTTGACATTGGCAAAAGAAACTGGACATTGGGAGAGTAAACTCGATATTGGCAAAGGAAACAGCTCGGCGGCTCTTGTTGAGCGGCAAAAACAACAAACACAAAAAACAACTCCTGGTCGATGTAATCTTTCTGATTGGAGAGTAATACTTTCTTTGATTGAACGATATACTTGACATATTCTGTGTGCGCTCAAGCAGTTTCTCCCATCAGGATAACTTAAGTTTGCAGTAAATTTTTTAGGGCAAGTTTAAGAAGCACTATATTTAGACCACAGGCGGCGTGGGTGCGCGGGAGGACATTTGATGTTACACACTTAAAATCTATGTTTGTCAGAGGTTATTTCTATTGCAGGTATTCAGAGGCGTCTCCCATGGGATGACCGGTAAGGAAGGAAGTGGGGCTTTGTAACCGCCAAATGTGGTCTAAAAACATCGTGTATAAAGAATCGTTACAGAAGGAACTACAATATTAACGACAGGTAGAGCCTTAATACAGACTTCCTAGAAAGGGGGCAAGGTACAGTGATCGTCAGAGAATTCAGTGGTCTGAGGTGTCCGTCTCGGGTGCCAGATGTCGCGTGTTAGAACGACGGTGGAGACGGGAATTTTTTTCATCAGAGATTTCCCTGATCTCTGGGTAGTGAGATCGGACTCCCGTCAATCAGTGTCGAGCACTTTAAAAATTCTTTGGCTGTTGGAAATCGACAAGGCCGCTGCGCGGACATAGTTCAAATTAAAAATCTACCTAAGCTATTTATACCTTTCCCCATGTGGTTTGTTAAGAGCAGATATAGATGGCGTCTAACAGGCTGCGCATCTGCTTAGCTCTAGCGTTTGAGTCTATTAAGATGATGGACTCGCATAATGGTACAAATCGCCCTAGAAATTTGATGTATATAGACTCTGTAGAGTCTTCTAAACCAGTATAAGGGCAGGGGTCAGCGAGCCATAGCTCACTGCTAGCGTCAGGGCCGGTGAACCGAAGCTGCCAAGACCCTTCTACATCTCCACGCTGTGATCCTGGATAACAGGCTGCAGCAGAGCAGACTGGCTAAGGAGAAGTGATCGAAGCGGGAATGCTAACCCGGTACTCAAAAAATGCTTGCTGAAGTCGGATGTGTTGGACCGGAAGGTGGAAATATCGCAGTCAAGCTGTAAACTACGACACAACGCATTCCGTTCTCTGGATTACATTCTGTTACTTAAGCCCTTTCAGAGTTTGGTAGCGGAAGATTGAGAACGAACGAAGCCAAGCCAAACCAGTATAAAGACGTTAAGTTAAGTTACGTTCAGCTCAGTTATACCGTGAAAAGAAGAGATTAGTTCAAAGTCGCTTCAACAGAGAAGTCTGGGATGCATTTCGCCTTGGGTAATTGTCAGTCTGACTTACGACTTTTCATCATTATAAACGCCTCACTCCGCTTGTAGGGACGTAGGTCTAACAATCCGTTTGTCTGCGCATCGGTCCAATAATTAGTTTATCTGGGCGAAGGTCCAATACTCCGCTTGTCTGGGCGAAGGTCCAACACTCTGCTTGTCAGGATGTAGGCCAACAATCCGTTTGTTTGTTAAATATAATCGTAAGTCCAACAAACCGTTTATCGTGACATAAGTTCAACCCGTTTATCATGACATAAGTTCAACAATCCGTTTGTTTGAGCGTAGGTCTAACAATCCGTTTGTCTGGGCGTAGGTCTAACAATCCGTTTGTCTGGGCGTAGGTACAACACTCCATTTGTCTGAGAATAGGTCCAACACTCCATTTGTCTGGGCATAGGTCCAACAGTCCATTTGTCTGGGCATAGGTCCAACACTCCATTTGTCTGGGCATAGTTCCAACACTCCATTTGTCTGGGAGTAGGTCCAACACTCCATTTGTCTGGGCATAGGTCCAACAGTCCATTTGTCTGGGCATAGGTCCAACACTCCATTAGTCTGGGCATAGGTCCAACACTCCATTTGTCTGGGCGCAGGTCCAACACTCTATTTGTCTGGGCATAGTTCCAACACTCCATTTGTCTGGGCATAGGTCAAACACTCCATTTGTCTGGGCATAGTTCCAACACTCCATTTGTCTGGGCATAGGTCAAACACTCCATTTGTCTGGGCATAATTCCAACACTCCATTTGTCTGGGCATAGGTCCAACACTCCATTTGTCTGGGCATAGGTCCAACACTCCATTTGTCTGGGCATAGGTCCAACACTCCATTTGTCTGGGCATAGGTCAAACACTCTATTTGTCTGGGCATACGTCAAACACTCTATTTGTCTGGGCATAGGTCCAACACTCTATTTGTCTGGGCATAGGTCCAACTCTCCATTTGTCTGGGCATAGGTCCAACTCTCCATTTGTCTGGGCATAGGTCCAACTCTCCATTTGTCTGGGCATAGGTCCAACTCTCCATTTGTCTGGGCATAGGTCCAACTCTCCATTTGTCTGGGCATAGGTCCAACTCTCCAATTGGATTCCTTCTACCCTTCTTATAAGTAATCCAGGACCCATTTTTTTGGTTCTAGTCTCAATAGTTTTCACGCAAATAAATGTGCCAGCCTCATAACAACCTTCTACAGTCGCATATTACTACATTCCAGATGCGTTACAATGACCCCAGTCGGAACCCACTCGGTATTTCAGTCGAGTTCATCCATAAGGGACGAACAGCAAGGTCATCGGACAACGAAAATGTTCATCCTCTGTTGTCAAAACATTTATTTCAGCCCTTTCAGCATCTCAAAACCCCTCATTGGCCTTTCATGTCTGAGGCGCCATTGATATATTTATGTTCTTAGTTCTTAGTCGACCTGTACTTCTACGGTGGTAGATGCCCCAGTGCAGGTCCCACTTGGTCGACCTGTACTTCTACGGTGGTAGATGCCCCAGTGCAGGTCCCACTTAGTCGACCTGTACTTCTACGGTGGTAGATGCCCCAGTGCAGGTCCCACTTAGTCGACCTGTACTTCTACGGTGGTAGATGCCCCAGTGCAGGTCCCACTTAGTCGACCTGTACTTCTACGGTGGTAGATGCCCCAGAGCAGGTCCCACTTAGTCGACCTGTACTTCTACGGTGGTAGACGCCCCTGTGCAGGTCCCACTTAGTCTACCTGTACTTCTACGGTGGTAGACGCCCCTGTGCAGGTCCCAGCTCTAGTATAAGCTGGATGTAGCCGGGAGGAGAATTTCCTGGTTAGCGGGCTAGGTTCGAGCACCTTATTATTCCGCTACGTTGAGACAAGTGCCGCGATAAAGATTGGTATACCAATGATTAGGTGCGAGTGTAAAACGATCAAGATTGTTAATGGACCAGTATTCCCACTCTTCGTCATTTACTGGGAGATTGAGCCCCTGTGGGTATGTCCGAAATGCAGTGATGTCGGTTCTTAAGAACAGTGAATCTTATTAATCTGAAATAAGGAAAATGGCAATACAAAAGGATTACTTTCACATTGAAAAATGAAGAGATAACAAAATTGTATCATTGACTTTGTTATAGTAACCGTTGTTACTAGTGTGTGACCGGAATGGGGAGCAGGAATAGTAACACTGAAACCTATCCATCCTGTAGAGAACTAAAAGTCATAAGAGAAAGACAATAATTTAGGGATAAAATTTGCATGATAGAAGTGGAGTGACAAAGTAAATTCAAACCAATGTAGCCGTAGACAAGTTACAGTCTACCCAGATTTAAGCGAATACCTGACTCGCAGTTAATTAAGGTAAGACAACGAGGAAAGAAACTGGAATTCTCGTACACTGAAGCCTTTAACACTTCATGGATTGCGGCAGTGTGCGCCATTGGGGGACCTTAAATATGATATATCATAGGGCTGAGAGGGGAGTGGGGGGGGGGGCGACTGCGGGCTGAGTGGTGGGGGAGGGGGGGGGGGGTTGGGAGAGTCGGCTGAGAGGGGGAGGGGCTCGATAGCGCGCTGCGAGCGGGATGAGAGCTGCCAGAGAGCCGCATGAGGAGAGGCCAAAGAGGGGCCTGGGAGCGGGTTGAGAGCTGTCCTAAGGGCGCACTGAGTGCAGATCGAGTGGACACAAACCATGAGGCTGCACATTTTCTTCTATGTATCCCTCTATCATTGCAGCCAGAGCATACAGCTACACTACAGTTGGCTTGTTTAGAAAACCTGCGTCAAAGCATTTTTGGCGTATTTACAGTAGTAGTATATGCAGCGCTTCGCTTAACTCAAGTCTGCTAGGCCCTTCAAAACTCTCTTTCATCAACTTTTACGCAATGCATAAAGATGTAGTAGTCTATTCACCCCTGCTCAGCAAGGAGCCCACTTCGGGACATTTTGTAGATCCCTGTTCTGTAACGTTAGAAATAAATGGTATGCTAAATCCGTGCATTTTCAGGCTAGGACATAAGTAATAATATGTGGAAACGGCTTTGGAGATTCATGATTCACTGCTTGGATTCCTTCCGGCCACTTAGTTTAATAACAGATGCACAAAACGTATGGTGCTGCATTTTTCTCATAACCAGTTTTAAGGATCGCATATGAGGATTTTAGACGTTGTACAAACAGCCCATTGACTCTTCATGTATTACATGTGGAGACAGTGGTGTTAGTTTTGGTAATATTTTCCTGTCGTCTTAGTAGCAGAGTGGTTAGTTTGCTTGCATCTCGTGGTTTCGATCTTTGTTTTTGACATGCTTCAGTCTACCCTGTAGTAAATATGTACCTGGCTGGTCATTGCAGTACTGAAATAGCTGAGATATAGTTCAACGACATCTCCAACACTTCATCTCGAACGGCAGTGACTGTAAAGTGGCAACCTTTTCCTTTCAACTTAAAGGGTGTATTCTCCGTATTCTTCTTCCTCCTTGTCGGAAATGGACGCGCCGGCGTTGTGTTGCGGTCTTTATTTTCTTCTTCTTTTTCTTCTCCTTCTTCTCCTTCTCCTTCTACTTCTTCTCCTTCGTCTTCCTCTTCTACTTCTTCTTCTTCTTCTTCTTCTTCTTTCAACTGATGATATGCTATCATTTTCTGTCTTGCATTCCGTGTTCTGGTCACTTCATTCCGTCCTGATGGATCGTTTGATGAGTGTATTTCCTTTTTTATAGTCGTATGTAGTAGTTTACAACGATGCGATATCTGGGCCGTTCGACCTCACACATGCAGTTTCACGACATCACTTTTGTTAACCTGGCTGCATTCCCTCTGTGATGCATAATCTCTTAACCAGACTACACCAGTGCGGCCTCCTGCCAGTGCCACCTCCTGCCAGTGCGGCCTCCTGCCAGTGCGGCCTCCTGCCAGTGCCGCCTCCTGCCAGTGCGGCCTCCTGCAGTGTGGCCTCCTGCTAGTGTGGCCTCCTGCCAGTGCAGCCTCCTGCCAGTGTGGCCTCCTGCCAGTGTGGCCTCCTGCCAGTGCAGCCTCCTGCCAGTGCGGCCTCCTACCAAATATTTGGTAGTGGGAGTAAAACATATCTTCACTATTACATAAAGCCGATCCTGTAATATGGAAGCAGGCTATAGGCAATCGATACATACGTAGGCCGATCAATTGAGCTCGTGTGAGCGCCGGCATTACACGTCAAGTGATAAGAATCATTGATGAACGGGTGGCCGATAGGTTAAGGTATCAGTGTCTAGACCCATAGGATACGGATCAAATCTAGGATCAAAACTAGGATAAGCTTTTTATCTGGATTGTTGTTGTTGTTGTTGTTGTTGTTATTATTGTTGTTAATGTTGAATCCCCACAATGAGTAGGTTGACTCTTTTGTGGGCCCTGGAAAAGGCATTAAGTGACGGGTTGTAGTAGCTTCCTCACATCCCGAACGTGGACCGCGTGCCTCCATGCGGTTGTGCTATGTGTAGCGCTCACTACTACGGTGTTCACATCGATCCACATCTCGTTAGTCAGACTGCCTTGAAAATTGTGTTTGTGAGAGAGGTACTGGGAGAGTTGTGTTTGTGAGAGAGGTACTAGGAGAGTTGTGTTTGTGAGAGAGGTACTGGGAGAGTTGTTTGTGAGAGAGGTACTGGGAGAGTTGTGTTTGTGAGAGAGGTACTGGGAGAGTTGTGTTTGTGAGAGAGGTACTGGGAGAGTTGTGTTTGTGAGAGAGGTACTGGGAGAGTTGTTTGTGAGAGAGGTACTAGGAGAGTTGTGTTTGTGAGAGAGGTACTGGGAGAGTTGTTTGTGAGAGAGGTACTAGGAGAGTTGTGTTTGTGAGAGAGGTACTGGGAGAGTTGTTTGTGAGAGAGGTACTGGGAGAGTTGTGTTTGTGAGAGAGGTACTGGGAGAGTTGTTTGTGAGAGAGGTACTAGGAGAGTTGTGTTTGTGAGAGAGGTACTGTGAGAGTTGTTTGTGAGAGAGGTACTGGGAGAGTTGTGACGTGAGAGAGGTACTGGGAGAGTTGTTTGTGAGAGAGGTACTAGGAGAGTTGTGTTTGTGAGAGAGGTACTGGGAGAGTTGTGTTTGTGAGAGAGGTACTGGGAGAGTTGTTTGTGAGAGAGGTACTGGGAGAGTTGTGATGTGAGAGAGGTACTGGGAGAGTTGTGTTTGTGAGAGAGGTACTAGGAGAGTTGTGTTTGTGAGAGAGGTACTGGGAGAGTTGTGTTTGTGAGAGAGGTACTGGGAGAGTTGTTTGTGAGAGAGGTACTGGGAGAGTTGTGATGTGAGAGAGGTACTGGGAGAGTTGTGTTTGTGAGAGAGGTACTAGGAGAGTTGTGTTTGTGAGAGAGGTACTAGGAGAGTTGTGTTTGTGAGAGAGGTACTAGGAGAGTTGTGTTTGTGAGAGAGGTACTGGGAGAGTTGTGTTTGTGAAAGAGGTTCTGGGAGAGTTGTGTTTGTGAGAGAGGTACTAAGAGAGTTGTGTTTGTGAGAGAGGTACTAGGAGAGTTGTGTTTGTGAGAGAGGTACTGGGAGAGTTGTGTTTGTGAGAGAGGTACTGGGAGAGTTGTGTTTGTGAGAGAGGTACTAGGAGAGTTGTGTTTGTGAGAGAGGTACTGGGAGAGTTGTGTTTGTGAGAGAGGTACTGGGAGAGTTGTGTTTGTGAGAGAGGTACTAGGAGAGTTGTGTTTGTGAGAGAGGTACTGGGAGAGTTGTGTTTGTGAGAGAGGTACTGGGAGAGTTGTGTTTGTGAGAGAGGTACTAGGAGAGTTGTGTTTGTGAGAGAGGTACTAGGAGAGTTGTGTTTGTGAGAGAGGTACTGGGAGAGTTGTGTTTGTGAGAGAGGTACTAGGAGAGTTGTGTTTGTGAGAGAGGTACTGGGAGAGTTGTGTTTGTGAGAGAGGTACTGGGAGAGTTGTGTTTGTGAGAGAGGTTCTGGGAGAGTTGTGTTTGTGAGAGAGGTACTGGGAGAGTTGTGTTTGTGAGAGAGGTACTGGGAGAGTTGTGTTTGTGAGAGAGGTACTGGGAGAGTTGTGTTTGTGAGAGAGGTACTGGGAGAGTTGTGTTTGTGAGAGAGGTACTGGGAGAGTTGTGTTTGTGAGAGAGGTACTAGGAGAGTTGTGTTTGTGAGAGAGGTACTAGGAAAGTTGTGACGTGAGAGAGGTAATGAGAGACGCTCTTTTTCCATTTCACGTACGATTCTAACTAGCCTTCACACATCCCTACAAAATGGCTGACATCCCACACCTTTTCCTCAACAAACTATTCATGTACGTGTTCCTATCTGTTTTGGGGCCGAAAATGCAGCAGTGAGTGAGCTGACAGCAGACAGCGACGCACAGCTGGTTGAGTGTATCAATGTCAATCACCCATAACAGACCAAAACCCTTTTCTGCCTCTGTGGCGGTCCTGAAAGCATACTGCAACCATACAGCCTGGCTAAGAGATTAGGGATCGAAGAATGAAGGCAATCGCAGTGGCAAAATGTCATGCTGAAATCGTTTGTTCCGGTTCGAACAACGCAGATATTGCATCACAACTGTAAACTTCAACGCAACGTAAATTTGAGAACAAACGACAAAGAAGAAGATTTCTCTTTTCATATGTTTATTAATGCTTATACTTTGTGTTCGCTGTTCTCATACGTCTTGTCCGCTGTCCCAGATGAAGATCGTTTGGTGGTAACGTAGGTTTTTATTTTGTTTTTGTTCCAGCTGTATCAAAACTATATTTTATCCATGTTTGTATACTTTTTATTTCAATCCATAGTATAGGCGCAGCTCCAGACCGACGGGAAAATCTTAAAGATGGTACGGGAATTTCAGTTCCTGTGAAGTGTCTTCACTGACGACAGCAGACTGAAAATTGAATTCAAATGGCAAACTAGGTGTAGTACCAGCTGGCACTGATACCGAGACATTCTTCTTCTTCTTCTTCTTCTTCTTCTTCTTCTTCTTCTTCTTCGTACACTGTCAGACGTAAACCTGTATTTTTTTCGAAAAAAGCAGCGGTCGTCCTGAGGCTATTGACACTGCCATAGAGCTTGTCTAGTGTTGTCACTGGGGATGGCCACATGTGCTTTCTCTGATCCTCGTATTTCGGGAAGTTTTGCCGCAGATGTTCAGCGGTCATTTTTCCGGTACCACAACTGCATTCGTCAGTGCCACATATCTTCAGTTTATTGAATAGGTGGTATCTCAGTCTGTTGTGGCCTGTGCGGAGTCTGAAAGACCACGACCTGCTCTCTTCTGTTCAACTGGTAATGGGCATCCTTTTTTTGTGTAGCCAGTATGTTCTGTTTCCCATTTGGCCATGTATCTGGCTCTAATAAGCTTTTTGGACTCTTCGTAGGTCACACTAGAATCTGGTTGTGGTAGTCTTGCACCTTCTTTTGCCAGTCTGTCTGCCTCCTCGTAGCCTTGGATGTTACAATGGGATGGAACCCACTGTACCACTACTATTTTTGGTGCGGTCTGCTGGCATAGTTGACAGAGTACTGCTCTTAAATCATTGTTCAGTATTTTTCTGGCTTTTTAGTGCTGTGACTACGGCCAGGGCATCTGTAAACATTCAAGTGTCATTATTTCCACTAAACAGACGCTGATAAACACGGTGATCATCACCACGTTATGTTATCAGTCTCAAACTTGGGCTCTATTGGAAAGGCACGCACGTATGATCGAGACATGTGAGATGCGCTTGATATGAAGTGCGGCATGAGAAACAATTCACAATAAAATTCGCATGCACGGTGGGGACTACATCGGTTAACTACTATATTAACATACAGAAGATAAAGCGGTTTGGTCATCTGACTTGACTGCAGTACCATCAACCGGCAGTAAAAAAGTTAAACTGCATAGATGTTTCGGGGCTGAACAGATAGGAAATATGGGAAGGGAGGTCTACAAACATATGGCAAGCCTCAGTCCAAAGGAAAGTGTAAATCAACTCACAGAGAAGGATCAGAGCACCATTTTTCAACTGAGAACGCAACACATCCCACTTAAGAAGCACCTGAACAAAAATCCAACCACAACACACTTCTGAGTGCCAGATGTGTACACACCCATATCAAACCGTTGGTCATCACCTCTTTGAGTGCTCAGCGATCAATGATTTTAGGAAAATGCTTTTTCCTCCGCGGCCAGATACATTGAACACTTTGTATGGCACCATACAACAGCTGATAAACACGTACATATACAATTACATGGCATTGGGCCGAAGGGCGAGAGCCAGGATGCTGCTGGATCCGTAACAACAACAACAACAACGGAACAGATGTTTCAGAATCGCGAGCAAGATGACGACAGAGGCGACGATGGATAGATGGAATCAAAGAAACACTCTAAAAGTTTAACATGTCGGTAGCACAAGCCCCCTTCCTTGCGCACCCAAAAGCCTACGCACATCTCCTGTCTGCGACATCGCAAGGCAACAGCAGTAAGAAAACAAAAATAAAGATTTAGTCCCGCTTGATTTTGCACACCGAAACAAAGTGAGTAGCCATTGTACATTCTAAACTGATGGGCGGAAGATAACAGAATGAGATTAGACGAACGGAACTGTGTGCTGGAATATGTGGAGGTGCGTGATCGCCGTGGCCAGGTGGGATTTGAATAAAGCGACGAAGGCCATATACCTTGTTGTTCTTCATCAGCTACACTCGAGTGGTGTCCGTGTTGAAAAGAAGAGGGCGGATGTAATCTTCTAAGGTAATGGTCGTCCTATAGAAGACACTGCTGTCAGGGATGAAGTGTTAGAGCCTTCATTAAAAAGGTAACGGTCAGTCCCATGGCAACAACTTCCGTCGTGTATGACGGTAACTCTTCATGTACTAAGTCGCAGTGTATGTGAGGTAGGGTGGATACAATTCCCTTCCTTGCTGTTTTTACCTTTTCCAACTCATACGTCAGGTACCCATTCCAGCTGGGTCGACTGGAGAAGGGGTCGTACCAGATACGAGCCACGGCCCGGTTTTCTTTTATTGTCTGTCCGTAAATTCGAAGCCGTGACACACTGTAATCCCAGTCCGGTAAGTGAGAATACTGTTGACTAACGTACACGCTCGACGGAGACCTTATTATAACATTCAGCTAAACGTAGAAACAATGGGTGGGGGGAACCAGATTAAAAGTAGGTCGAACGGAGTGAAGTTGACTTAGCGGAGTGTGGACAAACAACGAGCTACAGGAACCATCATTATCCCCACTATTCATCATTTAATGAAAGATATTACCACCTATAGGCATGCATGGAGTGCAGTGCAGTCGATTCTTAATAATAGAACAGAGCAAACTAATAATATGTCAGGTTCGCATACACAGCTGGATAAACTGGAGCGAGTCCATGAGTTACCGAGATCCAGAAAGGGAGTAATTAATAGTAACAGTGAAACCTACTAGGCGCGTCGTAAGAGTGATTAGAAAGTGTTTGACACGAGTCTGGCTACCAAATCCTGTAGCATTGATTATAAGGAACAGGAAAAGCAAAAAAAACCTTCACATTTTAGGGCAGTCTAGAAGCAACTAGGTAGACTGGAGCGTTCCGGACCTGAGGAATGAGCCTGAAACATTTACCAAGAGTGCTGTTCTCCTTATTTGTGTGTGAATGCCAAAAGCAATTATAAGCTCACGTTTTTGATTTCGTTGCTATGTTGAAACTAGGGACGCTGCTTTAGGCGGAGCAGTTTCAGATAATGACAGAGGTCAGAAAGCAGAACATAGCTTGTCGTCGAACCTTTCTGGTTACGACTCAAAAGTATTAATTATGTATCTATTTAAAGATATATTTTGTGTATCAGCGCAGGCCACAAAACACAATTTTCGCCGGCCCAAATTATCCTGGGGACCTGCATTTAGATGTCTACGTGGTAGTTGAAAGGAAGAAAGGTAAATATAACGTGATGTCAGAGAATGTCATTGGGGATTTCGTGGCAGGAACGTCATTGTTATTTATCTCAGCTATATCTGTCGTTGAATGATTGTGACAGTTCCGACTGGAGCATGGGCGTGTAAGGCAGGAGAGATTGGGCTGGCGACTCTGGGAACAAAGGTTGCCTGTTTACATGACAAGGTCAACAACCGGTTTGACACTAGGTCTATAAAGGAAACAAGAGGTTTCGGTGGAAGACTTTGTTTAGTACGGGAGGTCGGGTTGGGAGGGGGGGGGGTGGGGAGGTTCGGAGGTCAGATGGGGGTTCGTAGCTGACCACTCTGGCGTTCCGAATTAGCATAGTTGAGGGGGGGGGGGGATAATGACAGTTGGGAACGATGTGTGTTCTGATTATATGCATACGCACAGATCGAATGAGTATGTGACCAAAGGTGAGTACGTGACCCGACTACAAGTGACGCGATCTAATTACATCTGAATGCACAGATCGCCTGAACATACGTGAACCGATTATATGTGGATGTACAGATCTCCTGGCTGAAGGTGATATGATTATACGTGACTGAACAGACTAAGTACGTAATCCGATCGTGAGAATAAGTTTGTGATTGTGGGTTCAGTGTGCAGGTGAGTGCAGCGGTAAGAACCTGGGTTATGTAGTTTAACGGAAACTTCTTCTTCTTCGTTCGTTCTCAATCTCCCACTACCAAACCCTGAAAGGCCTTAAGTAGCAGAATGTAGTCCAGAGAACGGAATGCGTTGTGTCGTAGTTTACAGCTTGGCTGCGATATTTGCACTTTTCGGTCCAACACATCCGACTTCAGCAAGCATTTTTTTGAGTACCAGGTTAGCATTCCCTCTTCGATCCCTTCTCCTTAGCCAGTCTGCCCTACTGCAGCCTGTTATCCAGGATTACCACGTGGAGGTGTAGATGGGTCTTGGCAGCTCTGGTTCGCTGGCCCTGACGTTAGCAGTCAGCTATGGGTCGCTGATCACTGCAGCGCATGCGCTTCTTAGCATCTTGATCCCGTTTAACGGAAACAACAAAGGTTAGTGCTTAAAACCCTCCTATGTAGTTCAATAAATACATTATGATTATTTAGTTTACACTGTGTTTTTTGTGGTTAATATTGTTTTATTATAACGATTAATAAACAATAATGTTATGTTTCCTTTCAGGATAGTGTTTACTGCGTTTTCCTGTGTGAAGTCGTGTCGTGGTGTGGATACATGTTGTAACTCTTTAGATAAGTAAACTACTCAGCTAAGCCTAGGCTCGGTCATATATTATATTTTTGTCCGAGTGACCCGGATATCTTTGATAGGATAAGTACTAAGCAACTCTAAACGCCTTACGCTGTCACATGATCAAGCCTCTTCTTCGTCACTTTGTCTTCCATAACTTGATCTTGATCTTCGTAATCTTGATGACTCGTTCACCATCGTAGCAGTGGGTCCCAAGCTCGTCTCCAGCGGACCCAGTATTGGATCACGTACGAGTTTATGGTAAGTACTCCTCCAGAGGCGTGTCAGATGTTGTTGTGCACAGTAAGGGAGTCCGACCAACGCTATGGAAGTCTTTCCCGCGGTCTCTTTTTATCTCAGGGATACCAGATTGCTGTCGCCGTGTTCCATCCACCATCGTTTGGTCGCAACATGTGACCTGCCTAACAATTTTTTGCCTTGTCTGTATAAAATACCCAATCAAGGACAATCGTCGTATATCAGAATTGTGAGGACTTGTATATGTTGGTTCCGGAAAGTGTTTCCGATCAAGCGTCTCTCAAGAGAGGCCTGACCTCTCTCAATGTGTACATTTCTCATCACCATAGCACATGGCAGGGAGCACAGTTAAATTGAAGAGAGATGCTTGCAGGTTCTGGTTTTGGCAACTGTCCAGGACCGTCTTAATGGACGAGAAGGCTGCTCAGTCCGCGCGGCGACGTCTTGTCAGTTCAGGTTCCAGGTTATTCTATAAATATTGAGGATGATCCTGATTACTATATGTCATAAACCAATTTACAGCTCAGTAGACTAAAGTGTACGGAGACTGGAGATTGGATTATATCCCCTTGTAAAGACGGGCGCTCTAACCCAGTGCTCTTTAACCTCGGCGGTAGCTCTATCTGGCGGTATGTAGCAGAATAATTACATTTTGTAGTAAAACATATTACGAGGTGTGTTAAAATGAAACCGGACCTAACTGCAACAAGTTAACATTCGTGCGATGCGCATGATGACGTCATTTCTGGTATAAACATCAAATATTAATCGTCAAGTTTGCAAAATTTCATTATCCTATGACTCATAGTTTACTCGTCAGACCGTTGAAAACATGGCGGATGTGATACGGAATATCTCCAGAGTTGATCAGCGAGAGGTGATTCGGTTTCTAACAGCTGAAGGTTGTCCACCAGTTGACATTCATCGCATAATGGTTGTAAGGTGACAAAAGTGTGCCGAAGACAACAGTGAAGAACTGGACAACGAGGCCAGTTCAGACACATATTGTTGTGTTAACTCCCGTCCTTCTTTAAACATCGTTGTCCAGTTCTTCTATGTTATCTTCGACACACGTTTATTATTATTATCAGTATGGCAATGAAGAGGCTAACTACTTGAGGAAACTGTGGCAGAATACCAGTAAACCAACAAAATACAATATTTTGAGAACCTGTGTTTTTCCCATGGCAGCATATCACAGCGAAACAAGAACAGTTACCCAAACTTGAAGGAAGAGAATCCAGTCATTCTTTTCAACATATTATAGATAAGTTCTCAGAATAACATGGATAGCACAAAGAAGAATGCAAACATTCGACACGAGTTGGGTATAGAGAAGAATTGGGAAATAAGTTACATCATGAACATAACATTAAAATACTCTTGCCTCATCAAAAGACACAACGGTCTTGAGAGAACAGTATTGGAAGTTATGGTGCCCGGCAAGAGAGACAGAGGCAGACCAAGAAGGCGAAGGCACAAAGATGGCAATGAATGCTTGGGCTTGACTCCGGAGTTGGTTCGAGATTTGACAAGAAATCCCGTTTCTTTGAGACGGGCTGTGATTGGAGCGACGTTCTAGAAAAGACACGCTACATAATGATGATGATGTATTAAGAACGTTCAAAATACAGAGACTAAGTGGATGACCAGGACATTTTTTCAATTTAGATTTTAGGGTACGGTAAGGAACATTTACTCTCCCTCATGAAAGTTAAAAAGTGGGCTCCAAGTATGACAAGGTTGACTAACCCTGCTCTAACCAATTTGCCAAACAAATGCGGCAATATATGATGAGTCGCTTAAAGATGACAAGAGCGATAAAAATACAGTGCTCGAATCATCGATTTGTGTGTAAGGAACTTGGAGAACAAATTTGGATTGATGCTGTTCAAATAAGTTGGGGAGGTTAGCGTGAATGGCACACCGTTTCAAGTCTGAGTGGAGGAGGCAAATGAGTGTATGGTTATTAACATATTTGATCTAACATACGAGATGTGATATGCTGAACGATTTTAATGTTGGAGATAATTGGGGCCGAGGAAATGTGGGATGAGTACAGATGAAAAGAGAGAGAGAGCGAGATAGAGAGAGAGAGAGAAAGAGAGAGATGGAAAGAAGGGTTAGAATGAGTTAGAGACAGAAAGAGGGGATAATAGGGACAGAGAATGATAAGGAGAGGCAGAGAAGACAACGAAAGTGATTCAGCGAGTGAGTGACGGAGATGTATATTTTGAAAGATAAAGAAAATATGAGGGGGAAAATAGAAAGAAAGGGACAGACACAGAGAGAGGCACAGACACCAAGAGGCACAAACACAAAGAGAGGCACACACAAACACCAAGAGAGGCACATACACCAAGAGAGGAACAAACATACAGAGAGGAACAACTACCAAGCGAGGCATAGATACCAAGAGAGGAACAAACACCAAGAGAGGAACAGCCACCAAGAGAGGCACAGATACCAAGAGAGGAACAAACACCAAGAGAGGAACAGCCACCAAGAGAGGCATAGACACCAGGAGAGGCACATACACCAAGAGAGGCACAGACACCAAGAGAGGAACAAGCACCAAGAGAGGCATAGCCACCAAGAGAGGCATAGACACCAAGAGAGGCACAGACACCAAGAGAGGAACAAACACCAAGAGAGGAACAGCCACAAAGAGAGGCACATACACCAAGAGAGGCACAGACACCAAGAGAGGAACAAACACCAAGAGAGGCATAGACACCAAGAGAGGCATAGACACCAAGAGAGGCACAGACTCCAAGAGAGGCACAGACACCAAGAGAGGAACAAGCACCCAGAGAGGCATAGCCACCAAGAGAGGCATAGACACCAAGAGTTGCAGAAACCGGCAGAAAGCCAAGCGAATGACAGAAACCGAGAGTTGCACAAATGGAGAGAGAGACATAAACCCATAGAATGACAAAAACCTAGAGAAAGATCTAGAAGACAGAAAAAGAGAGAGAAAAAAACCCAGACAGTTGGCGACTGAATTCTGCTCCTCTCTAATAGTACATATAGCTTCTGCAGAGATCCCCTGCTCCACCCTAACCCCCTAATTACAATTCGTGGCGTTGTTCTTGATCTACGCCCAAGAGATTCCATACGCGATGACCGTTTCTTCCGCCGCTTTTCATAATGAGTTCTTTGGCCTACCGTTTGTTTCATTGTCTATGGATTCTTCTTCCTCTCAATAACCATAACAAGCGAGTCTGCGATATGTACGCCTTTCAGCTTAACACATACAGTTTTGGGGACATGACATCTCTATTGTCTAAGACAGACGAGACTGGTGCAGTCTGTTTCCAGGACCGCCACTTGGAGGTGGAACAGGATCTTGGTCAATTATTGTTCGCTGACATAAACCTGTGAATTCGAAGCGAGCACATGCCAGATAACGTTACATCCTTATTTTCTTAGCATCTGCCCTATCCATTTTTACTTCCTCTACAAAAAGTGTCGAGTTGTGTTTAATAATTTCCATGCTGTTTGGCAAATTATTTCTGTTATTACTTCTGGTCATTTTCTTCTTTTCTGACGTTCGTCCGCAAAATGACATACATGTTCTATTGTAGAGTTTGGTTTGGCGTGGCTTCGTTCATTCTCAATCTCCCACTACCAAACACTGAAAGGGCTTAAGTAGCAGAATGTAGTCCAGAGGATTGAATGCGTTGTGTTTTAGTTTACAGCTTGACTGCGATTTTTGCACCTTTCGGTCCAACACATCCGACTTCAGCAAGCATTTTTTGAGTACCGGGTTAGCATTCCCTCTTCGGTCCCTTCTCCTTAGCCAGTCTTCCCTACTGCAGCCTGTTATCCGGGATCACCGCGTGGAGGTGTAGAAGGGTCTTGGTAGCTTTGGTTCGCTGGCCCTGACGCTAGCAGTCAACTATGGATCGCTGACCACTGCAGCTCATGCGCTGCTCAGCATTATGATCCCAGTAGTATTGGTAGTAATTCACTGCGATTTCTGCGCTTTTCAGCCCGACATATCCGGTTTCAGCTGCCTTCTTTTTGGACTAGGTTTACCACCCCACTGCAATCCCGATTATCTTAGCAAAACTACAATAACGTAGCATTTTTCCAGAGCAGTCGCTTGTAGGCGGAATAGGATCTTGGTCTGCCCTAGTTCGCTGACCCTGATGCTAGGGGTCACTGGCAATGGTCAGCTCATTTACTGTGCTGTATCCTCACTCCCACTTCTGATCATTATTGTTCATTATACAACGGTACACAATGATGCAATATGGAAGTGATATTCATAGTCATGTGACATGCTCAACCAAGTGACACATTGACTGAACAAAATCAGGCAACTGGACCCTTCTAAAAGGCGATTATAGAGCTTCACTCTCATCATGTTGCGAAATTGAATTTGATAAGATAGGTTCTTCCCTTAAAAGTGTCAGCTTAGCTTAACTTAACTTAACGTCTTTATACTGGTTTAGAAGACTCTGCAGTCTGTATACAAGCAGTTTCTTTTCATTCACTTGATCTAAAAACTATGCGCATCTAATCAATTCCTGAATGCATTTATTGACCATGCCTCCACTATTTCTTGTGGCAATGCATTCCAAGCATTCACCACTCTGTGACTAAAAAATATTTCTCATATCTAATTTGTACCTTCCGTTAGTTATTTAGTAGCTGTGCGCTTTTGTTCTTTTAGGTAATTGTATTTTGAAAAACTTGTTATAGTTTAATTTATCCTTTTCGTTGATTATCTTACAAAACTTCCTAGAATTCTAATCTTTTCTAGACTGTAGGCCGGCTGTTCTGTTTCTTTCCTAATAACTGATTTTCTTAAATTCCACTATCAGCTTTGTCACTCTTCTTTGTATCTTTTCATGCTCGTTTATATCTACTCTACGATAATGACTCCACACTTGAGCACAGTACTCCAATCTAGGTCTAACTTATGATTTATACAATTTGACTGTGAATTCCTTGCTCCTATGTTTAATATTTCTTTTTATCATAACTAACATTGCATTTGACCACTGTCCGAATGGTCTGCCGGGGTCTTTGCGTATGATACGGAAAGGAATAGCACCACTGTCTCACAGAGTGCATTTCGTCAGAGGCGACTAACTATGCGACATGACACAAGACCGGCCATGGTTAGGTGGTTTGTTTAGAACGGAATATATGGCGCCTAACAGGCTGCGGATCTACTTTGCTCTAGTCTTTGAGTCCATTACGATGGACTCGCAACATTGATTAACCACCCTCCGCAAGCGCTTGTCCCAACACACCGATAAATTAATCTGCTCGAGCCTAGCCCGCTAAGCAGGACACCCCTCTCCAGGATACATCCAGCTCATACCAGAGCTGGGACCTGCACATGAGCATCTGCCCCTGTAGAAGTACATGTTGATTAAGTACTAAGAACATTACTTTTGCCCTTTTCCTTGCTACCTGAACTTGCTCACTCACATCACCTGTGTGATATATTTTAACCCTAGGTCCCTTTTCCTTGCTACCTGAACTTGCTTACTCACATCACCTGTATGATATATTTTAACCCTAGGTCCCTTTCCTTTGCTATCATTCTAATTTTGTTCACTCCCATTCTGTATTTATGTTCTATACTGGATGTACCCGTGTGAATGACTGTACATTTATTTATCTTCATTAAACTCTATTTGCCAATTCACAAAGTAGTGGTGAACCTATGATCCACCTGAAGCCAAAAGTGGAATCACCACCATCATCACCATCACCAACACCAACACCATCACCATCGGCATCAAATCCCATATTTCTGAACGATATCCGTAGTGACGTCACAGCTGTTTACGTCAAATTATTTATTCTTCAAAATTAAACAGCCAATCACGTGACCCTGTTTTACAACCAATTCACAATAATAAAACCAATTATAATTCATCCTCGCTCCAAGATCGATTAGGCAAAACCATTTTATCGCAACCAGTTTTCGTGCAGTGAACGATGTCTAGCCTATTGTATGTGCATCTGCATCTATAGATGTCTTAGTGTGTGACAGGACGCTTGAGAAGGCTACAAATATGATGTCCCACACAATGCAAGATTTTACTAAGTATTTTAGATATCGATTATAAGGTAGAATGTATGTTCAAGAACAATATTGTATTTGTGTTGTATTCTGTATATGTGATTGTTCTCATTTTCGATTTTCTACAAAGGGGTGATGGTGAACAAAGCTTGCTGTGTATAATAATTGTCATAAAAGTATCATGTATGATAATGATGGAGAAAATATCTCTTTTTCTTTGTTCGCATTGTCTCTAAGGCGGAGTCTGTTGCACTGTGATTTGCACCTTACGTCCAAGTGTATCTGATTTTAGCAAGCGTATTTAAAATGGGTATACTTGTCACCTGCTGCGTCAAAGCGAAGGGGGCCGAATTGAGACAAGTTAACACGTTTAAATACCTGGGCACATACATAACAGTATATGGAAGATAAAATTACTAAATAAAATTCAGAATAACCCAAACAAAATTGGTCTTCCAGACCATGAAATGAATATTGTGCAAATTATTTTTGCTGAAACTGAGAAAGAGAGTGCTTGGATGCTACGTGGGGCCAGTACTGACATATGGTAGTTAATCATGGACAATTAGCAAGCAAGAAAAATATCTTTGGAAGCAACGGAGATGTGGTTTTACAGACGAATACTGCAGATCCCTGCCGACGACGGATGTGTCAGACCGAAATCTTAAATTATCGCAGTCAAGCTGCAAACTAGCGACACGGCGCATTCCGTTCTCCGGACTTTATCCTGCTACTTGCAAAGTCCGATTCAAGGCTTGGTAGCGGGAAGATTGAGAACGAACAGGGAAGAAGAAAAGGAAGATGCGGATTTAGAAGACTAAAAATACAATACTCGAAGAGGTACAAACACAAAGACTAAAAATACAATACTCGAAGAGGTACAAACACAAAGACTAAAAATACAATACTCGAAGAGGCACAAACACAAAGACTAAAAATACAATACTCGAAGAGGCACAAACACAAAGACTAAAAATACAATACTCGAAGAGGCACAAACACAAAGACTAAAAATACAATACTCGAAGAGGCACAAACACAAAGACTAAAAATACAATACTCGAAGAGGCACAAACACAAAGACTAAAAATACAATACTCGAAGAGGCACAAACACAAAGACTAAAAATACAATACTCGAAGAGGCACAAAC
The DNA here is from genome assembly GCA_036924085.1 of Ariolimax columbianus. Taxonomy (NCBI): domain Eukaryota; kingdom Metazoa; phylum Mollusca; class Gastropoda; order Stylommatophora; family Arionidae; genus Ariolimax; species Ariolimax columbianus. The sequence continues at coordinate 19,847,131 of JAVGWX010000008.1, forward strand.
ACGAAGACTAAAAATACAATACTCGAAGAGGCACAAACACGAAGACTAAAAATACAATACTCGAAGAGGCACAAACACAAAGACTAAAAATACAATACTCGAAGAGGCACAAACACAAAGACTAAAAATACAATACTCGAAGAGGCACAAACACAAAGACTAAAAATACAATACTCGAAGAGGTACAAACACAAAGACTAAAAATACAATACTCGAAGAGGCACAAACACAAAGACTAAAAATACAATACTCGAAGAGGCACAAACACAAAGACTAAAAATACAATACTCGAAGAGGTACAAACACAAAGACTAAAAATACAATACTCGAAGAGGCACAAACACGAAGACTAAAAATACAATACTCGAAGAGGCACAAACACGAAGACTAAAAATACAATACTCGAAGAGGCACAAACACAAAGACTAAAAGTACAATACTCGAAGAGGCACAAACACGAAGACTAAAAATACAATACTCGAAGAGGCACAAACACAAAGACTAAAAATACAATACTCGAAGAGGCACAAACACAAAGACTAAAAATACAATACTCGAAGAGGCACAAACACGAAGACTAAAAATACAATACTCGAAGAGGCACAAACACGAAGACTAAAAATACAATACTCAAAGAGGCACAAACACAAAGACTAAAAGTACAATACTCGAAGAGGCACAAACACGAAGACTAAAAATACAATACTCGAAGAGGCACAAACACAAAGACTAAAAATACAATACTCGAAGAGGCACAAACACAAAGACTAAAAATACAATACTCGAAGAGGTACAAACACAAAGACTAAAAATACAATACTCGAAGAGGCACAAACACAAAGACTAAAAATACAATACTCGAAGAGGCACAAACACAAAGACTAAAAATACAATACTCGAAGAGGTACAAACACAAAGACTAAAAATACAATACTCGAAGAGGCACAAACACGAAGACTACTGATTGCAAGGATCAGAACAAGACAGTCACTCTTTTTCGTTCCTGTTTTGAAAAGTGAGGACCTTGTTACAACTAGACTGATTGCAGGAAAGAGGGGCAGAGGAAGCCAGGGAGAGAGATATTGGACAGCCTGAGAGATTGGCACTAGCGACAATCAACAACAGAGTTGGTAAACGATACACGTCATAGAAGTGGATGTAAGTCCATGATCGCCAATGCAAACCCGCAAAGCCTTCGATGATGATCATACTGTCCAGGAAGCTACCGAACAGCTGGTTTAAAAAAATATGCATTGGGCTGTGAGCCGCGTCACTAACCACTTCGTTGCGTAGTACCCCCCCCCCCCTTTTTCCCCACCTCTCTCGTTCATGCTAATGATGGTGATAAGGTGATAACACGTAAGATAATTATGTCGATTATGTTGACGATTGATCCTGTCAGAACGGGTCGTTAGGTCTGTTTGATAAAGCACTCAGAAACAATATTCTTTGGAAAGAACCCGAGATGCCAAATTCCAAATTTAAGATAATGCATGTGAGATAAACAACAAGCAACAGACCTCCACGCCAGCAGTTTTTTTCTGCGGGTTCATAAACAACAAGGAAAGCGAAGCAAAGAAGACCAAAGGTTTATTTGGAATATAAGACTTTGACCTAACATAAAAACACCGGATGCATATCAAGTACAGTGGCACATCCTGGTTCCTAAAACAAGGTGTGCACCATTCTTAGAATGTAATACTCTATACCAGTGCTCTTCAACCTGGGCACTGCCGCCTACTAGTGGGCGTTTCTAGCTGTCCGGTGGGCGGTGGCAGAATAATGACAAGCTGAGGAAACTATACAAAATACCAGCAAACCAACAGAGGTGTAATTTTTGAGAATATGTGTTTTTCCTGTGGCAGCATACGGCTGTGAAACATGGACAGTTACCCAAACCTCGAGTTGAAATGTTATAGAAAAAAACCGTGGACGGAAAAAAAGAACAAAAGCAGTAATTCGACAAGAGGTGGCCATTTGACTTAATCGATATATAAAATACATTTTACAGCGGAAAAAGTAGAACGCAGAATGTTTATAATCTTTCATACACACACATAACATTTGGGGACCATAATTCAGTTAGCAAGAACATTCCGTTTGGTTTGAACTACACAAAAACATCTTTGATCACTGAAACACTAGAAGATGCACATACAGACGCACGCACGCACTGGTTTATACGTCCTGATATCGCTTAAAGGACTACGGTCTGGGGTGGCAAGTTGCGTGCCTACGCCAGTATAATACAGAGAGGCAAACCTTTAACGAAAACTTAGAAAAAGAGAAGACGTTTCACAACACTATATACACTACTAGCTATATACACTAATAGCTATATACACTAATAGCTATATACACTAATAGCTATATACATAATAGCTACATACACTAATAGCTACATACACTAATAGCTATATACACTAATAGCTATATACACTAATAGCTATATACACTAATAGCTATATACATAATAGCTACATACACTAATAGCTATATACACTAATAGCTACATACACTAATAGCTATATACACTAATAGCTATATACACTAATAGCTATATACATAATAGCTACATACACTAATAGCTATATACACTAATAGCTACATACACTAATAGCTAGATACACTAATATCTATATACACTAATAGCTATATACACTAATAGCTACATACACTAATAGCTAGACACACTAATAGCTATATACACTAATGTCTCCCTCGAGAGACATATTATCGGCCTCACGCTACACAACCAACGTTTGGTAGATCTCCACAACATGGACCCACGGCAAATTTCATTGCTGAAGGATGCAGTTATCAACGCTGACAAGTTACAGCCTCGCTGAGCTGGTCACCTACTTCGAAGAGCTGATGACAGTTAGAGCACAGTGACAGCAGTCTGACACCCACGAGACAGAAGACGATCACGGGGAAGACCCCCTACGCGCTGGAGAGACTCCGTCGAACTCAGAAACAAGATCCACTATGCTACAGACGGGAAACTGGTCAACCGTGGCCCAAGACAGAAGACGATGGAAACTAAGTTGGGACCCGCAGCGGAGTAACCGCCTCTGAGGAACGGATCGTCCAGTAATCCTGTAAAATATAGACTAATAGATACTCTTCCGAGGATTCCGTGGCGAAGTGGTTAAGCCGTCGGCCTCGTGATCGGGTGGTATGGGATCGAATCCGGACTCCGCCGTCTTTTTCGCGGGTGCTTGATGCGAAGTCCCCTGCATCTCGTAGTCGCCCCCTAGTCGTCTTGTCCTTGACTTGCCACTGGGGTCGGGTGGCTCGAGACGAGAGAGTGAGGATAAAAAGTAGCGCAGTTAATCCTTACCAAAATAGCTCTAGCAAATAAATTATGCCATCATCGTCGACGATGGACGGCTGCCTTTGCCTTAGATGCTCTTCACGATCGCACATACACTAGTATGTACATTTCTGTAACTATGTAACGTCTTTGAAAAAACAAAACTCGGAGATGAGCGCGGGACATTTGGCGTGCACATGTCAATGGTCGGGTAACCACAAACACCACGCCGTGACGTCCTTAGCGCCATCCATGTCTCAATCATTTCTAGCAGTGGTCAGCGACCCATAGCTGACTGCTAGCGTCATGGTCAGCGACCCATAGCTGGCTGCTAGCGTCATGGCCAAGGAACCAGAGGTGCCAAGACCCTTCTAAACCTCCACGCGGTGATCCTGGATAACAGGCTGCAGCAGAGCAGACTGGCTAAGGAGAAGGGATCGAAGAGAGAATGCTAACCCGGTACTAACAAATGCTTGCTGAAGTCGGATGTGTTGACCAAAAGGTGCAAATATCGAAGTCAAGCTGTAAACTACGACACATCGCATTCCGTTCTCTGGACTACAATCTGCTACTTAAGCCCTTTCAGAGTTTAGTAGTGGGAGATTGAGAATAAACGAAGCCAAGTCGTAATCATTTCTAGCAGAGGTATGTGTGCTGTGTTCCTAGCCTTGCTTAAGAAAAGACTGGGTATTTATTTCTCGCTTCTTCTTCTCTCCACATTAACACTGACCAACAGAGCAGTAAATGGCTGTTACGACTCGTCACGTCTTAGAGCAGCAAATAAAGTTACTAAAAATTTGCAAAATTTAATTGATCTTTTAATTCACGTGACTCTCATAAAAAGCAATTACACATACATTTTTAGGATTTTCCCTTTGGTGTGGGACGCACATCTGATGTTCGGCTATCACATGTGAAGAAGTTCACTCTCTTTGATCAGCCGAGTGGACAGTCTTTTCTCTTGCTGTGTCAGCTGAAATGGGTGACTTGCACGGTGATTTGGAACAGAGTGAGGAAGAAACTGCGCCTTTTGTCAACCTTACTCGCTTGTCCTGATCTACCTTTAGCCAGTGGCAAGACTTTTCGAGACGGCTAGAGATAGCATAGGGTGCAGATTTTTCTTCAGGGTTTACTCATGAAGCCTTTCCGGTAAACATGTATCCCGCAAGGCAGCGAGGGGGTGGGGAGGGGGGGAGGAGAGGCATTTATCGTTGTGTGTCGATCTTTTTCCTTAACACCAAGAGGTCGAAGGGACATCACTCAGCGTTTGAATAATGTATTGGGCATCTCTCCCGGGCCGTGTTCTATTCCATTATATTCGTGTCTAAATTTTACAAGTCACATCAAAACTGTCTGCAGCTAGGGCAGAGAGCGACAATTTCGTGAAGTTCAGCCGTGTGAACTAGACCGCGAAAATACGACACAGGTTTAAGCGTAGTGCTAATTCATTTATCCAATGTCCAAGCCAGGATAATTGGAGGTAAGAAAACACACAAAAACCACGAATTAATCAGTCCAAATGGGAAATAACGACTCGTTTCCGTGAACACAAGTGTAAGTCGTCGGCTAGTATGAATTTCAACCAAATCTGTGGCCTGGCGACATCCACAATGAACTGAAACACCATAAAAATGTGGACCGGCAGCCGGTAATGCGCACATCTAAATCAGTATTGAAAATACACCACTGCTTCTGTGAGATATAAAGATGAGTAAGGTTAAAGGTGAAAGGTAGTTCCACAGGCAACACGGATGTATGGGATGAGCTGTAGGATTCTACGTTGTATTAATGTTTGAGTTTGATGTGGGGGCGGGGTTAACTTCCTCGCTGTAAACTTGCATTTTCTTAAAGTAAATCTGCTGGGCTGATTCAAAGATGTCGAGACCAGCATGTGACCCATTTCCTTTACCACAGGAAATGTGCGCTCTAACAACACTGGCATTAAGATGCTTATGTAGACACAATCAGTAGAAGTGTATTATAGCTGGCCTGTGGCAGCGACGAGAAAATGCATGAGATAGCTTTGAGAGAAATGACGATGGTAGAGAAGAGATACTGTGGTAGTGAATGAAGAGAAATTCATGTGGAGGCGAAGAGAGAACTACTTCGGTAGGAGGAAAGTAATACTGCGGCAGCAGAGAGAAATATGACTATCATATTGATGAGATAAATGCCAGAAGCAACAAAGAGAGAAATGTTCGAAGCAACAAAGAGAAAAATGTCCGAAGCAGCAAAGAGAGAAATGCCATAAGCAACAAAGAGAGAAATGTCCAAAGCAACAAAGAGAGAAATGCCCAAAGCAACAAAGAGAGAAATGTCCAACGGAGCGAAGAGAGAAATGTCCAACGGAGCGAAGAGAGAAATGTCCGAAGCAGCAAAGAGAAATGTTCGACTGAGTGAAGAAATACATACATCTGGCAGCGAAGAGATGCCTTTCGCAACAAAGAAAGAGAGACCTTGCATTTGTTAGCATAGAGAGAAATACCAGTAGCAGGCCAGAAAGGATTACTCAAAGTAGCTATGAGAAAATTGTCCGAAGTAGCGACTAGAAAAATGCTCGAAGCATCACAGAGAAAAATACATGTTACAGTTAACTGAGCAATACCCGATGCAACAAAGAAAGAAATGCCTATGGTAGCGGAGAAAGAAATATCCGTGACAGTGAAGACAGACATTCCCGTTGGATGTTCAACTGCTGTGACATCATTTCTGTTTGTTTGTGAGTATGTAAATTGGTATGTGTGTCACACATGTTATGGAGAGACGGATACATACTCAGGTGATCTCGTGGGACTGATCTGATTAAGTGTCCATGTCAGGTATCGATTTCAGCGAAAATTGCGGTAGAGCCTGGAAAAGTGCGAGTGGTTTATTGCTGCTTCGGAAATTCTTTTAGGCCAGATTGGTTTCACAGATACGGGCTGAGTGATTTCACAGAGAGTTGTCTCTGGCAGAGATGGGATCATGTTCACTACCACACTGAGAGCGTGTAAGAGTTTGTCTGTTGTTACAGGGGGATATGTGTATTAACGGAGAGCCTTACAGAGTGATAGAGTGGCTTAGACATTGAGTTAGCTTACTAGACTGGGATTACAGTGTGGCAATGGTTCGAATTCCGTGTTCGTATCTCATGCGACCGCTCCACATAGACAGGCTGCAGGTTAGTACACAAAGTTATCTTCATCCCCGGGGGCAACTGTTGGAATTAGACTGACCTTCAGCTTTACCTATATAACTTAAATTACCAGCTTGTACTTGTATAATTTATTTTGCAATTTCATTTAATACCCAGCCTCCAAGTCCTGCGAATATGACAATATGGTTCCCGACTTTAAAAAAGGTCTGATACTCTTGGCCTAACCAGTCGGCATGGATCATGATGTTGGTATTGACCTGTTGTAATGATCAAGTTACAACAACTTATGAAAAGTAAAAGTACAATACCAATTACTAAAAACCATAGAAGCTTCCACTTATCGGTGGATAATTCTTACAGATTGAAATACCGAGCACAGCTTCCTATATGGTCACATGTGTTGTTGTTTCCAATGCCCACAACTTTTGTGCGCCCTGAAAAGGACGTTAAATGGCGGGTTGCATTAGCTTTCCTCACATCCTGATGAAGGTAGACCGGGAAGTCACCTTTGTTAAATTGAAATCTTAACCTTGACCAGTGATTCCGGGGTGGAATATCTACTGCGAAGCTTTTAACACCAAATAAAAAGTGATTAACACTAGGTGGCGATAAAGTAGTTTTTAGCCGAGGTATCAACAAATCAAACCACAATGCCAGCCTCATAAGGTCAGGTTAATGTGCACAGCTCACGTAAAGGTAAGTTAATGGACCATAGCTCGTATGGTCCTTCCGGGTCAAACGCCAACATGGCGCCTGAACTGATTCGCTCCTGAATCATGTGTGTTTGTCTGTGATCTTTAGGTTTACAATTGCGGTGTTACAGATTCCTCTTGGATAACGTGTGTTATGTGGTTTAAAAAAAATTGAACTTGTGCCGTCTAAGCGCTGAGATGTATTTCAATTGATATATTATAAGATATAGTCGAATACAGCATGCACAAGGGCGACTAACAGCAAACGGCCAAGAGGGAAACGAGGCTGGAAAAAGAATACGGGAATGCATAACCTTCATAACCTATGATGCCATGCTTAAGTAAACATGGAAATCATAGAAACATTCACAATATGGAGGGATACGTTGTCTGGAGAGGGATGCGCTCCGCCATGTACAAAACGGCCTACGACACTCCGATATTGCAGAAAGCGTTGTGAAAAATGAGAAATGTGCCAGCCATCTCAATACACAACATAAGCAATCATGTCATAGAGGTCTACTCGTCCACATGGAAGATTCGATATCCTGGCACACAACCGAGTGGAGTGGCGGGAAGTGATTCAACAATCTGCAGTAATGGTGCTGCAATGACTGTTCATGTTATGGGACTGATGATGATGACGATGAGTTCGTACGAAGTCAAGTTAATAGACAATAGGCCGAATGAAGTCGAGTTAATGGACACTGGTTCAAATGGTCAAGTTAATGTGCGATGATTTACGTGAAGTTAAGTTAATGAAACATGATTGATACGAAGTCAAGTAAATGGACTAGGTTTCACACGAAGCGAGGTAAGTGGACAATGGTTCACATGAAGGCAAGTTAATAGACTATAATTCGCACAAGGTGAACTTTGTTGGCCATGGTTTACATGAAGTCAATGATGGACTATAATACGAATGAAATAAAGGTAATTAAATGGCTGTCATATTAAGTAAAGTTAACAGATTGTCTGTCATATTAAGTAAAGTTAATGTCCGATAATTCACATGGTCCACTTCGCGATAACAGGATATGGATTGTATGGATAGGGCATATTCTCCTGATACGAAGTTCTGTCAAATAGACATTAACACCTATGAAAACCTGGCTCAAAATCGATCAACGTGGAAGAGTGCGGTTACAAACGGCGTGATCTATGTATCCAGGCTGCACAGGAATGACGTACAACCAAGAAGTCTAGAGCAAAGAAAATATCCGAAACATCAAAGATAAATGCGCTCCACGTTTTCCGGTCGTATCAAAGATGTTTCCAGGCCCAAATTGGCTTGATCAGCCATGAGGGCACATGCATACTCAACGATGCATCATCACACGTGATGATGTTGGTGGTTCTCATCGGCGACGATGGACACAATGTTATTATTATTATTATTACGAAGATTTAATTTCCCTGACTTTTCTGCCCTGCCTCCGTTTATCAGCTGCTACTTTCTGGATGCATCGCATTACCTTCACGAAGAATATGCGACAAGCCATTTAGTCTTCGACAGCAGCTTCGAAAATGGGTACTTGATAAAGGCATTTAAGTAGAAACGTGTTTTACTGTTTCTTTGTCTTTGTTAATCTGTGCTACATACTATTTATGTGTCATTTGTCATACGATATTTTCACGTTTTTGAATGTCTTCCCATGTACATTAATATAATCTTTAATAGAATTGTTTTCTAGTAGTATCGTCAATTTGTTTCTCATTTGAGAATAGGTAAGGTAACTTCTTCTTCATCTTCGTTCGTTCTCAATCTCCCACTACCAAACCCTGAAAGGGCTTAAGTAGCATAATGTAGTCCAGAGAATGGAATGCGTTGTGTCGTAGTTTACAGCTTGGCTGCGATATTTGCACCTTTCGGTCCAACACATCCGACTTTAGCAAGCATTTTTTGAGTACCGTGTTAGCATTCCCTCTTCGATCCCTTCTCCTTAGCGAGTCTGCCCTGCTGCAGCCTGTTATCCAGGATCACCACGTGGAGGTGTATAAGGGTCTTGGCAGCTATGGTTAGCTGGCCCTGACGCTAGCAGTGAGCTATGGGTCGCTGACCACTGCAGCTCATGCGCTGCTCAGCATCTTGATCCCGGTAAGGTAACGATACAGGTGTGTCCTATGATAACAATTGTCGTCCGGAATAAATATAACTCTTCATGGACTAAGCCGCAACCTATGTGAGGTGGGCTGGCCAGTTACCTTCCTTGCTGTTTGTACCTTCCCCAACTCATACGTCAGGTATATAAAAAGGATGCCACAAAAGTAAGATAAATAGTTTCATTATTTGCATACTATGTCAAATTATGATTGGTTATTGACCATGTCCTACTTTAGATAAGCTGTGACTCACCGGAAATCCCCATCGAAACGTCATATTTCACCGCGGACTAAAAAACGGAACCAACATTGTGCGAAGGTTTATGATCAATCCATGCTCCACACAGAGAAATAAAACATATTCAGGGTACAAAACACAAGAAATCGCTATTAAGAGTGATCCTTTCACAGAATCCTGCCCTGAAACCAATTGCGTACCCATATTTGTTTCCCCAACACGCTAAAATAGTTGCACTGATAGTTGAAACATGGCATTTAGTTCTGGAGTCAGCCGTAGAATGTGGCGTTTCAAACGGGTTTCTCTGTGAGTTAGTAGGCCTGTATCTAAAGTAGGCTGCGTATTGACTCCGCCTTGTTCTTAGAATTTATTAATTATTGTGTGATCCTCCTTCGTCTCATTGTTTTATTATCGCCTATTCCCCATTGCCTCTGAGTAGCACGGTGTTTAGAGTGATTGCTTCTCACAGAAAAGGTAACCTTTTGAATATCTTGTCTAGCTCTATGGCAGTGGCGAGAGCCTCAGGATGACCGCCGCTTTTTTCGAAAAAATAATGGTTACTGTCTGACTGCGTACGCAGAAGAAGAAGAAGAATATCTTGTCTCGCGTCAGTCTTCTTAGCTGAAAATTGGTACCTGACCCAGTTAAGAAATATAATTGATCACACCATCTACAAAGCAATTCAAGCTGATATCTTGTCAAATCCAATTTTTAACACTTCATCTCCGACGATAACGTAGCCAGAGGGAGAGAAAGGGAAGCACGCACTTTGACCTTTTTATCCAACATTGTGATATTTAGAATCAAGATGCCGAGCAGTGCATGAGCTGCAGCAGTCAGCGACCAAAAACTGATATATAGCGTCAAGATCAGCTGCCCATGGCTGCAAAGACCCTTACCTACTTCCACGCGGTGATCACAGATAACAGTCTGCAGCAGAACAGACTGGCTAATGAGAAGGGACCGAAGAAGGAAGGCTAACCCGGTAGCCAAAAAGGCCATATTGAAGTCGGATGTGTCGGACTGAAAAACGCTGTTTCACTTAAGCTGTATACTAGGAAACAATGCAATGCGTTCTTCGGACTACATCTTACTACTTGTAAAGCTCATTTCAGGGCTTAGTAGCAAAAGTTTGAGAATGAACGAAGAAGAAAAAGAAGATTTAAATTGTGTGTATATGTGGACTGCAGGATACTGTTCCACACGCCGCATGCGTCCTACTTGCCTCGAGTTTGAGACCCCTTGCTGAAGGCAACAAGATTTTGAAACGGATCGGAGATTTGTATGACAGATCTATATATTGTGCACTGAGATCATGACAGATTTTGAAACGGATCAGAGATTTGTACGACAGATCTATATATTGTGCACTGACATCATGACAGATTTTGAAACGGATCAGAGATTTGTACGACAGATCTATATATTGTGCACTGAGATCATGACAGATTTTGAAACGGATCAGAGATTTGTACGACAGATCTATATATTGTGCACTGAGATCATGACATATTTTGAAACGGATCAGAGATTTGTACGACAGATCTATATATTGTGCACTGAGATCATGACAGATTTTGAAACGGATCAGAGATGTGTACGACAGATCTATATATTGTGCACTGACATCATGCCAGGCAGACAGTTGATGGGCTCATCTGGGATGGAGACAAATAGATAATGTGGATAGACGTTTATAAGACTATAACGCTAAAACCGACCGGTAACGTGCTGTTAACGATTATTAAGTGGGAGGACACAGCTTTGGTAGGTTGGTGTGAATTATAAATTTGTATCGGCGGAAATTTGTAAAAAGGCGTATCTTTCGCCCATGGACAGGAGTCCAGGATTTGAGTAGTCCTGGGGTATATAAAGGTTTCTTCGTCTTACGTTAGGACATTTTATTAATGTCATGTAATCTACTTAGGGCAGTGGTAGAGTAGAGCACTAGCTGTGTACGACAGACCTATGGTGTTCAATTCCTGGCACACTCCAGTCGACCCACCCGTAATCTGACAAACTTGTAGGGATGGACAGCTAGCGAGTTCTGGAACTGGCCTCCTGTGTTCATAAGTTTACTGTGGTTTGGTACACTGATGTTGCTAACACTTCATCCCCGACATCAGTGTCTACTACGAGACTCCTTAGCTTTTTTATGCTTTATTAATGAAATAAACATAAATGAATTAATATTTATAGCGAATGAATGAATTTCATGACGTTTTTAAACAAAGTCCAACCCGCATTACATTAATTATTGCGAGACTTCGTCTTGTGTCTGTTAACTGCCCCGTGTTTTCGCTGCTGCCTGCTTTTTTGGAAGAAAAAACATAGGCAGTGAAAGGGTAGAGGAGTTTGACTCTCAAGATTCGAAAGAACGAAACAGTGCGGTTACGAATACCACAATTTCCAAGCGTCCCCCGATCTTAAATGACGTGAGATCAGCGTCTAGTCATATTGGGGATTGACGAAAAACACAGATATCCCGTGTACAAGCTATGGACCCAAAAGAACAATTGACAGACGAAGATCGATAAGAGTACTCTGTTTACATCTGTCGGGGTAAAACTCTGACAAGTAATGACATTTCTACCCAATATGGAATCAACCTTCGCCCCGGATTAGTAAACCAGACAGAGCGTGTTATGGATAGACCAGCTCCAGGCATTATCTGCTAGTTTGAATACCAGAATTACAGGGAAATGAAATGAGAATTAAAAAGACGGGCAGGGGAGGGGATGGGGGAGAGAAGCGATAGGAGGCATCATTACTTTACTATGCTTAACGCATTATATGAAATGCACCTGCCCCTGCTGGTATGCCATTGATTACTTCCTCAGTTCTTGAACCTGTCTCTCTGAAAAGATGAGGCCAGTATCGCACCATGGGCGTCTCTCAACCGATGTTCTCAATGACCCTAGACTCCGCGACAGGTTACCACGAGATATTGCGATTAAACACAATTCAAACCATTAAACAGAACATTTCAGCTACCAGTTATGGGCAGGTTGGGCGATTGACTTCCGGGACACCTTACTAGGCCGGAAATGACATGTCGTAAAATTCGAATAAAGAGATTTGTGCATAGGGCTAGCAAGCTCATCGTGTAAACAAAAATGGCACAGAAAACATGATTACAAAAGCACGCAAAGTGTTTTTGCGAAGTCAACTGCCGTGGTGGTATTATCACCGGCCGATTTAACAACTATTTAAAAATTCGACAGAAAAACGCCGAGTCAAATAAATTTGGTAATCACCTGTTTTCTGTGGGGTTTCAAAGATAAATACGCATTCGGCATAAAACCTTGTTTTTCACGAACGTGAACAAATAATTCAAGCATTTGACACAAAACCTTCTTTTTCACGAACGTGAACAATAATCCAAGCATTCGGAACAAAACCTTATTTTCCACGAACGTGAACAATAATCCAAGCATTTGGCACAAAACCTGGTTTTTCACGAACCTGGACAATAATTCAAGCATTCGGCACAAAACCTAGTTTTTCACGAACGTGAACAATAATTCAAGCATTCGGCACAAAACCTTCTTTTTCACGAACGTGAACAATAATCCAAGCATTCGGAACAAAACCTTATTTTCCACGAACGTGAACAATAATCCAAGCATTTGGCACAAAACCTGGTTTTTCACGAACCTGGACAATAATTCAAGCATTCGGCACAAAACCTAGTTTTTCACGAACGTGAACAATAATTCAAGCATTCGGTGCAATAATGGGCTAACCCAAAAAATACCAGGTGAAGAAACATAACATTAGAGAAGACGCAGTGAGTTGGCATTGTCGCCATGCCTTGCAGTCGGTCTACTGAGATGTACAACGGATGGGATATTCTAACATCACAGTAAGACGCAACGTCTATAAACTTAGTAGGACCGCAACGAGCAGAAAATATTACGCTGACATGGGAAACACAAGACTATTTTTAGCCTACACTTGAAGCATTAACAAAAAATTTAACAGATTGATGCATATATTTTCTGAAAGGTTTATTAACTAGGGCAGGGATCGACACATATAGATGAAAATAGTTAAGTTGACCTAGAAAATTCAGGCAAAATTAGATGTACAAATTTCAAGTGGATAAAGATCTCTGATCAAGAGTTTTTGCAAGACGGACAAACATTTTTCATGAATTTTTCTGTTAAAGTCAAGAAATAAAATGTTATCGAAAAGTCAGGTGTCATCGCCAAAATTTATGCAACAATTCGGGTGGATCTTTGCCCGAGCTTACGTTCAGTAGTAGAAGATTTTCGTTGTGTCGCTAAGGACAGTTCAAATGGTGGTCAGCAGGAACTTGGCGATGACATCTTCTGACGCATTGTGCCTGACATGGTCTCGAAAGATCTGTCGTTAACTCGCGTCCTTTTTAAACTTCGTTGTCCAGTTGTTCACTGATGTCTCCGACACACTTTTGTCACCATACACTGTCTACATTCTGCGATGAATGTCAACTGGTCGACATCCTTCAGCTGTTAAAAACCGAATCGCCGCTCACTCATCAACTCTGGAAGGGATCCGTATCACACCCACCATGTTTTCAACTGTCTGCCGAGGAAACTATGAGTAATGCATAATGCAATTTTACAAACTTGACGGTTAGTATGTGCTATTTACACCAGAAATGACGTCTTCATGTGCATCGTACGTATGTTCACTTGGTGCAGTTATGTCCGGTTTTACTTCAACACGCCTCGTATATAATAACATATAATAATACAAATAAAAATAATTTGTAAGCAGGTGTTCGCTGGAGCTTGATAACCATTTCAAGGGTACGTCCAGGATAAAAAAGATGAAACTCGATGCTATAACCTATATGAGAATAATACATCAAGCGATAAACATGATGTATTCAGCGTACGATATCATGAAATCAGAACACATACTGTTTTGGCGATTCATAGCAGACAATCTTCGATACTATGACAAATCTTGATAAGGGAAGAAAATAACCAGCAAGAAAAGTCAGACTAAGGATGAAATGAGGCTAATAGACAATGACAATGGGTCCACAAATAGAATCTCATTGCTAGGATTTAATTTCATTGTATACAGAGTCTCGTGACATTCGATTCTTAGAATGAGTATCTGAAATGAAGACGTCAATCAGACATACATAATTGACTAGGCTTATCTGGAAAGTTCAGTGTTTGTACATTCTTGGTACTAGTGTGAGACAAAAAAGCTACTATTACAATTATGAGCTACAGACATTCGGTGGAAAAGGGAGACAACGGTGTCAGATATTAGAAAAGGGACGCAATAAACAAAGAGTAGAATATAGATAAGACATTTATAAGAGAAATATTACGTTCCATACCCAACTTGGAGTGGTCACTGCAGCTATCCTTCCATAGGAAGTCTGTAGCAAATCGCTTATTCTGCTATGTTTACTTTTTTTAGTAATTTGTTTTACGCGATGATATTGTCAACCACATATACAACTCCATTCAATATGTTTTGAATTAAAGACATAATCGTTCACTTACAAACACGCACTCTTACGCAACTATAACACACGCCGTCAGGGTTAGGACCTTCCATTACACATTAATTACGTTGACTATTGAGATCGCCCCAAGTAAGTAAGTTGCCCATCGCAAGCTAATATGGCGACATCATGAGACTGCCTTCGTCCTGAAGATGTAACTTTTGCTGAATGTGGATTATAGTGAGAAAAAATATGCGTTGGACATCAATCTCACTCTCTCGGCCTGAATTAGCGGAAAAACAGTGGCAAGACATACAATCAAGACGACTGGAAGTAGCTCGAGATGCAGACATCAGGTCGTACAATCCGTGAGACCAGGGGTCGATCGTCCACCGTTTCCTTGACGATTTGAGAGGCGAATGTCGTGCCTCTCGACAGCAGCAGCCCCCCACGCGTAGACTAGAATACGCTGCTGCTGACCAGCGCCTACATCTGTAGGTCTAGGTGAGGGACCATTAATCCATGGCTGAGGGAAGATTCCAGTCGTGGCATGCAATGGAAATGGACGCAATTTCTAAGTAGGTCGTGCACACCAACCACATAAAGTGTCCAATCATATCCAACAACGTGTATTCTATAACACTATATATAAGAGATCGCCCTAACTATCATAGATACATACAGATGTACACACGCATCAAAGCACTGGTTAATAAGTCCTGACATCACCGCCAGTGGAATACAGAGAGGCAAACACTTTACAACAAACAAACAAAAAAATCGAACGTTGCATTGTTACTTTCTTCCACTCGTATAACGCTAGTATGCCATTCATAATTTACGGTGATGTGTTAGTGGTATCAGTCTAGCTTAATTCGGCGTATTCATCGTGCCGTTTTCGTTTGTACTAGATGAACATTTTTGTTAGATTAAGTGTCGAAGACGCCTGTTTTTGTCCATCCATATTTTTAAAAGAATAGTTAACACAAACTTATTATTATTACAAGTTTTTCAATATCGGGAAGATTCGTCTCGGAAGTTTATAGAACGAAGAAATGAAACAGACTAGCTTCGGCATTCGACGAATTGTTGGCAGGCTAAGTGTCTATTTCACACTCTTAAGTAACAAAAAACAAATTACCATTTATAGAGAAATAGAAAAGCGGAGAAATCCTCCAGAACATTGGCATAGAAAGAAACAGGTTAGTGAACATCATTACGTCTAGGAAATGAACATACGCCGATCACATCAATCGTCACAATGACCTATAAAGTACGGTACTGGAGGTTGTAGTACCTGACAATAGAGGCAGAGGAAGACCAATGAGATGATAGGCAATGGACATTACAGAGGTTGTGTTGTTAACATTGTCAGAGGAGGAGGAGCTGGCCAGAGAGAGCGACGTTCTGCAACGATATGCTACACGATGATGATAGTAAAAATCCGAAGTTTTACAGGCGTTCGTACGTGTGTCTTCTACACTAAAAGAACGGATTCCAAACAGTTCGACACGACACGCTCCCTTAACAATAATACAAGTAATCACATCAAAACAGTGTCTTAACCAAAACATATAATTTACAAAAAATCGTGCAGGCTTGGTAATATGTCAGGAAATCCATACGAAAAAATGTACTTTAGGACTCCCATATCAGATATAACCCATGTAAATATGGGATCCGCTATCAGAAATAATGCATTACATATGGGATCCATTATCAGATATTACACGTGTAAATATGGGATCCTCATCATGTATAATACTTGTAAATATAGTATCCTTATCAGATATAACACACGTAAATATGAGGTCCCTTATCAGATATAACCCATGTAAATATGGGATCCGCTATCAGAAATAATACATTACATATGGGATCCATTATCAGATATTACACGTGTAAATATGGGATCCTCATCATGTATACCACTTGTAAATATAGTATCCTTATCAGATATAACACACGTAAATATGAGGTCCCTTATCAGATATAACTCATGTAAATATGGGATCCTTATCAGATATGGCTTGGCTTAGCTTCATTCGTTCTCAATCTCCCGCTACCAAACCCTGAAAGGGCTTAAGTAGCAGAAATTAGTCCAGAGAATGGAATGCGTTGTGTCGTAGTTTACAGCTTGGCTGCGATATTTGCACCTTTCGGTCCAACACATCCGACTTTAGCAAGCATTTTTTGAGTACCGTGTTAGCATTCCCTCTTCGATCCCTTCTCCTTAGCGAGTCTGCCCTGCTGCAGCCTGTTATCCAGGATCACCGCGTGGAGGTGTAGAAGCGTCTTGGCAGCTCTGGTTCGCAGGCCCTGACGCTAGAAGTCAGCTATGGGTCGCTGACCACTGCAGCTCATGCGCTGCTCAGCATCTTGATCCCCCTTATCAGATATAACTCAAGTACATATCGGGTCTCGTAATGAGTCACATGCCGTTCTGCGAGGCGACGACGAGGTCAATTAGCGAAGCAGATTACGTCTATTTTTAAACGACATTGACTATACTTGATGAGAACCCGTTGACCAATGTGCACCGTTTGGTTCAGCATATGTCGGATAACATGTCACGGGCATGCGCTAACATAAACAACCACTGCATTTGTTTCATTTCTCTCCGTCGTAAATTCCTGTGCGTTCTTCTCTGAAGGAAGAGGGTGGGTGGGTTCTACAATGTGGATTTTAAAAAAATGTTAGCGTGTTTTGGTGTATATCAAAAAACTAATTTATTAGTGTCCGCATCGGGTGTCGGAGGTCGTGGGTTCGAATCACGGTGTACAGCTGATTTTTTTCTTCAAATTGATCTTCTGGTAAAAATTCCCATGATCTCTGGGTAGCGAGACCGATCTCCCGTGTTCAGTGTCGAGCACGTTAAAAATCCCTTGGCAGTTGGAATGAGTAGGCGTAACGGCCGCTGCGCGGAAAAAATTAATCTTAATAAATTAAGCTTAAAATGCACCCAAAATTATTTGTACCTTTCTCATGGTTGTTTGTTAAGAGCAGCATCGATGGCGCCTTACTGGCTGCGGGTTTACTTAGTTCTAGTGTTTGAATCTATTAAGATGGACTAGCACATCGGTAAACTTGTGTTTTTTGTGATTATTAATGGTATTATTATTACTGTGATTGTTATTATTGTAACTATAATTATGATTATTACTATTATTTTTGTGATTATAATTTTTGTGATTATAATTATTGTGATTATTATTATTGGCATTATTGTTATTATTTGTATTGACATTATTATACTACAAGCATATGTGTCATTATTACTATTATTATTATTGTTGTTATTATTATTATGGAAATTATTATTATTTTTATTGTTATTATTATTGAAGCGGCCACAGCTGTTGGCAGAGCATAGGTCCAAAACAATATTTAGATTGAGCTTACCAACTCTATACTGATTCTTAGACCCATTTGTTTGCATTGAGCAGAAGGGTCTCACCCTGGGGGCCACTCTTCCCCTTCTCTCCCTTCTCACCCCACTCTGTTTCATTTGACTCTGTCCCACAGTTACACTCGTGCACAACTTTCACACGCGCCCTCGTGGTAAAGCCCTTCCATTGCACTTTGGTTGGGCTAGCTTCTGAGAGCGCACAAACCTAGCATAGGTACATACAGATGCACACATGCATCCAAGCACTGGTTTATGCGACCTGATATCGCCCAATTGACTACGGTCTGGGGTGGAAAATGGCGCGCCTCCGCCAGTAGAAACTAGTGAGGCAAACATCTAAGCAAAAAAAAAAAAAAATTTGTTTGCATTGTGATTTTATTGGCAGTGGTATTTTTAATGCAAGTATAGGGGACGGTGTGGCCTAGTGGTTAAGTGACACGGCTCACAACCAGAAGGTGCTGGGTTCGATCCCCATCACAGCACCGGCCGTTACCCCGGGGAAGCAAACCCTTAGAAAATGCAGGAGGAAGCAGACCCTTACATAAAATGCGTGCTGAAGTCGGATGCACTGAGCCGACAGGCGCAAAATAAAAACGCAGTGCAACGCAGACCGTCTTGTGGATTGGAGAAATAAGACAAACGAAAAAAAAAAAAAAAAAAAAAAAAAAAATGCAAGTATGCTTTCCCCGGCCATCACAACTTTCAGCCGGTAATCAAAATATAAGCGCCTACTGGTATTGAAGAGAGTCGGTCGAGAGACGCGCAGCGCTTGCGAATAGCTGAGATTTCGTTTAAGATTCCGGTATACGTGATTTAGGTTTAACTTATGAAGAAGTCAATAGGTTTACCACTCGTAGATATATGAATAACTGAGAAGCAATGCGCACAGGTCAACCATCAAATCATGCGTATTACCAGCTCCAAACAGGTGAACAGGTGATAATCGTTAGACGTCGCCCAAGACACAACAAGTGTGTCTGTGGCACTGACAAAATGGATGCTGAACATCTGCGAAAAAGGTGTTCAACATACGAGGAACAGAAATCACGTGTGTTCTTCACCTGCACCATTCCTGTAGAAGTCCTATGGAGATACGAATAATCTCAGGCGAACCATTGCTTTCTCTATATAAACTGAAGCTAACGTATAAAAGCGCGAGGAAAGGGAAGAAGACGATGGGGAAGAAAAGAAGAGAGACATGTTTTCTGAACTTGTTTGAGCCCTTCCCTGTAGATTGAAGTTCAAGAGATGCCTATTTACACACACATATGGCTTATGCAGTGACCTAGATAGACGGGAGGATTTTCATAGCGCATTCAGTGACCTAGATTTGCCCCGCCGGATTTTCATGTCGCGTGCAGTGACGCGATTTCATCCGCTAGAATTTCATAGCACATTCAGTGACCTAGATTTGACTGCCAGATTTTCATGGCATATTCAGTGACCTAGATTTGACCACCAGACTTAAATGGCACATTCAGTGATCTAAATTTGACCGCGAGATTATCATATCGCGTGCAGTGATGTAGATTCAACCGCCAGAATTTCATGGCACATTCAGTGACCTAGATTCGACCGCCAAATTTTCATCGCAAATTCAGTGACCTAGATTCGACCGCGATATTTCATACTGTGTGCAGTGACCTAGATTTGACCTGCATATTATTATGGCGCATTCAGTGACGTAAATTCATCGGGCAGAATCCATGGCGCAAGCAGTGACCTAGGTTCGATAATTCACAACTACCTACATAGGATTCTCGATATATATATATATATATATATATATATATATATATATATATATATATAAATTAGTTCTGAAAGCCATTTACAATGTTGTATACAATTTTAGTTCAAGAGAGTCGTGAAAGCATTCTTCTTCTTCTTCTTCGTACGCAGTCAGACAGTAACCATTATTTTTTCGAAAAAAGCGGCGGTCATCCTGAGGCTGTCGCCGCTGCCATGGAGCTTGTCTTGCAGTTCCACTGGTGATGGCCACTTCTGCTCTCTCTGATCCTCGTATGTCGGGCAGTTCTGCAGCAGATGTTCAGCGGTCATTTTACCGGTACCGCACGGGCATTCGTCGGTACACCCTATCTTCAATTTGTTGAATAGGTGGTACCTCAGTCTATTGTGGCCAGTGCGAAGTCTGAAGACAACGACCTGCTCTCTTCGGTTCAACTGGTAATAGGCATCGTTTTTGGTGTAACCAGTATGTTCGGTTTCCCATTTGGTCATGTATCTGGCTTTGATAAGCCGTTTTGACTCTTCGTACGTCATACTAGTATCTGTTTGTGGTAGTCTTGCACCTTCTTTTGCCAGTCTGTCTGCCTCCTCGTTGCCTTGGATGTTGCAGTGTGATGGGACCCACTGTACCACTACCCTTTTTGGTGCGGACTGCTGGCACAGTTTGCAGAGTGCTGCTCTTAAGTCATTAAGCTCAGTGTTTTTCTGGCTTTTTAGCGCTGTGACTACGGCGAGAGCATGTGTAAGCAGGACTATATGGCTTTCATTTTCTTTGTGTGTCACCATTTCTTCCACTGCCGCCCTCAGTGCCTCTGCCTCCGCTCTGAAATTGCTTGTGTACTTACCAGTAGCGAATGGCAGTGCTATTTGTCTGCCATTTGGTAGGTTCAGGAATGCTCCTGCCCCTCCGTTCTGTGTAGTGTTTGTTACAGAACCGTCGGTGTATGCATGGGTCCAGTCCATGCTTGGGTAGCTTTTCGATATAAAGCTTAGGGTAGTATCTCTCCTTTCTTTTTCAGTCTAGCAGTTTTTGTTTCCAATACCTGGTATATTTTCTACCACCTCTGGAAATATATCCTGCCTGCAGGTAGGTTTTCGTACAGTAGTGATGGGTTTTGGTGTTGTTAGTGCGTTTATGGGATCTTCATGCATCTTTGCTTTGGCTATTTCTGCAAAGTTTCTCCGCTTTAGTTTCCCATTTCCCAAATTGTTTAGTCTCTGGTGCATTGGATGGTCAGTCAGTCTTCGGAGTTTCTCTGACTGCAGCTGGGCTCTGCAGTCTCTTCTATCGGTCATGGATTGCAGTTTTGTAATCTTTTCAAGTTCTGTGAAAGCATTCGATTACAACAATAATATTTGAGTACATTCATAGCTAATGAATCTATATCAACAATCGTATGTAGGTAGCTCATAATTGTCGAATCGGGAGGCTGTGTGGGTTATGGGTGAAACTCACTCATGTCGCTGATCACTACAGCTCATACGCGGCTCAGCATCTTGATTCCTCCCAATAATTTGACTTGCTTTATTACATCTGTGTTGGATTTTAGTGACGCCTTTGCCATCTTCTGAGATTATGGTGCCCAGATACGTGATTTATAACTCTGATGAATAAAAGCCGTTGTCCTCTGCAGTAACAGTTAAGCGCACAATGTAGATGATATATAAACTTACCATATATATCTAACCCACTCATTTGCTGCATATCCCCCTAGTACGTTTGCACGCCATTGATATTACTCTGCTCAACTGAATCCTGCCTCCTGGAAGGTCATGACCACATTTGCAACGAGATTTCCCGAAACGCGAATGTGTTATCAGTGTCTACGGGAATTTCCAGTAGGATCTGATGGTGTGTCTCTTTTATAGAGCTGTTATTTCTTTCTTATCGTTTTTCTTGTTCTTCTTTGTCTAGTTAGCTGTTTATTTTTGTTGTTCCTGTTCATATTTCTCGTCTACTGCTTCATTTTCTTTTCCTTCTTCTTCTTCTTCTTTTTCTTTTTGTTTCTTCTTGTTCTGCTTTTTTCTTTATTTTCATAATTGTCTTCTTCTTGAACTTTCTTTTTTAATTCTTCATATTCCACTTCTTGTAATTAATTCTACTTCTTATTATTGATCTTCACTTTCATCTTCATTGTCTTCTTCTTAGCCATTCTCTGTTTTCTTCTTCTTATTCCTTCTCTTTCTTCTACTACTAGTTTTCTTAACCTTTTTTTTTTTGCTTAATATTCTTTAAATTAATTATTAACTTTTGAAGTTTTTGGTCTTCGGCTTTTTCTGTTTCTTCTTCACCGTCACCTCGTTTTGTATTTTTTCTGGGTTTTTAGTCTTCGTGGTTTTCTTCTAATTTCTTTGTTCCTATTATTCTCCATGGTTTGCCTGTTTCTCACATTTTTCTTTGTATTCAGTTCGTACTGTGTAATATTTCATCAGTCAATTTCGATACATTTACATTTTAAAAGTAGTATAAGGAAGTAGGTTTTTTAAAAATATTTGTTATTGTGTTATTACATGTGTAGGAAAGTGCACATTTCGAGTTAGATGTTTTACACGGAGGTGCACGATAATTTATCAAATGACAATGAAGAGAAGTAGAGTACGAAGAAGATTGGTCTCAACAATTCAGTTCTGTTGGCTTAGGAGAAGTGAAACCGACAACAGCAGAATTAAACTTTCGAGTGTCAAAAGCTGATTTACATAGATAGCTCATCTTCCACACTTGCATGTGGGGTGTGGCATCTTCCACCCTTGTATGTGGGGTGTGGCATCTTCTACCCTTGTATGTGGGGGGGGGGGTGTGGCATCTTCCACCCTTGTATGTGGGGGGGGGTGGGGTGGCATCTTCCACCCTTGTATGTGGGGTGTGGCATCTTCCACCCTTGTATGTGGGGTGTGGCATCTTCCACCCTTGTATGTGGGGTTGTGACATCTTCCACCCTTGTATGTGGGGGTGTGACATCTTCCACCCTTGTATGTGGGGTGTGACATCGTCCATCCTTGTATTTGGGGTCTGTTGCATCTTATTTCCTTGTTTGTAGAAGTGTTGCATCTTCTACCCTTGTATGTGGGGGTGTGACATCTTCTATCTTTGTATGTCGGAAGAAGAAACTAACGACTTGTTAGGCAAAATATACATACTACGTTAGTCAGGGTGAGGCAGAACATACTGCTGTTCAGACTATGTTAGTCAGGGTCAGTTTAAACATACTAATCAGACTATCTTAGTCAGGTTCAGGTGAAACATACTGATCAGACTATGTTAGTTAGGGTCAGGTGAAACATACTGATCAGACTATGTTAGGGTCAGGCGAAACATACTGATCAGACTATGTCAGTCAGTGTCAGATTTATCATACTTATCAAGACCGCACGTCACTCGCAAGCAGCTCTGCCTTGAAACACGATGCTCCTTGTCAGTTTGGCGAACGATGTGAGGATCGAACTATGATCCCCGTAGTGGTAAATTTACTGAGCAACCTGACTTTACAATACATCAAAGAAAACCCCGGTCCACTTTCTCAAGTCTCGGGATGTGAGTAGAGCTACCGTAACCTGTCACAAATAAAAGCCGTCAAGAGTTACTAATTAAAGTACGACGTGCATTTGCAGCAACAACACCAACAACCCATGTGAAAAGGTAAATGAGTCGTGAAACTTACATGACAGACGCGAGAACATCTGACGATCAGATTTCATCTTGCAAATTGTGCTGTTTCCGTTTCCTTATCACTATGGTATCCTTCTGGAAATTGGCTTCAGGAAAGCAGACGTTGTTAGTCGACATGTACTTCTACAGGAGAAGATGCCCACGTTCAGGTTCCAGCTCTCGTATGAGCTGGATGTAGTCCTTATGAGGATTTCGTGCATAGCAGGCTGGGCTCGAGCAGCTTATTACTCCTCTGCGTTGGGACAGGTCCCGCGGACGGTGGTTAACCAATGTGCGAATCCATCTTAATAAACTCAAACACTAGATCACAGTAGACCCGCAGCCTGTTAGGCGCCATCTATGTTGCTCTAAACAAACCACATAACCACAGCCGATGATATGTCACGGGAACCAGTCGCCTTTTACGACATACTCTCTGTGGGGCAGTGGTGCTATTCTTGTTTTTGTCATACACAAAGACTCCGACGGGCCACTTGGGATGGCAGAAGTACATAATACAATAGACGATGCAAAAACAGTTGGATAGAAAATTAAAGCTATATCTATGCACCATATCTTAGTGGAAATGAGAAAGAGAGTTCTTACACGCTATATATATATAAATATATATATATATATATATATATATATGTCAAATTCACGACAAATGTAGGAGATTCGTATACAATAAACAAACACAAAACCAACATTAATGCGGTTATAAAGAAAAATGTCCAATCCAGACTTTAACGAGAAGCAATGAAGAGTAATGAAAATAAGCACAGAAAAATAAGAGCAGACAATTTATTACACGCCACCAAATTAAAACAATAATACCTTTTTTATAATTTTCTTCGATGATTGGGGATTGGGTTGTTGTGAACAGAGCTGGTTTGGTGTACGCTGGCACAACAGCTAGACTGTCTAGGAGAGTAATACATGGCGAGAAAGGTAAAAGATATTGGGCAATTCACATGGGCGACGATTAGCGATAGGGTCGATGACATCTACTGGGGATGCGTAAACGCGATGCACCAGTTCTAAAGACAACAACAAACCACGATCCTTAGCCTGACAACAGGCCACTGCAGAGTATTGTGTTACTTATACCTGTACAAGATGTCACACAGAAGTGACTGCTGATGTGAAACTGGAGTTCAGACCCCTCAACACATCCCACAGGACTGACCAGCATACACAGACATCCGATTCCAGTTCTAGCCAGAGGAATCAGAGCTGGCACAGGAGGTGTGAGGTCGACACTTGGACATAGAGAGGAAGAAGAAGTAGAAGAAAAATAACAAGAAGAAGGGACACGTAGATGTTGCGATCCATGATCATCGTAATAATAGGCTTACAGCAGTCGTCAAGTATGAGGTAAATTGCAACTAAAGAGGGCTGCGCATTGAATTAGCAATTTCCTCTTGTATAATCACTGATATTGGAATGCCACCACACAGGCTCGAAGACAGATTTCAGGTACAGCGTCCAGCTGTGATTGTGACCCAATGTTTCGATTGAAGCAAGAGTGTAAATAATCATGATTGTCTAAGGCGATTGATATGAAACATGATGTATGATTGCCTAAACTTATCTGTATGTCACAGGATTGCCTAAGTTAATCGGCATGTCACCTGATTGCATAAACATATCCACGTGATGCATGATTGTCTAAATCAGTGGTCTCAAACACAAAACACCCTGTGGGCCGCAAGAAGAAAAGATTAATGGTCCACGGGCCCACCACAATAAAGCATACATAACTCATTTTCAAAATTGTATTCTAGAATATACAACATTTAAATGCAAAAGTATATTGATCGAAAAATTCCATATGAAATTTAACTTTGCTTAGTATTTATAAATGCACATCTTCCTTACACGTCGATTGTTGGTCACTTATCTATGTAGGTGTAGAAATCAACTCTGGGATTATATCACCACACAGAAACTTGTAGAATTATTGAATGCGTAGGTCAGTTGGTCAGTTTATTTCTTTTTCAAGACATTTGCACGTTGATGCTTCACAAGCTACATTTGCATGTTCTCTGAAACGCCATCAATATCCATTTCAAAAGGTGTCCAGAAAATAAGGACTGCATGGTTCAAGTGCTTCTAGGAAAGTCTTTCAATCGGGGCCGAAGATGCAAATCAGTGAAGGAGATGACAGTAGCCAGCGAAAATCCTCTGGTGACTGGCCAGGTCAATCCTGGTATCTGTTAACAACCGTTAGGTTGGCAGCCCCTGGAATATACGATCGCCTTTTAGGACTGATGGTGGTTGAAGAGTAAATTAGAGCAAGGTAGACCCGGAGCCTTTTAGGCGCCAATTATGCTGATCTCTTAACTAAATAACCAAGACCTGATGATGTTAGTCCTCTTTATGCCACATTTCCTCTATGGGGCGAGAATCCATATCATAATTTGAGTAGATTTTTAACTTGAATTTTTTCCAGCAGCGGCTGTTACGCCTACTCTTTTATATTCCTGACAATGGATTTGTAACGTGCGGGCCACTGTACACGGGTGTCCGATCTCACTATTCAGAGATCAGCAACAATTTTTTCCAGTTGATCCAAGTGAAAAAGACTGGTCTCCATCATGATTTGAACTCGCGACCTCCAGCACCCGAGGCGAACATCTTCTTTGGAGACCACTGGGTTCCCTCCAACTGTACTAACTTACATTAATACATGTTTTCTCAGAAGTTTGACAATTTTTTGGAATCGTGTAGATTTAATTTATATATTACATAATGTCATATACTCTTGTCTAAACGTCATTGCCCCGTACCAGATACTGAAATATCTATCCCTTCGTAGGGGAAAAATTTAGCCTGTTCGCCATAAGTTTGAGACCCCTTTCCTAGGCCGATCGGCATGGTACATGATGATGCTGTGAAAAGCAATAAGTCTGGAATCTGAGGCCAAGATGACATTGCATCTCTGAAGTTTCTGATCAAAAGGAAAATAATTGTCAAGCTAACCGGATCTGCCACTTTTATATAGATGAATAATAATTAAAGCATGAGCGCGAAAGAGCCGCTCGGTGGAGGAATCTAGGAAATAGTTTCCTGGGCAAACAGAACAGGTCCACTTTTTCCTTTCTTACATGTCGCACGTGGGATGAAAGAAGGTTGTCCATGGGGTTAGGAACTTCATCATCTAAAAACAATTACGGTGAAAGTACTGTTAATGGCTGGAATCCGACTTCTAAGAAAAGTGATAAGTCAGTAAAATTACTGGATTAGACTTCCCTGAAAACTGGCAAGAGTCAGTAAAATTACTGGATTAGACTTCCCTGAAAACTGGCAAGAGTCAGTAAAATTACTGGATTAGACTTCCCTGAAAACTGGCAAGAGTCAGTAAAATTACTGGATTAGACTTCCCTGAAAACTGGCAAGAGTCAGTAAAATTACTGGATTAGACTTCCCTGAAAACTGGCAAGAGTCAGTAAAATGACTGAATCAGACTTCCAGAAGAACTGGTAAGAGTCAGTAACATGACTGGATCAGACTTCCAAGAAAGTGGCAAGACTCAGTAAAACGTCTGTGGTCGATCGGATAGGACACGGGTTACCTAATGCGGAGGCGGAGGTTTGAGAACAGGTTAAGCCAAGATATTTTGGAAGCTTTTTCTGGGAATAAAATATACAAATACAGTATACATACAGCACGGCAGGTGTCCTTGATATGCGGCCTTAATTCAACAGATTTAAATAAACCTGCCGGTTTACCATAGAGGTAGTGCAGTTTGCCCAACTCGCTACCCGCCCCTGGTTTTCCCCTATTTAAAATTTGTTTTTTACATTCGCTTTAATTCTCTATTTCGCAAAGCGGTGTGCGTTGCACAGAGGGTTCTATTTTGCGCCTGTCGGCCTAGTGCATCCGACTTCAGCATGCATTTTATGTAAGGGTCTGCTTCCTCCTTCATTTTCTAAGGGTTTGCTTCCCCTGGGGTAACGGCCGGTGCTGTGATGGGGATCGAACCCAACACCTTCGGATTGTGAGCCGTGTCACTTAACCACTAGGCCACGCCGTCCCCGTTTTCCCTAATAACTTGTATACCTATGAACACATTTCAATAAATTTTGACATTAGTATACCTTGGTGTATGAGAAACATAAAAAGCTTATAATTAAATAATGCGGATCCTGGATAACAGGCTGCAGCAGAGCAGACTGGCTATGGAGAAGCGAGCGAAGAGGGAATGCTAACCCGGTACTCCAAAAATGCTTCCTGAAGTCGGATGTGTTGGACAGAAAGGTGCAAATATAGCAGTCAAGCTATAAACTACGACACAACGCATTCTGTTCTCTGGACTACATTCTGCTACTTAAGCCCTTTCAGTGTTTGGTAGTGGGAGATTGAGAATGAACGAAGCCAAGCCAAGCCATATTAAATAATGCAAGTGGTCAACATTAGAAATAAGACATGCCTGCACACGTTTCTCAATGTTACAGAACGTATTCACCAACACATCAGGAGTTAGAGACTCAATTTTCCGCCGATTTTTCTTGCAATTCCATAAAATTCCTTGAATTGTTGCGATTATTTTAGCATGCCCCGTAATAAGAAATTAGATGGGCTAAGGTCAGGTAACCTTGGTCGTCAAGTCTCTTAGAAGTGACACAATCTTCAAAGAAGGAAGCAATTTCAGCCATGATAGCATTTGAGGTGTAGTTTGTGGCTCAATCCTGATAAAAATATTTTAAAAAAGGAAAAGGCCGCCGTCCATAGTAGACGATGATGGCATAATTTATTTGCTAGCGCTATTTTTAGTAAGGATTAACTGCACTACTTTTTATCCTCACTCTCTCGTCTCGAGCCGCCCGACCCCAGTGGCAAGTCAAGGACAAGACGACTAGGAGGCGACTACGAGATGCAACGGATTCTGCATCAAGCGCCCGTTAAAAAGACGGCGGATTCCAGAGTCGAACCCTTACTACCTGATCACTAGGCCGACGGCTTAACCACTTCGCCACTGAATCCCTCTGATGAAAATAGCCAGTATGAAATTCCCCGTCATGCAACTGGTTCATAGTATACCCATGCCAAATTTGATTGAATTACGTTAACTGATTAAAATTCTTCCTCAATCTGCCTCTACTAAGTCCTGAAAACGGCTTTGTAAGTAGCAGAATATTAACCCGGAGAATTGAATGCGTTGTGTCATAGTTCACAGTTTGAATGCTATTATTGCACTTTTCGGCCCGACACATCCGACTTCAGCAGGTATTTTTGAGTACCGGGTTAGCCTTCTCTCTTCGATCTCTTCTCCTTAGTCAGTCTGCTTTGTTGCAGCATGTTATCCAGAATCACCAGGTAAAGTTGTGGAATGGTCTTGGCAGCTATGGGTTGCTGACCGCTACAGCCCATGCGCTGTTCAGCGTCTTGACCATAATTGATTTAAATGTTCTAATTGAAAATTATGGGCTGGCAGCGACGAGTGGGGACACTGTAGTATAGGCCGAAATGAAAGTGTATTCAATTCACGTTAAAAGCGCTCAAAATTCGAATTCACGAGAATTCGATTACTTCCACATTTGTTTCTACACCCTCTATTTTTAACGGTGAATTAAATATAGTTTCTCTGTTATTGACCCGCTCCAGAATACCCAGCTGTAAATGTGTATCTGACTTGAAGAAGGAGAAGAACATGAGATGATGAAGGGATCAATTCACACAGAAACAGCTGAGATATAGTCTAATGAAGTGCCTACCACTTTCTGCCCTTTAGCAATGATAACTATGGACTTCAGTTCAGTTCAGTTCATCCCGTAACCCATCAGGTCGTTGGGTCACACATGAAGACACTCCCAAAATCCTATGCCATCCATCTGTCTCGCCGCCTGTCTTTTCTCACCGGGACGAAGGCCTGAACACTCAGTGATGTTGTCCACCCATCTCTGTCTCGGTACGGAACTTAAGAGTATCGAGTTGGTACTTCCGTTGGACCTCGTGACGGGCCTGCACTAGGCGATCTTTCGTCTTTTGATTGTTGTGCCTCATGTCATCCTTTCTCGCCCCATTACCTTTCCTAAAGCTGAATTCTTCATCAAAAAGGGGTTCACATGCAAATCTCGTAACCTCATCTATTCCATCATCTACCGCCTGTGTGGTATGACTTACATTGGGGAAACTAGTATGGAACTACGGGAGCGTTTCCGCCAACACCTCAACGACATCCGCAACCGCACTGGTTCCCCAATTGCCAGCCACTTCAATGGTCCTGAGCTCAGGGGTATGGCTGACGTCAGTGTCACTGGTCTAGTTTCGTGCTTCTCTATTCTCTGACGATCGTCATCGATTCGCCCTTGAGAACAGACTTATCTAGAGTATGGGCTGTCTCCAACCACATGCTATTAATATCTTCCATACTTTTTCTTAAACCCTCCCACTGGTTCCCATCTATTTGTCTTCCTCCCCCCCCCGCCTCCCCCATTCTTCCATTAGTTCTCTTCCCCCCTCTCTTATATCAATATCACGCCCTCCCGGCTTATATTGCCTTCTCATTGTTCTCCTATCTGGACCACTATTTGGCCACGCTTGGCTTATCAGGCATATTCCGCCACTGTTTGTTTGACCGCTCCCATTTCAGTTTCTATCGAGTACTTGGCACAACCTGTCGCTTAGACAGAAAGCGTCTCCTACCTGAAACAGATGAGTTGACCCTTTTTTTCTTATATGTTGATTTGTTAGTTCAGTGTTGTTGTCCCTGATGAAGGCCTATTGGTGGTAACGTAGGTTTTGTTTGTGTTCTCGTCTCGGTGCGGTATCTGACCATAACCATTTTTAAATTTTGATTAAGCTCAACCTTAATCAACTTTTACTAGTTTTTTTTCATGTTTTTTTCCGATTGTTGTGAACAGATCTTCAAAAGGACCAATAGCGTCTTCAACTGTTTGACGTATTTCTACGTTCGTGACACGATCTTTATATGTAACATTTAGGAGTTTTCTATAGCACCTCATTTCCATTGCATGTATTCTGCCCTGTATATCTGCTGTAATGCTCCAGGTCTCGCAGGCATACAGAAATATTGATAGCACCAAAGAGCGCATTAGTCTAACTTTTATGCCGAGGGTGAGCCGCTTGTCTTGCCAAATAGGTTTCAGCCAAGTCAGCGCCGCTGTTGTTTGTGCTATTCTTGCAATTACCTCTGGCTTCGATCCCTCTTCACTGATCAATGATCCCATATATTTGAAACGTTTTACCACCTCAAGTTCCTGCCCATTTGCCTCTATTACAGATTTAAACCCTGCTATGTTATTGGTCATGAGCTTTGTTTTATCTGCATTTATTTCCATACCAAAACTCAGTGCCGCTCTATCCAATCTACCAATCAACTCCTGGAGTTCCCTTTCTGGGCTATGGACTATCTGAACATTTTTTTAAACAAGTTTATATTTAACTTGACATTAACGTTCTTCGTCGGTGTGGATTTTTATTTCTCTTATTTTAACCAACTTCCCCACAACTTAGAGATCTGAAATTGTGTACACATCACCTATCAAATTTTGAGAAGTCATTCAAAAGTTTGGTTGATGGTCTATGTGCCCTAGGTTTGTAAAGCAGAATATAAACAAATTGAAGTTACCTCCTGTATGATCCATTGCCTGACATTGACTGTGAAGCGAAATGAAATCAGAACTGGAGGCTATAGTATAATTACGATCTCCAATTCTGGCACAGAACATGAACTAACCACTCGGCTAGATAATGATGTATGCGAGGATGGGAAACTTGATTAGTCAGGTCTACAGACTACATCTTTTTTTTAAATATCGAATCGGACTGGGACACAAGAGAGAACGGAGCAGAAGTGTGTACAATCAACAAACTACAAGATCCATTAGTATCCACAGCCTTTTTCTTACAGAGACCGAAAATCGAAATATGCCTGGTATATCTGTCCGAAGTGCAGTGAAGTCGATTTTTGGGAATAGACCAGAGCGTGTTGAAGTGTTGTTAAAATGTTGAAGAGTTGTTGAAGTGTTGTTGAACCGCTGAAGTGTTGTAGTGTTGTTGAAGTGTTGTTAAACTGTTAAAGTGTTGTAGTGTTGTTGAAGTGTTGTTGAAGTGTTGAAGTGTTGTAGTGTTGTTGAAGTGTTGTCGAAGTGTTGTTGAAGCGTTGTTGAAGTGGTGTTGAAGTGTTGTTGAAGTGTTGAAGTGTTGTTGAAGTATTGAAGTGTTGTTGAAGTGTTGACGTGTTGTTGAAGTATTGAAGTGTTGTTGAAGTGTTGTTGAAGTGTTGTTGAAGTATTGAAGTGTTGTTGAAGTGTTGTCGAAGTGTTGTTGAAGTGGTGTTGAAGTGTTGTTGAAGTGGTGTTGAAGTGGTGTTGAAGTGGTATTGAAGTGTTGTTGAAGTGTTGTTGAAGTGTTGTTGAAGTATTGTTGAAGTGTTAAAGTGTTGCTGAAGTGTTTTTGAAATGTTGTTGAAGTGTTTAAGTGTTGTTGAAGTGTTAAAGTGTTGTTGAACTGCTGTTGAACTGTTGTTGAAGTGTTGTTGGAGTGTTGTTAAACGGTTGAAGTGTTGAAGTGTTGTTGAACTGTTGTTGAAGTGTTGTTGAAGTATTGAAATGTTGTTGAAGTGTTGAAGTGTTGTTGAAGTGTTGTTAAAGTGTTGTTGAGGTGGTGTTGAAGAGTTCTTAAACTATTGAAGTGTTAAAGTGTTGTTGAATTGCTGTTGAAATGTTGTTGAAGTGGTGTTGAACTGTTGAAGTGTTGTTGAACTGTTGTTGAAGTGTTGTTGAAGTGCGTTGAAGAGTTGTTGGAGGGTTGTTAAATTGTTGTTGAAGTGTTGTTGAAGTGTTTTTGAAGTGTTGTCGAAATGTTGTTGAAGTGTTGTTGAAGTGTTGTTGACGTGTTGAAGCGTTGTTGAAGTGTTGTTGAAGTGTTGACGTGTTGTTTAAGTGTTGACGTGTTGTTTAAGTGTTGTTGAACTGTTGTTGAAGTGTTGTTAAAGTGTTGTTAAAGTGGTATTGAAGAGTTCTTAAACTATTGAAGTGTTTAAGTGTTGTTGAATTGTTGTTGAAATGTTGTTGAAGTGGTGTTGAATTGTTGAAGTGTTGTTGAACTGTTGTTGAAGTGTTGTTGAAGTGCTGTTGAAGAGTTGTTGGAGGGTTGTTAAATTGTTGTTGAAGTGTTGTTGAAGTGTTTTTGAAGTGTTGTCGAAATGTTGTTGAAGTGTTGTTGAAGTGTTGTTAACGTGTTGAAGCGTTGTTGAAGTGTTGTTGAAGTGTTGACGTGTTGTTGAAGTGTTGACGTGTTGTTTAAGTGTTGTTGAAGTGTTGTTGAAGCGTTGTTGAAGAGTTGAAGTGTTGTCGAAGTGTTGAAGTGTTGTTCAAGTGTTGTTGAAGTGTTGTTGAAGAGTTGTTGAAGTGTTGTTGAAGTGTTGTTGAAGTGTTAAAGTGGTGTTATGTTGAAGGTGAGAAAGGACGGCATCACATTATTGCCACTATCTTCATCCGGGAACTCGCATATGAACCAACATTTTCGGTGCAACTTTTAGCTTTGTTTACTGGTTTTGGTCGGCATAGTGCTTGTTTGTTCCAGTCTCTGGTGAAGATCTGCAGTTTGAAACGTTGATTAACCTCTATTGGCGTTTACAGGTCAAACATTTTCTGAGCCATGTTTATATTATCAGTGAAGTCAATCAATCGACGCTCGTCTGTCCTTTCGGGGAATTGACAACTCTTCTCTAGAAAGTTCGATTTTGAGTTAGCTTTCTGCCTCTCTTGTTGAAGTGCAGGGACCGTTTCACAGTCTCTTTCCAGTTTCTGCAACATTTCATTCCAATAAGTCGAGAATAGAGATACGGCTCGAAGTCCAACGCTAATTGAGTAAGGTGACACGGCCTTTCGCAGATTTCTCAGTTATCAATCTCACCAACCATCATAGACAGCATGCATACTGTGATGTATATGTGTATGTACAAGGCACTACAGTTGAACTTCATAACAGCAGTGACTGATTTACAAACATGGTTAACCGTTACACGATAACCCGAAACGTCTTCTACCGATGTTTAAAGTAAATATACACATATCTGCTCTATGGGAAACTGTAAAATGGCAAGAGACCAAGCGATGGAGAGCGGATACGGTGCAAGGACACACTTAAGAGAGCACTGATCCAGTGCGGTATTAACCATGTTGACTGGGAAAGAATCGCCACCAATTGCACAGACTGTCAAAGTACTATTGCTGAGGGTGTTCAGAAATATCAGGCATTAAGAATAATTCAGGCTATACAGATACGACCGCTCCACAGGTCTGCTCACGTTAAACCCTCTTCACAACGGTGAAAAAGGGTGTCCAATTTCCTTCTCTATGTTTCTCAGAACCGGCGTCACTGCACTATTTACTTCTTTCTGTTTCTCAGAATCGGCGTCAATGGACTATTTCCTTCTCTATGTTTCTCAGAATCGGCGTCACTGCACTATTTACTTCTTTCTGTTTCTCAGAATCGGCGTCACTGCACTATTTCCTTGTTTCTGTTTCTCAGAATCGGCGTCACTGCACCATTTCCTTGTTTCTGTTTCTCAGAATCGGCGTCACTGCACTATTTCTTTGTTTATGTTTCTCAGAATCGGCGTCACTGCACCATTTCCTTGTTTCTGTTTCTCAGAATCGGCTTCACTGCACTACTTCCTTGCACTAAGTACGACAGACAATTCAAAACTCAGATTGGCTTATGTAGCATTTTCGAACTCAAGCAAACAGTTAATGATGACAAAGTGGTCCTCATCGAAGACGATAGCCGAACAACAACAGACCTATCAAGAACTGGGCACACATTAGAGCAGAGATCTAGGTTGAGCGAGTATGAAAGATAACTAAGTTAAACGATTTATTTTCATGAAAGATCAATAAAAATACTGATTAAATCTAACGTGTACAATTTATCACTATTCCAAAAAATAACAATATCGATTATAACTACATTCAACGATTTATCAGTTTTCCATATAATATTAGTACTGATTATGCACCTTCTTACTTTTTTGTTTACTTCATTATATATATCCTGCACCTTGGCTCTAGTAGTTCTGATTTTGCTTTTGTTTAATCTGGCTTCTTCGTGTTTTTTATGCTTTATCTAACTCAAGTTATTCTTATTGAAGATACTCGTACGAACAATAATGATTTGAACAATGTAAAGCGATGTATGTGTATGAAAGATAATAACAATTTTACAAATAAGCTAATCGATTTATCTGTAGGACAAATTACAACATTACTGATTATAGAAATATCGATTGTAACAAAATTATATGATTTGCCAGTATGTCAGATTAAAACTATACTGATTGTACCAAATTTAATCGACTTATTGGTACGACAGATTATAACAATAATGTATCAAAGGCAAAGGCCGCTGTCCATCTTACACGATGTTGGCATAATTAATTTGCTAGCGCTATTTTTAGTAAGGATTAACTGCGCTAATTGTTATCCTCACTCTCTCGTCTCGAGCCGCCGACCCCAGTGGCAAGTCAAGGACAAGACGACTAGGGAGCGACTACGAGATGCACCACCTGATCACGAGGCCGACGGCTTAACCACTTCGCCACGGAATCCCCAACAATAATATATATAACTAAGTTGAACGATTTATCAGTGTGACAGATTAAAACAATGCTGATTAGAACCAAGAAACGATTTATCTGAATTCGCGAAAATAACAATACTGATTATAATCAAAATAAACAATTGATCAGTTTTCAAGATATCAATAATATGATTATACTGATACTCTTGTCATCGTTTCAAGTACATTGTGCCGGCTACCTTGTTGTTTTACGCCCGACAAAGAACAAACCTAGGTCTTGCAAGGATTCGAACCCATGTCTTCTAATTAAGAGGTTTTAAAAAAAAAAGTATATACCTGTTCTTCATTATGGTTTAAAACAAACGTAAAAAAGTATTATTTTTAATGTTTCCCCCGCAAACTTTAGGTGATAAACAGTTCATTACTTCAGCATCATCTAAGCCAGTGTGCAAATAAATAGCTCGGAAATCAACAGTAACTGAAGTCTAAGGACAGATGCATGAAAAGGAACGTCATTATTTAAGAAAATCTCAATGACGATAGAAACACAAAAATGGGGAGTAACTTATGATTAAGACAACACGAGTTCCTGAACTTGGACGTTAATTAACATCATGGGAAGATCAAGTGACGCTGATTAGCCCACGCTAAAACTTGTTGAGTGGGCAAGTCCAAACCGGTTGATCACACTAACCGGATATGCTACGCATTTTTGACTGAAGCGATCTGAAACAGGCGGTTAGCTAGGCCAATACGGCCGGGATAGCTTGATCTTATGTCCGGCACGGAGGGAGTTGAATCACAATGTAAGATAAGCGGTTATATTGGTTTGATAGCAGAAATGGAGGCTTGAGGCCTTGAGGGGCATGTGTGTAACTATTGGCCTATTCATGCTGGAGTTTATGACAATGACGAATCCGTGTCTCCAAGTCTCTCGTGATAGGGACGAGACTTTCGATATCGATGACCTGTTGCTGTCGCCATCTTCGATTGTGATAGCCAAATATTATTACTATTAATATTATCTGGACGACATGCAGCAATTGGTCTACTGTGTCGATTTCGTGATGGCATTGGATCACTAACTTGCCCTGCTGCAAACTCTTGGTGGATTAACTTGACTTGGTGCAGTCATTGTTCAAATACCTTGACTTCGTGCAGTCATTTGTTCATGAACTTCAGTTGGTGCAGTAATTGATCCAATAACTTGAATTTGTGTAGACATTGGTCCAATAACGAGTTGGTGCAGTTATTGGTCGAATAACTTGAGCTGGTGCAGTAATTGTTCCAATAACTTTAGTTGGTGCAGTCATTGATCCAATAATATGACAGTGCAACCTTGATCTCTTACCCCTGGTTTACAACAACGAATACGGCCCTTGGATTGGGTTAAGTTTGAGACCCCTAGTTTACTTCTCTAAATACGACCCTCAGGTTTGTTTCAGTTTCAGACCCCTAGTTTAATTCTCTGAATACGGCCCTCGGGTTGGTCTCAGTTTCAGACCCATAGTTTACTTTTCTAAATACGGCCCTCAGGTTGGTTTCAGTTTCTGACCCATAGATTAATTCAATGAATACGGCCCTCGGATTGGTCTCAGTTTGAGACCCTTAGTTTACTTCTTTGAATATGGCCCTCGGTTTGGTCTCAGTTTCAGACCCCTAGTTTACTTCTTTGAATACGGCCCTCAGGTTGGTCTCAGTTTCAGACCCCTAGTTTACTTCTCTGAATACGGCCATCGGGTTGGTCTCAGTTTCAGACCCCTAGTTTACTTCTCTGAATACGGCCCTGGGTTGGTTTCAGTTTCAGACCCCTAGTTTACTTCTCTGAATACGGCCCTCGGGTTGGTCTCAGTTTCAGACCCCTAGTTTACTTCTCTGAATACGGCCCTCGGGTTGGTCTCAGTTTCAGACCCCTAGTTTAGTTCTCTGAATACGGCCCTGGGTTGGTTTCAGTTTCAGACCCCTAGTTTACTTCTCTGAATACGGCCCTGGGTTGGTTTCAGATTAAGACCCCTAGTTTACTTCTCTGAATACGGCCCTCGGGTTGGTCTCAGTTTCAGACCCCTAGTTTACTTCTCTGAATACGGCCCTCGGGTTGGTCTCAGTTTCAGACCCCTAGTTTACTTCTCTGAATACGGCCCTCGGGTTGGTCTCAGTTTCAGACCCCTAGTTTACTTCTCTGAATACGGCCCTCCGGTTGGTCTCAGTTTCAGACCCCTAGTTTACTTCTCTGAATACAGCCCTCCGGTTGGTCTCAGTTTCAGACCCCTAGTTTACTTCTCTGAATACAGCCCTCGGGTTGGTCTCAATTTCAGACCCCTAGTTTACTTCTCTGAATACGGCCCTCGGGTTGGTCTCAATTTCAGACCCCTAGTTTACTTCTCTGAATACAGCCCTCGGGTTGGTCTCAATTTCAGACCCCTAGTTTACTTCTCTGAATACGGCTCTATAAAATGTTAATGATTTCCTTTTGGTGAGAACATAATAGAGGTTGCAACCTTAAGTGGCGTAACTACAATATAAGGTGATTTGGGTGCACACATTCAAACTGTTACTAATTTTTTTTTTGTTGTGCGTGTGCGTGCGTGTGTGTGTGTGTGTGTGTGTGTGTGTGTGTGTGTGTGTGTATGTGTGTGTGTGTGTGTGTAAAAAAGGATTTGCATTTTGACTAAACCACGTTCAACTACAAGTTACTAAAAATACTCTTTAGTGATATTATGGCTTCGGTGGGCAATCTTTTTTTCTGTTTTTCCTAACATGTGGTCAACTGCTTATAGCATTTACCACATTGAACAAAAATCAGTGATATTGGTGATAAACATACAAGACTTACAGCACACACTTTATTCTGTAATTCCAATATATTTGATCGGTGCGAAATGTGGCATTTATGTCGATAGATTTCTTCAATTATAGCTCAGGTATGGACGAAAATCGAGATCGGCTCGATCTAAAAATTCAGATCTGCCAGTCAAGCTGTGTATATCAATTTGAGGTGTGTTATTATTGCACATGATGAATGAATAAGTAAAGTTGTTTATTGACAAAGTCAGGTTGTTAACTGAAACAACACAAAAAACAATGGAAGGACAGAAGAATAAAGACGGCATCGGTTTAAAGTTCTTCAAATCTGAAAATTTGCAAAATAAAAGCTAACAAGGCCAGAGCTTTTTCTTTCCAGTTATTATTGATACAGTCTGTTGTCATGGAAACCATTTTCCGTAAATCTGGGTCAAACCTCTGCACAATTTTCATAATATTTTCAAGCAGCTCGAAATATCTGACCTCTCATTCTACAAATCTGCATGCGATTTTTCATGAAATTTCAAGTCAGATTAAACAAAACGGTCCCAGAATACGAGATGACCGGTGGCGCCCAATGCCGCAGAAACACAGATTTGCTTTCAATTCTTCAAAGCAACTGGCTTTCAATGTTTGCTGACCAATCCCAAATTATTTCAGTATTTGTTTCACGACCTAGTTGTTCACCATTTCTGCAATGTCACGTGTTGCGTCATAGGAATAGTTCTCGTGCAAATTGTCCTCAACGACAATTATGTTTCCCATCACGAGCTTTGCATTCATAAATAACTTTTCTAACAAGACAGTAACTTTTAAATTAACTAGCCTGGTTCTACTAATTTAACTTCTGAGGTATCCCGTGTTATGCGATGCTGCTGTTCCAAAAAAATATTTTTTTCAGTCGAATAATCACACCAGCTCGGTTTTGAGAGATGGGTGGAAGCCTGTTGTTGGCTTCGTTGCCAGCGCATTGGGATTACTCTAGCGTGCTTAGTTCAATTGCGTCGTATTTCGCCTCCTTTGCTCTTGTTATTCTAATGAACAATATTAGTGCAAACATCTGATTGACTATCAGTTTTATCATTACCACGAGCCTTACGTTTTGAAGTTCTAATTACAGATGTATCCATGTCTCAGGTGAACACATATTACGTTTAATAATGACAAAATTGGCGCTCGCTAGCAAAGTTTAAACTTGTATTGAAAAAATAAAGTCATTTTGGTCATGTGACCTGAAAAATTCGCTAACTAATCAGAATATCGAGAGAACTAAAAATAACTACAATACATGTTGAATTTCAATTGTATATGTATATATTAATTTGAAACTTGCTTGTCAAAATACAATTTCACATTTATAGACAATTCTTCAGCTGTTGGCCCTGCGTGGCAGCCGCGCTGCCCGCGTTTGTATTATAGTTTATTTGATTTTATTTGAATTTTGACTTGTTATTAGATAGTGTCTTGCTAGATTTCTATTCTTGTTATCCTATGCTAGTAGCGTATTTACAATAAGGGGCAAATTAAATGAGCACGCTTTCTGTAAGGGACTGAATACAATGTACGATAATTTTGTAGAAGTAATAATCCACTAACAGAGGAAATGAATGGTAAACACAGACACACACGTACACATATTGGCACACATACAGACAGACACACACACACATATATATATATTGTCAGAAAGGATCCAAGAGAGCTATGTGTGTAACATACGCCATCATGGGTCTCAGAAGACAACTAACAGCGCGGTCTTTCCTTTCCAATGTAGAAAATATACAACTCATGGATTGTACAAACATGCATAATATATATATATATATATATATATATATATATATATATATATATATATATATATATATATATATATATACACATAAATACTTACTTACTTAGTCGCTCCTCTTCTACCGTGAGGTGAAGATGTTTTCCAGAGAGAACGCCACACTACTCTATCCGCCGTCTTTCCAATCCAGCCCTCTATCACTTAGGGACTTTCGTATGTTGTCTTCTCAACGTACTTTGGGACGTCCTGGGAGTCTGCTTCCTTGACTTTTTATCTCCTATGGCCGCTTTGGTATCCTTCTTCTCCTTCATCGTACGCTGTTTACATCGATATACGTTGCACTGTTTTATTTTGTTAAGCCTGTGGCTCAGTGCATCCGATTTCAACAGACGTTTCTGTAGGGATGCCCTCCTTAGCCTTTGGCTGTCCCCAAACTATCTGCAAGGCAGCAGTTGTTTTTGGTCAGAGTTGTCTCTCTTAGGGAAGTTGTCATGCAGAACTATCGAGTCTTCCCCACTCATGTCTATAGGGTTTGGCAATGATATGATGGACTATGTACTAGTTTGTACTATCCCGGAAGAGAAGCAGTCCAGTGTAACTGTGTCTCAGGATCGTCACGTCCTGCCAGAAACCTAGCATATGCATGTGAGTGAGGTATCTCTTTGCTCCCTTTATTTTCTCGGCTCATCTGCAGTGATGGCACGCCTAGCATTCCCCGCCACCTGGGAGGTTGTCACAATAGGGCAGAGGTGCAATGTCCGCTGGACTGCATCTCTTCTGCGTCGATTGGGATGACTGATAGCAGACAGAGGTAAAGAGCAAGGCAGGAGTGCATTTAACCAGGTGCATTTTTGCGGCTCGACCGGGCCGGGTTGAGAGGCGAGCCCCAGGTTCCAACCATATCGTAGCCTCCCATCACAGCGGTGCTGAGATTTAGGGTGGGATTCTCGCTTAGAGGCGTTCGGCTGTAGTCCCTCAGATGGTAGCTTCGCACTATTGGCTTATCAGCAAAGCACGTGGACCAAATGTCAGCGACCTGCGATTCCTCTCGAAGGAGTGCATTTAACCAGGGGACAAGCCTGGTCATGGCACGGAGATGTTGTTCCCCTGGTGTGCGGACATATCTCATGGTCAAGGGTTGAGTCTCAGCAGTTCGCAGTGAGGTAGCTGTTCTACTGCTTACGACACCCCGACCGAGAACTAAGTCTTCTACTAGTGGTTTCACGCCTCATCGCCGTATAGGGTGAATATCGAGCAGCTTCCCGCCCGCTTTGATCGGCGGCCGGAAGAGACCTCTTTCTGCGGCTCGACCAGGTCAGGCTGAGACGCGAGCCCCAGGTCCCAACCATATCGTAGCCTCCCATCGCAGTGGTGCGGAGATTTAGGGCGGGATTCCAGCTTAGAGGCGTTCGGCCGTAATCCCTCACATGGTAGCCTCACGCCATTGGTTTATGTACCTAGTACGTGGACAAAATTTCTGCGACTCCTCTCGAATTGAGCAGGATTACCGTAGCAAAGCCCTGTCATTAGTAGGGTAAAACTGACCTGTCTTCCGAGGGTCTAATACCAGCACCCGTTCACTATTAGACCCAACGAATCAATAGAGGGCATTTTAGTCAGTCAATGACCAAGTATCTGAAACCTGCGATTTCTCTAGGGTTGAGCAAGATTACTGTAGCAACGCTCTTTCATTTAGAGGGTAAAACTGACCTGTCTTCCGTGGGTCTAATTCCAGCACACGTTCTCTATTAGACCCAAAGAAAATGCTCTCAGTCTGTCAGTCATTTTACAGTGTTGGCGTGTTGAGTCAAATTAAGCCGCAGCCTCCACTCCTGGTGGTGCCCTTCCGTATATTCCTTTATCGAACACTGAATGCGGGCCAATCGAGCCACAGAGAGCTTAGCCCCAGATTTCTGAGGGTCTAATTCCAGCACCCGTTCCCTATTAGACCCAACGGAAGTGCTCTCGGCCT
Organism: Ariolimax columbianus; assembly: GCA_036924085.1. NCBI lineage: Eukaryota > Metazoa > Mollusca > Gastropoda > Stylommatophora > Arionidae > Ariolimax > Ariolimax columbianus. The sequence goes on from JAVGWX010000008.1 coordinate 19,888,994, forward strand.
GTCGATCATTTTAGTGTTGGCGTGTTGAATCAAATTAAGCCGCAGGCTCCACTCCTGATGGTGTCCCTCCATCAATTCCTTTAAGTTTCAGCTTTGCAAGCATACTTCCCCCGGAACCGAAACACTTTGGTTTCCCGGAAGCTGTCCGCAGAGTCATCGAAGCAACTCCTGCGGATCGCTAGTCGGCATCGTTTATGGTCAGAACTAGGACGGTATCTGATCGTCTTCGGCCTCTGACTTTCGTTCTCGATTAGTAAAAACATTCTTGACAAATGCTTTCGCAGTAGCTCGTCTTGCGGCGATCCAAGAATTTCACCTCTAACGCCACAATACGAATGCCCCCGTTTGTCCCTGTTAATCATTACATCCAGTTCCGAAAACCACCAAAATAGAACCGAGCTCTTATTCCCTTATTCCATGCACCATTATTCCGGCAGCCGAGGCCTGCTTTGAACACTCTAATTTTTTCAAAGTGCCAGCCACCCGGGACGCTCAGAGAAGAGCACACGCGCGGGAGAGAGCTGGCAAAAGGAAGGGCAGGAGATAACGGGCAGTGAACCGGCGCGAACCGGACCGCCCGCCTGCGCCTGAAATCCAACTACGAGCTTTTTAACTACAACAACTTTAATATACGCTATTGGAGCTGGAATTACCGCCGCTGCTGGCACCAGACTTGCCCTCCAATAGATCCTCGTTAAAGGGTTTAAAGTTTACTCATTTCAATTACGGGACATCGAAAGAGTCCAGTATTGTTATTTTCCGTCACTACCTTCCCCGGCCGGGAGTGGGTAAGTTGCACGCCTGCTGCCTTCCTTGGATGTGGTAGCCATTTCTCATGCTCCCTCTCCGGAATCGAACCCTGATTCCCCGTTACCCGTTACAAACATGGTAGGTAGACACTTGAAAGATGCGTCGCCGGCACATGAGGCCATGCGATCAGCACAAAGTTATTCAGAGTCACCAGTGGGGACTCCGCAACCCCGCGAGGGGAAACTGCGATTGGTTTTGAACTAATAAAAGCGCTCTTTCCGCGAGGGTCGGAGCTTGGTAAGCATGTATTAGCTCTAGAATTGTCACAGTTATCCAAGTAGGATCGTGTCATCTAAGGAACCTCGACTGATTTAATGAGCCATTCGCGGTTTCACCGTGAGACAGTGTGAACTTAGACATGCATGGCTTAATCTTTGAGACAAGCATATGACTACTGGCAGGATCAACCAGATATCTGTCGGAGACGTACGAATCCCACACACCGGTCAGCGGAGGGCGGATGTGTAAAAAGCCTCACTAGGACGGCCGCAGGGACCGACTGACGGACGGATGGTTGTTCTGTCCCTCACTCCGTCGACCTAGGACCGCCTGACAGGGGCCCGTACACACACCAGACCGACCGACCGACCGGGCTCGCTCGAGGAGGGATGGCAGCGTTCTGTGCAGAACGGATCCCAACGGCCCCGGCGATGAATTTCACTGGGACTGGAGACGATTTTTGCCTGCCGGCCTGCCCTTCTCCCAACGGTTGGTCGGGCGAGGACAGGGCTTTTAGGCCCGATTCCTGCTTTCCATTTGCCGGTCACCAGCTCTTTACGAGAGAATAACCACCAGCGAAACGAACTGTCGAGGTCGGCTATAAGCCTTCGAATAACCACCACTGACTGACAAAGTTTCTCGATACGGACCACAGTAACGCACCGTTGCCAGCGGTACGACGCCACAAATTTTGTCCCGCTAGAGAGCCGGGGAAAGGCGGGCTTTGATATTCGATCTTCTGCTATTTTACAGACATGCCAAGCCACTGTAGTTGGGACTGCTCCACTCGTGTCTGCAAGGGTTAAACTTCGAGATTGCTAGGTATTGCATATATATATATATATATATATATATATATATATATATATATACTTTTACTCTATCATCTATCGGTCTGTCTGTCTGCCTGCCTGTCTGCCTGCCTATCTGCCTGCCTGTCTGTCTGTCTGTCTATCTATCTATCTATCTATGTATCTACTATCTATCTGTCTATGCACATATATATATATATATATATATATATATATATATATATATATATATATATATATATTTATATATCTCCAGAAGAATCCATCCAGCCAAAATGTTACAGGAAGGTACTCAAAATATCACGGACAGCAAAATCGAACAACTCAGAAATCATACATGGGTTTGATACAGAACACAACTGGCTAGTAAACAAGATTACATTCTAGGAAATGAACTTACTTCGGCCACATCAAACGTCACAATGATCTAGAAAGTACGATACTGGAGGGTATGGTACATGGCAAAATAAAGCTTTTTTTTTAGTAACGTGTTAGCATTCCCTCTTCGATCCCTTCTCCTTAGCCAGTCTGCCCTGCTGCAGCCTGTTATCTAGGATCACCGCTTAGAGGTGTAGAAGGGTCCTGGCAGCTCTGATTAGCTGGTCCTGACGCTAGCAGTCAGCTATGGGTCGCTGACCACAGCAGCTCATGCGCTGCTCAGCATCTTGATCCCTTATAATATATAAAACATTGTACAAACAAAGCCGGTAAATACGCCACTGGTAATTTAGCATAGCGTCCTCTTCCTCCTCCCCCCTCCCCCACCACTCGCCCCCACAACAAACTTCATTTTTACTGGTTCCAAACTTTGTTTTCATCAACGCCACATATAAAATAGCTTTAATGACGCAAAAACATACAATAAAACTTAATATCTTCATACAACCACATAGATACGAAATAATTGAAAAGCTTCGTGCGAATAAATGCGGTGTTCAAACTATATATTTATATTAATGTATTCACGTTTCGGCTTTCTCAACAATTTCGACATTTTAGTTTCGTTATATATTGTTATGTTTTGACATTTGAAGTATTTGCTTCGTGTATCAATGAAGATGGGCAAAGAAGAAAACCTCTAAATATAGATATACCATGTGGCTGGCATTTACAACTTGAATTACACACTTTGGGATAATTCGTGTTGCAGAGTACACTAGTTGAATTCCTTTCTCCGTTGATGTGCCAATCAGTATCATCATTATGTGTCATGTCTCGTGGGATTTAATATATACTCGTACTGCATGGTGGAGACTAACGTCAGGTCCGGAATACGATACTGATCGGAGAATGTTAGTCATGGTCAGGTGGGATATACTGACCGAGAGCCTCACCACACTTCCATGCAGTTCTCCCTGGATACAGACTGTGCGAGTCTGGTTAACGAGATGGGGATGGGCGGGATCACTCTAGTAGTGAGCGTCAGGCAGATAAAGCCAAACATAGGAAACAGCGTAGAGGAGCTTGGTCCGCCATCATTAGCACGCTCGGGATGTGAGAAAAGGTACTGCAACCTGTCGCTATATACCCTTTCAGAGCGAACAAATGAGTAAACTTACTCATTGCGGGCATCAAACAGCAACATCAAGAACTGGTACTACAAGTACTTTCCTTTTGAGGTTGTCACTCCATCAGATCTAATTTGGTTTATTTGTTCTATCCAGTATTTTGAGTCCCCTGTGCTCCACCTTAATTTGGCGTGGCTACACCTTTGGTTTAATGAGTCCGGGAGATGTGCCTACACTAGTTCTGTTCTCCAGGTAGGTTTAACCAAGCCGAATAGTGCCAGGTGGGTCCAACCAAGCCGAACAGTACCAGGCGGGTCCAACCAAGTCGAACAGTCTTCACACAGTGAGCACATTGGTTCTACAGGCTCGGAAGGTGGCTTTGGGATACCAACCCTGACTCCAAGAAATAATTATCCTCAAAATGTAACAAGTAGTAAAACTGAAACAATTGCTCTGCCTCCATCGACTGCCCAAACCAGCATTTCTGACAGGTGGATAACTGTAAAGGCAATTACTCCAAAGACAAACCAGATGAATTCGTTAAGTGACTACCACCCCAGGTCTGTTTTCTGTGTCTTCCTGTCTCAGGCCAATTCCGTCAGATTTTCAAGGTCACGCCTTGTCAGTATATGTTTAACAAGTTTTGTCTTTTAAAACAAATTGAAGCCAGCATCAAATTTTAAATTATATTTTCCTATAATATATACAGATTGACGTTCTGAGCTGTCTAAAGCAAAGGAAACATTTTTATAAGAAATAACATCTTTACTGAAGCGATCCATTTTTCAATTTCTTTGTTCAGTATCTAAGCTAAACCTTCATAAAGCAATACAGATCGATGTTTTATACGAAGCGATATATTTTTGGGGGTTTTTCGGTTAGAATGAGAGGGCAAGTTGTTGCGGGCATACCAAACAGCAACCTCCAGTACAAGAGTTGAGATGGAAGCAGTGAATGCAGCTCTGATATGGCTATCTGAAGCCTTTGATAGGGACAGTCATTGTGTCATCAGATACAGAGCACAAGGATCAAATTCAAACGGCTTCCTAAAATTAACACAGCCGATACAGACAAGCCCTGAGAGACGCAGTATCAAGAAATGGCACGAATTGATGCAGGCCGCAGTGATGGAGCTTCGGGATGAACCTGCTCCTGGACATCATCTACCATACACAACATGGAAGTCGCTGAACAGACTCCGAACTGGTGCACCACGGTGCAAGTAGAATATGAACCGATGGGGACACACAGATGATGACACGTGTGACTGTAGCGGAACACAGGACCCAGACCACCTGATCCCCTGTTCCAAGCTACAGGAAACATGCAATAGGTGCGACATCCGGGGGGTAAATGACAAGGCAATCCATGTCGCTGAATACTGCGTGCAGGCTGTATGACGTGGTGCTTGAACACGGAAAATAAATAAGCCATTGACTGCCAATCCTTGTATCGGAAGGTGCAGAAGGGCTTGCTAAGGCACGAGTGAAAGGCAGCTGTAGAGGCATCAAACCTGCAGTGACTGGTTTGGATCTACTGTCCTGGTCATTCTGGGGTTCAAGGCAACAAAAGAATCTGAGGACCTGGCGTCAAAGGCACCCATTACGGGTACAATAGATATTGAGAGCAGTGGTATTTTGAAGGCTATCAATGATCACTTGTTGATTTTTGTTAGTACCCACAATGAGTTGAATTACTCTTTAGTGCGCTCAGAAAAGGAAGTTAAGTGACGGATTGCAGTAGCTTTCCTCACTTCCCCAGCGTGCTGTTAAAGGTGGACCGGTGTCCCCTAAGCGATTATGTTTTTGTTGGCTCCATCTGTGTGTCACTCACTACTACGGAGAATAAGTCGACCCCCCCCCTCCCCCCTCCCCCCTACCTCGTTAGGCTAAAAGCAGTCCGTTTCGAGGGGAAATTCGAGAAAGTCGAAGTGAGGGTCTTGGTTAGTATATTTGGACTGAATCTGAATAACATGTCATATGAGTATATTTTGCCTGACCACCACTTCCTCCCCACCACTTGTTAGATGATGACATTGCAATAGAGAAATCAGCAAACAATAGACTGCAGCTCTTTGATATTAGACGAGGCTCGAGCGGACTGGGGTAGAAAAGGGTACGGAGCAGAAGTATGTACAAATAACGTGCTGAAGGAACCATCCGTATCCACACCCTTCACCATCTACTGAGAGACACTGAGCACCTATGGGTATGCCTGGAACGCAGTGAAGTCAATTCTTAGCAACAGAACAGAACAGAAAGCAATTCCGATTTTTTTTAAACAACGAAACCCTTTTTCTCAATTCTACGGCAATTAACTAGTTTACCGCATCTTCCTTCAATTGTCTAAAAATATTTCTTAGTTGGTACCACTGAGCTCTTAATAAATGTTCGATTCACCTTGCCTCGAGGCGGGTGTTATAGTGTTATCTAGGTATAACATTTGTCCTGTTTTAAAAAAATTGTTTTTCTCTACCTTTTCATATTTTGAATTTATCTTTTCAAGTCACTGGTCACATTGGTCATCATAGGCTGAAAGGATGTCTGATTACGAGTTGTAATGAGTAGCTGATGGTTATTTGTGTAGATGGGTCGCATTGGAAGGGTTAATCTGTCATAATATTCAATGGTAATTCTGACAGTAAATGGGACGGGCGGTCTGAAACAAATATGGCAAATGGAGTTTGGTGGAATTTTGGATACGGAGTTTCGTGAAATTTTGGATATGTAATTTTGCAAAATTGTGGATAGGAAGTTTGGCTAAATTTTGAATAGGAAGTTTGGCTAAATTTTGAATATGGAATTTGGCAAAATTTTGGATAGGAAGTTTGGCTAAATTGTGAATAGGGAGTTTGGCTAAATTTTGGATAGGAAGATTGGCTACATTTTGGATAGGGATTTTGAAATGCTATTGGATAAGAGTTAAATATTGATTGTGGATGTGTCAGCGAACAGTCTATTTGATTGTTGTTGTTGTTGTTGTTGTTGTTTGCGAACGCCCACAATGAGTAGGGTACTCTTTTGGGCGCCCTAAAAAGGGCCTTAAGTGGCGGGTTTCCGTAGCTTTTCTCTCATCCAAAGCGTGCTGATGAAGGTGGAACAGGATCCTGCAGGCGGTTGTGCTATGCTTGGCTTCATCTGCGTGTCGCTCACTACTACGGGGATCACGTCAAAACTCATCTTGTTAGCCGGAATGTTGTCCTCGACAACAGCCCGTTTCCAGGATGACCAACAAGGAGGTCAAGTGAGGGTCTTGGCCAGTAATCTTGTCCTGACCCTGGCTAACATTGTCTGATCAGTGTGTTTTGCCTGACCAGACGTTAGCCTCATCGTCCCGTCAGGTGAGGGTCTAGGCCAGTATATTTCTCCTGACCCTGGCTAACATTGTCTGATCAGTTTGTTTTGCCTGACCAGACGTTAGCCTCATCGAACTGCAAGAGTGTTGGATTGAATGTTAGATGGCGAGTCTGAATTATATTGGATGTTGGATGGCGATTCTGAAAGATACAAAATGTAATGGCCAGTCTTACTCTAGAAACAATATCTTTGTTTGTTTTCTTTTGCGTTTTTTTTTGCGTTCGCCTTATTTCTCTAATCCCCAAGGCGGTGTGCGTTGCACTGTGGTTTTTATTTTGCGCCTATCGTACCAGTGGATCCGACTTCAGCATCCATTTTATGTAAGGGTCTGCTTCCTCCTGCATTTTCTAAGGGTTTACTTCCCCGGGGTAACGGCCGGTGCTGTGATGGGAAACGAACCCAGCACCTTGTGGTTGTGAGCCGTGTCAGTTAACCACTAGGCCACGCCGTCCCCTTAACAATACCTTATACTTCAAACCTGTTTCAGCTCCATGTGGAGCATATATTTTCAACAAGTAATCGGGATCAAGATGCTGAGCAGCGCATGAGCTGCAGTGGTCAGCGACCCACAGCTGACTGCTAGCGTCTGGGCCAGCGAACTAGAGCTGCCAAGACCCTTCTACACCTCCACGCGGTGATCCTGGATAACAGGCTGCAGCAGAGCAGACTTGCTAAGGAGAAGGGATCGAAGAGGTAATGCTAACCCGGTACTAAAAAATGCTTGCTGAAGTCGGATGTGTTGGACCGAAAGGTGCAAATATCGCAGTCAAGCTGTAAACTACGAAACAACGCAATCCATTCTCTGGACTACATTATGCTACTTAAGTCCTTTCAGGGTATGGTAGCAGGGGATTGAGAACGAACGAAGCCAAGCCAACAAGTAATCGGTAAGTCATCGAGCCTGAACATGGACATTTCTATTGAAGTCTGTAGCTTAAATTGTCTACAGGATAGGAAAGTCAGTCCCATGAACAACCTTCTCACAACATGTATTGGAGGTGAAGAGTCAGGGGAAGAGTACTGAATAAGACCCAACATCCATGCTCCTGAAAACTGACTATGTGACAGCTGTCTAGCCTACAAGTCGGGGACTGACACTGCAATCCCCACAGTGGTGAGATTAAGAATAAGAAGCCTTATCCACCTACTCAAATATACTTCTGGTTGTTTGAAGAGTAACTGTAAACTGCTACCAAAGAAGGGTGAAGAGCTAACTCAATTGAGCCTGAGTAGATTAGAAAAAAACAACTCGACATGCCTGGCAGGTTACAGCGTTACAGTTCTTTGCTCACCTTTCGGGGTCCGGTAAAACTCTTACAGCCATTTATATGATACAAGAATTCGTTTTAAAGTGAATGAAACATTTCTATGGGTACAGGAATAATCAGGAGAAACCAAGAAGTTATCAAATATTGATATTTTGAGCTGTCACTCATCATCATGTAGCATGTCCTTTATTGAACGTCGCTCCCATCACAGTGTGTCTGAAAAAAGCTAGTTTCCTTGTCAAAACTCCAGCCTCCGCCACAGTCATACTCAGGCATTCCTGGATATCTTTGTGCCATCGTCTTCTTGGTCTAACCCTTCCTCTTTTGCCTAGTACCATACCTTCCATCACTGTTCTCTCGAGACCGTTGTGTCTCTTGATGTGACCAAAGTAAGAGCTGCCCCTACAGATCAATATATCTGATATACTGAGACAGAAATACTGGCCACTACAGATCAATATACCTCAAATATTGATCCTAAGAAATAATCACCACCGATCAAGTGACCTCCAACATTGAGACAGAAAGCTGGCCCCAACAAATCAATCCACCTCCAATATTGAGACAGAAAACTGGCCCCAACAGATCAATTCACTTCCAATAATGAGACAGAAAACTGGCCCCAACAGATCAATCCACCTCCAACACTGAGACAGAAAACTGGCCCCAACAGATCAATCCACCTCCAACACTGAGACAGAAAACTGGCCCCAACAGATCAATCCACCTCCAACACTGAGACAGAAAACTGGCCCCAACAGATCAATCCACCTCCAATATTGAGACAAAAAACTGGCCACAACAAATCAATCCACCTCCAATATTGAGACAGAAAACTGGCCACAACAGATCAATCCACCTCCAATATTGAGACAGAAAACTGGCCACAACAAATCAATCCACCTCCAATATTGAGACAGAAAACTGGCCACAACAAATCAATCCACCTCCAATATTGAGACAGAAAACTGGCCACAACAAATCAATCCACCTCCAATATTGAGACAGAAAACTGGCCCCAACAGATCAATCCACCTCCAATATTGAGACAGAAAACTGGCCACAACAGATCTTCTTCTTCTTCTTCTTCTGCGTACACAGTCAGACAGTAACCATTATTTTCTCGAAAAAAGCGGCGGTCATCCTGAGACTCTCGCCACTACCATAGAGCTTGTCTTGCAGTTCCACTGGCACTGGCCACATCTGCTCTCTCTGATCCTCGTATGTCGGGCAGTTCTGCAGCAGATGTTCAGTGGTCATTTTACCAGTACCGCACGGGCATTCGTCGGTACACCCTATCTTCAATTTGTTGAATAGGTGGTACCTCAGTCTATTGTGGCCAGTGCGAAGTCTGAAGACAACGACCTGCTCTCTTCGGTTCAACTGGTAATAGGCATCGTTTTTGGTGTAACCAGTATGTTCGGTTTCCCATTTAGTCATGTACCTGGCTTTGATAAGCCGTTTTGACTCTTCGTACGTCATACTGGTATCTGTTTGTGGTAGCCTTGCACCTTCTTTTGCCAGTCTGTCTGCCTCCTCGTTGCCTTGGATGTTGCAGTGTGACGGAACCCACTGTACCACTACCCTTTTTGGTGCGGACAGCTGGCACAGTTTGCAGAGTGCTGCTCTTAAGTCATTAAGCTCAGTGTTTTTCTGGCTTTTTAGCGCTGTGACTACGGCAAGAGCATCTGTCAGCAAGACTATGTGGCTCTCGTTTTCACTGTGTGTTGCCATTTCTTCCACTGCCGCCCTCAGTGCCTCTGCCTCCGCTCTGAAATTGCTTGTGTACTTACCAGTAGCGAGTGACAGTGTTATTTTTCTGCCATTTGGTAGGTTCAGGAATGCTCCTGCCCCTCCGTTCTGTGTAGCGTTTGTTACAGAACCGTCGGTGTATGCATGGGTCCAGTCCATGCTTGGGTAGCTTTTCGTTATGAAGCTTAGGGTAGTGTCTCTCCTTTCTTTTTCGGTCTGGCAGTTTTTGTTTGCAATACCTGGTATATTTTCTACCACCTCTGGAAATATATCCTGCCTCCAAGTAGGTTTTCGTACAGTAGTGATGGGTTTTGGTGTTGTTAGTGCGTTTATGGGATCTTCGTGCATCTTTGCTTTGGCTATTTCTGCAAAGTTTCTCCGCTTTAGTTTCCCAGTTCCCAAATTGTTTAGTCTCTGGTACATTGGATGGTCCGTCAGTCTTCGGAGTTTCTCTGACTGCAGCTGGGCTCTGCAGTCTCTTCTGTCGGTCATGGATTGCAGTTTTGTAATCTTTTCAAGTTCTACAATTGGCGTTGACTTCATGCCACCTGTTATAATTCTCATGGCTTGGTTTTGAAGTTTGTTAACTTTATCGAAGTTCGCCTTCGCTGCTGTTGTCCATGCCGCGATGCCATACTCGAGAACTGGTCTCACTCTTCCAGTGTACAGTTTCTTTAGTATGCCTTCGTCTGCTCCCCAGCTTGTGCCAGCAAGTTTCCTCATGATCGCCATTCTTTCTCTGGCTTTCATTCGGTTTCTCTCAATCTGACTTTTCCATGTCATGCGCCGATCAAATGTGACTCCCAGATAGGTTGGGTTGTCGTTTGGCTGCAGGATTTTGCCATTTAGGCTTAATTTGGTACTTTGGGGTTTTAATGAGAGCGAGAATATTGTGCACGTGGTTTTCTCCTCGTTTATTTTGACCAGCCATGAGTTCGCCCACTCTTCCAGCGATGTTAGGGCCGTTTGCATCCGATTTCTTGCTATAGTGAGATTCTTTTCAGAGGTCCACATAGCCAGATCGTCTGCAAACATTGAGCTATGGACTCTTCTTGGTATATTCTTTGTAATATCGTTTATATATACCAGGAAGAGTGTGGGTGACAGTACTCCCCCTTGGGGTACTCCCTGCTCGAGTGTCACCTTTTTGCTCATCTGCCCTTGTACTTGGACTCTGGCCGTTCTTTGTTTGAGGTAGTGGTTGATCCACTTGTACATTTTCCCACAGACATCACTTCTTCTTAGCTTGACTCTAAGTCCATCCTTCCAGACTTTGTCAAATGCCTTTTCCAGATCCACCCAAACAGCTACTGTGTGTTTCTGTGCCTGGTAGGCATCTTCTATCTCCTGGGCTATGAGGATGACCTGGTCCTCAGTGGATCTGTGCTGTCTAAAGCCGGCTTGCTGTGGAATTAGTATTCGTTTTTCTTCCAGATGCCACATCAGTCTGGTGTTTATCATCCGTTCCATCAGCTTGCCGACACAGCTCAGTAGGCTTATGGGCCTGTATCCATTTGGATCTGTTTTGTCCTTCCCTGTTTTTGGTACTGGTACCAGTATTGCATCTTTCCATGCCTGGGGTACAATACCCCTTTTCCAGCTTTGGTTCAGGACTGATAGTAGTTTCTTCTTCGCTGTTTGGCCCAGCCCCATCAGCAAATAATCACCACCGATCAATCCACCTCCAATATTGAGACAGAAAACTGGCCACAACAAATCAATCCACCTCCAATATTGAGACAGAAAACTGGCCCCAACAGATCAATCCACCTCCAATATTGAGACAGAAAACTGGCCACAACAAATCAATCCACCTCCAATATTGAGACAGAAAACTGGCCACAACGAATCAATCCACCTCCAATATTGAGACAGAAAACTGGCCACAACAAATCAATCCACCTCCAATATTGAGACAGAAAACTGGCCCAAACAGATCAATCCACCTCCAATATTGAGACAGAAAACTGGCCACAACAAATCAATCCACCTCCAATATTGAGACAGAAAACTGGCCACAACAAATCAATCCACCTCCAATATTGAGACAGAAAACTGGCCACAACAAATCAATCCACCTCCAATATTGAGACAGAAAACTGGCCACAACAAATCAATCCACCTCCAACATTGAGACAGAAATCTGGTCCCACAGATCAATCCACCTCCAACTTTGAGACAGAAAACTGGCCCCAACAGATCAATCCACCTCCAATATTGAGACAGAAAACTGGCCCCAACAGATCAATCCACCTCCAATATTGAGACAGAAAACTGGCCACAACAGATCAATCCACCTCCAATATTGAGACAGAAAACTGGCCACAACAAATAAATCCACCTCCAATATTGAGACAGAAAACTGGCCCCAACAGATCAATCCACCTCCAATATTGAGACAGAAAACTGGCAACAAAACAAATCAATCCACCTCCAATATTGAAACAGAAAACTGGCCACAACGAATCAATCCACCTCCAATATTGAGACAGAAAACTGGCCACAACAAATCAATCCACCTCCAATATTGAGACAGAAAACTGGCCCCAACAGATCAATCCACCTCCAATATTGAGACAGAAAACTGGCCCCACAGATCAATCCACCTCCAACTTTGAGACAGAAAACTGGCCCCAACAGATCAATCCACCTCCAATATTGAGACAGAAAACTGGCCCCAACAGATCAATCCACCTCCAATATTGAGACAGAAAACAGGCCCCAACAGATCAATCCACCTCCAATATTGAGACAGTAAACGTGTCACTACAAAAAATCAGACACCAACTACTGGCCCAGCCGTGGGACAGACACACAGTTGACTACGTTCTCAAGTCTGTCGACTCAACGACAGGAGTAATGTAAACGCCAGGTTTATGAGGAAAATAAATGCGGTTATTTTAAAGTGAATGTAGAAAAAGAAGAAGAAATATTGAAGAAGGAAGTTAGTTCAAAGAGAAACTTTGAAAAGTGAAGATATATCAATTGGAATTGAACTGTACTGGTCGTATTTATTTTACAAAGGGGAAAAGATTGATAGATTTGTGATACTTTCTTCTGTTTATTTTTTGTTGACTCGTATTCTTCGCTTTACTTATCCTTCTCTTCTTATTATTAGACCCCTTCCTTTTTAATTCTTTTTCTTCTTTTTCTTTTTCTTCTTCGTATTTTTGTTTTTCTTATTCTTCTTCTTCTTCGCCTCCTTCATACATGTTTTTTTCCCTTTTTCTTGTTTTTCCTTTCCTATTTCTCTTTCTTCTTCTTCAATACTTTTTTCATCTTCTTCCTTTCCGTTTTCTTCTTGTTCTTCTTCCAATTTATTCCTTCTGCCTCTCCTACCTCTTATTTTTCTTCCTCTTCTTTTTCTTTTCCATCTTATTTTTCTTCTTCATCTCCTTTATTTTCTTCTTCCATTTCTTGTTTTGCTTCTACCTTTTCTCTGGCTTTTTTCTGCATCTACATCTTTTTCTTCTTCTTCATCTTCTTCTTCTTATTATTCTTCTTTTATTTTTCTGTCTCTTCTTATTCTTCATCGTCTTTTTCTTTTTCTTAACTTCTTCTTCTTCTTCTTCTTCTTCTTTTCACTCTTCATCTGAAGATCTCCAGATAATTGTCGTTAGCCCAGGCTTTACAATTTTCATGGTAAAGGTATTCTTCATTCCGACATTGACATTATTTGCTTGGTTTTCAGAGCGTGCGAGCGTACAGAATTGGGTAGCTTGCAGGTCTAAACTCGCCCAGCGCTAAAATGCATTTCGCTCTGAATAGCAAACGGCCTCATAGGACTGTCGAACAATGCGAAATGAAATCATCTCCCGATGAAATATAGTTATTCACTTCATTTTTATGAATCATGCATGAGGTATTGTTGACAGAGGATTACATCAATCCTATAACGCTGTTCTTCATTTACCGCCGATCTTTAACCTTAGTGAATTCTGCTGGCGGTAATGCCAGCAGATGGAGTTTACTCTGCTTTGTTACTCGCCTTTTACGATATGCTTCCTGTGTTGATAGAGGGCTTTTCTGGTCTCTGCCAGAAGCACGTTGTCTTCCATCCTAGAATGGTTAGACCGATATGTTAGGTCTATCTGAAAGTTGTCTACTGGAGAGTGGTTAGACTACGTTATCAGTCGCCAATTACGGCATGCCTTCTATATGGGCATATTCTCGCCTCTAACTTATCGCCACGTTTATCATATAAATAAAAATCATTATTTGAAAGCAACGACAAAAAAGAAGAAGAATGAATTATTCTTCTAAAAAATATATTTTAAAAATGTTTTCTGAAATATGACTTGGAAGATTTAGAGTCTGTTCTGTAGAGCAGAATTTACGTTTTTAGTTGCGTCTTAATTTACCCCCAAACAAAAGAAATATCTATTTTTAGCACCGAATTTGAGATAATGACGTCACAGAATAGTTACATTTTTAACTGGTGTGGGGGTTAAACATTCTGCGAGAACAGAGAAGAATTTCTCTACAGCAGCATGTCATTGTTCCTGTTGTCAGACGGTATAATAACAACCATGTTAGATAACCCTAACCCTTCGCAAAACTAAATTTTAATAATTATTTCTACTTTTTTATCTTTATCTAAGTCTTTAATTATTTATTTAAAATACAGTTATACCAATCTGTCCTCCCTTTGGCGCGAAATGGAATATCCCGCTACAGTCATCAGCTGTCAAATACATTTACTGTGACACCCTGTGAACTCTATTTGGGGTGAATCAAGAAGCAAGTACCGCCTATTCTAATCCTGAGCGTGGGACCACAAGTGAGTACATGATTCCGACTATAAGTGACGTGATCTAATTACAAATGAATGCACAGATCGCCTGATCATACGTGAAATAATTGTATGTATATGTACAGATCACCCGAATGAAGGTGATCATGATTGTGTGTGATTGCACAGAACGAGAGAGTACGTTATACGATGATGAGGACGAGTTTGTGAGTGTGTGTTGAGCGGTCAGATAAGGGGAGTGTCGCGGCGAGAGCTTGGATTAGTTAGTTTGCAGGAAATATTCAAAAGCCAATGCTTAAAACCTCAGATGTAGTAATAAATATGTATAAATATATATATAAAATATGATCATTCCGTTCAGATGTATTTTGTTCTTTTTGCTAATATTGTTTGTGGAGATAGTTATTAAATATGTTACATTTTGTTAGATAGTGTTTTCTCTGTTATTTACTGTGCGAAGTCATGTGGTGTGGGTACGTGTTGTAACACTTTAGATAAGTAACTACTCAATGAAACCTAGACTCTGCCACAGTGACTTTCCACGTCAATCCCAACATACGCTAGTCCCTGGAATGTACGATCGCCTATTCTTTAGACTGGTGAAGGTGGAAGTGTAAATAAGAGCAAGGTAGACCCGCAGCCTTTCAGGCGCCTTCTAAGCCGCTCCGCGAACCACATTATCAAGACCTGTTGTTAAGGCCACACAGCCCCATTTTTTTGCGAAATATTCTCTGTGGAGCGAATATCCTTAGAATAATTTGAGTAGATTGTTAACTTGAATGTTGCCCGAGCAGCGCCCGTTAGGCCTACTCTTTTAGATTTCCGACTGCTAAGGCATTTTTAACGTGTGGGCCACTGCGCGCGGGTGTTTGATCTCACGACTCAGAGATCAGGGGAAATATTTACCAGATGATTTACCGGAAAAAATCCAGGTCTCCACCGTGATTTGAACCCGCGACATCCAGCACCGGAGGCGAACATCTTAACTCGAGACTACTGAGTCTGGTTATCTATGCTAGATAATAAACTAAACGCCTCTGAATTCAATGTATGCATTATACATTTTAAAAAAAAAATAACATGTTACGACATGCGGCGCATAGGAAATATGGTGTTAGGTCCATATTATTTTGTAACCCACGGCACTTAGTGGATAGTGTGGTCAGCATGTCGCCGGCACATAGTGGATGATGTGGTCAGCAACTCGCCGGCACATAGTGGATGGTGTGGTCAGCATCATGCCGGCACATAGTGGATGGTGTGGTCAGCATCACGCCGGCACATCGTGGATGATGGGGTCAGGATCACGCCGGCACATAGTAGATGGTGTGGTTAGCATCACGCCGGCACATCGTGGATGATGTGGTCAGCATCTCGCCGGCACATCGTGGATGATGTGGTCAGCATCTCGCCGACCGCCTTTACTTCCCAGATTGTTCTGGTACCCGGTTTTCGATCAGAAAAAAAAATCCCGCCCCAACTTGGGATTAAACCCTGATCGCCTGACTGGGAAGCCAGTGCACTAACCACTAATCAGTTAAAATAATGAATAAATAAAGTATCAAAAACAATCAAGACAAATCTTTTAGCACGCTGCACTGGTTTTTTTAAATTTTGACTTCATATTTCGCTTATGGTAGTTGAATTTCAAAATTTGTAACTTTTCTGTTTGTTGGTCAGTAAATATGATTTTCTTGTGTGCGGAGACACAATTGAATAAAGAACTTGTGGGTGTAGTGTTTTTCTTGTGTATTTGTTAGTTTATGAGATACAGAAAGATAAAGTTGAAAATTTATGGAAAAGTCGAAAAAAATTTGGACTCGACTGCTAGGCCTACTCGCTCCGATAGAAATCCATGGAAGCACAACAACGTATCGATACTGTGTTTACAATATCGACACAACTGTTAGTTTCCAATTCAAACGTAGTTCTTTCATCTAAACAAACAAAATAAACAGATCTACTCGATAAAGATCTTTCCCAACAATCTACTTCACCTTTCGCAAAAAGTCGGCCTGCTCCAAACGGCGTAAAATAATAAAAATTGTTCAAAAACCATTTGTAACCTAACAAACGATACTTTTACTGGCAAAATATCGTGTGTAGACACTGTCGTATTGAGCATAAAAATAATATGGCTATGGGTGCAAACAAAAATTATTTTTTAAAACTCCGATTTTGTAGATTGAGTTCGTCTCGCCAACCTAGACCAGGGTGTAATAAAGGATACATATATATATATGATTACAAAACATAGATTAACATATCGGCAGACTAGGTTAGACAAGCCAACGGACTAGTAGTCATTTACGTGTTCTAAATCAAAATTAGCAGCATCTTCTCTCCTCAAAGGACCCTGACTTTAAGGGAACATTATTAAGTGACAAAAGAAGTCTACATCCACCAATATAACAACCTTGACATACTGCACCTGCTGAAGACCAAATTGGTAGAAAAGGTGCAAGTCTTGGGAGCAAACTTACCTGTGTTTCTGCATAATTTTTTGGTTGGTTTTGATAATACTTTATTGCACTTAATAATGATCGTTTTCCAATGTGTACATCAATAATGTTCAGACATTTCAAACAAAAGTGGGAAGTGAGGCGAAACAAAGATAATAGTGTCCAGTGAGATGGTGGGCGCTAGCTACAATAGCTGAAGTGAATGGTGAGATACATTTGACTTTTGGTGGTGCATTTCTAAGTTTAGTGGCACAGAAGAGACTGATAACTTTCCAATTCCTTTTCTATATGGGCAACCATAGGCGGGGGAGGGTTTGGGGGGAGGCGGGAGGTTAAGGGAACGTTGTCTCTGTTTTGTGAAAGGAAAATAAATGTAGACCATAGGTTATCTATGCAAAAAAAAACAAAAAATTGTTTTGGTATTTTTGTTGTTGATGTTGTAAACTGTTTGCCTCTCTGTATTCTACTGGCCTCGTAAAACCGTTTCTTGTCATGACGCTAGGCGAACATCTCAATTTCGTCAGCTCTTTTGCTGAGCCAGAAGTCTTGCATCTCTTCGTGCCCGCATTGGCCTGTTCAGCCACATGCGCATCCACACCCAACAGGGAAATCTGTGACAAGGATGATGTCTGCGGTCCTCATCGACAACGATGGACAGCTATTATTCTACTGGCGGAGACACGCCACTTTCAACCACAGGCAGCAACCTTTTAGGTGATATGATGACGTGTTAAGCTGTGCTTGTATGCGTGTGTGCATCTGTATGTACCAATGCTAGTTAGGGCGTTCTCAGAGGTCAAGCCAACTGAAATGCAATGGAAGGGCCTCACACTGAGGGCGCGTGTGAAAGTTGTGTAAGAGTGTGATTTTTGGATAGAGTCAAATGAAAGTAGAGTGTGAGGTAAGAAGAGAGAGGTGTTTGTTTTGGCTCACATGTCGATCAGCCACCCATAAAACATCTTTGTGAGGAAGGTGAAAGTGGAGGGTCGTTTTAAAGGTTCATCATCATCATCATCATCATGTAGTATGTCTTTTGTAGAGCCTCGCTCTCATCCCAGCCAACCGATATTAATCTCGGTCTGCAGTCAATCTTCCCGCCTGCTCCATGTTCATGTTTAGAGTATCCTTGATATCTTGTATCCGCCTTCGGGATCAAGATGTTGATCAGCGCATGAGCTGCAGTGGCCAGCGACCCATAGCTGACTGCTAGTGTCAGGGCCAGCGAACTATAGCTGCCAAGACCCTTCTACACCTCCACGCGGTGATCCTGGATAACAGGCTGCAGTAGGGCAGACTGGCTAAGGAGAAGGGATCGAAGAGGGAATGCTAGCTAACCCGGTACTCAAAAGATGCTTGCTGAAGTCGGATGTGTTGGACCGAAAGGTGCAAATATCCCAGCCAAGCTGCAAAACTACGACACAACGCATTCCGTTCTCTGGACTACATTCTGCTACTTAAGCCCTTTCAGGGTTTGGTAGTGGGAGATTGAGAACGAACGCAGAAGAAGAAGAAATATCCGCCTTCGTCTTGGTTGACCCCTGCTCCGTCTTCCAGGTGCCATGCCCTCCAGAACAGCTCTTTCCAGTCCGTCATGACGTTTGACGTGGCCGAAAAAAATCAATTTCCGAAACATAACATTTATTATGAGCCAGTTTTCTTCGACATTCAGGTCTTCTAGGATGGTTTTATTTGTCACTTTCTTTATCCAAAGAATTTTTAGGATTCTTCTGTAACATTTTTTTTTTCGAAGGCTCCAATTTTCTTCTTTGCTGCTTGTGTCATAGTCCATATCTCGCACCTGTACACTGCCACATTGGTATATTCATGTTCTCAGTATCTTCAGTTTTAGTTGCTTGTTAGTATTATGCCATAAATTGTCCATGTTGTTCAGCTTCTGCATCGCCCTCGCCAATGGTCTTCTAAGTTCTTTTAAGCAGTCTCCGTCGTTGGATAGCGTAAAGCCAATACATTCAAAAAGTGTTACATTTTCGATTTCTTCATTATTAATAACAAATCGGGGGTTGCAGTCCTCGTTTGTCAGTGGACATTATTTTAGTTTTCTGAATATTCAGGAAATGGTTCTGAGCTCCACTGTGCTTCTGGGCGGACATGAGCAGTCGTTCCAGACCCTAGGCGCTGTTTGACAGCATGACTGTGTCATCTGCGTATCTTAGTTCTGGAATCTCTTTCCCTCCTATTGTGAATGGATCAAAATTCCCGTTGCTGTCATCTCTTTTTAACTTTCCCATGACGTTTTCTGCGTAGATGTTAAATAAATAAGGTGACAGTATGGAGGCTTGTCTGACTCCCTTGTGAATCTCAAACCAATGTTCGTTCTGTTTTCTCAAAATTTTGCATTTCAAAATTGTGTTGCGCCACTAACGCCGGGAAATACGGTTATACATCCTGTACTTAAAAGAAAATAAAGTATCGACTAATTTTCAAATATTTGAACCTTCGTGTGCAAAGAGCGCTATCTGTGTTAGTTATGTCCCTTAATTGTGGCCAAGAGCAAGACTGAGCCAGGGAAAGGGAGCTCACTGAGAGAGGTGTTGATTATGGGAAGAGTGTGAATGCTTGCAATCGATTAGACAGCAGAAAGCGGACAGACACACGACCGATATTACAATATGGAAAATGGATTCCGATGTAGGGTAAATACCAAATAGAGTAGGGGCGAAACTGCGGCGCAAATACTGTTCACACAGACCTAGAGACGTATATCTGTCCTAGAAACCCTTTGAACTATAAATAGCGATTTTTACCCCAAATGTGTCTCATGACCGATTACAAGGTGTGTTAAAAAAGTGTTCCATCTTTGGGACGGAAAAAAAACAATTTGGAACTTCGGAGGTTTGAAACCTTAATATCCTTCAAAGTAGTCTCCTTGGTACTACAAACACTTCTCCCAGTGGCCCAGCATTGTTGGAAGCAGTTCAGGAAGGTCTCTTTGGGAATGGAGTACATCTGGGTCGTCGCATTGCGCGTAATGTCTTGTCGTGAATCAAATCGGGTTCCTTTCAGCTGGATTCTCAGCTTGGAGAACGAACAGTCAAAAATGGCAATGAGCCATGCCGGAAGAATAGAGAGCTTGGTGAACCAGAGGAAGGTTGTGTTTGGCCAAGAACGTCTGAATAAGATGCCAAGCATTACGACGGCGATCGATGACCTCCACGTTGTACTGTTTGGTCATGTTTTCAATTTGTGGTGCGTACCCTTGATGTCCAACCCCACGGGAATAAAAGAAAACCGTTAACATGACTTTGACATTGCTGCGCACCTGTCTCATTTTATTTGGCTCCGGTGAGGATGAATGTATCCACTGTGACGTCTGCAGCTTAGTTTCCGGGTCTTACCCATAAACACACAATTCATCTCCAGGGATGGTTTCCACTTGGGTATCGCCTAGCTTTTGGTTCAATTTGATGCAACACAGCTGCTCAATTCTTTCCGTCAGTTCGTGGTGAATAACAACCGACGGGTGCTCACTACACTCAACACTGAAACCTGACTGTCAACCACTGAGTCAATCTGCGGGCGGGAAAAATTCACGCATGCGCATAACGGTCCCCTATACCGCAATGCAGAAGAACAACATCCATACTTAATTTGTCTCCGCCCCAAACAATTAGTTCAGATGCTTTTTGAACACATCATCATCTGCCCCATAAAATATAATGACCATACGTTGATGGCACTGCAATCGATATATTGACAATCAACTAATTTCAGGACTTTGACGCCAAACTTAGGTTGAGCAGCGACGGAAATATGAGTGTACATAACAGCAAAGGGTCAATACCAATTCCCGTGCCAATTTTCGATAGGGTCTGCCGGGAGTGCAGCAATATATATTCTATAACACATCATCATCACCAGGTGCTCAGTCAGTTGGCGATCATGGATATCCGTCCGCTTCTATCCCGTGTGTGGTTTACCAACTCTGTTGTTGATTGTGGCCCGTTCCATTCTATCAGGCCGTGAAACATCTTCTCTCTCTGCCGTACTCTGTCTCTCTTTCCAGCTATCCTCCCAGCTGTTACAACGTTCTCCGAACCACTTCGTCTCATAACATTCCCGAAAAAAGAATCACTTCCTTATTCTGTTATTGGCAATGAGTTGTCTTTGTGTTGGTGACTCTTCGAGTACTCTATCATTAGTCTTCTTTGCAGTCCATTAGATCCACAGCATTCTTCTGTTAAACCACATCGTCGTTGCTTCCAAAGATCTATGCGGTTGCTAGCTGATTGTCCATAATGCACTGCCATATGTCAGTCCTGGTTTTACGTAGCATCAAAGGACTCTTTTTCTCAGTTCCAGTGACAAGGTTTTTGAACACACGTCGTATACATTCGACATCAGTGCATTAGTGTATTAAGTCATCGAAGGTCGTATATCAATATTTCCGTAGCTTTAATTAGCGTAGATTTTCTTCTTGAAAGAGATTGTGGCTTATGGCTTAGAAGCTTGTTTTACAATCTGAACAGTCTAGGTTCGAATCAATTCGTGTGCAGTTTGACAAACAGGGCGTGTCTTGATTTTTTTCATGCCATCTCAGCTTCTTCAAGCCGGCTCAGGTGTTAATGGGTACCTTACAAAGTCAAAGAAGATTTTTGGAGGAGCCGCGGGAGATGCAGAGTCTATGCTATGGTGCCAGAACACTCGGCAATTAAACTTAATGAGCACAAATGGGAGCGTCCAGACGCAATCAAGCCAGTACTATAAGCGATTGTCCACTTTTACTATTAGACAAATTTCACGAATACTGCAAGAATATCATTTTGTGATTATTTGGTTGGACTGTCTTATGAAACATACACGCACCAAGTGTGTCCGTCATGGCTCATCTGCGTCTACTCAGTTGACGTCTTCCTTGTGTATTTGACATTTGCCTTTAGTTTTTTCTCTCCCCCTTTCTCTGCGCTATTTCTCTTTCTCATGAGGTTCCAGAACACAGTTTGCGTCGTAATATAATCGATTTGTTCCCTCAAAACACAGAAGAAATGTTTGGCTTTAGCGTGCGGTTCACTATCTACGTCTTCAAGCCATTGTGTCTCCGTGGGATCGAACCTAGCACCTTTTGGTTGTAAGTCGTGTCACTTAACCACTAACCTAAGCGTCGCCTATAAACAGTTTTGAAGTAGTGTAGACATTATTGAAGTAGTGTACACATTATTGAAGTAGTGTACACATTATTGAAGAGGTGTAAACAGTATTGAAATAGTGTAAACAGTATTGAAGTAGTGTAAACATTATTGTAGTAATGTAAATAGTATTGAAATAGTGTAAACAGTATTGAAGTAGTGTAAACATTATTGTAGTAATGTAAATAGTATTGAAATAGTGTAAACAGTATTAAAGTAATGTAAACAGTATTGAAGTAGTGTAAACAGTATTGAAGTAGTGTAAACAGTATTGAAGTAGTGTAAATAGTATTGAAGTAATGTAAACAGTATTGAAGTAGTGTAAATAGTATTGAAGTAATGTAAACAGTATTGAAGTAGTGTAAACAGTATTGAAGTAGTGTAAACATTATTGATATAGTGTACACATTTTTTACGCTTCAAAATGTTTACATAACGTTTTTGAATAAATGAAGTGTCCAAAACAAAAAGAGTGTATGCCATAGTGTGATAGTATTCACTGTAACACTACCCTACTTTGAGATTTCCAAAGGCTATTTAAAGCTTTGATAGTGTATCATTCTCGAGGCCTATAGAACTGACAATGCATCTGTAATGGCATTGTCACCTACTGGTATTGGCTTGTTGAGTTGTTCATTATTTCTGTATCGATGTTTAGCACTTGAACTACGAAATTGAGATAGAGATATTGAGACCAGGAGCCAAAATGCAAATGCGATTGCTTACCAGCTGTCACCAATATTGAAACACTTTAACATAAACATGTCAACACAAAAAAATGCTTATCAACAGTATATTTATGCCAACTCTCTGTTACCAGTGCCAAACATGGACATTAACCAAATCGCTAGAGAGAAAGATCACGACATGTGAGATGAGATGCCTCCGGAAGACAATCAACGAAACTAGGAGAGAGAGAAGGAGCAATGAAGATGTGAGAAGAATAGTTGAAGCAGGACCCTGGTCTGAATATATTGATGAAGCGAGAATCAAGTGGTTCAGCCACCTAATTAGAATGCATCCTGACCAACTACGCTTGTGCTCCCGACGTTGGAGTTTTCGCAACCATGACAAACCGAGAACTAGATGGATATAAAATGTTGCAGATGTTCTAAAACATCATGGGATGACGACCGTTTCAGCGACACGTCGGGCCCTGGACAGAAACCTACGGCTCCCCACGTCGCCTCACGGCACAAGTGGATAAGACGAAACAAAACTAAGTCGAAGAAGGTCATTTGATATCAAATGGTGGTTTAGTTTTCTTGATCTCGGTAAACGAAATAGATCTCTGCGCTTCAATTGTATATGTTGTTTCCAATGCCCACAATATTTACTCTTTTGCGTGACCTGAAAAGGACGTTAAGTGGCGGGTTGCAGTAGCTTTCCTCCCACCCCGAGCGTTCTGATGAAGGTGTACCTGGGTCCTCTATTCGGTTGTACTATGCTTGGCTTTATCTGCGTGTCCCTCACTACTTCGGGGATCACGTCGATATTTCACCAGCTAACTGCCTGTTTCCAGGTAGCGCTACGAGGAAGCCAAGGTGGGGGTCTTGACCAGTATATTTTGTCTGGCCCTGACTAATATGTCTGATGAGTATGTTGTGCCTGACCAGATGTAAATCTTCGTCCCCTCCATTTTATATAATATGTTACATTTCAGCGAAACTTTGACAAATATTTAACACAATTTTAAGTATCTGATATTGCGCGGTGGTTTTATTTTTGTAAAAATAATGCGCCCAAGAAATTCTAAATATTTCGCAATCGAAATATAAAATGAGGAAAAACAAAATTCAAATACGTATTGTTATAAACCAACAAACAAATGTTGTAGGTCTTTGCTTTCAGCCAACATACAACTATCGAATTCTGCCTCCACCTACTTGCACACCCGACCCATCCTACAATAATTATCCGTATCGATCTCTCACGTGGACCCGACATTCACCTCCCAACCAATCTTTCCCTGATTAGGAAACAATAAATGAGACGCGGCGAGAGTGGTCTTCGATTTCCATCCCCAGTTCTTACGTCACGTGATGTTCAGCTGCTATTGTCCAATCGCATCGAGATAACATTTGAAATCAGCCAACCATGAACGAGGTGACGTTCTGTGCAGCGCAAAAGTCACAACAGCTCTGGGCGTGCAGTTAGATACATGACGTCAGCGATAAATGGAAGCTCGTTGCCCTGCTTTAAAAGACCCCATATTAAGTTCATTTGGTCCATAATTTTATTTACGTTTATGCAGTTTTTCAAAATAAAAGAATTTAATAGCTACGGCTTCACACTGATAATTGTGGCCAGCATTCTACTTCTTAAATCAAATCACCTATATAAACCCAAATGCATTAATAATGAGATCAATCTGGTTCATTTAGTGCATTATTGTGTTTATATTTATGCATTTTCTGTCAAAGTGAAAACAACAGCTAAATATAGATTAGGTATAATACGTTTTCCCCCTCATTATCATGAGCTATTGTTACAGCTACACTA
This sequence comes from Ariolimax columbianus, assembly GCA_036924085.1. Taxonomy (NCBI): domain Eukaryota; kingdom Metazoa; phylum Mollusca; class Gastropoda; order Stylommatophora; family Arionidae; genus Ariolimax; species Ariolimax columbianus. The sequence continues at coordinate 19,913,580 of JAVGWX010000008.1, forward strand.
CACCGAGAAAAAAGGATATCATAAAAAGATTGAAATCGACCAGAAGTCGACTTCATATGGCCCATTAATATTTATCTTTATGCATTTTCTGTCACAATGATAACATCAGCTAAATATAGCTAACGGCTTCCCGCGTTTCTTTACTGATCACCAGGATTTATTGTAAAAACGACATTAAAACGTCAGCAAAAAACCGCTGTCACAAATAATAGGAATCGACCGCTTCCAGTTTGCACATAATTATATTTGTATTTATGCATTCTCCGCAAAACAATAACAAACTACAACAATAAGAAAAAAATAAAACATTCAAATACACACTTGCCCCTCATAACGAACATCTACTTTACGGACCATTCGCTCATACGAACGTCTATAATTCTAACCAGATCTCTAACATACGAATGTCTAATTATAGCCTGAACTCTAGCATACGAATGTCTAATTATAACCAGAACTCTAGCATACGAATGTCTAATTATAACCAGAACTCTAGCATACGAATGTCTAATTATAAACAGAACTCTAGCATACGAATGTCTAATTATAACCAGAACTCTAGCATACGAATGTCTAATTGTAACCAGAACTCTAGCATACGAATGTCTAATTATAACCAGTACTCTAGCATACGAATGTCTAATTATAACCAGAACTCTAACATACGAATGTCTAATTATAACCAGAACTCTAGCATACGAATGTCTAATTATAACCAGAACTCATGGATACAAGGGCTGATTTGCTCTTACAAACATTTTCCTAGCATGATTTATAAACCACCAAGTAAGTCTAATTCAGAATTGACGCCATATCTACCTTCAGTATGATTACTAATTCGTACACTACACAGCACTTTGATATTGTTCATGTGTGTCTGATATTATTTGTGTTGAAAATAGATCTAAGTGAGATGATGACGCTACAAGAAATCATTAGCTTCCCTGTAGGAACGATCAGCATAAACTGATTAAACTTAGTTTTCAATAATAAATCAATCAACATTTAAAACAAAGAGGCAGTCATGATTGGAGGTAAGACACTGGTACACGTGGACAAATTAACATATTTGGGCAGCACCAGTGATACTTGAGGGAACACAGAGGCAGATACAAGGGATACATTGATAAGACAATGACAACATTCAATACTGAATAGGATTTGGAGTTCAAGAGAATAAAGACTGAATTAAGATTGTTTTTCTTCTTCTTCTTCATCTTCTTCTTCGTACGCAGTCAGACAGCAACCATTATTTTTTCAAAAAAAGCAGCGGTCATCCTGAGGCTGTCGACACTGCCATAGAGCTTATCTAGTGTTGCCACTGGTGATGGCCACATCTGCTCTCTCTGATCCTCGTATGTCGGGCAGTTTTGCAGTAAATGCTCAGCGGTCATTTTCCCGGTACTACACGGGCATTCGTCAGTGCCACCTGTCTTCAATTTGTTGAATAGGTGGTACCTCAGTCTATTGTGGCCAGTGCGAAGTCTGAAGACCACGACCTGCTCTTTTATGTTCAACTGGTAATAGGCATCGTTTTTTGTGTAGCCAGTATGTTCGGTTTCCCATTTGGTCATGTATCTAGCTCTAATAAGCCGTTTTGACTCTTCGTATGTCATACTAGTATCTGGTTGTGGTAGTTTTGCACCTTCTTTTGCCAGTCTGTCTGCCTCCTCGTTGCCTTGGATGTTGCAGTGGGATGGAACCCACTGCACCACTACCCTTTTTGGTGCGGACTGCTGGCATAGTTGACAGAGTACTGCTCTTGAATCATTAAGTTCAGTATTTTTCTGGCTTTTTAGTGCTGTGACTACGGCCAGAGCATCTGTAAGCACGACTATATGGCTTTCATTCCTTTTACCTGTCACCATTTCTTCCACTGCCTCCCTCAGTCCCTCTGAAACTGCTTGTGTATTTTCCAGTAGCGAATGACAGTGTTATTTTTCCATTTGGTAGGTTCAGAATAGCTCCTGCCCCTCCGTTCTGTGTTGTGTTTGGTACCGAACCGTCAAGGTATGCATGGGAGATTGTTGATTTTAAATTCCAATGCATGTCAGTACTTTTGTACGGGGCAGAAACTTGGAGAACGACAAAGACAATATAGAGAAAACTGTAGTCGTTCGTTAAAAATTGTCTGCAGAGGATATTGGGTGGCAATATATGGCGAGGAATAAAGACATATGCTAAAGGGTTCCCCAACAAACAGTGGCGCAACAGATCAAACGTAGGAAATTGGGTTGGATTGGACACACAATACGTAATCGCTTTGAAACGTGGTCAGACAGGACCTGACATGGTATCCACTGGCGAAGAGGAAGAGAGGTAGACTAAGAAACACCCGGAGAAGAAATTGTGAAAATCAATTCCATTACTTGATCTGAATTGGATAGAGGCAGAAATGACAGCTCAAAACCGAATTTACTAATGGAGGGTTGTCAATGGCCTATGCCCCGACAAAAAAGCAACAAAAATCGATGATGATGAATTAAACATTGTAACCAAGTCATGTGTGTAAATGAACGATTCTTAAAGTTAACATTTCTAAGACGAAATTTAAAACACTAACCAATTCATTTTAGAGTGATCAGAAACCGGGTCAGATGTTATTGTTGAAATGGAAAAAGTTTTAAATATGTGGATTGAAGATCCACAAAACTCCTCTAACCACAAACATTATATAGGTTCAAACGCCAACGTTTTCAATGTACTGAAAGCAGAGAGACATCAGAAGAAAACGTTTATTTTTGCTTACTTATGTTCATACTTGTTTAATTAGCTTTCGCTCCAGTTTTCTTACGATATCTAACGCGCTTTTTAGTTTCTTTTCGGAAGCCGCAATGTACTTGCTCATCATCATCATGTAGCGTGTCCTTTGTAAGACGTCGCTCACATCACAGCCTGTCTGAAAGAAACGTGTTCCTTAGCCAAATCTCCTGCCTCAACCAAATACACGCCCAGGAATTTCCTGATGTCTTGGTGCCATCGTCTTCTCGGTCTATCACCACCTCTTTTGCCTACCACTATACCCTCAATCACTGTCCTGACAAGACCGTTGTGTCTGTTGATATGACCAAACTACTCGTTTAAATGTTCTGGCCAGTATGGAATTCATTAACCAGTTCTCTTCTATATTCAACCCTTGTACTTGCTAACTTAAAAACAATGACTGAATTCCGCTTGAAGAAAAACCCGCTTAACGAGCATTCTCGAGTCCAAATCTATTCATTTAGGCTGGGCACTAACGTAGGAAAAGTTGTCCTTATTTTTTTCGAATACTATTATCAGTCGTAATAAAATACACCAGAAGATGTACAAAACCTGTAGGTATTAATAATAGAATCGATCACATATTAAGTTAATTTGGTCTGTAATGTTATTTATTTTTATGTATATTCTGTCAGGTCAGATCAGATCATCCCGTAACCGGTGAGGTCCTTGGGGCACACATGAAGACATTCTCACAACCCCACGCCACCCTTCCCTGTCAGAGGCCGCTGCCTGTGCCTCTTCTGTACAAAACAGCAATGGTCAAGAAACTAAAGGTTTACTAGTTCCTTTCGAAACGCACGGTCAGTCGTTAAAAATTACAAAAAAGCACCGACAAAAACAGCAACTAATGAATGGTATGATCTCATGTTATGTTTATTGGGTCTATGGATATATTTTTGTTTTTCTCTGCTAGAGTGAGAGGCAGGGTTGTAGCTGAGGGTACGGCGCATATGTGACAACAACTGGAAGTATGAGAATGGAGATCGAGGCAGTGACTTCAGCTCTGAGTGCGGTTGTCTGAGACTTCTGTAGGTCTTAATCCTTGCTACGGAAGGTACATTAGGGATGGATTATTATTAGATGCACATTGCAAGATGGCCACATAAACAGACGAATGTGTCTTGCTGAAGTAACTTGGGCTGTATTTGGATAATAGTGAGAAAGAAACTGCGCTTGTCATCGACCTTACTCTCTGGTCCCGAGCTACCTTGAACCAGTAGCAAGACATTAGTCACGACGACTGGAGACAACCCAGGATGCAGGTATTCTGGTCTAACCTCCCGTGAGACCAGGGGTAACTTTAAAACCTGCGGATTTGTAAAGTCCGCTGTTTTGGAGGCGAGTGCTTGACCTCTGGATCACAGCAGCACCCGAAGACTGTGCAAAGTCTTTAGACAACCAGTTTTACATCCCAGTCGTGTAGTTTCGTCACAAAGTGACCAGCAGACGATTGGGATGTTCATGCTTCCATGACATACTACAGCGCAGTCATGCAACCGCTCTAGGGATCTTGGCTGATGGATATGGGGTTGCCATTGACCAGCTCTTTTCTAACCAGACGGCCAGTACCGATCAGACACGATGGTTTCACTAGTTTTTCTCTGGCTGCATACGACTCCGTCCGCGTCCACCCCATGTTGTTTAAATTATATTTTGCACCTGCCAGCCCAGTGCATCCGACTTCAGCATGCATTTTATGTAAGGGTCTGCTTCCTCATGCATTTTCTAAGGATTTGCTTCCCCGGGGTAACGGTCGGTGCTGTAATGGGGATCGAGCCTAGCACCTTCCCGTTGTGAGCCGTTCCCCTTAACCACTAGACCACGCCGTACCCAATTTCTTTATAATAATAAGTAGAATCTCATGTGGTTCAACAATTGAACATGCTTAATATAATGACATGGATATTTATGAAATTAGCTCCGAGGTACACAGAGAAATATAAACAGAATAGGAGAATACAAGCACCAAACGACAATTAGATTGTATCTGGAAACACGATACTAAAAGAGGTAGATTCATTAATAAATCTTGGTAGCAATATAGACCATGTCGGTGGTAATGATTGAGATATCAAATTAAGAATTGAGGGGCTGTTATCGCTTTTGGGAATTTGTGAAAATCGAAAGAAATTATGTTCACCGCAAAAATAAAGATTAACAACTCTAATGTCAAGTATGTCCTATTTTATGGCTCTGTAGTGAAGGGAACAAAGAAACGTACACCTAAAAAGATCCACGCTGCCATAAATGGATGCTTGCGCCAATTTGTGAGAATAATAGGGTATAAAAGAGTTACAAATATAGAACTATGGAAAAGAAGCGGGCAGATGCCAGTGTGACCAGACGTAAAGAGAAGACATTGGAGATGGATAGAGCAAATATTAACAAAAGCAGCTGATGTTATTACAAGACAGTCACGGTTCTGGAAACCCAAGGGAAAGAGAAGTAGTGGCAGACCTTAACAGTCATGAAGAAGGAAAGTCGAGATAAATCTAACAATAACATGAACGACGTAGCGGTAGTTGGAAATAATGGCGCATGTCAAGAAAGCGACGAGTATTTGTCGAAGAACTTTGCTCTGCAGGGACTCCTAAAAGTTTTGACAGATTGGCTTGGCTTCGCTTCGTTCATTCTCAATCTTCCGCTACCAAACACTGAAAGGGCTTAAGTAGCAGAATGTAATCCAGAGAACGGAATGCGTTGTGTCGTAGATTACAGCTTGACTGCGATATTTGCACCTTTCGGTCCAACACATCCGACTTCAGCAAGCCTTCTTTTAGTAACGATCCCTTCTCCTTAGCCAGTCTGCCCTGCTGCAGCTTGTTATCCAGGATCACCACGTGAAGGTGTAGAAGGGTCTCGGCAGCTTTGGTTCGCTGGCTCTGACGCTAGCAGTCAGCTATGAGTCGCTGACCACTGCAGCTTATGCGCTGCTCAGCATCTTGACAGATTGAACACTTATGACAAGCACAAAATTAATAACCATTATACGTTGCAATTGGTAAGGTCATTTACTAAGAAAAGAGCCAAACTCCACCACGAGAATCGCCAGAGGGAAGACGAAAGAGAGACTGACAAAGACATCTTGACGACGGAAGCTGAAATCAATGGCATGAATCAGTGCTAGGGTACAGTAGGAAGGAAATATGCCGACCGGGCGAATTGTGTGGAATTTCTTGTTGCCCATAAGGGCGATACCAGGCTTTATGGCCATAGATCACTTTTTTTCAATCACTAATGACGGATAATAATTGTTTAAAATGATGGAGAGGTATTGACAGATTCGGAAACGATATATCAGCTATACACGTGAGGTAGCGTGGGCTAGGGGTAAACCATCTATTTGAAAATCGCAACGCACCATGTTTGAATTACTCCGCGTCCTGTTTGGCAGTCACACGGTTTTTTTCTCTCGGTGTGATCGCTCCTCTACGGAAAGTAATGGCAGCTTATCATACTGCACACCTGGCAAGAAACCATATAGATTGATGATTTGTAAGATGCGAAGTTCTGCAAAGGACATACTCCTTACATATCAACTATAATTGTCAATGGTATTTTACATTATTAAATAACATATTTTTTAAATAACGATTACTTTTGACCAATTTTTATTGCATCATCCAAAAACTGCAGTCAGTAGGGAACAATCAACAACATATTAAGTTGTTGTCCTCATGAACTGTATTTATTGTCTGCATTCAATATTTAATGAAGGCAGCTAAATTACTACAACATCATCTTCTTTCTTATCAACTTATGACCAGGCAGGTTTTGCTTAATCAAAACATCGACAACAACTGAAACCATTAATCAACCAATCAATCAATCGACCCAATACCCAGTTGAATTTAAATTAATTTTTATTCCAAAAATAGCCAAATAAGCCGTTACTTTGATGCTTGTAGAAATTCTTTTTTCTTTTGTGTTCTTGTTCTTCACCAAAGCACCGACAAAAACCGCAGTCAATAATATAAATATCGACCTCAAAATTAAGTGCGTTCGGGCCATACATATATTTGTATTTCTTTATCTGCTGTACAAAAAACACCAAATATAATGCAATGAATTTTAAGAAGATAACAAATTGTCAACAATTTAGAATAATTTAATGAAAACAAGTATCTATCTACGAGTCAAGCGTGGGCATTAAATACCGATTTAACTGGTTCACTCCGTTGAGCCAATATATCGGCTTGTAAACTTTCTTACAATGCTCCAGAGACGATATGTTGGCTTTCACACATTCTTACAATACTACAGAGCCGATATGTTGGCTTTCATACCTTCTTACAATACTACAGAGCCGATATATTGGCTTGGACTATTGCCATTCTAATGTTTAGAAGTTCCTAAATAATACCTTTCCCTGAATTTATAAATGTAGGTATACTCTCTACCTGAAGTTGTATATTTCATTAATGAATATGTCCATAAGTCAAAATTTTGCAGAGTGAATAAGTCAAATATATTCTATTCCAAGTACTCTAAATGAAATGCTGCAGACATATCCTTTAAGTAGCTGATATGGGTGATATCACAAATGTCAACATACGAAGAAGTCCGATAGAATATTGCACCACATAAAGACATATTAACAGTTGTGCACACGCATAATTAAACGGTACATTCATTTATCAAATCATTTAAGCTACTCAGTACAATACTAAAGGGAAACATTCACATGAATGAAAATGGACAGCTAATATTCAGAAGCTAATCGAACAAATCTAGAATGCCAAACATACAAAAATCAAGAGACACTCTATATATATATATATATATATATATATATATATATACTATGACGTGAAAGGATTCCCCACTAACAAACACAGCTATGGAGATATGGATTTTCTGTTCGTTAAAAAAATATTAAGTATTAAAAACAACAATATCAGTTTTGAAACTAAAAGAAACTCAGTGCATTATACGATCTTTCAGGCATTGTTTTAAATCATCTTTTAGGCATTGTTTTATATCATCTTTCAGGCAATGTTTTATATAATCTTTCAGGCATTGATTTACACGATCTTTCAGGTATTGCTTTACACAATTGTACAGACATGCATGGTCAGTGTTTTAGTACTTCATTGAAACATGTTGAATACACTACGTCTACTTAAGGCAGGGAAAGGCAAATTTGAGGCACCAGGTCGCCATGCCACCTAGAAATGTTGCTATGGCAACGAACATTTCAGAACCAGTGTCGAACTTACTTGCACAATTTCTTTCACCGCAGTATTATTTTCCATCCAGAAATATATCTAGCTCCTACATTTTCAACTTGACCCCTAGATCCTGAACAAAGTTGCCACCCACTGAAGTAAGGAATACATGGATTACATATTCAGAACTGGCGCTGGGCAAGGAGAATTCAACTGTAGAATTAAAAGAGACCCATTGCTTTGAATTTCAAAGTGAAGAAATTGAATCAAGCGCAGACAAACAGCAGGAGTAACCATGACTCTCATAGGACAGCCAAATGCCTCGCCTTCTCATTAGTGAAGCGCATAGAGTGCTCTATGCATAAACATTCTGACGCAGATCTTGGAGTAGAGGTAAGTACCATATCATCAAACGGTCGCTGGCTGCGAACTGATGAGACAGTCTGGATTGTGAAATTATTTTCTTTTTCATGGACGACAAAACTTTCGCCGTCCGCTCGCACGGTTGATCGTACCTCAACGTAATCGCCTAGACGCCAGAGTGGTTTATGGGTTAAACAAAAAAAAGCATATGTTTTCCTTCCTAGTATTATGTAACATATGGCGATGGAAGGTTGTGCATGTAGCTGGAAATCTCACCATACAAAAAGTGTTGCTACTGAAACCGCCTGCAAACAAATGGGTTCAGGTTCCCATAAAGGGAACAAAATAAATGTTAAAGTTGATTAAAGTTAAGTTTAATCAAAATTTAAAAATGGGTATGGTAAGATACCTCACCGAAGACGAGAACACATACAAAACCTACGTTACGACCAATAGGCCTTGATCAGGGACAACCAATAACAATATAAAAGCCCGTAAGTGTAAACCAAATACAGCGTTGGACCTGACCTATTTTCCGTCATCTGGAATAACAGACAGATGTTGATACTGATATTGTTAATGATGAATATAATGATGAATATAATGATGATGATATGATAATAATAATGTACGAGGCGTGTTCAAATTAAACTGGACCAAACTGCACCAAGTGAACATACGCACGATGTGCATGATGACGTCACTTCTGATGTAACCAGCACATATCAACCGTCAAGTTTGCAAAATTGGATTATCCTCCGATTCATAGTTTCCTCAGCAAACCGTTGAAAGCATTGCAAGTGTGATACGGAATCCGTCCAGAGTTTAGCAGCGAGCGGTGAACACGCCTCGTAGATATACAAACTTAGGGGAATGGTTGTTGTTCTTCTTGTTGAATACCCAGGTGAGTAAGTTTCGTGTGCCCTGAACAGGGCGTTAAGTGGCGGATTGCATTAGCTTTTCTCACATCAGCCTGATGATCAAAGTGGACCGCAGTCTTCCAGATTGCTGTACTAAATTTGGCTTCATTTACGTGAATATCACTATAGCATGGTTCACCTTGATCCATATCTCCTTAGCCACACTGCCTTGAAAACAACTGTTTCCAGGGAACTTTACATACAAGAGAGATGTGGTCTTGGTCAGTATGTTAAGCCTGACCCTAACGCGACGTCTTGACCGGACTAACGTCTCAGTTCCCCTGTGGGATTGATAGATTATGATATTTTTGTCATTATTTCGTCAAACAAGGTCAGTCCATATTACGCATTGCAAAATTAATGTTCACTGGTTCTGGAGTCTCAAAAGAAACGCTTTACATTGCTTTATGGCGAAGAAACATGAATGATGGTCAAACGGTTGAAGGGGAGAAATTAAGGTCTTTTAAACGTGAATATACAAAAGAATAGGGCTATTCTCAGCGGAGAGACACGAAGGAATTTGATAAATTTCCAGCACAACGAGAATTAATTAAGACACAAGATTCAAACAGTTACATTATTTTGGAAATATCTAGACTTGTGTAGTGTGTAGGCAAGTCGATAGTGAGCTGGCTTGCTAAGAATGGGATTACACCGCGGCAAGGTTTGAAATCAAGGACGTTCCTGGTACGACCACTCCTCCAGTCGATTCCGCTGTAAATGGGTACCGGACGTATAAGTTGGGAAAGGAATAAACAGAAAGGACGGAAACTGGCCACCCACGTCACATAGGCTGCGGCTTAGTCAGTTATTAGTTAGAGTGTGGAGGCTGATGACATGTTGAAATTGAATAGTATCTTCTTCTACTATTTCTTTTTCTTGTTCCTCGGTGTTCGTCCTGAAAAGAACGCTTGTGACCTCTTGTCACAGTTTACAGCTATGCTGAGATATCTGTGCCTTTCAGCCCGACACATTCGATTTGGGCGTGGCATTTCTGGGACTGTAGGCAACTTACTTCTCCTATCCCAAATTCCTTAACACTGATGCATGGTTGCAGTCTGTTTCCAGGGCCGCCACCTTGGTGCTGATTTTGGTTGTGGCTAGTTAGGGGTGTCTGACACTGAAACACGCTGGCTGCTGTCACCGTTCACTGCTGCATCTTCTGCCCCATATAATAGTATGACCATACGTTGATGGCACTGCAATCGATACATTAACTAAATCGATACATTGACTATCAACTAATGTCACGACTTTGACGCCTAGTTTAGGCTGAGCACCGACGGAAATAAAAGTGGACATAACAACGATCGGTCTATACCAATTCCCGTGCTAATTTCCGATAGGGTCTGCCGGGAGTGCGGGTAATGTATATTCTTTAACACATCATTATTATCAGGTGCTCTTCCAGTTGGCGTTGGTGATCATGGATATCCATCCGCTTCTTTTCCGTGTGTCATTTACCAACTCTGTTGTTGATTGTCTCCTGCGTCATTCTCTCAGGCTGTCCAACATCTTCTCTATCTGTCTACCTCTGTCTCTTTCTTTTTTTTTATCTTCCCGGTTGTTACAACGTGCAAGCAACAACAAAAAAATAGAATCACTGCTTTGTTATGATCCTTCCAATGAGTTATCTTTGTGCGTGTTCCTATTCCAGTGTTGAATCTTTTGTCTTTCTTGCCGTCCATGAATCCAAAACATTCTTCTGTTTAACCACATTTCCGTAACTTTCGAATATTAAAACGTTCGCTTGCTGAATGTCCATGATATACTGCCATATGTCAGTATTGGTTCCACGTACATACAACATGACAGAGCATAACATAACATTCCAAAGAATCGTTGATGCTCCATGCACGCGCTGTTATTGATAGATTGGATGTAAATGTCGAAGCCCCAGTATCAGTCGGTCGTTGAATGAGGCGGTTGAAACTGACACATAGGTCATGACCTTCATTAAAACAAACTAGCAAGGGCAAGACCTTTTCAGTTGCTGCGCTCAGAAATGACAGAATTTTGTATTTTCTCATAAACAATGGATTCCACTGTGCATTCTAGAGAGCCCTTACAAAGTGTCAATGTGATCATTTTAATCTTTCATCTCAATGGTAGAGCGATCGCTTCTGATCTATCGGCAAAGGTGCTGGAATGGAAGCCTCGTAATGGCCTCGTCCAGTCTACCCATCGTAAATGGGTACCTGGCCTAATGTTGCAAAAAGATGTGTAACGAAGAAGGGAACGGGCTACCCCACATCATAAAATCTGCGGCTTAATGTAATGAAGTCTTAAACGTTTCATTTTCTCTCCCGGGGACGGCATGGTCTAGTGGTTAAGTAGCACGGCTCACAATTCGAAGGTGCTGGGTTCGATCCCCATCACATCACTAGCCGTTACTCCGGAGAAGCAAACCCATAGAAAAAAGCAGGAGGAAGCAGACCCTTACATAAAATGCATGCTGAAGTCGGATGCATTGGGCGGATAGGCGCAAAATAAAAACCACAGTGCAAAGCACGCCGCCTTGGGAATAGAGAAATAAGGCGAACGGTAATTAAACAAAATTTAACAAATGTTCCCTTCCCACACTACCCCCTCCACTACCCCCTTCCCACACTACCCCCTCCACTACCCCCCTCCACTACCCCCCTCCACTACCCATTTCCCACACTACCCCCCTCCACTACTCACTACGCTCACGCTGGCTATACTGTGTGGATTCTTTTCTTCTTCTGTTGTCGTCTCTCTTTCTACTTGGTAGCAGCCCAGTGTCGTGGTATGTATTTGTTATTCGCCTCTCTCGTGGCCCGAGTCACATTTTTCCCCATTGTACGGCAAGTCTCGTTTATGCTATCCACCGTTTTCTTGCTCTACCTCTCGCCATTCTGTCTTATGTTCTCCTGTAGAAGGTTGCATGAACAATGTGGCTAAACCAATTCATTTTATGTTGCTCGGTGTACTGTAGGCAGGGAATTGTTCCAACATTTTCCTGAATACTCATATTTATGATACTGTCTCTTCTTATATTGTAACCTTTCCTAGGCACCGCATTTCACATGTGGCTAACTTTTGTTCCTGGGCCTTATTCAATGTCCATGGATGGCACTAGTAGCATAGTTTTGGGATGAAGATACTATTTATCATCTGCTTATTTGCTTGGAGGTAAACCTTGGCGTGTCTTAGTAGTGGAGACAGCTGGTATATGACAGCGTTTGTCATCTGCACTCTTGCCTCTATCTATATGTCGAACTTCAGTAAAAACAGTTCCCAAATACTGAAATTCTTGTACCTGCTTTATTTTTATTTCATTCACATGAATTTCAAGTGGGGTGATCTTTCCACCTATATTCAATGCCTCTGTTTTTGATGTGTTGATATTCATATTGTACTTTTGACAGTTTAAGTAGAGTGAGTCAATATGTCGTTGAAGAGTTTGTTAAACTGTGGAAATACCTAGTTGGAAGATGACATGTTGTACTAACTAGGTTCTCGTTGTCCAGACGACCAGGTACATGTACTTGTACATATCATCGATTGTAAAGAAGAACGAGAAAAAAGAAGGAGAAGAAGAAAAAGAAAAAAATGGATTAAGAAAGACGAAGAATAAAGACGACAAAAAAGAAGAAGAAAAGATGGAAGATGAAGAAAAAGAAGACAAAGGAAAAAGAAGAAGAAAGAAAGAAAATTCCTTAACCACGAGATAGAGGGATTCAACAAGTAACAATATATGTGCGTTTTTTGTAAATAACAAAGTATTATAATTAGTTTCTGACACACCCTACTACGATACAGAAAAGAGTTATGGACTTGTACTACGTTGAGATAAACGAGTGAAAATTGACTGCACAATGTAGAGAAAAACTGACAAATGACGTCCCCTGGTGCTTATATCCCGTCAGCTTCACATGAGTAGCTGACTTTGCTAAAGTTAGGAAAGCAAGTTATCAAGAGGAATGAAACGCCGCTCCATTTTTAAAGAACTGGAGACTTAAAAAGGGGTTGTCATGTCTTTACCCTGAGTACGAAGGAGTAGGAGGAGAAAGTTTAAATTTGGTACACATGCTGCTCATTCAATGTGTACTGGACCATTCAAATTGTACTGGACCATTCAAATTGTACTGGACCATTCAAATTGTACTGGACCATTCAAATTGTACTGGACCATTGAAATTGTACTGGACCATTCAAATTGTACTGGACCATTCAAATTGTACTGGACTTGTCTGAAAATAAAGAAGAATGAATTTCACTCCTCGGCGCGTTAACCCGGTATGGTGCATGGCACAACACACCTTATTAACAGGATCTGCTACTCTAACGGTTTACCAGAACAATGGAGAAATCAGAGGTTAGAACTACGATACAATTCTTCATGTTGCAGGGACAAAATACACAGGGATATAGAACAAGTGTTTGAGGAATTCTGTCCTTCTTAAGCTTCTGTAAAAAACTGATGTAGACAGTTTAAGTGTGGTCGTTCCCATGTTGCTGATCTTCCCACATCAGGAAGACCATCCTCAGCGTGCAGCAATGAAAATTCTGCAAGAGTGAAGAAAATCATTGACCAGAATAAGAAAATGACAAATTGCAGAGATATCTAGGTCAGCAAAACTAAATGAAAGTACAGTTTTTAGACAGTGTATGACAGCATAGACAAACTTAGCAGAGATGGACAGACAAAGACCTTCAGATTCAGAACAGAGCACTGCAGACTTAAGACTCACCTCCACATAATAGGTACCGGTACTTAGAGACACCGCCACACGCGATTGCCGAGCATCAAAGCAAACAACAGAACATATCCTGGAGCACTGCCACCCAACCCCCTGATGCAGACCAAAGAGAGGCAATCTGGTCGGATGAGCGAACATGCCCGAAAAACAGAGGAAACCGGTGAAGACCGAAATGTAGTCCTCTTCGTGGTCCTCACCGGGTTAAAAGCATATCATCAGTTGATCGAAGAAGAAGAAGAAGAAAAAAATGACAAGGAACAAGAACAAGAAGAACAAGAAGAATAAGGAGACGTTACAATCGTTACTGTTTCTCGCGATACCTTACCAGACATTTCTAATAGGTTTTACATTTTTGTAGAGAACATCATTTCTTTTATGTCCATACATTCCATGGCACAATGAAAGTCTTTCATGCCGGTGTGCTTATAATTTGATAACTTTATCTGTACATTCTACTCTGTCTTTATCGTTCTCAGAGCAATGGAAGTAAATGATTGAAACAATCAATCGGGCGGATTTGATAAAGAAAAGAATAGGTTCACACTAACGCACTTTGTAAAGGGAACTAAAGAGAGTTGTGCGTAGGTCTAGCAATTTCATAATTAAAAATTAATTACTACTTAATCCACCATTAGTAGAGGGAATGTATAAGTTATGTTTTAGACTTCCTGTAACGATGCTATCTGCAATAGTCACCCAATGATTCTCATGGAACAAACAAAAAAAAGACAAGCTGACAGGAAGACTAACCGGGAAAGAGAATACAAGGGAAGGAGACAAGCCGGGAAGTAAACACCGCAGGGAAATAGACAATCAAGGAAGAAGATAAACAAGAAGAACTAATGAATAATAAAATACTCACCAGTTCTGTAGAAGTCTATGATAGAGTTAAACACCGCAGGGAAATAGACAATCAAGGAAGAAGATAAACAAGAAGAACTAATGAATAATAAAATACTCACCAGTTCTGTAGAAGTCTATGATAGAGTTAAACACCGCAGGGTGTCGGTCAAAAAAATATTCTTGCCTTCCTCCACCGTTATCCAAGTGAACTTCCGCTAAACGGGACAACCTTGAGCGAGGTATTGCCCTCAGCGTGGACACATGGGTCTCATGACGAACCCCGCCGACGTTTAGAAGGATTCGTTCATCGCCTCCATCCTCGACAATGTCGCCGTCGCTGGCGAATCTCTTGGGGGTGTTTTCGTATCCTGCCGCTGCTGAGCCCAGGTAACTGGACGTAGCCTGTCTCTTGACTCTGGCCTTCAAGTTGGGCGTTCCTCCCAGCCGGGGCCGTGTCAGGGGAACCCTATCTGACTGAGTCTCTGAAGCCGGTGTGCTCATTCTGGCTCAACCTCCACAAGGTCACTGGTAACTTTAGAAACCACCATGGGGACGAGAAAAGGTCAGGCAGTAACGAGGGAAGGTTGTGTACAAACTTAACACGAACATTCGATAGTCCAAATACCAGGGAAATTGAATATTCCAAGGCCAGAAACGATGGACAGATTTTAGCTTGATAGTCACATATTTCTCTCTGAATCTTCTCAAAGCAGTTCAGAAGTGAGTCCTTTATAGCGTTTAAAGCCACAAGAAATAGCCAAAATACGCGTGGGTTTGTATACAACTTGTTATTTAATTTTCTATGCGCGTAACCACACGAATCACTGAACCGACTGCTAAATAAAACACAGTAATTATCAGCTCTCGTGTTTAAGTTAGTCTTGTCTGGATTATTTGGCTGGCTCCCGCGTGCATGGTCACCTGATCTTGGCTTTAAGAAGCGGACCCACATCTTTCATGACGGAGTCATTCTTTGTTGGGACTGATGGCATCAATGTTCTTTGTTCTGGTGGCAGAAGGATCTTGCTGTCACAGGGACAAGCTTGAACCGTTTAATCAGAAGTAAAGAAGATCGATTTCGATTCAATGATTGAAACAATGATCATGTGTAAATGACGAGCACAGCTATGATCGCTTGGCAGTGTAACAATTTCTTCTGGTAAGATATTTACTCAGATCTTGTTCAATTGTTGCTAGTGGCAACCACGATTTCTAAAAGGAGGAAACAATTCTGTAAAAATGTGTAAAATATTGTATGCACATTTCATGGAGAAAACAATAATAATAACAATAATAAATATTACAAATAATAGTTAATATTAATAATAGTTGCCAATAGGAAACGAAGATGGCGACAGCGTTAGACTTGTGTATTCAGATGTGTCTGCATATGACTGTACACTCCGATCTGAGCGCGATAAACTCTACCGCACGTAATGGACATATGGGTAGTTTTTGTAACTGGGCCGCCCTGCACCGTGTCTTGAGGTGCAACTCCTTTTTCATGCTTTTCATGGATGGTTATCTGATCAGAGGTGCGAGCACCTTGTGTGATGTCAGTGCGACAGGCTGAGCGATTCGGAGCAAGCAGTTCTCAAGCAGCAACATCAATGGAGAAACTATTTAAAGAAACTGTTAGTGTGTCTTTGTATTGAATTTTCTGCCCTATATAGCTTGGTAGTAATATAGATAAAGTCGGAGATCCTGATAATGATATCAAATTCAGAATGCGAAATTCTGAAAGGGCTTCAACTGGTTTAGTGAATTTGTGGAAATCGAAAGAAATAAAGTTCGTCCCGAAAATATAGATCTTCAACTGTAATGTCAAGCCCGTCTTATTGTATGGCTCTGTGACGTGGGAAACAAAGAACAGTTCAACTTAAAGATAAGATATTTCATCTATGGATGCTTGCGGCAAATTGAGGGAAGAACATTTGATGATAAAGTCACTAATACATAACTGTGAGAAAGAACAGGATAGATGGCAGGGGGACTAGACGTAAAGAGAAGGCGTTAGCAATGGGCGGGACACATATTATGAAAACTAGCTTACAAGACAGTCACTGTTTTGGAATCCTCACAGCAAGAGAAGTAGAGGCAGACCTGAACATTCACAGAGAAGGGAAGTCGGAACATACCTAGGAGCGATGTGGATGCGCTGGAAATGATGGAAAGAAGACTTGCAACGCCTTTGTTAAGATACTTTCCTCCACAGGGCTTTGAGTGATTTTCATTTGAAGCATCTGTGGTGAATCATCAGCTATCACCACTGCTTAGGCATCCGAGCATTAGTTTGGCAAAGAAGCAACAGCTGATAAACTGTATATTTATGTCGACTTTGTACTATCAGTGCCAAACATGACCTCTGTTCAGGGCGCTTGAGAGCAGAATTTCGAGATGTGAAATGAAGTGTTTGAGGAAGGTCATTGGTGTTACCAGGAGAGACAGAATGCGGAACGACGACATTCGAAGTATGGTCGGCACTATCTCTTGTGTCGAATGCATTTCCAGGCCAAAAATAAGTTGGTTTGGTCATCTCATGAGAATATACCGTCATCTGATTGCTTAAACCGCTTGTAGATCTGGCTACAGAGTTGGCCTCATGACATGTGGATAGATGACAGAGTGACCGCGCAGCGACCCTGGCTCACATTGACCGACGCAACGAACTTGGCGCAGGACAGGCGACTTAAGCTACATTGACAGAACCTCTCAAACACGTGAAGGATCAATTAAGCGGTGTACATGTTGTCTTGTAAAGACATTTTGTAAAAGAAGGTACCACAAAGACACCCAATGGTAGAGCGTACAGCTGTGATTGCAAAGTCTTCATAAATGTGGGCCAAGTCGAAAGAAGGTACCACAAAGACACCCAATGGTAGAGCGTACAGTGTGATGACAGTCTTCATAAATGTGGGCCAAGTCGAAAGAAGGTACCACGAAGACACCCAATGGTAGAGCGTACAGATGTGATGGCAAAGTCTTCATACATGTGGGCCAAGTCGAGGTGGTCGCCATTTTATTAGTCTGAAGAAATACAGCCACGAAGAAATACTCACCTGAAAGGTACATGGTAAGCAAAGATTACAACATTCTAAAGATGTAATAACAAGTAACTGAAGAGGGTTTTGTATGTCGCTAGAAAACACTTTTATGAGAAACAATTTCTAACCATGAAAACCAATAAACGAATGTATGTGCTTCGATAAAGGCTTCCTGCAAGTGGGCCAGCTGCTGTGGGGAGACAATTAATTCGGATGTGAAAACATGGTAAAGGTATTCTCATAGTAGATACTGCTGTCGGAGATGAATGGTTAAATATGGTACTTCTTTATTCCAGGTTACAGCTATATATGTCTGGGTAGATATGCCACTCCTAGTTAACTTTCCTTCCCTAACAGTAAACCAGGTACCCGTTTACAACTGGATCGACTGGAGAGTGTCGATGACGGGAGTTGAATAGAGTTTCTTTTCGCAAAAAGTGATGTTAAATATGGTATAGTCTAGCTTACTTTCTCGGTGGAAATACGCACCGATTGACTCGGCAATAAAATGTGTAGAAACAGATCGCCCCAGGACTGGTATATGCGGATTTTTGTTTATAGCGAGATATTGCCGTAAGTCGATACAAGTCGGAGGTCGTGCACAGCAGGCGCTGCTCATCCGGAACGCCTGAACATATCGGGATCTTTGCGCTTAAGCCGATTTAACAATAGTTGCCTTTGCAAGCGAAAATGGCGACAGCATCAGACTTCTGCTACGATATGTAATCTCATATGACTGTAAAGTCCAACCCTGGCAGGGCATACTCTGCCGCACTTGGTACATACCTGTGAGAAGTCCGCCGTGAAGTCGGTTGCTATGCATACATTTCTTTCATGCGGCTCATTGCAGCTGCTCTTTGACATTGAGGATTCACTTTATGGGCGATGCTAGCTCGTCTCGTGAAACGGTTCTATGTAAGCATATACTAGGATGTGACATCCATTTTGAAGCTTTTCAAATACATTTTTAAGGAGTCTATATAGTGTTTCTTCTGTTCCCCGGTGAGCGTTCGCCTGTTCTGAGCTCCTGACAGAGCAGCTGCTAGTCTCGTCCGTTTTCTCATGGATTTTTGCAGGAGCACATGGCTGCTCAAGGTGTTCGGCTTGTTCTTTATGTCCACTTGTTGTCCTGCGTGTACCCTTCAGCGTCAGGTTCTGAACTGTACTTTGCACATGGAGATAATAATAATAATGTTTGCATAGGTATCTAAGGCCGTTGCGTCGAATGACCACTACCATGTCCAACTACGGAAGCTTGTTCATGCGTAGTGTGTCGACCGAAGTCACTACAGACTTTCCAGACGAAGCCTAGTACTCCGCTGCGCAGATAAGGGCAACGAGAAGTGTGTGTTTGACCAATGTTTGTGTCAGGCTTTCTTTGTCCGTGTTTGACTTCCTGTTTTTTCGTGTTCTGCCCCTCAGTCCTCTGGATTGTGTCCACCTTTGGGTCAGCGGGACACTTTTTGTGCTAAAGACACGAATTTCGGAGAGGTATTGTGTAACCTCTGGTGGAGGGGGGCAGGAGGAAGGCGCTTCAGTTCAAGTAGAAAAACCCTTGAGTAATTATAACCTGGGCTGAATTCTGGGGTGCAGTCAAGCGGAACGTTGAACGCCATAATGGACTGATTTCCCCAAAACAAGAACTAGCAAACAGCAGAAAACTACAAAAACAATGGAGCGAATCGAGAGCGCAATCAGTCAGGCGCGGCCATTGAAGCTGTACTGCTTTTCTGATATTCATTTTTGCGTGATCGGATCATGGCTTTGTATCTATTGTATCTGTATAGTATTGTTTTCTGGAGGATACTGTCTGGTGTTTGTCCCGTGGCTGAACCATTTGCTTTGCTGTCTCTTGATGAGGTCTAGCCCTGGTGTTGAACTTATTTGTCTCCTAATATCTTCGTTTCTGATTCTATCCATTCTTGCTACTCCAAACATTCTGCACATGCATTTCAGCTCTATTGTTACGATGTTTCTTTTATTTGTTTGTTTGTTAATGTCTAATTCTGGCACTAATAGCACAATTTGGGTAGGAATATTGTGTTGTACAGTGTTCTTTTTTTATCCATTGTCACGTGCTTACATTGCAATTTCTGGGAAATTTATCCAATGAAATGACTTGTTTTATTACATCCGTTTTGAATTTCAGTGTCGTCTTTGCAGTCTCCTGAGATTATGTTACCCAGGTACGTGAAATTGTTCACCTGTTTTACTTGTTGGTTTTGTATGTATATTGTTATTTCTATTTCTTTTCCTTTTTTGTAATCGTCATAACTTCGTCATACCTTTGACTAGTTAAGAATTTCAAAGTTATGTATCTAGTACTGCCACCGAATCCTGAGCAACCTTCATAGACTGTCTACGAGGAAACGATATATCCGTCTGGCATGTCTGATATACACTGCCCATGTTTCGCAGGCATGTATTTCGTTAGTGGCGACATCTGCTGATGTTGTCAGCACCTATCCATACCCTCTTTAGTCACATTTTACTTCCACCGAAAGAAGACATTTATCTTCGGGAAGGTTTTAAGGCTAACATCAGTGTCACTTGAAAAATACTGACCAAGGCCTCATTTCATGCTCTATATGCACATGTACACAAGCTGTGCTACAACAACCCGGTCAGCAAGGTGGGCATCACCACTGTTATCCTTCTAGTGAGTGTCTGGTAGGAAATCGTGCATTGCATTACAGCAAAGAGAATTCGGGTACACCTTCTTCAACATGCCGCAGGATGTACGCAGACTCACTACAAGTCGATTGATTACCAGAGACATTTCGCCAAAGGACCATTTAGTAAAGGCATGCAAAAATGATGGCATTTAAAAAAAAAAAACCACCTCTGTCAAATTGTTGTATTCTTCTTCGTCGATTGTTCTCCAGATTCCGCTACCAAGCCCCGAAGAGAGATTTGCAAGTAGCAAGTTGTAGTTTGGAGAACGGAATTGCGCTGTGTCTCTAGTTTACAGCTTGGCTGTGATATTTGCACCATTCGGGCCGACACATCCGACTTCAGCAGGCATTCTTAGGTTAACATGTTAGCCTTTTCTCTTCGATCTATACTCCTTAGCCAGTCTGCCCTGTTGAAGTCTGTTATCTAGGATCACCACGTGGAGGTGTAGAAGGATCTTGACAGCTCTTGGTCGCTGGCCCTGACACTAGCAGTCAGCTTAGTTAGCTGACCTTAACAGTTCAAGCACTGCTCTGCATCTTGATCAAGATGCGAGGTTGAGCTTCCGCTACTGGCACGTTTCAGTCCACCCAGATGTATAGGGGCTTCATTTGCAAATTGGTACCTGACCTGAAATTAGGGAAAGAAAGGTAACAAAGAAGGGGACAGAAAACTGGCTATTCCATTTTACACAAGCTGTAGCTTAGCACAAAGTAGTTTCTAACACTTCATCCCCGACGGCAGTGTCTACTATTGAACGTACATAAAAGAAGCTTCTAAAGATATGAAAATTGATGAACTATTGACAGACTAGTATTTGAATGAGGGGCATACCATTTGGACATCCACTTTAAACTTAAATATCCCCCTCCCATATCCAGTTGTCCACTCCCCCCCCCCCTTGTTTAGTTTTAGTAAAGGTTTCTCTGTCTCGACTCTACTGGCGAAGTTACGTCCCTTTTCATTCCAAACCACAGTCTTTTGGACGATATGAGGACGTATTGGTTAGTGTAATTGTGCACGCATGTATCTGTTTGTAATGTGGTCCATTATGGTACTTCTGCAGTACAGTGGTTTTGCAAATCCTTTCTGTACGTGGAGAAGTGGGTATATCGTGAAAGATTCCTGACATACCTACTCAAACTTACTTACTTACTTAGTCGCTCCTCTTCTACCGTGAGGTGTAGAGGTCCTACTCAAACTATGCACAAAGTAATTTCGAACCGGGTGTGTTGGGATTGTAAACTAATCTTGTGCTCGATTTACTCTCCTACACTACCTCTTTCTCCTTCCTCCTCTTCAACCCTATTCTGTAAATCTTTTATGTACAACAGTAGCAGCTCCATTTGCCTGGCCTATCGTAGCAGATTGTGTAAGGGGTCTGCATTAACCATAATCTCACTTCACACAAATTAACTACGACACTAATTGAAAAAAAAACACACAACAATGGAACTTTATTTCTACGTGTTCACAACTAACTCCCCAATCTTTACTCAGAACAAAACCTGTCTGGCTGTAAGAAATTATGAACTAAACTAAACTACAAGAAACTTCAGTACTAACTACAACTTTACATGATAGACGAAAAGTTACTTGATAGACGAACCGTTACTTGATAGACGAACCGTAACTTGATAGACAAACCGTTACTTGATAGACGAACCGTTACTTGATAGACGAACCGTTATGTGGATTGCCACAAAATGGAAGATTCGTGTTGGTTTTGCAGCCCTTGTGATTTCGTCCGTGGTTCTATTCTCCTCGTCGACGGTTGCTTGTAGTGATCGTTGAAGCGCTGGATCGCTGTGCTAGTCAAACATCTCTCTAGTTAGACGCTGGATCGCTGTGCTAGTCAAATATCTGTCTAGTTAGACCCTGGAACGCTGTGTTAGTCAAATATCTCTCTAGTTAGACGTTGGATCGCTGTGCTAGTCAAATATCTCTCTAATCAGACGCTGGATCGCTGTGCTAGTCAAATATCTCTCTAGTTAGACGCTGGATTCTTGAGATAATTCTGCTAAGACGCTGATTCTTGAGATAATTCTATTAGAAGCTGGATTCTCAGCAGCGATGCGAATAATAGTATCTAAGATGTCTCACTCGTGCGTGTTCCTCGTGACGCACTACTGTATCTATTTCTAACACTTGCTATGCAAAACATCAATTTCATTACTATTTTCCTCTCCTTGATGTGCTGCTGAACATCTGGACTCTCGTTGTGAAAGATTGTCTGTCAAAACCCCTCTGTCTCTCTCTCTCTCTCTCTCTCTCTGGGCTCCAAAAATATATGTTTTCTTATCACCGTTACCAAAACGTTCATGTTCTTCTAGTTGCTCGCTGCCGACTAATGTCGACTTGTTCTCTCGCCGGCTCACGCGCAAATTATTCTGTCCTTTTGTCTCTCTGCTATCTCGCACCCAAATGAATCTGTCATTTTGTCTCTCAGCTATCTCGCACCCGAATGCTTCTGATTTTGGTTCTCCTTGCTATCTATGTCCGCGGCTTTTTCCAGATCTCGTATCTATTTTTTTTATCCCAGAGATTTAAGAAAAGCCAGTTAATAGCATGTCTGGTCTCAGTCGTCACTACTGATCATGCTGTAATGGGCGTCTAGGTGCTATGCAAGGTTACGATGTTTTAACATCTGCGTAGCTTAGAAACCAACGCTATGCATTCCAAGCATTCCTAAATCCAGATTTGAGTACACCTGTACTGGCCAGCCTTGTTAGTTTAACTCAAAAAGAAACAATGAATGGCTACCGACTATCCATACTCTACTCCCACCCTTTCGAACTTTAATAAAACATGTCTAAAATCTTATCCCTAATAAATATGCACAGCCAAGATCTGTTACACAACCCCCAAGAATAAATAACTAGATTCACTAAGAAAACCGGGACCATCAACTGCGCACCTTCTTCGCGATTCTCCCGTCAAAGTGTGTATGGTTATACTATTGAGTTTTATGTTCAGCGTGCGACCAATCCATCTGCGCTTATCCCTCTTATCTAGAGCTGAATGTGTTGTTTTTGAATCCTTTGTACCACGCCTGTGTTTATTATAACTTCTGCAAATCCGTTTCGAAACATGCGACGGAGACACCTGCAGGAAAAGATTGGTTTGCATGATTTAAAACACATGTCCAACTGAAACTCTCCATTCTACCAAGTTACAAATGGTTACCTGACTTACTATTAGGAGAGGTAATCTAGGAAAAATAGTACGGATCAACCCGCGTAAATGAAGGAAGACTAACGTCTGGTTTCAGGCAAAACATACTGGCCAAGACACTCCCCTTGGCTTCCTCTAAGCCCTTCCTGTAAACGGTTTCAGGTTTCATAGCAGCCTGGATAACAATGTGAGGGATCGACGTGATCCCTGTAGTAGTGAGCGACACGCAGATGAAGCAAAGCATAGCACAACCGTCTAGAGGACCCCGGCCCACCTTCATTAGCACGCTCGGCATGTAATAAGAGATACTGCAACCCGCCACTTAACGTCCTTTTCAGGGCGCACAAAAGAGTAAACCTTCTTCTTGCGGGCATTCGAAACAACAACATCAGACGTAAAAGATAAGAAGTTTTCAACACTTTATTCCCGACGGCAATATCAGATACAAAACTAAATTTACAATATACTTACATATAATGCCAAGCGTATGAGAAACGAATGTAGCTAACGACAATCGGACTGTGCTGGTCTCCACACGCCCACACGATGTACAATCATTAATTTAGTTTGATAACTTTAAAGACAAACGAGAAAATACAGAAAAAGGTATCTAAATTAGAGTAGAAAAGGTTAG
The DNA here is from genome assembly GCA_036924085.1 of Ariolimax columbianus. Classification (NCBI taxonomy): domain Eukaryota; kingdom Metazoa; phylum Mollusca; class Gastropoda; order Stylommatophora; family Arionidae; genus Ariolimax; species Ariolimax columbianus. The sequence continues at coordinate 19,937,892 of JAVGWX010000008.1, forward strand.
AGGAGCTTTCATTGCATTGGGTGGTTTATGGAAATCACCAACAATTTATTTCTACACAAAAAAAATAAATCAATCTTTGTCACAGTGTAAATTCCGCGCTTTTGTATGGGCCGAAACGTGTAGAATCAATCAAATCAAGTACAGTCTCCACAAGAAGATGGCTGTGTAGTGCCTCCAATATCCTATCTCTTGTCTTGACGGTATACTCTGCCAGATTGGCATTAGTCCATATTTTTATGTTGGTCTCTTATTTATAGCGCTGCCCCCCTCCCCTCAGTATTGTTTTTAAAAAAGTATCGTGTCTTATGATATGACCAAAATATTTGACTTGCCTAATTGTAATGTCTATCAAAAGCTCTCTACCAACGATTACTCGCATACTCTCATCAGGGCATAGCTGCTTGTTTGTTTCTCATTCTATGAAATGTGACACATTCTTCTGTATAGCATTTCGAGAGCCTCTATTTTGTTTTCCCACCTGTTTTTCATAGTCCGTGTTCCTACATCGTATACTAATGTTGAACACTTAACGAGTCTCATAGTCCGTGTTTCTACATCAGATACTAATGTTGAACACCTAACGAGTCTCATAGTCCGTGTTCCTACATCAGATACTAATGTTGAACACTTAACGAGTCTCATAGTCCGTGTTTCTACATCAGATACTAATGTTGAACACTTAACGAGTCTCATAGTCCGTGTTTCTACATCAGATACTAATGTTGAACACTTAACGAGTCTCATAGTCCGTGTTTCTACATCAGATACTAATGTTGAACACCTAACGAGTCTCATAGTCCGTGTTCCTACATCAGATACTAATGTTGAACACTTAACGAGTCTCATAGTCCGTGTTCCTACATCAGATACTAATGTTGAACACTTAACGAGTCTCATAGTCCGTGTTACTATATTAGATACTAATGTTGAACACTTAGCGAGTCTCATAGTCCGTGTTCCTACATCAGATACTAATGTTGAACACTTAGCGAGTCTCATAGTCCGTGTTCCTACATCAGATACTAATGTTGAACACTTAACGAGTCTCATAGTCCGTGTTCCTACATCAGATACTAATGTTGAACACTTAACGAGTCTCATAGTCCGTGTTCCTACATCAGATACTAATGTTGAACACTTAGCGAGTCTCATAGTCCGTGTTCCTACATCAGATACTAATGTTGAACACTTCTTCTTCTTCTTCTGCGTACACAGTCAGACAGTAACCATTATTTTCTCGAAAAAAGCGGCGGTCATCCTGAGACTCTCGCCACAACCATAGAGCTTGTCTTGCAGTTCCACTGGCAATGGCCACATCTGCTCTCTCTGATCCTCGTATGTCGGGCAGTTCTGCAGCAGATGTTCAGTGGTCATTTTACCAGTACCGCAAGGGCATTCGTCGGTACACCCTATCTTCAATTTGTTGAAAAGGTGTTACCTCAGTCTGTTGTGGCCAGTGCGAAGTCTTCTTCTTCTTCTTCTGCGTACACAGTCAGACAGTAACCATTATTTTCTCGAAAAAAGCGGCGGTCATCCTGAGACTCTCGCCACAACCATAGAGCTTGTCTTGCAGTTCCACTGGCAATGGCCACATCTGCTCTCTCTGATCCTCGTATGTCGGGCAGTTCTGCAGCAGATGTTCAGTGGTCATTTTACCAGTACCGCAAGGGCATTCGTCGGTACACCCTATCTTCAATTTGTTGAAAAGGTGGTACCTCAGTCTGTTGTGGCCAGTGCGAAGTCTGAAGACAACGACCTGCTCTCTTCGGTTCAACTGGTAATAGGCATCGTTTTTGGTGTAACCAGTATGTTCGGTTTCCCATTTGGACATGTACCTGGCTTTGATAAGCCGTTTTGACTCTTCGTACGTCATACTGGTATCTATTTGTGGTAGCCTTGCACCTTCTTTTGCCAGTCTGTCTGCCTCCTCGTTGCCTTGGATGTTGCAGTGTGACGGAACCCACTGTACCACTACCCTTTTTGGTGCGGACTGCTGGCACAGTTTGCAGAGTGCTGCTCTTAAGCTCAGTGTTTTTCTGGCTTTTTAGCGCTGTGACTACTTCGAGAGCATCTGTCAGCAGGACTATATGGCTCTCATTTTCACTGTGTGTTACCATTTCTTCCACTGCCGCCCTCAGTGCCTCTGCCTCTGCTCTGAAATTGCTTGTGTACTTACCAGTAGCGAATGACAGTGTTATTTTTCTGCCATTTGGTAGGTTCAGGAATGCTCCTGCCCCTCCGTTCTGTGTAGTGTTTGTTACAGAACCGTCGGTGTATGCATGGGTCCAGTCCATGCTTGGGTAGCTTTTCGTTATGAAGCTTAGGGTAGTGTCTCTCCTTTCTATTTCACTCTGGCAGTTTTTGTTTGCAATACCTGGTATATTTTCTACCACCTCTGGAAATATATCCTGCCTCCAAGTAGGTTTTCGTACAGTAGTGATGGGTTTTGGTGTTGTTAGTGCGTTTATGGGATCTTCGTGCATCTTTGCTTTGGCTATTTCTGCAAAGTTTCTCCGCTTTAGTTTCCCATTTCCCAAATTGTTTATAGTCTCTGGTACATTGGATGGTCCGTCAGTCTTCGGAGTTTCTCTGACTGCAGCTGGGCTCTGCAGTCTCTTCTATCGGTCATGGATTGCAGTTTTGTAATCTTTTCAAGTTCTACAATTGGCGTTGACTTCATGCCACCTGTTATAATTCTCATGGCTTGATTTTGAAGTTTGTTAACTTTATCGAAGTTCGCCTTCGCTGCTGTTGTCCATGCCGCGATGCCATACTCGAGAACTGGTCTCACTCTTCCAGTGTACAGTTTCTTTAGTATGCCTTCGTCTGCTCCCCAGCTTGTGCCAGCAAGTTTCCTCATGATCGCCATTCTTTCTCTGGCTTTCATTCGGTTTCTCTCAATCTGACTTTTCCATGTCATGCGCCGATCAAATGTGACTCCCAGATAGGTTGGGTTGTCGTTTGGCTGCAGGATTTTGCCATTTAGGCTTAATTTGGTACTTTGGGGTTTTAATGAGAGCGAGAATATTGTGCACGTGGTTTTCTTCTCGTTTATTTTGACCTGTTGAACACTTAACGAGTCTCATAGTCCGTGTTACTATATTAGATACTAATTTTGAACACTTAACGAGTCTCATAGTCCGTGTTTCTACATCAGATACTAATGTTGAACACCTAACGAGTCTCATAGTCCGTGTTCCTACATCAAATACTAATGTTGAACACTTAACGAGTCTCATAGTCCGTGTTACTATATTAGATACTAATGTTGAACACTTAACGAGTCTCATAGTCCGTGTTCCTACATCAGATACTAATGTTGAACACTTAACGAGTCTCATAGTCCGTGTTACTATATTAGATACTAATGTTGAACACTTAACGAGTCTCATAGTCCGTGTTCCTACATCAGATACTAATGTTTAACACTTAACGAGTCTCATAGTCCGTGTTACTATATTAGATACTAATGTTGAACACTTAGCGAGTCTCATAGTCCGTGTTTCTACATCAGATACTAATGTTGAACACTTAACGAGTCGCATAGTCCGTGTTACTATATTAGATACTAATGTTGAACACTTAGCGAGTCTCATAGTCCATGTTACTATATTAGATACTAATGTTGAACACTTAACGAGTCTCATAGTCCGTGTTACTACATTAGATACTAATGTTGAACACTTAACGAGTCTCATAGTCCGTGTTACTACATCATATAATAATGTTGAACACTTAACAAGTCTCATAGTCCGTGTTACTATATTAGATACTAATGTTGAACACTTAACGAGTCTCATAGTCCGTGTTACTACATCAGATACTAATGTTTAACACTTAACGAGTCTCATTGTTAATGTGGCAGTTATGTGTCTGTATGTCAACATATTTCTCAATATACACTGCTGACCATTTCTATTCTCTTCTTCACTTTCTTCTAACATTTATCATCACTTGTAATTGTATATAAGTGTAACATAAACTTTGAGAGAAGTACATAATTTTACTTTGAGAGAGATTGAAATTGCATAATATGATCAGTAATGTGGTACAGTTGTAAAAAACCACACTTTTTTTAAATAGAAGACAACGTGTGGAGAAGGCGGTGATGATGGATTGGAAATGCATTAAGAAAACCGGCTGATAGTATTACAAAACTGTTCTGAAATCCTCAAGACAGGAAAAGTAGAACCAAAACCAAAGCACAAGTGGAAGCGATAATTTGAAACAAACATTAAAAAACAGGAAAGACGGAGACAGAATTGTAATGACACATAACATGGGGATTTGGGGTGGATCTGTGCTCTGTGGGGAGATAAAAAGATGTCATTTTATCTGACATATGCAGGGAGAGGTCTTGAATAAACAGATGGAGGACCTTGATTTTGTGGATGACATATCCCTTCTATCCCACAGGCAAAGCCAAATGCAAATGAAAATGGATAAACTGGATTAAACCACCAAACGGGGAGGGCGTGGGCTAGTGGTTCAGTGACATGGCTCACAACACAGAGGTGCTGGGTTCGATCCCCATCACAGCACCGGCCGTTACCCCGGGGAAGCAAACCCTTAGAAAATGCAGGAGGAAGCAGATCCTTACATAACATGCATGCTGAAGTCGGATGCACTGGGCCAACAGGCGCAAAATAAAAACCACAGTGCAACGCACACCGTCTTGAGGAATAGATAAATAAGGCGAACGAAAAATTAAAAAAACCCACCAAACAAGTCGGTTTGAAGATCCATGAGAAAGAGACAAAAATTCTTAGGATAAATGCAGCAAATACAGAACCAATCAGACTGAGAGGAACGCCACTGGAAGAGGTAGAGGTATTTACATACCTAGGAAGTATCATCAACAAGGAAGGAGGGACAGACGAGGATATAGAAACAAGGATACAAACAGTATTAAAAAGCAAGAGTTGCTTTCGGAATGTTGAAACTCATATGGGAATAAGATGGAAAACAAAAATAACGATTTTCAGTTCAAATGTGAAGCCAATTCTGCCGTATGGAGCGGAAACCTGAAGGATGACTAAAGGCATTGACATGACTCCAGAGGGTTTTGTCAACAGATGCCTGAGAAAGATTCTTGGTATAAAATGGTTTGACAAAGTTACAAACGGCAGTCTGTGGGAGAGAGCGGGACAAGGTAAATTAGAATAGGAAATCTTAGGAAGAAAGTGGAGATGGATGGGTCATACATTAACAAAACCCCAGGCCAGTATCAACAGACAATCCCTGTCATGGAACCCTTAGAGAAGGAGAAACATAGGCATACCAAGGAGTACACGGAGACAAGATCTGAAGGCAGAAATCAAGAAAACATGAAAAAGCTGGAAGGAAGTTGGAAAAATTACACAGGACAGAGCTGTTTGACGAGGGTTTGTTGATTGCTTATGCACCTCTGGGTGATAGAAAGCGAAAGATATGTGGGTAGATCAGACAAACTTCTGGTCACGTAAAACATACTGCTCAGACATGTTAGTAAGGATCAGGCAGAACATACTAATCAGGCACATTTGCTATGGTCAGGGAAAACATACTGGCCAAGACCACCACCTCGACTTCCTCGTAGTCCTCCGTTGAAACGAGATGTTGTTCTTGGTAACCTGGCTAACACGGTGGAGATCAACGTAATTCCCGAAGTAATGAGCGATACTTAGATGAAGGCTAGAAGAGCCACTGTAACCCACCACAAAGAAAATCGTCAAGAGTACCTAACTCAAGTACAGCTGGTATTAATAACAACAACATATATATATATATACATATATATATATATATATATATATATATATATATATATATATATATATATAAGTATAATATGTCTTGTAATATTTTGTTTTAATATTTATTTTGTATATCTGGTTACTGAACCTTTTGGTTTACTGTTCATCTTTCAAGTTTTTGAAATTAAATTGCGTTTTATTTGTTGTCCATAAACTCATGTTTTAACAGGTTGCATTTTAGTACCACTTGATTCAACCCTTATCGGGGTTTAATCCCAAGCCAGCTGCCACATCATCAAGTTGTTGAAATTGCCATGTTAGAACCAAAACGACTAAGTCTGTGATTGAAAGTGAAGCGTGGCTCGCAAAATGAGACCAAACGAGGGGCAATCTAACAACACTATTATGGTAAGGTGGCAGCCTCAAGTACCAGGTGTCGCGGGTTTAAATCAGGGTAAAAGTTCCTCTGATAGCTGGGAAGTGAGATCGGACTCTTCCCCCCCCCCCCCCCCCAACCCCTCCCCGCGAGTGTTGAGCACGTTAAAAATACCTTGGCAGTTATCAGTCGAAAAGAGCAGGCTCTGTCGCTGTACGGACAAACATTATAGTGGAAAATCTACCTAAATGAGTTATATCTTCCCCCCCCCCCCCCAGTCCTAGTAAGCCGCAGGAAGTTGTCAAATATCTACTATATCAAGCCAAAGCCTTCAGTTATCTGGAAAACAGACATTAACATGCCTGTTTGAATACCATGAGTCCAAGGATTCCAAGCAGCGAGAACTTTGTCCAGGTCCCTGTGGAACTTAGGTCTTTAACATATGCGCTCAGTGTTATCTAGTGTTTAAAAGCTCATATCTATTTACGTTTTTGTGGTCTGAGATGGGGTAATCAGCCCATTGCCCAACATTAATTAGTCGCCTAGTAGGTTACAGTTGTACTATTCCGTACGCCTTGTCCCTGAAACATTCAGAAGAAGATCTCAGATGGCGAAAGCGTATTTCTGTTGTCCTTTCTGGCCAGACACTTCTTCTGTTCTTTGTTCATTAGTCGCACACAGAAAGAGAGACATAAGTGGGCAGAGAGAAAGAGAGAGAGAGACAGAGTTACAGAGAGAAGATGCACAGTGTGAGTGAGTTTGAAAGAGTGACACGGAGAGAAACATTGAGAGAGAGAGACTCGTATAGAGACAAATATTGAGACAATTGTACATAATGTGAGTGACAGAGAGAGAGAGAGAGAGAGAGAGAGAGAGAGAGAAAGAGCGGGAGAAAGAAACATAGCGTTAGAGACTCGTATAGAGAGAGAGAGAGCGGGAGAAAGATACATAGCGTTAGAGACTCGTATAGAGAGAGAGAGAGCGGGAGAAAGATACATAGCGTTAGAGACTCGTATAGAGGGAGAGAGAGAGAGAGAGAGAGAGAGAGCGGGAGAAAGAAACATAGCGTTAGAGACTCGTATAGAGAGAGAGTGAGAGAGAGAGAGAGAGTGAGAGAGAGAGAGAGAGCGGGAGAAAGAATCATAGCGTTAGAGACTCGTATAGAGAGAGAGAGAGAGAGAGAGAGAGAGAGAGAGAGAAAGAGATAAGCTTAGAGAAAGAGAGAGAATAGACACACATGAGTGAGAGAAACAGTGAGAGACACACGAAGAAAGTGAGGGAGTGAGAGTGAGACACATAGCGAATCATTGAGAGAGAGAGTGGGGGGGGGGGGGGAGAGGCTGAAACAAAGAGGGAGACAAAGAGTATTAGAGAGTGAGGAATAAGAAAGAAAGTGAGACAAAGACATAAAGGCACAAGGGGAGAGACTCATAGAGAGCGCGAGAGATAGAGAGACATGGTGAGTGACCTGGAGAGATAGCACAAGCGAAAGAGAGATAGAGAAAGGTATAGAGAGAGAGAAATAGAAAAGAGTGTTAGTGAGAGAGAGAGAGACATGCATTCAGAGAATGGGAGATAGGGAGAGTGTGTGAAAGAGAGACATGGAGAGTGTTAGAGAAAATGATAAAGTGACATTTTGATAGTGGGAGAGAGTGAATGTGAAAGAGAGACATAGAGAGAGTTAGAGAGATACAGCCATTCGATGAGATAGTGAATATCAAGTAGAGACATAGAGAAAGAATGTGAGAAAATGAGAGAGATATATCGAGAATAGCAGAGAGTGTGAATGGGAAAGAAAGATACACAGAGAAAGGGATATAAATATGAGATAGACGTATATATATGTAGGGTGACAGAGAATGAGAGAGTTTCACATAGGGGGTACAGAGAGAGTTTCACATAGAGAGTGCGTAAGAGAGATGTAGAGAGGGTGAGAGAGAATGAGAGAGTTTCACATAGGGGGTACAGAGAGAGTTTCACATAGAGAGTGCGTAAGAGAGATGTAGAGAGGGTGAGAGAGAATGAGAGAGTTTCACATAGGGGGTACAGAGAGAGTTTCACATAGAGAGTGCGTAAGAGAGATGTAGAGAGGGTGAGAGAGAATGAGAGAGTTTCACATAGGGGGTACAGAGAGAGTTTCACATAGAGAGTGCGTAAGAGAGATGTAGAGAGGGGGAGAGAGAATGAGAGAGTTTCACATAGGGGGTACAGAAAGAGTTTCACATAGAGAGTGGGTAAGAGAGATGTAGAGAGGGTGAGAGAGAATGAGAGAGTTTCACATAGGGCGTACAGAGAGAGTTTCACATAGAGAGTGCGTAAGAGAGATGTAGAGAGGGTGAGAGAGAAAGAGAGAGTTTCACATAGGGGGTACAGAGAGAGTTTCACATAGAGAGTGCGTAAGAGAGATGTAGAGAGGGTGAGAGAGAATGAGAGAGTTTCACATAGGGGGTACAGAGAGAGTTTCACATAGAGAGTGCGTAAGAGAGATGTAGAGAGGGTGAGAGAGAATGAGAGAGTTTCACATAGGGGGTACAGAGAGAGTTTCACATAGAGAGTGCGTAAGAGAGATGTAGAGAGGGTGAGAGAGAATGAGAGAGTTTCACATAGGGGGTACAGAGAGAGTTTCACATAGAGAGTGCGTAAGAGAGATGTAGAGAGGGTGAGAGAGAATGAGAGAGTTTCACATAGGGGGTACAGAGAGAGTTTCACATAGAGAGTGCGTAAGAGAGATGTAGAGAGGGTGAGAGAGAATGAGAGAGTTTCACATAGGGGGTACAGAGAGAGTTTCACATAGAGAGTGCGTAAGAGAGATGTAGAGAGGGTGAGAGAGAATGAGAGAGTTTCACATAGGGGGTACAGAGAGAGTTTCACATAGAGAGTGCGTAAGAGAGATGTAGAGAGGGTGAGAGAGAATGAGAGAGTTTCACATAGGGGGTACAGAGAGAGTTTCACATAGAGAGTGCGTAAGAGAGATGTAGAGAGGGTGTGAGAGAATGAGAGAGACACATACATAGGATGAGAGACTGAGGAGAGACATATAGAGAGTGTGAGAGTGGTATTTAGAGAGTTAAGAGATAGTGAAAGAGAAACACACAGTGTGAGAGAAGCATTCAGGTAAGATTATAGAGAATGAGAAAAATAGAGACCTTGAGAGGGACAGAGCCATATAGAGAGTATGAAAGGGTGTGATGCATAGATATATATATATTCAAAGAGATGTAAAAAGTCAGAGTGAGGCACACACACACACACACACAGAGAGAGAGAGAGAGAGAAAGAGAGAGTTGGAAAGAGAGAGACTTAAGAAGCGGTTGAGAGTGAGTAAGAAACATATAGAGAATGTGAGAGAGGGAGAGAGTGCATGTCTGAAAAAAGGGCTAAACTTAAAGTCAAAAACACAACAGGGCTAAACTTAAAGTCAACAACACAACAGGGCTAAACTTAAAGTCAACAGCACAACGGGGCTAAACTTAAAGTCAAAAACACAACAGGGCTAAACTTAAAGTCAAAAACACAACAGGGCTAAACTTAAAGTCAACAACACAACAGGGCTAAACTTAAAGTCAACAGCACAACGGGGCTAAACTTAAAGTCAAAAACACAACAGGGCTAAACTTAAAGTCAAAAACACAACAGGGCTAAACTTAAAGTCAAAAACACAACAGGGCTAAACTTAAAGTCAAAAACACAACAGGGCTAAACTTAAAGTCAAAAACACAACAGGGCTAAACTTAAAGTCAAAAACACAACAGGGCTAAAATTAAAGTCAACAGCACAACAGGGCTATAATTAAAGTCAACAGCACAACAGAGCTAAAATTAAAGTCAAAAACACAACAGGGCTAAAATTAAAGTCAAAAACACAACAGAAATAAAATGGTACTTCTCCGATGAATATTCAACGCAAGTGTCAAGTCGGTGCTGCCGTATGGAGCGGAAACATGGAGAACGACCAAGATCATACAACAACGACTCCAGTCTTTCTTAAACAGATACCTACGACGGATAATGGGCATAAAGTGACAGGACATGGCGAGGAATGAAGACTTGTGGGAAAGGAGCCAACAACATCCATTGGAACAACAAATTAAGCGAAGAAAATGAGGCTGGGTAGGACATACGCTGCGGAAGATCCAGTCTAACATAGCCAGACAGGCTCTTACATGGAATCCTCAGGAGAAAAGGGATAGGGAGGTAGACCCAACAATACGTGGAGATGAGAATGTGAGAATAAGCTAAAATTAAAAAAATATACACCTGGAGAGAGGACGAAAGAGCAGTAAAGGCCCCTGCACGCTGGCGAGATGTTATCGATGGCCTTTGCACTAAGAGGAGCGACGCGCTTTGATTTATTTGATTGACTTGGTCGGGGCATGTTTAGTGTACACTTAATGCCGAGGCGCAGTGTTTCAGCAACAGCGGGAACGTTCTACGTTCGTTTCTCTCATTGGAGCTTTTATTTATTTAGTACTCTCATCTCATCTCATTTCTCACATCACTATCCCTAAAGCAGCGGACAACGAGGTAATGGAGGCGGGGCAAAATTGAATAGAGGTCACACCAAAAGAGCTTTTTTTTCTAGAGAACATTCACATTCTAGTGGCCAGGTGGATAATGTGGGCTGCCAGGCACAGGGGCTAAGTCGAAAAATGAGACACAATAACTATATATTTCGCACTCTTGTAAAAAAAGTTGTTAGTTACAGTTAAAAAATAACTGCCTCTCGTAATCTAACCCAAACGCAAACCCTAAAGACCTTAACTAAAAATGTTGTCTCGTCACCTCACCTCGCCTCGTCACCGCCTCGTCCCCTCCAAACCTCATCTCACATCACCCTACCTTTCTGTCGGTATTTCTGACCGTTCGCTCGCCCATCCGTCCAAATCCAATCCACCCCCCCCCCACCACCACCCACACACACACCCGTCCGTCCCCATCCATCCATCCATCTATCTATCTATCTATCTATCTATCTATCTATCTATCTATCTATCTATCTATCTATCTATCTATCTATCCATCTATCTATCTATCTATCTATCTATCTAAAAATAGCTCTGCTATATTTCTTCTCTGTTTCAACAACTCTGGTCTGTTTCAATAACTCTTCAACAACGCTGGCCTGTTTCAACAACTTTGGTCTGTTCCAACAACTAAACTATTTCACCAACTAATCTATTCCAACAATTAACCTATTTCAACAATTTACCTATTTCAACAACTAACCTATTCCAACAACTAACCTATTTCAACAACTAGTATGTTTCAACAAATGAACAGGATGACCAGGTCAGTGTTCATTTCAATATACCATGATAACATTTTGTTAGATACAGCCATCTCATACAAGATGGCGACGAAGCCGCAGTGAATGAACTAAGAGAAGCCAACGTCATACTTGGCTGATTACGCAAGGTCAGCGAATCAGAAACCATTAAGACCCTATTCCGCCCCCAAGTCTCCTCCGTCCACCCTCCACCCCTGAAACAAACTGCGCCCTTTACAGAACGAACGTAGCAGAAGAAGAATTAGAAAAAAAAGAAGATGGTGATGTGAAGTGCGCGACGTTCGTTGGTTGGTTATTGATCCAGCAGCCGGTCAGCTCCTGCCCTTTGGCGCAAAGTCAAATAGTGGTAAATGTAAGTGTAAACGAGCTGTTGTTTTGTTCAGCACAAGTGTTCCATTTGTCTGGTCTAGGAGGAAGACGCTCTTTCCTAAAACCGTCTCGCGCCATGCATTCAAAAAGATGGTGCTCAACAGTTTTATAGAGATGTGTAAGCAGCCGGCACTCTGGAGTATGTTCTGGTGCGATTGTGTTAAGTGACTGCCAAGCTCGAATGTGCGAAGCGCAGTCTAAAAAATATGCTTTGATCTCTTTTTGTTCAGGTTCCCTTGGGAACCGGGAGGGCCACACGTCTGCAGCCCTCACTCTAGTATTCCCCACATCCGGGCTATTCAGCCAAGCCTCTTTGTTCGCAGCAGCCTTCAGTCACAATGTCCTTCGGGCTGTTGTAATGTATCGCCGTTCTTGGCTTGATCCCTTCTTATCCAGTATGTCTGTCTTGTCATTGCCACTTACATCGGAGAAACCAGGGACTACTGCACAGCCACTCTAATGCCATCGGATGTGATAAGTTGGTTGGCATTTGGGAATATTTGGGAAAGCTTAGGCTTACAATGGCCGTCATCTTCCAGAGCTTGAAGGGCAGATGAGTATGTAAAAACGCTTTGAACATTTGATGAGGAGGTATAAAATATTCATAGAGTAGCACAGTCACATGCTGTTATTTGTGCTTCCTAGTTTGAACATATCTCACTACGGGCATCAAACAGTTCATCAGATGTTCTGTCTGGATACTCCGTATGTAGACGCCATATCCCCCTTAAAAGGCACATCGATCAGTATGGTAGGTGTCAATTGTTCTCGGTGATGTTCTCTTAAGATTTGCCGGATCAGAACTTCTTCTTGCGACGTAAACATTGTATGTTGTTACATCTAGACGTCACATATAAAGTATGCGAAAGTGACATCTTCTGTTATTCAAAGTGATTCCGAAATCTTTTCACATAAAGAATACGTGTTCTTCTTCATGTTTCTACTAATCTTTCTATCACTCCCTTGTTACAATACAACAGCGTTCTAATCTAGTAAGCAGAATGATTTATGCACGCAATTCTTTAGACAAATGCAATTTAGAAATGCAAATAAAAATATAAAAGCATTTTCCGTTCCAGCATGATGTAAATGGCGAATAAAGAGGGTTGTGCATGGTGCATTCAACTAACCATATACAAATAATTGTTATTGAAACTGCATTGGGGGACGGCGTCGGTTAGTGGTGACGTGACACGGCTCAAAACTCGAAGGTGCAGGGTTCGCTTCCCAATCACAGCACCGGCCGTTACCCCGGGGAAGCAAACCCTTAGAAATTGTAGGAGGAAGCAGACACTTACACAAAATGCAAGCCGGTCGGATCAACTGGGCCGATATGAGCAAAATATAAACATAGTGCAACGCACACTGCCTTGGGGAAAAGAGAAATAAGGCGAACGCAAAACAAACTGCATTGAATGGATTCAGGATTACCAAACAGCCGGCTAGGATTGTTATTTACTGTTGATTGTTCTTGTTGTTTGTTTTTGTTGCTTGTTGTTGTTGAGTAACTTTCCTATTTGTATTCGTCTGGAAAAGGGTGTTAAGTGGCGAGTTGTAGTGGCAATGAATAACCTAAGATATTCGAATGATACAGTTTTCAATGGCAAAAAGTGGTCACGAATTACAGGAGCTTGTGACAACAATATATAAAATAAGTCAAATGTTTGGATTAGACATAAACATATAGAAAACAAGGACTACACTTGGGAAAAGTGACAAGAAACCATGTAAGCAGAAACTAATAAAACATCAACTACTGGAAGAGATACAGATTTTCTCCTATCTAGGTCATATAATACCGGAAGAAGGCAGCTGTGCAAAACGAAATCAGAAAAAGATTAGAAATGGCCAAGATAGTATTCATCAACGTGCGATACATACTGATATCCAAACATTTCAATTATAAGCTGAAATGAGAATTGCCAGGTGTTAGTCCAGCCTGGTCAACTGATGACTAATGCTACCTCAGAACCAACACCCCAGATCCCTACAGCGCCATTAGGACTGTACTGTGGCGACCAGGGGGCAGTGGGCATTAACAATCCATTCGTCCACTGGTCACTTTGTGACAAAACTAGAAGACTGGAGACATGGTTTGGACCTACACAAGATTATCTACGGTGTTGAGGAATAGGTTTGTATAATTATGATCACATTGATGATTATTATGTATATTCGTCACTAATTTATGGCGCAGAAACATGGACACTGAATAACAAGTTGGAAAAGAGTATCGAAGTCTTCGAGATGTGGATATATAGAAGATTGGGTCGCACTTCATGGAAAGAAGAAAACTTCTTCTTCTTTTTCTTCTTCTTCTTCTTCGTACGCTGTCAGGCGTCAACCTGTATTTTTTTCGAAAAAAGCAGCGGTCATCCTGAGGCTGTCGACACTGCCATAGAGCTTGTCTAGTGTTGCCACTGGTGATGGCCACATGTGCTTTTTCTGGTCCTCGTATTTCGTGCAGTTTTGCAGCAGATGTTCAGCGGTCATTTTTCCGGTACCACAATTGTATTCGTCAGTGCCACCTATCTTCAGTTTATTGAATAGATGGTACCTCAGTCTGTTGTGGCCTGTACGGAATCTCAAGACCACGACCTGCTCTCTTCTGTTCAATTGGTAATAGGCATCATTTATTGTGTAGCCAGTATGTTCTGTTTCCCATTTGGCCATGTATCTGGCTCTAATAAGCCTTTTGGACTCTTCGTAGGTCACACTAGAGTCTGGTTGTGATAGTCTTGCACCTTCTTTTGCCAGTCTGTCTGCCTCTTCGTTGCCTTGGATGTTACAATGGGATGGAACCCACTGTCCCACTACTGAAAGAAGAAAACACATGAGAATATATTGAAAAAGTTGGAGTGGAAAGAAAATGAATGACCGAAATCTGGGTTAGATGGTTAGACAGTCGTCGCTCAATAGGCTGTCATTGTCATAAATGGGTGGATAACATCAGGGGAGGAACTAGACAAAGCCTGTCAGATTGCACTATTACGGCAAGAGATATATTACACTGGAGTTCAATTGCAGCAGACCTTCGATGCAGAGATGGCACGTGAACTGAAGTATGTTGATAATGGGCATGTAGTCCCACACATTTGCCGCATTTGGCAAACTTTAGACTTCTGTGACGATCAGAAGCTCTTTTTGACTGCATCTAAAGGTAATGGCATTTCTTCTCAAGTGGAAGGGCAACAAAGGAGTCTGCAACTCCATCGTGGTTTGTTCACTTCATCCATTCCTCTTACACACTATATCGTGTTAATATCTCCATCGTGGTTTGTTCACTTCATCCATTCCTCTTACACACTATTTCGTGTTAATATCTTCATCGTAGTTTGTTCACTTCATCCATTCCTCTTACACACTATTTCGTGTTAATATCTCCATCGTGGTTTGTTCACTTCATCCATTCCTCTTACACACTATATCGTGTTAATATCTCCATCGTAGTTTGTTCACTTCATCCATTCCTCTTACACACTATTTCGTGTTAATATCTCCATCGTAGTTTGTTCACTTCATCCATTCCTCTTACACACTATATCGTGTTAATATCTCCATAGTAGTTTGTTCACTTCATCCATTCCTCTTACAAACTATATCTTGTTGATTTCTCCCGTGGTTTGTTCAATCGATCATTCTTACACACTATTTTACGACTTTATTTCCATTGCTAGGGTAGTCGAAGGTTTTAAATGCGGAGGATTACTGATCGCTACACCACTTATATCGTGATGTTGTGTATTGGCTGTTTGTTTATTTCGCCTCCAACATAAAAACAACACGGGGATTCGACCCACTGCCCTCATTGGGAGCAGGCATGCAACGAAACAATTCGATCACTCACCCTTTCTTACACACTGTATCTTTTTCATATTGTTACTATCGCGGATTGTTCAATCAATCCTATTATACACTGTTTCTTCTCATATTGCCACTATCTCCCTCGTGGCTTGTTCAATAATCAATCCATCCTCTTACGCTCTATATCGTGTTCTTTTGCCAGTAATTCATTCGTGGCTTGTTCAATCCATCTACATTTTACCTCTCGTAATACCCAGCTGTGCTTAATCTTATATAATTCCTTGTCTCTGGTCTGTGATTGTTACGGCATCTGGCAAATGAAACTATGCGACATAAATCTCTTCTGGTCTATATTCCTAGCCGACATAATCCCAAGTAGAATTCCAGACATAGAAACGGGGAAAACCCCAGCTCTAATTACTTTCTAATTTCGTTTATTTTCTCCACAACTTTTGTCCCTTCCAATGTGGCACGTATTGATTGCGTCGTCCACACAAGTGAAGCCACAAGACGTTGCAAAGATTATACTTTCAAATTTGATGTAGGCCTCCTGGGTCTTGGCAAGTGGTCAAACGGACATTTCTGGGATTCGGGTTGTTAGAGCAGAAGGTGCTAGCGATAATGAAGTTTTCCTGAATACAGGAAGGGAAGAATGTGGGATGGGGTGGGGGTTAGTTGCATTTATGGGGAGAAATGAGCGGGTAGTGGTTGCATAAATGGAGAAATGGGCGGGTAGTGGTTGATTAATAGGGAGAATGGGTGGGTAGTGGTTGATTAATGAGGGAATGGACGGGTAGTGGTTGTATAATGAGGGAATGGACGGCTAGTGGTTGTATAATGAGGGAATGGACGGCTAGTGGTTGTATAATGAGGGAATGGGTGGGTAGTGGTTGTATAATGAGGGAATGGACGGCTAGTGGTTGTATAATGAGAGAATGGACGGCTAGTGGTTGATTAATGAGGGAATGGGTGGGTAGTGGTTGATTAATGAGGGAATGGGTGGGTAGTGGTTGATTAATGAGGGAATGGACGGGTAGTGGTTGTATAATGAGGGAATGGACGGCTAGTGGTTGTATAATGAGGGAATGGACGGCTAGTGGTTGTATAATGAGGGAATGGGTGGGTAGTGGTTGTATAATGAGGGAATGGACGGCTAGTGGTTGTATAATGAGGGAATGGACGGCTAGTGGTTGATTAATGAGGGAATGGGTGGGTAGTGGTTGATTAATGAGGGAATGGGTGGGTAGTGGTTGATTAATGAGGGAATGGACGGGTAGTGGTTGTATAATGAGGGAATGGACGGCTAGTGGTTGTATAATGAGGGAATGGACGGCTAGTGGTTGTATAATGAGGGAATGGACGGCTAGTGGTTGTATAATGAGGGAATGGACGGCTAGTGGTTGTATAATGAGGGAATGGACGGCTAGTGGTTGTATAATGAGGGAATGGACGGCTAGTGGTTGTATAATGAGGGAATGGACGGCTAGTGGTTGTATAATGGGGGAATGGACGGCTAGTGGTTGTATAATAGGGGAATGGACGGCTAGTGGTTGTATAATGGGGGAATGGACGGCTAGTGGTTGTATAATGAGGGAATGGACGGCTAGTGGTTGTATAATGAGGGAATGGACGGCAAGTGGTTGTATAATGAGGGAATGGACGGCTAGTGGTTGTATAATGGGGGAATGGACGGCTAGTGGTTGTATAATGGGGGAATGGACGGCTAGTGGTTGTATAATGAGAGAATGGACGGCTAGTGGTTGTATAATGAGGGAATGGACGGCTAGTGGTTGTATAATGAGGGAATGGACGGCTAGTGGTTGTATAATGAGGGAATGGACGGCTAGTGGTTGTATAATGAGGGAATGGACGGCTAGTGGTTGTATAATGAGGGAATGGACGGCTAGTGGTTGTATAATGGGGGAATGGACGGCTAGTGGTTGTATAATGAGGGAATGGACGGCTAGTGGTTGTATAATGAGGGAATGGACGGCTAGTGGTTGTATAATGAGGGAATGGACGGCTAGTGGTTGTATAATGAGGGAATGGACGGCTAGTGGTTGTATAATGGGGGAATGGACGGCTAGTGGTTGTATAATGAGGGAATGGACGGCTAGTGGTTGTATAATGAGGGAATGGACGGCTAGTGGTTGTATAATGAGGGAATGGACGGCTAGTGGTTGTATAATGAGGGAATGGGTGGGTAGTGGTTGATTAATGAGGGAATGGACGGGTAGTGGTTGTATAATGAGGGAATGGACGGCTAGTGGTTGTATAATGAGGGAATGGACGGCTAGTGGTTGTATAATAAGGGAATGGGTGGGTAGTGGTTGTATAATGAGGGAATGGACGGCTAGTGGTTGTATAATGAGGGAATGGACGGATAGTGGTTGATTAATGAGGGAATGGGTGGGTAGTGGTTGATTAATGAGGGAATGGGTGGGTAGTGGTTGATTAATGAGGGAATGGACGGGTAGTGGTTGTATAATGAGGGAATGGACGGCTAGTGGTTGTATAATGAGGGAATGGACGGCTAGTGGTTGTATAATGAGGGAATGGACGGCTAGTGGTTGTATAATGAGGGAATGGACGGCTAGTGGTTGTATAATGAGGGAATGGACGGCTAGTGGTTGTATAATGAGGGAATGGACGGCTAGTGGTTGTATAATGAGGGAATGGACGGCTAGTGGTTGTATAATGGGGGAATGGACGGCTAGTGGTTGTATAATAGGGGAATGGACGGCTAGTGGTTGTATAATGGGGGAATGGACGGCTAGTGGTTGTATAATGAGGGAATGGACGGCTAGTGGTTGTATAATGAGGGAATGGACGGCAAGTGGTTGTATAATGAGGGAATGGACGGCTAGTGGTTGTATAATGGGGGAATGGACGGCTAGTGGTTGTATAATGGGGGAATGGACGGCTAGTGGTTGTATAATGAGAGAATGGACGGCTAGTGGTTGTATAATGAGGGAATGGACGGCTAGTGGTTGTATAATGAGGGAATGGACGGCTAGTGGTTGTATAATGAGGGAATGGACGGCTAGTGGTTGTATAATGGGGGAATGGACGGCTAGTGGTTGTATAATAGGGGAATTGACGGCTAGTGGTTGTATAATGGGGGAATGGACGGCTAGTGGTTGTATAATGAGGGAATGGACGGCTAGTGGTTGTATAATGAGGGAATGGACGGCAAGTGGTTGTATAATGAGGGAATGGACGGCTAGTGGTTGTATAATGGGGGAATGGACGGCTAGTGGTTGTATAATGGGGGAATGGACGGCTAGTGGTTGTATAATGAGAGAATGGACGGCTAGTGGTTGTATAATGAGGGAATGGACGGCTAGTGGTTGTATAATGAGGGAATGGACGGCTAGTGGTTGTATAATGAGGGAATGGACGGCTAGTGGTTGTATAATGAGGGAATGGACGGCTAGTGGTTGTATAATGGGGGAATGGACGGCTAGTGGTTGTATAATGAGGGAATGGACGGCTAGTGGTTGTATAATGAGGGAATGGACGGCTAGTGGTTGTATAATGAGGGAATGGACGGCTAGTGGTTGTATAATGAGGGAATGGACGGCTAGTGGTTGTATAATGGGGGAATGGACGGCTAGTGGTTGTATAATGAGGGAATGGACGGCTAGTGGTTGTATAATGAGGGAATGGACGGCTAGTGGTTGTATAATGGGGGAATGGACGGCTAGTGGTTGTATAATGAGGGAATGGACGGCTAGTGGTTGTATAATGAGGGAATGGACGGCTAGTGGTTGTATAATGAGGGAATGGACGGCTAGTGGTTGTATAATGAGGGAATGGACGGCTAGTGGTTGTATAATGGGGGAATGGATCGCTAGTGGTTGTATAATGGGGGAATGGACGGCTAGTGGTTGTATAATGGGGGAATGGACGGCTAGTGGTTGTATAATGGGGGAATGGACGGCTAGTGGTTGTATAATGGGGGAATGGACGGCTAGTGGTTGTATAATGGGGGAATGGACGGGTAGTGGTTGTATAATGTGGGAATGGACGGCTAGTGGTTGTATAATGGGGGAATGGACGGCTAGTGGTTGTATAATGGGGGAATGGACGGCTAGTTGTTGTATAATGGGAGAATGGACGGCTAGTGGTTGTATATGAGAATTGAACTCAATTAGAAAATAAAAATGAAATGGATAATGTGATTAGCCAGAAATTGTGGATTGAATGATGCGATTAAGAGACAAATAGAGAATTATATGATGCTGAGATTTGAGTCAAATTAGGAGTTAGATGAGGATGAGATTAGAGAGACATTGTGGATTAGATGATGAGATTAGAGACAAATTATGGATTGGATGATGGAATTAGAAAACAAATTTGTAATGGATGATGAGATTAAAGAAACTTTGGGATTGGATGATGAGATTAAAGAAACTTTGGGATTGGATGATGAGATTAGAGAGAATTTGGGGATTGGATGATGGGATTAGAGAGAATTTGGGGATTGGATGATGGGATTAGAGAACAATTGTAGATTAGACAATGAGATTGGAGAAACATTTGGGATTCTATGATGATATTAGAGAGAAATGGCGCCGAAAATGCATAGGTGAATGACTTTGTTGCAAGCATCGAGGCATAGCTAGTTCCTTGTATCAGATAAGCGAACCACAACTGAGCAAGGCCCTAATACGCCTTCATCCGGCTGCCCTTGAAACAGGCTGCCCTAGTCTAGTCTGCGTGAGAGATTATGGATCGCAGCGGAATGACAAAAGCGGTACCCAGGAAAACCAGTTGAGTCGGGGCTAGTAGGTGCAGATGTCACAGGATCGCTGTCAAATATGACACGACGTCACAGTGCCCTTTTAAAGACGAACGTTGAACAAGAAGGAATACATGACGGATTTGATTTTGTGGGTTTCAGACAGACGGACAACCGGACGGACAGACAGACGGACGGGCGGGCAGACAGAGAGACAGACAGAGAGAGAGACAGACATCCTTAGAATCAGAGAGACAGACAGAGAGACAGACAGACAGAGAGATAGATAGAGAGGCAGACAGACATAGAGATAGACAGACATACAGCGAGGCAGACAGACCTAAAGAGAGACAGACATACACAGAGATAGACAAACAGAGAGATAGACAGACAGAGAGGCAGACATATATGAAGATAGACAGATAGGGAGAGACAGACAGACAGAGAGTGAGACAGACATACAGAGAGACAGACATACATAGATACATGCATAGAGATAAGCAGAGAGACAGACAGAGAGACAGTCAGAGAGACAGACAGACAGAAAGATAGACAGGCAGATAGAGTGACAGACAGACTAGCAGCCAGATAGAGATTCAGACATACATCGAGACAGACAGATGGAGAGAGCGACAGACAGAGAGACAGCCAGATAGAGAAACAGACATACATCGAGACAGACAGACAGAGAGGCAAACTCAGCTCTGTCTGTATCCCTGGTACTATTGACTCACCCCAAAGATCTTACAATCTTCACACTAAATAACTGCCAGACTAGCCCCACCATTCACAAACAAATCTCCCTCATTTAAACACCAACCCTTCGTGATATTTGCGCTTTTCCCAGCCTCCTTCTCCCCGCTTTCGTTTCTCCTCCCTCTGGCAGAATCTGAAGTGGCTATTACTTCCCCCCCCCCCTTTTTGTTTGCCTTCTGTCTCGTACGTAGGGTGTCTACCGGGTACTTATCGTCTACCAATTTCAACGATCGTCTCCCAATTTTCTAGAGCGGAAAGAAAGAAAACGAGGATTAATAACTAGCGGATGAATTGTTGGGAGAAACGATGACGTCAGGATTATTGTTGGAACTTCCTTATTTTGTCGAATTCATAAAATCGCATTCACAAAACCGAGTGGCACCCTGATGAAAAATAGGACCACTGTAACCTCTTAAGCACGTGGTAAAAGATGGTTAAAGAGGTTCGTGCTTAGGACTTTCAATCTCATGTAAAACACCATCACTTTTATAACCGTTGCTGCAAATGCATTCTGTAATATTGTAAAAGGGTCAGCCGTTGTGGTGGTATTCGTTCTCCTCGAAATGGCAGTTTCATTCATAAATCGGTCTGTATCACGCATATACTGCCGTGAAGTCATTCATATAACTTTGTAGTAATGTAGACACAGTAGCAGGTACCGATGGCGATAAGACAATACAAATACAACAGACAGAAGAGCTTTCATTGCATTGGAAAAATTATGGAAATCAAAAGAAATTAAGTCCAAGACAAATGTAAAAATTGTAATCCCCAATGTAACGTCCATTCTATTGTATGGGCCACAGCATGGAGGATATTAAAAATGGCAGCGGAAAAGCTAGAGGCTTTCATAAATGGGTGTGTGCACAGCATAGAGAGATAGGAATGGATGATAAGTTCAATATGGTGGACCTGTTGGAATGAAACAGACAAATATCAATGGAATACGACTAGAGAAGGACCCTAGTGTTGGAATAGGATTTACATTATGGAAACCAGCTGATAGTATTAAAAGACAGTCTCTGTTTTGGAATCTCCATAGTAGAGGAAGTAGAGGCAGTCCAAAATACACATGAAGCAGAGAGGTTGGAACAACTATAAAGCAAACAGGGAACAAGTGAACAGAGTTGGAACGACACTTCCAGGACAGAAGAACTTGACGTATATTTGTTGAAGACATGTGCTCCACGGGGAGCTTTTTTTTTTGTCGTCAGAGATGAAGTGTTGAATGCTTCACTGTTTGTATTCTTAAGTTTTTGTGGGGAGGTGGGTAAATAGTTAATGTAAATAATTATGTTTCTTTCTACAGTATGAAAAACAGAAACCTAGCCTGCACACTACTAGGTTAATGTAGGTAAAGCAGACTCGCGAATGGTGCGACAGGGTCTTTGTGTATGGCAAAGACAATAATAGCACACTATCCCACAGACAGCATGTCGTAAGGGGCGACTAGCTGTGTGACATGGCATACCACCGGCCACAGTTAGGTGGTTTGTTAAGAGCGGCATAGATGCTGTAGTGTTTAAATCTATTAAGATCAACTTGCAAATCGGTTAACTAGCATATATGGCACTTGTCTCAGCGCAGCGGAGGAATAAGCTGCTCAAGCCTAGCACACTAAGCAGGAAATTCTCCTCCCGGTTACATCCAGCTCACGCAAGAGTTGGGAAATGCCCAATGGCATCCGCCACGGTAGAAGTACAGGTCGACTAAGACTAAGAAAACGGACGGCATTCCTCGGCCACGTCACCCAAAGGTCAACAAAGATTAAGAAGGCAGACGGCATTCCTCGGCCACTTCACCCAAAAGGTCAACAAAGACTAAGAAAGCAGACGGCATTCATCGGCCACTTCACCCAAAGGTCAACAAAGACTAAGAAAGCAGACGGCATTCCTCGGCCACTTCACCCAAAGGTCAACAAAGACTAAGAAACCAGACGGCATTTCTCGGCCACTTCTCCCAAAAGAAAAACAAACAATTAAATGAAGAAGAGAAAGCAGTACGAGTCAAGGCGCAAAGGGAGTGTTCTTATAGCTTATAGAGGGTGGTTAACCGATGTGCAGTCCATCTTAATAGACTCAAACACTAGAGCAAAGTAGACCCGCAGCCTGTTAGGCGCTATTTATGTTTCTCTAAACAAACCACATAGCCATGATCGGTGTTATGCTATGTCACACAGTTAGTCTCCTCTTACGACATGCTCTCTGTGAGGCAGTGGTGCTACTCTTGTCCTTGTTATAAACAAAGACCCCGCAGACCACACGGGAGTGTGTGTTAGCAAAAGACATTTCACGTCCAGTGTAGGAAAGTGCAGATGCTTTGTCGTGGCGAGATCAGAAAAGGCAGTTTCGCCGACTCTTTAATATCAACACCTCCCTCCTCTCCCCTCACCCTTTTATAAAAAGGTCAAAACCCTGACAGCGTGCACAAATGATTTAGATGACCCAGACGACGACAGCTGGACGAGAAGCCACATCAGGGTCAAGTGCAAGATACTGACCAAGACCCGTACCTGGAAATAGGCTGCAAATACAAGCTGGCCGGTCAACAATAGTAATTCAAAATAGGGGAGTGTGTGTTTGCAAGCAATGGCGTATATCGCCGTAATGGCGAACTTAGTGAGAAGTCTAGCATTGTATTATCAGGGCAAGTCAGTAAATAGATCACACATGGATATTCAAAAAGTACAAACTAAATGAGATACGAATCCAACAGCAGTCAGCTGGATGCTTGAATCAGGGTTAACTTATAATCGGTCACTAAGACCCTATCCTGACTCCACACGGCGACCCTGGAAACAGACTACACTAGCAACTAGTGTAATCTGGCAAAGGGATAAGGATCGCAGTGGGAAAGTAAACACGGAACTAAAAATAGCCAGCTGATATCGGATGTATCGTGAGGAACAGCGCAGATATCGCAGCTTCGCTGTAAACTACGACATAACGTTCATTTCAGAACGAACACTGAAGAAGAAGAAGAAACCCATTTGCTATTACGTTCACGTTATCCTGTATTTCTTAATATATTATCCACCGACAATGATAAACGTATCACATGACTTTATCAGTACACCGGAACCTGCAGCACAGAAGTCTTTGGTCTGTTGTCTCAGCCATGTTTGCACTTCCTGTTCAACCTCTTCGCCATATGTTGAACGTCTCCCAATGGCCTTACGTACTTGTATTTGTAGAAAGATGGTTCTTCTTGTAACCAGGCCACTGAAGTCACGACAGTTGACAAAACTTTCCCCATTGTTTCTGTTTCCCATGCCATTTTTGCTCATAGGCAATACATAATTGCTGTAGTGTGTTCCAACTTTTGCACATATACATATCACTTGACTACTCTGATATCCTCCCCTTTTCTTCTTCCACGGCTGTACATCCGTACAGTCCCCTATCGGTAGATGTTAAAGGCAAAATCTCTGATTTTGGAATCCTCTTTAAAACGAGCACGTCACGTACCCCACGAAAACAACACAGAAGGCAAAAACGAGTTTTTCTTTCTCGTTCGTTCTCGATCTCCCGCTACCAAGCCCTGAACGTTCTCTCTCTCCCGCTACCAAGCCCTTAACTTCTCGATCTCCCGCTATCAAACCCTGAACGCTCTCTCTCTCCCGCTACCAAGCCTTCAGCGTGTTCTATCTTCCGCTACCTTCTTCTTCTTCTGCGTACACAGTCAGACAGTAACCATTATTTTCTCGAAAAAAGCGGCGGTCATCCCGAGACTCTCGCCACTACCATAGAGCTTGTCTTGCAGTTCCACTGGCAATGGCCACATCTGCTCTCTCTGATCCTCGTATGTCGGGCAGTTCTGCAGCAGATGTTCAGTGGTCATTTTACCAGTACCGCACGGGCATTCGTCGGTACACCCTATCTTCAATTTGTTGAATAGGTGGTACCTCAGTCTGTTGTGGCCAGTGCGAAGTCTGAAGACAACGACCTGCTCTCTTCGGTTCAACTGGTAATAGGCATCGTTTTTGGTGTAACCAGTATGTTCGGTTTCCCATTTGGTCATGTATCTGGCTTTGATAAGCCGTTTTGACTCTTCGTACGTCATACTGGTATCTGTTTGTGGTAGCCTTGCACCTTCTTTTGCCAGTCTGTCTGCCTCCTCGTTGCCTTGGATGTTGCAGTGTGACGGAACCCACTGTACCACTACCCTTTTTGGTGCGGACTGCTGGCACAGTTTGCAGAGTGCTGCTCTTAAGTCATTAAGCTCAGTGTTTTTCTGGCTTTTTAGCGCTGTGACTACTTCGAGAGCATCTGTCAGCAGGACTATATGGCTCTCATTTTCACTGTGTGTTACCATTTCTTCCACTGCCGCCCTCAGTGCCTCTGCCTCTGCTCTGAAATTGCTTGTGTACTTACCAGTAGCGAATGACAGTGTTATTTTTCTGCCATTTGGTAGGTTCAGGAATGCTCCTGCCCCTCCGTTCTGTGTGGTGTTTGTTACAGAACCGTCGGTGTATGCATGGGTCCAGTCCATGCTTGGGTAGCTTTTCGTTATGAAGCTTAGGGTAGTGTCTCTCCTTTCTTTTTCACTCTGGCAGTTTTTGTTTGCAATACCTGGTATATTTTCTACCACCTCTGGAAATATATCCTGCCTCCAAGTAGGTTTTCGTACAGTAGTGATGGGTTTTGGTGTTGTTAGTGCGTTTATGGGATCTTCGTGCATCTTTGCTTTGGCTATTTCTGCAAAGTTTCTCCGCTTTAGTTTCCCATTTCCCAAATTGTTTAGTCTCTGGTACATTGGATGGTCCGTCAGTCTTCTGAGTTTCTCTGACTGCAGCTGGGCTCTGCAGTCTCTTCTATCGGTCATGGATTGCAGTTTTGTAATCTTTTCAAATTGGCGTTGACTTCATGCCACCTGTTATAATTTTCATGGCTTGGTTTTGAAGTTTGTTAACTTTATCGAAGTTCGCCTTCGCTGCGGTTGTCCATGCCGCAATGCCATACTCGAGAACTGGTCTCACTCTTCCAGTGTACAGTTTCTTTAGTATGCCTTCGTCTGCTCCCCAGCTTGTGCCAGAAAGTTTCCTCATGATCGCCATTCTTTCTCTGGCTTTCATTCGGTTTCTCTCAATCTGACTTTTCCATGTCATGCGCCGATCAAATGTGACTCCCAGATAGGTTGGGTTGTCGTTTGGCTGCAGGATTTTGCCATTTAGCCTTAATTTGGTACTTTGGGGTTTTAATGAGAGCGAGAATATTGTGCACGTGGTTTTCTCCTCGTTTATTTTGACCAGCCATGAGTTCGCCCATTCTTCCAGCGATGTTAGGGCCGTCTGCATCCGATTTCTTGCTATGGTGAGATTCTTTTCAGAGGTCCACATAGCCAGATCGTCTGCAAACATTGAGCTATGGACTCTTCTTGGTATATTCTCTGTAATATCGTTTATATATACCAGGAAGAGTGTGGGTGACAATACTCCCCCTTGGGGTACTCCCTGCTCGAGTGTCACCTTTTTGCTCATCTGCCCTTGTACTTGGACTCTGGCCGTTCTTTGTTTGAGGTAGTGGTTGATCCACTTGTAAATCTTCCCACAGACATCACTTCTTCTTAGCTTGACTCTAAGTCCATCCTTCCAGACTTTGTCAAATGCCTTTTCCAGATCCACCCAAACAGCTACTGTGTGTTTCTGTGCCTGGTAGGCATCTTCTATCTCCTGGGCTATGAGGATGACCTGGTCCTCAGTGGATCTGTGCTGTCTAAAGCCGGCTTGCTGTGGAATTAGTATTCGTTTTTCTTCCAGATGCCACATCAGTCTGGTGTTTATCATCCGTTCCATCAGCTTGCCAACACAGCTCAGTAGGCTTATGGGCCTGTATCCATTTGGATCTGTTTTGTCCTTCCCTGTTTTTGGTACTGGTACCAGTATTGCATCTTTCCATGCCTGGGGTACAATACCCCTTTTCCAGCTTTGGTTCAGGACTGATAGTAGTTTCTTCTTCGCTGTTTGGCCCAGCCCCATCAGCATTTCGTTTGTTATCCCGTCTTTTCCGGGAGATTTCCTTTTCTTTAGTGTACTCATAGCCTCCTCCATTTCGCGCATTGTTAGTTTGGCCATCATGTGCTCTTCAGGAGCCGTATTTATGTTTTCGTGTCCCTTTAGCTCTTCGCTAATGTCTGTATGCTTATCTGCAGGGACCTCGATGTGGTTTGCTCTGGCATAGTGATCGACAAAGGCGTTTGCGGCTTTCTTACCTGTGATCAAGTTCTCGCCCTGCTTGATAGTAATTTGTTTATTTGACGGGGTTTCGTCGTTCATGGCTCTGACTAGCTTCCATAGCTTGTTCCCGTCTTTGTCCAGGTTCAGACTTTCCGTTTTATTTTTCCAACTTTCTCTTGCTGTTTGCTTGAGAGTGTGTTTGTACTTCGCCGCGGCGGCTTTGAGGGCGATGTTTGCCTCCATGGATTTTTCTCGTTCTGCCATGTTCCTAGCATTTGTTACTGCATCTTCCACTTTCTGTAACTCATCATTCCAGTAGGGCTTATAGTTTTTCCTAGCTCCTCTTGGGATGGTTTCAGTGGCGGCTTGCATTATTGCCTTGCTTAGGCTCTCCACCATGGGCTTCATTTTGGTGTTTCGTGTGTTGATGGTTTCACACAGCCCATCTGTCAGGATTGCAAATCTGTCCCAGTCGGCTCGTTTGTAATTCCAACGTGGGAGCGGTTTTGTTTCCTGTGGGCTTACTTCCATGTCAATGGTTAGCCTGATCGGCCTGTGGTCGCTACCTGCCAGTTGGTTCAGCACCTGGCGGTCTATTTTATAGTGTATGTCCTGTGTGGAGAAGGCCAAATCTGGAGTCGAGGTGGTATGCCATGTTCTTGAATAGAAGCTAGGGCTATCCTCCGGCCTATTGATTAGGGAGAGATTTGCATCTATCTCCCAATCTTCCACTTCGTCACCTCTACTGTCTGTGTCAGAGTATCCCCATCTCTCCGAGTGGCTGTTGAAATCTCCAACTACTATGCAGTTGGAGTCTCTGACCTCCATACTCGAGAGCGATAGGTCTCTGTTTGGTGGTCCATACAGATTGAAAATGCGGAGTTTCGTCTCTTGAGCCATTATGTCAACTCCTACAATTTCTGCTTGTCCGGTGTGATTGACAGGTACCGCGCTACTCGGTATGCTGTTTCTGGTCAGTATCAGGACCCCTCCTTTGTGGCCTTCTCTATCTAGACGGAAGGTCTGGTATCCTCTGATTGAGAATTTATGGTTATTGTTGAGGTGCGTTTCCTGGATACATGCCACGTCAATCTTACCTTCATGCAGGTGGTGTGTTAGGGAAAGTTTTTTGTTAATGACTCCCTCCGCATTCCACTGTAGTATTTTGAGGGTCTTGAGGTTTTGGCCAATAGACGTTACCCCATAGCCATGTGCCTTGACTCCACGACACATGGGTGGGTGACCACCAGTAGTCAAGGGTGGGCCCCTTCGAGGCGTGAGGCCCGGCGCTATCGCTGCCTGGCGGGTCTCCTCAGGATGAGCGCCATACGTTTTTCGAATAGGTTGTGCTGCCATTTACGTTGCACTGTTTTGTTAGGCTTGCGGCCCCGTGCATCCGATTTCAACAGGCGTTTCTGTAGGGATGCCCTCCTTAGCCTTTGGCTGTCCCCAGCCTATCTGCAAGGCAGCAGTTGTTTACGATCAGAGTTTTCTCTCCTATGGAAGTTGTCTTACCAGACTTTCGAGTCTTCACTACTCGTGTCTATAGGGTGCAATGATGATATGTGATATATGAGATGGACTGGTTTACCCGGAAGAGAGGCAGTCCAGTGTGTCTGTATCCCAGGATCGTCACGTCCTGCCAGAAACGTAGCATTTGCATGTGAGTGGGGTATCTCTTTTTCCCTTTATTTTCTTGGCTTCTATGCAGGGATGGTACGCCTAGCATTCCCCGCCACCTGGGGTGTTGACACAGTGGGGCAGGTGTGCAATGTCCGCTGGTCTGCATCTCTTCTGCGTCCAGCATGATAGTTATGGCTGATAACGTACAGAGGTAGATATCGTAGCCGGAGTGCATTTCGCCAGAGGACAAGCCTGGTAATGTCACAGAGATGTTGATCGCCTGGTGTGCGGACAACTCTCATGGTCAGTGGTTGAGTCTTGACAGTTCACAGTGAGGTGGCTGCTCTACTGTTTTCGACACCCCGACCAGGTTCTAAGTCTTTGGTTGGTGTTTTTTCGCACCCCATCGCCGTATAGGGTGAGTATCAAGTATCAAAATTGTTTAATCTCTGGTGCATTGGATGGTCCGTCAGTCTTCTGAGTTTCTCTGCTTGCTGCTGGGCTCTGCAGTCTCTTCTGTCGGTCATGGATTGCAGTTTTGTAATCTTTTCAAGTTCTACAATTGGCGTTGACTTCATGCCTCCTGTTATAATTCTCATGGTCTGGTTTTGGCATCATTGATCCAACCTTAGCGTCTCACGGAGAGACAGGGCGAACAATGCAGAGGTGGTTCTCGTACCAGTCCTGAAAGTATGTACATCCCCCTTCGATAGCGACGACTCCGATGGTTTAGTCATGTTCGTCGCATGGATGACTGCCGCATCCCCAAACATATTCTCTATAGGCAGCTGGCGTGTGGTAAAAGAACTGCTGGACGTCTCTGTGGCGAAGTGGTCAAGCCCTTTGCCTCGTGTCCAGACGGTCGGGGTTCTAATTCGAGCTGCGACGGTTGATCAATGATGTAAATTTTTCCGGAGATCAATGGATTCATCGCGGGGGCTACGGAGTTCGTGCTTTGTGCGATGCTCTCGACAGATGGGGTACCCATTTGACGAGAGAGACCGAGCTAAATGGGGGAAATCCGAGGCGATGAAGTCGAGCCCTCACTTAAAGTTTTTTAAATTTTGTTTTATTTTTAAAGTTAAAACAACAACTGGCTGACCACAGCAGATGATCAAAGACGCATATAAGCGGGACATCAAGGCACTGGATATTGATCTGATATCTTGGGAAGATATAGCTGCAGAATGGGGGAAATCCGAGGCGAAGAAGTCGAGCCCTCACTTAAAGTTTTTTAAATTTTGTTTTATTTTTAAAGTTAAAACAACAACTGGCTGACCACAGCAGATGATCAAAGACGCATATAAGCGGGACATCAAGGCACTGGATATTGATCTGATATCTTGGGAAGATATAGCTGCAGACCGATCCATAGAGAAATGGGAGAGCCGCTTCAAGCTGGGAGAAAATAAGCTCATGCAGCACAGAGAAGTGGAAGACAGCCCAGAGAAGTGGGACGACAACACAGAGAAGTGGGACGACAACACAGAGAAGTGGGACAACAACACAAAGAAGTGGGACGACAACACAGAGCAGTGGAACAACAACACAGAGAAGTGGGACGACAACACGGAGAAGTGGGACGACAACACAGAGAAGTGGGACAACAACACAGAGAAGTGGGACGACAACACAGAGCAGTGGAACAACAACACAGAGAAGTGGGACGACAACACGGAGAAGTGGGACAACAACACAGAGAAGTGGGATGACAACACAGAGAAGTGGGACGACAACACAGAAGTGGGACGACAACACAGATGGACGACAACACGGAGAAGTGGGACAACAACACAGAGAAGTGGGACAACAACACAGAGAAGTGGGACAACAACACAGTGCAGTGGAACAACAACACAGAGCAGTGGAACAACAACACAGAGAAGTGGGACGACAACACAGATGGACGACAACACTGAGAAGTGGGACAACAACACAGAGAAGTGGGACAACAACACACAGCAGTGGAACAACAACACAGAGCAGTGGAACAACAACACAGAGCAGTGGAACAACAACACAGAGCAGTGGAACAACAACACAGAGAAGTGGGACGACAACACGGAGAAGTGGACGACAACACAGAGATGTGGGACGACAACACAGAGAAGTGGACGACAACACAGAGGGACGACAACACAGAGAAGTGGGACGACAACACAGAGAAGTGGGACTACAACACCGCATGGAAAAGATCAACCAAAAACTCAGTAGAGAGTTGCTACTCCAAGGTCGTATCATAGTCAGACATGGCTGAAAAGATAATACTTACTTATTTGAATAACCCAATTAACAATCAATCAACAACGTATTTGCTTCATGCTGTGCATAGGCCTTCAACCAACATTTGCAAAGTTAATCTTCTCCAGATCTCACCCGATTGCCTTTGGTCTTTGGTCTTCCAATCAAGCCTTTTCCCAAAATGTCCATTTCTACCTCTTTCGCTTTTAGGTGTCCAAAACACGGATTGTCTTGTAGTACTGTCTTGCTGCATTGTTACCCCATGTTCTATCTACCGTAATAGTTTCCCCTTTTTGTCCTGATTGACAGTGATTTACTAGGTACTAACTAAATATCAGCAAAGTGGGATCTTCTTACACACATATTACTATGCCCTAAAAAAAAAAGTCTCCAACTAGGAACCTTCTTACACAAAAATTTACAAGACCCCCCACTAAAGGTCTCCAACTTTGGACCTCTCCACACACAATTTACTAGACCCTCACAAAAAGTCTCCAACCAGGAAGCTTCTCACACAAAATTTACAAGACCCCCCCACTAAGAGCCCCCAACGTTAGACCTTCACAAACAATTTACCATACCCCCACTAAGAACCCCCAACTTTAGACCTTCCCAAACAATTTACCCTATCCCCACTAAGAGCCCCCAACTTTTGACCTTCCCAAACAATTTACCATATCCCCACTAAGAGCCACCAACTTTAGACCTTCCCAAACAATTTACCATACCCCCACTAAGAGCCCCCAACTTTTGACCTTCCCAAACAATTTACCATACCCCACTAAGAGCCCCCAACTTTTGACCTTCCCACAAACAATTTACTATACCCCCACTAAGAGCCACCAACGTTTGACCTTCCCACACACAATTTACCATATCCCCACTAAGAGCCCCCAACATTTGACCTTCCCACACACAATTTACCATACCCCCACTAAGAGCCCCCAACTTTAGACATTACCACACACAATTTACCATACCCCCACTAAGAGCCCCCAACTTTAGACCTTCCCACACACAATTTATCATATTCCCACTAAGAGCCCCCAACTTTTGACCTCCCCAGACACAATTTACCATACCCCCACTAAGAGCCCCCAACTTTAGACCTTCCCAAACAATTTACCATATCCCCACTAAGAGCCCCCAGCCTTTGACCTTCCCAAACAATTTACCATACCCCCACTAAGAGCCCCCAACTTTAGACCTTCCCAAACAATTTACCATATCCCCACTAAGAGCCCCCAACGTTTGACCTTCCCAAACAATTTACCAGACCCCCATCTGAAAGTCTCCAAATTTGGACCTTCTAACAATATGTTAAGCCTTTAATAAAGCGAACCGTATTGATTGTTGAGCGTGCTATGTACTATCTTGGAAGCCATTTCTGTTGTCCGCCAAGTGTCAGATCAATACTAGAAACGCCTACCTAACATAGATGTTACAGCTGCTCATGATCATGCATTATCGAATCTCTCTTCTTCGCCTCAAATTCCCTCGCGTCATGAAAATATTTCTCGCCTTTTTGTATCATGATCTTGATATGCTTATCAGTGCCTGCACATTTATCGATATTGATCCCATAATCTTGGAATATTTGAAAGTTTTTCAAGGCCTCAACATATAACAAAATTGGTTCGCATGCTGAAGCAATAATTCTTATGATTTGTATCTTCCCCTGCGGATTTGTAGTTCATACTTCCTAGATTCTCCGACAAGTGCAGTCATTGTGTGATGCAGTTAGATGTGCCTATGAGATACGAGGCGTGTTCATATGAAACCGGACCAAACTGCAACAAGTGGACATACGGTGAAGCGTATGCTGATGCCACTTCTGATTTAAACAGCACATACCAACCGTCAAGTTTGCAAAATTTCATTATCCTCAGACTCATAGTTTACTCATCAAACCGTTGAAAACCAAATTATCCTACATCTCTGAACTGGCCACAGCAGAATGAGACACAACATGGAAACAAATTCAAGGTAAGATCCCCTAGTCTATGTTACCACGGCCTGAGAAACATGACAGCAGCACGTGCAATTCAAAACTGTCCGCAGCACACAGATCTGAGGTCAACAGATCCTAGGAGAAGAATGTGGTCAACAACGTGGCACGCTTCAGTCTACCCAGCTTAAGAATATGGAGTCCCCCTATAAAGTAGTAATTTTTTCTTCTTCTTCATTCAACTGATAGCCAGGTGACACTCACGACGGAGGATGAGCGTTTCAGGTCTTCACCGATCCCCCACGGATTTTTGAGCATGGCCGCTGGCCGGGCTAGACTGTCTCTCTTTGATCTATATAAGTATGGCAGACCTGCAGGATATGTTCTTGTGTATGCTTGGATGGTCTACAATCACACCTTGTGATGCCTATGAAACCCATTCTGTGGAGGGGGGCCTTGAGTCTGCAATGCCCTATTCTGAGTCTGAAGGTATCAAGTTTGTTGTCATTTTCTGGCTTGTATGTTTTTGTGCTGGTCTTTCACGGGACGTTGGATGAGTGTTTTTGCTTCTTAATAAATCTGTGGATGGCGAGTTTCTGTGCTCCCACTTTCAGCTTTTGCGCGCTCATCTGCCTTCTCGTTTCCAAAGACCACAGAGTGGTAGTGAATCCATCGTTGAACTAGATCTGTTTCTTGGGACAGCAAATCGATATTGTATTTTTTTTCATGTACGAGTCTATCCTGTTTGGAGCTTGGAGTACGCTCCTGAAATACGTAATAATTGCAGAAGAAGAAGAAGATAATTTACGAGATCTCGAAGAAACAATTTGTGTTACACTTTCTATAACATAGAAATATCGGAGTAGCAACACGCTTATAGTAAGCCGTTAAACCCTTTCTATCGATATCAAGATCGGAGTAGCATCACCCTTCTAGTGCACAGCTCTTCTCTTTCTATGGATGTTCTCTGCTGGATGGTTACCCAAGGGGACTCAGTGGTCTCGAGCTAAGGGGTGTGCCTCTGGTGCCGGAGGTCGCAAGTAAGAATCACTGTGAAAACCGACATTTTTTTCGCGTGGATCTGTTGGTTACAATTTCCCTGATCTCTGGGTAGTGAGATCGAACTACCGTGTTCAGTGTCGAGCACGTTTAAAAATTACTTAGAAATGGAAAAGTGTAGGCTTAACGGCCGCTGATCGGGCAAAATTGAAGTTAAAAATCTATCCAACTTATTTGTAACTTTCCCAGGTGGTTTAGTAAGAGCAGCTATAGATGGCGCCTAGCTGTCTGTGGGTCTACGTAGCTCTTTTATTTGAGTCAATTAAGATGGAGTTACGATGGACTTGCACAACAGTGAAGCCAAGCTCCAAGAAACCGGTTGTATACAGACTATGTAGAGTCTTCTAAACCAGTATAAAGACGTTAAGTAACTAATACGTAGAGAACAGGTGTTTCAACAAAAACTAGATGCCATCCTGTCCTATAGCATCCATTCCACCTGTGTCAAAGTCGTCTCTGTTTCCTATACGTTTATATATAGCTCCTTTCTCCGTGTGTTTTGATTTGCCTCTGTTTTTCTTGGTCTAACGTCTCCCCAACAGAGAATATTAACTAGTTTCCTTAATGCCTGTCTTATTCAAGGCCAGCATCAATTCATCTCACATATCCCATTGATATATGTCATGTTCTTCAATATAACAGTTCCACATTAATAATCTTAACCTACCTTTTAAAGCACTTCGCAGGAATACACTTGTAAAAGACTAGATTTGTCTTTGTTTTCATTTTTGTTCTCAATGTTTCAAAAGCAAACAACACAACGAATGGCACAATGGAGTTACGCATTTTCATTTTTATCTTGGACTTATTTTCTATTGCTTTTACATAAATGCCTTACATACAAATAAATTTGCTCTCGCTGGTTACAGTGGCTTCTTTTTATGTTGAGTTGTACTGAAGACAGTTGGCTGCTACCTCCCTTCCCTTTTCACTTCATTGGCTGCAGTTCAGTGCTAGCATTTACAGCAGGCTCTACATTATGGGGTTTGCAGTGTCGATCCACCATCTCATGGGTAATAATAATGATAATGATAATTCGTCCATCGTCGTAGATGAGAACCACCGACACCATCATCTTGAGTATGTGTATGCGATCCTGACTGATCAATCCAATTCGAGCCCGTTTCGCCGCTCGCCCATCGACACAGGACTTTTGAGTGAAACATGGGATCAAGATGCTGAGCAGCGCATGAGCTGTAGTGGTCTGCGACCCATAGCTGACTGCTAGCGTCAGAGCCAGCGAACCAGAGCTACCAAGACCCTTCTACACCTCCCCGCGGTGATCCTGGATAACAGGCTGCAGCAGTGCAGACTGGCTAAGGAGAAGGGATCGAAGAGGGAATGCTAACCCGGTACTCCAAAAATGCTTGTTGAAATCGGATGTGTTGGACCGAAAGGTGCAAATATCGCAGTCAAGCTGTAAACTACGACACAACGCATTCCGTTCTTTGGACTACATTCTGCTACTTAAGCCCTTTCAGGGTTTGGTAGCGGGAGATTGAGAACGAACGAAGAAGAAGAAGAAGAATGAAACATGAGATAGGAGTGATGTTGTGACAGTATCGAAGCGGCTAATGAAGGATGCAGAAGATTGAGTCTCTTAGCATTCCTCAAGGCATGCTGTCCCCGTCTTTGGGGCCGCTGGACAAGCTTTTTATCTCTTACTCCCAATCCGTCGAGGCTAGGCTTCAAATGCCTGGGTTGACATACCAGGTTCGAGGAGAGGAGTCAGCCCGCTGGTCAAGTCCTAAAGTGCGTTCTCAGAGCATGCTGCAGCTGGTCTAAGATGTTTCAGTGAAAGAGTCATAAACATAGTTACGTGTGGGTCGGTATATTTAACCTGACTTGGGCGATTGGCAGACCCATACGCACCCCTGTATAGTATTTTTCATGGCCTACATATTGTTTAGTTGTATTATTCTTTCTTCTCCAGTAATAGGCACGGGGCCCACACGTTGCATGGGGATCCAAACAAGGCATGGGGATCCAAACAAGGCATGGGGATCCAAAAAAGGCATGGGAATCCAAACAAGGCATGTGGATCCAAACAAGGCATGGGGATCCAAACAAGGCATGTGGATGCAAACAAGGCATGGGGATCCAAACAAGGCATGGGGATCCAAACAAGGCATGGGGATTCACACGAGGCATGTTGATTCACACAATGCATGAGAACCCACAGGAGGCATACACATTCACACGTAGCATGGAATCCACACGAAGCATGAAGATCCACCAGATACATTAGGATTCACACGATACATTAGGATCCACCCGATACATTAGGATCCACCCGATACATTAGGATCCACCCGATGCATTAGGATCCACACGATACATTATGATCCACCAGATACATTAGGATTCACACGAGACATTAGGATGCACACGGGACATTAGGATCCACAAGGTACATTAGGATCCACACTAGACATTAGGGTCCACACGAGACATTAGGATCCACACGGGGCATTAGGATACGCACGATACATTAGGATCCACACGAGACATTATGATCCACCCGATGCATTAGGATCCACACGATGCATTAAGATCCACACGATGCATTAGGATCCACACGATGCATTATGATCCACCCCCCGATGCATTAGGATCCACACGATACATTATGATCCACCCGATACATTAGGATTCACACGAGACATTAGGTCCACCCGATGCATTAGGATCCACACGATGCATTAGGATCCACACGATGCATTAGGATCCACACGATACATTAGGATCCACACGAGACATTAGGACCGACACGAGACATTAGGACCGACACGAGACATTAGGACCGACACGAGACGTACATATCAACACTAAGAAAACAACTCTGCAGCTTATATTAAAGCATATTGAAAAAAAAGAAAGTCTTACAATAGAGACTTCTAGAATCAATGGTCTATTCACGCCCTGACCGAAAATGACAGAATGGAATGGCACGTAACGAGGAATCTTATTGGTCTGTCTAATTAACGTCAATCAATCACAGAACAAATACCATTGACGACTTGTCACATGATCGCAGGGGATGCACTCATGTTCCTGGTCAGGGTCCAAAAAGGTCTACAAACTGGTCTGGTGTTCAGGAATTGAGTTAAAGCAGGGGTGATGGGCAAATCAATCAGATTACGACACGCCAATCACTTTAAAACGCCAATCCATAGAAGATACCAGTACTGTCCGAGGGTTTGATAAATGTCAGTGGTACAGATACAATTTTTATTGATACACACAGTTGGTGTAGATGTAGTATGGGATGAGTCACCGCGGACGAGATACGTTGATGTGAAAGTAAATGAGGTATACCGCATTGTAACAGGGTGTCTTAAGTCATCACCAATGGGAAAAGTCTATGCAGTCTTTAACATCGCACTATCAGAAATCAGAACATGTGTTGGATTAGAAGTCGAAAGGAAAAAAAGTAGTCCTGTGACCAGAAACATTCCATTTTGGGATATAATTTAGAAGAGGAACGACTGAAATCAAACAGAAGTTTCCTTCAAACTGTACAGTTCACAAACCAGAAACCTGAGCAAAATCACAGAAGCCACAACATACGTAGGATATGAACTTAGGATATGATATTCAAAATAAATGTGTCTACGGCACTGACAGAATCACTGCTGAACATCTGCTACAAATCTATCCACCATATGAGTAACAGAGAAATCACATATAGCCACGATCGATACCTTCACTGGACAAGCTCTATCAAAGATACGAATATCTGCAGGCTAAACACTGCTTCCTTCTGGTATCTTTAATACGAAGAAGACGAATCAACTGCTGGGCAATTTTTGTTTTTTAAAACCTTTTTCAAAATTAAAATTTATATTTTGGACTCATTATTCAAGATATTAATATGATTTCTCCATTTCAAAATTGAATTTATATACACTGAATATTTTACGAAACAATATATTTTCGAATTTTTCCGGGTACCTTATTATATGTTGAATTCCATACTTTCAAACACAAATTGCATCAATGGGCTTTTAATGACGTTATTATTGACTGATGATAGATTGTAATTATTTTTTAAAAGTCAATATTTTCAGATAACTAAAGCTTAAAGCGCGTGGACGAAGATAAACTGCACAATAATGCGATTCGTTTAGCATAGTTTGTGAAAGATGTATCCTCTCAATATATTTCTTATTGTTACCTTTCCAGGTGATCCCGATTAGTAGATCTTAGAATTTCATGGGTTCAACAAGATAAAGACATCGATGATATGGACTATGAAGATAAGGAAATGTATGTTAGGGACTACAAAGATTAGGAAATATATGTTAGGGACTATACAGATTAGGTAATATATGTTAGGGACTATAAAGATTAGGAAATCAATAACAGGGACTATGAAGATTAGGACGTGATGATATGGGCTATGAAGATTAACCCATGGAGGTCAGACACTATGAAAATTAGCAGATCATTGACAGAAACTATGAAGATTAGTACATCATTGACAGAAACTATGAAGATTAGTAGATCATTGACAGAAACTATGAAGATTATCATATGACAGAAACTATGAAGATTAGTAGATCCTTGACAGAAACTATGAAGATTGTCATATAACAGAAACTATGAAGATTAGTAGATCCTTGACAGAAACTATGAATATTTTAATATGAAAGAAGCTATGAAGATTAGTAGATCATTGACAGAAACTATGAAGATTATCTTATTACAGAAACTATTCAGATTATCATATGACAGAAACTAAGAAGATTAGAAGATCATTGTCAGAAACTGTAAAGAATAGTAGATCATTGACATAAACTGTGAAGATTATCATATGACAGAAACAATGACGATTAGTAGATCATTAACATAAACTATGAAGATTCTCATATGACACAAACTATGAAGATTATCATATGACAGAAACTATGAAGGTTATCATATCAATGACAGAAACTATGAAGATTAGTAGATCAATTACAGAAACTATGAAGATTAGTAGATCATTGACAGAAACTATGAACATTGATAGATCAATGAAAGAAATTATGAAGAACAGTAGATCAAAGACATAAACTATGAAGCACCTCTGCCAAGACACAGGATAGTAAAATTGAACCTTTGATTGAAATGACTAAGCTACATCATTGGGATCACCTGGAGCGGTAACATAAATCAATTATGACATTATATATACTGTGCGAATTAGCCCTTCTGTGGAATACATTTCAAGGACTTAGTACATGAGGCTTCGGTTTCACATATGAATGGAATCATCGGTGTCATTTTACATTGCAAGTAGATCTGACTACAAGGCACGAGGAGGTCCGTGTGGTAGATCGATAGATGAAATAATACATATTCTACAACTATACGGGTTTATGACAACCAACGCAACACCATAATAAGGTGATTGAAGCTCCCCACGACTCCCAATGGAACAAGTGTATGGCAATATCATTATGTTAGTATACAGTAATCATTAGCAACATATGAAGCCGCAAAGTCTTACGTCACAGAAAAATGGGGCAAATATTAACAATTTCACGGTACTAGTTACTGTCTAATCCGTTTTCCAGTGCAGTTTAATAGTCATTGTTACATGAAACATACATTTGGTTTAACAAATAATAGTTGATCAACATTCTCTGCCAGAAGACGACATGTTGTCCGAAAATGATTTATTGGCAGTGCTGAACAGACTTTCACTTTGGACGAATGATGGAGGTGCGATTTCTTAAATTTAAAAAAAGGCGACGCTGCGAATTTCTTTTAATTAAAATAAGGCGAGGCCGGGAATTTCTTTTAATTAAAATAAGGCGAAGACGGGAATTTCTTTTAATTAAAATAAGGCGAGGCCGGGAATTTCTTTTAATTAAAATAAGGCGAGGCCGGGAATTTCTTTTAATTAAAATAAGGCGAAGACGGGAATTTCTTTTAATTAAAATAAGGCGAAGCCGGGAATTTCTTAAACAGACGGTGATATTTACTCGACTGATTTTTAACTGCTAGTTGCTTGTACTCTGCCTAGACAACTGATGAAGTTGATAAATTACTCATGGCAAGACATCGGATGTCCAGAGCGTTCTTTAGTTACGTCCCTTTAATTACCCATTATAAGTCACCAATTTGAAGTAAATAGGTGTTCAAAAGTATAAATGTAAAAAGAGGAGTCATGGAAGGATGTGTATCTGCACAGAAAATATAACAAAACCGATAGCAGGAATGCCGGGAATTGTCATTTGAGGAGTGGCAATGAATAACATTAGGTATGCGGACGACACGGTTTTGATTGAGCAAGGAATACTGGAGTTTGTGGCATCAAAATACAGAATAAATAAAGGGTTTAGATTTGATATAAACATAAAGAAAACAAAGACAGATACTTTACAAAAGTTACAAGAAACCAAGTATGCAGATACACATGAAAGATAAACTACTGGAACAGGTACAGAGATTCAATTATCTAGGTCGTATTATAACGGAATAAGGCAGATGTGAAAAATAAATTAAAATGAGAAAAGTTATCGCCAAGATGGTTTTCCGTAATACGCGATCCATACTGATATCCAAACTGATATCCATTCTGATATTCAAACTGATAAATCATACTTTGAAAATGAGAATTGTCAGGTGTTATGTATACTCGTCCATACTCTATGTCGCAGAAACATGGACACTGAATAGCCAGTTGGAAAAGAATATTGAAGCTTTCTAAATCGGGGTATATTGAAGACGAGTCGCATTTCTTGGAAAGAGATAAAAACAAATTTGTAGGTATTGGCTGTCATATGTTAATATTACAGTCAATACCTCCGCATTTGTTTTCCTAGACATAAAAAAAGACAAATGTAGACATTCGGCAAGAGTTGAGCATAGAGGAGAACTGGTTTATCAATTCCATTTTGGCTAGAAAATGCAAATACTTTGGTCACATCAAGAGACACACCGGTCTTGAGAGAACGGTGATGGAAGGTATGGTGGAAGGTAAAAGAGGAAGAGGTAGACCAAGAAGACGATGGCACCAAGATATCCAGGAATGCCTGGGTATGACTGTGGGGAAGGCTGGAGTTTTGGCAAGGGAACGAGTTTCTTTCAGACAGACTGTGATGGGAGCGACGTTACATAAGGGACATGCTACATGATGATGGAGCTATTGAATAGTTGGCGGTGGAAAGAGAATTAATGAGCGAAATCAGGCTTTGACAGTTAAGTTATTTTGGCCACATAACAAGACACGCCTCCTTGTTGAAGACCATACTAGAGGGTAGGATGGAAGGCTGTCGTTCAATGAGCAGACAACTTTTTATGTAGGCAGATAACATCAGGAGATGGACTGGGAAAATCCTGTCAGATTGCACCGTTACGGCAAGAGATAGAGTACACTGGAGATCAATTTCAGTCGACCTTTGATAAGGAGATGGCACTTGAACTGAACTCAACTTGAACTGAAGTGAACTTGAACTGAACTGTAAATGTCTAGCGGGGATCGACGACTCACAACAATAGCTGCACGTCACGTCCCTGGCGCATAAATTATTTTGGTAAATTCAGACAACTGAATTTCGTTCTGTTCTCTGCGACTAATGCTCATTTTGTCTGGAACTGAATTATTCAACAAATTCTGCTGCCTTTGCCAGAGTCTCATTACCGTCATACCGTTTCTCCTCGAGGGAAGCCCGTGTATGCCACATCCTTCTCCTCAGATCTGTGCGCTGGTGGCAGTCCTGAAGTTCATGTACTGCTGTCATGTTTACCAGGCCGTAGTAACATAGGCTGGGGGTACCTATCTAGAATCTGGAGTACAAGTGGCGTTCCATTCTGGTGGCCAGTTAGGAGACGTAGTGTGATAACCTGGTCTTTTTTTGGGCAGTTTAGTATCCGACATCTGCGGGCGGACAGACGGATAAGTCAGGCGCATATTGTTGCGTCAGAAAAAGCCATCGCCAAAATTGATCCAGCAGTTCGGGCCACCTTGCACTGCATCATGCGCCGCCTCCATTTTGTTATGAATGTCAACTGGTCGACATCCTTCAGCTGTTAGAAGATGAATCACCGCTCGCTGATAAACTCTGGGCGGATTCCGTATCACACCCGCCAAGTTTTCGTCGGTCTGCTGAGGAAACTATGAATTTATTACATTTTGCAAACTTGACGGTTGGTATGTGCTGTTTACAACAGACTTGGCGTTCTCATGCGCATTGTCAGCATATTAACTTGGCGCAGTTAGGTCCGATTTCGTTTGAAAACGTCTCGTACAATAATAAATAAAGCCAGAACGAAAGGAGCAAATATAAAGTGATCTTCTTGTCATCAGGTTAAAGCACTGATAGATTAATTTGAAAAAGAATGTGTCACCAAGAAACCCAGCAAAGGAGAGCGAAGATTAACAACGGAATTACTTTGATCCTTCCGTGAAAAACGTGGGAGAGGATTTTCAAAGGAACGAGCCTGTGAAAACCTGCTGACAGGAGTGTGAGATAGACATTAAGTCTTAAACATATTTTCCACGCTTAGGTCCTGTTTATCCAGAGAGTCTGACACGTTTTTCCCTTTCCTTTGATTGCTTTTAACACGAACAAACTTACTTTTGTACAGTAAAGAACCTTACAATTCATTATGTTTTTGTTGTGTCGATTGTCCACAATGAGTAGGTTTCTCTATTGTGCGCCCTGAAAAGGACGTTAAGTGGTGGGTTGCAGTAGTTTCAAACACACTCCGAGTGTGGTGATGAAGGTAGACCGGGATACTCCAGGCGGTTGTCCTTCGTTTGGCTTCATCTGCGTGTCGCTCACTACTTCTGGGATCATGTCGATCCCTCACCTCATTAGCCAGGCTGCCATGAAAACAGCCCGTTTCCTGGGAGGACTACTAGAAAGTTAAGGTGAGAGTCTTGGCGAGTATGTTTTGCCTGACCCTGACTAACATGTCTGACCAGTATGCTTTTAATGACCCTGACTAACATGTCTGACCAGTATATTTTTAATGACCCTGACTAACATGTCTGACCAGTATATTTTGAATGACCCTGACTAACATGTCTGACCAGTATATTTTGAATGACGCTAACATGTCTGACCAGTATATTTTGAATGACCCTGACTAACATGTCTGACCAGTATATTTTGAATGACGCTGACTAACATGTTTGACCAGTATATTTTGAATGACGCTGACTAACATGTCTTACCAGTATATTTTGAATGACCCTGACTAACATGTCTGATCAGTATATTTTACCTGACCCAACGTTAGTCATCCTTCCAAAATGCAATGTCTTGGGTGCCTTCTTTCTAGAGTTGAACCGTGATTCTGTTTTGACAAACGCAACTATACTATTGCATGTAATGCCCTATGTTGTTAAACAAACTTTATTATCTCGAATGCCACGAGAAAAAAGTCAATCATATCACGACCGCAGAAAGCATTTTCATTCGCAGATCTCGACTTTCAGATTCCGAATTTTCTGGCACTGCGTTTTTTTAGGAGTCTCAGCGATTATGCGCTTTCTAGATCTGCGAATTCTCCGATTCTCAGCGATTATGCGCTTTCTAGATCTGCGGGTTTCTATGAGTCTCAGTGATTATGTGCTTCTTAGCACTGCGTTTTTTCTAGTACTATGTTTTATCAGGTTCAACGATTATTCACTATGTAGTACTGCTTTATTTCTATCATTGCGTTTTCTCTGTCAGCGATAAGGCGATCATGTTTCGCTCAGGGGTAACCCAGTCCTACGCAAGCCTATTATAGAAAGTGATTTCACTGTAGAAACCGTTTAGATACATTTTCGGAAAGTAATTGTAGCGTTATTTGTGTCTATCTGATGACCACATACCTGTCATAAATTCATTTTACAGAAGATTACTGGGCAAGCGAAAAACATGACAAGCCCATCTGATTTTGGCTCTCTACAGCAGCGTAGCTTTTAGAGCAAGGTGATGTAAATGTAACTGGTTGTATACAGACTCTGCAGGGTCTTCTAAACCAGTATAAAGACCGTAAGTTATAAAGACGTTAAGTTAGAGATACGTAAGTCCTACCCTGTTTAGTACTTCAGAAATTGGTGCGATTATTCTGCCAGCAGATCCTGAGTAGACTGCGAAGACAGTTTATGTAGAAGTGGTAACGTTTTCAGACATGTCTGGTATAGGGTGTCTTGTCTTTGACTTGCCATTGGGGACGGGCGGTACGAGACGAGAGAGTGAGGATAAAAAGTAGCGCAGTTAATCCTTACTAAAAATAGTGCTAGCAAAATTAATTATGGCATCATCGTCTACGATGGACGGCGGCCTTTGCCTTTGTCTTTTTGGTATAGGGTGTCCACGTTTCGGAGGCGTACAGAAGGACTCTTAGCACTACAGCAAGACATACTTTGATCTTGCTGCCAATACAAACGCCTTGGCATTTGCTAAGTCTTCAAAAAACATAACTAATCTTGGCAAATCTGTTGTGGACTTCTAAGTCGACATTAGCTTAAATGCTTTCAAAAGAGCACTGACTAGGTAAGTAAATCTGCCATATGTTTGAAGGCGTGACCTTGTACATAGATGCTTGATTCGTGGAAAGGTTCCCCGGGAAAACGTTCCAACATTACGTCCATTGTTTTTGGTGTTGATTGTATGGCTTGGCTTCGTTCGTTCTCAATCTTTCGCTACCAAACACTGAAAGGGCTTAAGTAGCAGAATGTAGTCCAGAGAACGGAATG
Source organism: Ariolimax columbianus (assembly GCA_036924085.1). Taxonomy (NCBI): domain Eukaryota; kingdom Metazoa; phylum Mollusca; class Gastropoda; order Stylommatophora; family Arionidae; genus Ariolimax; species Ariolimax columbianus. The sequence continues at coordinate 19,982,695 of JAVGWX010000008.1, forward strand.
CGCTGTGTTGTAGTTTACAGCTTGACTGCGATATTTGCACCTTTCGGTCCAACACATCTGACTTCAGCAAGCATTTTTGGAGCACCGGGTTAGCATTCACTCTTCGATACCTTCTCCTTAGCCAGTCTGCCCTGCTGCAGCCTGTTATCTAGGATCACCGCGTGGAGGTGTAGAAGGGTCTTGGCAGCTTTGGTTCGCTGGCCCTGACGCTAGCAGTCAGCTATGTGTCGCTGATCACTGCAGCTCATGCGCTGCTCAGCATCTTGATCCCGTGTTGACTGTATGATTCGGATAGCTAATGATACGCTTCTAGCAAAGCAGACTGCATTTCATGTCTTTGCCGGTCCCGCACAGCTGTTCGAGCATGGTCGCTCCCTTGGGCCAGACTGTTTCTTTGTGGTCTGCATGTGGGACAGTCCTGCAGGATATGTTCTTGTGGTTATTTTTGCGTGCATCAAAACTTGGTGGTGTATCTCAGCACTCTGTGGAGGCGATCGTTCTTCTTCTTCTTCTTCTTCTTCTTCTTCTTCTTCTTCTTCTTCTTCTTCTTCGTACACTGTCAGAAGTCAACTTGAATTTGTTCAAAGAAAGCAGCCCTCATCCCGAGGCTGTCGACACTGCCATAGAGCTTGTCTAGTGTTGGCACTGGTGATGGCCACATGTGCTTTCTCTGGTCCTCGTATGTTGGGCAACTTTGCAGCAGATGTTCAGCGGCCATTTTCCCTGTACCACAGGTGCATTCGTCAGTGCCACCTGGCCTCAGTTTATTGAATAGATGGTACCTCAGTCTGTTGTGGCCTGTGCGTAGTCTGAAGACCACGACCTGCTCTTTTCTGTTCAACTGGTAGTAGGCATAATTTTTTGTGTAGCCAGTATGTTATGTTTCCCATTTGGCCATGTATCTGGCCCTAATAATCCCTTTTAGACTCTTCGTAGGTCACACTAGAATCTGGTTGTGGTAGTCTTGCACCTTCTTTTGCGAGTCTGTCTGGCTCCTCGTTGCCTTGGATGTTACAGTGGGATGGAACCCACTGTACCACTACTCTTTTTGGTGCGGACTGCTGGCATAGTTGACAGAGTACTGCTCTTAAATCATTAAGTTCTGTATTTTTCAGTGGGGGTGGTCAGTAAGTCGGCAATGTTTCGCTCTGAGTGAAGATCTATACCTGCCCCTCTCTACCAAGTTTGCATACGCTGTCATTTACTTGTATTCTTTGTGCTGGGTTCTCCATTCCGTCCCCACGGATCTTTTGGTTAGTGTATTCTCTTCTTTATAGCTCTGTGAATAGAAAGCCTACGTGCCGAAGGTCTGACCAATATTAGAACACGCAGCTGCAAACGTATATACGCTGATCTGTATTTCTTATTCTGAATATGTTAATGGCGCAGCCATCATTAAAGATAAGATCTAATTTGGTTGCTTCTTTTCTTTACTCAGGAAGTGTAGTAAACAGCTTTCGACACTTCCTGTATCTCACAAGTACTCCAATAACTGCAAATACCACGCAAAACAGAGTTTGGGAACGGTCAATCTACATCTCAATATTATTACGTTTATGACTTGCAAAGCTGCAGACATATTTCCATCGATCGGTAGAGCAGTCATTAGGCCTTCTTAGAAAGTGCCAGACAATTGTGAGGGATATGTCAAGACGGCATAATGTCTCCATGATTTTCGAGTGTTTGTCAGTGCTTACTGTGTGTCAGGTCAAATAATGGCATTTCGCTGTTACGCAGCATTTTCTTATTTGACATGCTGCAAATGTCATGCTACCAGCTAGGAAACTACACTCAATCTAAGCTAGGAAACTACACTCAATCTAAGCTAGGAAACTACACTCAATCTAAGCTAGGAAACTACACTCAATCTAAGCTAGGAAACTACACTCAATCTAAGCTAGGAAACTACACTCAATCTAAGCTAGGAAACAATAATCTAAGCTAGAATACTACACTCAATCTAAGCTAGGAAACTACACTCAATCTAAGCTAGGAAACCATAATCTAAGCTAGGAAACTACACTCAATCTAAGCTAGAAAACTACACTCAATCTAAGCTAGGAAACTACACTCAATCTAAGCTAGGAAACTATAATCTAAGCTAGAAAACTACACTCAATCTAAGCTAGAAAAATACACTCAATATAAGCTAGGAAACTACTCTCAATCTAAGCTAGGAAACTATAATCTAAGCTAGGACACTACACTCAATCTAAGCTAGGACACTATAATCTAAACTAGGAAACTACACTCAATCTAAGCTAGGAAACTATAATCTAAGCTAGGAAACTACACTCAATCTAAGCTAGGAAACTACACTTAATCTAAGCTAAGAAACTATAATCTAAGCTAGGAAACTACACTCAATCTAAGCTAGGAAACTACACTCAATCTAAGCTAGGAAACTACACTCAATCTAAGCTAGGAAACTATAATCTAAACTAGGAAACTACACTCAATCTAAGCTAGGAAACTACACTTAATCTAAGCTAAGAAACTATAATCTAAGCTAGGAAACTACACTCAATCTAAGCTAGGAAACTACACTCAATCTAAGCTAGGAAACTATAATCTAAGCTAGGAAACTACACTTAATCTAAGCTAGGAAACTACAATCTAAGCTAGAGAACTACAATCTTAGCTAGTAAACTACAATCTAAGCTAGGAAACTACACTAAATCTAAGCCAGGAAACTACAATCTAAGCCAGGAAACTACACTCATTCTAAGCTAGGAAACTACAATCTAAGCCAGGAAACTACACGCAATCCAAGACAGGAAGATACACTCAATCTAAGCTAGGAAACTAAACTCAATGTAAGCTAGGAAACTACACTTAATCTAAGCTGGAAAACTACAATCTAAGCTAAAGAACTACAATCTAAGCTAGGAAACTAAACTCAATCTAAGCTAGGAAACCATAATCTAAGCTAGTAAACTACAATAATTTAAGCTAGGAAACTACAATCTAAGCTAGAGAACTACAATCTAAGCTAGGAAACTACAATCTAAGCTAGGAAAATACACTAAATCTAAGCTAGGAAACTACAATCTAAGCTACAAAACTACACTTAATCTAAGCTAGGAAACTACACTCAATCTAAGCTAGGAAACTATAATCTAAGCTAGGAAACTACACTTAATCTAAGCTAGGAAACTACAATCTAAGCTAGAGAACTACAATCTAAGCTAGGAAACTACAATCTATGCTAGGAAACTAAACTAAATCTAATCTAGGAAACTACAATCTAAGCTAGGAAACTACACTTAATCTAAGCTAGGAAACTACACTCAATCTAAGCTAGGAAACTATAATCTAAGCTAGGAAACTACACTTAATCTAAGCTAGGAAATTACAATCTAAGCTAGAGAACTAAAATCTAATACAGGAAACTACACTCAATCTCAGCTTGGAAACTACACTCAATCTAAGCTAGGAAACTACAATCTAAGCTAGGAAACTACACTCAATCTAAGCTAGGAAACTACAATCTAAGCTAGGAAACTACACTCAATCTAAGCCAGGAAACTACACTCAATCTAAGCTAGGAGACTATAATCTAAGCTAGGAAACTACACTTAATCTAAGCTAGGAAATTACAATCTAAGCTAGAGAACTTAAATTTAATACAGGAAACTATACTCAATCTCAGCTTGGAAACTACACTCAATCTAATCTAGGAAACTACAATCTAAGCTAGGAAACTACACTCAATCTAAGCTAGGAAACTACATACTAAGCCAGGAAACTACACTCAATCTAAGCCAGGAAACTACAATCTAAGCTAGGAAACAACACTCAATCTAAGCTAGGAAACCACACTCAATCTAAGCTAGGAAACTACAATCTAAGCCAGGAAACTACACTCAATCTAAGCTAGGAAACTACAATCTAAGCTAGGAAACTACACTCAATCTAAGCCCGGAAACTACATTCAATCTAAGCTCGGAAACTACAATCTAAGCTAGGAAACTACACTCAATCTAAGCCAGGAAACTACACTCAATCTAAGCTATGAAACTACAATCAAAGCTAGGAAACTACACTCAATCTAAGCTAGGAAACTACAATCTAAGCTAGGAAACTACAATCTAAGCTAGGAAACTACACTCAATCTAAGCTAGGAAACTACAATCTAAGCTAGGAAACTACAATCTAAGCTAGGAAACTACAATCTAAGCTAGGAAACTACAATCTAAGCTAGGAAACTACAATCTAAGCTAGGAAACTACAATCTAAGCTAGGAAACTACACTTAATCTAAGCTAGGAAACTACAATCTAAGCTAGGAAACTACAATCTAAGCTAGGAAACTACAATCTAAGCTAGGAAACTACACTCAATCTAAGCTAGGAAACTACAATCTAAGCTAGGAAACTACAATCTAAGCTAGAAAACTACAATCTAAGCTAGGAAACTACACTCAATCTAAGCTAGGAAACTACAATCTAAGCTAGGAAACTACACTCAATCTAACCTAGGAAACTACACTCAATCTAAGCTAGAAAACTACAATCTAAGCTAGGTAACTACAATCTAAGCTAGAAAACTACACTCAATCTAAGCTAGGAAACTACAATCTAAGCTAGGAAACTACAATCTAAGCTAGGAAACTACAATCTAAGCTAGGAAACTACACTCAATCTAAGCTAGGAAACAAGAGTCAATCCCAGCTCGGAAACCAGACTCAATCCGAGCTCGAAAACCAGACTAAATCCCAGCTCGGAAAACAGACTCAATCCCAGCTCGGAAATCACAAACGTAGAACGGAAACTACACTCAATGTCAGCTCGGAAACCACAAATCTAGCACGGACACTACACTCAATGTGAGCTCTGAAGCCACAAACCTAGGACGAAAACCACACTCAATGTGAGCTCTGAAGCCACAAACCTAGCACGGAAACCACACTCAATGTCAGATTGGAAGCCACAAACCTAGCACGGAAACCACGCTCAATGTCAGCTGGGAAACTACAAACCTAGCACGGAAACCACACTCAATTCCAACATGGAAACCCCAAACCTAGCACGGAAACCACACTCTATGTCAGCTCGGAAACCACAAATCTAGCACGGAAACCACACTCAATGTCAGCTCGGAAACCACAAACCTAGCACGGAAACCACACTCAATGTCAGTTCGGAAGCCACAAACCTAGCACGGAAACCACACTCACTTCCAGCACAAAAACCACACTCAATGTCAGCTCGGAAACCACAAACCTAGCACGGAAACCATACTTAATGTCAGCTCGGAAACCACAAACCTAGCACGGAAACCACACTCAATGTGAGCTCGGAAGCCACAATCTCAGCTCAGAAACCACACTCACTCCCAGCTCAGAAGCCACTTTCAATCTTAGCTCAGAAACCACTCTCAATCCCAGCTCAGAAACCACACTGACTCCAATCTGAGAAATCGCTCTTTATCCCAGCTCAGAAACCACTCTTAATCCAAGCTCAGAAACCACACTTAACCCCAGCTCAGAACCACTCTCAACCACAGATTAGAAACCACTCTCAATCTCAGCTCAGGGATCTAGATGCTGAGCAGCGCATAGCTGCAGTAGTCAGCGACCCATAGCTGACAGCTAGCGTCAGGGCCAGCGAACCACAGATGCCAAGACCCTTCTACACCTTCACGCGGTGATCCTGGATAACAGGCTGCAACTGGGCAGACTGGCTAAGGACAAGGGATCAAAGACAGAACGCTAACCCGCTACTGATACAATGCTTACTGAAGTCGAATGGGTTGGAGCGAAAGGTGCAAATATCGCAGTCAAGCTGTAAACTACGACACAACGCATTCCGTTCTCTGGACTACATTCTGAAACTTAAGCCCTTTCAGCGTTTGGTAGCAAGAGATTGAGAAAGAACGAAGCCAAGCCAATCCTAGCTCATAAACCACTCTCAATCCCAGCTCAGAAACCACTCTCAATCCCAGCTCAGAAACCACTCTCAATCCTAGCTGCCAAACCACTCTCAATCCCAGCTCAGAAACCACTCTCAATCCCAGCTCCAAAACCACTGTCAATCCCAGCTCCAAAACCACTCTCAATCCTAGCTCAGAAACCACTCTCAATCCCAGCTCAGAAACCACTCTCAATCCCAGCTCAGTAACCACTCTCAATCCCAGCTCAGAAACCACTCTCAATCCCAGCTCAGAAACCACTCTCAATCCCAGCTCAGAAACCACTCTCAATCTCAGCTCAGGAACCACTCTCAATCCTAGCTCAGAAATCACTCTTAATCTCTGGGAGGAAGTAACTTACAGATCCAGGGACATGTTCGTGTTAGGCCCATATCATGTGATGACCCCCGGCACATAATCGGACCTATGGCCAGCATCTAGCCGGCCACCGTTATTTCCCAGACTGCTCTGTACAAAATTGCTGAGGCTGGTTTAACCACAGGATCGGGTCTGCGATCGGAAAATCATATCGCTCCAACTCGCTCGAATGCCAATCTACTAACATCCGGAGCCACTAGAGTAGCTCCAGCAGACGATGATTAGTTTCGCACTTGAACAAAATTCGATTCATAATTTTGTCAGCGATTGACAGGCGGGATATGCTCAGTGGTTACCACAGAGTTGATCATTCCCATTGCGCTAAAACGAACGTGTGGATAATGGCGATAACTGTCAGTGTCAGTGGTATCTGGGTTTCATACTAATTTGAATGAAATACGTTTGTTAGCTTGTGGATCTGTGTGGGGTCCCCTGCTTCGTACACCTTAGCAAGAACAGCCTCATGTCTATGGACTCTGCAGTTTGACATTAGTCTGATTGATTGTCATCTGCGTTTGGTGGAGTGTTTAGCGCTTTACAGCGCGCGTGTGCCGAAATAGACTCATGAAAACCGAAAAATGACCGCACGTCACGATCAAAATGGACCTCTGAAACATGCGTATGTGTTGCGTAATTTAGTTTGTTAAATTTCATTTTTAAGGCTCTACAAGATGGTTGTATTCACAGATGCGCTATTGGCGTTTAAATGTACGATTATGGCCGTGTGATGCCGAATGTTGGACTAACCACAGACTGAGAAATGGGAAAGTGGCAATAAGACATGGTCTACCTACATGCACCAGGATAGGGGACTAAACAGCTATCACATGAGGTGCCTACGCAGATTCTTGGTGGTTGAGTGACAAAACAACATCACCAACGCAGAGGTGTTGGAGGGAACAGGCACTGTCACAATCTTTTCCATACTTAGTCTTCGAAGCCTCCGATGGCTGGGACACACTCGAAGGATCGATGAAATAAGAATACCAAAATATCCTCTCTATTGGGAATTACAGTTGGGGAAATGGTCTCGGGGCCTGCGACTACTTCGGTACAAGGATGTATGCAAGCGGGATGTGAATTATGCAGGCATCGATTTGGAATCATGGTAACAAGACGCCATGGTGTTACATGGAGGGGCAGGATTAAGCATGGAATACAGACAAAGAAGATACTGATTGCTGATAGGCTAAAAACTCAGCGTTTGCGAAGACTCGCCACACCATTCGATGCTGCAAACGGTCCAGACTTTCCATGCACATACTGTGGAAGACGCTTCTCTGCCGGGATTGATCATACGAGTCCTATTCGTTTTTGTACCGACTGTAGTTTCATACCTTTTTTTCAAAGCACAATTACTATCTTCTGACAAGATGGAAAGAGCCAAAGATGATTTCAGGTACGTTGACTTTAGATCAGGTCTCATATTTTGAATATCTGAGCTCCTGAATTGACAAAAATGGCGACTGCTCGAAAGAAATCAGAAGAAGACTAGCCATGGCAATGCAGAGACTGAACAGCCTGAAGAAATTATGGCAGAGCACTAACAAAATGATGAAAGTAAACGTCTTGAGAGCCTGTGTTTTTCATGTGGCAGCTTATGGCTGTGAATCATGGACGATTACTAAAACTTCCAGACAAAGAATCGAATCCTTCGAGTCAAAATGTTACAGAAACATCCTCAGAATATCCTGGACAGAGAAAAAGACAAATGTAGACATTCGGCAAGAGTTTAGCATAGAGGAAAACTAGTTTATCAATTCCATTTTGGCTAGAAAATGCAAATACTTTGCTCACATCAAGACACTCAACGGTTTCGAGAGAACAGTGATTTAAGGTATGGTGCCAGGCAAAAGAGGAAGGGGTAGACCAAGAAGACGACGGCACCAAGATATCCATGAATGCCTGGGTATGACTGTGGCGGAGGCTGGAGTTTTGGCAAGGGAACGAGTTTCTTTCAGACAGACTGTGATGGGAGCGACGTTATATGAAGGACATGCTACATGATGATGACTTTAGCACGGGTTTTAGTCTTTGATAGTTGACACTTTTATTGAGCTTCCAAACCGTTGAAATGATGCGTCCAAAGACGCATCTGGATAACTCGTTGATTTTCAACACGAGACCTAATCAGACTTTTGACACCTAATACAATAGCTATTTGTATAGGAATTGACAGATATATTGGTTTACCATGCTATGTCGTAGATAACAACAACACAAATTCCCTTTCCAATATTTATCTCCTTATTAATGTCATTTAACGATTCATATCAATATAATATTCATTTCGAATCCTTCAAGTCATAGAAAGCTTAATTATGTGTCTTGCAATGTTTAGATAATAATTTTAGCTTAATTTGTTCAATAATAATGAATTTTATTTTAAATAAAACTTTGACGCACGGAATTCCGGCATTTCGACACGACTGATTCACATAATTCGGCAAAATCAAGCCAGACTGAAAAGGGCTAGCCTATAATTGTCGATGGATGACGGTTAAATAAAATATCAATGAACTGATATGCCCTGTCAGTTAACAGTGCCATGTTATCAGCAGCCAAAGACAGTAGATAGGTGACACACTTCAGGACATCGTTAAACAATTGTGAGACATTAACGTCTGTGTTTGTCTGGATTTCATCAGATTTTTTGCTGAGCCATTCATCTTGCATCTTCATTAGAACTATTTGGTTAATCATACTGGTGCATGCTGCCCTTTAGGGCGTTGAAGTTGAACCATATAGGTGGGTTTTGTACAAGCAATGTCTTTCAGTCAGCATAAACTGAATACCTCCATCATTCTCATCCATCCAGTCAGAGTTCAAGTGTTCTGTAATTCCCAAATTGTCTGAAGAATTAGCGTACACCAGTGTTTCACAGCTGCCGGTCCGCAGAGATTTCCTACCGGTCCCCGAAAAAGTTATTGTCGCTCAACACCTTAACTTCGGAGATCGTCTTGAAGTGATCGAAACTCTGATTGGCTAATTTTTATCCTCAAGTGACGTCACCTACACAAGTATCCGTGCATTTCGGACACAATAGCTCACACATATTGTGCGAGTTTCATTATCAAAGTGTGTAAGATTTTCTGGGTAAATGACTGTTTCTGGTCATTTTAAATAACTACAGAATTTGCATTTCATAATGTTAAATGTAAATACTAATACTCAAAATACTATATAAATAATGAGTTCTATTTCTGTCTGAGTGGTCGTGAAAAATGTTCCTGACATGTCTGCAGGTGCGGAAAGGTTGGAACCAGTGGAGTACACAGTACCTTTCAGTGTCCCATTTTTTAATCTACTTTTTTCCTACACGTAATTTTTCTTTCAGTTCCCTTGAACAGGTCTCTAGTGCTGATTATGTCCCTTGGGCTCTGGGGGTTGAATTTTGACGTGAATTGTCCAGCACTTGGCACATCACATGCTTAGTCGCTTTCACATCTCTCAGCATGTAGTTTGTCTAGCACTTGGCACCACACATCCTTAGTCGCATTCAGATCTTGTCTGTCACTTATTCTGGTGATGATATAATCAATAACGTGCCACGTTTTATAGCGTGAATGCATCTATGATGTTTTAAAATTAAGGGTGGAGTAATAGATTGATCATGTATGGTACATACGCTCACCAACAGGAGCAATGCAAAGGCCGCGGTCCATCTTAGACGATGGCACAATTAATTTTGCTAGCACTATTTTTAGTAAGGATTAACTGTGCTACTTTTTATCTTCACTCTCTAGTCTCAAGCCGGCCGACCCCAGTGGCAAGTCAAAGACAAGACGACTACGGGGCGATTACGAGATGCATGGGACTCCGCATCAAGCACCCGTGAAAAAAACGGCGGAGTCCAGAGTCGAACCCACACCACCTGATCACTAGGCCGACGGCTTAATCACTTCGCCACGGAATCCCCAACAGGAGCACATTACTGTTATATTGATCTGTTACAAGTACTCCACGCATTCAAACTCAGGCCTGATGGGAGGTCCCTACTCTGGCATTAAATCACGAATGATGTGGACTTTGAGAGTGACGCGATGATAGAGTTCTCCAATAGCCTTTAGGGTAAACAGGACAAAGACAGTTGGAAAAAGACAAATTTTGAAGCAGGTGTCGCCTAATAGGCTACACACAGCAAAAGCCCCAAGTGAGTATCCCCAGGCAATCCCTATCCTGGAACCCACAGGGAAAGAAAAGACAAGGGAAAGTCACAAAACACAGGGAGAAGAGGCCTATAGTCTGATACAAAGAGAACAGGAAGAAGCTGGAAAGAATACTGAAATACTGAACTCAACGATTTAAGAGCAGTACTCTGCTAACTATGCCAGCAGTCCGCACCAAAAAGAGTAGTGGTACAGTGGGTTCCATCCCACTGTAACATCCAATGCAACGAGGAGGCAGAAAGACTGGCAAAAGAAGGTGCAAGACTACCACAACCAGATTCTAGTGTGACCTACGAAGAGTCCAAAAGGTTTATTAGGGCCAGATACATGGCCAAATAGGGAAACAGAACATATTTTCTACACAAAAAATGATGCCTACTACCAGCTGAACAGATGAGAGCAGGTCGTAGTCTTCAGATTCCGCACAGGACACAACAGACTAGGGTACCATATATTCAATAAACTGAAGATAGGTGGCACTGACGAATGCCCCTGTGGTACAGGAAAAATGACCGTTGAACATCTGCTGCAAAATTGCCCGACATACGAGGACCAGAGAAAGCACATGTGGCCATCACCAGTGGCAACACTAGACAAGCTCTATGGAAGTGTCGACAGCCTCAGGATGACATCCGCTTTTTTCGAACAAATTCAAGTTGACGTCTGACAGCGGACGAAGAAGTAGAAGAAGATTTGTTAGTTCAGTATTGTTGTCCCTGATGAAGCCCAATTGGTCGTAAAGTAGGTTTTGTTTGTGTTCTCGTGTCGGTGCGGCATCTGACCGTACCCATTTTTAAATTTTGATTAAACTCAACTTTAATCAACTTTTACCATTTTTTTTCATGTTTTTTTTCCCATACGAATGAGTCCAGCTCACAGGTGTTCCGAGTTACAACTAGAAACGATATTATGATCTAGACCGCCTGCTTGCAAGGCTGTGGCAGCAGTTTCATTGTTATCTACACCTGCTGTTTCAGTTTCTCTTTCATCGCCACAGGATTAAATTGAAATAAAGGAAATTGATATTTGTGTGGTGTGTTTTAGGTTGTGACTTGTGCTGTATTTGTATTTCAGTGGCAGTGTCATGCGATGCTTCAAAAAAGACTGCAGCAGAACAACGGAGAAAGGCCAGAAAAGGCCGTGAAATAATAGTATCGAGAAGCGAACTTTCCATACCCTCACTGCCTGCGAGTATGCAGATCCAAAAATCGGACTTGTCAGCCATCTCCGCACTCATCCAAAACCCGGAAGTACCGTATACTCGACTGGAAGGACTGGCTAAAATGAAAAAGGAAAGGTCCTCATCACGCGTGATGGACGAACAACAACATTTCAGTAATGAAAAATATGTGCTGGTCGTTAACGTCACTCTCTCGCTTTGCATTATCAGGGTCCAGCGGTAAGGTGTAGCAGCGCCGGCTGAGGATATAACAATATAAACATGGAATTTTCCGTGCCAGGTCACGCTTTGTGCGTACCATACCGCGTTGGTGTGAGAGTCGTCTTCCGATCTGTTGGACTAGTTTTAATGATTCTCATTTCTAATTCCGTATTCACCCTCCTAGGCAAAGAAGTATTAGCTGAGCGAGGGTTGAGTGTCTCCCGATACTCTCACGTGGATTTGTCTGTCAGTCGTGGCTCCGTTCCTGGGTGTAGCCCATGTGCAAGGTAGTGCTATTTGAAACCACAGGCTGACAACAGACTGAGGTACCACCTATTCAATAAACTGAAGATAGGTGGCACTGACGAATGCATCTGTGGTACAAGGAAAATGACCGCTGAACATTTGCTGTAAAATTGCCCGACATACGAGGACCAGAGAAAGCACATCACCAGCCTCAACACTAGACAAGCTCTATGGCAGTGTCGACAACCTTTGGATGACCGCTGCTTTCTTCGAACAAATACAAGTTGACGTCTGACAGCGTACGAAGAAGAAGAAGAAGAAGAAACCACAGGCTGGAACTGGATGGCAGTGGGTCAATGGCGAATGAATGACCTCCAGTGGAAAAGCCACATATATTTTATGAAACCCGTGACTCCAATTCGTTTAGCAGAGGTCTAACATTGTATATGTGTTTACCAGTTTAAATATACTACTCAGACATGTTAATGAGGGTCAGGCAAACTGTACTGCTCAGACATGTTAATGAGGGTCAGGCAAACTATACTGGTCAGACATGTTAATGAGGGTTAGGCAAAATATACTGATCAGACATGTTAATGAGGCAAAATATACTGCTCAGACCTGTTAATGAGGGTCAGGCAAAATATACTGATCAGACATGTTAATGAGGGTTAGGCAAAATATACTGATCAGACATGTTAATGAGGCAAAATATACTGCTCAGACCTGTTAATGAGGGTCAGGCAAAATATACTGATCAGACATGTTAATGAGGGTTAGGCAAAATATACTGATCAGACATGTTAATGAGGCAAAATATACTGCTCAGACCTGTTAATGAGGGTCAGGCAAAATATACTGATCAGACATGTTAATGAGGGTTAGGCAAAATATACTGATCAGACATGTTAATGAGGCAAAATATACTGCTCAGACCTGTTAATGAGGGTCAGGCAAAATATACTGATCAGACATGTTAATGAGGGTTAACCAAAATATACTGATCAGACATGTTAATGAGGCAAAATATACTGCTCAGACCTGTTAATGAGGGTCAGGCAAAAGATACTGATCAGACCTGTTAATGAGGGTCAGGCAAAATATACTGCTCAGACATGTTAATAAGGGCCAAAGAATATGCTGGCTAAGACCCCCACCTCAAATTCTACGTAGTCCTTCCTGGAAATTGATTGGTTTCATGGACAACGAGGTGGGGGAATCGACGTGATCCCCGTAGTAATGAGGGATACATATATGAAGACAAGCATAGTACAACCGCTTTGTGGACACCATCATCACGCCCAGGATGTGAGGAAAACTATAACACTCGCCACTAAACGTGTTTTTTTCGGTGCGCACAAAAATAGTAATTCAACAACAACAAAAACCAACAATGAATTGAAAGAACAAGTTCTTGTCGGGTGTTTTTTTTTTTTTTTGGCAATGGCTTAAACGCAGGTGAGGTTGCAATCCTCCTCGCGTGCTTCCAGAAAGGTAACTATGACTTGTTTCAGATACATCTGGGACTTCTGAGGCTAGTCCGTTGGGAGATCATCGGCGGCGGCTGCAAACAACGGAAACTTTGATCGTCTGATATTCCAACAAATCTCAAAGTCTTTGATGACTCTCAAAGGCTCAATGCTTTAAATAGTCTAATTTCTGTGGTCCGTACTAGCTTTGATTTTGCTTTTAAATGTCAGCCGACGTGGGTGACGCCAAGGAAGGCGACGCCGCATAACTAGAAACAGAGAGATAATATAGTACAGAAGAAGGTACAAAGATATAGTACAGCAGAAATGAATGTACATAAAGATAGTACAGTACAGAAGAAGTACAGAGAGATGTTATAGCAGAAGGTACATAATATAGTATAGAAGAGAGTACAGAGAAATAATATAGTATAGAAGTAAGTGCAGAGAGATAGTATAGTATAGAAGAAGGTACAGAGAGATAGTATAGTATAGAAGATGGTACACAGAAATAGTATAGAAGAAGGTGCAGAAAGATATTATAGTATTGAGGTAGGAATAGATAGTATAAGTAGTAAAGAAGACGGTACACAGAGATAATTTAGTATTATGGTAGATACAGAGATATAGTATAGTATAGAAAATGGTACACATGGATAGTATAGTATTGATGTAGATACATAGAGATAGCATAGTATAAAAGCGGGTACATGGAGATGTATAGAATAGAACAAAGTACAGATAGGTAATATAGTATAGAAGAAAGTACAGAGAGGTAATATAGTATAAAAGAAAGTACATAGAGATAATATAGAATAAGGTCAGTAGACGTACAGTTTGCTCATTTCGATATCTAAGATGAACAAAACTGAATAACAAACCCACAGCAACACGTCTCGCAGCGAGAACGGCCTAATCACAGACTAATACTGGTAAACAGTTGCACTGATAAACAAGGTTAGGTGTCAAGTGTCAAACTGGGTAAATGTTACCAGTTAACACAAACTGTGTTGATCATTTAATAAGAAAGAATGAATAATTAGCTACGAGGAAATATAACATCCTAAATCAGCAACTAAAAATTCCCACCCGAAATAAAAATGCATTTTGCCTCTGTTTAAAATAAGGTAGATGATGAAACAGGATGAAAGAAAACAAATGGCTGTGGGCATGCATCAGTAAACCTGGGCCGAGGTTGATACGGCAGTAGAACGCAGGCGGGAATTACTGCTCTGTATCACGCGCGCAGACATACACACTCTGGGAACGCTAAGATGTGACAAGAGTAATGTTTTCTCGTTTATTCTTTCATTCAAATGCGATTATATGTTTCTTCTCTTTCCATTGTTCTTCATCTTATTATCATTGTCTCTGAGCGATTAACTATTGGGGATTCTTTATGTAAGTGCTGGCGGTCCTGTGTCGTTCCTTCCTACCCTGGGCAAAAATCAGAAAGCTATTTCGTGTCTTCCCGTCAATAGGGAGACGCATTATTCTTACTCCATGAAATATACTAACCTCCTTAACCTTATTGAACACACCTCGTATCTTTTATATCCGAATGCCTTTCCCCAACTTGCAGGCACT
Source organism: Ariolimax columbianus (assembly GCA_036924085.1). Taxonomy (NCBI): domain Eukaryota; kingdom Metazoa; phylum Mollusca; class Gastropoda; order Stylommatophora; family Arionidae; genus Ariolimax; species Ariolimax columbianus. The sequence continues at coordinate 19,997,837 of JAVGWX010000008.1, forward strand.
GTCTTAACTATTAATCACCGTCTTCTTTCTCTTGCTCGTCACGTTGCTCCCCTTTCCCGGGAAATCCCAGCCCACGAGATGCTCCGACCGACAGGATGTGGGTGCGAGTTACGGGAAGAGGTTGTGCTCATTCTGGAGACGTCCTCGACGCTTCCCTCCCAACACCTGGCTAAAACAGATCGCGACCTTCTCAACAGAACTTCAGGCCCTTGGGATGGGGCCCATCAGACGTGGCAATGGATACGGTCATTCGACGCGACGGGCTCTGATCGCCTTAGTGTACTATTATTATTGTGTTTCCCCATCAATTCATTCATCTCATCCACCCATATATGTATCTTAAGCGTATCTATCTTTTCAACTATTAGACTTTATACAACTTTACATGGATCCATCTATCTAAAATGACCATATGGTTGTCTTAGTCATAGTCGACCTGTACTTATTGTACAGTGGCAAATAATGTAGCCGAGAGGGGAATTTCCTGCTGAGCGTGCTAGGCTCGAGCAGCTTATTACACCGTTGTGTTGAACACATGCAGCGGAGCGTAGTGAGCAGACGTGAACCTGTTGTGCGCCATCTATGCTGGTATTAACAAACCCCCTAACCACGGGGAAAAAGTAAAATGGCCGCGCCTTAGTGACTGCGCTCTCGACTCACTCCGGTGTTTGTGTCCAGTTTTCCGATGTTTGGATGTTTCTGTTCATATTATATTTCACAACTCCTTTACCATGTGGTATCAAGGACTTTATTCTGTAGTTTTGATGTGTTTTCGATCGGTAATCATGTTTATTATGCTGCATTTCGCTGCATTTCATGTCTGGCTCAAGCCGTGGGAAAACAGTCCATGACGGAGTTCGGCCTTCCGCCTAACTGCACACCAGAATTCAGTTCAGATTATCACTACTCAAGGACATTTCTGCTCGGACTGAAGCCGACTTCCTCCTGCTCGCTCCTCCCTCTACGGGAGGTTATACGATACCTTTCCCAACCTCGTATTCTCAGCACAGCAAGGGTCACGCTGACCAATAGATGGACACAATCAGAATCCTCGGCGGCGGGACACGTGGAAACAAGGAGTTTGACACGGACAGACACGAAAAGCTTGACACAAACATTGGTCTAACACACTCCTCGTCGCCCACATCTCAAGGCTGCAGAGTACACAGCTCCACCCGGGGAGTCTGTAGGGATTTCGACACGCTACGCATGGGCATAGCCTCAGCAGTTGGACATGGTAGGGGTCAATCGACGCAACGGGCCTTTGACGCCTACGCGAACATTATTATTATATGTGTTATGCCATGTCCCACAGTTAGTCGCGTCTTACGACATGCTCTGTGTGGTGCAGTGGTGCTGTTGACATACTTGCCCTTGACATACACATAGACCCCGGCAGACCACTGTCTGTCAATCTAGTGATATAAATTCGACCATCTATCAATCAAAATATCTTAACTTAAGAACATCTACGATATCGATCAATCCATAAATCCAATATCTACTTATACAACCTCTTATACTCTTGGTGAGTTGTCTGTTTTATGGCTCAAGTTAGTGAACTTGATCCAACCTGTTGTACTCTAGTTGTGTTTATGGATCTAGGTGGCTGTGTTTATGGATCTAGGTGGCTGTGTTTATGGATCTAGGTGGCTGTGTTTATGGATCTAGGTGGCTGTGTTTATGGATCTAGGTGGCTGTATTTATGGATCTATGTGGCTGTGTTTATGGATCTATATGGCTGTGTTTATGGATCTAGGTGGCTTTGTTTATAGATCTATGTGGCTGTGTTTATGGATCTATGTGGCTGTGTTTATGGATCTAGGTTGCTGTGTTTATGGATCTAGGTGGCTGTGTTTATGGATCTAGGTAGTTGTGTTTATGCATCTAGGTCGCTATGTTTATGGATCTAGGTGGCTGTGTTTATGGATCTAGGTGGCTGTGTTTATGTATCTAGGTGGTTGTATTTATGGATCTAGGTGGCTGTGTTTTTGGATCTAGGTGGCTGTGTTTTTGGATTTAGGTGGCTGTGTTTATGGATCTAGGTGGCTGTGTTTATGGATCTAGGTGGCCGTGTTTATGGATCTAGGTGGCTGTGTTTATGGATCTAGGTGGCTGTGTTTATGGATCTAGGTGGCTGTGTTTATGGATCTAGGTGGCTGTGTTTATGCATCTAGGTGGTTGTGTTTATGGATCTATGTTGCTAGGCCTCCTCTGGCATAGCTGATGTCATCATTGAGCAAGCGTCTTCCTCAACTCAAGATAACAAACACGAAGGCGACCGTCCTACCCAGCTATCCATGAAATACAATATATCTACCCACCTAGCTACCTTAAACCAACCATCCATCAATCTAACTACATAAACATCTACCCACGAACACATCTAACTATGACGATCCATCTATTCGTCGATCAACCTACACATGTCCTATTATTCCTATTGCTCTTGAGTTTTAATATTACGATTCACAATTATGTAGTAATGTACGATCTTATTGGCAGAACTTCGATTTCATTACAGCCGCTCTGTAAGGATCTAGACCTTTAGCCAGTTCTCCGTCATCGTCGTTGTCAGAACATCTTTAATGTCTTCTGTCCATCTTTTACTCGGTCTGTTTCTGCCTCGTTTTCCAAGTACCATGACATTCAGTCTAGTTTTTGCTATTCCCCATACTATTGTGATGTTTTATTTAAACAAAGTATCTTAGTTTTCAAGACGGTGCATTTTTGACAACAACATCCAGTGTCATAATTGAGAACGAGACAGTGACTTCAGCTCTGAGATGGCTATCTGGGATGTTAAATGATGGCCATAATCGTATCTGCTTCTGGAGGTGCATGAGTGGATAGTGGACATATAGGCCTTCTAGGAACTAGTATGGATCTACTGTCCTGGTCATGCCGAGGTTTGCGTGAATGAAAACGATTGCATCCTGACTACAGGGGCACCCGCAGTGGGGACATTGGCAGTGGATATAGGTGACTTTTCAATTTGTTCAACGACCGACTTTTGGATGAAAACAATCCAGTCGATGAACCAGCCATGAGCATATTGCAGGATTTTGAAATTATACGTGGGCCCAGCAGAGAGGGGCGCCTGAGAGGATGGAGCAAGACTGTCTACAACCAGCAAACTACATTAACCAACAGTATCTACACTATTAGCCATTTGATGAGAGGGACTGAGCACCTATGAGTTTGCTCAGAGATGCAGTGACATCGATTCTGACCGGAACAGACCTTAAGCGTTTCTGTACTGGTAATGGTGTTTATTAACCATCTTTGTTCTGAGTCCACGTCTGTTAGGACATTGGTGTTTTTCATCCTCTTCGATCTTTGTATCTGATAACTCATAACAGCGTCATTATTAGCAAAGCCAACAAATCACGAGCATGATCATCAAATGAAAACCTTTTAGCTCTCAGTGAAACACAGAACTTCAACCAATACATTCAAGTCCTCCTGTTCTGATCCATCGGCACCAGCCCTGTTAAAATCTTCTTATTTCTTAAATATTTGTCTGTGAGACGGCGTTGCCTTGTGGTTAAGTGACACGGCTCACAAGCCGAAGCTGCTGGGTTCACTCCCAATCACAGCACCGACCGTTACCTCGGGAAAACACGCCCTTGGAAAATGCAGGAGGAAGCAGAACCATATATACAATGTATACCGAATTCAGATGCACTGGACTGACAAACGCAACATAAAAACCGTGCAACACATACCACCCTGGGGAACAGAGAAATAAAGCGAACGTCCAACAAAATAATGTTTGTTTCAGTCTTCCTTATCCATCAGTGTTTCGGTCGCCTACCACCTCTCTTGTCGTAGTGATTCCAGAAAAGAGACAGCTGATAATCATACCTAACTAAACCACCATCTCATCGCTATTACTACACTTCCTGCCGCCGAAGACGGATGTGTCAGACCGAAAGGTGCAAATATCGCAGCGAAGCTGTAAACTAGCGACACAACGCATTCCGTTATCCGGACTACATCTTGCTACTTGCGAAGATCTGTACAAGGCTTGGTAGCGGGAGATTGAGAACGAGCGCAGAAGAAGAAGAAGACTACACTTCCTAACTTATTAACTTTCAGTTATCCAACATTTTGTTGTATCCCAGCATCAATTTCTTTCATACATCCACTTACTTTAGTTTTCATTCCACTTATGTCTCGCCGAGCGCTGTGAGGAACTTGAGACTTATGTAACAAGTGATCGAGCGTGTAACCTAGTCGACAGTCAGCTATCTTGCTAAAACAGGGATTACACCGCGCCAGAGTTCGAAATCACGGACGGATATAAAAACATCCTAGCGTGCTTTGTTCACGGTACGACCGCTCCTCCAGTCTATCCAGTTGTAAATGTGTACCTGGCGTATGAGTTGGGAAAGGTATAAACAGCAAGTAAGGGAACTTCCACCCCACCTCACATAGGCTGCGGCTTAGTTCATGAAGAGTTATCTTCTTCCCCGACGTCAATTGTTGCCATGGGATACACCTTTGCACAGTTAGGGTAATATCATCTATCCACCTGCCTCGCGGTCGCGCTCTTGCCCTGTAGCCCTGCCTACTAGTGTGGAAGCTGATGACGGTGTATTCTCATGAGCTGACGTGGAAATGTATTTCCTCTACATAAAGACGTAGTACCGATCATACTTCGAATGTCTTAGCTTTTAATGTCTGTCCTGATAACACCGATGTTTGAAGAACAAACTCTTCATTTAAAAAGTCGAAATTCTGCATCACGTGGCCTAAACAGAAGCCATTTTTAACACTGGTAGCACAGAGTCGGCATAAATATAGTGTTTATCAGCTGTTGCTTGGTGCCTAAGCAGTGGTGACAGCTGATAAGTCCACCACAGATGCTCTCTGACACATAGTTTTGATTTACCGTCAGCCGAAAAAATACTCCCCAAATACTTGAACACATGGCCTGTTGAAGTGCAATATTATTTATAGGTATGTTGAGTGACCGAGGTGTTCTACTGACGATCCTATTTTCTGTTTCCTTTTCGTTAATTCGCATATTGTATTTAACAAAATTGTCGCAAACGCGTTCGTGTGATTTTGCATTTGATTTTTGTCTTGGTAGAACAGACACTGATCATCTTAACTGAACTTAACGTCTTTATACTGGTTTAGAAGACTCTGCAGTCTGTATACAACCACTTTGGTTACATTACCCTTCTCTAAAAGCTATGCGCATTCAATTTATTCTTAAATGCATCAACTGTCCATGCCTCTACTACCTCCCGTGGCAATGCATTCCAAGCATTCACCACTCTCTGACTAAACAAATATTTCCTAATATCTAATCTGCACCTCTCTTTAGTTAATTGGTAGCTATGCCATATTGTTCTTGTACGTGGCTGTATTTTAAAAAAAAACTTGTTATAGTCTAATTTATTCATTCCTCTGATCATCTTATAAAGCTGTATTAAGTCACTTCGAATTCTTCTCTCTTCTAGACACTGTAGGCCGGTTTTTCTGAGTCTTTCCTCATAACTGTAATTCTGGAATCCCACTATAAGCTTTGTCGCTCTTTTTTGCATCCTTTCCAGCATATTTATATCCCTTCTATGATAAGGACTACACACATGTACACAGTACTCCAATCTAGGTCTAACTAATACTTTATACAGTTTAATTATCACTTCGTTGCTCCTATGTTTAATATTTCTTTTTATCATACCTAACATTGCATTTACCTTTTTCACTGCTACCTGGACTTGCTCCCTCACCTTACCTGTACGATGTATAATAACCCCTAGGTCCCTTTTCTTATCTATCTTTCTAATATTGTTCTCTCTCAATCTGCAACGATGAGTTCGCCCATTGAGTTCGGTGCAGGATCTGATGTCTCAATTTGAATAGTTTCTAGTGTTATTTTGTCCATGTAGATGTTAAATAGCAAAGGGGGAAGCACCCACCCCCCGTCACAACGGTAGGGATTCCAAAAGCATCAATAACCCCCCCAGTTGTTCATACGACGTTTATACTTGAACGATACAATGTTCTTACATTGTCAAGTAGCTGACCGTTTATACTTGAACGATACAATGTTCTTACATTGTCAAGTAGCTGACCGTTTATACTTGAACGATACAATGTTCTTACATTGTCAAGTAGCTGACAATGCACAACGTAATCTCCCAGTATTGTCCAAATTGAAATCCTATCAACAGTATCGAACCCCATCCTTGGTCAATAAAAGAAGTTCAAACATTGTCATTATAACCTACTGACCTTTCGCTTTATTGCCCGAAGGTGCTTACGATGTCTGGGCAGCCAACATACCGGCGAAATCCAATTTGAGCTTTGGACAACTTACGTTCAACAATGGTTCTTACTTTATGAATTCTTCGTGTCCATTATACTAGAACATCCACTTATATATATACATCCATTCACCAATCTGACCTACCTATCTACTCAAGTCAATTCATCGTTGTATCCAAACCCAAATCCCATCCATTAATCCATCACCCGCCCATCTATCTATGTAAACAATCCACCAATTCATGTATCGTTTCCTGGAGACAGGTTATTTTCTAGGTAGTCTGCCTGGCGAGATGTGGATCGACGTGATCTCCATAGTAGTGAGCGTCATGCAAATGAAGCCAAACATAGCCCAACCATCTGGAGGACCGCGGTACACCATCATCAGCGCGTGCGGGACGTGACGTCACTTTTTCAGTGCGCACATAAGAGTTAACATACTCATGCTGGGCATTAACACAACAAAAAAAACATCTACCACTCTTTTTCTCTCTCTTTCTCTCTCTCTTTCTCTATATCTCTCAACCTCTCTCTCTCTCTCTCTCACACACAAACACATACTCTTTATCACTCTTCTTTCTTGTCGTGAGGCGTTTTGGTGAGGCGACGTTGTGGTCTGAAGGTGTCTGTCCAGGGCCACGCGCGTCACTGTCTTCTTCTTCTTCTTCTTCGTCGTTCGTTCTCAATCTCCCACTACCAAACCCTGAAAGGGCTTAAGTAGCAGAATGTAGTCCAGAGAACGGAATGCGTTGTGTCGTAGTTTACAGCTTGGCTGTGATATTTGCACCTTTCGGTCCAACACATCCGACTTCAGCAAGCATTTTTTGAGTACCGGGTTAGCATTCCCTCTTCGATCCCTTCTCCTTAGCCAGTATGCACTGATGCAGCCTGTTATCCAGGATCACCGCGTGGAGGAATAGAAGGGTCTTGGCAGCTATGGTTTGCTGGCCCTGACGCTAGCAGTCAGCTATGGGTCGCTGACCACTGCAGCTCATGCGCTGCTCAGCATCTTGATCCCGCGTCACTGTCGATATAGACATCTCATGGAAGTTTAGGATAGCCATAACATGTTATTTCGTTGGTTCTCGGCCTTCCACGATGACTGAAACTCGATCGCTGTACGTTACAAACTTACATGGGTAGCATGCAATTTACTGCACTACCCACCTACTCAAATCAATCAAATATCCGTCTATTTATTTGAGTGCTTTTTTCTGTTCATATGAAGCATGGGACCAGTACAGCTGTCTGTATTAATACCCTGATATACGCTATTGCAGTAGCGATTTCTGCAGAAATCTGTTTCACATCATGAGACTGTTGGCCCCATGCACAACTCTCGTTAGACAGCTTTGAGAACATGTCTAGAAGTCGGCAGTGTCCGATTCTATGCTTACAGGAATTCACACAGGTGACGCATACTGCTTCTATTATTGGCATCTACTATAAGCTTTTTAAGAAACTCAAAATGTATGATTGTTGGCTTCTGATTTCAAAATGCTCTTTTATTATCTCGAATGGCTGTCGTTTTTATATCGTTATCGTGTTATCTCTGTTGTTCGGGGACGGCGTATGCTACTGGTTGTGAAACGGCTCACAACCGAAGGTGCTGGGTTCGATCCCCATCACAACAGCCGTTACCCCCGGGAAGCAACCCCTTAGAAAATGCTGGAAGAAGCAGACCCTTACATACAATGCATGCTGACGTCGGATGCACTGGACCGATAAGCGCAAAATAAAAACCACAGTGCAATGTACTCCGCCTTGTGGAATAGATCAATAAGGCAAAAGCAACAGCAACAAAAATTATTTAAAAAAAAAAAAAAAAAAAAAAATCTCTGTTCAATTATTTTCATTTTGTAATTCGCCTCATCTTCTTATTTATGAGGAAAAACTCACTAAAACGGGCTTACTGTGTTTAGAAAAGAGTTGAATTTGAGGTAATTTAATTCAGGTTTAATACAGATTGTGTACAGTGGGGCGTGTAGCGTAGACGACAGTGAGCTGACTTGCTAAGACTTGGATTACATGGCTCCAGGGTTCGAAATCACGGACGTACAAAAAGAAAATTCGGGCGTGGTTCGATTATGGTACGACCGCTTCTTCAGTCGACCCAACTGTAAATGGGTACCTGAAGAATGAGTTGAGGAAGGTATACACAGCAGGGAATAAAACTGGCCACCCCGCCTCACATAGGCTGTGGCTTAGTCCATGATGAGTTATCTTCATCCCCGACGGCAATTATTGCCATGAAACCAACCTTTACCTTTCCTTCAGGTTTATTAGATAATCAAAGACAATGAAAAGGAATGTGACGCTTTTTTTAAAGTACATTCAACTACAAGAAGATGAGGGCAGATATAATGCATTCAAGAATAGATCAGATGCACTTAGTTATGTTTAAATGAAGTTGAGTAGAATTAAAACTGTTGTATATATACTCTGTAGAGCTTTATAAACCAGTAAAAAGAAGTTATTCTCAGATGCTATTCTCGAATATCATGTTTTCCAATTATTATCATACGTTATTCTATTATCCATCTCTTCTTGTTATATTCTTCTTCTCTAACTGTTTCTCCTTTGTCTTTAATTGTTAATTGCTATTTTAGATTGTTCTATAACTATTTCTCATTGTTCTTTCGCTTTCTCTAATTATTTTTTCGATATTTCTAATTCTCTTTTCGCTATGCATTATTCTCGTCGATTTCTCATTTGTATCTATTCGTTTTCACTTATCTTTTACTCTGTGATCTCCAAATGTGATATGCACGACCGTCTTCTTTATTACCGGCAGCAACATTACTACCGTAACTGACGATTCCACCCACCGCCTGTGGTGACGCCCCCCCCCCCCCTTTCCCTGCGCCCTACCAGCAACCAACATCACTTCAACATCTGTAACTATTGAAGAAGCTCTCCCGCTCGCTAGCACGCGCTAGCGACAACAGGGGAAATAACGCAAAAGTAAATAAATAAATAATCAATGGCGCCGCATGTGGCAACTATTGATCGCAGCGACGACACATCATCACAATGTAGGGCTGAACGACTACTGCTCCCGTTGTTTGGATAGACGGGGCGAGGGAAGAGATGTTATCAACTGACGAGATGTACTAGGCTGGAGAGAGACGGACAACGTGGAGGAGAAGTGAGAGAGATCGAAGGGAAGGAGTTGGTTGACTTTTTCACGTCGTGGAAAAAGTGTCTTATTATGCAGACATATGGATAGATGAATGTGGATGGATGGATGTGGTTGGATGGATTAATAAAGATATGAATCACACTAGATCTATATTTCATATTTCTCTTTGTTTCGCTTCAGCCGGAGCTTGTGGCCACCATTAGATCTAGTCGCCTTTATAATTACTGCGCCAAAGAGTTTTGCTTGGTTATCCAGACGTGTGTTTATAATTCGTTTTGCACGATACGTTTCGCTAGTCCCAATCACAACTCTTTTAGTTGTTTTTAGGGGTGGTGCAGTGCTCCTATTTTGTCCTTTCCATAGAAGGAACCTCTACCTGGACTCTCTGCCTGCACTGATGCCTTTACCGTGTCGAGTTTTGTAAGCTTGTGTCCAGACCCAGTGCTACACCCGAGGGATCTTCACTTCCAACGGGTTTTACTATTCTGGACCGGTCCGTATGGTAAAAAGCCAAACAAAAGACTGCACTCCGGTACTCGAGGTTCAAGTACAGGGCTGACACTCCTGTTTGTATATTTGTTTTATTAACTGAAAATTCTCCGTTACGAATAATTTTAGATATTGAAAGCGGAACTATACAATCCGAGGAAACCATTATATTCTCAGACTCAAAATCTGCGCGTATAGTCTTGAAATTTTGGCCACAAAATATAGATACTTTGGTCACATCAAGAGACACAACGGCCTTAAGAGAACAGTGGTGGAAGTTATAGTGCAAGGCAAAAGAGGCAGGGGTAGACCAAGAAGACGATGGCACCAAGATATCCAGGAATGCCTGGGTATGACTGTGGCGTAGGGTGGAGTTTTGACAAGGGAAAAAGTTTCTTTTAGACAGACTATGATGGAAGCGACGTTCTATAAATGACATGCTACATGATGATGAGTCTTGGAAAACAGAGCACATACCGATGTTGATAACATCTACAATTGAATTTCTCGACTCTTGTGGAAGGAAAGTGGTGCTCCAGTGGATACCTGGCCATGTCGGGGTTCCAGGAATTAAAAGACCGTTGAGCTGGTTAGAAGCGGAGCATCAATGCCACATCCACTACCTAGTATCACACTACAGACCTACGGGTATATCCCGTGGAACAATTATAGACATGAATGGTTTAATCAATAAGCTACATCCCAGATAGTATTTTAAAAATCGAGCAAAACTCGATCCCCAGGACTGAGCCAAGAAATTGAAAAGAAGAGACCAGAGTTTGACATTTAAGCTGACAAAGAGACAATCCTCTCTCAACAAACATCTGAATAGAATAGACTGACTAGGTCAACCAAATTAGAGATTATGTCATGATTACAAGGAAACAGGCGTGCACTTCCTGACTTTGTGCCTAGAGGTAACCGGCATGAAAAATCAGCTGCTCCAACCTCATCCCATCATACACAACACACTCTTCACATTACCACCACAACGTAGGAAGACATGTGCTTTTGTCTGAAAGGCACTGGTCTGTCAAGAGGTTTAGCAGTTCGTATCTCGGGGATTGTACCCCGATTATTATCATGTAAACAAATACGTTAAAGAAACAGCGTCAATAAATTCGCTCTACCTCGGACAGGACATCTTCAGTACAAAGCTCGTATGATTGCTAATGGTGAAAGTAAAGAGAAAGTCGCTGTCATGTATCAGGGCTAGGCACCAGTAGTAAGGATGTATTGAGACCAGGTGAAGTGGAGGAAGTTTGTTGCTGTCCCTAAAGACGTCACCATTCGTGATGGTCACTGATTGCTTTACCAGTCATCGACAGATAATATAAGAGGCCGAAGACAGGGTCTTATGGGATTCACAGAGAGGTTAACTTTCAAAGTTGAGAGTTTAGTACGAAGACAGGGTTTTATGGGATTCACAGAGAGGTTAACTTTCAAAGTTGAGAGTTTAGTACGAAGACAGGGTCTTATGGGATTCACAGAGAGGTTAACTTTCAAAGTTGAGAGTTTAGTACGAAGGCAGGGTCTTATGGGATTCACAGAGAGGTTAACTTTCAAAGTTGAGAGTTTAGTACGAAGCCATGGTCTTATGGGATTCACAGAGAGGTTAACTTTCAAAGTTGAGAGTTTAGTACGAAGACAGGGTCTTATGGGATTCACAGAGAGGTTAACTTTCAAAGTTGAGAGTTTAGTACGAAGACAGGGTTTTATGGGATTCATAGAGAGACTAGTCGAGTGGTTTGCCAGGGTCTATGTATATGACAAGGACAAGAATAGCACCACTGCCCCACATAGAGCATGTCGTAAGAGGCGACCAACTGTATGTCATAGTATAACACCGGCTATAGTTCGGTTTGTTTTTTTAAGAGCACATAGATGGAGCCTAACAGGCTACGGGTCTATTTTGCTCTAGTGTTTGAGTCTATTAAGATGGACTCGCACATCAGTTAACCACGCTCCATAGTGAAGTAATAAACTACTCGAGTCTAGCCACAAAGTAGGAAATCCTCCCCCCTGGCTACATCCAGCTCACACCATATATGGGACCTACACAGAGGCTTTTGCTCCTGTAGAAGTACAGGTCAACTAAGATAGGCTAACTTCCAAAGCTCCGAGTTTTGTACGAAAAAAAGGCTTGGCCTGCGAGGCATTTTCGAGCAGATTTTCAAATGTCTGAGTTTCATAACTCGTCTGTGCGTTTTCGTCATCTTGAGGACTGGGCGTGTATTGTGTAGTGATTATTTCTCAATTTACCACTTAACTTTTTCTCTCTTTATGTTATTTGTTACCTGTTGTTAATTGACAAGAAAAGTGAGGACTCGTTATTGTGGGGGGCAGAATAGGATAAAGTCGTAGTTCGTTCATGTTTTCTGTTGCTCAGTGTTTGTTTAATGTTGTTCTTTGTTTAAATTTTGTGTTGTTTTGGTTATGTTTTCAATTCTTTGGTTGTATGTTTGCTGTTGTTTTATGTTTTCAGTTTTTTACCTTTCTGTTGTTCTGTGTGTGTGTTTTTTTTAAATTTTTATTTGGTGGTCTGTTTGTCAATTGCAGAAACTCTTGGATCATTGTTGCTAATAGCATGCTCTAGTGGATAGACTGTTAAAGGATTAAGTGTATGTGTGGTTGAGTGAGGGAATAATTGCGTGGGTGGATATTTAGATGGTGGAATAAGTAGGTGGATATATGGCTGGTTGGTAGAATGTATAGATGGGGATGGATGGAGCGTTTGGTTGAATAGACGATTGAATGAATGGAAGTGGATGGGAAGTTGAGTGGATGGTTGGTTTGGTGGATGTTTGATACGATGGATGGGTGGCTAAATGGATAGGTAGTTGAAGAGTGGGTAAAGACTAAATGAATCGTAAGATGACTAATTGGACGGCTGGTGATTTGATGAATGGATAAATGGTAATGGTTGAACTGATAAGTTAAAAGACACGAAAAGGCGATTAAACCAAGACCTAATATTAAATCATGAACCTGGAAATAGATTTCAAGCTCATGCATCGGCGGTAATAGATTTATTACCTCACTCGAACACCTGTCCCAGTGATTCTAAAAAAAATCATAGTCCACTGCACTGCAACATTCCAGGAAGCGAGGAGGCGGACAGACTCGCCAGAGAGGGAGGAATGCGGAGTGATACAGCAACGACATATGATGAGACAAAAACATCCACAAAGACGACCATGTTCAGCACAAAATGGACAAGAAAACCCATCTTGCCACATAGAAAACGACGCCTACCACCAACGCTCCAAGCGAGACCAGGTGAACAACTCTGTCGGTGATAAGAGGTGACCAACTATGCAGGTGATACCAGGCGACCAATTCTCCAAGCGAGACCAGGATACCAACTCTCCAGGTGAGATCAGGTGACCAAATCTCCAGGCGAAACCAGGTGACCAGCTCTCCAGGTGAGACCAGGTGACCAATTCTCCAGGCGAAACCAGTGACCAACTCTCCAGGTGAGACCAGGTGACCACATTTTCCAGGCGAGACCAGGTGACCAACTCTCCAGGTGAGATCAGGTGACCAACTCTCCAGGTGAGACCAGGTGACCAACTCTCCAGGTGAGACCAGGTGACCAACTCTCCAGGTGAGATCAGGTGACCAACTCTCCAGGTGAGACCAGGTGACCAATTCTCCAGGTGACCAGCTCTCCAGACGAGACTAGGTTACCAATTCTCCAGGCGAGACCAGCTGACCAACTCTCCAGGCGAGACCAGCTCTCCAGGTGAGACCAGGTGACCAACTCTCCAGGTGAGACCATCGACCAACACTCCAGGCGAGACCAGGTGACCAACTTTCTAGGTGAGACCATGTGACCAACTCTCCAAGTGAGACAAAGTGACCAACTCTCCAAGTGAGACCAAGTGACCAATTCTTTAAGTGAGACCAAGTGACCAACTCTCCAAGTGAGACCAAGTGACCAACTCTCCAAGTGAGACCAAGTGACCAACTCTCCAAGTGAGACCAAGTGACCAACTCTTCAGGTGAGATCAGGTGACCAACTCTCCAGGCGAGACAAGGTGACCAACTCTCCAGGCGAGACCAGCTGACCAACTCTCCGGGTGAGACCAAGTGACCAACTCTCCAGGTGACATCAGGTGACCAACTCTCCAAGTGAGACCAAGTGACCAACTCTCCAGGTGACACCAAGTGACCAACTCTCCCAGTGTGACCAAGTGACCAACTCTCCCAGTGTGACCAAGTGACTAACTCTCCAGGTGAGACCAAGTGACCAACTCTCCAAGTGTGACCAGGTGATCATTCTCCGTTAACGCACAAGACACAACGGACTTAGATATCATCTATACAATAAGTTCAAGATTGGCACTACGGACCTTCGTACCTGCGGCACATCCCACATGACAGCAGAACTGATTTTGCAGTCCTGCCCATCGCATACCAACAAAAGTAGAATTTGGCAACAGCCAGTGTCCTTTCACGAGTAGGTGTACCCAAGCGTACAGAGCCTTGGGCAACTGCATCCATCGTTAGAGTAATTGAAGTCTAGGTATGAAGACGAACGAGGAATAAAAGATATATTACTATGACAGCCAACAACATAACCAATGGACAGACACACGGGCAGGCTGACTACTGCAGGGATGAATCGATATATATATATATATATATCTTTCTCTTTCGCTTGTTTCTTGCTTTCGCCTTCCAGCGTCAGATAATGAAGAGTTTTTTTCACCGGGACCTAGTATATGTTTCGTACACGGAAAGCTTCACTGCTACTGTTATTTCTTGTATATATATATATATATATATATATATATATATATATATATATATATATATATATATATATATATATATATATATATATATGTATGTGTGTGTGTGTGGTAGGGGAGGAAGACTAACGTCTGGTCAAGCAAAATATACTGATCAGACATGACAGTCAGGGTCAGGCAAAACATACTGGCCAAGACTCTCACCTCGGCTTCCTAGTAGCCGTCCCTGGAAACGGGCTGTTTTCGTGGCAGCCTGACTAAGGAGGTGAGGGATTGATGTGATCCCCGTAGTAGCGAGTGCCACACAGAAGAAGAGAAGCACAGCACAACCGCCTGGAGGACCCCGGTCCATCTTCATCAGCACACTCGGAATGTAAGGAAAGCTACCGCAACCCGCCCCCCAGCGTCTTTTTCAGAGCGCGCAACACAAGTAGCCTACTTATTGTTCAGTGCAGTTTAGTTCATCCGTAACCCATTATGTCGTTGTGGCACACACGAAGACACTCCCAAAATCATTGTAGGCATTCACAAATAACATATATATATATATATATATATATATATATATATATATATATATATATATATATATATATATATATGTAGATGGATTGATTGGTAGACTAACGTAAGGAAAAATAAAAGCATACTGATATATGTAGTCAGAACAAACTGGATACGCGAGTGATACGCGGAGGGATAACAAATCAACTTATAGATAGAGAGACACACAGGCAGGCAAACAAACAGATTAAATATAAAATATGATATGAACAAAAGTGTATGATCGTGTGACCTTGGTGTGATTATTCCTCGAAGCAGAGTTCTTTATTGTCAATACAATCGTAGCCTTGACCTACTAAAGAGGTGAGTGACAGTTAAACGCTAGACCCAGACATACAAATTACGAAAGGAAAATTGTCGCACTTAGCTGTCGATATCAATCGTTATAACGTCCTGCCAATCTGAAGCATTAGTTCTGTCAATCTGAAGCATTAGTTCTGCCAATCTGAAGCATTAGTTCTGTCAATCTGAAGTATTAGTTCTGTCAATCTGTAGCATTAGTCCTGCCAATCTGAAGCATTAGTTCTGTCAATCTCAAGCACTGGTTCTGCCAATCTCAAGCACTGGTTCTGTCAATCTCAAGCACTGGTTCTGTCAATAATAGTTATACTTTTGGTTCATTGTCGCTAGGAGATTGTCGAGTGTTTGACAATGTCTGAAGCTGTCGAGTAAAGTTATGTGCCAGGGTAGCAGTTTAGTATATTAAGAGCCTACACAGCCCCTGCTGTATCATGTAGGACTATAGTCTAGATTAGAACCACTGCCACAATGTTTGAGTGTTTTCAGAAGCAACTAACTGTGCGATCTGTTGCAGAAGAATGTGCGTGCCTGAGAAGTGAACAAAATCAATGCCACAATGGCGCCAAATTCTAACAGATAACTCATAGGACGGTCTGACGACTGACTAACCAGGGCCAATGCTTCAATTAGACGGGCTAGGGCCTAAGGGTGAAGCGGCTGTTTTACAATCTCATCCCACTGTTTTCGAATAACGCCATGTCCAGCTTGACAGACATGGGAGTTTTATTTATCGAAGCAGTATCATCACTTCTCTGCCTACGGAAAGTAATGGTAGTCTACCGTACTGCACACCTGCCAAGTGACTTCTAACAGCAGAATAGGTGGCGGTTGTGATGGGTCAATCTCTGCAACGGGCATGCTACTTATTCTAGACAGTTGAAAAGGACGCAGGTCTCAGAGGGGGAAAGGGGGGGGGGCGGGGGGGGAACCTCAGAGGGGCGTAAACATTAGAGGGGCGCAAACATTAGAGGGGCGCAAATCTCAGAGGGTCGCAAACATCAGTGGTGCGCAAACCTCAGAGGGCGCAAACATAAGAGGGGCATAAACATCCGTGGGGCGCAAACCTCAGATGCGCGAAAAAAGAGAGGCGAAAACATCAGTGTTACGCAAACCTCAGAGTGGCGCAAACCTCAGAGGGGCGAAAACATCAGAGTGACGCAAACCTAATAGGGACACAAACACTAGAGGGGCGCAAATCTCAGAGGGGCACAAACTTCAGAGTGACGCAAACATAATAGGGACACAAACCCTAGAGGGGCGCAAACCTCAGAGTGGTGCAAACCTCAGACGGCCGCAAACCTCAGAGGGGCGCAAACTTCAGAGTGACACAAACATAATAGGGACACAAACCCTAGAGGGGCGCAAACCTCAGACGGGCTGACATTTCAGATATGAGCAAACCCCAGAGCGGCTGACATTTTAGATATGAGCAAACCTCAGAGGGGCTGACATTTTAGATATGTGCAAACCTCAGATTGGCTAACATTTTAGATATGAGCAAACCTCAGAGGGGCTGACATTTCAGATGTGATCAAACCTCAGAGGGGCTGACATTTCAGATATGAGCAAACCTCAGAGGGGCTGACATTTCAGATATGTGCAAACCTCAGATTGGCTAACATTTTAGATATGAGCAAACCTCAGAGGGGCTGACATTTCAGATGTGATCAAACCTCAGAGGGGCTGACATTTCAGATATGAGCAAACCTCAGAGGGGCTGACATTTCAGATATGAGCAAACCTCAGACAGGCGCAAACATCAGATCCAAGGTGTATAATGCGAATTTGTTTGGAGTGCGAGAAAGCATGAGCAGCGATATGGAGCTTAAAAGACAGTTACATTCTTTCCAATGCTAACACACTACACAGAGAAGAGTAGAGCCACTTCTACACTGAGTTTAAGGAAGAGTGATTAGCGTATGGTAAAACCTCTCGTGTGTAGATGAATGTGGTGTGTGGGAGAGAAGTGAGTAGGACTGCTGTCACACTGACATTATATTATGGGGAGTAAAACTAATGTCTGTTCAGGCAAAATAGACTGATCATACATGTTACTCGGGTTCAGGCAAAATATACTGATCATACGTGTTACTCGGGGTCAGGCAAAATATACTGATCATACATGTTACTCAGGGTCAGGCAAAATATACTGATCATACATGTTACTCGGGGTCAGACAAACCATGCTGGCCAAGACCCTCGCCTCTGCTTCCTCATAAGCCTCCCTGGAAACGGGCTCTTTTCATAGCAGCCTGGCTAACGAAGTGAGGAATCGACGTGATCCCTCTAGTAGTGAGTGATATGCAGATGAAGCCAAGCATAGCACGACCGTCTGGAAGACACATGTCCACCTTCATCAGCACGCGCGGGATATGAAGAAAGCTACTGCAACCCGCCACTTGACGTCTTTTTTCAGGATGCACAAAAAAGTGTCACATACTCATTGTGGGCATTCGCAAACAACAACAACAACAAAAACGTTTAGAAGAAAGCTGTTGCAACCTAATACTAAACACCATTTTCAGGGCTCTGCTGTTGTTGTTGAACATCTACAATGAGTAAGATAAATTTTGTTTGTGCACTGAAGAGGGCGTTAAGTGGCGAGTTGAGGAAGCTTTCTCTCATCCCGAGATTGCTGATAAAGGTGAACCAGGTTTCTTCAGGCGGATGTTGCTGTGCCTGCGTTCATATACGTGTCGCTCAATACTACCGAGATCGCGTCGATCCCAACCTTGCAAGCCACGCTGCCATGAAAACAGCATGTTTCCAAGGTGACCTGCATTAAAGTGATGTAGGGTATTAATCGGTATGTTTTGTTTGACACTGACTAACATGTCTGATCAGTATGTTTTGCCTGAACCTAACTAACATGTCTGATCAGTATGTTTTGCCTGAACCTAACTAACATGTCTGATCAGTATGTTTTGCCTGAACCTAACTAACATGTCTGATCAGTATGTTTTGCCTGAACCTAACTAACATGTCTGATCAGTATGTTTTGCCTGAACCTAACTAACATGTCTGATCAGTATGTATTGCCTGAACCTAACTAACATGTCTGATCAGTATGTTTTACCTCAACCCAACGAACATGACTGATCAGTATGTTTTACCTCAACCCAACTAACATGACTGATCAGTATGTTTTACCTCAACCCAACTAACACGTCTGATCTGTATGTTTTGTCTGAACCTAACTAACATGTTTGATCAGTATGTTTTGCCTGAACCTAACTAACATGACTGATCAGTATGTTTTACCTCAACCCAACTAACATGTCTGATCTGTATGTTTTGTTTGAACCTAACTAACATGTCTGATCAGTATGTTTTACCTAATCGGACGTTAGTCTGCTTTTTCTAACCCCTATATGGTCAACGACCGTGTGCCTGCTGCGAGAATTCAAGCACTGCCACAGTGAGAAAGTGCCGTCAGATCAGTGCCAACTAAAAGTGCAATTATATATTTCTTCGCTAGAAAATTCTTTGTGTGTGGCACACAAGAATATAGTCACTGTCACACTTAGATATGAACAGAGCAGGAAATGATGGCACAGGGCACGATGACAAGCGTGTATTTATTGAAATTATGTGCTTAATGGGGAGCGCATCGGGTTTTTGTGTGCTTTTGTTTTTAAACGATATTTTCCCCATTGCTGGTCTAGTCGAGGGGTTTTGAAGGCTGATGACTATAGACCGCTTCGCCACTGATGTAGCCACGTCGTGTGCTGGCTGTCTTTGTTTATTTAACCCCCAACAGAAAAACAACATATGCCATACCGGGGATTCGAGCCGCAGCCCTCGTCTGCAGGTAGGCCTTGAAACCATTCGGCCACGCGCTCCTCTAACGTTTATTATTGATTGATAAGCGTGAATCACGATGCACACCGTCACGTGATCCTGAATAACAGACTGCAACAGAGCAGACTGGCTAAGGAGAAGGGATCGAAGACGGATGGCTAACGTGGTGCACGAATAATGTCTCCTGAAGTCGAATGTGTCGGACCGAAAGGTGCAAATATCACAGTCATGATGTAACGTACGACACAACGCAATCCGTTTTCCATACTACATTTTGCTATTTGCAAGGGCCTTTTCATGAATTGGCAGCCTGCGTCTGAGAACGAAGAAAGCAGTAGCAGATTGTTATTGACATAATGAGCATTAGTAAAAGACGACCAACAACGCGTTAAGACAGATGCCATACTCGCATTATTTCACATCTCACACTTCGTCGCGTGCCGGAATCCTACCCAATGTTCAACAGACTTTAATATGTTTGAAGAAAGCTTGATAACTCAATAACCTATACATAATACAAATATAACAGTGTGATAACTCGTTTTCCCGGTGATCAAAAACAATAGCAATGAACGAAGTGACGATAGTGAGTCGAATGGTCGTAAATCGGAATCTCGTGTACTTTTGCACTGTCAGAGTGTCAGCCTCGATAATCTATAATAATACGCGGGGATGCGTGTATGTATTGGCAAAGTAAAAGTATGTAACACATGCACGCCTGTATTTCTGATCCCAGATTCGCCAAAGGAGGAATAGGGGTCTTATTTATTATTCTGGTATGTTTTAGTCTACATAAAAATGAATGCTACTATGGACAAGTATATCATGGTCTACTTATACGGTAGGCTGTAAATATATACGAGGCGCGTTCAAATGAAACCGGACCTAACTGCACCAAGTGAACATACGATGCGTATGATGACGTCAATTTTTTATGTAAACAGTACATACCACCCATCAAGTCTGCAAAATTGCAAAACTACATTATCCTCCGACTCATAGTTTCCTCAGCAGACCGTTAAACCGTTAAAAACATGGCGGGTGTGATGCACAATCCGCCCACAGTTGATCAGCGAGCGGTGATTCGGTTTCTAACAGCTGAAGGATGTCGACCAGTTGAGGATAATTAAATTTCGCAAACTTGACGGTTGGTATGTGCTGTTTACATAAAGAAGTGACGTCATCATGCGCATCATACGTATGTTCACCTTTTGCAGTTAGGTTCGGTTTCATTTGAACATGCCTCGTATAACATGGCCTACTTCTACAGTAGGCTATGAGTATATATAATTTGCTAAACATTTACATAGGCAGTGTAAAGAAATATTACGTGTGACGCTATTGATCGTACGACGTACAGCAACGAAGTCTGAATTAGCGTGAGTTAGTGTAATGACATAGATGGGCGGGGGGGGGGGGGGGGGGGACACCCTTCCACTACAGATCACATATATTACAATTCTTTTTTCCATCGCGACGTGCAATTTTGTGCAGCTTCTTATTAAATTCTGCCTAATTTTAAATTTGTAAGATGATCTTACATTGATTAACAAGAAACACTACAAATGTAATACTTGCATACCTTTCTCAGGAAACAGGGGTACGCCAGGTAGAAAGTCCATAAATTCGTTTAGTATTCGATGTGGGAGATAGACTATCAACATGTTGCGTCGTCATCAGCCAGAAGACAAGTACAAGAAAAACGGTCATTCTAACAAACTCCAGGAGCAATATCCAAGCCAGCTCAAGCCACAAACAAGATAGAATATCACATGAAATAAAATAAAACATAGGTTTGCTGTACAAAAAAACACAAGTTTAGTCCTACTGTGTATTGCGACCCACCGTGAGATCCTTAATAAGGAGAAGGCAGATGAGCTTGCAAAAGTCGTAAGTGGCTGCACCCAAACTCGCCATATACAGGGCTATAAAGAAGCAAAAACGCTCATCAAACAACCCATGAAGACGGAATGGAGAGACCATCACCAAGAAAGCAAGTCAGAAAACTTGACAGAGATGACCAGACAAAGATCTTCATACCAAGAAAGGGATATTGCAGACCGAAGGCCAACCTGCACAGAACGGGTCTTAGAGACACCGCCACATGCAACTGCGGAGCACCGAAACAACACCAGAAAATATCCTGCAGGAATTCCCAACTTATGCAGACCAAAGAGAGACAGTCTGGCCCAAGAGAGCGACCATGCTCGAATAGCTGCTGGGTTCTGGTGAAGACCAAAACACTCAGTCTCTTTCGTGTACCTCTACGGACTAGTAGATCGATGAAGAAGAATTTATATCAATAGGAAATAGCATATTACGGGAGCTCATCTCCTTGTTGTCGCCCAGCCCACAATAATACAGTCCAGGTTCTCGGCTGCGTCTTCTAGGGCTATGTAATCCTTGGGCACGTCGACCCACCTTGAGATTGAAGTCATTGAGCCCATGACTGGATGATTGTTTGTGTCAAAGCTTACTTTCTTACCCCCACAACTCTATGGCTCAACTACGCTTACTGGCGAGGAATAAGAGAAACAGTCACGTCTATTGACCTGTGAATCTATGTCATATCAAACCTTCACACATAGCGAATAAATCAATTTCAGCTGGTTTATGGGACATAATTCTTCAGGTCAAGCCATCCCGTAACCGGTGAGGTCGTTGGGGCACACACGAAGACATCCTCACAACCCCCACGCCATCCTCTCTGTCAGCGGCGCTGCCTGTGCCTCTTCTGGTCGGAGATTGGTCCACTCTTTTATGTTGTCCTCCCACCTATTTTTGGGACGGCCTCTTCGTCGTCTGCCTTGCACCTTTCCGTGGAGGATCGTATTTGCAAGACCATTTGATCTCGATTTGTGACCATACCAAGCGAGTTTCCATCTTTTGACAGCTGCCAAGAGGTCTTCAAAAGGCTCTATTGCTGTTGTAATTATATCTCGTATTTCCTCATTTGTACCTCGATCTTTGTACGTGACGTTTAAAAGTCTTCGGAAACATTTAATCTTCAAGGCCTGTATCCTTCGCTGAAGGTCATCTGTAACTGTCCATGTCTCACAAGCATAGAGGAATATTGACAGGACCAGTGTACGCATTAATCTGATTTTCGTGCATAGTGCTAACCGCTCATCTTGCCAGATTCTGTTAAGCCGTGCAAGCGCCGCTATTGTCTGTGCTGTTCTGACCAACACTTCACATTTTGAACCTTCATTCACTGACATTCGACCCAAGATATTTAGAACGGTCAACCACTTCGAGTTCCTGACCAGTAGCTTTTATCCTGCTGTTGAAGCCTTCGGCGTTGTTGGTCATTAATTTTGTCTTTCCAGCGTTTATCTCCATACCATAGTCAAGAGCTGTTTCATCAAACGTTCTGACCCATTCCTGGATTTCTGCTTCTGAACATAATCCTTACGTATTTCAAAACATTTAGAACCACAAGTGTCATCGTGACAGCGGAGGAAGTTATCTGGTCGATTTCGGGCGTGACTTCCATTGCGAAAAGAAATTCATTATTGTTTAATGTTCCAGTCTGAGTGTGTCTCAACATCTGGAATGGTTGGGCGAAAACGTGGTCGTTCTGACAACAGCCAGAGATTGCTTATTTGTGTGAGGTCAGAATGTGCATAACACGGACACACGTTTCAAACATAGAACGCGTATTTTCTGTTCAAAAATTGCAGAATTAAAATATCTTCCGCTGATCTTGCAGAGAAAGGCTACAGAGAGAACGGAATTTGAGTGTGTGTGTAACCAGCAAGCTACTAAAACTAACAGTATCTATAACCTTCGTCATTTTCGAGGTGGAACTGCGCACATTTGGGTCTGCTTAGAGTGCAGTGATGTCGATTCATAACAGAACAGAAAAGCTCAAATTAGAACAGATCACAACATAACAGATTAGAGCAGACGATACCAAAGCAGAATAAATCAGAACATTACAGGTCAGATTACAACATATAAGAACATAACATAACAGAATGGACAATGTCAGGTTAGAACAAAGAAGAACATAACATAACAGAATAGACAATGTCAGGTTAGAACAAAGAAGAACATAACATAACAGAATAGACAATGTCAGGTTAGAACAAAGAAGAACATAACATATCAGAATAGATAGACCATATCAGAACAAATCAGAAAAGAACAGATGCTAACAAATCAGATTAGAACAAATCAGAACATCATAAATCAGAACAGAACAGATCAGAACAAATCAGAACATAACAGATCAGAACAGAACAAATCAGAACACAACAGGTCAGAACATAGCAGGTCAGAACATAACAGGTCAAAACAAAACAGGTCAGAACATAGCATGTCAAAACAAAACAGGTCAGAACATAGCAGAAATAACAGAACATACGAATAGGAAGTGGCATGTGTCCTGAAGGTCGTGAGCTTATTCAAGAATCCCTACGTACTAATTTCCAAACTCGATGTGCTGATTGACAGATCAGACATGTCATAGGCATGAGTCATATGTCATAAGTCATAGGCATAAGTCATAGATATAAGAAGTCATAAGTTATAGTCATAAGTCATAGGCATGGGTCATAAGTCATAAGCGACGCGCTTCTCGACAAAGTAGTTTATCGTGTGCGGGCCCCAATCCCCGGTCTCCAGTCGTGAAGTCTTGTCACAAAGTGACCAGTGGACGATTGGATTGTTCATGCCTCATGAAGTAGCCCCCCGTGCGGTTATGCTGGAGCTGTGGGGATCTGAGCTTATGGTTCTGCGGTTGGCATTAGCCATCTCTTTCCTGGTCAGCGGGCCAGGCTCGTTAGTTTCAGCACTTTGGTCCATCTGCTACCCCCCCCCCCTTCCTTTGCCTTTCATCATTTGTAAATTGGCTGCGTCTTGGGGAAGTGCCCTTTGGGTAAGTTACCTTGGTAAGTGCACCTTGGGTAAGTGCCCTTTGCGTAAGTGCACATTGGATAAGTGCCATTTGGGGAAGTGCCCTTTGGGTAAATGCACCTTGGGTAAGTGCCCTTTGGATAAGTAACATTGGTAAGTGCACCTTTGGGAACTGCCCTTTGGGTAAGTGCACCCTAGGTAAGTGCTTTTTGGGTAAGTAACCTTGGTAAGTGCACCTTGGGTAAGTGCCATTTGGGTAGGTGCACCTTGGGTAAGTGCCCTTTGGGTAAGTGTACCTTGGGTACCTGCCCATTGGGTAAGTAACCTTTGGGTAAGTGTACCTTGGGTAAGTGCTCTTTTAGTAAGTGCACCTTGGGTAAGTGCCCATTGGGAAAATGCCTTTTGGATAAGTTTACACTAGGGAAGTGCCCTTTGGGAAAGTACATATTTGGAAGTGCAGTCTTGGGTCAGTGCACCCTGGGTAAGTGTCCCTTGGATAAGAGTACCTTGGGGTAGTGTACCTTGGGGTAGTGTACCTTGGGGTAGTGTACCTTGGGGTAGTGTACCTTGCGTAATCATACTTTTAAGCACTATATTACTCCCTTTCAGTCATGACTGACTATTGTAGCCCAGTTAAGCCATGACTGACTTACAGTAGCCCCTTTCAGCCATGACTGATTATAGAAGCTCCTTTCAGCCATGGCTGACTATAGTAACCTCTTTCAGTCATGACTGACTATAGTAGCCTCTTTCAGCCACGACTAACTATAGTAGCGCCTTTCAGCAATAACTGAATATAGTAGCCCCTTTCAGCAATGAATGACTATAGTAGCCGCTTTCAGCCATGACTGACTATAGTAGCCCATTTCAGCCATGACTGACTATAGTAGCCCATTTCAGCCATGCCTGACTATAGTATCCCATTTCAGCCGTGACTGACTATAGTAGCCCATTTCAGCCATGACTGAATATAGTAGCCCATTTCAGCCATGACTGACTATAGTAGCCCATTTCAGCCATGACTGACTATAGTAGCCTCATTCAGCCATGACTGACTATAGTAGCTCCTTTCAGTCATGACTGACTATAGTAGCCCATTTCAGCCATGACTGACTATAGTAGCCTCTTTCATATCCATGACTGACTATAGTAGCCCCTTTCAGCCATGACTAACTATAATAGCCCCTTTCAGCCATGACTAGCACGATGTGACATTAGAGTCGTTACTCTCTGAGTTTTTACTTTTATTTTTCCTTGCAGCGTTGTGTTATATCAGGACTTGACAAAGTTTAGGCTCACCAGACAGTCACACATTTTATCAGTCAGCTTGGTCAGACTAGTCAAGCAATTTATGTCAACAAATTTAAACCAGGCACTAATTTATTAGTAGTTTTAAATAACAATGAGACCAAACCAAAATATATTGTATTCCTAACACAGTATTTGCCTCTCGACTTCACCGTAGTCATCCCTGGAAACGAGCTGTTTTCATGGCAGCCTGGCTAACATGAAGAGGGATCGGGGTGATCCCTGTAGTAGTGAGCGACACGCACATGATTCCAAGCATAGCAAAACTTCCTGGAGGACCTCCGTCTCCCTTCATCAGCATGCTCGGGATGTAAGGAAAGCTACTGAAACTCGTAACTTTATGTTCTTGTCAGGGGGCACGAAAGAATAAACTTACTCATTGCGGGCATTCAAGAGAACATACATACATATATATATACACACACCCGCCACCCCGAAGACAGTTACTATTTAACGACATCTTTTTGGGGTCCTAATCACATTTCTACAAGAATGTGAGCCAGAAATTGTTTGTGTCTTACTTTTCGGCAGTCGACGTGATAGGCAACACACTTTTTTCTCATTCTCACTAACTTGTGGATGCCCTCTAGAAGAAAAAATCTTCTGGTGTGACCTTTAATCAATTTTGCACCGCATCCCTTACCTCGTTGGTTGCTGCCTTGGGACCCATCTGCTACACACTTTCCTTAAACCGTGGTTATCAATCTTTGTGCGCCGCGCCGTGACTTATGTTGGAATCTCTGCTGTTTGACTGTCAGCTGCCACGCTTGCTGGTTTCCCACGCCGAGGTACAGAAATGACATTTCGTCTTCCGTTTTGAAATCAGCCTACCCATTCATACACTCTCCTCTCTCAAACATACTGAATCTACATTCTTTAGTAGATTTAAGAAGATTCCATAACCTCTGACCACAGAAAACGAATAACGCCTACTAGTTCTTCCCCAATGTAAGTCGACAGAGGGGCGACCATGTTTAACGCTATATTGCACATGCGCATACTGCTCGATCGTCCCGATCCCTAAATTGAGTATTGCTAAAGAGACATTTTGTGTCTTGAAATACGATTTTCTGTTGCAAAAACTCTTCCATACACTGTATTATAAAAATGCTATTATTTAATGCCTAATGAAAGTCCCTCGTGTGTGTGTTCACGCCTAATGAAAGTCCCTCGTGTGTGTGTTCACTCACGTTATTATTTGTTATGCATTTTATATATATATATATAATGCATCAACAAATAGTAGCGCATTTACATGTACTTTATTGAATATACAATGAGATGCACAGAAAGTCTGAGCTGCTCAAAAGACAATGGATAGAAATACATTGATAGTTTCTACAGGTGACCGAATTCGCAACACAGAAAACAGGCGCCAAACTGTCGCAAAGAACGTTGTAGATTCTGCATTGTTAACAAAATACACTTGACAGATCACAGATGATCGTGAAAAGTGTCGTCTTGGTGTACTGGCAACTTAAAGAGCACGTGACGATGCCCATCAATGAGATGTAGAGATGATCTGAATAAGACCCTTGGTCCAATACTGTACTTCAGGCTAACAAGATCACATCGAGTTCAAACAACATTTGACTATCTGGTATCAAGTACTTCGTTTGTCTGATTGAATACCAGGATTAAAGATGACAGGACTACAATAAGGTCTTTAGGAGAGATTAGTACGAGAAGCTACTTACATGTCTAGAACAGAACACAAAGGTACTACAAGAAAAAGGGTAATTCTAAAAGGCTCCAAGAGCGTACTACACGCCATCTCAAACTTCAAACAGAAATAAAATATAATATCGGGTTCCTGTCCCCCCAAAACAGATCTAGTCCTACACTATATTCCGGTCCTCCGTGGAAATCTTTGAAAAGAGAAGGCAAATGAGCAGGTAAAAGTTCGAAGTTGTGGCACTCAGACTTGCCATCATCAGAGCTATCGACACTCAGACTTGCCCTCATCAGAGCTATCGACACTCAGACTTGCCATCATCAGAGCTATCGACACTCAGACTTGCCATCATCAGCGCTATCGACACTCAGACTGGCTATATAGAGCTATCGACACTCAGACTTGCCATCATCAGAGCTATCGACACTCAGACTTGCTATACAGAGATATCGACACTCAGACTTGCCATCATCAGAGCTATCGACACTCAGACTTGCCATCATCAGAGCTATCGACACTCAGACTTGCCATCATCAGAGCTATCGACACTCAGACTTGCTATACAGAGCTATCGACACTCAGACTTGCCATCATCAGAGCTATCGACACTCAGACTTGCCATCATCAGAGCTATCGACACTCAGACTTGCCATCATCAGAGCTATCGACACTCAGACTTGCCATCATCAGAGCTATCGACACTCAGACTTGCTATACAGAGCTATCGACACTCAGACTTGCCATCATCAGAGCTATCGACACTCAGACTTGCCATCATCAGAGCTATTGACACTCAGACTTGCCATCATCAGAGCTATCGACACTCAGACTTGCTATACAGAGCTATCGACACTCAGACTTGCCATCATCAGAGCTATCGACACTCAGACTTGCCATCATCAGAGCTATCGACACTCAGACTTGCTATACAGAGCTATACAGAAGCAAAGACACTCATAAAACGATCAATATCGACGGTAAGAATAAATCACTACAAAGAATATAAACTAGAAAATGACAGCATAGACAAACTTGGCAGAAAAGGACAGACAAAGATCTTCTGATTCAGAACGGCGCATTGCAAGACTCAAGATCTACGTCCAAAAAATTGGTCTTAGAGACACTGCAAGCTAGAGCAAACACCAAAACATTTTCTACACGAATGCCCCAGTTTTGCAGACGAAAGAGAGACAGTCTGGCCCGATGGGAGCGACCATGCTCGACGAGCTGTGGGGGACCGACGAAGACCTGAAACGATCACCGACGGGGATCAAGATGCGGAGCAGCGCATGAGCTGCAGTGATCAGCGACCCATAGCTGACTGCTAACGTCAGGGCCAGCGAACCATAGCTGCCAAGACCCTTCTACACCTCCACGCGATGATCCTGGATAACAGGCTGCAGTAGGGCAGACTGGCTAAGGAGAAGGGATCGAAGAGAGAATGCTAACCCAAAACTCAATAAATGCTTGCTGAAGTCGGATGAATTGGACCGAAAGGTGCAAATATCGCAGCCAAGCTGTAAACTACAACACAACGCATTCCGTTCTCTAGACTACATGCTGCTACTTAAGCCCTTTCAGGGTTAGGTAGTGGGAGATTGAGAACGAAAGAACGAAGAAGAAGAAGAAGAACAAGATCACCGACGAAGACCTGAACCGAACACCGACTAAGACCTGAAACGATCACTTTCGTGAATCTCACCGGGCTAGAAACATATGATCAGCTGATCGAAGAAATAAATCGACGAAGAAGTTGATCTAAGAAGCTGCCTTTGTCACTTTCTTTGTTTTATTATTCTTTTTCTTAGTACACTGAATGTGTTTAAGGAAAGTAAAGCAGCGGTCATCCTGAGGCTAGCAACACTGCCAATGAGCTTGTCTAGCGTTGTCACTGGTTGTGGCCACAAATGCTTTCTCTGATCCTCGTATGTCGGGCAATTTTGCGGCAGATGTTCAGGAGTCATTATCCCTGTACCACAGGTGCATTCGTCGGTAGCACTTATCTTCAATTTATTGAATAGATGGTGCCTAGGTCTGCTGTGGCCTGTGCGGAGTCTGAAGATCCCCACCTGCTCTCTTCTGTTCAACTGGTAATAGGCATAATTGTTTGAATATCCAGTATGCTGTTTCCCATTAGTCCATGTACTTGTCCCTAATAAACCTTTTGCAGTCTTCGTAAATACCACTTGAATCTGGTTGTGGTAACCTTCCAGTCTGTCTGCCTCCTCGTTGCTTTGAATGTTACAGTAGGATGGGGCCCACTGTAACACGACTCGTCTGTGTTTAGACTGGTGGCATAGTTGAAAGAGTACTGATCTTAGTTAAATTAGGTCTGCATTTGTCTGGCTATTTTGCGCTGTAACCACGGACATGGCATCTGTAAAAAAAAACTACTTGGCTTTTATTTCTTTCGCCTGTCACCATATCTTCTACAACTTTGACTGATCGAAAACCAGGATTGTATAATGACTACACAAATGTCGTTGGAAGAGTCCAGCATGAGAAACTAACCCCGATGTCTAGATCAGAAAACGGGCATAGGTGGATAGGCCACAAGAATACTCATCAACATGTACTGGGAACATCCGGAAACTGTAAGACCTGGCAGGTTTCAGTCACCATGTACTTATGTAAATCCCAGAATTCAGAGTGTATTCTGGGGGTACCATACGGGAGGAACAATCGTACCACGGCACAACTATGTATGTCGTAAAAGTTAACTACAGAGAAGTGTACATGGAGCTAGCAACCTGACTGTGTAAAACTACAGAGACGTGTACATGGAGCTAGCGACATCACTGTGTAAAGCTATAGAGATTTTTACATGGAGCTAGCGACACCACTGTGTAAAGCTATATAGATTTGTACATGGAGCTAGCGACATCACTGTGTAAAGCTATAGAGATTTATACATGGAGCTAGCGACGTCACTGTGTAAAAAGAATTACTAGAAAAATCACAAGTGCAAAAGCGCGCAAAGTACTTTAGTGTAAACCTCCAAAATGAGGCCAACTGTAGTGGCGACGCTAACATCCGGCTGAAGTGAAGAGAAAAGAAGAAGAAGATGACGCAGAAAAAACCGAAAAAGAATAAGAAAACAAAGAGGAAGAGCAATAGATGTGAAAACAGGAGTCCGACAAGGATGCGTACTGTCCCCTTGTCTGTTTAACATTTACACATAACACATTGTCCCCAGATTAAGGAACTGCCAGGGCTTCTTATTCGGTGGAATATCAATAAATAATCTCAGATACACGAATGGCACAGTTCTGCTGGCTGAAAACGAACAAGAATGACAGGAATGGGTGATTCAGGTAACGAGCACAAGTCGGGTAGTTGGATTAGACATTAACAATGAGTAAACGAAGTGTTTTCTTCAGATAAAGATAGACGAGAAAATACTGGAACATGCTGAGAGCCTCTGTTATCTTGGAGACATAATAATGGTGGATTGGAAATGCGAATTAAAATCAAGAAGAGTATATGGATAGCCGAATCTATTGTTTCCGATATGAGTCACATAATGACATCCAAACAAGTAGGTCACATATTTAAGATGAGGGTCATCAAGTGTGTTATGTATACTGGTCTTTTCTGTAAGGTATAGAAAAGCGAAAATGGTGCCGTACCGGGTGCGGGTTTAACATTGCTCAGGTATTTTAGTTCACTTATCTCAACTTAACATCGTTATACTGGCTTAGAAGACTATGCAGAGTCTGTATATAACCAGTTTTTTGGAGGGTGATTTAACCAAAGTGCGAGTCCATCTTAATAGACTCAAACACTAGTGCTAAGTAGACCTGCAACCAGTTAGGCGCCATCTATAGCTGCTCTTAATAAACCACCTGGGGAAAGGCGCCGGGAATATGTGCCACGGGTAAACAGTGATGTAAACAGCGTCAAAACATGAACAGGGCAAAGCCTGACAGATTGTGGCATCAAAACAATGTTGTTGTTGCTTGTCCATCGTTTCAGCAGACGACCACATTGTCATCTATCAATCCTGGAGTGTGTTCGGAAGTGGCTGATCAGACAAATCCGAGCCTGAATGCGTCTGTCACACCGAGGGCAGAGAGATATTGTCTGATCTTGAGAGCATGGTTATCAATAGTCTATAAGAGGCCTGCGCAGTAGCTTAGTGACGTCACTTTCCTAGGCTTTAGTTTTAAACACGGTCGAGAATTTTTCATTTGGCGACTGGCATCGAAAATGCCTGCTAAACGTTGTGTTTCTGGATGTAAATCAAATTACAACAGCACTTGTGGTTATGTGAGTGTATTTAGGTTTTCGCCTCATGCAGAAATTAGAGAAAATTAGATTAAATACATCCTTAGGAAAGATTTTGTCCTGCAGCAGTAATGCTATGGGTTACTTTTAATGCCAGCGTGGTGTGTATCAAGCATTTTCGACCGTGTGATTTTATTATAAGCGATACTTACTTTCTAAAGTAGGTCATGGCCAGACAGAGGCAACTCGTCTCTTGCCTTTCGTGTCGCCCGTCTCCGTGTAGCTTCCTTGATTCTTGTCTGCTCCATACGCGTCGTGCCAGAAGAGATTTTACTACGCCAAGCAGAGCGATCAGTAGCAATGTTCTCACAATTATGAGGTCCAATGTCGCAGTTTTTCAGTGAGGCTTTGAGATTGTTTTTGTAGCATTGTATTTGACCACCGTACGCTCGCTTGATTCACTCAAGCTACCCATTGAATATTTTATTTGCAAGCCGATCAACTTCTTCTTCTTCGTACGCTGTCAGACGTCAATTTGAATTTGTTCGAAGAAAGCAGCGGTCATCCTGAGGCTGTGGACACTGCCAAAGAGCTTGTCTAGTGTTGCCACTGGTGATGGTCACATCTGCTTTCTCTGGTCCTCGTATATCGAGCAATTTTGCAGCAGATGTTCAGCGGTCATTTTCCCTGTACCACAGGTGCAATCGTCAGTGCCACCTATCTTCAATTTATTGAATAGATGGTACCTCAGTCTGTTGTGGCCTGTGCGGAGTCTGAATACCACGACCTGCTCTCTTCTGTTCAACTGGTAATAGGCATCAATTTTTGTGTAGCCAGTATGTTATGTTTCCCATTTGGCCATGTATCTGGCCCTAATATACCTTTTGGACTTTTCGTAGGTCACACTAGAATCTGGTTGTGGTAACCTTCTTTTGCCAGTCGGTCTGCCTCCTCGTTACCTTGAATGTTACAGTGGGATGGAACCCACTGTACCCCTACTCTTTTTGGTGCGGACTGATGGCATAGTTGACAGAGTACTGCTCTTAAATCATTAAGTTCTGTTTTTTTCTGGCTTTTTAGTGCTGTAACCACGGACATGGCATCTGTAAACATGACTATCTGGCTTTCATTGAAGCCGATCAACTGACGTGCGGGGAATATTTGTCATTAAATCAATAGGCAGATGACATAGGAAATCCATTGTAGCGAACATTCGCCCTGGAGATGGCAGCTGAACTGAATCTGCAGGCAAGCCAACTGTGGCAACAGTCCTGTTTTTTTACTGGTGTAAATTACGGCACGTGATGATGATGCAACTGTCGTTAAGCTGTCCTAGACACTAACACGTTTTTAATCTGCCAGATGAGCAGTATTGTCGCTTACCTTTAACTGACGATGCACGAAATTGGGGTAGAAAGTTAGCGGTCGTAATCGCTGGGGCCCCTGTGCTACAGTTAACCTGCATACTGGAGTATTATAGTCGTTAAGAAGCCCAGAAAGATAAGTTTAGAGATGTCGTTAAGATATACAGATGTTAGCAATGCTTTCCGCCTGGATGATACGAGTAGCTTTGACATTTAACGTTACGAGCGATTTGTAGATGATTGGGGTAGTAAATTGAGCTATCATAAGTCGAGCAACCATTAAATAACAATGAACCTTTACACCAGAGTACCCACGTCAGTATTAAACCCGGCAAGTTAAGTACATCAATGTTGTTAAGTAGTATAGTAGTGAAGCAACATGTCAATCTGCCAGACGAGCAGCATTGTCGTGAATTGTTCTGTTTATTTTCACGTTCGTCATCAAACACCCACACCAATGGTTATTACAAAACCAGCAGCTCGCTCAAGGTTTTTGGCGCTCCCAAACAACTTCTTGGATCCTGTCGAGGAAAACACACCGGCACTTTCTTGCCCCCCGCAGATCGTAACGGGTCGACACCACCTCACCGAGTGACTTCTGTGTCTTCACGTGGTGAGATGCGTTGCATTGTGTTCTGCCCCCGAGGACAAGTGCATCCGTGTTGAGCATGCACTTGTAAGAAATGAATCTTTAGCATTTGAAAGCCCAAAGCAATGGTGATGTTACTGTTGTTATCTTATGGAAGCTGCTATCGAGTTTTCCTTACAAGCAAGCGAGATGTGAACACAGTGGTTTTCCTTCTCATAAAAACTTCATGCTGATTCCAACCAAATGTAAAATACTGTAGTGAGGGCATGATAGCCACGATCTGTAAACAGGATAACTGATAGACCGCCACACTGAAACACAACTGAAGAATACATTCCACTGCGTTAGATAGAGTTTGTTCGTTATGCTGCTGTATTCTCTAGAGATGTTATCAGATAATACTCACACAAACACACACATAAATATATGTATGTATGTAAAACGGTAAAACATCAAAATCTGTGGAGAATCATGAAGGAAATGGGGTTTCCTTTACATATAGTCCATCTCATTGAAACATACCAAGATCAACAAGCCGCTGTCCTAGTCTCTGGGCAAACATCAGATTGGTTTACAGTAAAAAAATGAGTACGACAGGGATGTATCCTCTCACCTTATCTGTACAACATATATGCGGAAGGTATAATGAGAAATGTTCGAGAAGACGAGAACATTGAAAGTTTCGACCCATTTACCAATTGGGGGTACGAGATTCCAGAGTTACGAAACGGAGAGGACACAGGGATACTTTCAAGAAGTGCAGAAGGGCTAGAGCAGCTACTTTTAGCTGTTAATGGACATAGTAAAGATCAAAACCTGTTTATAAACATAAATAAAACAAATAATGACCACCGAAAAAACACAATGTCAGCATAAATTTACAGTGGGTGGTGAGGAAATAGGTCAGGTCACACATTTTGAATATCTGGGCTCCAGAATTGACAAAAATGGCGACTGCTCGAAAGAAATCAGAAGAAGATTAGCTATGGCAATGCAGAGACTGAAGAGCCAGAAGAAATTATAGCAGAGCACTAACAAAATGATAACAGTTAAAGTCTTGAGATCCTGTGTTTTTCATGTGGCAGCTTATGGCTGCGAATCATGGACGATTACCAAAACTTCTAGACAAAGAATCGAATCCTTCGATTCAAAATCTTACAGAAAGATCCTCAGAATACCCTGGACAGAGAAAAAAACCAATGTAGATATTCGGCAAAAGTTGAGCATAGAGGAGAACTGGTTTATCAATTCCATTATCACCAGAAAATGCAAATACTTTGGTCACATCAAAAGACACAACGGTCTTGAGAGAACGATGATGGAAGGTATGGTGTCAGGCAAAAGAGGAAGGGGTAGACCAAGAAGATGATAGCACCAAGATATCCAGGAATATCTTGGTATGACTGTGGCGGAAGCTGGTGTTTTGGCAAGAAAACGAGTTTCTTTCAGACAGACTGTGGTGGGAGCGACAAAGGACATGCTACATGATAATGTATAGTTGATATCAGATAAAACACACACACACACGCTGATAATATATATATATATATATATATATATATATATATGTACGTATCTATGTGTGCGAATGTGTGTGTATGTATGTATGTATGCATTTATATGTATGTGTGAATGTGTGAATTAATGTGTGCGTATGTGTCTGTGCACGTATGCATGAATGTGTGTAGATATATGGATGTACATATGCATGTGTGTGTATGTGTTTAAGTAGGTGTATGTACGTATGGTTTTGTGTATGTACGTGTGTATGTACGTGCGAGATCGATTAGCTGGGAGTCGCCGACGAGGACCCCTAGGTTGTGTGCAGAAGATTGTCTGAGGATCCAGTCATGGCACAGCAGAAAAGTGCGTGCGTGCATGCGGATCGGAACCGGTTGAGGATATGTAGTTGAAAAAAGCCTACGTATGACCACAGGTGAGACAGGTCGGAGAGGGCGGACAGGTGATCTCTATGAGAGCAGGTGGTCTCTATGAGTGCAAGTGGTCTCTATGAGAGCAAGTGGTCTCTGTGAGAGTAGGTGGTCTCTGTGAGAGCAGGTGATGCGAGAGTAGGTGGTCTCTGTGAGAGCAGGTAGTCTATGTCAAAGCAAGTGGTCTCTGTGAAAGCAGGTGGTCTCTGTGAGAGCAAGGGGTCTCTGTGAGAGCATGTAGTCTCTGCGAGAGCAGGTGGTCTCTGTGAGAGCAGGTAGTCTGTGAGAGCAGGTGGTATGAGAGCAGGTGGTGCGAGAGCAGGTGGTGTGAGAGTAGGTGGTCTCTGTGAGAGCAGGTGGTCTCTGTGAGAGTAGGTGGTCTCTGTGAGAGCAGGTGGTCTCTGTGAGAGCAAGGGGTCTCTGTGAGAGCAAGGGGTCTCTGTGAGAGCAGGTAGTCTCTGTGAGAGCAGGTAGTCTCTGTGAGAGCAGGTAGTCTGTGAGAGCAAGGGGTCTCTGTGAGAGCAGGTAGTCTCTGTGAAAGCAGGTGGTCTCTGTGAGAGCAAGAGGTCTCTGTGAGAGCAGGTGGTCTCTGTGAGAGCAAGGGGTCTCTGTGAGAGCAGCTAATCTCTGTGAGAGCAGGTAGTCTCTGTGAGAGCAGGTAGTCTGTGAGAGCAAGGGGTCTCTGTGAGAGCAAGGGGTCTCTGTAAGAGCAGGTGGTCTCTGTGAGAGCAGGTAGTCTCTGTGAGAGCAGGTGGTGTGAGAGCAGGTAGTGTGAGAGCAGGTGGTGTGAGAGCAGGTAGTCTGTGAGAGCAGGTGGTCTCTGTGAGAGCAGGTGGTGTGAGAGTAGGTGGTCTCTGCGAGAGCAGGTGGTCTCTGTGAGAGCAGGTAGTCTGTGAGAGCAGGTAGTCTCTGTGAGAGCAGGTAGTCTGTGAGTGCAAGGGGTCTCTGCGAGAGCAGGTGGTCTCTGTGAGAGCAGGTAGTCTCTGTGAGAGCAGGTGGTGTGAGAGCAGGTAGTGTGAGAGCAGGTGGTGTGAGAGCAGGTAGTCTGTGAGAGCAGGTGGTCTCTGTGAGAGCAGGTGGTGTGAGAGTAGGTGGTCTCTGCGAGAGCAGGTGGTCTCTGTGAGAGCAGGTAGTCTGTGAGAGCAGGTAGTCTCTGTGAGAGCAGGTAGTCTGTGAGAGCAAGGGGTCTCTGCGAGAGCAGGTGGTCTCTGTGAGAGCAGGTAGTCTGTGAGAGCAGGTGGTGTGAGAGTAGGTGGTCTCTGCGAGAGCAGGTGGTCTCTGTGAGAGCAGGTAGTCTGTGAGAGCAGGTAGTCTCTGTGAGAGCAGGTAGTCTGTGAGTGCAAGGGGTCTCTGCGAGAGTAGGTGGTCTCTGTGAGAACAGGTAGGCCCTTGTATAAAATATTACAGGCAAGTGACTATTGCCGGGCGGGGTGGTGAGCGACATGACCTGTGTTCACCGTTGTTAGTGCGACGCGCCATGGACACGGGTAATCGATAGGAAAAACGGGACACTACTACAGCAGGACAGGCAACATCTTGAGGCCTTCCTCAGGATCGTCTGACATGACATGATTTCCATCAGCGAAATAGGCATTGTCTCAACGATTGATCGCCGTCGTCTCTCCCTCTTTGGTCACGTTGCTC
Organism: Ariolimax columbianus; assembly: GCA_036924085.1. Classification (NCBI taxonomy): domain Eukaryota; kingdom Metazoa; phylum Mollusca; class Gastropoda; order Stylommatophora; family Arionidae; genus Ariolimax; species Ariolimax columbianus. The sequence goes on from JAVGWX010000008.1 coordinate 20,034,773, forward strand.
CCCTTTCCCAGGAAGTCCCAGCCCACGAGATGCTCCGACAGGCTGTGGGAGCGAGTTACAAGAAGAAGCCGTGCTCATCCTGGAGACGTCCTCGGGGCCGCCTTCACAACACCTGGCTAACACAGATCGCCACCTCCCCAACAGAACTGCAGGCCGCCCTGGTCACCTAAGCGTACTAATGTATTGTATTCACGCATAAGTGTATATATATATATATATATATATATATATATATATATATATATATATACATACATATATGTATGTATATATATGTATATGTGCGTGTGCATGTTCGTGTGCGTGTATATATATCATTTGAGTGGTAACTGGATTCAAAATATAGAGCAGCTGTAACTTTTATAGCTTGTCGTCAAAAGCGAGTAGAGAGGGTCGTGCATACCTCGTGTTAGCTACCTCACCACGTAAACCCACTGACAACAAACCACAACTACGAATTTCCGGATAGACTTCCTGTGTGGGAGCCATTTGTTTTTCTTGGAGGAAAAACATGAGTCAGTCTTTCAATCAATCAACAATCAAATTGTCAATCAGGTGAAAATGTATGACTTTGTACATGTATAAATACACACACACACACATACATATATATATATATATATATATATATATATATATAGAGAGAGAGAGAGAGAGAGGGAGTGAGAGGGAGAGAGAAAGAGAGAGAGAGAGTGAGACGTTTATTTGAATTTGTAGATCAGCCAAATATTTCCAGCAAAGTCATTTCGGTTAGACGCATTTTAAACCAATTTCTACTGTTCTGTAAGGAATCGCAACAAATGCAAACATGACTTGCAGTCTTCATATCGGCACAGTACAACGTTGCCATATATAAGTGATGGATGTATCCAAAAGATGGATCAGAACTTAAACCAAATAAATGAACACAGTTTGCGGCACCGCACGACGAAATCTATTACATGCTATTGTGATTAATGTAATTTTTTGTCAGTTCATCGAAGCTTAGTGTAAGAAGAACAATGGATCCACAACAGCCGAATAGACAAACATATTTCAAACTCTTGGAAAACACATATCAGACAACTGAAACTGAAGCAACACCGTATAATGAATTGTCTGGATAGAGTGCAGTCTATGTTGCATAATTGTAATAGATTAGGAAGACACAGCAGAGGTTAGCGACGTCACGTGTGTGAGGTGGCTAATTAGTTTAATCCGTTACTCCTGTTTCTGGAAGCCAAGTGTTATCATGGCCACGTGATACGTATTGGTCAAGCAATCGAAAAGCAATCAAGGTCAGGTGAAACAAAGTGGTCAAGGGAGGGAAGAGTAATCTGGCTGTGGTGAAACACACTGATTGATTGAACGAACAGCACTCAGGGTTAGGTGAAATAAACTGATCAAGGAAGCGAAGAGCACTTAGGATCAGGTGAAATATACTGATCAAGAGAGCGAAGAGCACTTAGGATCAGGTGAAATATACTGATCAAGGAAGCGAAGAGCACTTAGGATCAGGTGAAATATACTGATCAAGAGAGCGAAGAGCACTTAGGATCAAGTGAAATATACTGATCAAGAGAGCGAAGAGCACTTAGGATCAGGTGAAATATACTGATCAAGAGAGCGAAGAGCACTTAGGATCAGGTGAAATATACTGATCAAGAGAGTGAAGAGCACTTATGGGCAGGTGAAATATACTGATCTAGGAAGCGAAGAGCACTTAGGGTCAGGTGAAATATACTGATCTAGGAAGCGAAGAGCACTCAGGGTCAGATGAAATATACTGATCTAGGAAGCGAAGAGCACTCAGGGTCAGATGAAATATACTGATCTAGGAAGCGAAGAGCACTTAGGGTCAGGTGAAATATACTGATCAAGGAAGCGAAGAGCACTTAGGGTCAGGTGAAATATACTGATCAAGGAAGCGAAGAGCACTTAGGGTCAGGTGAAATATACTAATCAAGGTAGCGAAGAGCACTCAGGGTCTGGTGGAACATATTGGTCTATGGTGCGAATAGTAATCTGGGTCTGGTGCAACACAATGATCACGACTTCACCTGACATCCTTGTACTGGAATCAGGAGGTGGTACAGCAGCCAGGACAACGTGGTGTAGATCAGCACTGTAGTTCCCATAGTGGTGAGTTCACTTAGGAGCCTCACATTGCACTACAGCCAGGAGGCCCATGGTCTACATACTCAATCTCTGTGGCGAAGTGGTCAAGCCGTTTGCCTCGTGTTCAGACGGTTGGGGTTTGATTTCGAGCTGCGACGGTCGGTCCAAGACGTCAATTTTTTCCGGAGATCCCTGGGTTCATCGCTGGAGCTACGGAGTTCGTGCCTTGTGCGATGCTCTCGACAGATGGGCTACCCATCTGCCAAGAGAGAACGAGCTAAAATGGGGAAAAAAACCCGAAGCAATGAAGTCGAGCCCCCGCTTAAAGTTAAAGTACACCAAAGGATGTAAGAAGAGCCACTGTAACCGGCTACTACGGAAACATCGTGAAGAGAACTCAACTCAAAAGGAGTAGAAGAAGAGGAGCAAAAGGAGGAAAAAGAGAAGGACGAAGAGAAGGAAGAGAAGTAAAAAGAAGAAGCAGCAAAAACCAGCAGCATCAGAAGCCATAACAACAACAAATGGAATCTATTATTACACCTCCCTTCCTGGTATCCCTAGAGTGCATGTTTTCACAGTGCATGTTTTCATAGTGCATGTTTTCACAGTGCATGTTTTCACAGTGCATGTTTTCACAGTGCATATTTTCACAGTGAATGTTTTCACAGTGCATGTTTTCACAGTGCATGTTTTCACAGTGCATGTTTTCCAGTGCATGTTTTCACAGTGCATGTTTTCCAGTGCATGTTTTCACAGTGCATGTTTTCACAGTGCATGTTTTCATAGTGCATGTTTTCACAGTTCATGTTTTCCAGTGCATGTTTTCACAGTTCATGTTTTCACAGTTCATGTTTTCACAGTTCATGTTTTCCAGTGCATGTTTTCACAGTTCATGTTTTCACAGTGCATGTTTTCACAGTTCATGTTTTCACAGTGCATGTTTTCACAGTGCATGTTTTCCAGTTCATGTTTTCACAGTGCATGTTTTCCAGTGCATATTTTCACAGTTCATGTTTTCACAGTGCATGTTTTCACAGTGCATGTTTTCACAGTGCATGTTTTCCAGTGCATGTTTTCACAGTTCATGTTTTCCAGTGCATGTTTTCACAGTGCATGTTTTCACAGTGCATGTTTTCCAGTGCATGTTTTCACAGTGCATGTTTTCATAGTGCATGTTTTCATAGTGCATGTTTTCACAGTGCATGTTTTCCAGTGCATGTTTTCACAGTGCATGTTTTCACAGTGCATGTTTTCACAGTGCATGTTTTCACAGTGCATGTTTTCACAATGCATGTTTTCACAGTGCATGTAAGTAACTTTTCTTTGCGATTCTTGTCTCTATTTTCTTTGTTTACTTGTCTTGGCGCGCAGTTTCTATTTGTTGAATTGTTCACAAGACAAACTGTGGGGAACCATTGAGGACCTGCGACTGACGTGTCACCTCAGGGAGGCGGCCTATTTGGTGGCATAAAACCAGCTTACAAAACCGAACGCAAAGAAGAAGTAGTTCTTTAATTGTACATGCTTACCCTCCGAAATACATCATGAAGTGAGAACATTGTCCATCCAAACAACCGCCTGCTACAATCGTCACTCATGCTTTGTTGAAAACCTATACATGGGCGAGTACGTAATGTAGGAATGTGGAGCGAGTATTAGTTTGACGCGTAATCACAACATACCCGTGCCGAGGAGGGATGTGTCGGACTGAAAGGTGCAAATATCGCAGTTCAGCTGTAAACTAGCGACACAGCGCATGATGTTCTCTGGACTACATCTTGCTACTTGCAAAGCCCTGTTCAGGGCTTGGAAGCGGGAGATTAAGAGCGTTGAGGGCTTGGTAGCGGGAGATTGAGAACATTCAGGGCTTGGTAGCGGGAGATTGAGAACATTCAGGGCTTAGTAGCGAGAAATTGAGAACGCTCAGGGCTTGGTAGCGGGAGATTGAGAACGTTCAGGGCTTGGTAGCGGGAGATTGAGAACATTCAAGGCTTAGTAGCGAGAGATTGAGAGCGTTCAGAGCTTGGTAGCGGGAGATTGATAACGTTCAGGGCTTGGTAGCGGGAGATTGAGAAGGTTGAGGGCTTGGTAGTGGGAGATTGAGAACGTTCAGGGCTTGGTAGCGGAATACTGTAAACGTTCAGGGGTTGATAGCGGGAGATTGAGACGAACGAAGAGAAAGAACAACACATCAAGTTCGAAAGCAATTATTGTTCAGTTTGTCTGCAAATGTCGCTAAGAAGGAAACCATTTTCCTCACACCCTGAGCGTGCTGATTAAGGTGAACCGGGGTCCTCCAGGCGGTTGTGCTATAATGGCTTCATATGCGTGTCGCCCAATACTGAGGGGATCACGTCGATCTCTCATCTCGTTAGCCAGGCTGTCATGAAAACAGCCCTTTTCCAGGAAGGGCTACCAGAAAGCCGAGGTGAGGGTCTTAGCCAGTATATTTTCCCTGACCCTGACTAACATGTCTGACCAGTATGCTGTGGCTGACCCTGACATTAGTCTTCCTCCCCTATAATTCTCATAGCAGTGAGCTTACTCAGGAGCTCCGCATTTCACTAGGGCCAGGAGGACCATAGATCCACCTTTTCAAGTACTCCTTGTGATGTAATAAGAGCCACTGTAACGCACCACCTAACAAGGAACGTGTCCACATATTCTCTTGCTTGCCACGTTTCATAATTGAAACTAAACTGCCAACTCTACTTTTCACACAAACATGTAAGGCATGTACGGTCTATGCTTGTTGATACGTTTAGGGAATACTTGAGTCTATAACTATGTTTGGATCGAACTCAGCCTATAATCCATAGCCTTGAATGACGATGAAGGACTAGTCTAATTTAACACCTTTTTCAGGGTGTCCCGCTGGTCTATTACTTTAACTCATCACTCTTTTGTGGCTAAGCGCTTCAATTATCTGGCGGTTCGGTGCTCGTATTCCAGAATTCTCATTACTTCGCTTTCTTTTCTGTTGTTTCTTATATATTTTACTCGAGTGCAGAAAGAGGTCAAGCCATTTGCTCCGTGTTCAGACGGTCGGGGTTCGAATTCGAGCTGCCACCGTTGGCTCATGATGTAAATTGTTTCGGGTTGATCGTTGGAGATACGGAGTTCTCTGGGTTCATGGCTGGAGCTACGGAGTTCTCTGGGTTCATGGCTAGAGCTACGGAGATCCCTGGGTTCATGGCTGGAGCTACGAAGATCTCTAGGTTCATGGCTAGAGCTACGGAGATCCCTGGGTTCATGGTAGGAGCTACGGAGATCCCTGGGTTCATGGCTGGAGCTACGGAGATCCCTGGGTTCATGGCTGGAGCTACGGAGATCCCTGGGTTCATGGCTGGAGCTACGGAGATCCCTGGGTTCATGGCTGGAGCTACGGAGATCTCTAGGTTCATGGCTAGAGCTACGGAGTTTGTGCTTTGTGCGATTCTCTCGGCAGGCGGGATACGCTTCTGCCGAGAGAGATCGAGCAATATGGGGAAACCAGAGGGGATGAAGTCCAGCCCTCACCTTTAACCTTTAGCCTTTAGATAAATAAGTGTCCTGGTACAGTTAGGACGAACACACATTCTGGGTGTAACAAGGTGTAATCAACTTAGCTTTCCCTTCCTTAACTCAAAGTCAGTTATCCGTTTACCATCTTGATGTACATCAGCGAGTCGAGTCCGTGAATCTAACAAATCCCTTTACAACGACAGATAATCACTGTATTACTTATGCTAGAAACAATAGCACAACCCCACAATGTCCATTTCAGAATTAACACCAAAAAAGACGAGGGATCCGAACATATACACGTTTGGGTTCTGAGACGTGTCACTAACCATTTCTCTACGCAGGAACCCTTTCCGTCCCGCCCCACTGGGGGCCTGTGCCTATGGACCCACTGACGCCGCCTCCCGTTATTGTTACTAACCATATCCTTTTAGAGCTTAATAAGTAATAGTTTAGATGCAATTAATACTTTTAATAGATGCCCAATTATTGGTGAACCCAGAAAGATTTATATGGTATCTGTTCCTGCCTGATAATAATTATTGCAAGTCGCGAGCAATGATGGTCACAACATCAGATGGTTTTGTCTTAATAATGTGATGTGCGCTGTATGAGGGTTATAGTGAGTAAGAAGCTGCGCTGGTCATCAATCTCTCTTTTTTAGAGTTACCTTGGATCACTTAATTTAATGTCTTTATACTGGTTTAGAAGACCCTGCAGAGTCTGTACACAACCAGTTTCATTTTCATTACCTTGTTCTAAGACTATGCGCATCCAATTTATTCTTAAATGCATTAACTGCCCCTGCTTCTACTACTTCCTGTGGCAATGCATTCCAAACATTCCCCACTCTCTGACTAAAAAGATATTTCCTAACATCCAATCTGGGCTTTCCTTTAGTTAATTTGTAGCTATGTCCTCTTGTTCTTGTAGGTGGTGGTATTTTGAAAAAAAACGTGTTCTTTTGATTATCTTATAAACCTGTATTATGGCTAGACTATTGATCAAGACGACTGGAAGTAACTCGGAATGCAGGCACTAGTCTTACCTCAATTGAGAGCAGGTGTCGCTTGAAACTTGCAGGATTCGATCGTCCACTGTTTCAGTTCATCAATGAGAGGCGAGTGCCTTAACCTCTACACTACAGCGACCTCCAGCATTATAAAAGGCCAGCTCGCAATTCACACTCGCTCTCAAATTTAATGGGTTGCCATAACAAAGAAAGTCTACCCAAGTCCCACTGAACTTCCTGTCGTTTAAATCACACTGGACTCGCGTGTAGGAGCCCTGCCCTGTTGCTTTGTCGTTCAGATATGTACTTATCGGTTTGAAATGTATGATCTCGAATTAAAACAAGGTGCATTCAGCTATCACAGCTTACATTTTTTTTAAAATTAAAAGACAGTCGTTGTCCATTGCCCATATGTGGATATTTATCAAAAACTATCTGCATGTAAGAGTCCAGTTGCATTTACACCTACATTTGATGCTTCTATTTACGACAGGATTCGCTGGTTGTATGGCTGCGACGGGAATAATGCTCTGTTCTGTCGTAAATGTTTACTGTTAGGAGGTGATGATAATTGGACAAAAGAACGGATGTGTGACCTAAAACGTCTTCAGAAAAACATTCAAAACACAAACACAACCTTGTCAGTTTTCAACTTCTCGAAAAACGTAACATCGCCGAAGTTTGAGTAATGCTTACAAGGAAAGTGAGTAACATACTTTTCTATTTACATACGTCTCTGTGCTTTTAGTTTATTTTAATTTCTATGGTTGAACCCCTCCAGAATAAACTTCACGAGTCGCTACTGGCTCCATTTATAAGTGAAAGTTTCTCCATACGCTTTCAAACGTCCTCTTGAAAATAAATAAATATATATATATATATATAAAGAAAGCTAAGCTTATCGCGAGGTTATTTATGTCACTATAGAGGGTACTTGCGGCTTATTTTTACCCCAAACAGAGTTCTCTGAGTTCCAATTGCACGCATTTAACACCTGATGACTATAACGGGACATTACATTTCGGGTTAAGAGGAGGACAGATCGATATAATTTTTTTTAAATATAAATAAATACAGACTTAGATGAAGATAGAAGTGTCGAGAAGATGGGTATATTCAGTTTTGCGAAGGGTTAGGGTTAGGTTTAAGGTTAGGGTTAGATAACATGACTGTTATTACATCATTTGACAGCATGGATACTACCATGCTGCTGTAGAAACTGGATGCAGCTCTTCTTATTATGGACACTCATTGACAGATTCAAGAAATGCATTGCTAAGATGGTAGAAATTAGCAAAAGCGAAAACAAAAATCGTCGCAGAATATTTGATACCCCCCAACAGACATATATAACTCAAATCCGGTTTTAAAAATATATATGTCTTTTGTTTTGGGTGAATTACGACGCAAGCAACCAATAGAGCTTGCCCAGGAATGGTATAGGTGATGGCCATATATGTTTTCTTTGCAATTATTCTGGACACCCTTGTAGCCAATGCTTAGCAGACATTTTGTCAGCACGACAGACACATCCAACAGTATCTCCTTTCATCTGCAGACGGAGAGAGGAGGATACCGTCTGATCAGGCAAAACATACTGATCGGACATGTTACCTCATTCGCTACTGGAAAATACACAAGCAATTTCAGAGCGGAGGCAGAGGCACTGAGGGCGGCAGTGGAAGAAATGGCGACAGGTAAAAGTAATGAAAGCCACATAGTCCTGCTTACAGATGCACTGGCCGTAGTCACAGCACTGAAAAGCCAGAAAAATACTGAACTTAATGATTTAAGAGCAGTACTCTGTCAACTATGCCAGCAGGCCGCACCAAAAAGAGTAGTGGTGCAGTGGGTCCCATCTCACTGCAACATCCAAGGCAACGAGGAGGCAGACAGACTGGCAAAAGAAGGTGCAAAACTACCACAACCTGAAACTAGTATGACATACGAAGAGTCAAAACGGCTTTTTAGAGCTTGATACATGACCAAATGGGAAACCGAACATACTGGCTACACCAAAAACGATGCCTATTACCAGTTGAACAGAAAAGAGCAGGTTGTGGTCTTCAGACTTCGCACTGGCCACAATAGACTCAGGTACCACGTATTCAACGAATTGAAGATAGGTGGCACCGACGAATGCCCGTGTGGTACCGAGAAAATGACCGCTGAGCATGTGCTGCAAAACTGCCCGACATACGAGGATCAGAGAGAGCAGATGTGGCCATCACTAGTGGCAACACTAGACAAGCTCTATGGCAGTGTCGACAGCCTCAGGATGACGGCTGCTTTTTTCGAAAAAATAATGGTTACTGTCTGACTGCGTACGAAGAAGAAGAAGAAAAAGAAGAAGAAGAAGAAGAAGGACATGTTACCCAGTGTCAGATAAAATTTACCGATCAAGACCTTATTTTACCTCTATGTAGTTGTCCCTCTGTTCCGGATGTTAACGAGACGAGGGTTCGACGTGATCCCCGTAGTAGCGAGCGACACGCAGATGAAGCTTCTTCTTCTTCTTCGTCGTACGCAGTCAGACATCAACCTTTATTTTTTCGAAAAAAGCAGCTGTCATCCTGAGGCTGTCGACACTGCCATAGAGCTTGTCTAGTGTTGCCACTGGTGATGGCGACATCTGCTTTCGCTGATCCTCGTATGTCGGGCAGTTTTGCAGCACATGTTCAGCGGTCATTTTCCCAGTATTGCACATGCATTCGTCAGTGCCACCTATCTTCAAGTTATTGAATAGGTGGTACCTCAGTCTATTGTGGCCAGTGCGAAGTCTGAAGACCACGACCTGCTCTCTTCTGTTCAACTGGTAATAGGCATCGTTTTTTGTGTAGCCAGTATGTTCTGTTTCCCATTTGGTCATGTATCTCGCTCTAATAAGCCTTTTTGACTCTTCGTATGGCAGATGAAGCAAAACATAGCACAACAGACTGTAGCACTCCAGTCCACCTTCACAAGCACGCTCGTGATGTGAGTAAAGCTACTGCAATCCGCTAATTAGCGTCATTTTCAGGTTACACAAAAGAGTAATATTTCTCATTGTGGGTATTCAACAATTTAATATTCTGCAGACACAATGAGTATCATTTCCTATGAGTCATTTACAAAACAGATGGGATCTCCATCTGTTGTGTTGTGTGCTGAGTCTAAAGATTGCTACCTGTTCACTGCTGAAGAGATGGTAATAAAGTGGTGTGATGTGTTTGAGGTGGAAGATGTGTGTGTTGAGCGAAGTTTTTGTGTAGGTGATGTTTTGGTTAGGCGAAGTTTTTGTTATGTGGAGTTTTTGTTAAGTAATGTTTTTGCTAGATGAAACCAAATTCTTTATTCACGATGTTTCTGTGGTTATTTTTTCATATCCCAATAAGTGCTGAAGAATTATGGACGAATGTCTTCCTGGCTGTAGTACTGTGTCAGGCATATTAGTATGCTCACTGCCGTTAACATCACAATGTCAATACCCACATCATTGTTCCAGGAACATGTCGTGGAGATAAAGTTCCAATCTTAGTGTTTGACATAAGCCTGACATTAGACTTCGCTTATAATATTGAAGTTACTCTATTGTTAATTTTTCCATTTTTTTTTATTTTACGTGTTTGTCTCACTAGTTTCTACTGGTGGAGGCTCGCCTATTCCACCCCAGACCGTAGTCAATGTGGGCAATATTAAGACGCATAAACCAGTGCTTGGATGCGTGTGTGTATCTGTTTGTACCTAACCTGGTGTTTCCGTGATGTTCCTCCCGTTGTTCCTCGCCATTTGATGATCCTCTCGTTGTCCTTCGTAGGTATTTGTTTGCTATTTTCATTTTCTTCTATTCCTTGTTTTACCCTGTCAGGTTTCCGAGGCAAAATATGCACAAATGTTTTCCTGGGACCATTTTGGAAATGAGTATATTTATTTTCCTTCATAATTGACCCGGACACCTTTTTATTTATTAATTAATTTTTTTCCTGAATTATACATATAAAAATATAAATATATATATTTATTTATATATATATATATATATATATATATATATATATATATATATATTTCTTATAATGAAAAGAAAATTTATTTTTTCCTTTAAATATAAAATCATCAGATATTTACAAAACATTGTGAAGAAGCAATGTAGTGAGGTGTACAACGAGGATGAATGAAATTAAATGATTATGAAAGATGACAAGATATATGCTGAATACATTAAAATTAAGAACACAACGTGTCTTTTCATTTATAGCAGAGACGCGGATCACACATTTACGACAACCCGACAGTAAATTACACGTGACATTCGCGAGGAGTTTCTTGAACGTGACTTCCTCACGTGTTCCTCACACATTATTTTCACCTGGCCAACACAACGAACTCGGCGGTGAAGACGCGAAGCGCAGCAAGGTCACGGAAACTGTTCACCTGACAAGGTTACGTGTGATGGTGCGGGGTAGTCCTTTGCATGTAAGATAGTCAAGTCGTGCACAGTATTAGGGGTACAGATAGACACATGGTACGGGGATTACGTTAGAGGTACAAATAGACACATGGTACGGGGATTAAGTTAGAGGTACAGATAGACACATGGTACGGGGATTACGTTAGAGGTACAGATAGACACATGGTACAGGGATTACGTTAGAGGTACATATAGACACATGGTACGGGGATTACGTTAGAGGTACAGATAGACACATGGTACGGGGATTAAGTTAGAGGTACAGATAGACACATGGTACGGGGATTAAGTTAGAGGTACAGATAGACACATGGTACGGGGATTAAGTTAGAGGTACAGATAGACACATGGTACGGGGATTAAGTTAGAAGTACAATTAGACATGGTGGCGGGGATTACGTTAGAGGTACAGATAGACACATGGTACGGGGATTAAGTTAGAGGTACAAATAGACATGGTGGCGGGGATTACGTTAGAGGTACAGATAGACACATGGTACGGGGATTAAGTTAGAGGTACAGATAGACACATGGTACGGGGATTAAGTTAGAGGTACAGATAGACATGGTGGCGGGGATTACGTTAGAGGTACAGGTAGACATGGTGGCTTAGAGGTACAGGTAGACGTGGTGGCGGGGATTACGTTAGAGATACAGATAGACACATGGTACGGGGATTAAGTTAGAGGTACAGATAGACATGGTGGCTGGGATTACGTTAGAGGTACAGGTAGACATGATGGCTTAGAGGTACAGGTAGACATGGTGGCGGGGATTAAGTTAGAGGTACAGATAGACACATGGTACGGGGATTAAGTTAGAGGTACAGGTAGACATGGTGGCGGGGATTACGTTAGAGGTACATATAGACACATGGTACAGGGATTAAGTTAGAGGTACAGATAGACATGTTGGCGGGGATTACGTTAGAGGTACAGGTAGACATGGTGGCTTAGAGGTACAGGTAGACATGGTGGCGGGGATTACGTTAGAGGTACAGATAGACACATGGTACGGGGATTAAGTTAGAGGTACAGGTAGACATGGTGGCGGGGATTACGTTAGAGGTACCCGTAGACATGGTGGCTTAGAGGTACAGGTAGACATGGTGGTGGGGATTACGTTAGAGGTACAGGTAGACATGTTGTCGGGTATTACGTTAGAGGTACAGGTAGACATGGTGTCGGGGATTATGTTAGAGGTACAGGTAGACGTGGTGGCGGGGATTACGTTAGAAGTACAGGCAGACATGGTGGCGGGGATTACGTTAGAGGTACAGGTAGACATGATGGCGAGATTATAGCGATCGCGGTGGAAAGGTAAAGCTAGTACTAATAATGTCACGCTGAAACCGGATGGGCTAGGACGAAAGGTGCAGATATTGCAGCCTCGCTGCAAACTACGACACGACATCACAACATCATTTTAAAGATGATCGCCGGAAGGAAATTGTTCAGGTAGGGGTTTCAAACTCGCGCCCCGTGATTCTGTTTTGTGTCACCCTTGACGCTATTGGAATGTTCTCGTATGACTAGAGATACTTACAGTCTGGATACACATATGAGATATCGTCTACCTGTATTAGATATATGTGCATTTGTAAAAAAAACAACAAACATAATATTGTCTAGACCAGGCATGTGCAACTTCATCAAGAGCGCGAGTGGATAGCGAACGTTGTGCACATTTTCTGGCCATACCATATGATGATAATATGATCAGTTTACGGGCCGGATGGGTGCCGCACGTTGCACGTGCCGAGTCCATACACCCATTACATACAGGATAAACTACGATGCAAGATAAGAAATTGAAGGGAAAAGCAAACAAAACGACAGAAACGTTTTTAAAATGAAAGTGGTCCAGAGCACATGATAAACATGAAAACTATAATTCAATCTGAATGTCCAACTGATAGTCACGTCGGCAGATTTTCATTCAACTCTTTCCCCTTCTGTCAATCCCTACCCACACACATTATTCAAGAACTGATCAAATGTCTGTCAGTATTAAAATCGCTGCTTTCCTTAATTGGGTGGTGATAAATAATCTCTAAACTAGACCTGTTTTCTTTTCTTGCGTTGAGATCAATGTATATTTTGCTTTGCCGGTTATGTGCAGACGACACATTGATAGGATTAAACAGCAGATAATGGTTGGAACAGATAATTGCAGCCGTAAACAGATGCAGCAAAGATTTCACATTCGTTGTGGACACAAACGAAACAAAGAGAATGACCACCGGCAAACAAGAAAAAACATAAAATCAAATCCGGGCTGTGGAAATAGAATAGGGCAAGAACTTCGAGTATATAGTCTCCGGAATTAATCAAAATGGCGATTGTTTAAAGGAAATCAGAAGGAAATTGGAAAAGGAAATCAGAAGGAAATTGGCAAAGGAAATCAGAAGGAAATTGGCAAAGGAAATCAGAAGGAAATTGGCAAAGGAAATCAGAAGGAAATTGGCAAAGGAAATCAGAAGGAAATTGGCAAAGGAAATCAGAAGGAAATTGGCAAAGGAAATCAGAAGGACATTGGCAAAGGAAATCAGAAGGAAATTGGCAAAGGAAATTGGCAAAGGAAATCAGAAGGAAATTGGCAAAGGAAATCAGAAGGAAATTGGCAAAGGAAATCAGAAGGAAATTGGCAAAGGAAATCAGAAGGAAATTGGCAAAGGAAATAGGCAAAGGAAATCAGAAGGAAATTGGCAAAGGAAATCAGAAGGAAATAGGCAAAGGAAATCAGAAGGAAATTGGCAAAGGAAATCAGAAGGAAATTGGCAAATGAAATCAGAAGGAAATAGGCAAAGGAAATCAGAAGTAAATTGGCAAAGGAAATCAGAAGGAAATTGGCAAAGGAAATCAGAAGGAAATTAGCAAAGGAAATCAGAAGGAAATAGGCAAAGGAAATCAGAAGGAAATTGGCAAAGGAAATTGGCAAAGGAAATCAGAAGGAAATTGGCAAAGGAAATCAGAAGGAAATTGGCAAAGGAAATCAGAAGGAAATGGGCAAAGGAAATAGGCAAAGGAAATCAGAAGGAAATTGGCAAAGGAAATCAGAAGGAAATAGGCAAAGGAAATCAGAAGGAAATTGGCAAAGGAAATCAGAAGGAAATTGGCAAATGAAATCAGAAGGAAATTGGCAAAGGAAATCAGAAGGAAATTGGCAAATGAAATCAGAAGGAAATAGGCAAAGGAAATCAGAAGTAAATTGGCAAAGGAAATCAGAAGGAAATTGGCAAAGGAAATCAGAAGGAAATTAGCAAAGGAAATCAGAAGGAAATAGGCAAAGGAAATCAGAAGGAAATTGGCAAAGGAAATTGGCAAAGGAAATCAGAAGGAAATTGGCAAAGGAAATCAGAAGGAAATTGGCAAAGGAAATCAGAAGGAAATTGGCAAAGGAAATAGGCAAAGGAAATCAGAAGGAAATTGGCAAAGGAAATCAGAAGGAAATAGGCAAAGGAAATCAGAAGGAAATTGGCAAAGGAAATCAGAAGGAAATTGGCAAATGAAATCAGAACGAAATTGGCAAAGGAAATCAGAAGGAAATTGGCAAAGGAAATCAGAAGGAAATTGGCAAAGGAAATCAGAAGGAAATAGGCAAAGGAAATCAGAAGGAAATTGGCAAAGGAAATCAGAAGGAAATTGGCAAAGGAAATCAGAAGGAAATCAGAAGGAAATTGGCAAAGGAAATCAGAAGAAAATTGGCAAAGGAAATCAGAAGGAAATTGGCAAAGGCAATACAGAAGCTACGCAACCTGAGGAAACTTTGTTTGAAAACCAGCATACCAGCAAAAGTTACAATTTTGAGAACCTTTTCTTCTTTTACTTTTTTGTTCAAGTGGCAGGATACGGCTGCGAAATATGGACGGTTTCACACAAAACCTCAAGTAAAAGAATCGAGTCCTTGAAATCGAAATACTATAGAAAGGACCTCATAATGCCATGGAGCTAAACAAAAAAAATGCTAACATTCGAAAAGAGTTGGGCAAAGAGGAGAACTGCTTCATTAATTCTATCATGAAGAGAAAATGTAAATACTTTGAGCACACCAAAAGCCACAACGGTCTTTAGAGAGCGGCACTGTGGGGGGGGGGGGGGGGGGGGGGGGGTATGATGTCGGGCAAGAGAGGCAGAAACAGATCAATAAGGTGGCGGCACGAAGATGTCAATAATCGCTTGGACTGAACTCTGGAGCAGGGTGG
Source organism: Ariolimax columbianus (assembly GCA_036924085.1). Taxonomy (NCBI): domain Eukaryota; kingdom Metazoa; phylum Mollusca; class Gastropoda; order Stylommatophora; family Arionidae; genus Ariolimax; species Ariolimax columbianus. Next base: position 20,050,040 of record JAVGWX010000008.1, read on the forward strand.
AGATTTGGCAAAAGATCGAGTTTCTTTCAAACGGGCTGTCATGGTAGCATGCTACATGATGATGATGATGATGACATATACCAGTAACTGCCATTGTATCATTTTTAATGATGATATTAAGTATTCAAAATGTATAACGAAGACATACATTATGAAGAGACTGCAAATTGAAACATTTAATCTTACTTTGTTTTAATTCCTGACATAGTTTTTTTAAACGTAGTTTGAGTATCAAGAAGTTGGCTCAGTATTTTCTACTCGGTCTTCAATTAGGCTATGTTGCTAGATTCCAGGTAGTCAAAGGTTGCTTAAATCTGTGTCTGCCATTCGCCTTTGAGATCATGACCTTCCAAAGGCGTTGTCCAGGTCATCTCTCTACCCCGTTGCGGGCAGCAGCGTGCGCTGTTGTAGTTTTTGACATTTTCAATGAGCTCATCTTTCAATCGCAGTTTCCCCGTAGTGCAGAAAGTGTTCAGTAGTCAGTGAGTCTTCTTTTACTTGTGCGTTAATTCACCCAAGGATTATAATAGGTCAAATTTAGTAGAATGTAACCACACGAGGCACCATACTTTTCAATTCGCGCGTCTTTAATTCGCGCGGTAAACCCATGTCTATGTCATTCTCAGATCTAACACCGTACGTGGAAGATGGATATATTGCAGTTATCACACTTGACACGCAAGAAAACAAATCGTGTGCAGTTTGTGCAGGAAAGGCGAATTATACACACCGTCCGACTGTGTGCTAAAAATCATGCTATGACTTTGACTCTCACAGTTCGCCAAGATCGTAAGAGATGTCGCACATGTCAGCTGGACATCCCTGTTTGTTCTGGCACATGGCTAGAGGGCACCTAACCCTAACCCTAACCAAAACGGAACACACAGAGACATGATAGATTCCTACATGTGTGAGTTTCTGTGGCGACATCGGAATAAAGTCCGTCTGTTAGACCCGTTCGACAATATTCCGCAGGACATCACAGAATTTTGGACTCCTGTAGCTTATAATTACTTTTTGTACGGAAACCCGTGGGGTCATTGAATGGTATAAAATTTCAGAATAGCTGAATTAACGCACCAGAACGTCTTCTTTCTACTTATGTTCAGGCCAACCGCATTGCCTGCATTATTCAGCTCAATTGGCATAGAATCCAGTTTTTTTTTAAAAATACGTTGTCTAAAAGCAGAACGCTCATAAAAGGAAAACGTAATTGCCAGCACAAGTGGTAGAGTTGGGCAGATAACTTACGGTTGAGTTTCATACTTAAATCGTCAGCCAACAAAAACTGTTAAGGGAGGTAAGACCAGAGTGCATGCATCCCGAGTTACCTCCAGTCGTCTCGACCAATAGTCTTGCCACTGATCAAAAGTAACTCGGGACAAGAGTGAAATTGATGACCAGCGCATTCATTCCCCCACTATAATCCAAATACAGCGCACATCATATTATTAAGACACAACCACCTGGTGCTGTGGTCATCATCGCTTCGCGATGGGCATAACTATATAAGATATACGATCGGATATTTAGAGAGACACAATTGTGTTGCTAGAAAAATGGGAGAGAACGCAGTTACAAAGCTGAAACAAACAATTCGTCAAGCAAATGTCTTACCAACTTGCATAATACAGCGAGGTGTAGTACCTCCAAAATTACCTATTTGGTTACGTTAAGAAGAACAAGAAACAAGCTTACATTTACTGAGATGCGGGCCTCAGAATATTACAAATGTTTGAGACCTGTGTCAGAGACTATTGTACTAGGCCTCATCTTTTAATGAGGCAAGCTAGATACCAATTTACGGCTGAGTAGATTTGAGCGTGCAGATAACTTACAGATGACCAGTTTTGCTGTGCGAGTGAACCCTCTGCTACTCGAGTTTTGCTGTGTGAGGAAACTCTTTATTACTCGAGTTTTGCTGTGTGAGCGAACTCTTTACTACTCGAGTTTTGATGTGTGAGCGAACACTCAAGTACTCTAGAGTTCAGACACAAATAGCAAACGAATCCAGATTATCGACACGCCATTTTTTATTTATTTTGCGTTCGCCTTATTTCTCTAATCCCCAAGGCGGTGTGCGTCGCACTGTGTTTTTATTTTGCGCCTGTCGGCCCAGTGCATCCGACTTCAGCATGAATTTTATGTAAGGGTCTGCTTCCTCCTGTATTTTCTAAGGGTTTGCTTTTCCAGGGTAACGGCCGGTGCTGTGATGGGGATCGAACCCAGCACCTTCTGGTTGTGAGACGTGTCACTTAACCACTAGGCCACGCCGTCCCCTGACACGCCATTTAAACTGAATAATACTTTTAAAAAAACAATAGCTCTGAAATTAAAGGTTCTCCCATTTCCCACAGATCTCCCCCACATCAACATTGTACTTCTTCCCTCTCAACTCGTCCTTGCTTGCCTCGGATTCAGAACTGTCGTGGACGACTTTAATCATTATTCCATGAAGCGTCTAATATCGTACTGCCTCGCGTCAAGCTGATCGCATATTAGACCACTAACCATCTCTCCCGCTTCCCCATTCACCCTCACTTCTACATGCTCCATCTCAAGCGACCCATCTCTCCCTCCCCTACCGTTCAATCTCAATTAACATACTCTTCTTTCAAATGTGAAACTTTCATTTTCCAAACATCATTTCATAATTATGTAGTTCAGAACCTCGTGTTGCAGTGCCTCGCGCCCAGCGCTTCCTTTCTCGACTAATGATAACATCACGTGATTCGATTATCCAATCAAATATACCCCGCAAACAGTGGACAAACAGATGGACATATGAGAAATAATATAGGTAAATATCATAACTGGCATTAATCAAGATAGCAACAGCATAATGAACAAGCATTGAGAAACAACAACGATAAATTAACTACAAATGGTAAAGAAAAATATTGCATGAAAATACAATACATCTTGTATGGAAGCAAGGTAGTCCCACAATAGTGCGCGATGTGCAGATGAAGTCAAGCATAGCACTTCGACTTGGGGGACCCCTGTTCACCTTCATCAGCATACTTGGTATGTGAAAAAAACTACTGGAACCCGCTACCAAACGCATTTTTCGGGACACACAAGAGAGAGTAGTCAGACTCATTGCGGACTTTCACCAACAAAAAAGATTTCATTAAGATATTAACTAGCAGTGTTTAACAGTGTGCGAAGATAGGGTATAACATTGTTTAGCACACCGAGACAGCAGGAAGCACACAAAGACAGCAAAAAGCACACACAGACAGCAAGAAGAACACACAGACAGCAAGCAGTACACAATGACAGTACGCAGCACACAGAGACAGCTATTAGGACACGAAGACAGCAAGCAGCTTATAACTACATCAACGGGCACAGTTTCAGCGACCCTGCAATCAAGTCAGGACTAAAATCACAATACAGGAATGAAGGCCGTGTAAGTAAATTTAATTAAGCTGAAACATTCGCAAGGGACAGATGCAGCCTACTGTCCATGACCACACCTGACTTCCTAGCCGTGCACCCGCAAGCAGGCTGAGTTCAACCAAGTTGTCATGACGCCGTGAATCTCGTAATAATAGTGAGCCCACTGAAGAAGACTTAAAGTGCAGAAAAGCTAGGAAGACCCAAGCCCACATTCATTAGTAACCCCCGAGAATACAAGAACATCATTTAATAACTCGCTATCACTAACAGACAAATAATTCGTGAAGATTGAAAAACTGACAGCTTTTAAAACAACGAACAAACATTTACAATTACGGAATAAGGCATTGTACTATTTGTACATTATCGATTTCACACCAGACACCAAACAACAAAGTAATTGTAACACAAGAACGAAAATCACAAACCAACAAACAGTTTTTTAAAAGTACGGTTTAAACAAAACACTGATGTCGAGAAATAAACCACAAGGCAGTAAACAACAATTTAATTACAATAGAGTAGATCTAAGTATTACAGAATGATTACAACTAACCTATGAACGTTGCTCTCATTTTTAAACTCCAAGCACAATGAGGTAATCTCTTTGTTGTCAACTTCCACAAAGAGAAAAATAAACCGAATGGGGAATATAACATACCTGTCGCTTTCTTCCGAGAAATGAAATAATTCCAAGAACAAACAAATCTCTCATTGCTGGTGAGGTCTGGTATGAGAATCTTGATAGCGCATCATTTGAAACTACATAATCACAATCGAGATACACACGAACCACAGAGCATGCAATTGTTGACGAGAGCAGAATCAGCTGGTCTCACGCGCTGACACGGTAGAGGAGTGAGTGCGTGTTACGGGCAGGCCTGGTTGCTGCTTGCTCAGACCTGGTGTTTCCAATGACACAGTCGTGGGTGACGGAGTATCGATACGCGGTGCTCTGCGCGCGCGGGTTCAGGCGATTCTTAACCGATTATGCTTCATTGTTACTCTCTTGCATTGTTTCTGGCTAATATGGCAGGCCTGGCCGGAGCCAACACGACCTGCCTAGTCGGAGTCTACGTGAAACGCCTGGTCGGGGCCTACACGACAGATCTGTTTGGAGCCTGCTTGACAGGCCTTTTTTAGTGCTTACACGACAGTCCTAGTTAGAAGCCTATACGACAGATCTGTTTGGGGCCTACACGATAGGCTGGTTCAGAGCCTTCACGACAGGATTAGCTCGGGGCCTACATGACAGGCCTAGTTTGGTGCCTACATGACACGCCTAGTTGGGAGACTACACGAGAGGCCTGTACCGAACCTACGAGATAGGCCTGTTCCGAGCCTACACAACAAGATTAGTTCGGAGCCTACTCGACAGACCTGTTCAGAGCCTACACATCAGGCCTAGTTTGGAGCCTACACGACAGACCTGTTCAGAGCCTACACGACAGACATGTCTAGTTTGGAACCTACACGACAGGCCTAATACAGAACCTACACGACATACCTGTTCAGATCCTACACGACAGACCTGTTCAGAGCCTATACGACAAGATTAGTTAAGAACCTACAGGACATGATTAGTTCAGAGCCTACACAACAGACCTGTTCAGAGCCTACACGACAGACCTGTTCAGAGCCTACACGACAGGATTAGTTAAGAACCTACAGGACATGATTAGTTCAGAGCCTACACGACAGACCTGTTCAGAGCCTACACGACGTGGTCATATAAAACCGGACCTAACTGTACCAAGTGAAGATACGTATGATACGCATGATGACGTCACTTCTGATGTAAATAGCACATACCAACTGTCAAGTTTGCAAAATGTCATTGTCCTCCGACTCATAGTTGCCTCAGCAGACTGTTGAAAACATGGCGGGTGTGATATGGAATCCGTCAAGAGTTGATCAGAGAGCGGTGATTCGGTTTATAAAAGCTGAAGGATGTCAGTCAACCAGTTGACATTCATGGCAGAATGCAGGCAGTGTTTGCTGACCCGAATTGTGGCATCAATTGTGGGGTATTTCATCTGCTGAGGCAATAATATCTGGTCTCGGAAGATATTTCGTTAAATCGCGTCCTTCTTTAAACATCGTTGTCCAATTCTTAACTGTTGTCTTTGATACACTTGTGTCACTGCCAGAATTCTGAATGTAAACTGGTCGACATCCTTCAGTTGTTAGAAACCGAATCACCGCTCGCTGATCAACTCTGGACGGATTCCGTATCACATCCGCCATGTTTTCAACGGTCTGCTGAGAAAACTATGAGTCGGAGGATAATGAAATGTTGCAGACTTCAAGGTTGGTATGTGCTGTTTACACCAGAAGTGACTTTATTATGCGCATCGTACGTATGTTCACTTGTTGCAGTTTGGTCCGGTTTAATTTGAGCACGCCTCGCATTAACATTGGTAAACGTTCTGTGTTCAAAGGCTTGAAGCGAAGATTTTAATTTGAGAATATACACATTTTCTCATTTAGTCCGGTACCGCTTTGAAAATCTCAGATTATTCGGTACGGAGAATCTGCTTCTGCTATTATTTCTGCATCGTAGCTGGAATAAGTCTATGCGCAATGGTCTTAGATGAAGGAGTGGTCTTCTTGGTCCAGGTTATTGAATTCAATTACTACACCATTTCCAGCAATGGTGGTTGGTCCCAATAGCAAATACATCCTTGTGTATATGTTGCTATAGCAGTTTGCATAGGGTCTCATAAAGAAAGGCAACATTTAACAGTTGTTTAAATAGTCGTAACAAAGACAGCTTATCGACTATCATTATATGGTCAAATGGTCCTTTAATTGGCTAACTATGCATTTAAATCAGTTTATTATACATTTTACTTGATAGAAAATTGAGGAATCCCGAGTGGTCTGCCGGGGTCGTTGTGTATGAAACAGACAAGAATAGCACCACTGCGCAACAGAGAGCATGTCGTAATAGGAGTCTAACTGTGTGGCATGCAAAACACAGGCCGTGGTTAGGAGGTTTGTTAAGAGCAGCATAGTTGTCGCCTAACAAGCTACGTGTCTACTTTGCTCTAGGGTTTGGGTCTTTTAAGATTGACCGGCACATCGATTAACCACTCTCTGCTGGACTTGTCCCAACACATCAGAGTAATAAGCTGCTCGAGCCTAGCCAGCTAAGCAGGAAATCCTCATTCCAGCTCACGCCAGAGCTGGGACCTCCACGGGAGCATTCACCTTTGTAGAAGTACAGGTCGACCAAGACTAAGAGCATTGAGGAACTGATACACTAGTCAGTCACAACATGTTGATCAGGAAGTCGCGCCAGTCAGTCACATCATGTTGATCAGGACGTCGCGCCAGTTAAGCACAACATGTTGATCAGGAAGTCGCGCCAGTCAGTCTCAACATGTTGATCAGGAAGTCGCGCCAGTCAGGCACAACATGCTGATCAGGAAGTCGCGCCAGTCAGTCTCAACATGTTGATCAGGAAGTCGCGCCAGTCAGGCACAGCATGTTGATCAGGAAGTCGCGCCAGTCAGGCACAACATGTTGATCAGGAAGTCGCGCCAGTCAGGCACAACATGTTGATCAGGACGTCGCGCCAGTCAGGCACAATATACTGGCCATTTACACTATCTCTCTTAAACGTATCGCTGGCCCTGAAAAAGGCTGTCTTCAAGGCAGTCTGGCTGACGAGATGTGGATTGACGTGATCCCAGTAGCAGTGAGCATCACGCAGGTGAAGTCAAACATAGCACACCTGTTTGGAGGACGGTAGTGCACCTTCATCAGCACGCTCGGGATGTGGGGAAAGCTACTACAACCCGGCATTTTACACCCTTTTCGGGGCGCAAAAAAGAGTAAATAAACTGATTGTGAGCATTAAACAGCAACAGCAACACCGACGACGACTCTGACAACAACGACAAGATGAAAGAAAAAGAAAATGAATCAATTAACTGGACAGGATCTCGACTTCAATGTAAAAATTTCTACCAGTTCGTCACACTGAAATGTTTGGAAAGCTTTGCGTTATTACACAACATTTAAGCTCTGTTCAGACATGCATGGTGTACAGGGACAGAAATGAATATGACATATTGTAACGTTGAAAGGCAACTACAGAGGGGTGTTCATAGTGCTAGCAACATCATTACCTTAAACGAATTGCAACCACTGCAAGAGCGCGCTTAACTGCTTTCATGCAGTCGTCACCAAAGTGGGTCAACTACATCTGAAGTCTATGCTTCTTATTAATAAGGAATGAGACTATAACTATACGCTTTTGTCAGCTAGTCCTTGTTGATGTATTAGGGCGTGCTAGCGCCACTCGATACAAGACAACCAGGACTGAAATACCGAACAGCGGGACATAGCTTACGGTCTTACACAGCGTGGTTGACGATCGATCGGCAAGTCTCCACTGATGGCTAAGCTATTGTTTTAAAGCTGAACGCACATCTTTACATAATCTGACCTATATCGGCTTACGTTGTGTTTTATGGAATGCGGAATTGACAGCACTGCAAACCAGGTAGATCTAGTCTCAGTACAAAGTGATGACGATGATGGTGATGATGATGTCAAGTGCCGTCTCCGCATCGAAGGTTGCCAGCAATGGACTTATAGCATCCTCTGTTTCTTGTTTTGATGTACACGCCCTGTTATTATTCGATCTCTTGATCAGGTTTTCCATTTATTGCGCTGTTTTCTTCTCCCTCGCCTGCCCAAAACCTGTGCCTCCAGCTTTGTTTCAAGAATGTGCTGTCTCACTACACCAAAGTCCGGGGCTATCAGACCTGCGTTCTTGACACTCTTATTCATGGAAGTGAGGCTTGAACAACTTCGACTCAGCAGGAGCGGCGACTCAACACCTTTCCTATGAGGTATCTACGGCGTATATGTGAGGTATGGTGAAAGGAGATAATGTGATTTTACAGCGAGCAAACATTGTCAGCATGTACTTGCTGCTGAGCCAAATACACATTCGATGGTTGGGGCATGTTTATCGCATGGCATTTGAGAGGATGACAAAGGATTTTCTAAATGGACAACTGGCCATTGGAGTTAGAAGAATCGACCGCGCCACACTGCGAATAAAGGACGAATGTTCCTGTTTCTGTTTCTAAGAATCGACGTCACTGCACTCCGGGCATACCCATAGGTGCTCAGTCTCTATCATCACATGCGTAAGGTATGGATGCTATGGGTTCCTGTAGCTCGCTGGTTGTACACTCTCCTGTTCCGTCCTCTCATGCGCCCCACTCCGCTCGAACCTCGTTTAATGTCGAAACTTTGCAGTCTGTGGATTGCTGCTTCATCTACTGCGGTGTTCTCATCCAGCAAGCGGTCATTGATTGATTGCGAATAAAGGACGAATGCAATATGGACATGAAGTCATGTGACGTCCAAACCAAGGGCTGGGAAACGATTGCTCAGGATCGAGTCGATCGAAGACAGTCAGTTGGAAGGGGCAAACTGGCTGCCGACCCGACACTCAAAGAGCCTTCTGACTGCAGAGAAAAGAAAAATACTGAAGAAATCAGAGGACTTTCCGGCAAGCCAGCTTCCTCGGCCTGATTTTACGATCTGTGGCTAGGACTGTAACTGGCGGATCTGCCTTTACAGCCATAGCAGTATCGAAAAACAGAAGATGGGACCGGACAAAACTCGCAGTGCGCCACGCGCATGGTCTACAGAGACTGAGACACCAATCAGTATATCGTGTGTCTTTATAAGACTAAAATATTATGTCTATCTAGGTTATTTGCCGGGGTTTTTGTGTATGATTTGGACATGAATAGCACCCCTGCCTCGCGGAGAGCATGTCGTAAGCGGCGACTGTGCGACATGGCATAACACCGGCCATATGTGGTTTGTTAAGTGCAGCATAGATGGCGCCTAATAGGCTGCATGTCTACTTTGTTCTAGTGGGAGTTTATTAAGATGGACTCGCATTTCGGTTAAGCTCCCTCCGTAAGCACTTGTCTCAACGCAGCGGAGTATTAAGCTGCTTGAGCCTAGACCGCTAAGCAGGAAACCCTTCTCCAAGCCACATCCACCTGGGACCTGCACAGGGGCATCTGCCCCTATAGAAGTACAGGTCGGCTAAGTAATAAAAACTAAGAACGTAATTTGTAAGTCTTACTGTATTTTCATTCATATTCCTAATCGGGGACGGCGTGGGCTAGTGGTTAAGTGACACGGCTCACAATCCAAAGGCCAGCACCGTCCGTTACCCCAAGGAAGAAAACCCTTAGAAAATGCAGGAGGAAGCAGAGCCAAGATACAAATTTAGTGCAACGCCCATCGCTGTGGTTAATAGACAAATATGGCGAACGCAAACAAACAAAAAAAAACCAAATAAAATGACTAATCTCGCCAAGACTCCTTTAGTGCTTCTTCTTCGTTCATCCTCAGATCAAGGTCCCGGTTTCTTTTACAAAGGACACCGTTGTTTGTAAGGCTGTTTTATCTCCATACATGTTTTGTCTCATGGCTGTCTCGCGAGGCCAGTATTGTTCTGGCTTTTCCTGCGTGAGCGTGCAGCTTTGCAGGATGTGTTTCACTGTCATGATATGCTCCCCACATGGACACTTTTCTTCTGTCTCAATCCTCATTTTGTTGTAAAAATGAACATTGACTTTGTTATGTCCAGTTCTCAGTCTGGAGATGATGACTTGCTCTTCTCTAGTTAAGTTAAAGCATCTGTCTTCAATATTATGCTGTATGACCAACCTTGAGTGTTCTGCTGAGAGCTGTGGGGAGAACATACATTGCTCGAGATCTTCATCATTGTGTTGTTTCAGCTCTGCTGATACTGACGCGGTGTCAGTCAGGAATACTATGTTTTCTTGGTGGATATCTTAATCTTGGATTACAAGCTCAGCTGCGGACTTCATGGTGGGATTTTGGATGTTTGTTTTAGATCTCTAATCACTGCCTGACTTGTGATTTGCAATTTCTTTTGTTTTTTATATGAAGTGGTTTCTTATTAATTTCCCTCTTTCCATGCGATTTATCCTGTCATACATTGGGTGATCAGGTATTTGTTTGAGCTTCTCCCCCTGCTGGAGTGTTTTTTGGTCTCTGTGCGAATATTTTCGATTCGTGTGATGTTCTCCATTGCATATATTGGTGTTGTTCTCGTAGCTCCAGTGATGATTTGTATACCATGAATTTGGGTTGTATTTATGTTTTGAAAGTCATTCTTTGTTGCTGTGGACCATGATGCTATTCCGTATTCGAGTACTGGTCTCATATAACCAGTGTACAGTTTCTTTAGAGTTGCCGTGTCAGCTCCCCGTGTTGAGCCGGATATCTTTCACATTATGACTCCTTTATTTGTTTACATTTCTTTAAAATAAATACTATCCATTGTTCTGTGTATCCACATTTAAAATACCTCTTTTTTCTCGTCCTCCAAATGTTTGGCCATCGTTCGCGTTTCCGCTACGTATTGCAAAGACAAAGGCAAAGGCCGTCGTCCATCGCAGACGATGATGGCATAATTTTATAAGCGCTACATTTAGTAAGGATTAACTGCGCTACTTTGTATCCTCACTCTCTCGTCTCGAGCCGCCCGACCACAGTCAAGGACAAGACGACTAGGGGCGACTACGAGATGCAGGGGACTCCCCATCAAGCACCCGTGAAAAAAGACGGCGAAGTCCGGAGTCGAACCCACACCACCTGATCACGAGGCCGACGGCTTAACCACTTCGCCACAGAACACCTACGCATAGTAATGATGACTGTACATAACACCCGAAGAATATCATTGTTTGTTTATTTGTTACCTGCCTCGATGTTAAGATATATCTGAGGTTGTTACATTTGGTTTTGGTGAACCATATTCTCTTCTTTATTTTCCTTCCGCATCTATAACAAAAGGTGAACGTGTAAATGCTGATTGTTCCTGAAGGTCATTGGATCGTGTTGCTGTTGGTGTTGTTTTTGTTGTCCGATGCTCCTCGTGAGAAGTTTTTCTCTATTGATTACTTTTATATCGGAGAGGGTTTTAGTGACTTTTCTCAAATCCTGCAGCGGACTGAAGATTATGTGCTTGATCTTCTTGACTTTAGTGCAATGGAAAGTTTCTTGTTATGCTCTCCAGAATGTGATCATAAAGTCGATCCCCTCCTTGTTGGATAAGATGCTATAACACGGCGGTTACATGTGTGTGGCTTAAATAGGATTTGAGGTTTTGATCGGTATGCTTCTCCTGATCTTACCGTTGTCCTTCGCACCCAGCACCTTTAGCTACCCAAAGACCGTATTCGCCCTGTCAAACGTGATTGATCTACGTATGGCTTCAAACTTCTGCAACATGCGTGAACAAGAAGATATTGAAATCACAAGTGTTGATAGAAAGAGAGCTAATCAGGCTGACAAAACAGAACCGAAAAGAAAAGAACAAAACAGAACCGAACAGAGCAGAGCAGAACAGAGCAGAGCAGAACAGAACAGAACCTAGCAAACGATGACTAAAACATGCTGGGCCGGCAAAGACAGATCATCAATCGTTCGTCTCAGGCCAGAGCACATCTGATTGACTAAACAGGTGTACACGCTTCGACTGTCCGCTTCGCCACTGTGCACTTGGGGACAAAGCGAACAAACTGCTGAGCGTGAATCACACTACTATCCCATATGTGCTCAGTTAAGGAAGATACACTTGCCCAATGATTCAACACTAAACTCAAAACTATCAAGTGTTTGTTCTTTTTGGTGAATGCCCATAATGAGTAACTGTTTTGTGCTCCCTAAAAGGAACGTTAAGTGGCAGGTTGCAGTAGCTCTTCTCACATCCCAAGTGTTCTGATGAGGGTGGACAGACGAGATCCTTCAGGCAGTTGTGCTATACTTAACAAGAAGGGCTCCGAATAACGTTCCAGTTCACCAGGAGAACACGTGTGACGGTGTGAACATGAAACATGTGATGACTAGTAAAAGGCTCATAGCTGAATACTTGCATCGGGTTCGGCGAACCACATCTGACCAATACATTATTTCGCCTCTAAGCGCCGGTCTTGGAAATCTGATTACACAAATCTATTCTGGCTGAGAGGATAGAGATCGCAGTGAGAAGGAAGTCTGAGAATTAAAAAAACCCACATGAAATCGGATACGACTGGTCGAAAGGTGCACAAATCGCAGAATCGCAGTAGACTTTTCTACAATGTTATTTTAAAACGAACGCCGAAAAAAAGGAATTTGAAGTTCACAATCAGTAGCTTGTACCACAAGTGTTGTGCTGTCACTGCGTGGTGAAGCTGGAAAGTATCTCAATGGAGCAAACCTGTGCATCATTCTGTGGAGAACAAGCTATGTGCCGGAACAGAATATGGTTCATTTAAGTGATCCAGGGCAACGACGCCAGCTGATATATATCTTCATGTCCGACTGTTTCCTCTTTGTTTTTTTCCATAGTCATAGAGAAATCACATCTCACTACATCATTAAGTGTAGGTCGACACCTCCGTCTTGTCCAATACCAGAGTTTTGTTCTCTTCTAAGGATTTGTTCGTTCATTTCTGAAAATCATCTGTTCGTTGTATTTCAAGGCGATCTCTCATGTCAGTGCGCTCCTGGCAGCCCATTTGATGGTATCATATTATAGTCCCAGTGATCGCTCCCTGTTTTGACAACTGACAGTAATTCTAGAAGCGGTCCGATATTCAATTGGATAGTGCCTCTCAAGTTGCCATTTGTGACACTAACCCTGTATCTTATAGCAAGGATCTGTCTGAAGCATTTCATCTCCATTTCTTGAATTTGTTTGATCTAACTCAACATTCAACGTCCATGTTTCACAACCAAATGGTTGGTTTGTTTATAATACCCACAGTGGGTTGGTAACCCTTTTTGTGAATTCTGAAAAGGACGGAGCTTGTGGCACACTGCAGTAGCTTTCCTGACATCCCGAGCGTGCTCATGAAGTTGACCCGGGTCGTCCAGGCGGTTGTGCAATGCTTGGCTTCATCTGCGCGTCACTCACTACTATCGGGATCACGTCGAACATCACCTTGTTAGCTAGACTGTTGTCCTCGACAACAGTCCGTTTCCATGACGATCAACGAAGAGGTCAGGTGATGGTCTTGGCCTGTATATTTCTCTGGACCTTTTCTAACATTCTCTGATCATTGTGTTTAGCCTGACTAGACGTTAGCCCTATAGTCCCTTAATAGATTGAATTCCATTAGAAGATACGAACTTCATGGTCTAGAAATCCGAACACACGCACACAAAGAAAGTTTGTAACCATTACGTTACAACGCCCCCGTGTTTATAGCTGTGGATTCCCCTTCTTTGGAAATGTGATAATGAAAGTATTCGTCCATTTCAACAAGTCATACACTTGTCTAAAACATATTTTATTACATACGCTGCACGTCTCTCAAAGATGGTCCTCAATATTTAATTAATACTCCTCGGATGTTATCAGTTCCCACCGCTATCGCATTACTAATTGATACAACTGACATTTGGACTTAGTTTTTTTTTTAAAAATATAGGTCGATTACAGTCTACAGAAGTGTTAGGATTTAATAGCAAGTTTGGGTCACTCTTGTTTTGATTGGTATACGTTTCTGAACAGTTTGCATTCAATGTGTTAACATCGACATCTCTAAACTCGGTACTTTGTTTTGTTTGGAGTGACGGTTCTTTTACCTTCCTGTCTTAGCTTCACTAAATCTTACTTTTTGTTTCGAAGACTCTGATTCCTTCCTGTCTTAGCTTCACTAAATCTTACTTTTGTTTCGAAGACTCTGATTCCTTCCTGTCTTAGCTTCACTAAATCTTACTTTTTGTTTCGAAGGCTCTGATTCCTTGATGTCTTAGCTTCACTAAATCTTACTTTTTGTTTCGAAGACTCTGATTCCTTCCTGTCTTAGCTTCACTAAATCTTACTTTTTGTTTCGAAGACTCTGATTCCTTCCTGTCTTAGCTTCACTAAATCTTACTTTTTGTTTCGAAGACTCTGATTCCTTCCTGTCTTAGCTTCACTAAATCTTACTTTTGTTTCGAAGACTCTGATTCCTTCCTATCTTAGCTTCACTAAATCTTACTTTTTGTTTCGAAGGCTCTGATTCCTTGATGTCTTAGCTTCACTAAATCTTACTTTTGTTTCGAAGACTCTGATTCCTTCCTGTCTTAGCTTCACTAAATCTTACTTTTTGTTTCGAAGGCTCTGATTCCTTGATGTCTTAGCTTCACTAAATCTTACTTTTGTTTTGATGGCTCTGTTTCTTTCCTGTTTTACCTTCACTAAATTTTACTTTTGTTTTGAAGGTTCTTCTCTTATTATATTTGTATCCGTTTATTATATGTCATAGCGTGAATTACACGATACAATATAAAACAATTCAATGAAAAACAAGGAAGTGAAAGAAGAATCCGAATAAAATAGAAAATAATTCTATGAAAGCGAACACCAAGACAAAAACATTAACTAATATCAATCAGCAATGGGGGCGGCGTGGGCTAGGGGTTAAGTGAGACGGTTCACAAGCCGAAGGTGCTGGGTTCGTTCCCCAATTACTTCACCGGACGTTACCCCGGGGAAGGAAACTCTTAGAAAATGCAAAAGGAAGCAGACCCTTACATAAAATCCGTGCACTGAGCCGACAGGCCTAAATTAAAAACATAGTTCCACGCACACTGCCTTAAGGAATAAAGAAAAATAAAGCGAACGCAAAAACGCAAAATCAAAACAAAACAAACAACAACTTAGAAATCACGCAGCACAAACAACAGATAAGAGAATAAAATCATAAACATTTCAGAATCAACACAGATGCAAATGCGCCATACTGTAAAAAAACAAAAACAAATCCTGGCTCGAGAATCGGTCATCTAACACCCACTGAGAAGAGGTTTTTATAATTGAAGATGTCGACGTCGTATGGGAAAACCCCAGGTTGGCTGAACGATTTCATCCTAGTGACTCAAGCTGGCTACTTGCACCAAGACAGCAGAACAAGAACTGATATTTTGCCTCCAGGGAGAGGTGGTGGGGTGGGGTGGGGGGTCATGCAAGCAGGCTACAGGAGGGGGTCTTTCAAGCAGGCTACAACAGTATAGTCTAGTTAAAAGACAGGGATCGCAGTTGGAAAGCAAATTCGGAACTAAAAATGCTTTCTGGAACCGGCTGTGTCGAGCTGACAGACGCTGTTATCGCAGCTTCACTGTAAACGATATACAGTGTCATAGCGTCCTTTTCAGAACTATCGCTGAAGAAGAAGACAAGGAAGAAGAAGAAGCAGAAGAAGAAGAAGAAGAAGAAGAAGAAGCAGAAGAAGAAGAAGAGACTAAGACGAAGAAGTAGAAGAAGAGGATGAAGAAGAAATAGAGGAAAGAGGAGAAGAAGAAGGAGACAAATAAAGAGAAGACGAAGAAGATGAGGTAGTGGAAGAAGAAGAGGAAAAATAATAAGAAAGAAGAAGAAGTATCCTTGAAATATTTTACTACAATCATGCTGAGGTAACATTCTACTACAATCAGGCTCAGGTAACATTCTACTACAATCAGGTTCAGGTAACATTCTACTACAATCAGGCTGAGGTAACATTCTACTACAATCAGGTTCAGGTAACATTCTACTACAATCAGGTTCAGGTAACATTCTACTACAATCAGGCTGAGGTAACATTCTACTACAATCAGGCTCAGGTAACATTCTACTACAATCAGGCTCAGGTAACCTTCTACTACAATCAGGCTCAGGTAACATTCTACTACAATCAGGCTCAGGTAACATTCTACTACAATCAGGCTCAGGTAACATTCTACTACAATCAGGCTCAGGTAACATTCTACTACAATCAGGCTCAGGTAACATTCTACTACAATCAGGCTAAGGTAACATTCTACTACAATCAGGCTCAGGTAACATTCTACTACAATCAGGCTCAGGTAACATTCTACTACAATCAGGCTCAGGTAACATTCTACTACAATCAGGCTCAGGTAACATTCTACTACAATCAG
Organism: Ariolimax columbianus; assembly: GCA_036924085.1. Taxonomy (NCBI): domain Eukaryota; kingdom Metazoa; phylum Mollusca; class Gastropoda; order Stylommatophora; family Arionidae; genus Ariolimax; species Ariolimax columbianus. The sequence continues at coordinate 20,066,417 of JAVGWX010000008.1, forward strand.
GCTAAGGTAACATTCTACTACAATCAGGCTCAGGTAACATTCTACTACAATCAGGCTCAGGTAACATTCTACTACAATCAGGTTCAGGTAACATTCTACTACAATCAGGCTCATGTAACATTCTACTACAATCAGGCTCAGGTAACATTCTACTACAATCAGGCTCAGGTAACATTCTACTACAATCAGGCTGATGTATAACATTCTACTACAATCAGGCTCAGGTAACATTCTACTAAAATCAGGCTCAGGTAACATTCTACTACAATCAGGCTCAGGTAACATTCTACTACAATCAGGTTCAGGTAACATTCTACTACAATCAGGTTCAGGTAACATTCTACTACAATCAGGCTCAGGTAACATTCTACTACAATCAGGTTCAGGTAACATTCTACTACAATCAGGCTCAGGTAACATTCTACTACAATCAGGTTCAGGTAACATTCTACTACAATCAGGCTCAGGTAACATTCTACTACAATCAGGTTCAGGTAACATTCTACTACAATCAGGCTCAGGTAACATTCTACTACAATCAGGCTCAGGTAACATTCTACTACAATCAGGTTCAGGTAACATTCTACTACAATCAGGCTCAGGTAACATTCTAGTACAATCAGGCTGATGAATAACATTCTACTACAAACAGGTTCAGGTAACATTCTACTACAATCAGGCTCAGGTAACATTCTACTACAATCAGGCTCAGGTAACATTCTACTACAATCAGGTTCAGGTAACATTCTACTACAATCAGGTTCAGGTAACATTCTACTACAATCAGGCTCAGGTAACATTCTACTACAATCAGGCTCAGGTAACATTCTACTACAATCAGGTTCAGGTAACATTCTACTACAATCAGGCTCAGGTAACATTCTACTACAATCAGGCTGATGAATAACATTCTACTACAATCAGGTTCAGGTAACATTCTACTACAATCAGGCTCAGGTAACATTCTACTACAATCAGGTTCAGGTAACATTCTACTACAATCAGGCTCAGGTAACATTCTACTACAATCAGGTTCAGGTAACATTCTACTACAATCAGGTTCAGGTAACATTCTACTACAATCAGGTTCATGTAACATTCTACTACAATCATGCTGAGGTATAACATTCTACTACAATCAGGCTCATGTAACATTCTACTACAATCAGGCTCAGGTAACATTCTACTACAATCAGGCTCAGGTAACATTCTACTACAATCAGGCTCAGGTAACATTCTACTACAATCAGGCTCAGGTAACATTCTACTACAATCAGGCTCAGGTAACATTCTACTACAATCAGGTTCAGGTAACATTCTATTACAATCAGGTTCAGGTAACATTCTGCTACAATCAAGCCCCTGTAATATTCTAGAACAATCATGCTCCTGAAATATTTTACTACAATCATGATCCTGAAATATTTTACTAAAATCATGCTCTGGTAACATTCTACTACAATCATACCCTGGTAACATTCTAACCCAATCATGGCTTAGTAAAATTGAACGATAATCATGTGCTGTAAACATTCCTTAACAATCATGTTCTAATGTGCTCACTAGTTGAGAAGTGAAGGTATCTCATTCAAACCTGAGAAGTACAAGTAAAACAATAAAGTCTAACACTTCATCCTTGATTGCATGGTTTGTTGAGTAGCGACCTTGACCTTGAACTTCATAACATCTCGTTGAAAAGATATGGTAGTAATACAGTTTTATTAACATTTTACTCTGTCAAAAAATGTAATATAACGTATCAGTTTACGAGGCGCGTTCAAAAGAAATCGGACCTAACTTCACTAAGTGAACATACGTACGATGCTCACGAGGACGTCACTTCTGATGTAAACATCACATATCAACGGACAAGTTTGCAAAATGTCATTATCCTTAGGCTCATAGTTTCCTCAGCAGACACGTGAACACATGGCGGGTGTGATACGTCCATAGTTGATCAGCGAGCGGTGATTCGGCTTCTAACAGCTGAAGGATGTCGACCAGTTGACATTCATCGCAGAATGCAGGCAGTGTATGGTGACAAAAGTGTGTCGAAGACATCAGTGATGAACTGGACTACGATGTTCAAAGAAGGACGCGAATTAACGAAAGGTCTTCCGAGACCAGGTCAGGTTTAAATTTTAAAAACTTGACGGTTGGTATGTACTGTTAACATCAGAAGTGAATTCATCATGTTCTTCGTGCGTATTTTCACGTGGTGCCGTTAGATTCGGCTTCATTTGAACGCGTCTCATATGATTGTGATGTTACCATGCGTATATTTTTAAATACCGCCAGCTTGTCGCCACTCTATAACTTGGCATTCTCTCCTTGACTTGGAAAAATGATGCACATTTCTTGTCTAGCTTTTATTACGCATGCTCTTAGGAGTACGAAATACGGACCTATCTTTGATCCAGACAACTTCGAGAGACTTCATTACTTTCTAACTTTCACATCACCAAGCATAGACAGCACATAACCAATTAATGTTCGTGTCTGGGGTAGACAGACAATCATCATTGATAAGTTCCAAATTGAAAAACTTAATAAATAGAAATAAATAATATATATAAAAAACAACATTACAGTGTTTATTGACATTGCTGAGACCCGTTGGGGGATTTAAAGAAGTAAGGAGCAATGGTTTCTTCGTTATTTAGTAGCAACGCAGTGTACAGGCTAGGTTTCTATTTTATCTTTATTGTGTAGAATAAAATGATACCTTATTTTGACTTTAAATCCGTGGCCCCTCGATCAGGAGACCGGTGTCCAAACCTCTGGGTCACTTCCTTCTACTATAGGTAGATAAAGCAAGGGTAACTCTGAGGTTGATCGAAGTGCATGTCTTTGTGCTCTTTGTCTCTTCTTTGTGTACATATATACTAGACTGAGCCGCTCTTTGTTTCCATATTTATAGGACGGATGCAGCACATGACTCATCATCAACTTCAGTCAAAATATCTCAGCTCTCTGTGAAGCTGCGAACCACATGTCTTCAACATATGCAGGCCAAGCTCTCGTGTCATCAACCATCGGTTTCAGTTCTCTATACATCTTCCATGTTTCCTGTAATTGTATTTTTAGCTATCTAATTAATGTGTGTTTTGATCTGTCTCTGGTGGGTAGCGAGGTCTGGACTGAACATCCTCTCTTTTCCAGGTGTAGAGATGGCCGCTGGATTCAATGTTCGGTTTGGTGGCAAGGAGTTTTCATGCCGATGGCCTCTCCTACATTTTTGTGTCTCCAGCAGCACCTTAATTAGGGGGCACCTGTTTCTTACAGAGCCTGTTGTAGGGCGCGACCGAGTACACGGATGAATAACTGGGCAGGCAGATTGAGCTCATTAGCCTTGGTCGGTAGCCAATCTAAGAGAAGGTAAACTCTGAACCCGGGTAGACGAAGCTCGTTAGTCTGTTCAGGCATTTCGCCTAGGAGAGGAGGGACTCTGATTTTAAACTCACGTGCCAGAGACTAGTAGCTAGTCCTGGAACGATGAGAGTATCATCGGATGTGTCGAGTAACTAGCATTTGCCGGGATCGACTCCACTGTCTTATGGAAATCTCGGAAGAGGGTAGGGCTTCGGTGGTAAACCTAGACATCAAATCGACAGGTGTAACTCCTAAGGCGGGTGGTTGCAATATTGCAAACTCATTCCGGCAGCTCCTCCTGGTGCCACATTGTCCTACTTTGGATTACACCAGCGAGGCTGAGAGGGGGATCCTGCAGTTTGAGCAGTCCAGGGTGTCCATATTCAGCGCCCAGGCTTGCGCGTTGGAGAGACTACTTACAGGGCGCCACGCACATAGTCTGCAGAGATTGAGACGCCTATGATGATAATGATGGCCAGCCACTATTTCTCTTGCCTTGGAGATTCCTGAACAAAGACTGACTTGTAACGATATCAGCTAGTTTCTATCCAAAGCCAGCGTCTTCATTAAACGTCATACTGTCGTACGACTGTATTCCAATTGCTGGAGAAGTCGTGGATCTTGTAGACTGAGGACTGCCGGTCATTATACTGCTGCTGTCGTCACGTAGTCTGCTGGTTATGTTTGTCTATTTCACCCGAAACATAAAAACAATTATCGGAAAATGTTAGGAACAGGACAAAATACAATGTTCAACCCCTCCATATAGGCTCCATGGAAACGGGCTACTTTCGTTGCACCCTGGCTAACGAGGCGGGAGAATCCATGCGACACCGTAGTAGTGAGAGACACGCAAATGAAACCAAGCTTTAGCCCAGTACAACCGCCTGGATGACCCCCGTCCACCTTCATCAGCACTCTAAGGATGCGCGAAAAGCTACTGCAACCTGCAACTCAATGTGCTTTTCAGATCGTACACAAGAGACCATTCTTATTGTGGGCATTCTACAATCAAAACAGCAGCAACATTGTAAATATTACTATTGTTATTTATATTTTTGTTATTATTTTTATTATTATAATTGTTATTATTATTTATTATTAGTAATATTATTATTTTGTATTAACACTTACTTGGAATACTTGGATATGGTATTCAAGCAGGTATTTTAATGTAGTTGTCAGATTACCAAAGCCTTCGGCTATACGTAATAAGTATTTTAAAACTTCCTCTGGCTTACTAGACCTGAAGGAAGGTACAAATAATTTTGTGTAGATTTTAAATAAGATTTTTTGAATTGTGTCCGGGCAGTGGCCGTTAAACCTACTCTTTTCAACTTCTAACTGCAAAGGGATTATAAACGCGCTCGACACTGAACACACAGAAATCAGTGGAATTTGTTCGGGAGATCCACGTGATAACATTCCGGTCTCCATCGTGATTCGAATCCACGACCTCTGGCACACGAGACGGACACCTTATCGTGGGACCACTGAGCCCACAAGATTAATAATATTATTGTTGTCTGCTTGGCTTCGTTCGTTCTCAATCTCCCGCTACCAAACCCTGGAAGGGCTTGAGTAGCAGAATATTGTCCAGAGAACGGAATGCGTTGTGTCGTAGTTTACAGCTTGACTGCGATACTTGCACCTTTCGGTCCAACACATCCGACTTCAGCAAGCATTTTTTGAGTACCGGGTTAGCATTCCCTCTTCGATCCCTTCTACTTAGCCAGACTGCTCTGTTGCAGCCTGTTATCCAGGGTCATCGCGTGGAGGTGTAGAAGGGTCTTGGCAGCTCTGGTTCGCTGGCCCTGACGCTAGCAGTCAGCTATGGGTCGCTGACCACTGCAGCTCATGCGCTGCTCAGCTCTGGTTCGCTGGCCCTGACGCTAGCAGTCAGCTATGGGTCGCTGACCACTGCAGCTCATGCGCTGCTCAGCTCTGGTTCGCTGGCCCTGACGCTAGCAGTCAGCTATGGGTCGCTGACCACTGCAGCTCATGCGCTGCTCAGCTCTGGTTCGCTGGCCCTGACGCTAGCAGTCAGCTATGGGTCGCTGACCACAGCAGCTCATGCGCTGCTCAGCTCTGGTTCGCTGGCCCTGACGCTAGCGGTCAGCTATGGGTCGCTGACCACTGCAGCTCATGTGCTGGTCAGCATCTTGATCCCCAATTATTGTTGTATTTACTATTATAACTATTTTTGCTATTATTATTAATATTATTATAGTTAATATTATCGTTATTATTATTATCCCCATTACTCTATTACAATTATACCCATTACTCAAATATAACATTTGCATTACCTAGTTCAGTTTATAAGGAATCCTGATTCAATCTGCTGCGTTTTTGTATTAGCAATGGTTGTTATGTAATGAAGGTCATCAGGCACATCCCAACCTTCCGGGAATGGAAGAAAGGCCTCTAACGGTTGTCACTTGGACTTCCAAAGGTGACCATTGAAAGACGACCAGCTGCGTAAGCGGAAAAGGGAAGTAGTGATCGCCTTTTCAAAGATCAAAACTCTTATACTGGGCTATTATTACAGCGTCTAATCCCCATGCTGAGGGCCACATGTATGATTTATAGGGGTAGGAAATAAAGGCCGCTTGCTCCTGCAATCACAACACGAGGTAATGGTTCGGTCTATGTTTTTCTTCCGATAGAAAACGACTGCCTCACCAAGGTTTTGAATACATCTCCTTGTAGACAGAACACAAACACTCAAACAGCTTGACCAACAGCTATCGGCTAAATGTTGTGTCCAAAAACCGTATCTTTCTGACTCCGATTTCGTTCATTCAATCTATTTACCCCGAAAAACCTCTTTATTTGTGATTTCTTTTCCCAGGAGATATCCATTCTTCTTTATATTCCCATTTCAAAGTCCTCAATTCTAAATTCTTCACCCGTTTGTTCATTGTCCATGTTTCTACGTCCAACAAGAATGATGAGTGTACATGCCACTAGACTTAGCAGACTTACCCGCCAAAACAACAGCAGATTCAGACAAGAACATAAAGAAAGATTGTTTGAAACTTGTTATTCATGCAGTTCATAAACGAAGATCCACTATTTAACCTGCGTGTGTATTTCTTGTGTGAACACTAACTTCGCTATTATTTCATCTCTGTGACCTTATCTTTTATTTCTGAGCCAGTTTAGCAGACGCCGTTGGGATGTGCAATATTTTTTATCGTGCCATTTGTGTGTCTGCTGCAAGTTTTCAACTATTGACTCTTTCTTGAAAAACAGAATTGGATTATCACTCAATACATCAATTACTGTTTGCAAAGGATCCGTTTTATATTCGAAGATAACATATACGAGTATTAGAAAATCAAATGAACGCTCGTCTCAAACTGTTACAGATATATTCAGTGAACTAGAAAATCAAAAACAAATTATCAATGATGGTCAACAGAGTATCAGGTTCAATAACGATACGTGTAAAGAAATGGAGACTCGGTGGTCTCCAGGTCTGCCTCGGATGACGGACGTCAGGGTTCGAATCACGGTGGAGACCGGAATTTTTTTAAAGTAGATCTTCTGGTAAAAATTCCCCTGTTCTGTGAATAGCGAGATCCGACTCCCGTGTTCAGTGTCAAGCACGCTAAAAATCACTTGGAAGTTCGAAATCGAAAAAGAGTAGGCTTACCGGCTGCTGTCCGGGCAAAATTCAAAATTCTAGCTAAAGATATACTAACAAATTATTTGCACCTTCTCCCAAGGGGTTTGTAACGAGCAGCATATAGATGGCGCCTAACTGGCTACGGGTCAACTTAGTGCTAAGTGTTTGAATTTATTTAGATGGACTCGCACATCGGTTAAACCATCCTTCAAGAAACTGGTTGTATATAGATTTTGCAGAGACTTCTAGACCAGTGTAGAAGCGTTAATTTAATGTCGAACTTCAGCGACCTCTACAGTTTAAATGTATGGAGAGTATTTTCTCAGAAGATGAAAGGTTTAATACAGAAAGATAGGGCCAGAGAGCCTCCTCTGAGACTTATCGAGTGTCTCCATTTCTTAAACACCCGGACATCCGTTCGGTAACTATAGCAATTAATAACAAATGTATTTTATATCAACTCTGTGCTATCATTGTTAGATGTAATACTTATCCAAGGCCTAAATGAAGACACACACTCACACAAAAAAACACCTTGTCAAATGAATTGTCCTTATAAGACAGACCATCGGTGTCGCCGGGAATGATTGAATACGAAATGGAGACATTGGAAATAAGGTGGAAAATACCTCTTGTGAGGAATACATTCCACTGCAGAAATACGCAGGCTCGGTCATCTCAGAGTGCAACCTGATCAACTCCTACTGCACGCATATAACACAAACGGGACCGGCATCATGGCACTAAGTAGAACACGCGTGGATGGATAGATAACAACACGGGCTTACGACGGTCGTCGCAACACGCTTGGTCCAAGAACGACGACATAAGCTCCACAGGGTGTATACCGACACAAGCCGATGTGCAACTGAAATGAACTGACTCTTTAAACCCGTTCATTTCATCTCTTCATCCTCTTGCTCCAAGGGCCTGCTGTCTGATGTAATGTGGCGTGCTCCAAGGGCCTGCTGTCTGATGTAATGTGGCTTGCTCCAAGGGCCTGCTGTCTGATGTAATGTGGCTTGCTCCAAGGGCCTGCTGTCTGATGTAATGTGGCTTGCTCCAAGGGCCTGCTGTCTGATGTAATGTGGCTTGCTCCAAGGGCCTGCTGTCTGATGTAATGTGGCTTGCTCCAAGGGCCTGCTGTCTGATGTAATGTGGCTTGCTCTAAGGGCCTGCTGTCTGATGTAATGTGGCTTGCTCCAAGGGCCTGCTGTCTGATGTAATGTGGCTTGCTCCAAGGGCCTGCTGTCTGATGTAATGTGGCTTGCTCCAAGGGCCAGCTGTCTGATGTAATGTGGCTTGCTCCAAGGGCCTGCTGTCTGATGTAATGTGGCTTGCTCCAAGGGCCTGCTGTCTGATGTAATGTGGCTTGCTCCAAGGGCCTGCTGTCTGATGTAATGTGGCTTGCTCCAAGGGCCTGCTGTCTGATGTAATGTGGCTTGCTCCAAGGGCCTGCTGTCTGATGTAATGTGGCTTGCTCCACTGGATATTTTGTAAACATTATTGTCATATGCCAACACTATTGAATTCTTTGTTTATTTATATATTCCAAGGGGACTGAGTGGTTTCGAGGTACAACGTCCGCCTCGGGACGCTGGACATCGCGGGTTCAAATCACAGTGGAGAGTGAGATTTGTTCGCGTCAACTTTCTGGTATTTCCATAGATCTTTTGGTAGTAGAGATCGGACGCCCGTGTGCAGTGTCGCGCATGTTAAAAATCCCACCGCAGTTGGAAATCGAAAGAAGTAGGCTTAACGGCCGCTGCCAGTGCAAAATAAAACAATTATGTTACGTAGTTTGTGCATTGTGCTGAGATTTCCAAAGCAATAAGGAGAAGAACAGAGCACAGGGTTACAACCGCGTGGAATGATGTTCATTCTTCGACTAATCTAAACTAAACCCATATTCCATGTATGCTTATTTCGCACACTTTCTGAAGGATTTAACAAATGTAATGCTATCTTTTTTATAACAAAAGAAAGAAAAAACATTTAACAAGTATAGCCATTCTCATTGATGGGTCAAACAATTACAGAAGCTGCACAACGCTAACGAAAAATTAAAGCCAGAATTGCCTAAGGAAATAAGGTATTTATGGAGAAAAAGAAAGTCCTGATATCAGATAGCATTAGTATGCCCGACATACGAGGATCAGAGAGATCAGATGTGGCCATCACCAGTGGAACCACAAGAGAAGCTCAATGGCAGTGTCGACAGCCTCAGGATGACCGCCGCTTTTTTCGAAAAAATAATGGTTACTGTCTGACTGCGTACGACGAAGAAGAAGAAGATATCTTTAGTATGACGCTACGAACACGATTCCTGTCCACATATGTCTGATCTATGGCTTTGTATGGTTCTGAAACATGGACAATAAATAAATGAGAGGAGAAATATTTGGAGGCTTATTAGACATGGTGTGAACGAGAGTTGAATAACATGATCTGGACAGAGAGAAAATCAAACGAAAGGATGTTTCTGGAAGTGGGAAAGGAAATACACTACTACACAATACACATTGACAACCTACATCATGAGAGGTCAGTATAGAAAGTCTTGGAAGACAGAGCACGGGGAAAGAGAGGAATAGACAGACCAAGAAATACCTATGTGGCACATGCATGCGGAGACATGTTGGTGAAGACATATTCTGAGCCGAAGACAGTCACAGATGATAGGTAGAAATGGAAAGACAGAATCCTGAGCTTACAAAACATTGCCCGGATTGAATGACTTGGTGTTTGTCACTTCAAGTGACCATGTCACATCTTTCATTTGCGTCACTATTGTGTACAAGCGGGGCATTATGTCAATATTGTGTGCAAGTGTCAAGGCGCAGTGTAAATTTTATGTGCAAGCGTCAAACCGTTATGTCAATACTGTGTAGAAGTGTCAAGACGTTATGTCAATACTGTGTAGAAGTGTCAAGACGTTATGTCAATACTGTGTAGAAGTGTCAAGGCGTTGTGTCAATACTGTGTAGAAGTGTCAAGGCGTTGTGTCAATACTGTGTAGAAGTGTCAAGGCGTTGTGTCAATACTGTGTAGAAGTGTCAAACCGTTATGTCAATACTGTGTAGAAGTGTCAAGGCGTTATGTCAATACTGTGTAGAAGCGTCAAACCGTTATGTCAATACTGTGTAGAAGTGTCAAGGCGTTATGTCAATACTGTGTAGAAGCGTCAAACCGTTATGTCAATACTGTGTAGAAGTGTCAAGGCGTTATGTCAATACTGTGTAGAAGTGTCAAACCGTTATGTCAATACTGTGTAGAAGTGTCAAGACGTTATGTCAATACTGTGTAGAAGCGTCAAACCGTTATGTCAATACTGTGTAGAAGTGTCAAACCGTTGTGTCAATACTGTGTAGAAGTGTCAAGGCGTTGTGTCAATATTGTGTGCACATGTCAAGGCGTTATGTCAATATTGTGCACGTGTCAATGCGGTATTTCAATAATGTGTACACGAATGATGATGCGTCAATACTGTGTACAAGTGTCATGACTTTTTGTCAATATTGTGTAAAAGAGTGATGATGCGTCAATATTGAGTATAAGAGTCAAGACTTTGAACAAATCTTTGTCTTGTTATTCACTTCCATTTCTTGACTCATCTGTTGTGTTTGTTCCCCGGTGTTCCATTAATGTTATATATCTAGCCTAATTAGTTTTTGTGAATGGGAGGCACGGGGACTGGTTTCGTACATCAGTTGGTGTGAGACAGGGTTGTACACTCTCTCCAACTCTTTTCAATATATTCCTTGAGGGAATTAGGAGCGAGGCACTTGGAGGTCACGTTGTTACTGTCAAGATAGTGGGCAGAAGGATTACCAACCTTCATTTTGCAGATGACATCGACGTGTTGGCGGGTTCAGAAGCATACCTCCAGGAATGGGTCAGAAGGCTCGTTAAAACAGCTCTTGACTATGGTATGGCGAAAAACGTTGGAAAGCCAAAATTAATGACCAACAACGCCAAGGGCTTCAACGGTAGGATTAAAGCTAATGGCCAGGAACTCGAAGTGGTTGACCGTTTTAACTTGCTGCATACCATGGTCCAGACTGTCTGGTCAAACTCGGCCTACAAAATCGGAATTTAAAAAAAAAATTTTTTTTTTAAATTTCTGCACGGCCATTTTAAAAAGATGCTGATACGTCACCATATAAACACGATGTTTTGCCGGTAAAAGTATCGTATGTTAGATTACAAATGGTTTTTGAACAATTTTTCTTCTAATACGCCGACTGGAGCAAGCCGACTTTTTGCCAAAGGTGAAGTAGATTGTTGGAAAAGATCTTTATCGATGAGATCTGTTTATTTTATTTGTTTAGATGAAAGAACTATGTTTGAATTGGAAACTAACTTGGCCTAGGGGTTGAGTCCAAATTTTTTCGGGTTTTCCATACATTTTCAACTTCATCTTTTTGTATCTCAGAAACTAACAAACACACAACAAAAACAATAACACCCACAAGTTTTTTATTCAATTGTTTCTCCAAACACAAGAAAATCATATTTATTGACAAACAAACAGAAGAGTTACACATTTTGAAAGTCGACTACGAAAGCGAGAAATAAAGTTGCGCACATTTTCGTTAAAAAAACCTATCGTGCAGAAGGTATTTAAGTTCTTTTTTTGTTGTTTTTTTTTGCGTTGGCATATATATGAGTTCGATTGTCAGTGATGAAGGATAAAATATATAAAATAGTATATATATATATACGCACTTGCAATTAAGTGGGTTCGGGCTCTCCGTTTTTGTGTTTTTTTAGCGCTGCTAATACTGACGAAGCATCAGTCAGGGATACTATGCTTTCTTGATGCATATATACATCAAACAGAAAGACAACCTCCAACAAAAATAGCTGTATTTACGGACTGCAGAGTACTATTAGAGACAATGCAAAAAACAAACAACGAACCACTGTTATCAGAGATCAGAGCAGAACTGGGAAAACTCCAGAGATCCTCAACAATAGCGCTCCAGTGGCTACCCTCCCTTGCGGAATCACGGGAAACGAGAGAGCTGGTGCTCTGGCAAAAGAGGGCAGCAAAAAGGCACAATTTAATCATCGAGTATCATACAGAGAGATCAAGAACATCATCAGAGATCAGTATATACACCAATGGAGAGAAGACAGAAACATAATCAGTGCACCAGACCCAATTCACCAACTCAAAAGAAATCAACAAACTACCTTATTTCGCCTGAGAACTGGACACTGCATACTAGAACATCTAAACTGACTGAAGATCTCACACACCGATGAGTGCCCATGTGGCACAGGATGCCAGAACCCTGAGCACATTCTACAAAAATGCCCAATCTATAGGGAAATGAGATGCCAGACCTGGCCAGAGGGTGCGGAGCTGAGACAAAAGCTGTGGGGCACAGCTCCGACCTGGTGAAGACTAAAGACTCCATCATGACGACTGGCCTGCAGATATAGCATGACCAAAAGATCCTGAACGCAAAGAAGAAAGAAGAAAAATATACATCTTGGATTACAAACTCGACAGCGGACCAGCGCGGTGCCATTCCTTTCACGAGGAAGTTATTCAAGTACACATTATTTCCTATGTACAAGTGTTCATCACACGGAGCAATGAATAGTTTAACTTAATACTATTGAATCATGTTGTAAAAGACGAATAAAGCGGGATGTTCATGGGGCTAGCAGCCTCATTTTTAAAAATGAGGGAAGGGTGTGGCCTAGGCGCTGTGTCCTTAGCTTTCAATCTAATTTATTTTTTTTGCGTTCGCCTAATTTCTCTATTCCCCCAAAACGGTGTGCGTTACACTGTGGTTTTTATTTTGCGCCTGTCGGCCCAGTGCATCCGACTTCTGCATGTATTTTATGTAAGGGTCTGCTTCCTCCTGCATTTTCTTAGGGTTTGCTTCCCTAGTGCTGTGATGGGGATCGAACCCAGCACCTTCGGTTGAGAGCCGTGTCACTTAACCACTAGCCCACGCCGTCCCCACGGCTTACAATCTGAAAGTAACTTGTCTACATCACGTCAAGTTCAGACTTGGCGTGTCGGTTTTTTTTTATTGTATGACCGCTTTGTCAGGACATTATGGACAGATTAGGGATGGCCTTTGTATGACGCGGCCCGACAAGCTCTTATCCGAGATCCATACACGGCTGCCGTTAGAAAGAATATGTGACATAATGAAGAAGACTGCTTCTGTCAGTCAACCCAGCTGTACTTTAGTACCTGCCTTCGTCAGGGAAGAATTTTGGGGACTTTGCGGGTATTTCGGAGTTCGTACTCTGGAATGTCCCATTGCAGTATAAAACGTACTGTGGCAACAAATGTGAATTCTGTTTTGGGTGAATTCAGACGTACCTACCGTACTCTGTCGTCGGTACCTTCAGCAATGAAAAGCGATTGCAACTCATATGAGGGCGTTCTAGTGAAATGAAGCTGATTCTAAAAACGAATTTTTCATTCTTAAAACTAATTTCCACCCTTAAAACAAATTTGCATCATTAAAAAGTAAATAATATTCCTATAAACAATTTACCATCCTTAAAAACTTATTTTCATCTTTAAAAACAAATTCACATCGTTATAAACAATGTTCCGTCCTTAAAAATAAATTTTCATCCTTTTAAAAAAAAATATCCAAGCTCAAAAACAAATTTCCATCCTGAAAAACTAATTTCTGCAGAAAACTACGACAAAATGATTCAGTGTGCGTTTTATGTGAAGAGCAGATACAGTTGTCGCTGCATGCTTCGCAAGGAGCTAAACTAGGATAAGACAAAGAGGACCGACTTAAGTTCTCAACACGACACAAAAGAGGAATAATATAAATGTGTTCAAGTCGAGAAGATCCTGGCGTGAAACTAGTGCAGAGAGATCTAGAACATCGGGGGAATGCCAGAGGACTGGTTGAATCAATGTTTCTTGGAGTGGGCAAGATAGAAATGTATTGGGTGCGAGTCAGTGTGCACTACAGCGGCCTTAATATGAGCGAATTCAATGACGAATCATAGCAGGGGAGTTCCTGTTGTGTCGGGTTGTTTGGTAGGCATACAGACACGTTTGCTTGTGGATGGAGTGGTGGATGAAGTGGTGGATTGCGAGCAGGAAGGATGGACACATAGATCGGGGAGTGGCTGGACTGATGGAAACAATGAGTGGGGTCGGAAGAAGTCGAATGAACAGGCACACGGGACTACGATAGGAGTAGATATGGGTATAGTTAGGGGGTGAAGAAAGGGGGGAGGGGTGGATAAGGTATCAAGAGGTGGGTAAATACATGAGTGGGGGATTAAGAGTAGAAACGGGTTTAAAACCGAAGGGCTGTCGATGGGGGAATGAAAAACAGAGGGGGTGAATGAAGAACAGAGAAGTGAATGAAAAACATAGGGTGAATGAAGAACAGAGAGGTGAATGAGAAACAGGGAGTGAATGAAGAACAGGTGGTGAATGAAGAACAGAGAGGTGAATGAAGAACATAGGGTGAATGAAGAACAGAGAGGTGAATGAAGAACAATGGGTGAATGAAGAACAGAAAGGTAAATTAAGAACAATGGGTGAATGACGAAAATGGGGTGAATGAAGAGCAGAGAGGTGAATGAAGAACAGAGAAGTGAATGAAGAACAGGGGATGATGAAGAACAGGGGGTGATGAAGAAAAAGTGGGACGAAATCAGAACAGGGGTTGAATGAAGAACGAGTGGGACGAATGAAGAACAGGGAGTGATGAACAACAAGTGGGACGAAATAAAAACAGTGGGTGATCAAGAACAGATAGGAAGAATGAAGAATATGCTAGACGAATGAAGAACAGGGGGGGGGTGAAGAACGGGGGTGATGAAGAACAGGGGTGAATGAAACACAGGTGGTGAGGAAAAACAGGGGGTGATGAAGAACAGGTGGGACGAATGAAGAACAGAGAGGTGAATGAAGAACAAGGGGTGAATGAAGAACAGGGGGTGAATGAAGAACAAAGAGGTGAATGAAGAACAGAGAGGTGAATGAAGAACAAAGGGTGAATGGAGAACAGGTGGTGAATGAAGAACAAAGAGGTGAATGAAGAACAGAGAGGTGCATGAAGAACAGAGAGGTGAATGAAGAACAAAGGGTGAATGGAGAACAGGTGGTGAATGAAGAACAAAGAGGTGAATGAAGAACAAGGGGTGAATGAAGAACAGGTGGTGAATGAAGAACACAGAGGTGAATGGAGAACAGGTGGTGAATGAAGAACAAAGAGGTGAATGAAGAACAGAGAGGTGCATGAAGAACAGAGAGGTGAATGAAGAACAAAGGGGTGAATGAAGAACAGAGAGGTGCATGAAGAACAGAGAGGTGAATGAAGAACAACGGGTGAATGGAGAACAGGTGGTGAATGAAGAACAGGTGGGACGAATAAAGAACAGAGAGGTGAATGAAGAACAAGGGGTGAATGAAGAACAAGGGGTGAATGAAGAACAGGTGGTGAATGAAGAACAGGTGGGACGAATAAAGAACAGAGAGGTGAATGAAGAACAAGGGGTGAATGAAGAACAAGGGGTGAATGAAGAACAAGGGGTGAATGAAGAACAAGGGGTGAATGAAGAACAGGTGAGACGAATGAAGAACAGAGAGGTGAATGAAGAACAAGGGGTGAATGAAGAACAGGGGGTGAATGAAGAACAAGGAGTGAATGAAGAACAGGGGGTGAATGAAGAACAAATAGGTGTATGAAGAACAGAGAGGTGAATGAAGAACAAGGGGTAAATGAAGAACAAGGGGTGAATGAAGAACAAGGGGTGAATGAAGAACAAGGGGTGAATGAAGAACAAGGGGTGAATGAAGAACAGGTGGGACGAATGAAAAATAGAGAGGTGAATGAATAACATGGGGGAGATGAATGAAGATCAGTGGGAGGGTGGTGAATGAAGAACAGGGAGCTGAATAACAAACAGAGTAGGTGAATGAAGAACAGAGAGATAAATGAGAAACATGAAATGGAATGAGGAACGGACATGCAGGGAAAATCACACATACACGTACAAGAGGAAAAGAGGGGGCTGGATAGTAAGATAGGTGTAAGAGAGATAGGGACATAAAGAAAGAGAGAGAGAGTGACAGAGAGAAAGAGAGAGGGCGCAGAGAGTGAGACAGAGAGCAAGAGAGAGAGGGGGGGAGGACAGAGAGAAAGATATATATATATATATATAGCAACACAGGCAGTCAGATTCATGGTGGACAGAAAGTCGGATAGCTGGACATTCATGGTGGTCAAAAAGACATACAGATCAAAGACAGAGATCACGAGAGCAATTATACATACAGTTGGATGAAGGATAGAGATACAGACAATCAGGCAGACAGATGAATAGAGGACAGACAGAGAGGCGGATAGTTGGATATGGAGGAGGACATGGTGATAAGCAACACAGAGACAGATAGGCAGGCAGATTGGTGTATTGAAGGACACATGGATATGAAAGATACCAGTAGATATGACTGGTTGCGATGGATATATCAAATAAGATAGATAAGTTTAAATCTTCTTCTTCTACATTTTCTTCTTCTTCTTCTCATTCTTCTTCTTCTACTTCTTCATCGTTCGTTCTCAATCTCCGGCTACTAAGCTCAGAAAAGGACTTTGCATCCACCTGTATAGACTGGTAGAGAGATAGAAAGACATACATACAGACAGAATAACAGACAGACATTAGACATTCAGCAGATATTAATATATGTATATACAGGCAAGCAGATGAAGACTAGGCAGACATACAGGCAATCCGACAGACAGAATGGTAGACCCATGCAGAATGACACACATAAAGTTTTAGACAGACAGACACTCAATTAAGACATACATATGGGTGGGCTTGCAGGTAGACAAACATACATCCATAGTGGCAGGGTGGGTAGGCAGACAGAAAGGTAGACAGCCAGACGAAAAGACATTCTTTATATACATATATAAAAGTGTGGTACATCTAGACACTTGTATAAAGAGACATTAGGCCAGGCAATAAGTACGCGAGACAGACCATCCAGATTGCAAACAAAATGGATAAGAGACAGAAATAAGACAAGTGCCACTTCTGGAATTGGATTGGCGTTGCTCTCTACCAACAGCTGCGCTTCACAACGGCTACTGCCAGCAAGATAGATCACCAAGTCTTAGCGTTGTTAGTTATATCCTTGATCTTGGTCGGCCAGGAAGCGCATTCTTAATACCCCTTGTCCAATTCTAGACGGTAATAAACACATTCAATAGAAGACATTAGTGGGTCTATTGAAAATAATGTGAACTGTGGGGCAAAATAGTAGGTAGGAATTGTGGGAAGAAGTATATATATATATATTTGTATCGGCACGTTCGTATCTACAAGTCGGTGTGCAAGGGTATGTGTGCATGTGTATGTGTCCGACCACTTGTGCGTATGTCGCTGAGTCTGTGTGTATGTTCGTATATTTGTTTGCGAGATGTGTTTATATATTTTTTACGCACATGAGTGCCTGTGTGAGTGTCTTTGTCAATGCATTTTTGTTTGAATGTTTTTTGGAAGTTTATATGTTTGCATGTTAGTATGTGGGCGTGGGATATTGTGTACGAGTGGGTATGTTAAAGTACGAGTGGGTATGTTTGCGTATGAGGGAGTTAGTGTGTGAGTGTGATTGAGTGATTGATTGATTGAGTGAGTGAGTGAGTGAGAGAGAGTGTGAGTGAGAGTGAGAGTGAGAGAGTGAGAGAGAGTGAATGTGATTGATTGATTGATTGATTGATTGAGTGAGTGAGTGAGTGAGTGAGTCTGAGAGAGAGAGTGTGAGTAAGAGTGAAAGTGAGTGAGAAAATGAGAGCGAGAGCGTGACCGAGCGCGTGCGCGTGCGTGTGTATGTGTGTGTGTGTTTGTGTAAGTTGGCGTGAACGTTTCGAATCAAACATCATTCACTCAGTAAAGCCTAACCTAATGCACATAATGCCATAATAAAGAATATGTCAGTTTTAATTGGGCACAGATTACACACGAATATCACGTTGGGGATTCAGAGATAGGGACTCAATTATACTTTGTCTTTCCTTTATCTGTGATGTATCATCAATTTTTTCCTTCGTCGTTTTGACTGCCTTAACTCTGTCGGGTATCAATATACACATGGGTAAGACTGTAACGTGCCAGGACTGGAATCATTAATCTATTCTAAATGCCACGAATAACAAGGGCTCTGGTAACACGAATGCTAAGACGTTATTGAGAGACAGACAGGTGTTCCAGCAAACTAAATCAAAAAGGCTACAGAACAACAGAAAATTAAACTTACAGAATCAAATCGAAAACTAAAACGGAGCCAATACAAATCCTCCATAAAATGGTTATTAGTTGACAAAATTTAATTAAAATTGGTACAGTTGTAGTTGTTCCCTATTCTTTTGAATTTCTCACGTTCGCATGATTTTTGGATGACGTCATCACTAGACTGGTGTGCTACATCATCGCGCTCACTCTAGCTCATCATACGCGATAAACTTATATATTTTTTTAACGTGAGATTAAAACTTTTATGTCACCAACACTTTGTCACTTTGTTTGAACAGTTCCAACCTAAATCATGTATCTATGCAAATTTGAACTTAATAGTTCAAACAAATTTGAAGGTTAGAGGCGTCACTGAGTTCAAACAACAAATTTTGGACGCTTGGAATGAACTCGGTCAAATCACAGTCAACTTGGTCATTGCCAAATACCACAAGTGTACAAGACGACTTGTTTTCCAGCAAAAAGGAACGTACTTTCAATACAAAAATAAAATTGCGTAATTCTTTGTTAGCTAATTCAAGTCAGAAACTGACGGCATAGACAAACTTGGCATTACGGGCAGGCTAAGATCTTCAGATTCAGAACGGTAGAATGTAGACACATTCTCAGACTGGGTCTTAAAGACACCTCCACATACTATTGCGGGTCAAACCAGAACAGATCCTGCCTGACTAATCTACTTATCAGAGACAGCCTAGCCTGGGCAGCGATCATGCTCGAAAAACTTGTGGGTGACCGGCGAAATCCTCAAAAGCAGTCTCCTTCGTGACTCAAACTAGGCTGGGATCAAGATGCTGAGCAGCGCATGAACTGCAGTGGTCAGCGACTCATAGCTGACTGCTAGTGCCAGGGCCAGCGAACCAGAGCTGCCAAGACCATTCTACACCTCCATGCGGTGATCCTGGATAACAGGCTGCAGCAGGGAAGTCTGGCTAAGGAGAAGGGATCGAAGAGGCAATGCTAACCGGGTACTAATAAAATGCTTGCTGAAGTCGGATGTGTTGGACCGAAAGGTGCAAATAGCGCAGTCAAGCTGTAAAGTACCACACAACACATTCCATTCTCTGGACTACATTCTGCTACTAAAGCCCTGTCAGTGTTTGGTAGCGGGAGATCGAGAATGAACGAAGCCAGTTCAGTTCATTCCGTAACCCATCAGGTCGTTGGGGCACACAAGAAGACATGAAAATTCTACGCCAGCTCTCTCTGTCTGCCGCCGCCTGACGTATCTCACCATGACGAAGGCCTGACCACTCAGTGATGTTGCCCACCCATCTCTTCCTTGGACGTCCTCGCCCTCTCTATCCCGGTACGGATCCAAAAAGTATCGAGTTGAGAATTCCGTTGGACCTCGCGACGTGCCCGCACCAGTCCATCTTTCGTCTTTTGATAGTTGTGAACAGATCTTCAAAAGGACCAATAGCGTCTTAAACTCTCTGACGTATGTCTACGTTCGTGACACGATCCTTATAAGTAACATTTAGGAGTTTTCTATAGCACCGCATTTCCATTGCACGTATTCTGCCCTGGATATCTGCTGTAATGGTCCAGGTCTGGCAGGCATACATAAATATTGACAGCACCAAAGAGCGCAGTAGTCTGACTTTTATGCCGAGGGCGAGGCGCTTGTCTCGCCAAATAGGTTTCAGCCGAGTCAGCGCCGCTGTTGTTTGTGCTATTCTTGCAATTACCTCTGGCTTCGAACCCTCTTCGCTGATCAACGATCCAAGATATTTGAAACGTTTCACCACCTCAAGTACCTGCCCATTTGCCTCTATGACAGATTGAAACCCTGCAACGTTATTGGTCATGAGCTTCGTTTTATCAACATTTATTTCCATACCAAAACTCACGGCCGTTATATCCAATCTACCAATCAACTCCTGGAGTTCTCTCTCTGTGCCTGCCAAGCCACACTGGGCTAGAAAAATAGCCCTCAGTTGATCGAACAATAATAATAAGAAGAAGAAAAAGATGCAGAAAAAGATGAAGAAGAAGAAAAAGAAGAAGAAGAAAAAAATGAAGGAGAAAAAATCTTGGTTGATGAGAGAATTTTCATTAAATTTCGCCAACTAATAATCCTTTAATGTGGAGTTTGTATTAGATACCTCTCATTCTAATTCACTCTAGACGGAAATATAAATAAGTGAAAGTCAGTTGTGTGGGATATTAATACATGGACAACTTGCACCAAGGCAAAAGTGCAGTCTAATAAGACTAGGCGCGACACGTATATGAACATCTGATCAATCAAAACGTTCAAAGATGGCAACATATAGGTTATTCTATGGCGTAAAAACTCAGGCAAAAGCGTGTTGAAGATAATACGTCAGAAGTTGTGTATAAATTTGGACTGAATTTGTGTTTGTCCGTTAGATTAGTTCAACGTATGGTGTAGGGGTTGTGAGCCTGATATACAATCCCGAAGTATCAGGTTCAAATCACCCCGCTCTCAGTTTGACACAACCGTCGTGTCATTGTTGCTTTATTTTTATTTGTTGGTGTTTTGATTGCTGGTCCTAGTTGACACAACTGTAAAGTGTACTTGCGAAAGTCACTGGAGAATTTCGTAGCCGCTACGGAAACTGCAAAGTTCGCTCTCTGTCGTCTGCTCCAACATCAATCAAAGGGATTGAGTACATTTGGGGGCGCCAAGGAGCGAATGATTCGGTTCTTTGAGCCATTGTAATTTACATTGCTTCGTTTGTGATTGATGTCTCTAGTTCATGATTAAAGCTTGATTGGTCGTTACGTAGCTTGTAGAGGGTATATATGTGTGTGTGTGTGTGTATATATATATATATATATATATATGTAAGTGTGTTTGTGTGCGTGCATGTGTGTGTGTTACTATCGATATCACTCAATCAACCAATCAGAACCGTTCCGCGTTTCATATGGAGCACGTCTTCAACAAATACACGCCGACCTCCTCCCCTGAGCCATTCTTTCCAGCTTTGTTGAAGTCCCATCTCTCTGTTTCCTTTATGTGTGTCTCGAGCTGTCTTCTCCGTGTGTATTTTCATCTGCTTGTACATTTCCTGCTATGGGGATTCCATAACAGAGACTGTTTTGTAAAACATTTAATTAGTTTCCTTAAAGTGTGCCTTTCCGACGTCAGTGCCTTCATCTGGCCTCAACTTGTTCTGATATCTGCCTGCATCTCTCCAAATGTTCCACATTAATGATCTTATCAGAACATTTGAATATGTCTATTCTATGCAGACACCAATTTATGAAAGTACTTATTTTGGTGTTGTTGTTTTTGTTGATCCTCGTGTTTCAGAGCTAATCAATTAAATGGACTTGACATTTAACATTTTTATATTAAAGATTGACTTAACTTCTTTTTTTAATACCAAAATGGACTCGTCCGTTTGAGTGTACTTCTATTTCTCCTATTTTAACCAACTTCCCCATAAACAAGAGGGCTGACATTTATACACGGCCTCTACTAACGTGACCTATTAATGAGTACAATTTGTAGAGTTTTTGAATGATTTGTCATTTAATAAAGCAGCTTTTCAAATTCAAAATGTACAGTCAGACAACTACCTGGAAAGTAAGACCTGTTTATTAAGTTGGAAAATCATCAACCACCGGAAGTAAACATTGAGGATGATGCTGGGCAACAAACTTAAGCAGTTCTCAAAACAAAACAAAGAACTCTAAGTATAAATAACAGCTTACACGGAAAAACGTAGTTAAACAAAAAGATTTACTTGTTCATTCTCACAGCAGGTATCCAAATCCGACAGTCGCTCCTTTGAGGAAATGTATTGCTCAAAGCTTCTTGTGCTAGGTTGTGTTAACTGTCTCTTAACGATGTTTCTTTGGTTGCAGAAGGTCTTCTTACATCATGAGACGTACTTAAAAGGATGGACCAGGTTCCTCAGAGAAGTAGTGCAATGCAAGGCTTATCAGTAAGCTCACAGCTGTGGGGATTACAATGTCGATCCTCACAGCTCTGATACAGCCATGTTTCAAGGAGAGCGAACGGGGAGACGATAGGTGAGAGGCCTTGATCAGAATGTTTCACCTGACCCTGATTGGTCTTGGCGCCCCAGAGACAAGAAAAGTGGAACATTTTCCCGCGCCTTCTCACCAACAGCAGCCACGACTGTGATTCACTAACTCAATTATTCAAAATATAGCCTGATGAGAAATTGTACCAGTACAATTGTGGGTTCGTGGGCCCTGTACTGATTTGTAATCTCGTCCAGAATTTACACTTGGCAAAGCTTGTGTGTAATCTGAGTTATACTTTGTGAACGTACAAGAGGCCCACTACAGCTTTCAAGACATGCCGAAAATGACGGCTACAGATGGCTGTGTTTGGGGCTAGAGATGTCTTAAAATTTTTAGATTCCTTGTATTCAACCAGACATTTTAATGTCTGTTGCCAGTTAGCCAAAGGCTATGGACTTTCAGTAGGACCATTATTTCTCTCCTGACAGGTCGTGATAGCAGCTTATGGAGGGCTGTATATTGGGTCAGCAACCTCACCATGTAAAAACTATTGCTACTGAAACTGCACAGCAAACAAATGAATTTCTGGACGCCTAGTTAGCGATAACCAAATGTACTGTTGGAGCTATACCCCGCTATCTGGACGGACAAGGTCAATGTTCTCCCTTGCAGAAACAAGTTAGAAAGAGATGAATCAAGTTTTGTTAAGCCGTTCTCTAAAAGCCTTCCTAGCTGACATGCGAATACGCGGCAGTCCAACCGTGAACATGTTGAGCGCATTACTATATCCGTCCATCCCTCTCTGGATGCAAAGTCGCTTACACCAGAATCTGGTATAAGGCACTGACTAAGACTCTTCGGCACGACCATGTCGTGTGAACTCGTAAATAAGCTGGATACGTGTGTTTTACAGCAGCCTTGCCGATGTGACGGTGATTGAAAATGTGTTCCCTGTAGTGGTGAGTCAACTGAAAAGCCTGCACTGCACTAAAGCCAGGACGGCTTTGCCTGTTGTTGCTTCAGTACGCACATACCTGCAAGATAAACCATCACATCCCAATACCAAAATACAGTCGTCACGAGTGATGAACTCTTTCCCCTCTCTCCCAGTCCACTCTTTCCCCTCTCTCTCAGTCCACTCTTTCCCTCTCTCCGTTTCCTGTCCACCGCTTCTTTCCATTTCTCTGTTTCTCTCCCTCCCTATCTTCCACCCTCCTTCTCCACACCGCCTCTCGTTCCCTCTCTCATTTCCTCCCTTTTCCTCTTTAGGCTCTCTCTCCTCTCTCTATCCCTTTCTCCCTCCATGTTTTTCCCGTCTTTTATTCTCTCCATCAGTCAATGTATCTCTTTCCCCCACTCCTTCTCTCTCTCAACCAAACCCGCTATCTTTCTGTATCCCTCTTTCCCCATCTCTCAGTCTCTCTATTTCCCTCTAATCTCTCCCTCCCTCTCTCTCACTATCTCCATCTACGCTCTCCCTCCCTATCTTTCTCTCCTTCTCCCAAACCCTCTATAAGTCGTCCCCTCTTTCTCCTTTCACCATTCTCACACTCTCTGTCTTCCGCACTCTCTTTCTCTCTCTTAAAACAAACTAAATTATAAACTAAATTTTTTTTTTAAATGACAAAAAATAAAAAGACAGAGAAAGAAGCTAACAACACAGAGCCTAGCAGCAGACCTGATCAATCTATCTCATCTCATCAATTTCAAATGGAATAATAAAATGCGCAAGGACAAACTCGTAATACAAACACATTACGTCATCTCCAATAAAGGACACAAAATGGCTAGGGCCGGGAAGTGTTTTTTTGGTTATTTTCCAGTTAAAGAAGAGAGAGAACATAACGCTGTCTAGTTACGCCCAGACGATCTGGTCAAAGGGAATCCAATACGAAAGTCGTGGTCAGTGGCGTTCACTATAGTTAGGTGATCGTGGGAATGCTGTATGGTGGGCACGCCTTATGTAGGGGTAAATACTGATGTAGTCTATTTACTTTGAAAGTTGAGGATACTTTATACCTTGGAGACGGCATGGGCTAGTGGTTAAGTGACACGGCTCACAAACCAGAAGGTGCCGGGTTCGATCCTCATCACAGCACCGGCCGTTACGCCGGGGAAGCAAACCCTTACATAAAATGCATGCTGAAGTCGGATGCACTGGGTTGACAGGCGCAAAATAGAAACTACAGCGCAACGCACACCGCCTTGGGGATTTAGAGAAATAAGACGGACGCAAAAAAGAAACAACAAAAAACACAAAAAACTTAATACCTTGATATTTAAAATATATATATGATAGTTGACCTATCAAAAGCGAAGTAGGCAACATATATCATACGTGTACTGCAAGATATGATCTCACATAACTGTAATATCAATTCCTGGCATGGCAGATTCTGTCCCATTTGCACACAAATGTAAAGAGACGGCTGGGGAGTGAGGCATTCTGTTCTTTCGTGCGGCTCGATTTATCCGAACCTCGACGATATTGTATCACGCTGTGACATGAGCGCCTTGTGTGATACTATCACCTCAGATAGAGCGGTTATGTGTAAGCATCTCTCAGAAGGTGGCATCCATGTTGAAGATTTATGTAGAAATGTTTAATGAGCCTCTATAACTTTACTCATGTCCCCTTGACAAGCTCACAGTACAGCTGCTGGTTGGGGAGGTGCTTATCAGGCATGCGAACAACATGAACCGTCCATCTTACCTTGGAGTTTTGCAGAGGCATATGGCTACTCAACGTGTTTGACAAATTAATAATTTCAGAGTCAGGAAATTTGTTCTGCCACTTGATGCTCAGCAGTCTGAACAGATAGCTCACGTGGAAAGAATTTACCTGTCTGAAATGTCTGCTCTGCACTGTCCATGTTTCGCTTGGAACAGAGTGGATAACATTACATGACCTTTCAATGTTACCATTTCGAGGAGACTGATAGCTTGTCGGCTCCAGACGTTCGCTGGTAGTTTCCCCAAACGCAGAGCTTGCCTTTGCAGTCTTGTTGTTGACCTCAGTCAATATTCTCCTCTCTGGTGAGGGTTACGCCTAGGTAGGTGAAGCTATCGATTACTTGGAGACGTTCAGTGCAGTTTTTAGCAAATAGGAGATTCAATATGGTAGCACCATTCACCTTGGTGTTTTACTTCAGTTGCCTCGGGTTGGATAGCTGACCTACGGACCTTGACCGGAAATGTATGCCAGTAGTAGAAACAAATTCAGCATCAGCGAGTATTGCTGCAAAGACCATGATAAAAAAGGTTTTACTACCAGCACACATCAATTTTTGACACCATTGGTGACTGGGACAGGTACAGTCAATTCTCCTTCAAAGAATATTCAATCCATCACGCCGCCATGGAACTGGAAGACAACTGTAATGACTCTGGCTAGGCAACCAAATGTCGCCAGATCATATTCTTGCTGACGGTGTCACAGACTTGGTCAGGTTCACAAAAGCTATGTGCAAGTCAGAAAGCTGTTATAGGAGATTTTTTTTTAGTTGACGTACTGCTTGTGTCATGTCGACCGTCCCACGGCGCACACACAAATCACAGTGACTCTCTGGAAGTATACCCTGCTCAAGATGACTAGTTAGGTGGTTGAGTATGGCTCAAGTTTGACATTTACCCGCGATTGACAGGAGAAAGATTCTCCTGTGGCTATCACATGACTGTCTGTTGCTCTTTCGCTTGTACAAGAGCACAATGGAGATATCCTTCAGGTCCTGTAGTTTCTGGTCGTCATCCCAAATTGAACGGAATGGGTCTGCAAGCTGTTCAAGCATGATGAGACCTCATGCTTTGTAAGCATCATCAGGAACAGAATGTGATCAAGACGTCTTTCAACTAGACCTTTGGCTTATTGTTTTCCTGACCTCATTAATGCTTAGATGAATGTCGAATCTATCATTGGTTGCCAATTAGGACACGCGCTTTGGCATGCTCTCTGATGGTCGAGAGATGGTCGAAGATTTCGTTGAAATGCGCAGTCCAGAATTGACGTCTCTGGTCCTTGTTCGTCAGCAGTGACCTACCATTAAATATTTATGACAGGTAATGGCTGATTGGAGTGAGGACTATCGGTTGCCTACTGTGCCTCATAGAACCGCTTTGAGTCACTGGTTTCTGAAAATTTATGGACCTCATCTGCTTTGTTGCTGAGCCATACATCTTGCATCTTTCTACGCGGTTTCTAAATTATTTTTGGCGTGTTGGAAAAAGGCGTATTTTTTATGTTGAGGAATGATCCTTTGGGGGAAAACTACAAAGCGTGTTTTTCAGAGAGCAGATTCTTGATACCTTTATCGTGTTCATCAAACCAATTGGAGTTCTTGCGTGTGGTATGGCTCAGGATGCCTAAAGAGGCAGTTTGCATTGATGTCTTCAGAGTGGCCCATGTCTTCTCTACCGAAGACTAACAAAACCGTTCATCCCTTCGCCGACTGTCCAGAGCACTTGCAAAACTCTCTGCAACTTTTCCATCTTGTAGTGTTAAGATGGTCATCCTATATC
This sequence comes from Ariolimax columbianus, assembly GCA_036924085.1. Taxonomy (NCBI): domain Eukaryota; kingdom Metazoa; phylum Mollusca; class Gastropoda; order Stylommatophora; family Arionidae; genus Ariolimax; species Ariolimax columbianus. The sequence goes on from JAVGWX010000008.1 coordinate 20,093,184, forward strand.
CGATGGCAAACTTAGGCTGCAAGTTGAAGTTAAAGTTTGAGACAATCAGCATGTGATCAGCATCACACCAAGTCATTATCACCCGCATATCACGTACGTCACTCCTTCTGATCGTGACATAGTCAATAAGGTACCAGTGCTTCGATGGAGGATGCATCGAGGATGCCTTTTGACAGATGGGCAGGCAAAACATTGTATTTTGGAAACCGAGATGGTGAGTCCATTGCTGTTGCATTTCTTATGCCGTGTGTGCTTCTTCATTTTCGTCATTCGTTCTCTCACTCCCGCTACCAAGTCCTGAACAGGGCTTTGCAAGTATCAGGATGTAGTTGGGAGAACGGATTGTTAGTTTACAACTGATTGAAGTGGCCAAGGAAGATTTGTTTCCGGATTTTGATGTCAGTTTAACTAGGGGACCACTCATTGTGACGAATGTTGACTTTTAGGGTTGTTTGCAGAAAGAGATGACTGCCGCACTGAGATCATGTTAAAGTAGACGAAAGAAACTGCAGCAAGAACGAGAACAAGATGAAGAAGAAGAAGAAAAAGAAGAAGGATACGAAGAAGAAAGAGACGAAGAAGAAAATAGGAACACAAAGAACAAGAACAAGAAGAAGTACAGGAACATCAAAAAAAAAGTAAAAGAAGAAACAAGTACAAGCATAAGAAAGATGAAGAGCGGACGACGAAGAAAAAAGAAGGAAAAGAAGAAGTAAAAGAAAAAGGAAAAGAACAACAAGAAGAACAGATTAAGAAGACGAAGAAACAGCATAAGGTAAACAAGTAGAGCAAGTTATATCAAAAGCACCGCTCTTATTTATGCCCGGGTGATCCTTACATCGATGTTACGCCACTGCCATAAAGACTACGAGAATGGAAATAAGAACGTCTGGACGAGTTGTGCTCACAGACACACATCAAACATAGCCGGATAATGCTTACATGTCCTGTAGATGATTAAGGTGGACCGATGACATCGGCACAGGAGACAAATTACGACTTGAGAAACGAAACGCTTTAGAAAAGCCATTAATATCACAAGGAAGAGAAATGATGACACTGGAACTACGGATGTACTGAATATTCGATACGTATTCGCATCGAAGCGTAACAGTGCATTCACGGTGCTAATTCGTAGTCGCCCGAATTGTACGCTGCAGATTGGCGATTGACTTTTTCCTATTCCGTGGATAACGACTTTTCAATCTTCTATACTATGTGTCTGGTTGGGGAATGTATTAGGCGTGTTCAAATGAAACCGAACCAAACTGCAACAAGTGAACATTCGTAAGATGCGCATGATTTCTCCACTTCTGGTGCAAACAGCACAGACCAACTCGCAAGTTTGCAAAATATAATTATCCTCCGACTCATAGTTTCCTCGACAGATCGTTGAAAACATGGTGGGTGTGATTTGTAATCCGTCCAGAGTTGATAAGCTACCGATGATTCGGTTTCTAGCAGCTGAAGGACGTGAACCAGTTGACATTCATCGCAGAATGCAGGCAGTGTATGGAGACAAAAGTGTGTCGAAGACATAAGTGAAGAACTGGACAACGATGTTTAAAGAAGGACGCGAATTAACGAAAGATCTTTCGAGACCAGATCAGGCGCATATTGTTGCGTTAACTCACGTTCTTCTTTAAACGTCGTTGTCCAGTTCTTCACTGTTGTCTTCGACACACTTTTGTCACCATACACTCACTGCCTGCATTCTGCGATGATTGTCCACTGGTCGACACTCTTTAGATGTTAGTAATCGATTCACCGCTCGCTGATCAACTCTGGGCGGATTCCGTATCACACACGCCATGTTATCAACGTGCTACTGAGGAAACTTTGAGACGGAGGATAATAACATTTTTCAAACTTGACAGTTGGTATGTGCTTTTTGCATCCGAATTGACGTCATTTTGAGCATCGGACGTATGTTCACTTGCTGCAGTTTGGTCCAGTTTAATTTTATCACGTCTCGTCTCTGTTTTATTTATTTGTTATGCATATCCAAGCAGGATGATGGTGATGGAGGTTTTGGGTGGTAGTAGTTGCTTCTGCAGTTCTGACGGTGATGGAGAATACAGAACATTACATTATAATGTTTCCTGTTGTCTGTCGCAGTGCTTGCAGTATGGTGTATGACCTGCGGTCACGCTCTTAGTTTTTGTTCAACAGCACATGTCCTGTTCGCAACCTGGAAATTATTTCTTGGCATCTTCCGTTCAAATTGTTGATATTATTAATAGTGTTGGGGTGAGACATGTCTGCATACAGAGCTCGTGTAGCCAAACCTACAGCCTATCAATCTACCCATTGTTGTCTTTAGTTGGATAACAAACAGAATCAAGAGAACACTGTCTACTCACAACTGTCGGTAACACATCGCTAGACAACAGATGTCTTTTGGCATTGAATGTTCAGAATCGCGATTTTAGCATTTGTTGTTGTTGAATGCCTACAATGAGTAGGATTACTCTTGTGTGCGCCCTACAATGGACGCAAGTGGTAGGTTGTCGTAGCTTTCCTCAGGCGTTTTAGTTAGGTTCAGGCAAAACATACTGATCGGACATTTTAGTTAGGTTCAGGCAAAACATACTGATCAGACATTTTAGTTAGGTTCAGGCAAAACATACTGATCAGACATTTTAGTTTGGTACAGGCAAAACATACTGATTAGACATTTTAGTTAGGTTCAGGCAAAACATACTGATCAGACATTTTAGTTAGGTTCAGGCAAAACATACTGATCAGACATTTTAGTTAGGTACAGGCAAAACATACTGATCAGACATTTTAGTTAGGTACAGGCAAAACATACTGATCAGACATTTTAGTTAGGTTCAGGTAAAACATACTGATCAGACATTTTAGTTAGGTTCAGGCAAAACATACTGATCAGACATTTTAGTTAGGTTCAGACAAAACATACTGATCAGACATTTTAGTTAGGTTCAGGCAAAACATACTGATCAGACATTTTAGTTAGGTAGAGGCAAAACATACTGATCAGACATTTTAGTTAGGTACAGGCAAAACATACTGATCAGACATTTTAGTTAGGTACAGGCAAAACATACTAATCAGACATTGTAGTTAGGTACAGGCAAAACATACTGATCAGACATTTTAGTTAGGTACAGGAAAAACACACTGATCAGACATTTGAGTTAGGTACAGGCAAAACATACTGATCAGACATTTTAGTTAGGTACAGGCAAAACATACTGATCAGACATTTTAGTTAGGTACAGGCAAAACATACTGATCAGACATTTTAGTTAGGTTCAGACTAACTGATTAACTAAAGATACTGATTAAGACCCCACATCACTTTAACTCAGTGTTCACATACCGATCGGAGTTGTCGATATTGCCGTGCTCTATAAATCCAGTGGGTACTACGCCCTCGCAGTACCAAAGATGATCTTTATCACTTGTTTCGGCCAAGGCTACGACCTTTCAATTTTTTGTTTTGGTAGGTGTTCTTCTACCTGTGCTCCATAGTCTGGCTTTTGTTTTCTGGGTTATAATCATGTGCCCATGAGTTGTTGCAAGTGACAATTCGGCCGATTAAGGCATCGCTTTCCTGTTCATTTCCCGTCAGTAGTTCTTGACACACCAGCTGTCAGGCGCTGTTTCCTTTTCCGTGTCAGCATCCGAGGGACAATTTCGTATACCCAATCAGTGCATTAATAATGTCATGGACTCGCTCAATCTAATGTATAGGCATTGTGGCGATATCCTTCTGCTTGAAACAGTGATTAGCTCGAACTAGTTCGTCCACTCGAGTTTGGTGATGTGCACCCACAGCTGTGATCGGTCGCCCGTTGCAGGTTCCTTGTGACTGGATTGTCGCCTTTTACAGTCCGTGCTTACATCATGACAGTGCCGACATCCATCCACAATGGCGTCACCATATACCGCAGTCATTTGTCGAAGCATTTGGATGGACACACAACCTTCCATTTTCAGGAATCTAATCAACCATATTTCTACGTAGACAGCAATTTTACAATCTGCTTTGGTCATGCGTAACGTTGCAGGCGCATGCTATTACATGTTCTTACAGTTAATCAATTGGATATTATTTTCATATAGGTGTCACGTGGCTGTGAGCACTGTTGTCATGGTTATAGCACTGAAGGTAACACTTTTTAAATCGCTCTCCTATGCCATAATGAATCAATCAAAGCTAAGGCGAAATCAATACAAATAATAGTTCCAGTTTACGTGTCTGTACTGTCTAATTAACACATGGCACTGTGGCGGCAGTCAGCCTTTGATAACTAAATGTAATTTCTGTCCAGTGCTCTGAATGTCAAAGTGAAGAAACTCAGCCAAGCGTGGTTAAACGGCAGGAGTAACTATGACTCTCTTAAGGTAGCCAAATGTATCTTCGTCAATCGGTGCACATGAATGGACTAACTGCGAACTAATTAGCGGATCCTGTTTTTGATTGTAATAATGGCAGAACAGGTCTTTTTTTTTTTATTTGAAAAATGGCAAAATGATTTTAAACTATCAATGGTAGGATAGCGTTTTGAAACAGTAATAAGAATGGCTTAAGGCAGCGGCAGAAAAGAGTCAGGTTAAAATATTGGTGACAGTAATATCAAATACAACATCAGATTTCTGTCTCAAATAACAGATCTAGCCCCACAGTGGATCCCTGCCAACTGTGGTATCCTTGGAAACGAGAAAGCAGATTAGGTGTAGTCTCCTTGGTGGATGCCTTTTCTGTCAGGTGTGTTTTTATGACTGGCATGCAAAGATTTTCCCTAGGGGTTGGTCCAAAAAAACCTATTTTCCATTTCTCTCTCCTCTGGTAAATATTGAATATGGCTTCTGATGGGGAAAATTGCTTCAGTGTTCTCTTTTGCTTCTAAGTGTCTATTTGTACCCAATATGGATGTCCATTTCCTTGCCTCTTGTATCTCTCTACCGCTTCAGTCAGTGCCCCTTTTCTCCTGATATTTAGCAGTTGTATGTTGACTCTATCTCGCACGCCGCTGTAGATGGTTGATCTCACCCCCCCCCCCTCCCCCACACAAATTAGTCTGAGAGCTTGATTCTGCACTCGGTCAATAGATGCGATGTTATTGTGACTCACAGTGGTCTGTAAGAGAAGGCTGTAGTCTATCACCGATCGTACATAACCAGTTGCGAAGAGTTTGTTAATCAGTTTAAATGCTTGGCTGCTTTACTTCTAACATAGCAGATGGGGCTGCCAAATTTCGAATGTGTGTCCAGTGTTACTCTCAGATAAACTGGGGTATCCTTAATTTACTAGTAATTGCCAATTCATTATGATATTAATGGTCTCATTGCTTTTCTATGACTGCGGAGAAGATGGTCTATACGGTTTTCTGTGTATTTATCTTTAGTTTCCACAGTTCGCAATACACAGAAATTGTTAGTAGCGCTCTGTTGATCTTTACAAGAGATTAATCTCATCTAAATTTGCACGGAATGCAGTAATGTCGATTTCAACATCAATAAATAAAGTTGGTTACATAGCGAACACTGGAATGAAGTATAAGATATTGTTTTCCTTTGTCTCAGCATTTAAGAAAATGGTCAATTAGACATCTCCCTTACTGACTGTAATTTTATTCCCTAGCTGTTAATCAGGAACAATTTATAGCTGGGTACACTAATGCGTAGCAAAGATGGTCTTCTCGTTCATCATTAAATCAAGATCTAGGGTTTTTTAACAAAGGCCACCGTTGTTGCTTGCGGCTGTTTTATCTCCATACAGCTAGTGTGAATAATCTGTCTCGCAGGGCCATTATTATTCTTTCAATTCCTGCCTGAGTATGCTACTATGTAGAGTGTGTTCCACGGTCATGGTATGCTTGCCACATGGACAACTCTCATCTGTCCTAATCCTCATCTTATAGTTCTAAAGATCAACCTTGGGTGTTATGCTCAGTTCTCAATCTGAAGATGCTGACTTTCTCTTCTCTATTTAGATCATAGTAGGTATCTTGTTTTTGGAAGTGGGGCGTGGAAATACACTGGAAGATCAACCTTGGATGTTCTGCCATCGGCAGAAACGTTGCTCCAGATCTCCATCTTTATGTTGCTGTAGCCCTGCTAATAATGACGAGGCATATCAGGAAAACTACGTTTTCTTGGTGGACATCATCATCTGGTTTACAAGCTCGGCAGCGACCTTCGATGCCTTTCATTCCGCACATAAGCTATTGGAGTATGTTTCTCAGGTTAGTAGTTTCTTTTTTTCTTTGTAGATGTGGCTTTGTTAGATGAACCATCAGTACATACGTATATCCATGTTTCTGGCGGGTATACTCTGTTAAGATGTTTTTCCTGATAATTGTACTTTATAAATCTGTCCGAGTTCACTTCTTTTCTATTCTCTCTTTGGTTTCCATCATCTTAGGAGATTTATATTTTTTCCATGCTCAAAATTGGAATGTTTGTTTCAGATATCTAGCCACTGCCTGGCTTATGATTGAATCAGCTCTTGCAAGATCTTTTGGTTTTTTTATATGAAGTGGTTTTTCTTTAATCTTCTTCTTTCCACGCGATTTATCCTGCCATATATTGGATGATCTGTCGTTCGTTTGAACTTCTTCCCCAAACGGAGTATTTATTTTTAATCTCTGCACGTCTCCAAATTTGCCATTTCTGTGATGTTCTCTGCTTTTTAATTTATTGGTGTTGTTCTCATAGCTCCAGTGATGATACCTATATTTTGGTTTAGGCTTCGATTAGCTTATTAGAAGTATTTTGTTGTTGTTGTGAACAATGCTGCTATCCCGTATTCTAGCACTGGTCTCACACAACCTGTGTAGTCTCACATAACCTGTGTAGTCTCACATAACCTGTGTGGTCTCACATAACCTGTGTGGTCTCACATAACCTGTGTGATCTCACATAACCTGTGTAGTCTCACATAACCTGTGTGGTCTCACATAACCTGTGTGGTCTCACATAACCTGTGTGATCTCACATAACCTGTGTGGTCTCACATAACCTGTGTGGTCTCACATAACCTGTGTAGTCTCACATAACCTGTGTAGTCTCACATAACCTGTGTAGTCTCACATAACCTGTGTAGTCTCACATAACCTTTGTAGTCTCACTTCGATAGTCGTGTCAGCGCCATACGTTGAGCCCGATATATTTCTCATTACGTCCATTCTGTTCTTAGCTTTGTTGGATTCTTTTTGGATCTGGTTTTTCCATGTCAGACTTAAGCCCGTTGTTTTTTCTTAGCTAGATAAGTTGGACTTATGTCTAGAGGAAGAGTCTGGTCATTTACTTTTATGATTACTTCTTGGGGTTTTGAAGAGATAGAGAAGATTGTGTTAGTGAAGCCGGCAATTGACTCCTCCCAAATATATGTGCCGCGAGAAGTAAGCTTTTAAACCACTATTGGAGTCGACATGTAAAGTTATCCAGAATTAACTTCTATTGTCGACTCTCTCTCTCTCTCTCTCTCGCTCTCCCTCCGTCTTTAGTCCATAAAATTTGCCAGTTATCTAGATACGATAGCGATGTCCTAAGAAGTGAGCACAATGTCATGACCTGAACTACAAAGCTATTGACTCCGGGAGGCAGATAGAAGTGAGGGCAATGTCATGACCTGAATTACAAAGCTATTGACCCTGGGAGGAAGATAGAAGTGAGGGCAATGTCATGACCTGAATTACAAAGCTATTGACCCTGGGAGGAAGATAGAAGTGAGGGCAACCTAAACAAATATAGTGGAGAATTATAGACGCCGAAATGAAAACCATGAAAGAGATATGGGACCCAACACAGAATATGACAGCAGACTAGGTGATGTGAAAAGAATTTGAAACTTGAGTGTTTCGTAAGTCATCGATCCGTTCTTGATGAATACAGTTTTACAATGTTAATATCCGTGATTTTATGTTATTCGTTGACATTTTGATAGCTGTTTTTCGCTTAGTTTTGTTTGTCTTTGTACGTTTTTGGGAGCGTTTTCCTTTCTTTGGTCGAAGGTCCTGTCCTATTAACCACAAACAGTCTTGGTGGATTTATTTAAGATGTTTAATAGAAGAACATCTAACTCTAACTGAACTAATTCAGGGAAGACTTGACGAAAATTTCTCAACCGTTCCAGAAAGCAGTGATTATGTGGATAACATAACACTGTAACGTGGAGGCGGAAAATGTAGCTAAAAAGGAAACAAAACCGATACGTGAAGAATAAGTGGTCAACTATGAAGACCAAAATCCATATTGAAAGAGCAATACAATGTGGAAAGATAGGAAGAACTCTCCAAACAATAATCAGATTACGGATACTACCAACTGAAAGGACCAGATTATCATACTACATCCCCGAACAGGTCCTAAACTGAATGAGACACCACCTGTACACCAATTTCAATATAGGTACCACCAGCCTATCGCCTGGCAGTCGTGACAGCAACACATGTACTTCATGACTGCCTCTGGTATACAGATAGAAGGAGAATGATGGGACCTACACAGACTCCCACAGAGGAGGAACTGTAGGACGATTCGCTGTAGGACTGGAAGAAACCGCATACTTTATATCATAAATGGATGCCTGAGTATAAGTGAACAATGGTCGCAGATGAAGAACGTGTAAACGTCGATAATTGTATTGTTGTGTATTTATATGACTTGTGTGTGTATGATATGTGTGTGTTGTGTGTGTGGGCTCTATGTGTGTGTGATAAGTGCGTGATAAGTATGTGTGATATGTGTGTGTGTGAGTATATGTGTGTGCTGTGTGTGTGATATGATGTGTGTGTTGTGTGCGTGTGATATGCGTGTGTTGTTCGTTGTTTGTTATGTGCGTGTGATATATATGTATGCGTTTGTGTGGTGTATGCATATGATATGTGTGTGTGTGTTGTGTGCGTGTGAAATGTGTGTGTGCGTGTATGATATGTGCGTGTTGTGTGTGTGTGTGTTGTGTTTGTGTATTGCGTACGTGTTGCATGTGTGTGTGTATCAAGTGTGTATTGTTTGTGTCTTGCGTGTGTTGTATGTGTTTATAGCGTGTGTGGCATATGAGTTTTGTGTTCGTGTTGCGTATGTTATGCGGTGCATATAAAGCTTTTGTTGGTCTTGTGTAGGTTTTTTATTAACATGTGAAGGTGGGTTGGGGGAGAGAGGGGGATTGGGGGTGGGCAGAGTAACAGAGTTGTAATAAAAACAAATACACTGCATAATCCCTGATGAAAGACCTTATAGCTGATACGAATATTTCATATATTGCTGCATTCTTATAGTACAGAATAATAACTTTGTTTATCTGCTACCACTGGTTCCCTGTCTTCTGCCGTTCAATGTGTTCGTTAATACCACAAAGTAAGGTCACGTTGTATCGATTCGCTGTACGTAAAATCTTAGAAAATTCCTGAATTGAAAAGAAAAACTGTTTCCAAATATAGTAACCATTTGACCTACTTCTAAAGATCCTAGCCCGGGTTGGGCACACATTCAGATCGGTATTACTATTTCGTGGAAATGATGGTAATTTTCGGTTCTTTTGTCGCGTTTCAATTGAGATATTTAAGCTCAAGACATTTTCCTCTTCCTCGGTCGTCATTTGGCGTCCAAATCAATGGCTCTAAATACGTCATTTCTGTCGTCTGTAATCCTGGTATTCAATCAGACAAAGGATGTAGAAGATACGGTCTTTTGTTCTAGAGTACCGTGTTGGGCCAAGGGGTTTACTGGGGGCATCTCTTCTTTTCTTTGGTGGACGTCCGCGAAGTGGAAGTCTGTAACCTGTCATTATCAGGAAGGTATGGGTACATTGTTTTCTGTGTCTGAGAGCCATGAGCATCCGACTCCAGCAGGCCTTATCCGACTCAAGCAGGCCTTATCCGACTCCAGCAGTCCTTATCCGACTCCAGCAGGCCTTATCCGACTCCAGCAGGCCTTATCCGACTCCAGCAGGCCTTATCCGACTCCAGCAGGCCTTATCCGACTCCAGCAGGCCTTATCCGACTCCAGCAAGCCTTATCCGACTCCAGCAGGCACTAATTTGGGATGGCTTTCTTAGTCTGTGAACGGGGCACATGTACCGCTGCAGTTGTTTAAGGTGAGAAGGTGAAGTTGTTTGAGGTGAGAGGGTGAAGTTGTTTGAGATCAGAGGGTGAAGTTTGAGGTGAGAGGGTGAAGTTGTTTGAGGTGAGAGGGTGAAATTGTTTAAGGTCAGAGGGTGACGTTGTTTGAGGTCAGAGGGGAAGTTGTTTGAGGTCAGAGGGGAAGTTGTTTGAGGTCAGAGGCTGCAGTTGTTTGAGGTGAGAGACTGTAGTTGTTTGAGGCGAAAGGCTGAAGTTGTTGGAAGTCAGAGGCTGGATCAGTTTGAGGAAAGAGGCTGAAGAAGTTTTAGGTCAGAGGCTGGAGAAGTTGGACGTCAGAGGCTGGATCAGTTGGAGGTCAGAGACTGGATCAGTTGGAGGTCAGAGGCTGGAGAAGTTTTAGGTCAGAGGCTGGAGAAGCTTTAGGTCAGAGGCTGGAGAAGTTTTAGGTCAGAGGCTGGAGAAGTTTTAGGTCTGAGGCTGGAGAAGTTTAAAGCGAGAGGCTGGAGTTGATTGAAGTCAGAGGCTGAAGTTGTATGAGGTCAGAGTTAGTAGTTGTTTAAGGTAAAAATCTGGAGTTGTTTGAGGTCACGGGTTGATCTTGTTTCTATCACCTATGATTGTGAAACTTGGATATTAAATGCTGGATTGAAGCGGAAAATACAGGTCATGGTAAGATGTTTCAGAAACACCCTCGAAATATTATAAAGATATCAAACCACGATTGTCAATGTAAAGGAAAATGTCCCACAGTCTTTCTGACAGTACCCGACCGACCTTTCTATTTTGTCAAATCAGGAAAGCTCTGCTGGTACGGCTATATGATACGTTCTCATGGTTTGTCTAATGTGATATCCCGGGACGCAAGAAAAGAAGAGGTCGTCCTAAAATGCGCTTTCTGTTTGTCTTTGGTTCAACTGCCATTGCTATATGGCGTCTCAGAAAGATAGGATGCGTAATTTCTTGTTATTGCAAAGATGGATGCTTGAGCTTTCGTTAGGTGTAATCTCCTCAGAGTGTCAGATACACCCTCGATCCATCGACGTAGTGGTCTGCCACTTGCTCGTGGACCTGAGACCTACATATGATATGCTCTTGATGCAGGTTGGTCATAATGCGTTCTGACTAAATGACCATATCAATTGATTTATCGACAGTCAATGTAGGCGCTAATTGGGTTTATTCCAACTGTTTGCCTCAGCGTGGTGTTGCGGATTCGCTCACGGATCGTCTTTTCGGCCGCATTTCTCACACGACGTCTCTCACAGCTCTGGATCTTACTCTTATGGGCTACTAGTAAGGACCAAGATTGACATTGGTAACACAATGTAGGAATACATAGTGTATCTTTCAGCCTCTTCTAAGTTGAAAGAAGCAGACTAGGGTGTTTCAAAACCGGTGCAATTTTATAGTGGACCCTGTTCTAAGTGCAATCTCTCTGTCCACTCTGTCTTCAACAGTGAACATTCTACCAAAGTCTTCCTTACTTGCTTAATATCAATGTCGCTGATGTGGAAAGTTCTCTGCAACTATTCACGTGAAATCATCATAGTCTGTCTTGCCTATGTTGATATTCATGTCATATTCGCTACTGGATCAAGATGCAGAGCAGCGCATGAGCTGCAGTGGTCAGCGACCCATACCTGACTGCTAGCGTCAGGGCCTGAGAACCAAAGCTGCCAAGACCCTTCTAAACCTCCACGCGGTCATCCTGGATAACAGGCTGCAGCAGGGCAGACTGGCTAAGGAGAAAGGATTGAAGAGGGAATGCTAAGCCGGTACTCAAAAAATGCTTGCTGGAGTGGGATGTGTTGGACCGAAAGGTGCAAATATCGCAGTCAAGCTGTAAACTACGACAAACCCGTTCTCTGGACCAAATTCTGCTACTTAAGCCCTTTCAGGGCTTGGTAGCGGGAGATTGAGAATGAACGAAGCCAAGCCAAGCCAAGCTATATTCGCTACAAACGAAAGGGAGATTGTTCAGGTGGTGTTGTAAATCTTTTCCATTTTGGTAAAAGATGACTTCATCATCAGCAAACAACAGTTCATAGATGAACTCTTCATGATGGTTAGCCAACTGTGTAATTTGATTTTTGTAAATTATGAACACAAATAGAGAAAGAACACACACATGTAGAACAACACTCAGCACTTGAAACCAATTTTTAAGGTGCCCTGGACACGAAATTCTCGAGGAAGAGCATATCATTTAATAAAACCAAACCGCTTGCAACGGATAGTGTTCAATATGGACGGACAAGTCATGATTTAATACTATGTGACGCTCCTACCTGGGTTATGGTACAGACTAACTTGCTTCGGACAGGTCATGATTTAATACTATGTGACGCTCCTACCTGGGTTATGGTACAGACTAACTTGCTTAGGACAGGTCATGATTTAATACCATTTGACGCTCCTACCTGGGTTATGGTGCAGACTAACTTGCTTCGGACAGGTCATGATTTAATACTATGTGACGCTCCTACCTGGGTTATGGTGCAGACTAACTTGCTTCGGACAGGTCATGATTTAATACTATGTGACGCTCCTACCTGGGTTATGGTACAGACTAACTTGCTTCGGACAGGTCATGATTTAATACTATGTGACGCTCCTACCTGGGTTATGGTACAGACTAACTTGCTTCGGACAGGTCATGATTTAATACTATGTGACGCTCCTACCTGGGTTATGGTATAGACTAACTTGCTTCGGACAGGTCATGATTTAATACTATGTGACGCACCTACCTGGGTTGGGGTACAGACTAACTTGCTTCGGACAGGTCATGATTTAATACTATGTGACGCTCCTACCTGGGTTGTGGTACAGACTAATTTGCTTTCTGTATCCATAGCAACATGTCATACGGCAGAGGTTCAATGTTCTGCCACACTGACCGCTTTGTCGTTCCCCTCTAACAGGTCATCCATCGTACATTCGTGTGTAGTAGATTTGGGTAGGTCATGAGGTGTTCCTGGACAGTGCCGGGTTCACAGATATTGTCATCGCTGTATCCCCACCTAACCCGGTTCTTTCTGCACCGGGTGACCCCAGACAGAAGTTCCTTTAAGGTTCGTCATAGTTGAAAAGTCTGGTGTGGATCTACTTTTTAGTCAACTGTTTAGTTAACGAACAACGTTATTCTTCTTCGTCGTCGTTCGTTCTCAAACTTTGCTAAAAAGATCAAAGCAACTAGCCGCTGTAAGAAAATGGCACTGCCTGATAAAATGTAAATTATAAAGTCCTTGGTACATTGGAAAGATAAGACCACGTGCAAAAAATCACGTTTATCGGCGCAAGGGTTATTTAGATATTAGACGGCAATTTACGGCAACCATTGTGAAACGGACTATAGTCACGTCTTTGTAGTGCTCTGAGTTCTCACGACAAAGGTACCGATTTATAGCTCTGTTATCAACACGCTCCAGTAGACCCATCTATACATGTGCACCTGGTTAAGAAAGTAAAGGCAGTGAGTGAGGAAGGTAACAGGTCATTTTACCTCACTAATAACCTACGTTTAGTGCAATGAAACATCTAACACTTCATTTCTGACAGCAGTGCCAGTAATGAAGCTTTCTTTTACTGTTATAAAAACTACGGCGACCACACTCAGTTTCAGCCGAAGCGAAAAACAGACGAGAGGAAATCTGCAATGAAAGACACCTTAAAAACGAAGCCCACATGGTACGTGACAGGTTTGTGCATAAACAAACGTAACTGACACTTGATGAAAGGTGTGGACAAATTGATACAGTAACAGAACAATAGATGTTTATATTGTTAGCTGGATGTGTAGTGCATCGAGTATCAGGAAATGGTGGCCAGTGTAGGAGTATGAACGCTGTATTGTTTTCAGTGCGAGGTGTAGAAGCTATTCTGTTTAATGCGGGGATGATAAGGCTATTGTGTTCAGTGCTGGGTGTGAAGGCTGTTGTGTTTAGTGCTGGGTGTGAAGGCTGTTGTGTTTAGTGCTGGCTGTGAGGCCTGTTGTGTTTAGTACTGGGGTGAAGGCTGTTGTGTTCAGTGTTGGGTGTTAAGGTTGTTGTGTTTAGTACTGGGGTGAAGGCTGTTGTGTTCAGTGCTGGGTGTTAAGGCTGTTGTGTTTAGTACTGGTGTGAAGCCTGTTGTGTTTAGTGCTGGGTGTGAAGGCTGTTGTGTTTAGTACTGGGGTGAAGCCTGTTGTGTTTAGTGCTGGCTGTGAAGCCTGTTGCGTTTAGTGCTGGGTGTGAAGGCTGTTGTGTTTAGTGCTGGCTGTGAGGCCTGTTGTGTTTAGTACTGGGGTGAAGGCTGTTGTGTTCAGTGTTGGGTGTTAAGGTTGTTGTGTTTAGTACTGGGGTGAAGGCTGTTGTGTTCAGTGCTGGGTGTTAAGGCTATTGTGTTTAGTACTGGTGTGAAGCCTGTTGTGTTTAGTGCTGGGTGTGAAGGCTGTTGTGTTTAGTACTGGGGTGAAGCCTGTTGTGTTTAGTGCTGGCTGTGAAGCCTGTTGCGTTTAGTGCTGGGTGTGAAGGCTGTTGTGTTTAGTACTGGGGTGAAGCCTGTTGTGTTTAGTGCTGGCTGTGAAGCCTGTTGTGTTTAGTGCTGGCTGTGAAGGCTGTTGTGTTCAGTGCTGGCTGTGAAGGCTGTTGTGTTCAGTACGGTGTGTGAAGGTTGTTGTATTTAGTGCTAAGGTGTGAAAGCTGTTGCATTCAGTGCGGTGTATGAAGGTTGTTGGGTTCAGTGCTGGCTGAGAAAGCTGTTGGGTGCAGTGCTGGGTGTTGAAGCTATTGTGTTTAGTGCGGGGTGTTGAAGCTATTGTGTTTAGTGCGGGGTGTTGAAGCTATTGTGTTTAGTGCGGGGTGTTGAAGCTATTGTGTTTAGTGCGGGGTGTTGAAGCTATTTCGTTCAGTGCAGGTGTGATACGGCTATTATGTCCAGTGCAGGGATTATGAAGATAGTGTGTTCACTGCGGGGTAATGAGGATATTGTGTTCACTTCTGGGGTAATGAGGATATTGTGTTGACTGCGGAGGTAATGAGGATATTGTGTTCAGTGCTTAGGTACATGTGCTGTCGTTTCCAGCTCTGATAACTGAGTTTTCAGTGCAGGAGTTCGCATCCCGTGCTGTCTAGTCCAGGTGTTATCATCCCGTGACGTCTAGTCCAGGTGTTATCCTCCTATCACGTCTAGTTTGGGTGTTATCATCCTGTGCTGTCTAGCCCACGTGTTCTCTGCATGTTCTAGTGAGTCATCATAGAGAAGATTCACTTGTAACATTGGGATTACTATTTCTCAAAAAAGGTAGAATAATTACTAATTGACTATCACACGCTTTAATTCAGACAGTTTCTCCACATTTTCTAATACTTTAAGACGTTTTTTTTCTCAATATACCAAAATTAGCGTGAAGACAATTACTCGTATATCTTTGTAGAACCTGTCCAGGATAGGTACTTCCAAAGTTCATATATGCACACGGGATCATGATGCTGAGCAGCGCATGAGCTGCAGTGGTCAGAGACCCATAGCTGACTGCTAGCGTCAGGGCCAGCGAATCAGAGCTGCCAAAACCCGTCTACACCTCAACGCGGTGATCCTGGATAACAGGCTGCAGCAGGGCAGACTGGCTAAGGAGAAGGGATCGAAGAGGGAATGCTAACCAGGTACTATAAAAAATGCTTACTGAAGTTGGATGTGTTGGACCGAAAGGTTCAAATATCGCAGTCAAGCTGTAAACTACGACACAACGCATCCCGTTCTCTGGACACATTCTGCTACTTAAGCCCTTTCAGGGTTTGGTAGCGGGAGGTTGAGAACGAACGAAGCCAAGCCAAGCTAAGCCAATCTAAGCCAAGCCATATATGCTCTCTCTGTTCCCCCTATATTGGACACCTTTGCAGATTGTATCAGTAGTTCATGTCTTGATTTTGTTGGATAGAAAGTACCTTAATTTGTTGCCTGTGCGAAACATAAAGATTACAGTTTGTTCACTTCTTAGAAACTGGGATTGTGAATAATGTTAATGTTTGACTAGCTCAGATGTCGGCAATCTTCATCTAAACATGGACCAGAGGACAAGAAATTGAGTAGACGGCTAGTCACTTCCTGTTTCGCTAATATATTCAGGTTTGGATAATACCGCATTGCTTATTAACAGGGATGAAGATGCTGAGCAGCACATGAGGTGCAGTGGTCAGCGACCCATAGCTGACTGCTAGCGTCAGGACCAGCGAACCATAGCTGCCAAGATCCTTCTACACCTCCACGCGGTGATCCTGGATAACAGGCTGCAGCAGGGCAGCCTGTTTAAGGAGAAGGGATCGAATAGGGAATGCTAACCCGGTACTAAAAAAATGCTTGCTGAAGTCGGGTGTGTTGGACCGAAAGGTGCAAATATCGCAGCCAAGCTGTAAACTACGACACAACGCATTCCGTTATCTGGACCACATTCTGCTACTTAAGCCCTTTCAGGGCTTAGTAGTGGGAGATTGAGAACGAAGAAGAAGAAGAAGATTATTAACAATGTTTACACCGTGCACGTTAAATAAACATTGGCAGTAAATAATAGAATATAGCAAGCCACAACTCGCAACCCGCAACCCACTGTCCATGCAAAAGTGCTAAGCGTATCGAAATTCCTAAATAGTGGTGACTTGCATGAATATTCAAAAAAATGTATTTAAAAGACATAGAAAAGAAATGAATTACATTTTTATTGATTGATATTATGCCCAGCTGTGGTCGATTAGTGACGTAAGCTCATTGATTCTCGAGAAATCGAAGAGCTAATGATTCTTTCCAATAGTCTGGAACATGTAATTTCATCATGCAATGAGAACGCGTGTTTAAGAGGCCATAATTGATCATATCTGTACTTGTAGAATCACTATTGATGCGGTATTTTCGGTAGCTCGTGCAGAAATATTTTTTCTTCAAAGTTTGTCTTACATGATTGAACTTCCAGTTCAAATTGTCAAAAACTGTATTTGATTCAATTCAAGTGCCATCTCCGCAGCGTAGGTTGACTGCAACAGAACTCAATTTCCCCAGTCTCTTGTCTTGAAGGTACACTCTGGCACTCTGTCCACCTTTTGATGGTGTTCTCCAACCTATAGCGACGTTTTTTAAATTGGTCATTGGACCAGCTACTTTTAATAGAATTACCGTAACTGATCCTTTATTCTACTTCTTTGTCGCTCGTCATTAAAACCACGTTGTCACGTTGTGTTGTGTTTTACAGCGAGGCTGCGATATCTACATCATTTAGCCAGAGACATCCGGTTTCAGTTAGCGTATTTTTTTCCAGGTTTGTTGTTTCACTCTGATCCATATTTCCTTAACTAGACTATACTAGTGCAGCATGCTTTCAGGGCCGTCATTTGGAGGCTGAATAGTGTGTTAAGCAGCACAAGTTCCTGGCCTTTATCGAAGCAACCAAATATGATTCGCTGGATGCTATCAGCACATTCATTGTACTGCGCTGTTAGCCCTGTTGATCCCATATGCTTATTTAATCCCCCCTGTCAATGTTAACCTAGATCCGTCCTTTAACCTCGGGTGCCAAGATACATTTACTACGCCTATGCCAGAGGAACATTCGTCTAATCCTGCCTGCACGGCACTTGATGGCGATAATGAAGAGCATACAATGTCCGTGTTAGGAACAGGTGAGGCAGGTACGTGTAGGGAAAAGTTAAACAAATGGACGGAATAAAGGAGTCGATTCATCGTTTTAAAGGCTTCTGTTTTCGCAAGAAACAATGCCAAAGTACATTATCAGATAGAAAGGTTATTGCGTTATCGTTGGAGTTGCAACATGTGATGGTAGGGTTGGAGGTTGGGGGGGGGGGGGGGGGAGTTGAGGGGTCTCGTTTGTATGTAGGACAGTGGTTCTAACACTCAAATCGTTACGAGGGCAGCATGAACATAAAGATAAGATGTGTGACGAAAGACATGACCAAGTTTAGATACTGGACCAGGGACCAACTTCATATGAGACGAAAGATATGACCAAGTTTAGATACTGGACCAGGGACCAACTTCATGTGGGACGAAAGACATGAACAAGTTTAGATACTGGACCAGGGACCAATTTCATGTGGGACGAAGGACATGACCAGGTTAAGATATTGAACCAGGGACAGACTTCATCTGGGACGAAAGACATGACCAAGTTCAGGTACTGGACCAGGGATCAACTTCATGTGGGACAAAGGTCTTGACCAAGTTAAGATATTTAACCAGGCACAAACCATGTGAGACGAAGGTCATTACCAAGTTAAGATATTGGACCAGGGACCAAGTTCATGTGGGACGAATAGTACCTGGAAATTGTTGTGTGTGTTGAGTTCTTCACTTAGACGAAACTTCTTTGGTTGTGTGTTACCTGGGCTTTTATTATGTACCAGAGCGTACTAAAAATGGTGTACCTGAGATCGCCTTGTTCTAATGCAACACTAAGATTCTCAGTATGCTCGCCACTGCAGGGATCAATGTGGCGAATGACATTCCTCATTGCCAGATTTTTCAACCACAGCTGATTATCAGGAACACGACGAGAACGTCCGGTGGGTTCAAGGTCACCTTATTTCATCTCATGTTGACCCCTATGATCAGCTCCCACATTAGTCACGTCATACTAGGTCATAATGTGTTTGTGTTTTATGATTATCAACTGTAGATGGGTACCCGACTTACTGTTAAGGAAAGAAAGACACGGGGAAAAGTGACTGGAAACCAAACCATATACAAAGAAGATGAGGCCTTTCAGTGGGGTACCATGAGAGGAACCACAGGAGTGGGTGATCTGGGCGCTTGTCATGACACTGGCATCTAATAGAAAATGTCGTTATTCTCTGGCAAGATCGTCATGATGTCCGTGTAACAGCGGCTATATGGGAAACAGAATGTCAGGATGTGCGTTTGACAACGGATAAGTGGGAAACAGAATGTCAGGATGTGCGTGTGACAACGGATATGTGGGAAACATAATGTCAGGATGTGCGTGTGACAACGGATATGTGGGAAACAGAATGATGGACGGACCACAGATTGGTGATTTCTAAAATGAGATTTGGTATCCAAAGTCTTAGGCGCCTACAAAAGACTAAAACCTCACATGATCTCAACACCTAGGGCCTCAGAAATATATGCACACGACAATCGTCTGCCCAGACTCTGGCAGATCAGCTAAATAAATTGGATAACATTATGACTGACATTGAATGAAGTTGGCCCACATTTATCACAACAGTTCCATCAATTTGTTTACTTACTTGCAAGAGAGCAAGCGATGGACACCGGAAACGGTACATGGACACACTTAAGACATCACTGATCCAGTGCGGTATTTTCCATGTTTACTTGGAAAGAATCACCACCAATCGCCCAGACTGGCTCAGCACTAATGTGAACGGTGTTCGGAAACAAAAGGCATCAAGAATAAACGAGGCTATACAGAGACGATCGCTCTGCATGTCAGCTCACATACACCCTTATCAACCCAGGTAGTAGCGAGTGTCCTATTTCCTTGTACTAAATGTGATAGACAATTCAGGGCGCAGATTGGCTTATTTAGCCATCTTTGAACTCATGCTAACAGTGAATGTTGACAAAGTGGTCTTCACCGATTACAATGGACGAACAGATGCCATGGGCGCAAAACTATCAGGTGCGAGAAATTTCAAAAGTTAAAAAAAATAAGGTAGTAGAAATAAATAAAAAATTGTACGTCCACCTCCTCACAGAGAAAACCTACCAATCTTCGAACATTCTAACATTTCTTTCACCTGACGGGACAAATGAACGTTGGCACGTAACTATGAACAGTATTTGGCTTTGCTCAAATTCAAACCAGACGATTGAAATAGATTTGATTATACAAACAATAAATGAATTGTACTTTAAATACATCAGTATTTTCTTAAACACGAGACATGTGCTTTGGGAATGGGCGTGTAGGCGTGGATGTGGGTGTAGGCGTTTAAGTGGGTGCAGGCGTGGATGGTGGTGTAGTCGTGGATGGGAGTGTGGGCGTGGATAGGGGTGTAGTCGTGGATGGGGGTGTGGACGTGGATGGGGGTGTAGTCGTGGATGGGGGTGTGGACGTGGATGGGGGTGTGGGCGTGGATGGGGGTGTAGGCGTGGATGGTGGTGTAGTCGTGGATGGGAGTGTGGGCGTGGATAGGGGTGTAGGCATGGATGGTGGTGTAGTCGTGGATGGGAGTGTGGGCGTGGATAGGGGTGTAGGCATGGATGGTGGTGTAGTCGTGGATGGGAGTGTGGGCGTGGATAGGAGTGTAGGCATGGATGGGGGTGTAGGCGAGGATGGGGGTGTAGTCGTGGATGGGGGTGTAGGCGTGGATAGGGGTGTAGGCGTGGATGGGGGTGTGGTCGTGGATGGGGGTGTAGGCGTGGATGGGGGTGTAGTCGTGGATGGGGGTGTAGGCGTGGATTGGGGTGTGGGGTGGATGGGAGTGGATGGGGGTGTGGGCGTGGATGGGTGTGTGGGCATGGATGGGGGTGTAGGCGTGGATGGGGGTGTAGGCGTGGATGGGGGTGTGGGCGTGGATGGGGGTGGATGGGTGTGGGCGTGGATGGGGGTGTGGGCGTGGATGGGGGTGTTGGCGTGGATGGGGGTGGATGGGTGTGGGCGTGGATGGGGGTGTGGGCGTGGATGGGGGTGTTGGCGTGAATGGGGGTGTGGGCGTGGATGGGTGTGTGGGCGTGGATGGGGGTGTGGGCGTGGATGGGGGTGTTGGCGTGGATGGGTGTGTGGGCGTGGATGGGGGTGTGGGCGTGGATGGGGGTGTTGGGGTTGGTAAAGGGCTTAATACTGGAATGGTGGAAGGTTTCATGGAGTCCTAACTGTCCACGAATTAAGGGACACAATACTTGTCTTGTGCGGGGGCTGGCAACCCACATTATGCCACTGAGACCTAGTATAATGAAGAAACACTTCATCCGCGACAGGAATGGCGGCTACGGAACTGCCATAATAATTTAACATTGACATTTTTGACTCGTTAAAACATCTGCCTTTCTAAAGCAAACTTAAATCTAATTTGTGTTGACTTAATACAGTTTTTTTTCGGGAAACGTTTGTCTTTCCTTAATTTTATAATAGAGTTAACAAATTATGATCGGACATCATGGCAGACGTTACGTGACTTAACGAAAGTAACATCTACCAGTTTTAATGGCTTTTGTATACAGAACAAAGTAATTGCGATGCGAGACGTGTAATGGTGCAATACATTCATAACCTATTACACCCTAGTTATGTATTAAATAGTCACAACAAAACGCTTATTCTACCGGCCTTTATAGCCATTGTATTGTACTTTATATTGTTAGTTTTATTACGCTGAACATAATCTCCAAGAATATCTTTATGTCCTTGATAATACCTGCTAAAGATATATGAAGATTAGTACAGCAAAGACGGAGATAAGGAAAATTAGCCGATAGAGAAAACACTAAATATTCAGGTAAAATTCACAGAACTTGAGCAAGTCAGAGAATTCAAATACTTGGGCAGCGTATTCACACAAGATGGAAGACTGAATAGAGACGTGGAATCAAGTACACAGAAAAGTAATGCGGTTTCCTGTAAGCTTTCATCGGTATTAAGACAACACACACACATTAAACGAAGACAAAGATACAGCGGATAAATAGTAATAGTATATCAGCTATCTGCTACCAGTGTCAGACATGGACTCTCACAATAATGAAAAATCATTGTTCGCGAAATGAGGTGTTTGTTAAGGCTGTTTGGGGTCACAGAGTACGAAGCGAAGCAACCAGACAGATAGTGGGATCAACACCATGCATGGAATACATGCAAAGGCGGAGAACAAATGGTTCGGATACCTGGCAACAATGTAACAAATGTCACCAACTATTCATATCTACAATACAAGACACCATACTTACAGAGCACTTGGTAGACTACGAAAAAGATGGACAGATGGTGTCAGTTAGACACTGAGGAAGCACGAAATGACAACAACATCGACGAAAAAGCTGACGCGCGACAGATAAACTATATCTGCCGACACTGTCTAACGACACACATGGATAGATGATGATGAAGATGATGATGGCGGTTGTTAGTGTAATGTGAATCGTCTATACTGACAAAATACAAAGTTTGCTGTATAACAGTGTATGGATCGATACTTGGGGAGCAGCATCAAAATTCGTAAATCGTGGTATTCTTAAGCGTTGTAGCGTTATCAATGTGTAATTTGTCAATCAACAATACATTACTATGAAGAACATAATGACTTCCCATTGCAGCAAAACCAAGTTTGCACAGTATACAGTATTTTACAATATTTCTCTACTTAACAACTTTAACGTAACGTACTTTACAATACTTATTTCTGGCCTTCATCTTGGAAAGGGCGCTGTGACGCTGTGTCGTTAGTTGCCCATCGCATTGATGGTGTAACTTGCGTTGTATTTTGATTATTGTGAGTAAAAAGCTGCGCTGGTCATCAACCTCACTGTCTTGTCCCGAGCTACTTTTGACCAGTAGCAAGACACAAGTTGAGATGACTGGAGGTAACTCAGGATGCAGGCACTCTGGTCCTACATTCCTTGAGACAGGGTTCACTTGAACCTGCGAGATCCAATGGCCTACCGTCTTCGCTCATCGCTTTAAGAGGCGAGTGCTTTATCTCTCGTTTGAGCGAGGCTGCGATATATGCGCCTTTCAGTCCGACATATCTGATTTAAGAACGGCGGCTTTTCTTCCATTTTCGATCCCTACTCTTGTAGTCAGACTACGTAGCCTAGGGATGAAACTCGCTCCGTTTTAACAATCCCAACGTACCGGGTTCGATTCTCATCGTGTCCACTTTGGCTGACACTGGATGTTTTTTCTCAGCGATTGGCTCTCCATGCGCTGGATGTAATGGCAACCTACCGTACTGCACACTAGCCAATAAACTTATACCAGCCACATAGGTAGCGGCTGTTCTGTAAAGAACATGTTACTTTCTTACACGAGTGCGTCATGTTTCCAAGGCGCCGCTTGGAGTTGGAGTAGAGTCATGGTCAGATATGGTTACTTGACCTTGAAATACACCGGCAATTAAGAGTCGCTGGCTGCTATAAACTCATTTTCTGTGCTGCATATCGCGGCCGGTGTATAGCATTATCTAACCAGATAGAGTATATTAGGTCAGGTCAGGTCATGTCATCCCGTAACCGGTGAGGTCGTTGGGGCACACATGAAGACATCCTCACAACCCGACGCCATCCCTCTCTGTCAGATGCCGCTGCCTGTGACTCTTCTGGTCGGACACTGGTCCATTCTTTTATGTTGTCCTCCCATCTCTTTTTGGGCCGGCCTCTTCGTCGTCTGCCATGCACCTTCCCGTGGAGGATTGTGTTTGCAAGACCATTTGATCTCGATATGTCACCGTACCAAGTGAGTTTCCTTCTTTTGACAGTTGCCAAGAGATCTTCGTAAGGCCCTATTGCCGTTGTAATTCTATTTCGAGAGTATATTAACTAAAATACAAACACCTTAGCTTGCATAAGGGAACTGTCTATGTATACTATCTTGACTATTCAGTTAATAAAAGTGCATTGCATGCGAACCAGACTGTCTACGATGGTGATGCCAAGAGGCTAAGTCATTTCCCCGTTGATTGTCTGAGAAGCATACTGCACATTCGCTGGTAGGACCATATCACAGATAATGAACTGCTATACAGAGCCAACATGCCAGTTATTTATGTACTTTAGCAAAAAAGCCCATTTGAGATAGGCTAGCCAATTTTTTTCGAATGTCTAGCGAAAGTCTTTCAAAGAGGATCATAGATAGGCTGGCCACTGTGTTCGAATGTCTAGCGAAAGTCTTTCAAAGAGGCTCATATAGAGTGAACTGAGTGAAGGAGAATGATCACAGGGACATCCAAAAAAGTGTTTCAAGGATGGTCCAAAGGACTCCCTTAGGTGCTGTCAAATTGACATTAACACCTGGGAAAACCTGGTTCAAAATCGATTAACCTGAAGAGTGCAGTCTCTAGCGGTGTTGAACTCAGCGAGAGGGGTAGTATTCAGACAGCTCAAAATAGACTTGTAATCAGCAAGTCTAGAGCAGAGGGAATACCAGAGGTAGCTGCGGACTATGTTTTCCAGTCGTGTCATAGATATTTCCGCGCTCTCATTGGCTTGATCAGCCACGAGCGCACTCACATACTCAAGGTTACAGTGTGAAATGGGATGATGTTGGTAGTCCTCATCGACGTCGATGAAAGAATTATTATTATTATTATTGTTATTATTATTATTATTATTATTATTACAGTATCACATAAACCCTTGCTAAGTATTAATTTTGATGTTCGCAACGTACAATTCACATAACGTCCGATTTCATAGAAAGCGCCATGAACGCTAAGCAACATGTACTTATGCATCAATTGCTTCTGTTATTAGAAACAATTAGATTTAATCCTTATTAATTCAAGTACCTTATTCTTAAATTGTGTTGATTGTTTATAAAACAAGGGGATACAACTTATTATTTAACTTTACGTCTTTATACTGGTTTAAAAGACTCTGCAGAGTCTATACAACCAGTTTCTTTTACATTTCCTTGATCTAAAAATTATGCGCATTCAATCTATTCTTGAATGCATTAATTGACCCTGCCCCCACTATTTCCTGTGGCAATGCATTTCAAGCATTCACCCCTCTCTGACAAAAAATATGTCCTAATAACAGATTGTGGACCACATGATTGCGTATGGCAGGTCGCATGTGCCCCGTGGGCTGCTAGTTTGAGATCACTGTTATAGACTACTGGGACATGTGCTGCTACCTGGTGTGGAACACTGCCAAGGACCATCCCTGCTATCGTTACGGAGACTATTCGATTCTACACAGTCTGGGATGGTAACAATGCTACCCTTAATTAAACTGCGCTGTATTGTACCTTGCACAGAAAATAATTACGCTGCGCCGCGCGGCTTTTTTTGTGCCGTGCATAAATTAGCCAAACAATCACAATTGCACAGCTCCCTGTAGACCACATGTTTTAAATAAATACGCCCTAAGTTGGTTTGCACTGAGTCATCCGATCCAACTTTCTAAACATCTTCTTGGCCTAGTTATTTCTGTCACGAGCACTCAATCATCGATTAATCAAATCAATCAGAGCCATTTAATTCCTAGAGGAGCTTATGTCTCAAACAAACACTTGCAAAATCTTCTCATCTGCCACAATTTCTAGATCCCCCACGTCTTTCCTACCGTTTTTAGGTTCATCTCGACTTCCCTTTTGCGTGAGTGTTTATGTCTGCCCCTACTTCTCTTGCCCTGAGGATTCCAGAACCGTTCCTGCCCTGTAATGTTGTAGCTGGTTTTTATAATATGCGCGCTGTCTATCGCCAGAGCATTCTCTTTACATCTGATCTCACTGGCTCCTGTCCAGTTGTTTTTCAAAGTTCTATATTAATGACTTTATCATGTCATTTTATTATTTAAATAAGGCTCATGTATCCATTGATGACAGCTTGGATCTTTTCAGTTGTACTTATCTTTGCTCATCTACGCCATTGTGGTGCTCATGTCGTGGAGTTCCATGGGGTGGTGAAAATGCGCCCCCGTCCCCTTTGTACATCTCGAAAGTCCTTCCAGTTTTACTGATGGGGACCGTGCTCTGTTCTATTGAGCCAATGCACGGACGGAAGGGGTAAGAATACTGGTCAAGAACCAAGAACACTCACCATTGGAATACGAGGATGTTCTGAATATTAAAAAAAGTCCTGCAGTCTAAATTAATGCATCTTAGTCTGTGTCTTAGTCGACCTGAACTTCTACAAAGACGGATGCCCTTGTGCAGGTGCCAGCTCTGGCATGAGCTGGATGTAGCCGGGAGGAGGATTTCCTGCTTAGTGGGCTAGGTTCGAGCAGCTTATTACTCTGTTGCGTTGGGATAAGTGCCGCGAAGGTTGGTTAACCGATGTGTGAGTCCATCTGAATAGACTCAAACACTTAAGCAAAGTAGACCCGCAACCTGTTAGACGCAATCTGTGATGCTCTAATAAAACCACATAACCATGGTCGGTGTTATGCCATGTCACACAGTTGCCTCTTACAACGTGCTCTGTGGGGCAGTGGTGTTATTCTTGTTCTTGTCATACACAAAAACCCCGGCTGACCACTGAGTACAATCATTACATGAATATGTCGAAATTAGTGTGGCTTGCGCATTAGTAGCTTCATACTAGCAACACGATATTCCTATATTGTCAACCACAAATCGGTGTGGCGTAAGTATTAGTAAGCCCATATTTTCTGTCGGAGGATACCAAGCCATCGGACTAGACCGGGAAGGACACAGAGGAGGTGTTAAAATACGAGGCGTGTTCAAATGAATCCGGATCTAACTGCAGCAAATGAACATACGTACGATGCGAATGATGACATCAATTCTGGTGTAAGCAGCACATACCAACTGTCAAGTTTGCAAAATGTTCATATCCTCCGACTTATAGTTTCCTAAGGAGACCGTTGAAAACATGGTGGGTGTGATACGGAATCCGTCCAGAGTTGATCAGCGACGGGTGATTCGGTTTCTAATAGCTGAAGGATGTCGACCAGTTGACATTCATTGCAGAATGCAAACAGTGTATGGTGACAAAAGTGTGTCGAAGACAACAGTGAAGAACTGGAAAACGATATTTAAAGAAGGACGTGAGAGATCTTCCGAAACCCAGTTCAGGCACATTTTGTTGGGACAGAAGATGCTATCGCCAAAATTTATGCAGCAATTTGGGTCACCATCCACTGCCTGCATACTGTGATGAATGTCAACAGGTCGACATCCTTCGGCTGTTAGAAACCGAATCACCGCTTGCTGATCAATTCTGGACCGATTCCGTATCACATCCGTCATTTTTTCAACGGTCTGCTGAAGAAACTATCAGATAATGAAATTAGGCAAATTTGACGGTTGAAATGTGCTGTTTACACTAGAAGTGACGTCATCATACGCATCGTGCGTATGTTGACTTGGTGCAGTTAGGTCCGCTTTCATTTGAACACGCCACGTACTTTCGCGAAATTCAATATTATGAAGCGAGGTGTCAGTGACCAGCAATAACCAGGCATAAGTAATTGAAGTTGAAATTACATTAAAGAAAGACAATACCATGTATGGTCCACGAACGAAATATCTATCACTAGCTATTATAGTGATGGAGAGCTGACATTGGGATGGAGAGCTGACACTGGGATGGAGAGCTCACCATAGGACGGAGAGCTCAAAATAGGATGCAGAGCTCACACTGGGTTGGAGAGCTCACTCACACTGGGATGGAGAACTCAAACTGGGATGGAGAGCTCAAACTGGGATGGAGAGCTTAAACTAGGATTGATAGCTCACACTGGCATGGAGAGCTCAAACTGGGATGGAGAGCTCACACTGGGATGGAGAGATCACACTGGGATAGAGAAATCACACTGGGATGGAGAGCTGACACTTCGATTGAGAGCTCACACTGGGATGGAGAGCTCACACTGGGATGGAGAGCTCACACTGGGATGGAGAGATCACACTGGGATGGAGAGATCACACTGGGATGGAGAGATCACACTGGGATGGATAGCTTACATTTAGATTGAGAGCTCACATTGGGATGGAGAGCTCATACTGGGATGGAGAGCTCACACTGCGATGGGGAACTCAAACTGAGATGGAGAGATCACACTGGGATGGAGAGCTTACACTGGGATGGAGAGCTCAAACTGGGATGGAAAGCTTACTCACACTGGGATGGAGAGCTTACTCACACTGGGATGGAAAGCGCACACTAGGATGGAGAGATCACAATGGGATGGGGAGATCACACTGGGATAGATAGCTTACAATTGGATTGAGAGCTCACACTGGGATGGAGAGCTCACACTGTGATGGAGAGCTCATTCACACTGGGATGGAGAGCTCACACTGGGATGGAGAGCTCAAACTGGGATGGAGAGCTTAAACTAGGATTGAAAGCTCAAACTATGATGGAGAGCTTAAACTAGGATTGATAGCTCAAACTGGGATGGAGAGCTCACACTGGGATGGAGAGCTCATTCACACTAGGATGGAGAGCTCACACTGGGACGGAGAGCTCAAACTGGGACGAGAGCTCAACCTAGGATGGAGAGCTCAAGCTGCATAGTCGTTGGAGACTTCAACAAAGACTTAGCAAGATGTGGATATCCAGACAAAGGTAGTATAGGAGATACATTGGAGGAATAGGAAATATATACAAATATCTGCATAATAAATATGTCGGATATTAAACCAAATTTCTGAGGGCAGAAGGTGGCAAACAACTTTCACTCTAGACCTAGCCTTCTCCGCAGATAATATTTACCACAACATTGCTAAAGAAGTTCCCTGTCTAATAGCAGGAAGCGACCTCATGCCCATAAGGTTGGCAATATATGAAATATGTTCCTCACATACAAAAAGCAATGCCTCTTTGCTACCACAAACGATCTGACAGACAGATTTGGCTTGCTCTCACAGGTTTCGCTAGCTTATTGCCACACGAAACTGCATCATAAAAACAACAAATGGAATCTTTAACAAGGCTGTTCTTCAAGCCATCAGCTGAGACCATTCCCAGAGGGGCGAAGAAGAATTACAAACTGTACGTGAGTTAAGAATTACAAAACTGTACGTGAGTTAAGAATTACAAACTGTACGTGAGTTAAGAATTACAAAACTGTACGGGAGTTAAGAATTACAAAACTGTACGTGAGTTAAGAATTACAAACTGTACGTGAGTTAAGAATTACAAACTGTACGTGAGTTAAGAATTACAAACTGTACGAGAGTTAAGAATTATAAAACTGTACGAGAGTTAATAATTACAAAACTTGAGGAAGAACTTTCAAATGTCAGAAGCTTGTCTTGGCAAAGCGAGGACAGTCAACCGAAGGAAACACTGATCTCAAAGCAACAACTGCAACATACAAAACAACATTAAATCAGATGACAAGAGTTAGCAGGAAAGAACAAACTGAAACACTGAATCTACGAGTAGATCGCAAAAAGAAACAATTTCTAAACTAATTTACAGGTTAAGTGAACAACAAATGACATGAAACATTTTCGCATCACTGAAACACTAAATTAAGTTCAAACAGATTCACACATGCATCCACGCACTGGCATCCGTCCTGGTATCGCCCAATTGTCCACGTTATGTAGTGGAAGGTGGCGCGCCTCCCCCAGTAGAAGCTAGTGAGGCTAACATCTAAGAAACAGACAAAACACATGGCAGAAGCGCATTAATTTAAATTCCACAGCAAACTTGACTCAGACAAGAGCGATCAGCGGAGGAAAGGAGCATCCACTATGTTCAGGAAATTGAAGATGCCTTCCTTGAAAAAAAAACAAGTCATCAGTGCTTTGTGTGGACTTCGAAAAGGCAGCTTTCAATAAAGTATGGAAGTAGAGATTGAAAAGCAAGCGGAGAAATGTTTAAATGAATCCTTCATTGTCTTGAGAAAAGTGCTGCAAGAGTGCAAGTTCAAGAATAGACTAGCAGAAAGATAAAATCAGAGAAGACGAGCCCAAATATGTCGTTTTGTCATCCACATTGCTTGTCACTTATTCGAGGGCAAGTCAGTAAGTAGGTCCCAAATTGATATGAGATAGATGACATTACACGTGGTAGTTGGTAGTTTCTAAAGATATTAGGTGGGAGCAGCATTCAGCTTTGTGGTTACTGTCGGTAGCAACCGCGAGGTGGGAGCAGCATTCAGCTTTGTGGTTACTGTCGGAAGCAACCGCGAGGTGGGAGCAGCATTCAGCTTTGTGGTTACTGTCGGTAGCAGCCGCGAGGTGGGAGCAGCATTCAGCTTTGTGGTTACTGTCGGTAGCAACCGCGAGGTGGGAGCAGCATTCAGCTTTGTGGTTACTGTCGGTAGCAGCCGCGAGGTGGGAGCAGCATTCAGCTTTGTGGTTACTGTCGGTAGCAGCCGCGAGGTGGGAGCAGCATTCAGCTTTGTGGTTACTGTCGGTAGCAGCCGCGAGGTGGAAGCAGCATTCAGCTTTGTGGTTACTGTCGGTAGCAGCCGCTATGTGTCGCAAGCTCGATATGAAATGGCGACCGTACTCATAGTGCGCAACAATCAAAGAACAGATGTGTTGTACATTTGTTTGGAGATAAAGTGCTTTCTCTAAAGTATATTCGTAATGAAATGCTTCCTGTCTACGATGGGAAGTGTTTGTCGCAAAAAACTGTGTATAATTTGGTCGATAGATTTCTCAAGGCCGCTAAAAAAATAGCTTATGAACTCCGACTTGGTCGTCCTATCCAGAATGGAACAGCAAAATCTGTGTGGGGAGGGGACGGGGGGTGAGCGGATTTGATTGGACAGGCGAGTAACTGAAGACAGTCTAGCAACTGCAACCGGGTTTTCAAATAGTTTAAAAGGGGACGGCGTGTGCTAGTGGTTAAGTGACACGGCTCACAATCAGAAGGTGCTGGGTTCGATCCCCATCACAGCACCGGCCGTTACCCCGGGGAAGCAAACCCTTAGAAAATGCAGGAGGAAGCAGGCCCTAACATAAAATGCATGCTGAAGTCGGATGCACTGGGCCGACAGGGGCAAAATAAAAGCCACACTGCAACGCACACCGCCTTGAGGAATAGAGAAATAAGGCGAACGCCAAAAAAACAAAAACAAACAATTGTTTAAAATACAGGACAATACATGTTCTCTCTTTGCCGGGAGACGTTTCTCAAAGGATGAAGAGGTTGCGTGCAAATGTGGCCGAGAAGACAAACCAAAGACTTGTGTGATTCACGATTTGGTGCACCGATAAAGCGATAGAATAAGTGTATCAATTTTGGTGGAAATGATGTTGGAAGACAGTATGTAAGTTCAATAATAAAGAGTTTTCAAGCTCGTATCTCATTTATTTATTTGTTCCAAACAGCCATTTGTGACCTATTAACTGACTTGGCATCGTTTTTATGGTATAATAAAGAATATTTGTTGTTTTTGCGAATGCCCACAATAAGTGGGTTTACTCTTTTGTTCGCCCTGAAAAGGACATTAAGTGGCGGGTTGCAGTAGCTTTCCTCTCATCCCGACTGTGCTGATAAAAGTGGACCGGGGTCTTCCAGGCCGTTGTGCTATACTTGGCTTCATCTGAAAGTCGCTCCCTACTACGGGGATCACTCACCCCGTTAGCCAGACTGTCATTAAAACAACCCGCTTCCAGGGAGTGCTACTATCAAGACGAGGCGAGAGTCTTCGCCAGTATACTTTGCACAACCCTGACTAACATGTCTGATCAGTGTGTTGTGCCTGACCCTGACTAACATGTCTGATCAGTATGTTATGTCTGACCAGACGTTAGCCTTCCTCCCCAGAATATAAAAAAAAAATACACATAGCTATAATATTATAGATGACTTAATCTAACGGATCTCTTTTACCAGATCCGATCGATTTGATGGAACTCAGTCGCAGACGGTAAATGGGTCTGTTCTATTCAATTCCACTCTACACTCACTTTAAACAGATTCAAGTAACACTAAATTTAAACAGAATACAACAGAATCTTTATTCAAGTAAAACTACCAACTATAAACTTCTGCCTGGGGGAGGCACCTACCTCCTACCAGGCGCGTCAGGGTTGCGGATTGCTGAAAAGCCGCCTAATTTGGAGGTTAGCTGCGAATAAATAAGCAAAAACGGGTCGGCAGGCATGGAGGCTGTAAGGAGGCAGCCCCTCCACCATGCAAAGACACAACAGGCTAATCACCTGTTTGTCTTAAAAAACGATTACAAGTCAACACATTTACACCTCACGGTAGAAGAGGAGCGACTAAGTAAGTAAGTATAAACTTCTGACAACTTAAATTCTTTCTCTCGCACGCATATTTAAACCATTTCAATCTGAAACCTAACCTATTTGGTACTGTTATTGTCCGGTTCTTTCTCCTCTCCTAATCTAGCCTGCTGTTGCGGATTGATGCTGTTGGTACCAGTTCGTAGGTTCTAAACCCAGGTATGACGTCCGTGATCTTGTTCCTCTTTGTCGGTGGTTCGTTTTGGTTACTTAAATTATGGCGGGACTGAGTTCAGCTGCACTGACTCGTCCCTAGTTAAATCCCAAGAAAGGGATCAAGATGCTGAGCAGTGCATGAGCTGCAGTGGTCAGCGACCCATAGCTGACTGCTAGCGTCAGGGCCAGCGAACCAGAGCTGCCAAGACCCTTCTACACCCCCACGCGGTGATCCAGGATAACAGGCTGCAGCAGGGCAGACTGGCTAAGGAAAAGGGATTGAAGAGGAAATGCTAACCCGGTACTCAAAAAATGCTTGCTGAAGTCGGATGTGTTGTACCAAAAGGTGCAAATATCGTAGCCAAGCTGTAAACTAAAACACAACGCATTCCGTTCTCTGGACTACATTCTGCTACTTACCCTTTCAGGGTTTGGTAGTGGGAGATTGAGAACGAACGAAGAAGAAAAAAAATCCAAAGAAAGAGAAAGAATAACGGTTGTCTAAGCTCTTTCTATCTTCCTTCAAACTCTGTTAAATGTTAAAACATGTCTAAGCTCTTTCTATCTTCCTTCAAACTCTGTTAAATGTTAAAACATGTCTAAGCTCTTTCTATCTTCCTTCAAACTCTGTTAAATGTTAAAACATGTCTAAGCTCCTTCTATGTATTGTCTCTACCGCTTAGATCTGTTACATTCTTAAGAAAACATCACCATAGCAAACTGTCGCTATACAGAATGCCCTAACGTATTTGTTGAAGGGAGTCAAGGCACAGTTAATGAAGATCAGTGAGAACATTAAACCACATTTATAATCGTTGATTTTTCTAGAAAATCACAAAAGTCTAAACTAAGGCTCAAATGCAGAACAAAATCAAACTGTCTTAGATATGAACTTTGACAGGCGTCTGACGTGGAAATAAATAGAAACCGGATGAGTTTAATACCAGGAGTCTGAATCATGAACACACTTGCTGCTACAACTTCTTGAACAGATAAACGAGTAGTAAAGAACTTGTACAAGTCTTAGCGTTTCAGACATCAGAAAGGGCAACTGCAGCGAAATGAAACTTTACCTCCAAAAATTAAGTTTAAAACTAAGAAATTAAAATCATAAATTGGGACATGAGGACAATATCAATTGAAGAGCTAGAAAAGATGATAAACTGCAACATTTGGAATACAGAACGGAGAGTAGGGCCCAAACAACGGTGAGAAATGCACAAGGTCTATAGACCACCCAATATGCCATCTCCTAAATGGGATTAGAAGGTAAAGATTGTAGCATTAGTAAAAAAAAGTGGAGAACAGATCCTATGGAGGGCACATCGCAAATTAAACCCATCTACACTAGACATATTCTTCTCATCTGAAGAAAACAGCCATACTAAGTAGCCATTATAAAACACTCCTGGGAATGTAAAAAATAAAATAACTATAGAAAAAATGAAAAAGACTCATAAATGTAAAACACATAAAGAAACATTACCAAAAACAACAGCCGGATTTATGTATATACAGACAGATAAACAACAAATACAACAGAAAATGGAGACGGTAGAATTTTCTTAACCTAATAAACAGTGCGTAACGAAAACTATCATTGGCAACATGCACATTTTCAAGTAAAGTCAGAGCCTAGGCAGAAGTTATAATGACATAACAAAGAACATAGAAACCTCTGCTAATCTTCACAGATGAGCTGTCAGTGATTGCTGCACTGCGGAGACAAACACAGACCTAGAGGAACTGTAACTGACACTGTATAAACTATGTCACCCGCTAAAAATAATAATGGTACAGTGAATAACATCTTTTTTGCAACATTCTTGTCAATGAGAAGGCTGCAAAACTGTCAATGGGATGGATGAAGCTGCCTCGACGTGATATAGGTATATATATGATGCTCGTGTAGGGATTACCACCTTTGCTGTGTCAGTTGACATTGATGACAGAGTGACTTGCGCGGTGACTTGGATTTAACAGAGTGACTGCGCATTATGTCAATCTCACTCTCTCGTCCTAAGCTGCCTTTGACCAGTAATAACAATAATGTTCGCTTTAGGCGTCAAAGGCCCATTGCGTCGAACGGTCACTATCATGTCCAACTGCACAGGATATGCTTATGTGTAGCGTGTCGACCGAAATCCCTACAGACTTCCCTGGTGGAGCCGAGTACTATGATGCCTTAGGGTGGGGACAATGAGCATAGCAAGACATTATCGAAGTCTCCTCAGAGTTTACTCTAGAAGCCTTCCCCATTAACATGTATACCGCAAAGCAGCGGTGGAGTGACATCCAAAAGTTTAGGAATGTAGGATAATCAGGACCAAGTCTCCATGTTCATAACAAATGCAACAGGAAATTGTAATTGCGAAATAATGTTTCACATATTCACAAAGTGTTGTCACAGAGTGAAAGTCAAAGCCACCCGCATTAGGGGACGTGTGTACTAGTGGTTAAGTGACACGGCTCACAACCAAAAGGTGCTAGGTTCGATCCCCATTACAACATAGGCCGCTACCCCGGAGAAGCAAACCCTTAGAAAATGCAAGAGGAAGCAGACCATTACATAAAATGCATGCCAAGTCGGATGCATTGGGCCGACAGGCGCAAAATTAAAACCACAGCGCAACGCACACCGCCTTGGGAATAGAGAAATAAAGCGAGTGCAAAACAAAAACGGCCACCCGCAGGAGGCAGAAATGATAATCAAAAAAAACTGTGAAGATGTGTGCGAACTAAAGATACAATCCACACATGTTTCATCAATGGCAGAGACAAAGGAATAACTAGTTCATCACTGCTGGTAATCCATTTGCGCCACCTTGACTATGAAATGTCACACGAAACGTGTTGTTCCTCCATCACGTGCGATGAAGACCACTTCCTTTATTGAGTGTGGATAATCTTTTCATTTTGCTCTGTCCGCTGAAATGGGTGACTAGTGTGGTTATTTTCATTAAATTGACGATGTGCTACGCAATATGTCAACCTTAATCTCTTGACATGAGAGTAAGACATTATTGAAACGACTGAAAATAGCACAAGATGCAGATTTGTCCTCAGGGTTTACTCCCGAACCCTTTCCAGGCAGCGGGGATGGGACATCTAATAGGTTGAGAAAGCAGAATGACCACTACCAAATCTCTATGTTCATAACGAATGGCACATTAATAGTCTTCCAGATATTCCAAAGGGGATGTTAAGTAAAGTAAAGTACAGAATAGTAACCCTTAGCATTACTGCCGTAGGGGTGTGAGGTTTTAGCGATCTCACGTTTCAAAGGCTCAGCTATATGAGGGTGGTAGCCATCTCCTCTCCCTCGCCGCTTTTAATTCCTGGACTGAACGGGTACCCATTTAAGACTGGGTCGACCCGGGAGCCATTGCGGTCTGAAAAAACATTACCACCTCAACTGGGGAATGAACCCAGGACCACTCAGATGCGAAGCCCGGGCGCTAACCATTGCGCTACGAGGCTCCACAAAGTGTTGTTACAAGGTGATAATTAAAGCCATCCACATTCTACAAAGGCTGTTTTCAATCTGGAGTAGTTAATTCCTTAATTTTGTGTGTGATCTTCCATCCGATTATCCTGGTATGGACATCGGCTATATGAAATAGTACTACGGTTACTTGTATCGCATTTTCATGGTCTAGTTCACATGTCAGAACTTGACGAGATGGACGTCCTCCGCCCTAGTTGCAGTAAATATAGGTTTTGGTGAGGATGTGTAGTGCAGAGACGGGACAATCAATAATGAACAGGATCACATCGCCCGAGAGATTGGGCCCTGCCCGGTTAGCAAGATGCTCACCTACGACTGCTTGCGGTCACGGGAAAGGCAAGACACGCGATATAAGGATGTTAAGTATCACAGACAAGGTAATCAGCGTAATGGGAGACAACCATCGAATCCACACAATCGCTATGTTCATATCAAATGTCGCAGGAAAATAAGGACAAACCCATTAATCCGGCTTGCCTCTAGATGGCGAAATATACGGCAATTGGTAATACCACGCTTCCAGCTATCCTACACACCAGTAACATGTGTCCAGAGTGGATTTTTAAAAGTTTAATAATAAATATAAACGAAAAAGTTTATTTTCAATCGTTTTTTCCGGAGTACACAAAAAGACACCTCCATCTTGGTCATTATGGGACGTTACACTAAAAGTATAAATAAATCAATTTATGAAGAGGCCAATGTGCCTGGTGCATGTCAGGCGGTGTAAATCGAGCAAAAGCTTGATTTGCCATCTCAACATACTTGGTTTGACATGACTTCGTGCCCAGTTTAAATGGGCATTTCGGTAATTGTTCTCGGTATGACCCCTTCTCCACTTACACAAAGAATTGGCAAAATTACTGTACTGCAAAACACGACTACATCACAAACAGATAAACACAAGGATGCATACATTGACCAATACATCCAGATATCGCCCAAAGGACCACTGTCTGTGGTGGAAAATACGTGTCTTCGCCAGTAGAATCCAGAAAGGCAAACCTTCAATCAAACCAAAAAAGAAGAAGACAAAAGGTTCACAATGAGCAGATACAGGAATAAGTGTGAAGCAGAGCACACAGGCTAACTACCAAATGACGCACAACATAGGTGAGCAAGTAGTCATCTTTAGACTTCGTACATGACGCAACAAATTAAGATACCATTTTTTTCAATCAATTAAAGATATAAAATACCTGTGGATATGTCAGTGGCATTGATAAAATGACTGCTGAATATGTGCTATACGGAAGACCAACATACGAGGAACAGAGAAAGCACATTTGGCCATCGCCAACACTATTATGTAGATATTGATAACCCAGGTTCAACAATGCTTCTTCATGATTTATTCAAGTTCATTTCAGAAAGCGAAGTAAGTAAAGAAGTGATAATATGAGCTGGTGATCACAACGTGTGTCCTTTCCAAAGTGTGCAGGCGTGGTCTCTTCATGTTAACTGATATATGTTTGGTTATTCAACAGTTCCACTAATATCTATCTGGTCTTATCCAACAGGTCCACTGATATCTATCTGACTAACCGACAGTACCCCTGATATATGTCTGGTTATCCCACAGTACCACTGATATATGTCTGATTCTATCCAACAGTTCTACTGATATATGTCTGGTTATCCAACTATTTCACTGATATATGTATGTCGGGTTCTATCTAATAGTCTTTCATTAGTTATCTTATCAGACAACTTCAGTCTTTTAATATACAGGCTCTTACATAGTGTATGTATTGTTATCAATATATGTACTGTTAAAAATTTCTATATTGTTAAAAACGTCTGCATTGTTATAAATGCTTTTATTGTTTAAAAAAATGTATATTGTTATGAAAGGCTGTGTTGCTTTAAACAGAATGTTGTTTTGAAAGTCTGTATTGTTATAAAAGTATGTATTGTTATAAAAGTCTGTATCATTATGACTATTGCATTCATGGTTACAGATTTCAAGAATCATGTGTTAAACTGACATTATTTTACATTTCCGTACTATTTTCTAATCTCACAAAAATCACGAAAAATCAGATTGACCCCATCTATGGCAGTCAAACGTTCAGAAGTAAACTACACGGTGTAAGAATAAAGCGAGATGCAGCCGTTACATCAGACCACCACATGTTGCTGATGATATTACAGCTCAAACTAAAAAAGGACCCAGTACAGGGAGCGAAGAGGACGAAATATAACGTACACATCTTACAAGACCAGGAAAGGAAGACAGCATATAGCATACAACGTAATAACAGATACCACGTGCAATGAGGGTTGTTTAATGACGAGAAGATGGATATTAATAGAATGTGTGTGAAAACAGACTGAAGAGACATGTGAAGAAACTGCAGCATTCAAGAGAACACAACACAAAGAATGGATCAAAACAGAGAAATTACATAAAATAAAGTAAAGAAAAAAAGAAGAAATCTATACTCAACAATTGCATAAAAGCAGAAGCACGGAGAGTGTTATAAAGAGGTCAAGATATGTATACGGAAAAAAACAAAAGAGAATATATTGACAAGTTGGCATATGAGGCAGAAAAGGCAATAGAGATAGAGGAGAAATAAGAGATTACTCATTAACAAAGAAAATGGCTTATATGTATGTATGCATATATATATATATATATATATATATATACACATACAGACAGACATAGAAACCCATCAAAGATAAAGAAGCAATATATTGACATCATCGAAGGAACAACAGAACCGATGGATTGAGTATCTCCAAGAGCTCCACCACAAGAAACACCCTACCAACATCCCTACCCTGAACTTGGACTGCAACCAGCAGAACCGGATGGAATAGCAGCACAATCTATAATGGCAAATATAGATGAAGACATTGATACATTGCACGGATTATTCAAGACGATATGGGACGAAGAGAGAAGCCAACAGAATGGAAAGAAGGACATATGATTAAACTATCAAAAAAGGGAGACCTGGCAGATTGCAGCAATTATTGGGGGATTACGTTGATGGCAGTGCAAGTCAACCATCTTGGACAGATTAAAAGCGGAAGTAGACAAATAGCTCCAGAGGAACAGGCAGGATTTCGACAGGGAAGATTTTCAACAGACCATAGAGCTACTCTACGCATCATATAAGAACAAAGTTTTGAATCGAAAAAATCGCTATACGCAAATGTTATAGGCTATGAAAAGGCGTTTGGTAGTGTGGATCGAAGTACTCTATAGCAACTGTTCAGACACTATGGGAAGTTAATAACACTAATCCAGAATATTTTAGAAGATACAGTTTGTAGAGTGGTACATGAAGCAGCACTGACTGGCAGCTTCGGGATGCAATAAATGGATGAGACAAGGATGCCTACTCTTACCTTTACTGTTCTTGTTGGCTAAAGATTGGATAATGAAGACATCAACCGAAGGAAAAAGAATTGGTATTCAGTAGACACTTCTGTTACAATTGGAGGACCTGCACTACACTTATGATCTGGTACTGTTGTCACATAGTCATAGCCAAATGCAAGAGACACGACATAGTGAAAGAACAATCAATCAAATTGCGATTGAATATCACCAAGTAGAAAACTAAGCTCCCTAAACTCAACACTATCAGCAAAGATCAAATTATACTGAAGGGAGGTCAGTTGGAAGAAGTTGATACCTTTACTTATTTCGGCAGTACTATTACACAGCAGGAGGAATTGAAGCCGATATCAGGACCAGAATTGGAAAGACCAGGGGAGCATTCCTGGCGCTAAACAACAAATGTAGATCCAGACAAATCAAGATTCACACCAAAGTTAGAACATTCAACGCAGTGTCAAGTCGGTGCTGCTGTGTGGAGTGGAGACATGTAGAACAACCAATGTCCCACAACAAAGATCCCGCTCTTTCGTTAACAGATGTCTACGTAAGATATTGAGCATAAAGTGGCAGGACATGGTGAGGAATGAAGATCTATGGAAAAAGAGCCAACAACAGCTAATGGAACGACAAATTAAGCGAAGAAAATGGGGCTGGATTTGACATTTGCTACGGAAGGTACAGTTCAACATATCCAGACACGCTCTTACATGGAATCCTGAACGGAAGAAAGAGATAAAGAGACCCAACAATATACTGAGAAGAGAATTGGAGAAGGAACTAAGATTAAATTATTACACCTGGATAGAGGCAGAAAGAGCAGACCAGAATCGTGGATGTTTGCGGGATTTTGTCAATGGCATATGGTCCTAAGAGGAGAAACAGGCTTTGATTGATTGATCGATGAAAGATCGACATACATATCCACGCGTTTCAAAATCCCATGAAAGATTTACATTGCTGTTCTCACGTTTCCAAAATGCCATAAAAGCGCCAATACATTTTGTAAACTAATTGTCATATTTTTGTTTCTAATTTCCAACAATGTCTATATTATGTATTCTCCAACCATATATATTCTAACTATTCCCCAACCATGTCTATATTATCTTTCCCTAATCTATTCTATATGATATATTCCTTAATCATGTCTGTTTTATTTATTCTCCAACCATATCTATTCTATACATTCCCTAACCATGTCTATATTACATATTCCCTGACCTTGTCTAAATTATCTTTTACCTAACCGTGTCTATATTTTATATTCCCTGACTTTGTCTATATTATCTTTTACCTAACCATGTCTATATTATATATTCACTGACCTTGTCTATATTATCTTTTACCTAACCATGTCTATATTATATATTCCCTGACCGTGTCTATATTATCTTTTACCTTACCATGTCTATAATATATATTCCCTGACCTGGTCTATATTATTTATACTCTAACCATGTTTGTAGTATCTATTCTCTAACTATATCTATATGATATATTCTGCAACCATATCTATATTACCAATTCTCCAACTATTTCTATATTATCAATTTTCCAACAATAGCAATATATTCTATTCTCCAACAATATTATCTAGTATCCAAACATGTCTAAATTGTATGTGAATACAATACAAGCCTTATGTTAATAATAACTGCATGTAACCAAAATAATTGCGTACAATTTCTACACCGTTCTTTTTCAATCATCTCCTATCCACTTTACATACAATCTCGCTTAAAACGCATTCGAAGTCGTAGTTTCTGAAGTAATTTCTTTTACTTCAAGAAACTGCTAACTTCATGCACAACCCTCTAGAGACGTCTTTATGGACATACTTGAAAGGTTAGTCGCTTTATTCATTCTCCACATGTTGGCGCTCGACTTTTGTTGTTTAAATGATATCCTTCCTCAGATCAGAGTTGCACTCAATTTTGGATACTGGCAATTGTGACACACATAGGTTTGGATAGTGGATATTTTGGAACACATAAGTTTGGGTAGTGGGTATTTTGACACACAAATGTTTGGATAGTGGATATTTTGGAACACATAAGTTTGGGTAGTGTGTATTTTGGAACACATAAGTTTGGGTAGTGGGTATTTTGGAACACATAAGTTTGGGTAGTGGATATTTTGACACACAAATGTTTGGATAGTGGATATTTTGGGACACATAAGTTTGGGTAGTGGGTATTTTGGAACACATAAGTTTGGGTAGTGGATATTTTGACACACAAATGTTTGGATAGTGGATATTTTGGGACACATAAGTTTGGGTAGTGGGTATTTTGACACACAAATGTTTGGATAGTGGATATTTTGGCACATACAAGTTTGGATTATGAATATTTTGGCACACATGTTTGGAAAATGAATGTTTTCGAATAAATAATATTTGATACTGGATATTTTGGCACATACAAGTTTGGAGACTCAATATTTTGGCACGCAAGTTTGGAAAATTGATGTTTTCGAACACACACGCTTGGATATTGGATATGTTGGCACTAACAAAATTTGGTACTGGATATTTTGGCACACACAAGTTCGGATACTTCATATTTTGTATGTTGGTAAAACTGCAGTAGGAAGACAATGGTGTAGGTCGAACTGTAATATGGATGCTTCTAAATACATTGATGATCCAATTTAAGCGTCGACAGTGTATGATGGTGTGTATGCGTTCTTTGTCTTCTGTATGAGTAGTTCTTGGTTCTTATCCATGATTAGCTCCTGCTTCTTTTGTATCACTAGTTCCTGTTTTTCTCTATGAGTAGTTCTTCGTTCTTTTTGTAAGTGTGGTTCCTTTTTCTACTCTATGAGTAGTTCCTAGTTCTTTCTAAAAGTATAGTTCCTGGTTCTTCTC
The DNA here is from genome assembly GCA_036924085.1 of Ariolimax columbianus. Classification (NCBI taxonomy): domain Eukaryota; kingdom Metazoa; phylum Mollusca; class Gastropoda; order Stylommatophora; family Arionidae; genus Ariolimax; species Ariolimax columbianus. The sequence goes on from JAVGWX010000008.1 coordinate 20,135,010, forward strand.
TATGACTCCTTTCTAGTTTTTGTAGTTCCTGGTTCTTCTTTATGACTCCTTTCTAATTTGTGTATATTTTTTGTAGTTCCTGGTTCTTCTCTATGACTCCTTTCTAGTTTTTGCATATTTTTTGTAGTTCCTGGTTCTTCTCTATGACTCCTTTCTAGTTTTTGTATATTTTTTGTAGTTCCTGGTTCTTCTCTATGACTCCTTTCTAGTTTTTGTATATTTTTTGTAGTTCCTGGTTCTTCTCTATGATTCCTTTCTAGTTTTTGTATAGTTTTTGTAGTTCCTGGTTCTCATGAATAAGTAGTTCCTGGTTTTTCTCTATGAGTAGGTCTTGGTTATTCTGTATGACTAGTTTCCGGTTCTTCTGTATGATTAGTTCTTGGTTTTCTGCATGACTAGTTCTCGGTTCTTCTGTATGACTAGTTCTTGGTTCTTCTGAATGACTTATTCTTGGTGCTTCTGTATAACTAGTTGTCGGTTCTTCTGTAGACTAGTGTTTGATTCTTTTGTGTGACTAATTTTTGGATCTACATTATAACTAGTTTCTGGTTCTTTTGTATGAATAGTTTTTGATTCTTCGTTAGGATTAGTTTTTGGTTCTTCATTATGACTATCTCTTGGTTCTTCTGTATGAAAAGTTTTTGTTTATTCTTTTTGACTATTTCCTTGGTTCTTCTGGATGATTAGTTCCTGGTTCTTCTAAGTGACTAGTTGTTGGTTCTTCATTATGACTAGTCTTAGGTTCTCTTCCTTATGACTAGTTTTTGGTTCTTCTGTATGAATAGTTTTTGGTTCTTCATTATGACTAGTTTTTGGATCTTTATTAGGAATGTACCCTGGTTCTTTTATATGACTAGTTTTTGGTTCTTCATTGTGACTATCTTTTAGTTCTTCTGTATGACTAGTTTTTTATTCTTCATTATGACTTGGTCCTGGTTCTTCTGAGTGACGAGTTTTTGGCTCTTCATTACGACTACTCTTTGGTTCTTCATAAGTTTTTGGTTATTTTGTATGATTAGTTTTTAGTTCTTCTTTATGACTAGTTTGTTGGTTCTTTTGTATGACTAGTCTTTATTGTTTCTATATGACTAATTCCTGGTTCTTCTGTATGATTAGTTTTTGATTTGTCATTATGACTAGTTCCTGGTTCATTTTTATGACTAGTTTTGACTTATTTTGTATGACAAGTTCCTGGTTCTTCCATCTGACTAGTTGTTGGGTTGTTTTTTTTTTAATGAGTAGTTCCTGGTTCTTCTGTGTGACTAGTTTGTTGTTCTTCTGTATAACTGGCTTTTAGTTCTTCATTACAACGAGTTCCTCGTTCTTCTGTATGTCTAGTTCCTTGTTCTTCAGTCTTAATAGTTTTTAGTTCTTGATTATGAATATTTCCTAGTTCTTCAGTATGACTAGTTTTTGGTTCTTTTGTATGCCCAGTTTTTGGTTCTTTTGTATGTCTAGTTGTTGGTTCTTCATTATTAATAGTTCCTGGCTCTTATGTATGCGTAATTTTTGGTTCTTCATTATGACTAATTTTTGGTTCTTCATTATGACTATTTTTTTGTTTTTCATTATGACTAGTTTTTGGTTCTACTGTATGACTAGTTCCTAGTAAGTGTTTTTCGTAGTTCTTATGTGGGATCATGTCTTTCATGGTATGTATAACCAGTTCTTGTTCTGTGTGAACAGTTGTTTTTTGTTCTTTATGCCAATTCGTGGCTGCTGATTATATTCTGATATTTGATTCTGCGAACCGTCAACCATTTGAAAGGTCCAACATAAAAGGAGGTCTTTGAATTAACGGTTTCTACAGCAGCAAAGCGCATTTTGTGTAGAAGACTGGGTAGAGCGGTGGTGTGTTTAACGACTAAGTTTTCGCCTTCAGTCTCCGTCTCAAAACGCTGTAGCTTACCCAAATAGAAATAGGTACCTGGTTTACAGTTAAGACTGACACGATTAAGAGGAAAATAATTGGCTACATAATGCTACATAGGGACTTGTAGAATGCAGTCCTTGCGCAGCCTCTTCAAGTTCAACTGACGGCTTACAGTGCTGGTAGTTCGGACTATAAGGCAAGATAACGACCACGAGGCAGGTGGATAGATGGCAGTGATTGTGCAGCGGCACGGGCTCTCAGTGACCGACGGAAGGCACTTAGCGCAGGACTGACGACTTATTTCCCCACGTTGCTCAACGGCATAAGTGTAAAGAAAACTAACTAAATAATTAACTAACTAACCAACTCAGCCTCTGTGAACCATTTGTTGTTTCTAGCAAAGAGTGGAAGACCATCCCCACAAGCAGATCTGAGTATCACATATAATGAGGCCAAGACCATAATTAAAGTCAACTTCAGGGGAAAATGGGCTGATCAACACGCCGACTTCTGAAAAGAAGACAGCTACTATAACTTAACTAGAGAAGAACAAGGCATCATCTTCAGACTGAGAGCTGGGCATAACACTCAAGGGTCATCATTACAACAAAATGAGGATTGGGACAGATGACAAGTGTCCATGCATATCATGACCGTGGAACACATCCTGCAAAGTTGCACGCTCACGCAGAAAAAGAGAGAACAATACTGGCCTCGTGATACAGATATAAGACAAAAGCTGAATGGAGACGACACAGCCTTACAAACAACGGTGTCCTTTGTAAGAGAAACCGGAACCTTGTTCTGAGGATGATCGAAGAAGAAGAACAATCATATCTAGCTAATGCGAAATCGTAATTTCTTTACAGTGAGGTTTCGTTGGCAATAGTTTTTATGCAGGTCAGGTTCTCATCTCCATTTCAACCTTCTCTATTCGTCTTGGCTCGATCGTTTAGGAATGGAACAATGACCTCTCTCATGAGCCACTGTGACTTCGCAGCTAGTCCGTTAAGAGATGTCAGCAGTGTCTGTAGACAATGGAAGTATTGATCGTCTGCTGTGCGAACAATCATGTAGGTCTTGCTGCATCTCTACAGCATGTACTGATCCTTGGACGCGGAAGCGTTTGTTACTGTCATTATAATTCGCTAACATGTACTGACGCTTTGAGTCTTTTAGTTTTGTGTTGGTACTGGCGCATTGACTCTCTTAGTTTTGTTTTGGTACTGACGCTTTGACTATCTTAGTTTTGTGTTGATACTGACGCATTGACTCTCTTACTTTTGTGTAGGTACTGACGCTTTGACTCTCTTAGTTTTGTGTTGGTACTGACGCTTTGACTCTCTTAGTTTTGTGTTGGTACTGACGCTTTGACTCTCTTAGTTTTGTGTCGGTACTGACGCTTTGACTCTCTTAGTTTTGTGTTGGTACTGACGCTTTGACTCTCTTAGTTTTGTGTTGGTACTGACGCTTTGACTCTCTTAGTTTTGTGTCGGTACTGACGCTTTGACCTCTTAGTTTTTTGTGTTGGTACTGATACTTTGACTCTCTCAGTGTTGTCTTGTTACTGACGCTTTAACTTTCTTAGTGTTGTGTTTAAATATTAGTTATCAATGAAAAACGTTCGGGGGGTAGATATGTGGCCAAGTGGTGATGGCAGAGCTCACAATCGAATCCTTCCCCGGTTCATATCCTCGAAACAGCAAAGTTTTATCCCTATAGGAATCAAACTGAATGAACATATTATGCTGGAGTCGGAATCAATGCGCCACAGAACTCAAAACTCAATACAACTAAGACTGGCCTTGGAAATATTTTTTTAAAAAGAAATTGGGTGGTCTAGGGATTGAGAGCTCAGTTTATTTAGCAGGTTCAAATCACGACCTGCTCAGTTTGATAGACTGAGAATGTTGTAGACTTCTTCAGGGTACGTACATTTTTAAAGTCGACCTTGCTGTAAATGGGTACCTAACTAGGCCAGTGTACAATTTTGAATCCACTGCGAGAGCTATCTATGGAGTTCGTCCTCTGTTGACGGCACTTTCAGCAACACAAGATGCAAAGCACATCTGGGAATGCCCAGGTACAATTAAATCGGTTTTATTCAATCTTTTTCAATTTCTACAACATACACGTCTTGTTGGCAACGTTAAGTAGTATAGTTACAGATATATCATAGATCACACAACATAATCAATCGAAAGTACAATCCATTACACAGACTGACACCGACAGGGCTGCTCAGTCTGTGCACATATTCGAAAGATATGCTTGCAGATCGAACGTTGGTTTTTCTTGTCAGACGTGGTCTTTTCTGGCATTCTTCTTCTTCTTCTTCGTAGGCTGTCAGAAGTCAACTTGAAATTGTTCAAGAAAGCAGCAGTCATCCTGAGGCTGTCGACACTGCCATAGAGCGTGTCTAGTGTTGCCACTGGTGATGGCCACATGTGCTTTCGCTGGTCCTCGTATGTCGTGCAATTTTGCAGCAGATGTTCAGCGGTCATTTTCCCTGTACCACAGGTGTATTCGTCAGTAGCACCTATCTTCAGTTTATTGAATAGGTGGTACCTCTGTGTCTGTTGTGGTCTGTGCGGAGGCTGAAGACCACGACCTGCTCTCTTCTGTTCAACTGGTAATACCCATCATTTTTTGTGTAGCCAGTATGCTTTGTTTCCCATTTAGCCATGTATCTGGCCCTAATAAACCTTTTGGACTTCGTAGGTCACACTAGAATCTGGTTGTGGTAGTCTTGCACCTTCTTTTGTTAGTCTGTCTGCCTCCTCGTTGCCTTGAACGTTACAGTGGGATGGAAACCACTGTACCACTACTCTTTTGGGTGCGGACTGCTGGCATAATTGACAGAGATAGGCTGGGGACATCCAAATGCTAAGGAGGGCAAGTCCATAAAAACGTATGTTGAAATCAGATGCACTGGGCCACAGGCCTAGCGAAACAGTGTAACGTAAATCGATGTATGATGACGTCACTAGTGGCAATCTAAGAGATCTTCCGCGGAAACAGGGTTCCGTGGATTACCGTTTGGTTTTTATTGTTTTAAAGGTTTATTATATGGCAAACGTACGCCCTTTTCAACAACAGGCAGTCTGTTTGGTTATATAAGGACATATAAGCTAGAATGGGGTTACCTGTTTACGCTGTTTGTACGGGAAGGAAAACTAACATCTGGTCAGGTAAAATATACTGATCAGACATGTTAGTCAGGGTCAGGCAAAATTTACTGATCAGATATGTTAGTCAGGGTCAGGCAAAATATACTGATTAGACATGTTAGTCAGGGTCAGGCAAAATATACTGATAAGACATGTTAGGATCAGGCAAAATATACTGGTAAAGACCCTCATCTCGGCTTCCTCGTAGCCCTTCCTGGAAACTGGCTGTTTTCGTGGTAGCCTGGCTAACGAGGTGAGGTATCGACGATCCCTGTAGTAGTGAGCGACACGCTGATTAAGCCAAGCATAGCACAACTGCCTGGAGGACACTGGTCCACCTTCATCAGCATGCTCGGGATGTGAGGAGAGCGACTGCAACCGTCACTTAACGTTCTTTTCAAGGCGCACAGAATAGTAAACCTACTCATTGTGGGCATTCGCAAACAACAACATCGTTGTCTGCACAAATATATATTATCGGATGGGAAACCTCCTTTAACCCGTTATATTTAATACCAGTAAAGAGCCCGTGACCGAATAGTTTCGATGCCTGCCTGATGGCAAGGAGGGAAGCGGATCGAATTTTCAATATGTTGTTGTTGTTTTTTTTTGTTGCGGGTGAAATAAACAAACACAGACAGCACACGACGTGGTGACAATAGTGGCAAAGTGGCCTTAGTCTTCAGCATAAAAAACACAAACTATCCCAGAAATGGAAACAAAGTCGTCGGAGAGTGTCTTCTTCGTATTTTGTAAACATCATGCCAGTGTTCTGCTATGGACTATTTATAACATTATGTATTTCATTGTATACTGGACGCATGTCGCGACCTCGTACCGGCCCACAGTCCATAATTTGAGAACCGTTGTAAGTTTCTCTTCAACTGGAATATTTGAATCCGGGTATTTAATCAGGCACATGTGTCTAATGCCAGATAGCAAAAAGTTATCATTTTGTTCTGTGAATCTGGTCGGCCCTTTGATGGCGCCGTCATATATATATTCTGGTTTATTTTACGGACTTTCCTTTGGCTATTAGTATTAGGATTGCGGGTGGCTTTCTTCTTGCCGCTTGTTAGACCTGAGGAAGGTGCGGCTCTGGTGTTTCCAGTTTTTTTCCAGTTGACATTTAACCTACCCAGCTGTATTGGGTCTGCTCCATGCTTTTGGCTTTTCTGGTAACTGTTAAACTGTCATTGTGTGAGGTCCTGCTACTGGGCGTGTCCCGCCATCTAGACGGGAAACCAAATTCTGTGCGTACATTATCATCGTACACATGGATACAATACTTTAGTAGTATTATCACAACCTAGGCTTAAACCTTCTTTTCATCTACGACCTTGATCAAAGAGTGTACGTCAACACGTATGTGTGCAAGAATCACATGTGGTTTATGTATGTGAGCGAACTCGACTGTGCGTTCAACATTTAACTATACCCACACTGTACAAAACACGAGGGATCCTTACGCAATCGAGTGAGGTGCCAGTGAGAGTTCAGATCTAAAGAGTATTAGGATTAAGGGAAGGACAAACGAATTTATTTGTTTGCACAAGGCAGGATGAAAGATATGCCATATCGTATTTAATGTGTGATATTTTAGTGGTCTTCGGGGCGGTAATTTTAGTACCTCTTACAGAATGTGTGGGTACCAGATCAAAACCCCCTAGAGTAGAAGAATCTCCAACTCGTAATGGCTTTTCTGACGTGACATGAGCATAAAGAGTTGTTTGAACGAATGCTTCAGAAAAGTAGTCACAAATTTCAGACATCCTGAGGGCCTCGTGAATACAATTTTGATGATATTAGAGCCTCTTGAATATGAGTTTTATCGCACAGGACCGCACAACTGTACGTATGATTAGTAGCGATGTGGTAGAATAGACAGGAAAAGCTAAACTGTTCCAAATATTTTGTGAAGAATTACAGAAAATATCCCTTTGCATAAAACAGAAGTGAAATAAATTATAAATTGAAATTGTAAATTATTTTTTGTTTAAGTGTGGTGATATGTTAGCAAACACGCGAAGCAGCAAATTTGATTGCGTCCAGCCCAACAACGCTAAGGAATTGGATCAATTGGTAGCTAGAAGACGGTCATTAGCGCGCTATTTGTTCTCACAGCCCAATAGCCACACATTAGGTCGGCCTTTCATGACTTGATTTCTATTTTTAGAAAAGGTAAACGATTATGTCTGTTCTTTTATGTTCATGACTCCGCCTACCGTAAAATTCTCATCACGCTTCGCTACTACGTAGGATGATATAATAGCCATATTGATATTTGTTTGATGGGCCAAAATCTAATAAGATGACTCAAGTATAAATATGCAAACAGGTACCATGCTTACTGCTATGGAAGGAAATACATAGGGTTTGGAACAGTTTCCCAGCGTCATAAACAAATTGAGAGCTATTATATTGAAATCTAACACATCATCTACGACAGCAATGTCGCTTATGGATTAGATGTATCTTCCTTTAGGCAGAGCGAAGAGTAATAAGGTTAGCATAAAACACACTGATCAAGATGAGAGGGAAGAGAAATCAGGGCCAGGGGAAACATGCTGATCTAGTAGGAGTGAAGAGAAATCTGGGTCACATGAGAAATACTGATCAAGGTAGGAAAGAAGTAATCATAATCAGATTGAAATATCCGGAAAAGACGGGATAACAAACGAAATGCTGATGGGGCTGGGCCAAACAGCGAAGAAAAAACTACTATCAATCCTGAACCAAAGCTGGAAAAGGGGTATTGTACCCCAGGCATGGAAAGATGCAATACTGGTACCAGTACCAAAAACAGGAAAGGATAAAACAGATCCGAATGGATACAGGCCCATAAGCCTACTGAGCTGTGTCGGCAAGCTGATGGAACGGATGATAAACACCAGACTGATGTGGCATCTGGAAGAAAAACGAATACTAATTCCACAGCAAGCCGGCTTTAGACAGCACAGATCCACTGAGGATCAGGTCATCCTCATAGCCCAGGAGATAGAAGATGCATACCAGGCACAGAAGCACACAGTAGCTGTTTGGGTGGATCTGGAAAAGGCATTTGACAAAGTCTGGAAGGATGGACTTAGAGTCAAGCTGAGAAGAAGTGATGTCTGTGGGAAGATGTACAAGTGGATCAACCACTACCTCAAACAAAGAACGGCCAGAGTCCAAGTACAAGGGCAGATGAGCAAAAAGGTGACACTCGAGCAGGGAGTACCCCAAGGGGGAGTACTGTCACCCACACTCTTTCTGGTATATATAAACGATATTACAGAGAATATACCAAGAAGAGTCCATAGCTCAATGTTTGCAGACGATCTGGCTATGTGGACCTCTGAAAAGAATCTCACCATAGCAAGAAATCGGATGCAAACGGCCCTAACATCGCTGGAAGAGTGGGCGAACTCATGGCTGGTCAAAATAAACGAGGAGAAAACCACGTGCACAATATTCTCGCTCTCATTAAAACCCCAAAGTACCAAATTAAGCCTAAATGGCAAAATGCTGCAGCCAAACGACAACCCAACCTATCTGGGAGTCGCATTTGATCGGCGCATGACATGGAAAAGTCAGATTGAGAGAAACCGAATGAAAGCCAGAGAAAGAATGGCGATCATGAGGAAACTTGCTGGCACAAGCTGGGGAGCAGACGAAGGCATACTAAAGAAACTGTACACTGGAAGAGTGAGACCAGTTCTCGAGTATGGCATTGCGGCATGGACAACAGCAGCGAAGGCGAACTTCGATAAAGTTAACAAACTTCAAAACCAAGCCATGAGAATTATAACAGGTGGCATGAAGTCAACGCCAATTGTAGAACTTGAAAAGATTACAAAACTGCAATCCATGACCGATAGAAGAGACTGCAGAGCCCAGCTGCAGTCAGAGAAACTCCGAAGACTGACGGACCATCCAATGTACCATAGACTAAACAATTTGGGAAATGGGAAACTGAAGCGGAGAAACTTTGCAGAAATAGCCAAAGCAAAGATGCACGAAGATCCCATAAACGCACTAACAACACCAAAACCCATCACTACTGTACGAAAACCTACTTGGAGGCAGGATATATTTCCAGAGGTGGTAGAAAATATACCAGGTATTGCAAACAAAAACTGCCAGAGTGAGAAAGAAAGGAGAGACACTACCCTAAGCTTCATAACGAAAAGCTACCCAAGCATGGACTGGACCCATGCATACACCGACGGTTCTGTAACAAACACTACACAGAACGGAGGGGCAGGAGCATTCCTGAACCTACCAAATGGCAGAAATATAACACTGTCATTCGCTACTGGTAAGTACACAAGCAATTTCAGAGCAGAGGCAGAGTCACTGAGGGCGGCAGAGGAAGAAATGGCAACACACAGTGAAAATGAGAGCCATATAGTCTTGCTGACAGATGCTCTCGAAGTAGTCACAGCGCTAAAAAGCCAGAAGAACACTGAGCTTAATGACTTAAGAGCAGCACTCTGCAAACTGTGCCAGCAGTCCGCACCAAAAAGGGTGGTGGTACAGTGGGTTCCGTCACACTGCAACATCCTAGGCAACGAGGAGGAAGACAGACTGGCAAAAGAAGGTGCAAGGCTACCACAAACAGATACCAGTATGACGTACGAAGAGTCAAAACGGCTTATCAAAGCCAGATACATGTCCAAATGGGAAACCGAACATACTGGTTACACCAAAAACGATGCCTATTACCAGTTGAACCGAAGAGAGCAGGTCGTTGTCTTCAGACTTCGCACTGGCCACAACAGACTGAGGTACCACCTATTCAACAAACTGAAGATAGGGTGTACCGACGAATGCCCGTGCGGTACTGGTAAAATGACCACTGAACATCTGCTGCAGAACTGCCCGACATACGAGGATCAGAGAAAGCAGATGTGGCCATTGCCAGTGGAACTGCAAGACAAGCTGTATGGTAGTGGCGAGAGTCTCAGGATGACCGCCGCTTTTTTCGAGAAAATAATGGTTACTGTCTGACTGTGTACGCAGAAGAAGAAGAAGAAGATTGAAATATGCTGATCTGTTTGGAGTGAAGAAAAATCAGGGCCATATGAGAAATACTGATCAGGGTAGGAAGGAAGAGAAATCTTAATCAGGTTGAAACATGCTGATCAGGTGGGAATAAACATAAATCAAGGGCCAGGTGAAACATGCTGATCAGGTGGGAATAAACATAAATCAAGGGCCAGGTGAAACATGCTGATCAGGTTGGAATGAAGTGAAATCAAGGACAACTTCGTCAGGAGTTGACCCAACTCAGGTTTGAACTACATCAACAGCAACAGCAGCACCACCACCACCACAACCACAACAACAAAAAACAACATAAACAACACGAACGACAACGACGACGACAACAACATCATCATAAATAACAACAACAGTAACAACAACAACAGTAACAACAACAACAACGACAACAAGAACCTTCCAGCACCTTGAATATAAATGAACTGAACATTAAAAATGCATTTCCCATCTCCTAATTATCCAACGCATATTAGACCAACAATGAGAAGAGACAAGCCCGACATGGAGTTCCCTCGAATCTCAAAAATAGAGTGGCACTCGTTTATAAGAACAATACAACAACAATATGCAATCAGGAAAAGGGATGGGCTAGTATATTCTAACACCTGAATACCTGCATTGAGATGACGTGCTTCTAACTGTGTATGCTGTGGTGACCCTGTTGGTTTGTTTGCTGTCAGATTATGTTAGCGTTTTTCCCTGGTTTTGTGATGAAAGGTGCGACTCATGCGGGATAAATAAGAGGAAAAATAAGGTGTTAAAAATGGGGATAATAGGAAGAATAAAAGGGAAACAAAATAAGAGGGTTAAAATGGGGTTAATAGGAGGATAAATAGGAGGATACATACCGGAGGAGGAATGGAGAATAAATAAGGAGATAAATTGGAAGATAAATAGGAGGATAAATAGAGAGAGGAGGATAAATAGGGCGATAAATAGAAGGAAAATAGGAGGATACATACCGGAGGAGGAATGGAGAATAAATAAGGAGATAAATTGGAAGATAAATAGGAGGATAAATAGAGAGAGGAGGATAAATAGGGCGATAAATAGAAGGAAAATAGAAGGATTAAATAGTAGGATAAATAAGGAGAATAAAAATGGAATAAAAAGGGGGATAAATAGAGGGAGGAGGATAAAAAGGAGGATAAATAGGGAGAGAAATAGAAAGATAAATAGGGAGAAAACGATTAAAGGTGGATACATAGGGGGATAAATAGTGGGAAAATAGGGGGATAAAAGGGGATAAACAGGAGGATAAATAGCGATATAAATAGGAGGATGAATAGGGGGATAAATATGATGATCAAATTATGCGTAAGGGCATAAATTGGGAGATAAATAGAAGGATAAATAGGGGGATTAATCGGGCTATAAAAAGGAGGATAAATAGGAGTGTAAAAAGAAAGATGAATATAAGAATAAATGGAAGGATGAATGAGAAAACGAAAAGGATAAATAAATATATAATTATAAGGATGAATAAGAAGATAAAAATAACAATAAATAGGATAACATTTTTAAAAAAAAAATCAAAATATAAAAATAAAAATAAATAAAATAATAAATACAAGGAGAAAAAGAATGATAACTAGAATGATGAACAGGAGGAACAATAGAACGATTAATCTGAGAATGAATAAAAGGAGTAATAGGAGGATACTAATGAGAATTAATAAGTGGATAAATAGAAGGATAAATAAGAGAATAAATAAGAAGATAAATAGGCAGACAAATAAGAGGATACAAAGGAAGATGCTTAATATAAATGTAAGGAAAGGATAAATATGAAGATTTATACAATTATAAATAGGAGGATAGATAGAAGAATAAATATGGGTATAAATAGGATAAATATAAGGATGAGGATAATCAGGAAGTAAATAGAAACATAAATAGGAGAATTAATAAAAAGATAAATATGAAGATAAATAAGAAGATAATTTGGTGGACAAATATGAGGATAAATAAGAAGCATATACGAGAATAATTTGGAGGATAAATAATGGAAAAATAAAATCAAAAGATAAATATGAGGATGTACGAGGGAAAATATGATGACAATAGGATAACGAGGATAAATAGATGGATTAAAAGAGGCATAAATATGAGGATAAATAGATGGATAAATAGTGAGATACATTTAAGGATAAATAGAAGAATAACAAGAAGAATAAAAAGACGGATAAATAAGAGAATAAATATGAAGATAAATAGAAGGATAAATAGGAGGATAAATAATAGGATAAAAAAGAGTATAAATATGATTTTTAATAAAAGCGTAAATATATTACTTTTCAACAGAAGTGGATTCAATAGTTTCTGCATAAGTTGCAGCTGTCAGAGACAGAAGGCTGACTGCTAGCGTCAGGGCCAGCGAAAAAGAGCTGATTGCTAGCGTCAGGGCCAGTGAACAAGATCTGCCAAGACCCTTCTATAACTCCACGCGGTGATTCTGGATAATACGCTGCTACAGTACAGCCTGACAAAGGAGAAGGGATCGAAAAGGAAAGGCTAACCGGATACTCATAAAATGCCATGAGGAAGTCGGATGTGTCGGACCGAAAGGTGCAAATATTGCAGTCAAGCTGTAAACTACGACACAACGTATTCCGTTCTCTGGACAACATCCTGCTACTTGCAAAGCCCAATCGGGAGATTGGCTTGGCTTGGCTTCGTTCGTTCTCAATTTCCCGCTACCAAACCCTGAAAGGGCTTAAGTAGCAGAATGTAGTCCAGAGAACGGAATGCGTTGTGTCGTAGTTTACAGCTTGACTGCGGTATTTGCACCTTTTAGTCCAACACATCCGACTTCAGCAAGCATTTTTTTAGTACCGGGTAAGCATTCCCTCTTCGATTCCTTCTCCTTAGCCAGTCTGCCCTGCTGCAGCCTGTTATCCAGGATCACCGCGTGGAGGTGTAAAAGGGTCTTGGCAGCTCTGGTTTGCTGGCCCTGACGCTAGCAGTCAGCTATGGGTCGCTGACCACTGCAGCTCATGCGCTGCTCAGCATCTTGATCTCCAATCGGGAGATTGAGAACGAACAAAGGAGAAGAATAATTTTAACACAAACAATAATTAATCTGAATAGTCCAGGTTCCTGAGCATAAAACACTAGACAACAATGCTTCATGATAAAAGGAAGACCAGGAAAAATATAGAGTGACATTGTTAAATAATTACACCAGAGACATGGCTAGAAAATAGCCACGTCTAAACAGATGGCACTGGAAAGAAAAATGGGGAAGGTTGCACAGCCTCATTAGCCGAATGCCATAATTGAATGGCTGCGCTTGCCGTATGTTAGGCTATATGGTTAAGTTCATTTTTTAAACAAGTCACGCCATTGTCAACCAACAAAAACATATAGCCTTCTGATCTAGGACAAGTGTTTAGGCCATGTATATTCCTAGCATTCCAAATTGGAATTTGGAAGGGAGAGAAGCTGTGGCTGGGACCATGAATGGCAGGCATCTGCCATTTGTCTGATTACTAAATTTCCGAACTGCATTCATGGAAACATTTATTTTTTGGGATCACTTTTTAACTGTACTTCCGCTTTTAGTGGTGTGTATTGTTGACATTAGCAACGATTCTGGAGAAAAATAAATATACTAAATACACAAGCGATTTATCAGTAAAACATGGGAAACGTTTCACTGTAGAGATACTGTCGTCGGGGAGGAAGTTTTAGATACTTCAATGTCCTAGATATCAGCTTTTTGTGAGTTCGTACAACGAGTTCAATCCTCGTTACATAATTACTTCCCTTGTCCAAGCCCCACGTTATAACGTATGCATCCAGTATTCAGCGACATGGATTGCCGTGTCATTTGTCTCCAGTATCCAGCGACATGGATTGCCGTGTCATTTGCCTCCAGCATGTCGCACCTATTGCATGTTTCCTGGAGTGTTGGGACAGGTCATCCGGTGGTCTCGGTCCTGTATGTCGCCAGTCACATGTGTCATCATCTGTGTACCCCCATCGTTCCATATTCCTCTTGCACCGTAATAGAGTCTGTTCAGCGACTTCCATGTTGTGTATAGTAGATGATGTCCGGGGGCAGGTTCCTCCCGAAGTTCCATCTCTGAGGCCTGTATCAATTAGTGCCATCTCTGGATGCGGTGACTTGCAGGGTTTGTCTGTATGGGCTGTGCTGATTTATGTTATTTTTTTCTGTCAAATTAAGAAATATATTGCATCTTAATTCCTAAAAAGGTATGTATAGCTACTTGAAGGCAACTTAAGAGATGTATGTTCACTTGAAGTCAAGTTAAGGAATGTATAGCTACTTGAAGGCAAGTTAACAGATGTTTGTTCACTTGAAGTCAAGTTAAGAGATGTATGTTCACTTGAAGTCAAGTTAAGGAAAGTATAGCTACTTGAAGGCAAGTTAAGAGATGTATGTTCACTTGAAGTCAAGTTAAGAGATGTATGTTCACTTGAAGTCAAGTTAATACATTACCTCTCAGAGGAAGGACCTTGTTGAAGGACGTTGTTGAAGGACGAAGGTCAGCCTGAGGCAAAGTTAACGGACCTAGGTTGGGCAGTGTAAGACAACGGTAATGTGCCTAGGGCAGTGTGAGATAACAGTAATTAGTCTAGGGCAGCATGAGGCATCATTAATGATCCTAGTACAGTATCAGGCAACGGTAATGATCCTAGTACAGTGTGAGGCAACGGTAATGATCCTAGTACAGTGTGAGGCAACGGTAATGAGCCTATGGCAGTGTGTGGTAATGGTAACGAACCAATGACCGCATCAAGTCCAAGTTATAAGAAGTGTGGCCTCAGGAATTTAAAGTAATTGGTTTATGACCGCATGAACTCAAGGTAATGAACTTTGGGTAGCATTATGTGAAGTTAACGGAATGCAGCGTTATTGAAGCCAAGCCAATGGGTATATACGTTTATAAGCATTAGCTTTAGAAGATTCCAGACCAATATTGTCGAATATGAGAAGAAAACAGTCATACGAGAATCAATACGAACTCGATGGGCACCTGATAAACTAATTAAACCAGATAAGTGGAGATAACTGATTTATTATCCGATACATATGGCAAACTTGGTAGAAGTTTCAATTATTCACACACGCACGAATTAGGAGAAGAAGAAGACGATTCAGAAAGCATAGAGAATATATTCTTTTAAAAACAGAAAGAGGATACAGCTAAAGAGAAACAGACAGTGGCAAGATAGGCGAGATAATTAGAGCCAAGAGAACTTTGGCCTTGTTAGTCTAGGGAGACAAATCGAATGATTGTGTTAAATTGTCCCTAGCATACACGGGCTTTTTACCTAGAAAACGGGGAAATGCTTTCACATTGAGAAATATTTATGAAAATGTATTTTCACTCCAGGATTCCGCTGTTTGAAAGCGTCTACAGTTTATTAGAAACGCACAATATTGTTAAAAACGTTGAGAAAGCAAGCTTTTAAAAAAATACAGTTTGAACCCTTCTGAGTGCATTATCCAATGAATGCTTATCAACGAATTTGCTGTGGAGGAAATTCATTCGATTATCAAGGGGTCTGGTCGCTCTCTCTGGAGCTTCATTTGGGCATATTCACGCTGCCTTCAACGAATGTTCTTACTGGATTAAGGGCAACGGAGCGCGGCAAACCGCCTCAGATTTGGTATAGTTGATAATAGTTTACACATGTTTTGATCAGTTCAACGCAGGGCACAAACACACTTCGTTATTTTATTAAGTGGACAACGTTACTAACTAAAGGTTTTAATGAGACGTAAAGAACAACACTTATTAGAATATATAAGAAAATCGAAGTTAGAACAGTGACTAAACTGACTCATAGCTGGCTGCTTGCATCAATCAACGAATCTTTTTTTAAATTTATTAATGTTTTGTTGTTGTTGTAAAGTGTTTACATCTCTGTATTCTACTGGTGGAGTCACGAGCCTTTCCACCCCGGGCCGCAGTCTTTCATGTGATATCAAGACGTATTAACCAATGCTTGGCTGCCTGTATGTGCCTATGGTAGTTAGGGCGCTGTCAGAGGTCAACCCCGACCAAAGTGCAATGGAAGGTCTTCACCCTGAGGGTGCGTGTGAAAGTTGTGTAAGAGTGTGATTGTTGGACAGGGCTGTAAATTGAATTTCATTTACTCCTTGAACTAGAACTTCAAATATATTCATTTAACAACCTTTACATTTTCGTTTACATCATATAGGAGTATTTGAGTGTGTGGGAGAAAGTGAAAAAGATAGATGGAGAGAGATTGAGAAAGAAGGAAAGGAGATATATATTTAGATATTTAGATAAAGAGAGATAGGATGGGGAAGTAAATGAAATGAGAGGAAGACAGGGCAGAAATAAAAAAAGAGGACCTATATTGAAGGAATTTTATAGCTAGTAAAATATATTACATCTTAATACTTTTTGTGTCCAAATTTTTGAAATTTTGAAATTATAAATTTAGTTTTTGTAACAAAGTGTGAGCTAAGACCATGTAGGTTCCAAGCGGCGGTCCTAGAAACAGGCTGCATTCGTGTAGTCTGGGTAAGACAATAGAGATCGCAATGTGAAGACTAACCCGGCCCACAAAAAGGTCAGCTGAAAGTGAATATGTGGGACATAAAGGCGAAGATATCGCAGCTTAGCTGTAAACTACGACAAACTGTCACAACGCACTTTTCAGAATGAAAGCTGAAGATGAAAACGATGAAAAAAATGAAAAGGACAAAAACAAATAAAGTAACAAGGAAAGGAATAGAAAAAGAAGGATAAGAAGAACAAGAAGAGAAGAAAGAAAAAGAAGACATAAACAGAAGAGGAGGAGTAGAAGAAGAAATAAGGGAGAAGAATAAGAAGAAAAGGAGAAGAAGAAGAAGGAGAAGAAAAAGAAGAAGGATAAGAAAAAGAAGAAGATAGAAAAGCAGAGAAAGCAGAAAAACATGAAGACGAAGAAGAAAAAAAGAAGATAAGTTGTGCAATATAATCGACAACGATTAATAAGGGTATAGAAATAAACATATCTTGGCTCTGATCAAATGTTATAGCTGATGTTGGTAAAGCAAAGGGCACGTGTATGTATCATGTACTAGAGATGAAGCTCTGCCTAAGGAATAGCCTTGAACTGATCGTAGTTGAGAGAGTGTGTTGCTATCCTTAAATATGGTATATATTATAGTGTGTGATGATTGATGACTGCTTCATTAGACATCCAACAGGGATGCAAGAACCCAATACACACACACGCAAACGCATGTACGCACTCCCAAACACATGGCAGCTCACACAGCAACATGCACGACCACACAATCACACAGCAACACACACGCACACTCACTCACATAACAACACACCCTGCAGCACAAAAATACAGATGCACATTCACACAAAAATGGACAAATCCAAAAAAATCTACACATACTCGAATACCAACCTACACAGCAACACACTCACAGAACAATGCAATACCCAAACAACACACCTACATCAACACAGACATACACATACCCAACCATGCATACATCAACACACATAGAAAAGCAGTAAAACACACATACCCACACAATAGTATAACCCACACAGCTGAACCCAGCAAATTCTGCAAACAGCACACACTGACATACTAACACAGCCAGCACACACAGCAACATACCCACACGCCTACACACATGCCACAAACACAACAGCAGACACAAACAGCAACATACACACACTCCAACATACCTACACACCAGACACACACCAACATACCTACACACCAGACACACACCAACATACCTACACACCAGACACACACACCAACAGATACACACACCAACATACCGAGACACCAGACACACACACCAACATACGTACACACCAGGCACACACACCAACATATCCACACACCTACACACATACCACAAACACAGCAGCAGACGCAAACAGCAACATACACACACACCAACATACCTACACACCAGACACACACACAACATACCTACACAATAGACACACACCAACATACCTACACACCAGGCACACACACTAACATACACACACATCAACATACCCACGCAGCAACACACACACACCAACATACCCACACAGCAACACACACCAATACACCCACACACACATAATATACCCACACAGTAACACACATACCAATATACTCACACAGCAACACACATATCAACAGACTCACACAGCAACACACACAGACCAACATACATACACAGCAACATACATATCAACATACCCACAGAGCAACACACACAGACCAACATACATACACAGCAACACACCAACATACACCCACGCGCTCATAAATTACACATTCATGGATCACTGTGGTCAAGAGATAAGGCACTCGCCTCTCAATGCGGTGAACGTAAACGATGAGCGATCGAATCCCGCACGTTTTCAACGAATCCTGGTCTCAATCGAGGTGGAAGAGTGCCTGCAACCTACAGTCGTCTTGACATACGTCTTGCCACTGTTCCAAGGTAGCTCGAGACCAGAGAAAGAAGTCGATGACCAGCGCAATTTCTTTCTTGCTATATTCCAAATACAGAGCACGTTACATCTTCAAGACAAAACCTTATGATGATGTCGACGTCATCGCTTGCCATGAGCAGGGAACTAACTAACTAACCAACTAACTCACTAACATCAATATTATACATTCACGTATTCCTAAAGGTAATAACATATCAGACAGAGGTGTCGAGGATGATATGTCAGAGAATTCACTGTACGAGGTTTTACGCATTTTACAACGTGAGGTGACCCTTCCTCGGTGTCGTTATTTTGTTAACACCAAGTCAGGTACCTATTTACATCTATGTTGACTGGAGCCGTACAATGAAGGTACCGAACCAAGTACCTTCACCGTGAGAAGTAAAACGCTCTACCTCGCTAGTGCTCAGATTATCCCACACACATGTTATCATGATTTTTACTCTTCGCTCCAGTAGGAGCATGGAGGGTCTTCACAGTAGTTTACCTACTTGCAGGAAATACACAGTGCCTACTTGCAGGAAGTACGTAGAGGTTCCAATTTGTGAAAGATGAGATGCTCGCTGTTCAAGAAAGAAAGGAACAAAAGCATGAAATGTGGGTGCTGGAATCCCGCTAGTTTCAGGAGTCCTCTAGTCTCATTGAAATCGGACGTCTAGTCCTATCAGAGACGAATTATTTACTCTGAGGTCCCATATACACAGTGTGCACATTTGGCAGCAGACATTAACAAAGGGGAGGATGTTGCTATTTTCCGGTCAAGAAATCGAAAGTTAATGAAATTTCTATCGAGTTTTGATCTGTTGGAAGGTTTAAAGGATGCAGCTCCTTCATACGGCAGACAACAGGCAAATCACTTGTTTGTATGCACTCTCGATTGCAAGTATATACCAAAATGACTTCTACACTTCCAGCGGTAGGATAGAAAAGAAGAGCAGAAGGGACGGCACCAAAACATTTATACATCCACTTAAGCAGTGACGGGCCCTGCACATTTTTTCTGCATGATATAGCTGTCAACCTTATGAACAACCAACCATATTTAGTCGCATCTAATATATGTAAGTATGTGATTCTGTGGCTAAGTGGTTAAGCCGTCGGCCTCGTGATCAGGTGGTGTGGGTTCGACTCCGGACTCCGCTGTTTTTTTCACGGGTGCTTTATGCGGAGTCTCCTGCATCTCATAGCCGCTCCCAAGTTGTCATGTCCTTGACTAGGAGCTGCATCCTTTAATTAACTGGGGTCGGGCGGCTCGAGACGAGAGAGTGAGGATAACACGTAAATATATTGCTAGCAAATAAATTATGCCATCAATGGACGGCGGCGTTTACTTTCATTTTTTTACTTACTGTAAACTTGGTAGGGGTCTTATTTTTCCTTTAGACTTCTAGGGAAAGCTCATGAGTCGCTCTTATATTCCTTGTAATATCTGGAGAGATGTTTCTAGAACTTGACAAAAAATCTAAAATAGTAGGCTAGAAGTGCTCAACCATGGCAAACGTTAATATGGCTCAACTTTACAGAAATCACTGACCAGTTTGAAATTTGAGTACAGGATGTCGGCCATACAATTAACTGATAAACTGCTTTCAGGCCTGACTCATGAATAAGGGAAAATGTGTGAGTATAAATCATTTTTATTTTTTTATTAACGAATTGCCTTTCGGGATTCTATTGACGAAGGCTCTTCCCAGATTGTAGACCTTTGGGTGATATCAGAACGTATTGGCCAGTGTGGGTATCCGTTTGTAACGTGGACCAGTGTATCGATGCGTGAATATAAGGTCTAAACGACCAGTTCTTCTACGTGGCTGGTTAACCTTGCGCTGATTCCTGTTCTTGTACCAGTTTATGGCAGCTGACTTGTGCTTTTTTCATTATATTTATTAAAATGTGTGTATATTGTGTGATGTATGTGTGCGCGCGTGCACGAGTGTGTGCGTGTATGTACGTATGCATGTTCCTTAGGGTCAAATCATGGATAGGGAATGGGGGTGGTGTAGGTGTGTTTGAAGGGCATGTCGGGAGTTTTCTATGTATGACCTCTTCTCCTCGAACAAAAAGGGCTGGCAAAACTACTGTACTGCAAAAATGTCATAGCGGTACACGTTACAAACAGATAACTTTCTGATATCGCCCAAGGGTCTACGGTCTTGGGTGGTTAGGCCGTGCCTTCTCTAGTAGCACCCAGGAAGGTAAACCTTCAAACAAACCGACAACAAAATTTTGTACCTGCACATTCAGACCCTTTCCGATAAGCTATAGAGCTGAGACTTGAAAACACACACAGACCCGATGACAATACACTTTCAGGACATTTCGGGGACAATATTGGGACAAATTTTTAATAAAAAGACTTTCCTAACTATCCCGTTAACGCCTCACAAATCGTAAACTTATCAGAACACGTGATTGCATCAGCCAATCAAATCTCCTACAGCTAAATAGACTTTTATAATTATCGCCGACAACTCATAACCTTTTTGCGCATTTGGATATAAAAACAATTTACAAAAATGTATTTACTGTATTATTTCTGCATAGCTGGCTAGGCTCGAGCAGTACTATAAGATGACTCTTATTTTGTCTATTAAAAAAATATTCATTTTGCTCTTCGTGAAATCGGTAATACAATAACAATAACGGAATTGGAGATGCAGTTAATGTGAAAACTGACTCCGTTCATTGTTTTAGTAATAATTCAATGCCGCAACATTTTCTCTGGTAGATAACCGGCAGCAGAGCTTCAGGTGGCAATCGGTCATTTATTTCCTAAGTTTTTACATGGAGAGCTTCATTCCGAAATCCATCTTGCCGCATGCATTCTTAAATTCACAAATTCTCCCTTATCTTCATACTGTTGGTACAATTCTAGGGATACACTTGTCAAATATGATATTCACTTCTGATTTACATTGGAAGTCAATTATTTCTATTTGGAAGTTCCCTGGAGTCTCCATCAAATGCAATGAGTCGTGGCTAGTTATCATGTTTGAGCTCTGTTCTTAAGGCAGAGTGTCTTCTGGGACGTGATCTGGAGCTGAGATCTTGCGAACCATTTTCTTCACGATGGAATTTCACCATTGTTTGCAAATTATTTAAATTATGATCCAGAAGTTGGCATTTGAGGATTTATAATTTTATTTAAAAGACGTCGATGCGATTAAAAAGAGTTGATATTGTGATTTAAGGTACAATGTTTACTCATTCAAATGAGTGGAAATGTTCGTAAGGAAGGCAAAGTCGGTCAACCTCTTCGGATAATCGATATCTGGTGTTTGCTTGCCTTTAACTGTTATGAACTCAATGAACTCAAACATTCTGATGAACAAGTTTGACCGGCTTAACATGTTCACGTATACGAAGTAGACAACTTGACCATAATATATACACAAGTCCGTATACAAATTGCAGTCTGTCGAGGGTTTAAATCCTTTGTTTGAATAACTTCAAAATGTTTGTGATAACTTTTATTACATTTAAAAAACCTACAGATTTGGCATTTACATTTTTATGTGGAATGATGCCACAGTAACTGATAGATTCAATAGTTTCTCGTATGGAATGATGCTACATTAGCTGATAGATTCGATAGTATCTCGTATGGAATGATGCTACAGTAGCTGATAGATTCAATAGTATCTCGTATGGAATGATGCTACAGTAGCTGATAGATTCAATAGTATCTCGTATGGAATGATGCTACAGTAGCTGATAGATTCTTCTTCTTCTGCGTACGCAGTCAGGCAGTAACCATTATTTTTTCGAAAAAAGCGGCGGTCATCCTGAGGCTCTCGCCACTGCCATAGAGCTTGTCTTGCAGTTCCACTGGTAATGGCCACATCTGCTCTCTCTGATCCTCGTATGTCGGGCAGTTCTGCAGCATATGTTCAGCGGTCATTTTACCAGTACCGCACGGGCAAGCGTCGGTACACCCTATCTTCAATTTGTTGAATAGGTGGTACCTCAGTCTGTTGTGGCCAGTGCGAAGTCTGAAGACAACGACCTGCTCTCTTCGGTTCAACTGGTAATAGGCATCGTTTTTGGTGTAACCAGTATGTTCGGTTTCCCATTTGGTCATGTATCTGGCTTTGATAATCCGTTTTGACTCTTCGTACGTCATACTGGTATCTGTTTGTGGTAGTCTTGCACCTTCTTTTGCCAGTCTGTCTGCCTCCTCGTTGCCTTGGATGTTGCAGTGTGACGGAACCCACTGTACCACTACCCTTTTTGGTGCGGACTGCTGGCACAGTTTGCAGAGTGCTGCTCTTAAGTCATTGAGCTCAGTGTTTTTCTGGCTTTTTAGCGCTGTGACTACGGCGAGAGCATCTGTCAGCAGGACTATATGGCTCTCATTTTCACTGTGTGTCACCATTTCTTCCACTGCCGCCCTCAGTGCCTCTGCCTCCGCTCTGAAATTGCTTGTGTACTTACCAGTAGCGAATGACAGTGTTATTTTTCTGCCATTTGGTAGGTTCAGGAATGCTCCTGCCCCTCCGTTCTGTGTAGTGTTTGTTACAGAACCGTCGGTGTATGCATGGGTCCAGTCCATGCTTGGGTAGCTTTTCTTTATGAAGCTTAGGGTAGTATCTCTCCTTTCTTTTTCAGTCTGGCAGTTTTTGTTTGCAATACCTGGTATATTTTCTACCACCTCTGGAAATATATCCTGCCTCCAGGTAGGTTTTCGTACAGTAGTGATGGGTTTTGGTGTTGTTAGTGCGTTTATGGGATCTTCGTGCATCTTTGCTTTGGCTATTTCTGCAAAGTTTCTCCGCTTTAGTTTCCCATTTCCCAAATTGTTTAGTCTCTGGTGCATTGGATGGTCAGTCAGTCTTCGGAGTTTCTCTGACTGCAGCTGGGCTCTGCAGTCTCTTCTATCGGTCATGGATTGCAGTTTTGTAATCTTTTCAAGTTCTACAATTGGCGTTGACTTCATGCCACCTGTTATAATTCTCATGGCTTGGTTTTGAAATTTGTTAACTTTATCGAAGTTCGCCTTCGCTGCTGTTGTCCATGCCGCAATGCCATACTCGAGAGCTGGTCTCACTCTTCCAGTGTACAGCTTCTTTAGTATGCCTTCGTCTGCTCCCCAGCTTGTGCCAGCAAGTTTCCTCATGATTGCCATTCTTTCTCTGGCTTTCATTCGGTTTCTCTCAATCTGACTTTTCCATGTCATGCGCCGATCAAATGTGACTCCCAGATAGGTTGGGTTGTCGTTTGGCTGCAGGAATTTGCCATTTAGACTTAATTTGGTATTTTGGGGTTTTAATGAGAGCGATAATATTGGGCATGTGGTTTTCTCCTCGTTTATTTTGACCAGCCATGAGTTCGCCCACTCTTCCTGCGTTGTTAGGGCCGTCTGCATCCGATTTCTTGCTATGGTGAGATTCTTTTCAGAGGTCCACATAGCCAGATCGTCTGCAAACATTGAGCTATGGACCGTTCTTGGTATATTCTTTGTAATATCGTTTATATATACCAGGAAGAGTGTGGGTGACAGTACTCCCCCTTGGGGTACTCCCTGCTCGAGTGTCACATATTTGCTCATCTGCCCTTGTACTTGGACTCTGGCCGTTCTTTGTTTGAGGTAGTAATTGATCCACTTGTAAATTTTCCCACAGACATCACTTCTTCTTAGCTTGACTCTAAGTCCGTCTTTCCAGACTTTGTCAAATGCCTTTTCCAGATCCACCCAAACAGCTACTGTGTGTTTCTGTGCCTGGTAGGCATCTTCTATCTCCTGGGCTATGAGGGTAACCTGGTCCTCAGTGGATCTGTGCTGTCTAAAGCCGGTTTGCTGTGGAATTAGTATTCGTTTTTCTTCCAGATGCCACATCAGTCTGGTGTTTATCGTACGTTCCATCAGCTTGCCGACACAGCTCAGTAGGCTGATGGTCCTGTATCCATTTGGATCTGTTTTGTCCTTTCCTGTTTTTGGTACTGGTACCAGTATTGCATCTTTCCATACCTGTGGTACAATTCCCCTTTTCCAGCTTTGGTTCAGGACCGATAGCAGTTTCCTCTTCGCTGTTTGGCCCAGCCCCATCAGCATTTCGTTTGTTATCCCGTCTTTTCCGGGAGATTTCCTTTTCTTTAGTGTTCTCATAGCCTCTTCCATTTCGCGCATTGTTAATTTGGCCATCATGTGCTCTTCAGGTGTCGTATTCATGTTGTCGTGCCCCTTTAGCTCTTCGCTAATGTCTGTATGCTTATCTGCGGGGACCTCGATGTGGTTTGCTCTGGCATAGTGATCGACAAAGGCGTTTGCGGCTTTCTTACCTGTGATCAAGTTCTCGCCCTGCTTGATGGTAATATGTTTGTTTGACGGGGTTTCGTCGTTCATGGCTCTGACTAGCTTCCATAGCTTGTTCCCGTCTTTGTCCAGGTTTAGGCTTTCCGTTTTATTTTTGCAGCTTTCTCTTGCTGTTTGCTTGAGAGTGTGTTTGTATTTCGCCGTGGCGGCTTTGAGGGCGAAGTTTGCCTCCATGGATTGTTCTCGCTCTGCCATGTTCCTAGCATTTGTTACTGCATCTTCCACTTTCTGCAACTCATCATTCCAGTAGGGCCTATAGTTTTTCCTAGCTCCTCTTGGGATGGTTTCAGTGGCGGCTTGCATTATTGCCTTGCTTAGGCTTTCCACCATGGGCTTCATTTTGGTGTTTCGTGTGTTGATGGTTTCACACAGCCCATCTGTCAGGTTTGCAAATCTGTTCCAGTCGGCTCGTTTGTAATTCCAACGTGGGAGCGGTTTTGTTTCCTGTGGGCCTACTTCCATGTCAATGGTTAGCCTGATCGGCCTGTGGTCGCTACCTGCTAGTTGGTTTAGCACCTGGCGGTCTATTTTATGGTGTATGTCCTGTGTGGAGAAGGCCAAATCTGGAGTCGAGGTGGTATGCCATGTTCTTGAATAGAAGCTAGGGCTATCCTCCAGCCTATTGATTAGGGAGAGATTTGCATCTATCTCCCAATCTTCCACTTCGTCACCTCTGCTGTCTGTGTCAGAGTATCCCCATCTCCCCGAGTGGCTGTTGAAATCTCCAACTACTATGCAGTTTGAGTCTCTGACCTCCATACTCGAGAGCGATAGGTCTCTATTTGGTGGTCCGTTCAGATTAAAAATGCGGAGCTTCGTCTCTTGAGCCATTATGTCAACTCCTACAATTTCTGCTTGTCCGGTGTGATTGACAGATACCGCGCTACTCGGTATGCAGTTTCTGGTCAGTATCAGGACCCCTCCTTTGTGGTCTTCTCTATCGAGACGGAAGGTCTGGTATCCTCTGATTGAGAATTTGTGATTATTGTTGAGGTGCGTTTCCTGGATACATGTCACGTCAATCTTACCTTCATACAGGTGATGTGTTAGGGAAAGTTTTTTGTTAATGACTCCCTCCGCATTCCACTGTAGTATTTTGAGGGTCTTGAGTTTTTGGTCAATAAAAGTTGCCCCATAGCCATGTGCCTTGACTCCACGACACATGGGTGGGTGACCACCAGTAGTCAAGGGTGGGCCCTTTCGAGGCGTGAGGCCCGGCACTATCGCTGCCTGGCGGGACTCCGCAGGATGAGCGCCATGCGTTTTTCTAATCGGTTGTACTGTCATCATGCTGCGATTTACGTTGCACTGTTTTGTTAGGCTTGCGGCCCCGTGCATCCGATTTCAACAGGCGTTTCTGTAGGGATGCCCTCCTTAGCCTTTGGCTGTCCCCAGCCTATCTGCAAGGCAGCAGTTGTTTATGATCAGAGTTGTCTCTCTTATAGAAGTTGTCTTACCAGACTATCGAGTCTTCACTACTCGTGTCTATAGGGTGCGATCATGATATGTGAGATGATATATGAGATATATGATATGGACTGGTTTACCCGGAAGAGAGGCAGTCCAGTGTGTCTGTACCACAGGATCGTCACGTCCTGCCAGAAACGTAGCATTTGCATGTGAGTGGGGTATCTCTTTATCTCTTTATTTTCTTGGCTTCTATGCAGAGATGGTACGCCTAGCATTCCCCGCCACCTGGGATGTTGACACAGTGGGGCAGGTGTGCAATGTCCGCTGGTCTGCATCTCTTCTGCGTCCAGCATGATAGCTATGTGGCTGATAACGTACAGAGGTCGATATCGAAGCAGAAGTGCATTTAACCAGAGGACAAGCCTGGTAATGTCACAGAGATGTTGTTCGCCTAGTGTGCGGACAGATCTCATGGTCATTGGTTGAGTCTCGACAGTTCACAGTGAGGTGGCTGCTCTACTGTTTTCGACACCCCGACCAGGAACTAAATCTTTTGTTTGTGGTTTCGCACCCCATCGCCGTATAGGGTGAGTATCAAGCAGCTGTCCTTTGGTAAGCTGTCTTGCTCCCAAATTTATTATTTGATCGGTCTACCTTATTGTTGATACTTTCCCGATAGTTTCTTGGTAGCCTCATAGAGACCTTTCATATTTCTATTTCCTGCAACCTCTTTCGCTTCCTCCTCCGCTTTGATGCTGTTTTTATTTTCATTGTTACTTTCTACATATTCTTTCTGTGCTGTGCTTTTTGCGGTTCTCGTTTTACTGTTTAGTAAGGACATTTTCTTATTTCGCCTCTTCTTGATCTTAGTGATTGTTTCTGCTGTTATCCCTTCTTTACGTTGCCGTTTCTTCATTCCTAGCACTTCCACGCATGCAGTTGTCCATGTACTTTGTACTTGTTCATATTTATCTTCAATGCTGGCCTCTTCATCTAGCTGATCTAATGCTTGATATTTATTCCTGAGTGTTATACTGAACCCGTTTTTTTTATCATCTTCTTTCAGGTATTGTACGCAGCACCGTGTCCTACTGACTTGCATCTTTTTGTTCATCCTTAACTTCAGCTGTAGCTCCGCAATCACAGAAAGAGGTCAGAGGCCACATCTGCGCCTCCCACCCCCTCCTCCACCTCCCTGTAGACCCTGACATCTAAAAATGATCGTCTAAATTCGGAGTTTATGCATATGTGGTCAATCTGATTCTTCGTTTTCTGGTCTGGGGTTACCCATATTGTCTTATGAATGGCTCTGTGTGCAAACATACTTCCTCCTATGACCAATCTATTTCCTGCACAAAAATGTGCAAACCACTCTCCGTTTTCATTAAGGACTCTTAGTCCTTCCCTCCCAATGATCTCCTCATATCCCACGTTGTCATGTCCTATTTTTGCGTTGAAGTCTCCCATTGGTATGGTAATATCACTCCTGCCTGTCTCCTCCACTAATTGCTGTAATCTGCAGTATAAAACCTCTTTAACTGTTTCTTCCGTTTCATTTATTTGCGGCATATCACTGAATAATATTTAGTTTAACCTTCTTGTTATTTGTTCTAAATGTAGCCATCAACAGTCTTGATCTGGCTGCTCTCCCACGCTATGATCGCACTTTGGGGCTGCGTTGACAGCATAAGGGCCACTCCCTCTGTGTGTGGTTCGTTTTTCTCTTCCTCGTGTTCTGAGTATATCACAGTCTCCCCTGTTGCCAAAAGTACCTTTCCTAACTAAGTCCATCTAGTCTCACTCAGCACAAGGATAGTAATGCCATATCGCTCCCTCTGTGTGTGGTTCGTTTTTCTCTTCCTCGTGTTCTGAGTATATCACAGTCTCCCCTGTTGCCAAAAGTACCTTTCCTAACTAAGTCCATCTAGTCTCACTCAGCACAAGGATAGTAATGCCATATCGCTCCCTCTGTGTGTGGTTCGTTTTTCTCTTCCTCGTGTTCTGAGTATATCACAGTCTCCCCTGTTGCCAAAAGTACCTTTCCTAACTAAGTCCATCTAGTCTCACTCAGCCCAAAGATAGTAATGCCATATCGCTCCCTCTGTTTTGCAATTTGCGCTGTCTTCACATCCTCTCACATGGTTCTAACATTCCAGGTGCCGAGTCTGGAAGACTACCTTGTCGAAAGAAAGGTAATCGGCAGTCCAGCTTCCGTTCGGGTTTAGCTGAGCCGTGTCATACGCCTTACTGATTGGCTCTTTCACTTCAAGGACGGCTTTTGATTTGTTTTGGATGTTGTTTTTGTAGCAATTGTTTTTTGACGAGGTAGGGTAGCTGACCCCAGGCTCAACCGTCCTCCTTTCTCATCCTGGCTTAGACGACCGGTCATAGCCGAGATATTCATTATCCTGTCATACGAAATTTTTCCCATTTCTCTGGTAGTCGAGGCCTTTTGAAGGCTGAGGACTATAATCCGCCTAGCCACTGCTGTCGCCACGTCGTGTGCTGGCTATGTTTGTTTATTTCCCTCCCAACAGAAAAACAACATATGCCGTAACGGGATTCGAACCGCTGCTCTCCTTGTCGGCAGGAAGGCCTGAAAACCATTCGGCCATGCGCTCCTACCTGCCACAAAGTCTGTTTCTTTCGTTGTTTCTTTCAGGAACATAACTAACAGTTCTTCAAAGACTAAATTCAGCGTCGATCCCACGATTAAAAATATTAAATTGAGCAGTAGCAGTAAATTCGTGTTTTCATACAGAGCCAATGAGTAGAACATGTCTGCTATAGCAACTCTATTCATTATGTGTCGTCAACATTAAATGCCAGGTCTTCTACTTTCCTAGCTCAAATCATTCAAGACAAGCTGCTCTTTTTGACGGCATCAGTTTTTGTTTTGGGACACGCCTTCAGGTGCTGATACAAGAAACCTGTTGACAAGTTCTGAATCAGAAAATGGTTTAGAATGTTTGATAATCTGTTTTTACTGATAGAACCAGCTTTGAAATAATACCTAGCATCCTCATACACTGTCTAATAAATTGATTGTAGGACAGACGATGACGCTATTTGAAGATCACTTTGTTCTGTGAGCAGCTGAACCTGCAAACTAGCTAACTTGTTAGTCTGTTTTGTGTCGCGCCTTTTCAAATTGTATTTCTTGACAGGAGATATTGATTCCTCCTGTTTTGAACAAACTTTCCATCAGTTTCTACGAAATAGTATAAATTAGTTGATTTTAAATTAAATGGCAATCACCACCGCTAACACAGTTTGTTGCAATTACTCAGCATTTTGAATTTACTAGTTCCTTTTATTGAACGTACAAGACATTTTGTGTGCAACACTCGAGCAACATAATAAAAAGTAACAAAAATGGTAATGTTAATCATTAAAGGATATGATGTAGTAGTAACTGAAAAACTACATTCCACGCCACCGCAATTACTTGTACTGTTACAATTTATGGAAATATCCAAAGATTCGAGAATATTTTTTTGGTAAACACTACAACTAGCTAGTAAAAGAAAACGTAGCAGCGCCAGCTGTGCACGTTCGCATAGAAACTGCTTGACAGTTGCGCTTTCCTGGTGCAATCTAACCGGGGTTGTCCTGTTCGTCTCGTGACGTTATTCTCTAACTATATCACTGGCAAGACCAAGATACTGAGCCCTGACAATGTCAAAACCAGACATACAGTTATCCTAGCGAGTCAAACCGTTCAAAGCGTTACGAGTTTTGAATTTGTTGGCTCATCTGTAAGCAACGATCTTCTTCTTCTTCTTCTGCGTACACAGTCAGACAGTAACCATTATTTTTTCGAAAAAAGCAGCGGTCATCCTGAGACTCTCGCCACTACCATACAGCTTGTCTTGCAGTTCCACTGGCAATGGCCACATCTGCTCTCTCTGATCCTCGTATGTCGGGCAGTTCTGCAGCAGATGTTCAGTGGTCATTTTACCAGTACCGCACGGGCATTCGTCGGTACACCCTATCTTCAGTTTGTTGAATAGGTGGTACCTCAGTCTGTTGTGGCCAGTGCGAAGTCTGAAGACAACGACCTGCTCTCTTCGGTTCAACTGGTAATAGGCATCAACGATCAAACTTGCTAAAAATAGATAGGTGAAGAATGAAATGGTTCTACAGATGTTAACTAAAATAAAAAAAAACGTACAACAGAACACAAATAAAATGACGAAAATAAAGATTCTGAGGGCTTGCGTCTTCCCGGTGGAAACCTACGGATACGAGAAATGGGCAAACACACAAACTAAATGGGGAAGGATTGAATCTTCCGAACTAAAATACTTCAGGAGGATACTCCAAATACCATGGAAAGCGAAAAATAAAAACGTAGAAATCCTACAGGAGCTGGAAATAGAACAAGACTGGCTAGAAAACAACATCATGTATAGGAAAGTGATTTACCTTCGCCACATTAAACGTCACAATGGCCTAGAAAGAACTATACTGGAGGGTATGGTACCTAACAAAAGAGGCCTATGAAGACCGGAGAGAAGACAGACAAGGAACACTACAGAATTTTTTGGCTGACAATGAAAGAGGCGGGAGAGCTGGTCATGAATCGAGTGTCTTGCATATCGATTGTCACGAGAGCGACATTCTGCAGAGGACACGCTACATGATGATGACATCATTACCTTACAATTGTACATTTACCTTTCACTTTTCCGTCCATTGCGGTTATCAGCAAGGTTTTTCTGTTTTTTTGTAAAGGTGGGATAAATTCAATGTCTATTTCTGATAACATCAATATCAATTGGTCCATTTGAATATCTGTTCACAAGAATCAAAAGACGTGCACGTCGCGAGGTCCAAAGGAATTACCAACTCGATACTCTTTGGTTCCGTTCCAGAAAAGGGAGGGCGAGGACGTCCAAAGAAGAGATGGGTGGACAACATCACTGAGTGGTCAAGCCTTCGTCTCGGTAAGATACGACAGGCGGCGGCAGACAGAGAAAGATGGCGTGGGATTTTGGGAGTGTCTTCAAGTGTGCCTCAACGACCTGATGGGTTACGGGATGAGCTGAACTGTACAATATCTAGTGGCAAAAACAATGAACAACACAGATATCTAGTCCGCAGCACTGCACGGCTCTGAAACATAGTCTCTAAACAAAAAAATATGCCAAGACCTTAGAAGCTTTTGAGATGTTATGTCATCACAGGACGCAGAGTGTGAGCTGGACAGGAAAAAGGTCAAATGAACAAGGCAAATTCAGAGGCATCCATCCATCGAAGACGATGATAGCATAATTAATTTTGCTATCGCTACTTTTAGTAAGAATTAACTGCGTTACTTTTTAACCTCACTCTCTCTCGTCTCGTGCCGCCCGACTCCAGTGGCAAGTCAAGATTCAGGCCTGAAAGCAGTTTATAGTTAATTATATTAAAGTTGGCCATGGTTGAGCACTTCTAGCCTAGTATTTTTTTTTTTTTTTCAAGTTCTAGAAACATCTCTCCAGGTATTATTTGATACAAGGAATATAGGAATGACTCATGAGCTTTCCCTAGAAGTTTATAGAAAAAATAAGACCTCTACCAAGCATACAGTAAGTAAAAATTAAAGTAAAGGCCGCCGCCCATTGCAGACGATGATGGCATAATTTAAATTCTAGCGCTATATTTACGTTTTATCCTCACTCTCTCGTTTCGAGCCGTCCGACCCCAGTGGCAAGTCAAGGACAAGGCGACTAGGGGGCGACTACGAGATACAGGGGACTCCACATCAAGCACACGTGAAAAAGACGACGGAGTCTGGAGTCGAACCCACACCACCTGATCACGAGGCCGATGGCTTAACCACTTCGCCACGGAAATGAACAAGTCCTGTTATATTTAGGGGTACACAGAAAATGTATGAAACGTTTACCAAAAAAAAAACGGCTTAACCACTATATATATATATAGGGGATTCCGTGGCGAAGTGGTTAAGCCGTCGGCCTCGTGATCAGGCGGTGTCGGTTTGAATCCGGACTCCGCCGTCTTTTTTACTGGTGCTTGATGCGGAGTCCCCTGCATCTCGTAGTCACCCCCTAGTCGTCTTGTCCTTGACTTGCCACTGGGGTGTGGCGGCACGAGACGAGAGAGTGAGGATAAAAAAATAGCACAGTTAATCCTTACTAAAAATAGTGCTAGCAAAATAAATTATGCCATCATCCTCTGCGATGGACAGCGGCCTTTTCCTTATATATATAAACATTTGTGCATATATATGTAATGTGCACATAGATACACACATACAAATATACGTATATACATACACAAGTACATATCTGCAATGCACGCATTTCGTGCCATGAAAATAAAAGATGAATACGACAGTGTATACCTTCAAGAACCACTTCTGATGCTCAGATTGTCTGTTGCCGTGTCACTGTATTTGAGTGTGTATAAAACATGCCACACACTCCAGCCGCATAGGGTCTCGCGAGAACCAAGCAACTCTGTTAACTAAATCGAATGTTTTGTTTCGTTCCTGCTGCAATAGTGAATGCAGACGTCAATCGATAGCGGTCGAGTTTTAAAAATGTCTATTTATCTATCAGCAAATCGGTTTCATTGATGGAAGTCCGCGAATCGAGGCTTAGAACATAGGGTACAACGAAGTGTAAGCGATAACAAACTTTAATGAGGAATGGGGTACGGGTTGGGTTCAATTATTCGGCGTTCCGCTAATACAGCGGTTGCCAATTTTGTCAAAATGAATTATGGGCGACGTTTATTCGGCGGTTTTTGTTGTAATGAGCTCGTCAGCTGAGTCCAAGAAGCCGAGAAGGGGCGTGGCACGTCATTTTGAATTCAGTCTTCCTACACCACTTTTCATCATTATCATCCCAGGCTCATGTGTTGTTGTAGTTATTGTTATTCGAAGTTATCCGTGTGTCTTCTTAAATGACGAAGCGTTATGTCATGTGTTGTTGTAGTTATTGTTATTCGAAGTTATCCGTGTGTCTTCTTAAATGACGAAGCGTTATGTCATGTGTTGTTGTAGTTATTGTTATTCGAAGTTATCCGTGTGTCTTCTTAAATGACGAAGCGTTATGTCATGTGTTGTTGTAGTTATTGTTATTCGAAGTTATCCATGTGTCTTCTTAAATGACGAAGCGTTATGTCATGTGTTGTTGTAGTTATTGTTATTCGAAGTTATCCGTGTGTCTTCTTAAATGACGAAGCGTTATGTCATGTGTTGTTGTAGTTATTGTTATTCGAAGTTATCCGTGTGTCTTCTTAAATGACGAAGCGTTATGTCATGTGTTGTTGTAGTTATTGTTATTCGAAGTTATCCGTGTGTCTTCTTAAATGACGAAGCGTTATGTCATGTGTTGTTGTAGTTATTGTTATTCGAAGTTATCCGTGTGTCTTCTTAAATGACGAAGCGTTATGTCATGTGTTGTTGTAGTTATTGTTATTCGAAGTTATCCGTGTGTCTTCTTAAATGACGAAGCGTTATGTCATGTGTTGTTGTAGTTATTGTTATTCGAAGTTATCCGTGTGTCTTCTTAAATGACGAAGCGTTATGTCATGTGTTGTTGTAGTTATTGTTATTCGAAGTTATCCGTGTGTCTTCTTAAATGACGAAGCGTTATGTCATGTGTTGTTGTAGTTATTGTTATTCGAAGTTATCCGTGTGCCTTCTTAAATGACGAAGCGTTATGTCATGTGTTGTTGTAGTTATTGTTATTCGAAGTTATCCGTGTGTCTTCTTAAATGACGAAGCGTTATGTCATGTGTTGTTGTAGTTATTGTTATTCGAAGTTATCCGTGTGTCTTCTTAAATGACGAAGCGTTATGTCATGTGTTGTTGTAGTTATTGTTATTCGAAGTTATCCGTGTGTCTTCTTAAATGACGAAGCGTTATGTCATGTGTTGTTGTAGTTATTGTTATTCGAAGTTATCCGTGTGTCTTCTTAAATGACGAAGCGTTATGTCATGTGTTGTTGTAGTTATTGTTATTCGAAGTTATCCGTGTGTCTTCTTAAATGACGAAGCGTTATGTCAAATTTCACCATGTGGAACTTCTGGCTGTAGTGCAATGCAAGCCATCTCAGTACTCTCCCCCACTGTGGGGATCATCAATTCGTAGTCTAGGTTGCTGGGACACAGCCTGTTTCTAGAAGGAATACGTGAATGTGAGGTGGGGGTCTGGTCAGTGTGTTTTAGTTGACCCTAATGTGAGGTAGGGGTCTGGTCAGTGTGTTTTAGCTGATCCTAATGTGAATTGGGGGTCTGGTTAGTGTGTTTTAGCTGATCCTAATGTGAAGTGGGGGTCTGGTCAGTGTGTTTTAGCTGATTCTAATGTGAGGTAGGGGTCTGGTCAGTGTGTTTTAGCTGACCCTAATGTGAGCTGGGGGTCTGGTCAGTGTGTTTTAGCTGATCCTAATGTGAAGTGGGGGTCTGGTTAGTGTGTTTTAGCTGACCCTAATGTGAAGTGGGGGTCTGGTCAGTGTGTTTTAGCTGATCCTAATGTGAAGTGGGGGTCTGGTCAGTGTGTTTTAGCTGATTCTATTGTGAAGTGGGGGTCTGGTCAGTGTGTTTTAGCTGATCCTAATGTAAAGTGGTGGTCTTGATCATTACGTTTTACCTGACTATAATGTTATGTGGGTGTCTTGGTCAGTATGTTTCATCTGACCCTAAAGTTAGATGGGTGTCTTGGTCAGTATGTTTCACCTGACCCAAATGTGAGGTGGGTGTCTTGGTCAGTATCTTCTTCTTCTTCTTCGTACGCTGGTTACAGCGATATACGTTGCACTGTGTTACTTGTAAAGCCTGTGGCCCAGTACATCCGATTTCAACAGCCGTTTCTGTAGGGATGCCCTCCTTAGCCTTTGGCTGTCCCTGGCCTATCTGCAAGGCAGCAGTTGTTTTTTGTCAGAGTTGTCTCTCTTAGGGAAGTTGTCTTACAGGACTATCGAGTCTTCCCCACTCGTGTCTATAGGGTGTGGCGATGACATGATATGATGGACTATATACTAGTTTGTACTTTCCTAGAAGAGAGGCAGTCCAGTGTGTCTGTATCCCAGGATCGTCATGTCCTGCCAGAAACGTAGCATGTGCATGTGAGTGGGGTATCTCTTTGCTCCCTTTATTTTCTCGGCTTCTCTGCAGTGATGGTACGCCTGGCATTCCCTGCCACCTGGGAGATTTTCACAATAGGGTAGAGATGCAATGTCCGCTGGCCTGCATCTCTTCTGCGTCCATTGGGATGACTGATAGCAGACAGGGGTAAAGAGCGAAGCAGGGGACAAGCCTGGTCATGGCACGGAGATGTTGTTCGCCTGATGTGCGGACATATCTCATGATCAAGGGTTGCGTCTCAACAGTTCGCAGTGAGGTGGCTGCTCTACTGCTTACGACACTCCGACCGAGAACTAAGTCTTCAACTAGTGGTTTCACACCTCATCGCCGTATGGGGTGAATATCGGGCAGCTTCTCGCACGCTTTGATCAGCGGACGGCATATACCTCTTTCTGCGGCTCGACCGGGTCGGGCTGAGGCGGGAGCCCCAGGTCCAACCATATCGTAACCTTGAAGTGGTGCTGAGATTTTGGGCGGGATTCCGGCTTAGAGGCGTACGGCCGTAATCCCTAACATGGTAGCCTCGCGCCATTGGCTTATCAGCCTAGCACGTGGACCAAATGTCTGCGACGACTCCTCTCGAATTGAGCAGGATTGCCGTAGCAGCGCTCTGTCATTTGTAGAGTAAAACTGACCTGTCTTCCGAGGGTCTAATACCAGCACCCGTTCACTATTAGAACCAACGAATAAATTGAGGGCTTTTTAGTCAGTCAATGACCAAGTGTCTGAAATCTGCGGTTCCTCTAGGGTTAAGCAGGATTACCGTAGCAACTCTCTTTCATTAAAAGGGCAAGCTGACCTGTCTTCCTTGGGTCTAATTCCAGCACACGTTCCTTATTAGACCCAACGAAGATGCACTTAGCCTGTCAGTCATGTTACAGTGTTGGCGTGTTAAATCAAATTACGCCGCAGGCTCCACTCCTGGTGGTGCCCTTCCGTCAATTCCTTTATCGAACACTGGATGCGAGACAATCAAGCCACCGAGAGCCTAGCTCCAGATTTTCGAGGGTCTAATTCCAGCTCACGTTCCCTATTAGACCCAACGAAAGTGCTCTCGGCCTGTGAATCATTTCAGTGTTGGCCGTGTTGAGTCAAATTAAGCCGCAGGCTCCACTCCTGGTGGTGCCCTTCCGTCAATTCCTTTAAGTTTCAGCTTTGCAACCATACTTCCCCCGGAACCCAAACACTTTGGTTTCCCGGAAGCTGCCTGCAGAGTCATCGAAGCAACTCCTGCGGATCGCTAGTCGGCATCGTTTATGGTCAGAACTACGACGGTATCTGATCGTCTTCGCGCCTCTGACTTTCGTTCTTGATTAAAGAAAACATGCTTGACAAATGCTTTCGCAGTAGCTCGTCTTGCGGCGATCCAAGAATTTCACATCTAACGCGGCAATACGAATGCCCACGTTTGTTCCTGTTAATCATTACCTCCAGTTCCGAAAACCAACAAAATAGAACCGAGGTCCTATTCCATTAGTCTTTGTCAGTATATTTCACCTGACCCTAATGTTAGGTGGGTGTCTTAGTCAGTATGTTTCACCTGACCCTAATGTTAGGTGGGTGTCTTAGTCAGTATGTTTCACCTGACCCTAATGTTCGGTGGGTGTCTTGGTCAGTATGTTCTCTTGAGACACGACAGTCTTGAGTCCTTTCTGTACACTTACCGTGCACGATGTCATGTGGCAGCTGCATGTCTCTTTTGTGTACCTTTAATGTGGCCGCTGTTATTATCAATCCATGCCTATGTTGTGTTTCCTTAACACCATCTGTCCATCGTTTTCTTGGTCATTGTTTTCTTATTGGTGTAATATGCATACGTAAAAGTTATTATTCTTGATCAGCTTGTATTTTCAAAACAGAAGTTTGTTGTTGTTGTTGTTATCCCGTAGCTGCTGAGCAAGCCCTGCTCTTTGCAGCCCAATGTCATTCCTATATAGATACAGGTCTTCTTCAGTTATTTCATTTCTCCGCACAGTGTTTTTAATTTTTGTATTTTTTATATCTTAATGTATGTTTGTGAATTTATTGTATCTCATCGTGGCATGACATCCACAAGAATCACACCTTCAATCTTCAAAAATACAGTTACCATGACCTTTCCAGCTGAAGGAGTTGTCTTGAAATGTTTTCTTCGTGGTGATTGCAGGTGATGCCACTCCATGGACTGTCTTTTTTGTCTCAGGTTAAAAATTGTATGCCCAGGTTCCGTCCCCTGTAAAGATATTAGGTCAAAAGTTCTCTCCATCAGCATTGAATCGCTTCAACAGTTCAGAAGAATGATTTTTTGGGGTGTTTTTTTTTTTGGGTTGCAATTGGGGATCACTTGTGAGAATTCGAAGAACCCATCTTGCGCAAACCTTAGAAAATCCGAGGTTTTTTATTACTGGATTTTCACTACCAATACTGATTGACAGCAGTCATTGATTAGTGATTCGCCTATCAGTAAGAATAATGCCCTCAGCGCATTTCACAATTTCTGCGTTGGTGGCTGTGACAGGATGTCCACTGCGCGGCCGATCAAGCAGCTCCGTATTTACACTTACTAATTCTTTGATTCTCTGAACCAAGCGACTAACTGTATTCCTGTCGACTACAAAACTTCCGTACACATCACATAGACGCTTGTGAATGTTCACAACCGTTTCCTTCTCTGCAACAAGATATTCTTTCACAATGTGATGCTTATTACGTAATTTGCTAACATGCTCGATTTCAACGGTTTAGTGCAAACGTATTATTTGACCGACTGAGGTGCAATTTGGTAAATACAATCGACAAATGCCATATTTAAAGTGTGCAACATATTATGCTTCTATTTCAATTTTTAGCTGATAAAAACGATAGTGCATTACTTTCTGAACGCCTCTCGTTCATTTTTATGTCTATTAGGGGACAAAACCTGTTTCTTGTTCTGAACAAAACAGCATTGATACAGTGATAGTACCCAACTAATGAATGTTTAGCCAATTTAGCGGGGGGAAAAACTGAGCATTTTGATATAACATTGAAACGTGGCAGTATACAGAATGACGATAAGATTTAGTGTTGTCCTGGTAAACAGCAATATTTGTTTGTATCACTGTTGTAACCCGTCTGTTTACGCTCGGGCCACAAACACAGACATTGATATCACCGCGAGTTAGCCACGTGACACAATAGGACGGTTTCTACGCGGAGGCGTACCTTACGCAGTAAATAAAAGATACTGACAAGACAATCAGGGTTATATTTCTTCCTCATTTGACTCTTCTTTACCCTCATCTTTACTTTCTTCTTCTTCTTCATCATCTTCATAATTATTTTCTTCTTTTTCATCATATTTTAAATCCTTATCATCTTGTTCGTCGTCATCCTTTTCTTCTTTTTCTTCATCTTTTTCCTGATCTTCATATGCACTTTCTTCATCACCCCTGTCATCATCGTCGTCTTCTTCATAATCATTTTCTTCATCATCATCTTTTTCTTTATCAATTTCGTGTTGATCTTCTTCACGTTCTTCTTCAGCTGCTTCTTCTTCATCATATTCCTCTTCTTCTTCTTCCTCCTCTTATTTTTCTTTACCCGTATCACATTGGGATGCAGCGAAATCTCTCCAAGAAGACCTGTCCTGTGCTAATTTCTCTAATTCGTTCCAGCTTCTCACTGTTCTCTTTGTACCATCCTCTAGGTCTCGTCTCCCTGTATACTGTTGCTTCCTTTGCTTCTCTGTCCCTGTGGCTTTCGCAGTGTGCAGCCTATCTAGTGCCAACTTTTCCCCAAGATTCCTTATTCTGCCTGTATTTGTCATGTTTTCCTACTTGGATTTTCATTTGTAACCCAGTCGAACCACTACCCTGTCGAACATATGATCTGTCGAACGACTGCCCTGCCGAACTGCTACCCTGTCGAACCACTTCAAATCTAAAATACTTATCTGGGATTTATAGACAAAGACTTGACATTTTTTTACATTACGTTTAGTCATCCGACATGTTTACGCTCCAAATAAGGTGGTTATTGTTCAATCTTAGTAGACCTGTACTTCTACCATGTGCAGGTCTAGAGTGAGCTATCAATCTTACTAGACCTGAACTTATACCATGTGCAGGTCCTAGGTCTAGAGTGAGCTGTCAATCTTAATAGACCTGTACTTCTACCATGTGCAGGTCTAGAGTGAGCTATCAATCTTACTAGACCTGTACTTCTACCATGTGCAGGTCTAGAGTGAGCTATCAATCTTAATAGACCTGTACTTCTACCATGTGCAGGTCCTAGGTCTAGAGTGAGCTATCAATCTTAGTAGACCTGTACTTCTACCATGTGTAGGTCTAGAGTGAGCTATCAATCTTAGTAGACCTGTACTTCTACCATGTGCAGGTCCTAGGTCTAGAGTGAGCTATCAATCTTAGTAGACCTGTACGTCTATCATGTGCAGGTCCTAGGTCTAGAGTGAGCTATCAATCTTACTAGACCTGTACTTCTACCATGTGTAGGTCCTAGGTCTTGAGTGAGCTATCAATCTTACTAGACCTGTACTTCTACCATGTGCAGGTCTAGAGTGAGCTATCAATCTTAATAGACCTGTACTTCTACCATGTGCAGGTCCTAGGTCTAGAGTGAGCTAGATGTAGACGAGAGTAGCATTCCCTGCTCAGCGGGGTATGCTCGAACGACGCATTACTCCGTTGCGTTAAAGAAGTGAGTGGTTAACCAATTTACGAGTCTATCTAAATAGACTCATACACTACAGCAAAGACCCACAGCCTGTTAGACGCCATCCATGCTGCTCTCAGCAGACCACCTAACCATAACCGGTGTTATGCATGTCATACAGTTAGTCGCCTCTTACGACATGCTCTCTGTGGTGCTATTCTTGTTCTTATTATACACAAAGCCTCCGGCAGAACACTCAGGTAACATGTAACAGCGATTTAAAAGTGGCATTTGTCCAGTAGATAACCGACCGTTTTGAAAATACCGTTTTGAAATTGGCACTTTTATAGTGGCAAAGGCCGCCGTCCATCGTAGACGATGATGGCATAATTTATTTTACAAGCGCTATTTTTTGTAAGGATTAACTGCGCTACTTTTTATCCTCACTGTCTCGTCTCGAGCTGCCCGACCCCAGCTGCAAGTCACGGACAAGACGACCAGGGGTGACTACGAGATGCAGGGAACTCCGCATAAAGCACCCGTGAAAAATACGGCGGAGTCCGGAGTCGAACCTACACCACCAAGATCACGAGGCCGACGGCTTAACCACTTCGCCACGGAATCCCACACTTGAATATAGCCACGTAAAACATAAATGACAGGATTTTCTGGCAACTCAGCACTGATAGAGACCCGCGTGATACGAATGTCTAATAACCGCAAAGTAGTGCAGCCTGTCATCCGGTGTTGACGAAATGGGATATCTGTCAAGTGCTATAAACTTCAAAGTTGAAAAGTCCATCCAAGTGCAGATAAATGGTGGGAGTAGCTACAAATCTCACAAGGTAGCCAAATGACTCGTAACTGAGTGACGCAGATGAATGTAGTGTTCAAATCGTCAATACCAGGACGCGTAGTGTTTACAATGGAGTTCGTAAAGAATCATTAGGGTTTAGACAGAAGAGCAGAACACGAGAAGCAATATCATGTATATGTGTAAGCACACTTCGAGACGAGGTGGCGCAGCGGGATTAGAGCACATGTTCCCAGCTGAGCGGCCGTGTTCAGTTCCCAGTTGGTGCCGGATTTTTTCAATAACAAAACCGTTTCTGAGGTTAACGAAATTGAGTAACAAGATGTTCTGGTAAAGTAATGTTGATCACATCAGCCCTACTGTGTCATTGGTCTCAGCTCTAGTGTGTCATTTGTCTCAGCTCTAGTGTGTCATTGGTCTCAGCCCTAGTGTGTCATTGGTCTCAGCCCAAGTGTGTCATTGGTTTCATCCCAAGTGTGCCATTGGTCTCAGCCCTAGTGTGCCATTGGTCTCAGCTCTATTGTGTCATTGGTCTCAGGTCTAGTGTGTCATTGGTCCCAGCCGAAGTGTGCCATTGCTCCCAGCCCTAGTGTCTCATTGGTCTGAGCCCTAGCGTGCCATTGCTCCCAGCCCTAGTGTGCCATTGCTCCTAGCCCTAGTGTGCCATTGGTCAAGGCAAATATACGCTCAACACCATATTCTCGACACTGCTGTATTAAATGAATCTCTATATTTGTTTATAAACACGCAAGCGATAAAATAGATCATAATGATA
This sequence comes from Ariolimax columbianus, assembly GCA_036924085.1. Taxonomy (NCBI): domain Eukaryota; kingdom Metazoa; phylum Mollusca; class Gastropoda; order Stylommatophora; family Arionidae; genus Ariolimax; species Ariolimax columbianus. The sequence goes on from JAVGWX010000008.1 coordinate 20,176,619, forward strand.
TTCATCAGTTCGCTTAAGCGTCTAAGGAACGCTGCGGCGATCGGCCACATGCATCGCCTATTGCTACAGCATGGTTCCAGGCCTAGTCCGGGGCAGACGACTGGCTGCTGTCATTTGGAGCCGTACTGTCCGAGGACGGCCTCTTCTGCACCTACAGCCGGCCAGGAGAAGTCTTTCAAAGCCGAGGAGCGATCTGAGAAGTATATTGTAGGCCGGGGTTTCCTGATCCAGCAGTATGACATAACCTGACAAAGAAACTAGGCGTCGATCTAGTGTTTCCGAGAGTGTATGAAGTCCTTCTTCTTCTGAGTTCGTGTTCAATCTCCCGCTATAAAGCCCTGAACAGGACTTTGCCGTTATCGTGATGTAGTCCGTAGAATAGAATGCGTAGTTCTGCTAGTTTACAGCTCGACTGCGATATTTGTACCTTTCGGTCCGACACATCCGTCTTCGGCAGATGTGGAGTCCTGTTTTAGCAGAGACCTTCACGTTGCGGATGTAGTCACGTAATGGGATGCCCAGTATACGCCGCTAGTTGCACATATAACAATACAGAAAGCGATGTTTGTGTTCCTTATATACTACAAAAAGGTCTTTGACAGATTCCAGAATCAGAAACTACATACAAGGCCCTTTCAAATGAAACAGGACCAAACCGGAACAAGTGAACATACGTACGATGCGTATAATGACCTCATTTTCTGTGTAAACAGCACATGCCAGCCGTCAAGTTTGCAAAATGTAATTATCCTCCGACTCATAGTTTCCTCATCAGACGGTTGAAAACATAGTGGGTGTGATACGAAATCCGTCCAGGGTTGATCAGCAAACTGTCATTCGCTCTTTAACATTAGAAGTGACGTCATCATGCGTACCGTACGTATGTTCACTTGCTGCAGTTTGGTCCGGTTTCATTTGAACACGCCTCGTATATGCCAAGAAAACGTAGTCATGGATGGAAAAGATACAAAACACTTAGTAACCTGAACTAGAAGCAACATGTCACAGTAAGATCGGACTAGTTGTATTCGTCACTTCTAGATCGAAAAGAGATGGGCTACCAGGATGTGTTCTGCGGCTTTGTCTGTTTAACATTGAAACAGACCACATTTTTGAACGGATAGAGGAAATGTCAGGGGTCATTATCAGTGGAGGATCAATATATATTATCAGATAAGCGGATGACACAGTTCTGCTGGCTGAAAGCAAACACGGGATGCAGAAGTTGGTGATTCAAATTAAGAATATACAGCAGATGTATAGATTATACATTAACATAACGAAACATGTGATAACTTTCAAATTTGACTCGACATCTACTGTACATATACAAATTAATGGTAAAATACTGGAACAGGTCAAGAGCTTCAATATTGAAAATATAATCATTGAAAATGGGAAATGCAATATTGAAATAAGAAGTAAAAACGAGTTTCAAAATAAATTTGAAACACCATGAACTAGGAACTCTGATAGGGTGGGTCAGTAGGACCATCCATCCCAAGCCTTATGTTCTTTGGGCCTCTTATTTACACTTTTGACGTTATCTCTTAATTTAGTCATAAATAGCTACCCAGAGGTATTGAATAGTCTTTTCTCAGAATAACAACCTTTAAAATTCCAAGTTAGATTCTGAGTGATGCTGAAAACCATTTCTTTACTCTTTTCCTTAAAAAAATTATACCGAACTGTGAAACTTGCACCAAAGACTGCTCATGTTGTGGAACAGTAAAACAATATCTGTACCCTGTGGCAACATATGTCCCACAAATCCATTATTGAATGCCAATAAAACAACTGAGAGCATTAAAAAAGACTACACGAAGTGGAAAGACAATACCATCACATGAGAGTTGAAGATCTCACAAAGTAAACCTCGTGACATACAGAGTACCATCATATGAGATTTGAATATCCCACAAAGTAAACTACGTCTCATGAAAGTCAGAGTACCATCAAATGAGATTTGAAGATCCCACAAAGTAAACTACGTCTCATGAAAGTAAGAGTACCATCAAATGAGATTTAAAGATCCCACAAAGTAAAGTACGTGTCATGAAAGTCAGAGTACCATACCACGAGAGCTGAAGATCCCACAAAGTAAACTACGTGTCATGAAAGTCAGAGTACCATACCACGAGAGCTGAAGATCCCACAAAGTAAACTACGTGTCATGAAAGTCAGAGTACCATACCACGAGAGCTGAAGATCCCACAAAGTAAAGTACGTGTCATGAAAGTCAGAGTACCATACCACGAGAGCTGAAGATCCCACAAAGTAAACTACGTGTCATGAAAGTCAGAGTACCATACCACGAGAGCTGAAGATCCCACAAAGTAAACTACGTGTCATGAAAGTCAGAGTACCATACCACGAGAGCTGAAGATCCCACAAAGTAAACTACGTGACATGCAAGTCAAAGAGTACAGATTCATCCATTGATAAATTGTTATAGAATGTACTCTTGGCTAGTTCACCACAAACGTCAATTCGGGGAAGAAAATTCCTAAGCAGATTCTGGAAGTTATTCCGTTTTTCACGGATCGGGGCTAGAGTTCTGTGATTCTAGTAACCTTACAGATAACCTTATCAATGGAAACTGTTTAGGGCTAGATCAACTGTTTAGTAATTACGATTCACTTCTAGTTGAACGTGTTGAAAAAGCGCGTACACATACATTATCTATCATCACACATTCAGAATGAATTCATTAAACAGTGTGAATATTTTCACAAAAATCTATCCTTAATGAAATACAAAACGTCAATTATGTTTTCAATAATTGTTGATACTATGCCAGGTAGTTCTAACGAGGAACACACTACTGTCGTTATTCGATGTAAACAGATTTTCAATAACAGATCAGAATTTTCAATCAAATCGATGTTTGAGTTATTTGACAATTTCACAAAATGTACTTGATAGTAAATTGCTGATGGAGTTCCAGGAATTCTAAAATGGTTTGGGGGTAGATTTTAAATACTATCGAACAGGACATGATAATTGATCAGATCTGGTTGTCAAAATATAATGGTGTTCAATTGATTCACATTGAACAGAGACCGACATGCATTTTCTCTAACATTAAACCCTACAAATGTTTACTTTGCCGAATCATGTAAAGAGACAGTCAAACACTTTGATAAAATACAGCAAATGTACAATTTTTTCCGCAACAGTCCTTAAAGGTAGGAAATCTTAAAGCAACATCTTCCTGTTTAAATGCATGAGATGTCCAAAACTAGATCGAAGGAAGGTCTGGAGAGCAAGAGCAATTGCATATAAAAAGGATGAAGTAAGAAAGGCTCTCAATGAAATCTCAATGAAGCATATAAACTATGAACACGTTTGAACTGAATTTGCTTCTATACAGAGATACATGTTAAAATTCGTTCTAGTGAGAGTTGATACCACAATGTTAACTACGTGACATGAAAGTAAGAGTACTATCACATGAGAGTTGAGGATCCCACAAAGTAAACTGTTGATTAAGTTACTAAGGATAGCATACTAACTCTGATGTGGTGGTACTCTGTCAGGAAGTTTACTTTGTGGGATCTTTAACTCTCATGTGATGGTACTCTGATTGTCATGTTACGTAGTTTACTTTGTGGGATATTCAACTCTCATGTGATGGTACTCTGACTGTCATGTTACGTAGTTTACTTTGTGGAATCTTCGACTCTCGTGTGATAGTACTCTGACTGTCGCGTAGTTTACTTTGTGGGATCTTCGACTCTCATGTGATGGTACTCTGTTTGTTATGTTACGTGGTTTACTTTATGTGATCTTCAACTCTGGTATGATGATACTCTGATTTTCATGTGGTGGTACTCTGTCATGTCAGGTAGTTTACTTTATGGGATCTTCAACTCTAGTGTGATGGTACTCTGACCGTCATGTCACGAAGTTTACTTTGTGGGGGATCTTTAACCCCAATTACATCGTACAGTGTTGATTAGCTTACCTGCAATGATCCACCAGACTAATCTGTCGGTTGAAGTATGTAAGCTGGATCTTGAAAGGGAAAGCATTGACTACCTCATTGCTGACATTCAACTTGCTCGTGAACAATGGGTTGATCTTGAATGATGTAATTTTTGTAGCCTAGTCAGTATTGCAGTTGAAAACTGTAAAAACTCTGATGTTGATCAAGATTCCAGAATGAAAGTCTTCTTTATTATTGTTGGCTCAAGAATAGAAGTGAGTCGCGCAATATAATATGTAACCAGTTTCTTCCACTTTTTTTCGTTCTTCGTCAGATCAAAGTTCCGGTTGCTCTTACAAAGGACACCGTAGTAATAATACAGATGTTTTATCTCCTTGCAGATTTTGTCTCGTATATGTCTCGTTAGGCCAAGTGTTGTTCTCTCTTCCTGTGTGAGCATGCAGCTTTTTAGGATGCGGTTCCAGGATCATAGTAAGCTCCCCACATGGGCAGCTTTAATTTGTCCGACTTTAACATGTAATGAGTTACTATGGAAATTTAGTAGCGAGATCAACATTCATGAGCAAAACAATGTTTAAAAGTATTCCGCAAAACAGACACCACTAGATTAATTTGAAGAATCATCCAGTGAACTTTAAACTGAATTATAAGCCAAAGAAATTACTTCGACAAAACTCCAACTTGGACTTTCTGGTGTCTCTCCTAATGTCACTTACGTCGAGGATTTTTTTGAGTTTACTCTCATTGGTAGCCTTCGGTGAACGGCCATACAATATCCCGAAACAGGGCAAGAGTTACTATCGTGTTCAATCATTGGACAAGATCATTTGAATAGCCTTGCTATGATTAACGTAAACTATAAAATTTAAAGAGAACTAGATATGCCAGTTTAAATGGTGAATTTTAAAAGATATAAATGGGCCAGGCCTACTTTGACCTCTGTGAGGGCATACCACGAACAATAACCAAATTGTTACTTCTTCAAGGGAAAATGTATTATTCACGATACTAACACATTATCTTGAAAGGATTTTATTTCAACATCAGAAGGCTAATAGACACCAACCAAGCTCTCGGTCAGTCTGAGGGATCAGGTAAGCAATACAGGACAGCGTAACTGTGACCATGGTTGGCAATAAGATATAGCAACCACTAAACATAGTTTGAAACCGGTTTCGTGGAAAGGAATGACCAAAATCGATCAAGTGAAGTAATCTGCAAATCGAAAAGTATAGGCTAAACGGCCGCTGCCGAACAAAATGCAAGTCCTAGTTAAAAATATACCTAAATCATTTAAGCCGCAGAAAGTTTTATATACCTACTACGTATAGTCGAAGCCTTCGGCTATTTGGCAATAGACATAACTTAACTTAACGTAACATTTTTATACTGGTTTAGAAAACCCTGCAGAGTCTGTATACAACCAGTTACATTTACATCACCTTGCTCTAAAAGCTATGCGCATCCAGTTTATTCTTAAATGCATTAACTGTCCCTGCCTCCACTACCTCCGATGGCAATGTATTCCAAGCATTCACCACTCTCTGACTAAAAAAATATTTCCTAATATCTAATCTTGACCTCTCTTTAGTCAGCTTGTAGCTATACCCTCGTGTTATTGTGGGTGGCTGTATTTTAAAAAAACTTGTTATAGTCTAATTTATCCATTCCTCTGATCATCTTATTAAGCACGTCCTTGTCCGATCCCTTCTAACCAGCTCGGCTTGCAAAAACGGTGTGCGGAAAAAAAGATTTTTTTGTTGAACGGAGTCACTCCTGACAGCCATTTTTTTACTGCTGACTACGCCCTCCATATATACACGATATTTTGCCGGTTAAAGTATCGTGTGTTCGATTACAAATGGCTTTTGAACAGTTTTAATTTTGTATACGCCGTTTGGAGCAAGCCGACTTTTTGCGAAAGGGGAAGTAGGTTGTTGGGAAAGATCTTTATCGAGTAGATCTGTTTATTTTGTTTGTTTAAATGAAAGAACTACGTTTGAATTGGAAACTAACAGTTGTGTCGATATTGTAAACACAGTATCGATACGTTGATGTGGTTTCCATGGTTTTCTATCGGAACGACTAGGCCTAGTGGTCGAGTCCAAATTTTTCCCGAGATTTTCATAGATTTTCAACTTCATCTTTTTAAATCTCAAAAACTAACAAACATACAACAAAAACAATAACACCCATATGTTCGTTATGCTATTGTGTATCTACACACCAGAAAATCATATTTATTGACAAACAAACATAAAAGTTACAAATTTTGAAAGACGACTACCACAGCGACTAATTAAGAAAATTAATTAGGTCAAATTTTTTTCAAAAATAATGTGGAGTGCGTAAGGTTAAAAACCTGTATTGTCACCACGAATTCTTCTCTCTTCGAGACACTGTAGGCCGGTTTTTCTGAGTCGTTCCTCATAACTGTAATTCTGGAATCCCACTATCATCTTTGTCGCTCTTTTTTGTATTCTTTCTAGTATGTGTATGTCCCCTCTATGATAAGGACTCCACACCTGTACACAGTACTCCAATCTAGGTCTAACTAAAGCTTTATACAGTTTGACGATCACTTCCTTGCTCCTATTTTTAATTAACATTAACATAGCTGTTTGAATACCAGGATTCCAAGTAAGTAGTAATCCGCCTATGCAACATGGCCCATCGCGCTGGCCGTCTTTACTTATTACTTTCCGTGTCCAAGCATCACGTCATACAGCATGCAGGCTGTCTATCACATCAATTTATGGCATTGGCAGATTCCCTGACATATGGGATGGGGGCGATATGCTTCAGGATGTGTTGCTCGAGCGATCATGGGGACGACTTTGTGAGGGATGCTGTATTTTCTATCACGATTTCCAGAAACAAGTGTAAAAGCTGTCGAATCGATACGTCGAGAGAGTTGGGGCACATGACCGAAGAAAGAAAGGTGGCGTAGATCCAAGGTTAAGTAAAGGCTCTCAAATTCTGTCTGTCGAAATACCTCGGTGTTGGTGATTTGGTCTTTGTCAGCGGACGCCAAGAATACCATGTTGGTTTTAAAAATGAAAGGCTTCGAACAGCTTCCAATCACCATGTAAGACTTCTTGGATTCGGAGCCATAAAAGACGATTGAAATTACACCGGATCTGTTTGTTGTTTTTTTGTTTGCGTTCGACTTATTTCTCTATTCCACACGGCGGTGTGCGTTGCACTGCGGTTTTTATTTTGCGCCTGTCGGCCCAGTGCATCCCACTTCGGCATGCATTTTATGTAAGGGTCTGTTTCCTTCTGCATTTTCTAACGGTTTGCTTACGCGGGGTAACGACCGGTGCTGTGAGGGGGATCGAACCCAGCACCTTTGGATTGTGAGCCGTGTCACTTAACCCCTAGTCCCCGCCGTCCCCAGACACCGGATCTATAGAGGCACATCTTGGTTTTTTTGGGAAAGGTTCTTCCAGGACCAGACTGTGAAGAGTTCATCGAGGATGGCGCTAGACCAATCCGCCGAGTGACGCATTGGTTACTCCTTGCATCAGAAGTTAATTATCAAGTAGACGACGTTTTCGATATACTTAACTTGTTTGTCAGGGACAGGGATTTCCGCAGCAGACAAACTAAATCTGAAGCTGGCCAGTCGAACAGAGCTAAATGAACTAGGATTAGAGGTAAGCTATGTAGAACAGAGCTAAACAAACTAGGATTAGAGGTAAGCTATGTGGAACAGAGCTACATGAACTAGGATTAGAAGTAAGCTATGTGGGACAGAGCTAAATGAACTAGGATTAGAGGTAAGCTATGTGGAACAGAGCTAAATGAACTAGGATTAGAGGTAAGCTATGTGGAACAGAGCTAAATGAATTAGGATTAGAGGTAAGCTATGTGGAACAGAGCTAAATGAACTAGGATTAGAGGTAAGCTATGTGGAACAGAGCTAAATGAACTAGGATTAGAAGTAAGCTATGTGGAACAGAGCTAAATGAACTAGGATTAGAGGTAAGCTATGTGGAACAGAGCTAAATGAACTAGGATTAGAGGTAAGCTATGTGGAACAGAGCTAAATGAACTAGGATTAGAGGTAAACTATGTGGAACAGAGCTAAATGAACTAGGATTAGAGGTAAGCTATGTGGAACAGAGCTAAATGAACTAGGATTAGATGTAAGCTATGTGGAACAGAGCGAAATGAACTAGAATTAGCGGTAAGCTATGCTTCCAAGATCTTTTGGGTAGAATAGAGTTATATTTGACGAGCAGCACGAACTGTAACGAGATCTGCAGAACAGCAATACCATATAGTAACCAACGCAAACATTAAATGCGAAAACGAGTGACTGATTTATTCGCTATTTTGATCCAAGCGAAACTTAGGACCACCAATACAGCTGACCACTTTACAAGGAGACTATTTTCTGAGTTTTTGTAGTGGTGATTTCAATAGCATTATGAGGCTGCTAACCCCAAGCAAAATCCTCGTTAATAGCTTTTTAAAATATAATTGTAAGGTTACAGCTGTCTTATTCTGTTCAACTTGGGCACCACACGGGTGAGAATAAATAGCGAATATGAAACAACAACAAAACACAAGAAAATAAACAGCGAATATTGTTTTTTCTTTGCGTTAGCCTTATTTCCTCTAATAACCAAAGCGGTATGCGTTGCACTGTGGTTTTTATTTTGCGCCTGTCGGCACAGTGCATCCGACATCAGCATGCATTTTATGTAAAGGTCTGCTTCCTCCTGCATTTTCTAAGGGTTTGCTTCCCCGGGGTAACGGCCGTGCTGTGATGGGATCGAACCCAGCACCTTCGGGTTGTGAGCCGTGCCACTTAACCACTAGGCCACGCCATCCCCTAAACAGCGAATATGAAACAACAACAAAACACAAGAAAATAAACAGCGAATATGAAACAGCAACAAAACACAAGAAAATAAACAGCGAATATGAAACAACAACAAAACACAAGAAAATAAACAGGGAATTTGAAACAACAACAAAACACAAGAAAATAAACAGCGAATATGAAACAACAACATAACACAAGAAAATAAATAGCGAATATGAAACAGCAACAAAACACAAGAAAATAAACAGCGAATATGAAACAGCAACAAAACACAAGAAAATAAACAGCGAATATGAAACTACAACAAAACACAAGAAAATAAACAGGGAATTTGAAACAACAACATAACACAAGAAAATAAACAGCGAATGTGAAACAGCAACAAAACACAAGAAAATAAACAGCGAATATGAAACTACAACAAAACACAAGAAAATAAACAGGGAATTTGAAACAACAACAAAACACAAGAAAATAAACAGCGAATGTGAAACAGCAACAAAACACAAGAAAATAAACAGCGAATATGAAACTACAACAAAACACAAGAAAATAAACAGCGAATATGAAACAACAACATAACACAAGAAAATAAACAGCGAATGTGAAACAGCAACAAAACACAAGAAAATAAACAGCGAATATGAAACTACAACAAAACACAAGAAAATAAACAGGGAATTTGAAACAACAACAAAACACAAGAAAATAAACAGGGAATTTGAAACAACAACAAAACACAAGAAAATAAACAGCGAATTTGAAACAACAACAAAACACAAGGAAGTAAACAGCGAATATGAAACAACAACAAAGGACAAGAAAATAAAGAGTGAATGTGAAAGTACAAACTCGCCCGATTGTTAGCGGGCCAGAAGGAGTGCAAAAAAAATTAACATTGCAACCTGCCATGTGTGTCGTTAGACATAATGGGGCCCGGCCAAGGCGTTTTGTGGAAACATTAAGCCATAAAAACTTCGAACGATATAGAACAATTTGAGAATGGGGGTGGGCAATATTAGAAAGATAGAAAAGAAAAGGGACCTAGGGGTTATAATATATCATACAGGTAAGGTAATTGAGCAAGAACAGATAGCAGTGAAAATGGTAAATGCAATGTTAGGTATGATCAAAAGAAATATTAAACATATGAGCAAGGAAGTGATTGTCAAACTGTCAAGCCAAGTCATCCCGTGACCGGTAAAGTCGTAGAGACACATAAAGACACCCCCGAAATCCTGAATCACCCATCTCTATCAGCGGCCACTGCCTCTGCCTCCTCAGGTCGGAAATTCATTCATTGTTTTATGTTGTTCTTCCACCTCCTTTTGAGACAACCTTTTCGTCGTTCACCTTTCGCATCTTTCCGTGGAGGATCGTATTTACAAGACCGTTTGATCTCGATATGTGGCCTGTAAACTGTATAAAGCATTAGATTGTAGTACTGTGTACACGTGTGAAGTTCTTATCGCGGAGGGATATAAACATGCTGGAAAGCAAACAAAGAAAAGCGACAAAACTGATAGTGCTATTCCAGAATTACAGTGCTGAGGAAAGCCTCATAAAAACTGGTCTGCAATGTCTAGAAAAGAGAAGAATTCGAGGTGACAATACAGGTTTATAAGATAATCAAAGGAAAGGATACAACAAGTTTGTTTTCAAAATACAACCACATACAGGGACAAGATGGCACAACTACAAATTAATTTAATAATGATCCAGAATTAGATACCAGGAATTATTTTCTTAGTCATAAATTGGTGAGTGCTTAGAATGCATTGTCACATGAAATAGTGGAGGCATGGTCAATTAATGAATTCAAAAATTGATTTGATGCGCATAATTTTTAAATCAAGGGAAAGTAAAAGAAACTAGTTGAATACAGAATCTGCAAAGTTTTCTAAGCCAGTGTAAAGATGTTTAGTTTAGCTAGATATATGGAGATCAACGTTTAATGTCTGTGTGTAGTTATATAACATATATGCTACACAGGGAGCCGAAGAGATTTAGGTAGAAGGAAAACAGTGCCATCTATAAATTCAACTACAAATTACATGGCTTTCATCTTTGACATCAACACCAGCAATATCGCGGAGTTGCACCAGCTGTTTGACATACCGGGACGTATCGATCCCGTCTCCTGACATATATTTGCTAAAGTGCTTTCATACATTCAGCTGCAGTCCTTTCCTTCTCCAACAATGTTTGTTGTTGTTGCTGTTCCTGTTTACAAACATGCGGCAACTGCACGCTAGACTTTCAGTCAAGGTTCTTCAATCCTTGTTCCGATAGGTCTCCAGGGGTTTGCATGGATCGTGATTAAAATAAAGTAAATCGTTTAAAAAACCCCAACTTAGCTTCTAGCTGTGGGCAAATGAAGAGCTCTTCTGTGTGGATGTGCTGTTAATATGTTCATACTATTTGTATTTTTTATTTTAATAGTTGAGACATTAACAAAGACCCAGGAGAAAATAGTACGAGCTGTGAGATGAGATGCTTTAAGAAAGGTCATCAACCTTACTAAAAGAAAGAACGGGGAATCATGAAATCTAACAAATTGAACACATGGAATGGTGACACACAGTGAAAATGAGAGCCATATAGTCCTGCTGACAGATGCTCTCGCCGTAGTCACAGCGCTAAAAAGCCAGAAAAACACTGAGCTTAATGACTTAAGAGCAGCACTCTGCAAACTGTGCCAGCAGTCCGCACCAAAAAGGGTAGTGGTACAGTGGGTCCCGTCACACTGCAACATCCAAGGCAACGAGGAGGCAGATAGACTGGCAAAAGAAGGTGCAAGACTACCACAAACAGATACCAGTATGACGTACGAAGAGTCAAAACGGCTTATCAAAGCCAGATACATGACCAAATGGGAAACCGAACATACTGGTTACACCAAAAACGATGCCTATTACCAGTTGAACCGAAGAGAGCAGGTAGTAGTCTTCAGACTTCGCACTGGCCACAACAGACTGAGGTACCACCTCTTCAACAAATTGAAGATAGGGTGTACCGACGAATGCCCGTGCGGTACTGGTAAAATGACTACTGAACATCTGCTGCAGAACTGCCCGACATACGAGGATCAGAGAGAGCAGATGTGGCCATTACCAGTGGAACTGCAAGACAAGCTCTATGGCAGTGGCGAGAGCCTCAGGAGGACCGCCGCTTTTCTCGAAAAAATAATGGTTACTGTCTGACTGCGTACGAAGAAGAAGAAGAAGAAGAAGAACACATGGACAAGGACACAATTGCGAATACAACCTTTCAGACCAAGCCTGCGTGCACATAACGAACGGAGATTGGACCATCAACCGCGGAAGATGTAACAGAAATAAGGTGAATAGAAAATATGAGGTAGATCCTAGACTAACATTGGATACCAATAACTACAACGTTGAGTCTGGTCCTAGACCGACAACTACAGCGCCGAGTCCAGTCCTAGACAGACGACTACAGTGTCAAGTCTTACCCTAGACAGACAACTACAGCGTCGAGTCTTACCCTAGACTGACAACTACAGCGTTGAGTCTTACCCTAGACAGACACTAACGGCGTCTAAAGGCACAAGTCGATAATGGAAGAGACAAAGACAGGGAGAAAGATAGAGTGGGAGAGAGAGAGAGAGAGAGAGAGAGAGAGAGAGAGAGAGAGAGAGAAAGTTACTGGTTATTGTAATCGATAGAAAACAAATATAGGTTAAAAACCCATAGCCACGACCGAAAAGAAACGAAATAAATCCAAATTACGCCCACAAAGGTCTTTATCAGAGACCAAAAAAAACACGTAAAAACAGTTTGTAAAATGATCAATGACAATAGACATCACTAACCGACACTGGCTTTAGACGGTATCCATATTATTTCATCTCTGGTCTGTATTAGTTGTCACATCCATTGTATTTTATTATTTTGTGAATTGTTTGGTGTTCTCGATTGTTCTTTGTCAATTGAAGAAGGCTTATTTGTACGTAACGGGAGTTTCCTTTCGTTTTTGCACCGAGGGCATCTTTGAGTAATTACCCTATATACGGGTTTTTCGACTGTTAGTTTTCAGCACCACCACATCTTCGGTTGGCTGGCTCCCCAAATGAATTTATGTTTTTCCAACAAACATGTCAGCCCAAAGGAGGACTGGAGATTTATCAATTCAAGATCCGCACCAGCAACCAATATTATAATTATTTGTTCATAGTGTTTTTTACAAATGTCCGGTCACTCGAATGGGATAACCGTCATATTCTAAACACTCCGTAAATAGAGACAAGAGATGGTTGTGTTTAAAGCTACCAGCCTCAACATGTAAGTGGCATTGCCATTACAGTCAGCCACAGAAAACTCGGAGACAGGCTTCCTGGGAAGGGACCAGCTGCATTTGAAGCGGTCGGCCTCTTACGTATGCGCAACCAAAGTCGTATCTGTGGTGTTTACTAACTGTGGTGTTTACCTAGTCATTAACATTGACGCCTCATGACGGACACAACATGAGTGTATTTCCTGAGCCCTGGATCGGCGCCGCCTTTCTTTCTCCAACCATATTGCACGCCTCTTTCAGGACGTCCTGGTTCGACAGCTTCTACACCTGTCCCTGGAAATGAGTGACGGATAAAGGTCGCATCCCTCATGAAGTCATCCACGAAGCCGCCTGCGCAATGCATGACAGAGACACATCGCCACAACTTCATTTGCTCGGCTTGTTGCCAAGGACCGTGGGGATCAAGGAACATGCACGATAGGCCCTGACAGTCTAGACGGACCTCTTGAATATTTAACTTGCAACTGAAACGTGTATCCCATTGGAACGAAAAGATGAATGGTCGAAAATGATTACTTCACATTGGAGAGAAAAGTGAATGGTTGGAAGTTTTTACATCTCATTGGAGCAAAGGGCGAATGGTTGGAAGTTCTTGATTCTCATTGGAGTAAAGGGCGAATGGTTGGAAGTTCTTGATTCTCATTGGAGCAAAGGGCGAATGGTTGGAAGTTCTTGATTCTCATTGGAGCAAAGGGCGAATGGTTGGAAGTTCTTGATTCTCATTGGAGCAAAGGGCGAATGGTTGGAAGTTCTTGATTCTCATTGGAGCAAAGGGCGAATGGTCGGAAGTTCTTGATTCTCATTGGAGCGAAGGGCGAATGGTTGCAAGTTCTTACCTTTCATTGAATAAAGAGGTGTATGGTTGCAAATACTTACTACAGATTGAAGCGAATGGGTCCCCCGAAGACGGATGTGTCGGACCGAAATGTGCAAATATCGCAGCCAAGCTGTAAACTAGCGACACAACTCATTCCGTTCTCCGGACTACATCCTGCTACTTGCGAAGACCTGTACAGAGCTTGGTAGCAGGAGATTGAGAACGAACGCAGAAGAAGAAGAAGAAGAAGAAGAAGAAGAAGAAGAAGAAGAAGAAGAAGAAGAAGAAGAAGAAGAAGAAGCGAATGTGTGAATGGTTGCAAATAGTTACTTCACGCTAGGGCAAACAGGTGAACGGTTGCAAATGCTCGCTTCACATCGAAGCGAAAAGGTGACTGATGATAATAAGTGTATAGTTTATGACAATTGGTCAAAGTTCAGGTCATTTTTACCTTGTAATGAAATTGACTAATGCAAGAGGCCAATTCAAGGAATACGCAGCCATTTTTTCATTTCATGAAATGGGCAGTTTTGCGAGTTGGGTGGAAAATGTATTTTTATTTAGATTTTTATTGTCTGTACAATTGTTACCGCATTATGGTTATTATTACTTCTACTGTATCTAGAGCATACTGGCTACACAAAAAATTTTGCCTATTACCAGTTGAACAGACGAGAGCAGGTCGTGGTCTTCAGACTCCGCACAGACCACAACAGACAGGTACCATCTATTCAATTAACTGAAGATAGGTGGAACTGAAGAATACACCTATGGTACAGGGAAGATGACCGCTGAACATCTGCTGCAAAGTTGCCCGACATACGAGGACCAGTGAAAGCACATGTGGCCATCACCAGTGCCAACACTAGACAAGCTCTATGGCAGTGTCGACAGCATCATGATGACCGATGCTTTCTTCGAACATATTCAAGTTGACGACTGACAGCATACGAAGAAGAAGAAGAAGACTTCTACTGTATCTAACTTCACTAGTATTGCAGTCTGTCCAGGATATTGGTCTAGCCGATTTGTCGTATACCGTCTGCGAATGTGGTTTGTTTAGCAAAGCGTTGTTTCTTATACTTTCGGTCTGACAGTTTGACTCAGAATTACATGTTAACAGACCACGCATATATGAGTGGAGAATGGTGTACATAATTGGGGGTGAAGGTGGCAGAGATTGGAGGAATGAGAGCTGGAGAAATGGGGGAGTAACAGAGATTGGAGGAATGAGAGCTGGAGAAATGGGGGAGTAACAGATTGGAGAAATTGGAGTTAGAGAGATGGGGAAAGTAGCAGCGTTTGGAGAAATGAGCGATTGCGAAAGTATCAGAGATTGGAGGAATGGGAGATGGATTGATGACGGAAAGTAGCAGAGATTGAGAAATTTAAGATGGAGAGATGAAGCAAAGTAGCAGATTTTGGAGGAATGAAAGATAACGAGATGGAAGAAAGTAGTAGAGAAATGGGAGATGGAGGAAAGTAGCAGAGGTTGGAGAAATGGGAGATGGAGAGATGGAGGAAAGTAGCAGAGGTTGGAGAAATGGGAGATGGAAGAAAGTAGCAGAGATTGGAGAAATGGGAGATGGAGAGATGGAGGAAAGTAGCAGAGGTTGGAGAAATGGGAGATGGAGAGATGGAGGATAGTAGCAGAGGTTGGAGAAATGGGAGATGGAGGAAAATAGCAGAGATTGGAGAAATGGGAAACGGAGAAAAGTAGCAGAGGTTGGAGAAATGGGAGATGGAGAAAAGTAGCAGAGATTGGAGAAATGGAAGATGGAGGAAAGTAGCAGAGATTGGAGAAATGGGAAACGGAGAAAAGTAGCAGAGATTGGAGAAATGGGAGATGGAGAAAGTAGCAGACATTGGAGAAATGGGAGATGGAGAGATTGAATGCATCAGAGATGGAGAGACGAAGAAAACAGTAGAGAGACAAGCCTTTGAACTATGGAGAGTCAGGGGGATTCCTATATTGAATCTTTGCATGTAACGTACACAGCAGAAGCATGTTTGTGGCGCCTGCAAAGTGTTCCCCATCATTTACAAGATTTCCCAGCACAGAATTTCTCCAACCATTCCTTTCTCATTGAAGCTGATATCAATCTACCTCAGGGATCAAGATGCTGAGCAGCGCATGAGCTGCAGTGGTCAGCGATCCATAGCTGACTGCTAGCGTCAGGGCCAGCGAACCAGAGCTGCCAAGACCCTTCTACGCCTCCACGCGGTGATCCTGGATAACAGGCTGCAACAGAGCAGACTGGCTAATTAGGAGGGATCGAAGAGAGAATGCTAACCCGGTACTCAAAAAATGCTTGCTGAAGTCGGATGTGTTGGACCGAAAGGTGCAAATATCGCAGTCAAGCTGTAAACTACGACACAACGCATTCCGTTCTCCTAACTACATTCTGCTACTTATGCCCTTTCAGGGTTTGGTAGCGGCAGATTGAGAACGAACGAAGTCAAGCTAAGCCAATCTATCTCGATATTCGCCTTTCTTCCCTGATTCTCCTCACCACGCTCACCTTTTCCATGACTTTCTCTTTACTATTTTACAGTAGATCGCTGCATACTTTTATTATGTTTCTATTCTGTTATTAGACGGTCTGTTATCCTAGAACACGATTAATGCCAACGTAGCAGTAATAACATGCAGGTGATCGAAATATAAGCCCAGCAAGCGCTTGCCATAATTAACCAATCACTCAATCAATACGATTGAGTCTCTTAGGCACAGAGATCATTAATTAGCAACTGCCATTCGTGGTTTCTGTCTCTTCAGCATTCTGAATCTCACTTTCTTTTCTCATTCCCCGCGAAAACGTTCTTTTCATCACGTTATTCCTGTATCAAATTTTTGTCTTGGTTTCTAGAGCTTTCTTTCAAATCCATTACGCTATTCGTCTAGTTCTTTTTGTTATACTAATTTTCTTCTTCTTCTTCTTCTTCTTCTTCTTCTTCTTCTTCTTCTTCTTCGTCTTCTTTTTCTTTGTCTACTTCTCCTGTTGTTGGTCAACATTGATATTCTATGTTGTCGGTCTTTGAAGTTGGTCTATGTTGTCGATCTATGTTGTTATTCTATGAAGTAGGTCTATGTTGTTGGTTTATATTGTTAGTCTATGTTTTCATCTATGTTTTCGGTCTATGTTGTTGGTCAATATTGATATTCTATATTATTGGTCTATGAAGTTGGTCTATGTTGTTGGTCTATTTTTTCGGTCTATGTTGTGGGTCTGTGTAAATAACAGAGGTATGAGCCGTCTGAACCTGGAGTCTTCTATTTTCTCGCAGGATTGTCCACTACTACTTCGCCTTTGTAAAAGTGGCTCGCGTCTCTTCAATCTTCTACTTTGTAATCATTCCTTGCTGACAACGAATATATACTTGAGGCCCCTATGACCTTTTATTTGTTCGATCTCCATGAACAGAAGATCTTAAGATAATGGTAGAACCATCAATATGCACTGACGATAAAGTGTTAGAGACTTTGCGGTTCAGTTCTCTTCCTGACCACATATTCTTCACTAATTATAAGTCAAGTACCAGTTTACAGCTGGGTAGACTGAACCATGTTGAAGCCGGAGGTGGAACCAAATCCCTTAATTCCAGAGACATATACCCTGTTATCGCTCTGCGACTGAGACGCCACTATATACTGTAAGTCGAGTAATGACGTATCATTGGCTCCAGGCCTCATGGCGTCTATGAATGCTACTGTTGCTCCTATCAATCTATGACCAATGTCATGTACCTAATTTCCCCAATCGCGCAAATTCTACCCTCAACTCCCCTCCCCATCAGTTTTAAGGTACACAAAACATATTTCATTTTCCCCGTACCGACTATCACGATCAGGTTTCCGGTGTCGTGATACGCGGTAGCGAAGGCGTATCCCAAGGAAGGCATAGCAAAAATGGGTAATGATTACTTTGAAAATACACTGAAATTTGCTATTGGTGCTGACCGCTGCAGCTCATGTACTGTTTAGCACCTTGATCATCTCACAGATAGCAAATTTATGAACGTCTACCGCTTTGTTGTTGCATTGTATGTAGACCTCCCCGTTTCAGAGCCATACAAAAAAACAGACCATGCACTGGACTTTCTGTGGGGGATTCCTTTTCGTGTTGAGTTTAATTTATTTTTGATTTCCATTTACCATCGCAATGAAACTAGTCCTCGCCTTTTAAATCCGTATTTTGATATTTGTATTACGCTTTTTGTTTCGTCTATATTGCTACTAAGATATATGAAGAAGTTCGCATATTGAATATTTGACGTGTATTTACAGATCCAAAAATTGTGAATTGACCTTGTGCATTTACAGATCCAAAATCTGGGATTTGATCTTGTGTATTTGCAGATCCAAATTTTGTGATTTGACCATGTGAATTTGCAGATACAACAAAATATACGTGATTTGACTCTGTGTATTTGCAGGTCGAAAATCGTTGTCCTCTCATCAAACAGACTGGGATCTGCGTACGATGAAGAAGACGAAGAATCAGACTGGAATGATGAGGCCAATGTCTAGTCATGCAAAACTGATCAGACAATGTTAGTCAAGGTCAGGATGCAAAACACACTGATCAGACAATGTTAGTCAAGGTCAGGATGCAAAACACACTGATCAGACAATGTTAGTCAAGGTCAGGATGCAAAACACACTGATCAGACAATGTTAGTCAAGGTCAGGATGCAAAACACACTGATCAGACAATGTTAGTCAAGGTCAGGATGCAAAACACACTGATCAGACAATGTTAGTCAAGGTCAGGATGCAAAACACACTGATCAGACAATGTTAGTCAAGGTCAGGATGCAAAACACACTGATCAGACAATGTTAGTCAAGGTCAGGATGCAAAACACACTGATCAGACAATGTTAGTCAAGGTCAGGATGCAAAACACACTGATCAGACAATGTTAGTCAAGGTCAGGATGCAAAACACACTGATCAGACAATGTTAGTCAAGGTCAGGATGCAAAACACACTGATCAGACAATGTTAGTCAAGGTCAGGAGAAATATACTGGCCAAGACCCTCATCTGACCTCCTCGTTGGTCGTCCTGGAAAGGGGCTGTTGTCGAGGACAACAGTCTAGCTATGAAGGTGAGGTTCGACGTGTACTCCGTAGTAGTGAGTGACACGCAGATGAAGCCAAGCATTGCACAACCGCCTGGAGGACCCGGGTTCACTTCATCAGCACGCTCGGAATGTCAGGAAAGATACTACATTCTGCCGCAAGTTCCGTCCTTTTCAGGGCGCACAAAAGGGTCACCAAGCCATTGGGGGCATTAGCAACCAACCAACCAACCAACCAACAAACTAACCAACCAACCAACTAACCAACTAACCAACAAACTAATCAGCCAACCAACTAACCAACTAACCAACAAACTAACCAGCCAACCAACCAACCAACCGACTAACCAGACAACCAACTAACCAACCAACCAACTAACCAGCCAACCAACCAACCAACAAACTAACCAGCCAACCAACCAACCAACCAACAAACTAACCAGCCAACCAACCAACCAACCAACTAACCAACCAACCAACTAACCAACAAACTAACCAACACACAAACTGACTAACCAACCAACTAACCAGCCAACCAACCAACTATCAAACAGACCTATTTTATTTTACATTTGATCTTGGGTATACAACACACGAGCCAAGTAATCAGTATAACCCAGATCATCAAGTTGCCTTGTGGAAGTCTACAAACGTCCGTCATGGTTGATTTAACAGTTGACGTCATAATCCAGTCAGCAGCCAGCAGAAATAGAGATGACGACGAGGGATATCTCTGGCGAACTTCCGTTCATATCACAAATGTTTCAGAAACCCGACCTGCTTCTTTCGTCTTAATTCACCCGAAACAGAGTTCCCCGAATTCCCATTGTATGTAAAGGGACATACCATTTCGGATTAAGGAAGTACTGGTCGATATAATTTTAATTTTAAATAAATGAAGACTTAGTTAAAGATAGAAGTGTAGAAAAATATGATAATATTCCGTTTTTCGAATGGTTATCGTTATTTTTATTGTTTTTTTTGCGTTCGCCTTATTTCTCTAACCCACAAGGCGGTGTGCGTTGCACTGTGGTTTTTATTTTGCGCATGTCGGCCCAGTGCATCCGACTTCAGCTTGCATTTTATGTAAGGTACTGCTTCCTCCTGCATTTTCTAAGGGTTTGCTTCCCCGGGGTAACGGCCGGTGCTGGGATGGGGATCGAACCCAGCACCTTCTGGTTGTGAGGCGTGTCACTTAACCACTAGGCCACGCCGTCCCCCTGGTTATGGTTATGATTAGGTGTATAAAGTTTAGGTTAGATTTATGGTATGTTTAGGGTTAGGATGATGGTTATGGTCAGGTTCGGGGTTAAGGTTAAAATTACATCGTCTGACAGCATGGATAATGCCATGATGCTGTAGAACTGGAGGATAACCTGTTTATAGTTGACCACGGTTGAAAGATTGAAGAAAGTATCGTCCATTCTCGCAGAATGTTTGACATCGCAACAGGTAAAAAGTTGAATATTCTGTGACTTCACTACCTAGAATTCGGAGCTGAAAATATTTTATCTCTATTATTTGGGGTGAATTAAGACGCAAACATCGCATACGTCATACAGAGAACACACACGTTTTCTTATTCATGTTGGTGAACTTTAGAGGTATTCTATAGTGCCTGAACAGCTACAAACAACTCTGATCTGTAGTAGCGCGAGAATATGTTTATAACGCGATGAAAGAATAGCTCACAGTTTTCGTAATCTTAAATAGTTATGCAACAAAGCCACAGCTGATAAACAGTATATTTATGCCGATTCTGTTCTCATCATCACGTAGCATGTCCTTTGTAGAACGTCGCTCCCATCACAGTCTGTCTGAAAGAAACTCGTTCCATTGCCAAAACTCCAGCCTCTGCCACAGTCATACTTAGGCATTCCTGGATATCTTGGTGCCATCGTCTTCTTGGTCTACCCCTTCCTCTTTTGCCTGGCAACATACCGTCCATCACCGTTCTCTCGGGACCGTTGTGTCTCTTGATGTGACCAAAGTATTTGCATTTATTTTCTGGGCATAATGGAATTGATAAACCGGTTCTCCTCTATGCTCAGCTCTTGCCGAATGTCTACATTTGTTTGTTTTTTCTCTATCCATGGTATTCTGAGGATTTTTCTGTAACATTTTGACTCAAAGGATTCGATTCTTTGTCTAGAAGTTTTGGCAATCGTCCATGATTCGCAGTCATAAGCTGCCACAAGAAAAACACAGGCTCTCAAGACTTTTACTTTTCTCACTGCGTCTTGTGCTGAATACATTTCCAGGCAGAAAATAAGATGGTTTGGTCATCTCATGAGAATGAACCTTACCTTCCACTGATGGCTTACAACACTGGTTGATTTGGCTATAGGGAAAAGGTGCGACCGCGAGGAAGGTGAATATATAACATTAGAGTGATCCTGCAAAGACACGGGTTCACATTGACCGACACAACGAACTTGGAGCATGATAGACTTGAGGTTCCCTCGGCGCTCAACGGCAGAAGTAGAAAGTAAACTAACTAAATATGTTTTAGTCCGGAAACTTAAAAAATATGGATTTCTTCTGAACAGATGGTGACATTTCTATTTTGTTACGAAAACACGATATCTTCTTGTTTTACTCCTGTGCTCATGAGGGGGCAGATTAGTGTCGTCCCACGTGCACGCCGTCCGACATCCGGCAGATATTACACTTGGCGTCAGACAGTCTGAGGGCTGAGTAGTCAGGAGCGGTCAGACGAGCCCAAGGGTTGGTCTGTCTCGCCTTTCTTGCGTCTGGCAACGCGCGCATGCCTGGCTACTGATAATGTAATCAGCAATGTCGTGACCTTTATGGATAAGACGGAACTGCGTGAAGATGGACGATCTACCGTACGCTGAACAAAACAATTATTAGCGGCTTAAATACTTGTACGTCGTTGTACACTCCATCACCAAAAGAAAGACACACGTTTATATATTATTCTGTTGTACTATAATTATTGCGCGTAAATATTAGCGGGATGCTAAGCTCTTATTAGCACGTTCTGCCATGCCCTACTTTAGGTTGTGGTTATACTGTGATTAAATTATATCGTGAGGTGGTATGCGTGTCCCCTGTGTACGGCTGCACAGCCTCCATGTCAGCAGAAGACATTTCGCAGTCCTGTCAATCGTATATCGATAAAAGCAGTAGCATTTTGGCAATTAGCCAGTGTCCTTTCACGAGAAGATGTACGGAAGTGCACGGAGCCTCAAGTCGACCGCAGCCTTGCGTTAGAGTCATTGAAGTCGAGGTCTGAAGACGAACGAGGAAGAAGAGATATGTCCGCCAGGGTCTTTGTGTATGACAATAGAGCTAATAGCACCAATGCCCAACAGAGAGCATGTCGAAAGAGGATACTAACTGTGTGACATGGCGTAACAACGGCCATGGCCAGGTGGTTTGTTAAGAGCAGCATAGATGGCGCGTGAAAAAACAGGCCTACTGTGTCTAGAAAAGAGAAAAATTCGAGGCAACAATACAGGTTTCTTCTTCTTCTTCGTTCATTCTCAATATCCCACTACCAAACCCTGAAATGGCTTAAGAAGCAGAATGTAGTCCAGAGAACGGAATGCGTTGTGTCGTAGTTTACAGCTTGACTGCGATATTTGCACCTTTCGGTCCAACACATCCGACTTCAGCTAGCATTTTTTTAGTACTGGGTTAGCATTCCCTCTTTGATCCCTTCTCCTTAGCCAGTCTGCCCTGTTGCAGCCTGTTATCCAGGATCACCGCGTGGAGGTGTAGAAGGGTCTTGGCAGCTATGGTTCGCTGGCCCTGACGCTAGCAGTCAGCTATGGGTAGCTAACCACTGCAGCTCATGTGCTGCTCAGCATCTTGATCCCTAATACAGGTTTAAAATATTATCAACGGACAAGATAATTTAGACTAACAAATTTTTTTCACAATACAACCGCCTATAAGAACAAGAAGGCACATCCACAAATAAACTAAGGACAGATCCAGATTAGATATGAAGAAATATTTGTGTAGTCAGAGAGTGGTGAATGCTTGAAATGCATTGCCACAGGAAGTAGTGGAGGCTGGGACAATTAATGCATTCAAGACTAGATTGGATGCGCATAGTTTTAAGAGCAATGAAATGTAAATGAAACTGGTTGTATACAGACTCCAAAGTTTTTTTTTAAATCAGTATACAGACTTTAATTTAAGTTAACAGTTGGATTAGTTATGTAAGTATTAATCTTGTAGGATCCTCTTCCCGACACCCGTCTTCCTCTACTACACGCCCTCCCAGCACCCCTAAGGTGTAACATTTAACACGATATTAAGGAGAACTGAGACGCTAGTCAGGTCAGGTACAATATACTGACCGGAACGTTGTGTCAGGGTCAGTTACAATATACTGACCAAGACCCTTCGTTCACGGCCATTCGTTCCCTGAAAACAGGTTGTTTTGAAGGCAGCCTGGATGACGCATTGTGAATCGACGTGATCCCCGTAGTAGTGAGGGTCACGCAGAACAAACCAAGCTTAGCACAACCGCCTGTAGGACCGAGCTACACCTACTTCAGCACGCTCGGGATGTGAGGAAAACTACTACATCCCTCTACTTAACGCACTTTTCAGGGAGCACAAAAAAGTAAGCTTCCTTATTGTGGGCATAAAAGAATAACAGGTCAAGTCAGGTCAGGTCAGGTCGGTCATCCCGTAACAGGTGAGGTTACATCCTCACAATCCCACGCCACCCTTCGGTATCAGCGGCCGCTGCTGTGCCTCTTCTGGTCAGAGATTGGTCCATTCTTTTATTTTGTCCTCCCACCTCTTTTTGGGAAGGCCTCTTCGTCGTCTGCCTTGCACCTTTCCGTGGAGAATCATATTTACAAGACCATTTGATCTCGATATGTGACCGTACCAAGCGAGTTTCTTTCTTTTGACAGTTGCCAAGAGGTCTTCAAAACAATAACAACAAACAACGCAATATTTCAAGTTATGCCCATCTGTCCCCTTCCAAGTCCCAACAACTAACCCATCGCCTACTTTTTCGCACCTTGAAACTCCCTTCCCCCACTTCTCCACCAATGAACTCATCCTCCCCCCCCCCCTTTCATTTGTTTGTCCATTGTTTTGTTTTGGATAGTAGGTTGACATTTTTTTATATTTTTTTAAAATTTTCGTTCGCCTTATTTCTCTAATCCCCAAGGCGGTGTGCGTTGCAGTGTGGTTTTTATTTTGCGCCTGTCGGCCCAGTGCATCCGACTTCAGCATGCATTTTATGTAAGGGTCTGCTTCCTCCTGCATTTTCTAAGGGTTTGCTTCCCCGGGGTAACGGTCAGTGCTGTGATGGGGATCGAACCCAGCACCTGCGGGTTGTGAGTCGTGCCACTTAACCACTAGGCCACGCCGTCCCCTAGGCTGTGACATAAAGTTCATAAATGTATTTTAGCGACACAATTTTTATAATCGAGCACTTTGGAATATACACTACTTTGTAAATCTTCCTTTCTGGTGCATCAATCTATAGTGTACGACTGGTGCCAAGAGTGACTGCTATTGGACCTTGTTTAGAGTCATTACGAAAGTAAACACGCACCGGAAATGCAATCATTTAAAATCAAAAGGCGTATGTGTATGCTACACAGAAATGCGTGGATTAAAAACATGTCCTTAAGCAATGTCAGTTAGTATTTTCGCTTCTGTTGCAATTGGCACGAATTTGTCCACAAATATCCTTGATCCGTTGCACCATTTTGGTGGATCAATATTACGTAATGGCGTTATCAGTAATCCGATCTCCAATATAACTTGTTTACTGGCATTCCAGGTGGTTCCAACGGAAACAAGACTCAATAGGGTAAAAACATAGCCTGTTCACTCCCCAATACATTATCGATACAGCTGTACGACGATTACTTGTTTTTCCTTTACTCCTCGACCGTTTTTAGACACAAATCATATTTCTAATAAACTTACGGTCAAGTAATTCTACTTTGTAATATGCAGCTCTTTTTTAATAACATAACTACGGCAAACTCACATTTCTTTAGTGGATTTGAACGGTTTTTACAACAGCGCATTTGACATCACATTATGCAAATTGGGTCATTTATCTACATTTACAATGTAAATCTTATAAAAATCATTTACAATATTATTTTCTACGCTTTTACAAGTTAAATAGTCAGTAATGTGCTAGGGTTTCTAAAAGATAATTAAGCGTAACGTGGTTCAAATTGGTCGAACGGTTACACTTGTAGAAGGAATAAACAACTTACCAAACAACAGAAATATAGATTTTCTATTACACACACACACACATATATATATATATATATATATATATATATATATATATATCTATAAGTAGTGGAGGCAGGGACAATTAATGCTTTTAAGAATGGATTGGATGCACATAGCTTTTAGAGCAAGGAAATGTAAATGACACTGGTTGTATACTTCTACTTCAGTATAAAACGTGAAGTTATATATATAGTTTTTGTTCGCGAATGCTCACAATGGTAGTTTACTCTGTTGTGCGCCATGAAAAGGACGTTAAGTGTAGGGTTGCAGTAGCTTTCCTCGCATCCCGAGAGTGCTGATGAAGGTGGACCTGGGTCCTCCAGGCGGCTGTGCTATGCTTGGCTTCATCTGCGTGTTACTAATTTCTACGCGGATCACGTCGATCCCTCATCTCGTTAGCCAGGCTGCCATGAAAACAGCCCGTTTCCAGGAATGGCTGCTAGGAAGCCGAGGTGAGGGTTTGGACTAGTATGTTTTGCCTGACACTGACTAACATGTCTGATCAGTATATTTTGCCTGACCAGACGTTAGTCTATCTAATCTATCTAATCTTATCTTATCTTATCTTATCTTATCTTGTCTTATCTTATCGTATCTTATTTATCTATCTATCTATCTATCTATCTATCTATCTATCTATCTATCTATCTATCTATCTATCTATCTATCTATCTATCTATCTATCTATCTATCTATCTATATATATATATATATAAAGGACTTGAAAAAAGCGTTTACTTCTTAAGTAACTTTGTCGAACCACTGCATACTCAGTCTTTCTCATGAATTTGTTAACAATATCCTACACTCTCTAAATATGGAATTTTTGCATCCGTCAAGTTTGAGCTAAATATGAAAGGATGACACACATTGGAGTTGAGATCATTAGTTTTCCATACGTTCCCATTATTTTCGAATTCCATATGGTTTTTAACACGACATAGCGACTTTTCAATGTTGTATCCTGGCATCCCCTGCCTTGTTTATTATGCTCCCTAGGTGTTAATGGTTCGCCAAGTCTGCGAGCCATACAACAGCGCGGATTTCACTTTAGAATTGAACATCTTCAATTTGGTATTAGAGTCAATAACACGTGATCCCCATAAAGGACCTAGTGAAATTCAAACCATTTTGCTCTTTCCAATTATTACGGTCAATATACATACATGTCTAGCTAGGATGCATACGATTCCCAACCATTCACCAATGAAATCAGATTGGCAGAAGCTGCGCTGCACTTAACCTCATCACGGTGAATACTCAGACCAACTGCATTCGGTTGTATAGTTATATTTAATATATTCTGAATTTGATTGATCATGGACAAAACAGCAAGGTTACCAGCGAAGTCTAGGTCCCCTAACTGTCCATAGATAATATATATAAATGACTGTATACAAGCTTTGTGGTCTTCAACGGAAGTTGTCATAACCAGTTCATTGCCAGTTAAAATAGAAATGCAATCACGGACCTCAATGACAGAAATCCGATTTGATCCGAAAAGGCGCACTGAAATGACCTTTGTGAAGGACTCTATACAACATCACCTTAAACGTTTTCTAAATTATGTTAGTGAGCTTTGCCACACCCTGTGGTAACTAAGGAGATTATATACATACATACACATACGATGGGCAGTCATTAAGTAACAGCATTTTATGAATACGATTTTTACAAGAGTGGGGGTCATACATTTTTGAGAGTCTATTACCATATGATCTTTCCGTATTTAGCCGCTATCGGTCTATCCTTCCTTTTCCAATCTTCTACGCCCTCCTGGCCACTTCTCCCCGCCTTTGTCCTTCTCCTGGTATCCTGCCTACGACCTATACTGAACAATCACCCGGCGATTTCTTAGATAAGCACCATACTCACACTTTATATATTAAAATCCTCCATTGAAGTATTCATCCCTTCTTCTATGATTCTCTAGTTCATGATTGTTGTTGTGCGTTGTCTTTGACGAAGGCACATTGGTCGTAACGTAAATTTCTTTTGTGTTTTCGTCTCAGTGCAGTATCGACCATAACGATTGATCTTTTTTCCCTTTTTTTACACTTTAGATTTATCTGTTACTTTTGTTTATACCTTGCTCATCATCATACACCTACATCAGTGACTGCACAAAAGTAATGTATGTGTCTTTCTTTACAAGCTACGTTGCGCTACGCTGTATTGTGTGTCCAGGGCTAAGTGTATTCGCCTTCAGCATTTGTTTGAAACAGTTTCCCTCGGCTTCGGCTGTACCCAGCCTACCTGTTCTCAGAGTGACACCCCTCCTATGAAATCTGTGTTACGCAACGGGAACATTTTTGTACCGGACATCGTTTAATTAGTTTCCAACTATTTTCTTCTACTTCTTCTTCTTCTTCTACTTCTTCGTTCTTGATCCACAGCTACTAAGCCCTGAACAGGGCTTTTCATGTAGCAGGATAAAGTCTAGAGAACGGAATGTATTGTGTTTACAACTTAAATTCGATATTTACACTTTTCTGTCCGACACATCCGACTTCAGCAGGCATTGTTGAGTACCGGATTCCCTTCCCTCTTCGATCCCTTGTACGCAGTCAGTCTGCTCTGTTGCAGTCTGTTATCCAGGATCACTGCTTGGAGGTCCAGAAAGGTTTTGGCAGCTCTTGTTCACAGGCCCTGACACTAGCAGTCAGCGATTAGTCGCTGGCAGCTGCAGCTCATACGCCGCTCAGCGTATTGATCCTGTTTCCAACTATTGGAACATTGATAAGCTTCCGTGCATGATGCAACGCTGACCTTCTTGATGTCTATTGTTTCCGTCCATATTTGTTATCGCAATGTATTCCAACTTTCTCAATTGAATACACGAATAAATGCAGTCAGAAAACAGACACTATACTGCAGCAGATGTCTTCATTTATATGCCTTGGTCGCTATATAGACAAAGTAGGAGATTCTTGTCGACGCTGGTTTTTCTGTCCTTGGGCTGGTTTTAAAGACTCTGGGCAAGCATAGTACAACCGCCTGGAAGATCCCCGTCCACCCTCATCAACACGTTCGGGATGTGAGGGAAAACTACAGCAGTCCGCCCCTTAACTTCATGATATGGGATCACACAAGAGTAATCTTTCTCATTGTGGGCATTCCACAACAACTCCTTCTGAGATTGCGCTTCTGAGTTCGATGTAGGATTTTACTGTGCTGTAAACCTGTCTAATGAAGGTTGTCCTTGCCGCTTCCTGTCTCCATTACCCATTTTCTTATCTGTAATGACGTCTTTAGCTGGGCCAACGTCTCAGATTGGGGTCAATTCAAGGCAATCTCTCAGAATGTGGCCAAACTAAGACAATCTCACATATTGTGGCCAAGTCAAGACAATTCCTCAGACTGTGATTAAATCAATCCAATCTCTCAGTTTGCGGCCAAGTCAAGACAATCTCTCACACTGTGACCACGCCAAAGACAATCTTTCGGACTGTGGCCAAATCAAGACAATCTTTCACACTGTGACCACGCCAAAGACAATCTTTCGGACTGTGGCCAAATCAAGACAATCTCTCAGATTGTGGCCAAGCCAACACAACCTTCGCCTTATTTTTATTATCATAATTTTACTTTTTTCATTCGCTGCCTCTTGCATCATTGTGTTTGACTTTCTCTCTGCTCAGCTGACCTTTTCCATTCTTCAATAGCACTTTATTTCAAAAACCTCAAAATATATCTCTTCTCTCTTATTTATAGTCCGTGTCTCCGAACCATTCAGTGCAATTGCAAAATCCTATATCATAATTAATAGTTACGCGCACGCTCTGTAATGATTTGACCTAAATCTAAGAACTGGCTTACTTGCTCGAACTATTGGCCTTCTGTACTTAGATTTGGTGCTTGTGGTTCTCTTGCAATCACCGTAGCTTCTATCTTCTTTACATTTATCGTCAATCTGAATACATTTGCGCTGTTATGAACTTTATTGATCAATTGTTGTAAAGCCTCATCCGATTGCTCGAGTATAGCCTGGTCGTCAACGAACTTGATAGATTCCAAGCGTTTGTCTTCTGCTACTACCACTATGTTGCAACCACCGATGGCGTGTTCCAACATTCTCTTCAAGTATGCGTTGAATAATCCAGTGGACAGTAAACAGCCTTGTCACACCCCCACTTCCTTAATGGGACTAGGTCAGACATTTCTCCCATCAATGATATCATGGCAGGTTGGATGATGTACAGGTTTTCAATTAATCTGTGAATTGGTTGCTCAATCTCTATGTGTTTCAAGTTTGCCTATAGTCTGCTCGACTCAACTCGATCGAACGCCTTAATTGTAATCGATGAAATCAATAGAAAGCGATCATTCGAGTTCAATCATCTTTTCCGCCTGGAATTTCAGTGTTTCTG
Source organism: Ariolimax columbianus (assembly GCA_036924085.1). NCBI lineage: Eukaryota > Metazoa > Mollusca > Gastropoda > Stylommatophora > Arionidae > Ariolimax > Ariolimax columbianus. The sequence goes on from JAVGWX010000008.1 coordinate 20,206,254, forward strand.
TTGAGACAACGTTACTTCTCTCCCCTGGAAAGCCACATCGAGTATCTGTCAGCTTAGACTCAATTATTTTGTCATTTTCCTTTTACGCATGTGATATTAAGCTGATGGTTTGGGGTTGCATTTTGCAGTGTTACGCTTCTTCGTGAGGGGATGGCAGTTGTCGTAGTGCGATCCGTCGGTCAATTTCTAAAATGGTAAATGCTTTTTATATGCTGGTTAGTAAATTGTGAATACTTTTCCCTGCTGCTTTAAACTGTTGTTGTTGTTTGTTGTTTTGAATGCCCACAATATGCTCTTTTGTGAGCCCTGTGGAAAGAACGTTAAGTGGCGGGTTGCAGTAGCTTTCCTCGCATCCCAAGCGTGCTGATGAAGGTGGACCGGGGTCCTCCATGCGGTTGTGCTATGCTTGGTTACATCTGCGTGTCGCTTACTACTACGGGGATTACGTAGATCCCTCACCTCGTTAGCCAAGCTGCCATGAAAACAGCCCGTTTCCAGGGAGAGCTGCGAGGAAGCCGAGGTGAGGGTCTTGGTCAGTATATTTTGCCTGAACCTAACATGTCTGCTCAGTATGTTGTGCCTGACCTTGACTAACATGTCTGATCAGTATGTTGTGCCTGACCCTGACTTACATGTCTGATCAGAATGTTGTGCCTGACCCTGACTAACATGTCTGATCAGTATGTTGTGCCTGACCCTGACTAACATGTCTGATCAGTGTGTTGTTCCTGACCCTGACTAACATGTCTGATGAGTATGTTGTGCCTGACCAGACGTTAGCCTGCCTCCACACTTCAATCTGTAATACGTTTTATGGGTACAAATAGAGACATTAAACTAAGAATAAAATTGACAAAATGAGCTTTTATTGCGTTCGGAAATTTATAGACACAAGAATAAATTAAATCCACCATAAACATAGAAATCCTTAACGTTACTGTAATGTCCATCCTATTGTATGGGGCTGTTATGAGGCGAGAAACGAAGACAAAAAGGAGAGAGGTTCACTTTGATAAATGGGTGCGTGCGTCATATAGTGGCACTAAATTAGCTTAAAGTCCCTATTGTAGGGTAGCGCCGGATAGAGATCAGTAGCACTTGACGTAAGGAGAAGTCTTTGGATTGAATACACATTGGGGAAAACAGTTGCAAGCATTGTCAGACAAGCTCTGTTTTTGAGATCCTCAAGGTATGAGAACAATGTGCAGACATAAACGCCAAAGGAGAAGAGAGATTGTGCTAAGCAGGAAGGCAACAGGAAAGAGAGATTGTGCTAAGCAGGAAGGCAACAGGAAAGAGAGATTGTGCTAAGCAGGAAGGCAACAGGAAAGAGAGATTGTGCTAAGCAGGAAGGCAACAGGAAAGAGAGATTGTGCTTAGCAGGAAGGCAACAGGAAAGAGAGATTGTGCTAAGCAGGAAGGCAACAGGAAAGAGAGATTGTGCTAAGCAGGAAGGCAACAGGAAAGAGAGATTGTGCTAAGCAGGAAGGCAACAGGAAAGAGAGATTGTGCTAAGCAGGAGGGCAACAGGAAAGAGAGATTGTGCTAAGCAGGAAGGCAACAGGAAAGAGAGATTGTGCTAAGCAGGAAGGCAACAGGAAAGAGAGATTGTGCTAAGCAGGAAGGCAACAGGAAAGAGAGATTGTGCTAAGCAGGAAGGCAACAGGAAAGAGAGATTGTGCTAAGCAGGAAGGCAACAGGAAAGAGAGATTGTGCTAAGCAGGAAGGCAACAGGAAAGAGAGATTGTGCTAAGCAGGAAGGCAACAGGAAAGAGAGATTGTGCTAAGCAGGAAGGCAACAGGAAAGAGAGATTGTGCTAAGCAGGAAGGCAACAGGAAAGAGAGATTGTGCTAAGCAGGAAGGCAACAGGAAAGAGAGATTGTGCTAAGCAGGAAGGCAACAGGAAAGATGTGGACATAGCTGAAATGGACGGACGAAGACTATTTTGGGTGTCTTTGTTGATGGTATTTGGTCCACAGGAAGCCGTAAGTGTTTGATTATATAAAAGTTCGCTCTACGAGACTTCACTTTACCAGATTCCACTCTATCACAATCCACTCTACCAGACTCCACTCTTTCAGAGACCACTTTACGAAATTCAACTCAACAAGAGTCCAATCTACGAAACGCTACTCTACGAGTCCACTCTTTCAGACTCCACTCATTAACTCCACTCTTTCAGACTCCACTCATTAACTCCACTCTTTCAGACTCCACTCTTTCAGACTCCACTCTTTCAGACTCCACTCTTTCAGACTCCACTCTTTCAGACTCCACTCTTTCAGACTCCACTCTTTCAGACTCCACTCTTTCAGACTGCACTCATTCACTCCACTCTTTCAGACTCCACTCTTTCAGACTCCACTCATTCACTCCACTCTTTCAGACTCCACTCTTTCAGACTCCACTCATTCACTCCACTCTTTCAGACTCCACTCATTAACTCCACTCTTTCAGACTCCACTCTTTCAGACTCCACTCTTTCAGACTCCACTCTTTCAGACTCCACTCTTTCAGACTCCACTCATTCACTCCACTCTTTCAGACTCCACTCTTTCAGACTCCACTCTGTCAGACTCCACTCTTTCAGACTCCACTCTGTCAGACTCCACTCTTTCAGACTCCACTCTGTCAGACTCCACTCTTTCAGACTCCACTCTTTCAGACTCCACTCTTTCAGACTCCACTTTACGAAAATTCACTCAGCTCTCCCGCTTCTATCACCATCATCTTCAGAACGTCCTTAATGGCATGTGTTCATCTTCTCATCGGTTAGCATCTGCCCCGCTTTCCATCCACCATACTCTGCAGTATCTTTTTTTTTTAAATCTCTAGATCACAGTGGTGAGGAGCGCGTGGCCGAATGGTTTCAAGGCCTGTCTGCCGACAAGGAGGGCAGCGGTTCGAATCCCCGGTATGGCAAATGTTATTTTTCTGTTTGGAGGAAAATAAACAAACATAACCAGCAAACGAAGTGGCGACAGCAGTGGCGAAGCGGCATGTAGTCCTCAGCCTTCAAAACCCTTCGGCTACCCCAGCATTTGGAAAAATATCGTATGACAGAAAGATCACAGTGGTGTTTTATGTGGCCAAAGTATTTATGTTTCATACATACTATCTCCAGCTCTTTTGGGAGTTCTGTGTTTTTGTTATTCGCAATCCATAGTATATTTAACATTTTCATGTAGCTTAAAGCATTCAATCTTATTCGGTAGTGTTTGTACGGTTGTCCATATCTTGTATCCGTACATTGCCACAGAGAAGATGTAAAGTAAAGTAAAGTAACCCATAGCATTACTGCCGTAGGGGTGTGAGGTGTTAGCGATCTTGCATTTCAAAGGCTCGGCTATACGAGGGCGGTAGCCATCTCCTCTCCCTCGCCGCTTTTACTTCCCGGACTGAACCGGTACCCATTTAAGGCTGGGTCGACTCAGGAGCCATTGCGATCTGAAAAAACATTGCCGCCTCAACAGGGGAATGAACACAGGACCACTCAGATGCGATGCCAGCGCGCTAACCACTGCGCTACGCGGCTCCCACTAGAAAATGTCATTCCTCAGAATCGTTATTTTTGTCCTTCGGTATTCTGCCTTAAGGTTTTCATTGAAGATACCTTAAGAAATGCCATGGCCATTTTTTTATTCTAACTTCTTTTTAACAATCTATATTTTTGCTTATAATGAGCCGAGATATTCAGAACTTTTTGCTTCTCTGGGATGACTTCAGGTCTGGTTTTTGCCCTGTCAGGGTTCATTATCTTGGTCTTTCTGATGTTTTAGTAAAGGTTTTGTTCTTCGCTGTATTGTTTAACCTATATGACCATCTTTGGACTCTTCAATAATACAACTGTATCATCTGCATATCTTTGGACGGCGTAGGCTAGTGGTTAAGTGACACGACACACAACCCAAAGATGCTGGGTTTGATCTCCATCACATGACCGGCCGTTACCCGGGGGAAGCAAACCCTTAGAAAATGCAGAAGGAACCAGACCCTTACATAAAATGCATGCTCAAGTTGGATGCACTGGACCAACAGGCGCAAAATAAAACCCACAGGGCAACGTACACCGCCTTGGGAATTAGAGAAATAAGCGAACGAAAATAAAAATATAAAAATATAAAAATATATCTTAGTTCTGGTATTGTATTCCCATCGATTTGAATGAGACGAACTTTTCATCCTCTTTGACATTATGTTTGTCATTATGTTTGACATTATGTTTGTCATTATGTTTGTCATTATGTTTGTCATTATGTTTTCAGCATACATGTTGAAAAAATAAGTGACAAGTATGTGTTCTTGTCTCACTAACTTTTTCGACTCAAACCAGTTTAATGTTTCACCAGCTATTCTGGACATTCCTTGTTGTTCTTGATGCAGTGTTTCCGTCAGTTCAATAAGCAGTTTTGTGAACTCCCACGTCTTGCATGGCTCTCCGCAGCATTTCTTGGTGCACACAATCAAAAGCTTTGGTGTGTTTTTCTGAGCAAGTTTGTAAGTCGCAGTTGTACTCTGCACTTTTCGATAAATAAAGCAGGTAAACTTTAATGGATGGATCGACTAGAGCGTACATGGAGTTGTACCCCTACCGCGAAAATCAGGTGCCCTACCAATACACCGAACAGACGTTTTTGTTTCGTTATTATGTGATTACATAAACTTTCTGATGTTCACACTGTAACACATGGACGAGGGGAGTTAATTAATGCAGATACACGGGCAAATAACGTAAGGGATGTAACTGTGAATACAATTATTAGAGTCTTAAACTGAAATAAGCCTGAGGGCCGTATGATGATGAGGATAATGGATTTTCAGAAGCACAATAGTAAAGCTGTATTTATCTATCTATTTTCCATCCGTAGCAGGACAGTTCGTTGTAGCACAACACTGTATTATGAGATTCACGTTGTTGATGCTAAGACATTGCAATGTAAATCGATTGCAAACTTGATTTGCAATCCCAACATTACCGGCTCGAAATCACTCAGTGTCCAATTTGCCTAAGCATGTTTCGGGGATTCTCCTAGGTATGACCACTTCTCCACGTGTAGAAAAGTTTGGCGAAAATACTGTGCAACCAGATACTTGACAAATGGCTTGTTTTTGTAGTTCGAAAAGACGTGTTGAATTAGGCTAATTCTCGACAACTTTTCTTCTGTAGCAGACCACATTGGCTATTCTAACATCCCTAAGAGTACTTAAGAATGTGATTAGCAGTCATTCTGGCTGTAGTGCAATGGGAGGTGTCTCAGTAAGCTCAACACAATGGGGACTTCGCTTAAGCATAAGAACTGCATCCCTCATGTCCCAGACTGATACCACGACGCCTGGTGGCGGACAACATTACATTATTATCCAGCCTCTGTTGTTTAAACACAAACTAAGCACTGAACTTCAATTCCTCCAAACATGGGTGGGGCAGATGTTCATATGTTGTATTGTTTCTTAATATAAATTGTATCTCCTTAGGAGGGCAACTGAGGCGCTAGTCCGGTCTGGCACAACATACTGACCAGGACGTCACGTCATGATCAGGTAAAATATAATTAGAAATATCAGTATCTCTCTTCCATGTAGGATTCCCTGTAAACATACTGCTTTCAAGGCAGCAAGGCAGTCGGGCAGACGAGTTGTGGTTTGACGTGATCCCCGTAGAAGCGAGCGTCACACAGATGAAGCCAAGCATAGCACAACAACCTGGAGGACTCGATCCACCTTCATCAGCACGCTCGGGATGTCATGAAAGCTACTGCAACTCACCACTTAACGCCCTTTTCAGAGCGCACAAAAGAATAAATTAACGCATTGAGGGTTTTCAGCAAGAACAATCTGTTGAAACTTGTGCTATCCATGGATGTTGCAGGACCTCACCAACAGTAGTTTTGAATTCCTTATTGAAATGCGGTTATGCACCATTAAGCTGGAAGAGGTAGTTGTCCGACTCCTAATTAACTACGGAAACAGTCAGTTATATAACATGTCCAGGAACGACGAACCGATCACTTGTCCTCTCAGAACAGATAGGATTACCCTACTTGACACGACAAATGCCTGGCACCATTTCGCTTTGAAATTTCGTGTGGTGCCTAGAAATGTGATTTGGCGCCTAGAAATTTGATGTGGAGCCTAGAAATTGGGTGCGGCACCTAGAAATTTGGTGTGACGCCTAGAAATTTGGTGCGGAGCCTAGAAATTTGGTGTGGAGCCTAGAAATTGGGTGCAGCACCATGAAATGTGGTGTGACGCCTAGAAATTTGGTGCGGAGCCTAGAAATTTGGTGAGGCGCCTAGAAATTTGGTGTGACACCTAGAAATTTGGTGTGGAGCCTAGAAATTTTGTGAGGCGACTAGAAAATTGGCTGTGGCACCTAATATTTCAGAACCAGTGACGTACTTATTCGCACAATTCCCCACATTGCCCCTTCATTGTTTACCTTTTTTACCCTAGCAACCAGACTTCGATACTTTCACAATAGGAGGAAAGGAGATACCGGAAATACGATATACCGACGAGACAGTATTGCTTTCGAATAGCGCCAAGGGACTAGAACAAATAATTACATCAGTCCAGAAACATATTGAAGCACATAATCTCTACCTGAATACAAGGAAAACAAAGCTAAGGACAAAACTCTAACCTAAAATCGAGATAGCTGGCGAAGAGATTGAAAACGTCGCACATTTTGAATACACACAAAGAACTAAAACTAAAGATCCTAAGATTATGCATTTTTCTTGTGGCAACCTATGGATGTGAAACATGGACGATTACAAAAGCAATAAGAGCGAAGATCGGTGATTTTGAAATACAGTGCGGCCACAATAGACTGAGGTACCACCTATTCAACAAATTGAAGATAGGGTGTACCGACGAATGCCCGTGCGGTACTGCTAAAATGACCGCTGAACATCTGCTGCAGAACTGCCCGACATACGAGGATCAGAGAGAGCAGATGTGGCCATCACCAGTGGAACTGCAAGACAAGCTCTATGGCAGTGGCGACAGCCTCAGGATGACCGCCGCTTTTTTCGAACAAATAATGGTTACTGTCTGACTGCGTACGCAGAAGAAGAAGAAGAAACACAGTGCTACAGAAGAGCCCTGAAAATCCTGTGGATAAAGAAAGAAAGAAACAAATCCATCGGGCAAGGCCTGAATGTGGGGGAGAATTGGCTCATAAATGACGTAATGACCAGAAAACTTAGGTTTTTTTGGGACGCGTCAAACGACGCTTAATATCATATAGAGAGAGCGGTTGAAGAAGACATGGTCACTGGGAAGAGAGGCAGGGGCCGACAGAGAAGACGTTGGACTCAGGACATCAAGGAGACGCAGGATTTGATATTTAGGCAGACCGGAAGACTGGCGAAAGATAGTTTCCTACTTACAGGCTGTCATGAGAGTGTAATTCTGCAAAGAACATGATACATGATAATGATGATGACCCTAGCAACTCCTGGACATATGTGTACACAGATGGATCGTGATGAGTGAGCGAAAAAAGGAGACAGTGGAATCTACATCGTACACTCGAACAGCGACATAGAAAATCACTCCATACCAGGAGGAGAGACCTGTACTCATTTCTGAGCTGAAGCAATAGCTGTTCATGCAGCAACGAGAATTATTATCAACAACAACACAACTATAGGGAAAACGGCTACTCTAACAGGCTCCAGGAGCGTACTCCAAGCTATCGCGGGCCCCAGGCGAGCTGGACTTACACGGAATGATAAACGGCATCGGATTACTGTCTCAAAAAACAGATCTTCTCCTACAGTGGATTTAGGCCCACTTTAGGATCCATTGGAATCCTCGCAGCGGCCGGATATGGCGGCGCACTGATTCGCCATCGATTAAGCTGTGTGGAAGCAAAGGCACTCATCAAACGATCAAATAGGACAGAATGGAGAGACCGGCACAAGAATACAAGCCAGACAATAGACTTGGGCAGACAAAGATCTTCAGACTCAGAACGGGACATTGCAGACTCAAGCTTGAGCCCACCTCCACAGAATGGGTCTCAGAGATACCACCAGATGTGATTGTGGAGCTCTCACGCAAACACCAGTACATGTCCTACAGGATTACTCTACTTATACAGACAAATAAAAGGTGGTCTGGCCCGGGGAAGCCACCGTGCTCTGCAGGCTTTGATGGATCGCCAAGGACCTGGCACGCAGTCTCCTTAGTGGACCTCACCGGACTAGAAGCATAGCATCAGTTTATCGAAGAAGAAACTTTTTTTTTTACTAATTGGTCAGTCACATGTGTGTGTGCAAGAAAACCAAACCAAACAATTTTTAAGTTTGCAATTACTAAATTTTAGAGGTCGTTATGGCTGACAGATAAAGTCAATCGCCTCTCATTAAACAAAAGCGATAAACCATTGGATTTTTAATCCCATAAATTTCAAGCTTTCCCCTGGTCTCAATGGTGATGGGACCAACATCTAGTCATGATGGAGATTGACAAAAAGCATGGAGATCATGTATACACGATGGTGCACGTAAAAGTACCCTTGGCAGCTGAAAATCGATAGTGCAGTCTGTTAACCGCTGTCCGTACAAAATTCAATTTTCGTAAAAGGAGAAATTCCTACCCAATACGTAACCTACTTTTTCAGAGGCCTAGTAATCCACAAAAAGGAACACTGACAAATAAAGAACGTACTAAGTAGAATAAACACCTTCAAAGTACTGATATTCATTTTGAAAGATTTTAGTTCAGCAGAGCAAACGATGAAGTTTGCCTACAGATCAATAGAAAAAAAAACTAGTCCGTGTTCAATAACCTATGCCCAACAGGAGATGGACGCATTGGAGATTGTTCCGTCGAAAATGTAAATATGTATGTCTACTTTGGCGAAGAGATCACGAGCTCCCATTCAATAAATTGGGAGATCTCACGAAGGAGAACAGCGGGTTGGCTCAGCTTCAGCTGTATCCTACTGCAACGCTAGAGCACAGAACTTCAACAGTGTGGTTATTCCAGTCATGGTGTATGGCTGCGAGGTGTGGAACCTACGGAAAGTTGATACATATAGACTCCGCGTTGCCCAACGAGCGATGGAGCGGGTAAGAGTGAAGTTCTTCACTCGAGACTAAATCCACAACCCAGAGATCAGATCTCGAACTTCATACTCTGACGTCATAGATATCGCGCTGATACGAAAATTCATATGGGTCGGCCATGTGGTTCTCATGCCGAATAACAGATGGACACGTAGAGTGACGTCGTGTTGGCCCTACAACGTCCGACGCCCACGCAGGTGACCGGTGGTTGAGGTGGAGAGATGGCTTGAAGGAAGCCCTGGGCCCAACATGGTAAGGCAAAGTCAAATGCCGCCGTCCATTGTAGACGATGATGGCATAATTAATTTTGCTAGTGCAGGATTTGGGGATTTAGAGATAAAGTCCATATACAATATTAACCATAGAAAAGAAATGACAATAAAGTTAGGTATTGGGAACTTCTTCTTCTTTCGTTCGCTTTAAAATATTGTCTATATCTGCAATGTTTTTCTCTTGTATAAACTTCAGTGTCTTTTGTAATTCACATAAAGTCCATAAAGTTTCTCTTCCAGTGTTGTTTCTATGGGTTAGTGGGATTTTCTCTGTATATCATATTCGAGGCAGTTTTGTAGTATGTGCTCTGTTGTCTGCGCCGCCTGTCCGCATGTACACATGGCTGAGTTGCCAATAGGTATTGGGAACAAGTAGCATGATATTTCAATGTAACAATAAAACAAAGTAATGTGTACAAAGATGGGTTACTTACATGTTTGCTGTGTCCAACATTCCAGAAATAAAATGAGAAGATGTAGGGAAAGGGTATTTAAAAAACAAAACGTGTAGCTGACATCTTGACGTATGAGCAGAAGAGTGTCGATAGCGCGATTCTCTAACGTACGCTACAGTCGATACGTCTGTAAATGGGACCTGACCCACCGTAATGAAAGGAAAGGCACAGGAGATGGAAACTGGTTACACCATCTTATGCAAATCTGAGATTATGTACAAAAGATGTTTTTATCCACGACAGCAGCGTCCCCAAAGAGCCTTTGTTAGCATTTCCGAAATAAAAGTTACAAACAGTTAACACATTGCCTCGTTTTGGTAACAACTTGAATTAAACAAAATAACAAAGTAAATCTTGTCTGGTATTCGTAAAAACTTTCTTGAATTAAGCAAAATTACAAGCTGAGTGTTTTCCCTTTTTTGTAATAACTTGAAGTAAACCGTTGTAATATTCAGAAAACAGATACATCCAATCATACCGATCTAATACTCAGAAGATGAGCCTTATTGATCATAAAACACATTTTCGCGGTCGCTGAAGACAGAGCTCAGACTGTTGTCATTGTTTTAGCGAAATGCCTGCTTACTTCACACCGTGAGCACAGTTCTACACCGGTGGTTCTCATAATTATGTCTGACCTTACGAGTAATGTGTCCCTGTTTCTACCATCTTGATAGGAAATGTCATCAAGAGACACACTTTGATTCAAGGACGTTTAGATACGGCGTTGACCACAAACAGATACTAGTATGACGTACTAAGAGTCAAAACGGCTTATCAAAGCCAGATACATGACCAAATGGGAAACCGAACATACTGGTTACACCAAAAACGATGCCTATTACCAGTTGAACAGAAGAGAGCAGGTCGTTGTCTTCAGACTTCGCACTGGCCACAATAGACTGAGATACCACCTATTCAACAAATTGAAGATAGGTGGTACCGACGAATGCCCGTGCGGTACCGGTAAAATGACCGATGAACATCTGCTGCAGAACTGCCCGACATACGAGGATCAGAGAGAGCAGATGTGGCCATCACCAGTGGAACTGCAAGACAAGCTCTATGGCAGTGTCGACAGCCTCAGGATGACCGCCGTTTTTTTTGAAAAAATAATGGTTACTGTCTGACTGCGTACGAAGAAGAAGATACGGCGTTGATAAGAAAGTACAGATGGCCGGCTTGTCTGACTATAACTGGACACCTAAATTGCCGTCATGTTGGTCCTAACTTGTCGACCACAAATGAGATGGAGGTATGAGATCAAGACGATGAGCAGCGCATGAGCTGCAGCGGTCAGCGACCCATAGCTGACTGCTAGCGTCAGGGGCAGCGAACCAGAGCTGTCAAGACCATTCTACAACTCCTAGCGGTGATCCTGGATAACAGGCTGCAATTGAGCAGACTGGCTAAGTAGAAGGGGTCGAAGAGGGAATGCTAACCCGGTACTCAAAAATTCTTGCTGAAGTCGGATGTGTTGGACCGAAAGGTGCAAATATCGCAGTCAAGCTGTAAAAACAACGCATTCCGTTCTCTGGACTACATTCTGCTACTTAGACCCATGTCAGGGTTTGGTAGCGGGAGATTGAGAACGAACGAAGCCAAGAAGGAGGTATGTTCTGACCTAGGTACGACATAGTTTTCAAAAACAAAAAGAAAGATATGAATTTAGACTACTTTTGAGTAACTGGCATAGGGCACACGTTGTATCTAAATGAAAACTAGGATTGCAGTATTACAGAAGACACTGTGTGACTCTCTATTTGGTTATATGTCACAAATTGTATGATTCTCTGGGAAGTGATGTAGTTCGTAGGATTTGTAGTGGTTCTCTAGATGTTTGTTTGTGGGCCCTAAGATATATTTTGGTCCTCTGAAGTTCACATGACCTGTCATGTGACGCTCAGATGTTAACTTGGGGTGTTGAGGTTTAATATTTTCCTTGTCTCAAAGTGTCTACGTGATGGGTAGTTGGCTTCATCCTGGGGCCTCGTTTTTGGTACTTACGACATGATTGGCAGGATAAATTCTTACTACTTGTAGCATACGTGTCCTAAGGACCACGATAGTAATACGTATGATCTTCTCTGAACTCTATATGACCTCTAAGACATGGTATGATTTCCTGAAGTCTATATGTCTTCGTATATATGGTATGATTTCATGAACTCTATATGGTCTCTAAGATATGTCGCGATCTCCTGAACGTTATGTGGCATCTAAGATATGGTATGATCTCCAGAACTCTATATGGCCGCAAAGATATGGTACGACCTCCTGAACGTTATGTGGCATCTAAGATATGGTATCATCTCCAGAACTCTATATGGCCGCAAAGTTATGGTACGATCTCCTGAACGTTATATGGCCTCAAAGATATGTACGATCTATTGAACTCTATATGGCTTCTAAGATAATGTATTATCTTCTGAACTCTATATGGCCTCAAAGATACGATATGATCACCTCAAATCTATATGGACACAAAGTATGGTCTCTAGGTGTTTATGGACTCCAAGATACGGTATAATCTCATGAATTCGAATTAGACTCTCAAGGAATGGTATGATCTAAAGAACTCTAAATTGACTCTAAGATGTGGTAGGATCTCTTAAAGTCTATATGAACTAAGATATGTTGTGATCTCTGAAATAATATATGGACTAAGATATGGTGTGATCTATTAAAGATTATATGGACTAAGATATGGTGTGATCTCTTAAAGACTATATGGACTAGGAGTTGATGTGATCTCTAAAAGTCGACACTAAAATATTATTTCCTGAACCCTATATAGACTCTAAGATATGGGATTTATTTCTCCTGAACTCTAAATGGACTCTAAGATATGGGATTTATCTCTCCTTTATATAGACTCTAAGATATGGGATTTATCTCTCCTGAACTCTACTTTGACTCTGATATTGTATGATCTCATATAAACGTATTTCGTTTCGAATGTTCGCTTAATTTGAAGCAGAGAGTAAAAACATGTGCTACTCATCCCTCACGCTCTCTCCCCATTCCATGAAGCTACATACCGTGATACTGAAGTTGTCGTTTCTGCAGTCATCTATTTTACCTAATGAGATGCTAACCACATGCACAACTCTCTGTTGTCGAAATTTCCATTTTGCTTAAAATAATTGGGTGGCTTATTAAAATTTTTTTAACCCGTACATCACTTCCAGCACGATGATTATAGGATCAACTAATATAAATGGAAGCCATTGAAAGGCTTTATGGACCACTAAATAAAGGAAGACCCACACGGTCAAATATCGTGATATTCACCCGTTTTCTTATTTATCCTAGTGAGGTATAGGACTACCGTTACAGCTGACCCATATACAGGAAGCCTGTGTCGTTTCGTGTGTACTGGGGCTTTCATTGCAATGGTTTGTGTAATGAGGTTTCTAGACACGCGCACGATCCTCTTTATTTATTTATTTTTTTACATGCTTGAGAGTGGCTCTTTTCTTTTCCATCCAGGGTGCTACTCAGGTGAGTGATAGTATTGGTAGTATAGCTGTTATTTTTGGTGTTTAGTGCCCACGAATAGTATGTTTACAGTTCCATGCGGGAAGATAGACTAACGTCTGGTCAGGCAAATAATACTCATCAGACATGTTAGTCAGGTTCAGGCAAAACATACTGAACAAGACCCTCGCCTTGGCTTCCTCGCAGCGCTTCCTGGAAACGGGCTGTTTTAATGGCAGCATGGCTAACAAGGTGAGGGATTGAAGTGATCCCCGTAGTAGTGAATGACACGCAGATGAGGTCAAGAATAGCACAATCGCATTGAGGACCCTAGTCCATCTTCATCAGTGAGGAAGGCTACTGCAACCAGCCAGTTAATGTCCTTCTCATGGCGCACATAAGAGTAAACCTACTCATTGTAGGCATTCGAACCAACAACAACAACAACAATAACAACGCTTCCATGCTCCATGAGATGGACGTTAAGTGGCGGGTTGCAGTAGCTTTACTCACATCCCGAGCGTGCTGATGAGGATGGATCGGGGTCCTCCAGTCTATTGGCCTCATCTGCGTGCGTGATGCTCTATACTACGGGAATCACATCGATCTCCTTCTCATTAGACAGGCTACCATGAAAGAGCCTGTATCGAGAAAAAACTGCATAGGCGTGAGAATCATTAAGTTTCCCTTGACTCAGTCTAATTAGTATGTATCACCTGACCCTGACTAATATTGATCAATATGTTTCACCTAACCCTGACTAACATATTCTGATTAGTATGTTTCACCTAACCCCGACTAACATATTCTAATTAGTATGTTTCACTTGGCCCCGACTAACACATTCTGATCAGTATGTTTCACTTGGCCCCAACTAACACAGTCTGATTAGTATGTATCACCTGACCCTGACTAACATAGTCTGATCAGTACGTTTCACCTGACCCTGACTAACATACTCTGTACAGTATGTATCACCTGACCTGACTAACATAGTCTGATCAGTATGTGTCACCTTACACTGACTAACATAGTCTGATCAGTATGTTTCACCTGACCCTGACTAACATAGTCTGATCAGTATGTTTAACCAGACCCTGACTAACATAGTCTGATCAGTATGTTTCACCTGACCCTGACGTTTCAAGTGACCTCTAGTCCTTTTGGAGAAAGGTTTGTGTATGTGGTTAAATCCTTGCCCATTACGGTTTCTAGCCCTTCTAAGTCACAGGAAGTAAAACAATTAAAACCTACAATGAATAGCTTCGGCTACCTGGCATAAGGCAATGCACCTGCCTTTTCGAGAAAAAGGTTTCCAAGAATTCCAAATAATAGAACAAATAAATAACTAGCTTACTAGAGGATTGAAATAGGAATGAAAAAAGTTGATGATTATGATGATAAAGATGGTGACGAAACGAGGAAGATAATGCAATTGACGAGCAGACAGATTGGGGAGAAAAAGTGTACTGACGTCAGTGAATAATTTACAACCAAAGATCTGATAGACTTAAAGCCACCAATAAGGAGGTGATTGTATACATGATTTAGAGGACAGGGAGCACAGACAGACCCAGGTGATAATATCACACGAAGGTTGGTTCAATCTTCGTGTTTTGACTTATTCATCAGGCAGGCTTAATTACTTCGGCTCTGGTTCTTTTCCAGTTTTTGATCACGATGAAGAATTTAGCAAACACCGCATGTCGGTGTATTAATGGAAACCTGCGCCAAAGCGATTAGAGTGCTTCTGCAATGATTGTTACATAACCGTTTTATTTAGCAAAATGACCGTTACACGCTACATGCACAATTCTTTGTTTTCAACTTTACTGCGTGTTTGGGCGTTTATTTTGAAGCTCTTGTTTGCTCCCCAAAATCACAGTGGTTTGCTTTGTGTTTTAATTTACCTATCAAGACAGCTTGTGTCCAAAAATTTGCGTCAGCGTCAGATACAACATACTGACCAATATGTCTTTCTCGCGGCAACGGCGTCACCTACATGGATGATGTTGCAGTCGACTTGCAGATGAAAACTGTGATCTCCGTACTGGTGAACTTACTAAGAAACCTTGCACCACTACAGCTGTGTGGACCCAGGTCTGCTGTCTTCAGTACCCTTGGGATGTAAGGAGCCAATCAGAAAATTTGCCAAAGGTTAGAAACTGAGATACGACTAGATTCTACTTTGCTGGAGTAGAGCAACTTCTATCTGGTTGGAGTAGAGCAACGTCTACCTGGTTGGAGTAGAGCAACTTCCAGCTGGCTGGAGTAGAGCAACTTCTAGCTGGCTGGAGTAGAGCAACTTCTAGCTGGCTGGAGTAGAGCAACTTCTAGCTGACTGGAGTAGAGCAACTTCTAGCTGGATGGAGTAGAGCAACTTCTAGCTGGCTGGAGTAGAGCAACTTCTAGCTGGCTGGAGTAGAGCAACTTCTATCTAGTTAGAGTAGAGCAACTTCTATCTGGTTGGAGTAGAGCAACTTCTAGCTGGCTGGAGTAGAGCAACTTCTATCTAGTTGGAGTAGAGCAACTTCTATCTGGTTGGAGTAGAGCAACTTCTAGCTGTCTGAAGTAGATGAGCTTTTACCTTGCTGGAGTAGATCAACTTCTACCTGGCTGGAGTAGAGAAACTTCTACCAGGCTGGAGTAGAGCAGCTTCTAATTGGCTAAAGTAGAGCAACTTCTAGCTGGCTGAAGTACAGCAGCTTCTACCTGAATGAAGTAGATGAGCTTCTACCTGGCTGGAGTACGAGAGCTTTTACCTGACTAGATTAAAGGAGCTTTTATCTGGCTGGAAAAGAGCAGTTTCTACCAGGCTGGAGTAGAGCAGCTTATACCCTGATTGAGTAGAGGAGCTTTTACCTGGCTTGAGTAGAGGAGCTTTTACCTGGATAGAGGGGAGGAGCTTTTACCTGGATGGAGTAGAGGAGCTTTTATCTAGCTTGAGTAGAGGAGCTTTTACCTGGCTGGAGTAGATGAGCTTTTACCTGGCTGGATAAGAGGAGCTTCTAACTGGGTGTAAGGGAGCTTTTACCTGGCTGGAGTAGAGGAGCTTTTACCTGGCTGGGGTAGAGGAACTTTTACCTGGCTTGGGTAGAGGAGCTTCTACCTAGCTGGAATAGAAGAACTTTTTCCTTTGTGGAGATAGGAGCTTTTACCTGGCTGGAGTAGAAGAACTTTTACCTGACGGGAGAGAGGAGCTTATGTGCCGCAACGACTCGAAGAGCAATACCGGCAGTATCACTTTATGTGCCAGCAGGATTCTCAAAGCCGGGACAAATTAAAACAGTAGGCTATCAAACACATTGAAACATATACCTCCTGCTTCGGCTGGAACAATCAATGGATAATGATGACAAGTCCTTCAAACATACCTATTGAGACGAAAAACACAAAGAATTACAAAATGCCGATTGATCTGAAAGCGTGGAAAGAATAGTTATAATTCTAGAGAAACACAAAGTGGTTAATATTTGAAACTGCTATTGTAAATAATGTAAACTTTCCATCCCTGCTGTATTGTTATCTTATAAAAGAAACAAAAAAACACTGGGAACCAGACAGAAAGACATTTAGAAAGTGTTAAAGAATTGTGTGAGTTAAAATTGCCTACAGTTGATATCCTTAATCATTGTTATGCAATGAATATATTTCTCATTATCATGCAGATGCTCATTTGCCAGATGACAAATGTAATAACAACTGTCATTCTCATATATTCCAGGAGCCTAATTCAAGCTATTTTTAGTCCGAAACAAGAAAGACTCACATAAAATAAAATGTAATAGGGTTGCTGCCGGTTTCTACAGTGATTCGAACACGCAACCTCCAGTACCCGAGGCAGACACATTGCCTCAAGATCACTGAGTCCTCCCTCAGTCCTACAGTTAGTTCCGGCTCACTGTGGGATCCTTAAAAACTAGAAGGCAGATACGCTCGTAAAGTCAGAAAGTGGCTGCAGGCAGATTCGCCATCTACAGAAATATAAAGAGGCGAACACACTGATAAAACGGTCCATTAGGACTGGATGGAGAGATCAGCACAAAGAATACCAACCGAAATTGACAGGATAGACAAACTTTGCAGAAAAAGTCAGGCAAACATCTGCAGATTCAGAACGGGATATTGTAGACACAAGACCCACCTTAAAAGAATGAGTCTTAGATGGACCGCCACATGCGATCGCGGAGCACTAAAAGCATGTAATCTTAACATCTTCTGCTCATGCGTGATTGTTTATCAGACTACGCACACCCATCCACCTAAACGCCACTAGTCAGCTGTGAGAGTCCCACTGGTGCACTGTGCTCGCCGCATGTGTGTTTCTAGCCAAATTTCTCCAAGACTCCTCACTGATTAGTAGAGAAAAAAAGTGCAATTTGCGCTTGGAATGTTTGAATGCTCAAATACTGACCCTGATTTCATGAAATAAAACATCATAGCCAGATATAACTCATGGGTCTACGTTTACTACCCTAAACAAAATCACATACACCCAATTTAAAAACGCCATCTCCGTGGCCCAATAAGGCATGGCGATGATGAACAAATGGGGAAGTCTTGTCGATAGACTTTATAGACTTCATGAGTTCATCACGAAGACACCCCTCGGGGACAAACTGTCAACAATGTGCCCTACCTGACTGTTATCTGTTAACCTCACGAAGACACCCCTCGGGGACAAACTGTCAACAATGTGCCCTACCTGACTGTTATCTGTTAACATCACGAAGACACCCTTCGGGGACAAACTGTCAACAATGTGCCCTTCCTGACTGTTATCTGTTAACATCACGAAGACACCCTTCGGGGACAAACTGTCAACAATGTGCCCTACCTGACTGTTATCTGTTAACATCACGAAGACACCCCTCGGGGACAAACTGTCAACAATGTGCCCTACCTGACTGTTAGCCTCTTATTTTGATCCCTCATCACCGATGGTTGAACCACACATTTTTGAAACTGTTCACTGTTTCAAGCTCCTGTCCATTTGCTTTAATCACAGCATTGATTCCTTCAGTGTCTATCATCAACTTTGTTTTTTCTGCGTTAATCTCCATGCCATAACCCTTTGCTGAGGTCTATCATAATGATTTTAAGGCCGAGGAATAAATGCGGTTTGCCTCTGCAGTTGCGACTTACTAGTAGTAGTAGCCCCGTTTCAGTCATAACTGCCTATAGGGTGATGCGACGTTGGATTAGGAACTCTCTAATGAGTTCGTGTTTTCATTATCTCTGCAGCGTTGTCTTTTCATTTATATGTGGCCCAAGAACTTTCGTCTAGTCCAAGATGGTTCTTCCAGGTTACATGCGTGTTGGATCAGTCTCCAGCTATGTCTTCCCAAGAAGTCAGATGCAAATACAATATCTTCATGCCCCGCTTACACGCACCTTTTGACCTCAGCTGTGATCGGCCGACTGTTCTTTTACCACACGCCAGCTGTCCATAAAGAATATCTTTGCCGATTCGACTATATTTCCCGCGACAAACACAACTAGACTAACGCAATAATTGCTGCTAAAGGTCATCGTACTTGGGAGGCCGGTGCAAGAATGCAGCTCTTCGTTTGCCACCTTGAACCTCTTTATGAGACACCAATGATGGGTCTCAGGTGCAGTAGGTGAAAGGCGTTGAGCCTTTGCTCTTATTTGGTATACGTTGTCCATGTTTTGCTACCAAATACTTACGGTACAGAGTAGGTTTTTATCTGTTACAGAAAAACAAAAACAAAAAGGGTCTGGCTCGGACGAAATGCGCCACAGGGTTCTGCGGACCAAATATAATTATATTTTCTAATTGGCTTAATTCTGACCTTGTACGTTGTCTGTTGCATACGCGCATATTTTATTCAGATCTGAAGAGAGATGAAACATTAAACTGTCGTTTCTATTTTGTTGTCTCCAATTTAAAGATATGTAGATATATTCAGGTTGATGAAGAGCTAGGAGACTTAAGAAGAAACGATTTACAATATTAATGCATGTCCTGACTTGGAAATCACAAATGAAGGGAAAAGGTGAGGGCAAAATACTTTAAACTACTGCTATGTCTTCTTCTTTGTCTAGTATGTGCACTTCTTTGTCTGTTATTTCCACTTCTTTGTCTGGTATTTCGACTTCTTTGTGCTGTATTTCCACTTCTTTGTGCTGTATTTCCACTGTTCTGTCTTGTGCTTATAGCTATCATCTCATGCATTGCTGTATCCTAGGCCTTACCGAGGATTTGAACAGATGTCATGGTGATTAAACAGCGACATCCAAACCGTTCGATAAGCCGCTTATACTTGGCTGCTCTCAACTGATGCTAATTTGGAGCTGACGTCATGAGCTCCGGCAATACCGCTGCGTCTACCGGCTGACGTACGCTTTAACAGCTCTTTGTCAATTCAAGTTACATATCGGAACTAGCATTTGCAGAAGACGTGGTCTTGATCACGAAATCTGAGGCAGAGGCACATCTCCAGATCAACTTGCAGGTCTAGGAATAAGAGTTGTAGAAACAGGAATGCACATCAGCAACTAAAAAAAAACAAAAAACAAACAAACAAACCATAGTTATCGCAAGAGATGAGAAAAGACATCAGAAAACCCTGAGAACACGAGCACTGGAGAAGATCAGCAACTTTAAATATCTAGGAGTGGTAATAGACAGCAAGGGGGTGGGAAGGGGGGGGGGGTAAAAGAAGAGCTAACCACACGAAAGGCAGGCGCTCGTAGACTTTTCAGTGCAATAAACAGAGAATTCCTCAGCAAAAACGAAATAAGCAGGAAAACAAAAGATTATGTATACTGATCGAGCTATGTGCTTGTCCTGACATACGGATGTGAGTCATGGGCAATGACCATAGCCCAAGAAAGGCAACTACAAACTTAAGAAATGAAGTACCTAAGAAAGGCGGTTCATGGGACGAAAATGGACAAGATCCGTAACCTGACAATACGTCGCAATCTCGAAGTACAACCCCTGCAGACACGAGTGGAACAGTCCCAGCTACAGTGGTTTGGCCATATCTGTAGAATGGAAGAAGATCGGGTACCAAGGCGGTCATAGGAGATAAAAAGTAATGGACGCAGACCCCCAGGACGTCCCTAAGTACGTTGAGAAGACAACCTACTACGACAGTCCTTAAGTGACCGAGGGTTGGACAGTCCCTAAGTGACTGACAGATGGATTGGAAAAAAGGCCAGAAAAAAGACGGCGGATAGAACAAGATGGCGTTCTCGCTGACAAACCTTTACACCTCACGGTAGAAGAGGAGCGACTAAGTAAGTAAGTAGGTAAGTATGTTTCAATTCAACTCATTCCTAGTTACGTTGCTGTGGTTCTTCACTTGGAGTGTCCTATCCATCCCTAGTTCACCACGCTAGAGTTGTGTTTGTCCTTACATCTGTGCTATCTGGGTCCGGTGCTCCCCGTTTAAACTAACACGGCAATGGCGAACAGCGAGTATCCGGCGCTGACAAACCGGACTCCCGATGCCTGAAGGGATAAAATAGCAGGCTATGGGTGGGGTAACAGAAACAGAAACCCTCGTGGGAGTGTGACCCCTCCGTCAGGTGCGGCAGATGCTGGGCCCAACGGCGCGTGGACATGACCCGATCCCCACCAAGGTCACACCCAGGGAGCTACCCTGGTTAAAAGAAAAGCAACTGAAGCCCGGCAGACAGTGTTTGGATGATCCGGGACATGGATAGGAAGACTCCAAAACTTCCCCCACCGAAGACGGAACATGCCGGCGAGAATGGCGTGGGTACCCAGAAATGGAAAAGGACTTGTACGCATTTACGGTTAATGAGTATGCTCAGATATATCACAAGATATGGGGCTGCCTCCGTGGACTGCCACCAGGCTGAGGCAGCGCCGGATCCAAAGCCTCGAAGAAGATAAACATACAAGACAAACTGTGGGGAACCATTGAGGACCTGTGACTGACGTGTCACTTCATGGAGGCAGCCCATCTGGTGGCATAAAACGAGTATATGAAACCGAACGCAAAGAAGAAGAAGAAGAAGAAGAAGAAGATTTCTTGCCTGAAGTCTTCGATAGAGTCAATTCTTGCCAAAAGTCTGCGACTGCCATTTGTTGTCTAAAGTCTGCATGACAGACACTTTTTTTCCCAAAGTCTGCGACAGAGTCATTTTTTGTCAAACATCTGCAACAGTCATTTCTGTTTTTCTTTAAATCTGAAAGTTATTTCTTGCGAAAAGTCTGCAACAGACACATTTGTTTCACTACACCTGCGACAGAGTAATTTCTTATCAAACATCTGCGGGATACTAATTTCTTAAGATAAACGTCTGCAATAACGTCATGCCAGGCTAAAAGTCTGATTTAGTCATGTCATGCTAAAAGTCTGAATTAGTCATTTCATGTCAAAAGTCCGTAACAGCCATTGCTTGCCAAAAGTCCGTAACAGCCAGTGCTTGCCAAAAGTCCGTAACAGCCATTGCTTGCCAAAAGTCCGTGACAGCCATTTCTTGTTAAAAGTCTACAAAAGAATAATTTCTTGTCGAAATACCGTGACAGTCATTTCTTGTCAACTGTCTGTAACAGAGTAATTTCTTGTCAAAAATCTGTGACAGTCATTTCTTGTCAAAAGTCCGTGACAGTCATTTCTTGCCAAAAGTCTGTGACTATCATTTCTTGCCAAAAGTCTGTGACTGTCATTTCTTGCCAAACGTCTGTGACAGTCATTCTTGCTAAAAGTATACGATTTGTACGTAATATTCTTAGTTACATATCATGTTTCAGACTTATACTCCGTGGCCTTGTTGTACATTATTGTTCGATTATATAATTGTATTTTACATATAATAAAATCAACAGCGTATCTTATTCGGAGTAGCCAGTTAAAACCAAATGTGTCTTTGTTTATCCTGGAGTTAACATTTTGTTTCGGTCTTCCTTCTCTGCCACTAGTACTTCCCAGATAGGTATGGTTGTTCCGTCCTGACCTCTCTGACCATAAATCTTTATCGATAAAACTTTCATGCGTTATTTTATTCCCATGTTGTTTTTTTTATTACATAGGCCTACAATCCCGCTAATGCTGATACCACCTTTAATCTGCGTAATGTGTGAGTGGAACCGAGAATATATATAAAACAATATGCGAAATAAAAATTACAATAAGTCTGTGAAAAACAGGAGTAATTTAAGCAGTCGTGACATGGCAAATGCAGCCATCTTTATTTGTCCTTAAATTACCTTTTAGTAACGTCCCATGAGGGTGCACAAGAACATGAACTACATAATTAATCACTTGCTCTTTCAGACGTTAATTTCATTGAGTGTGTGTATTGGCTTCTAAAACTAATCAGGAACCATGTTTAAATATTCTCCATTGCCAAGCCCTTCGATGAGACACACGTAACAGAATTCTTCCCCAGTGGTCTGGCACGTACGCAATGCACGACGGGGTTGCACGGAACAAATATCATTCCATCTTCTGATTGGCTTAATTCTGACCTTGAATTATTGTATGTTGCATATACGCATTTTATATTCAGAAATAAAGAGAAATGGAACATGAAACTGGGATTTGTATCTTGTTGTCTCGAAATGAAAGATATATATATATATTTATAATTTTTTTCGCGCGGACAAAAATGAAGGGAGCGCGTGGCCGAATGGTTTCGAGGCCTACCCTCCGACAAGGAGGGCAGCCGTTCGAATCCCCGGTATGGCATATGTTGTTTTTCTGTTGGGGGTGAAATAAAAAAACATAGCCAGCACACGACGTGGTAAAGCGGTCTGTAGTCCTCAGTCTTCAAATCCCCTCGACTACCCCACCAATGGGAACAATGTTGTATGACAGAAATGAACCATGGATGATGTCCTTCGACAACAAGATATAGAAGACCGCCGAGCGCATGCGTTTAATTTTTCCCGTCCGCAGATTGCGCCAGTCGCTGGCAGTCAGTCTTTCAGCGTTGAGTGTAGTGAGCACCCGTCGGGTTTTCATTCACCACGAAATGACGCAGTGTCAAAGTCCTTTTGATCGTTTCTTGTACACTCATAGTGTTGGGCATCACAAGCACATACCAGAGTTAAAACATTACCAAAGAGCATTACATGCGGAAGTCATCCGTAGCCTTCGTGAAGCGGTTCGCCTGGACTTGTGGACAACGGGAACTTGGCAGCTCCATCCTGACAAAGTACTGGCCCATTCTTCGCATCTGATTCAGGCTTTCTGGGCAAACACAACCCTTCTCTGGTTCGCCAGGCTCACTATTTTCACAACATGGCCCCTTGAGATTTGGGGCTGTTCCCCAAGCTGAAATTTCCGCTGAAAGGCACCCGATTTGAGTCACGAGAATGCATTATGTGGAAAGCGAAGACTCAGCTGTACTCTCCTCCAAAAGAGGCCTTTCTGAAATGCTTCCATCAATGGCAGGGCCGCTGAGAGAGGTGTGTAAAGTCCCAAGGAGAGTTCTTTGAAGAGGATTAGGGTTTCAAACCTCCAGGTGAGTAATTGTATTTTCCCGACCCAAACGTCGAATACTTTTTGAACACACATCGTATATTAAGAGCAATGGGGTGTAAGAATGAGAGAGAAAGAGAAAACAGAGAAAGAGAAAGACAGAGAGAGAGAGAGAGAGAGAGAGAGAAAGAAAGAATGTATTGCACATGTTTTTAAGAAGAAAGGATAACAAATATTAATGTATGTCCTGACATGGAATTCACAACTGAAAAAAAAGACGAGGGCCAAAGACTTGAAACTATGTTTATGTCCCCTTCTTTGTCTTATATTTGAACTTCTTTGTTTTGAATATTCGCTTCTTTGTGTTGTATTTCCACTTCTTTATCTTGCATTTGCACTTATTTGTCTTGATTTTGGACTTCTTTGTCGTCTATTGCCACTTCCTTTTATTGTATTCCCATTTCCTTGTTTCTCATTTCCATTTCTTTGTCTTATATTTTCACTTCTTCAAGTTTTATTTTCACTCTATTTGTATTTTCACTACTTCTTTGTTTACCACAATCATGTATTTCCAACTCCTTGTTTTGACTCTCTTCTATCTCGTAACTTGACTATCTTGATCTGAATTGTATTCTTTTGAGTCGAAACAGCGAATATATTTAACATTTCAAACAATCAGTGACTCAATCAATCGATCAATCAATCAATCAATCAAAATGAATAAATTCGATTACCGTACTATTGACGCAATAAGTCCATCCACATAGAGACGTGCCTTGGTTTCTTCAGCATTTTCCAATCCCTCTCCTGCCATCTCGGTCCGCTTAGCACACTATGAGCTCGAACACATCCCCAGTGATGTTGTGGCCAGGTACACTTCTGAAATTGTGGACTCAGCCTGCTGCTGGCTTACAAGCCGTCTATTTCAGATTCCTGGTGAGTCCTATTCAACAAATTGAAGATAGGTGGCACTGACGAATGCCCGTGTGGTACCGGTAAAATGACCGCCTAACATTTGCTGCAAAACTGCCCGACATACGAGGATCAGAGAGAGCAAATGTGGCCATCACCAGTGGAAACACTAGACAAGCTCTATGGCAGTGTCGACAGCCTCATGATGACTGATGCTTTCTTCGAAAAAATTCAGGTTGATGTCTGACTGCGTACGATGAAGAAGAAGAAGAAGATTCCTGGTGAGTGACTAAATATAAGGCTTGCTCAAAAGTTCAAGAACATTTTGATTGAACTTTTGTGGACACACTTAGAACTAAGTTAGCCGTGGCTCGTTTCAAATACTCCCCTCCTCTGTTTGTTTTTATTATTAGTTGCCCATCGCAAGCAATGATGGCTACATCGACAGACGGTTTTGTCTTGATGATGTAACATGCGCTGTATTTGGATTATAGTGAGAAAGAAATTGCGCTTGTCATTGACCTCACTCTCTGGTCCTGAGCTACCTTAAACTAGTGGCAAGATAATAGTCAAGACGACAGAAGGCAGGATGAAGGCACTCTGGTCCCACCTTCCGTGAAACCAGAGGTCACTATGATACTTGTTGGATTCGAAATTCCACCGTTTCTGTACATCGCTTTGGTAGGTAAGTACCTGACTTCTCGACCAGAGCGATCCCAGAAGACTCTGCAGAGTCTGTAGACAACCAGTCTTGTATTCCAGTCGTGTATTTTTGCCCAAAAGGGATCGGCGGACGATTGGGATGCTCATGCCCCCTGAATTCACCCCCGCGCAGTTATGCTGGCGTTTTAGGGGTCTGGGCTGATGGATCTGAGCTTGTCATTGGCCAACTCTTTCCTGATCAGAGGGCCAGTACTGATCAGGGATGATGGTTTCACTAGTTCAACCCCCCGGGCTGCATACCACTCCGTCCTCCATTCTCTGTTGTTTACTTGGAAATTCCCTGCTCCTTGAGATGTGTATTTTTGATGTTGCTGGATGATTTTCACAGATTTAATAGATTTCCCTCATGATATCTGCATGATAACGGGTTGTGTAGAGATAATGCTTGTAATGTTGACAACAAGACGAGAGTATTGTTAATACATCACTCCCAATGACGTTTTCACTTCTGAGAGCAGACCTGTCACGCATTTTTGAAGAGATGCAAAAATCCGTCTGCAAAATTGTCCTTACTTTCTTCAATGGTCTAAAATCGTCATCAGTTCGTGTAGTATTTATGTTTGAAAAATATAAAGATGTCTCCTTGGCGAGATGGGGAAGTACACTTTGTCTTCGACGTTGTTAAAAAGTCCTGATGGAGCAGTGATATGTATGCCTGCCCATTGTCACGATGGAGTAACGAGGCGTTGTTCTCCGATAACCGGGCCAATTTCTCAAGGCGTTTCCCTGCAAGAATGTCAAAGCCAGGTTTTATTGACATGCTAAATTCTTCAGCTCTTTGCCGCAAACTGTCAGACGACTAATGGAAAGCAATATTGCGCGAACCTGTGAACGTTGTCAGATAACGGCGTTGGTCATGCCCAACGCAAGTCGTTATCTGTTGACTATCGACCATTTTTGTACCACTTAAATCATTTGAATCAACACGTACAGATCCTGCATTGATCTTGATAAACCTGTTTTGAGTGTCAGTGAATGTCTTCCCAACCTTGAAGCAACATTTTATGTTGATTATCTGCTCATGACATTCAGACATCTCAAGAAACGCAAAACACAATTTGCACCTATTTGTACGTAAACAATCAGCTACCGAACGATAAACAATCACTTTGGAAAATCGAAATATAATTTATAATGTTACTAGACTGCCCCACATGGCCGAACGTTGGTGGCATTGCATTGAAGTGCAATTAAAAATAAATTATCGAACGTTTTGAACAGACTTCGTACAATTAAATATTTTCTCGAAGTTAGCTGCACTGACTTCTTCAGTCTTCACAAATTATCTCTAGTGGGAGGTTTGTAATAGATTTTCTTATGTCAAGGGGCATACTGAAGAAGCGGAGTCCGTGCCCTTCTATCTGTAGTGCAATGTTAAGCTTCTTGGCAGGCTCACTACTACAGAGATTACAGTGTCGACTCTTGTCTCGTTGCCCAGGCTGATGTAACATAACCTGTTCCCATGTTCACGGCGTAAACTGAAGGTGGTGTCTTGATCGGAATGTTTCACCAAACCCTGACGAGCGTGATTTACCATTCGTGAATTTAATCAGATAGTACCTAAACTATTTATTTTTAATGAACATCTGAATGCAACAGTGGTAGTGCACTCGCTTCTCAAGGCAAAGACACCGGGTTCAATGCGGGTATTTGAAACATTTCAGTGGACCCGACTATAAAAAGATACCTGGTTTACTGGAAAGGCGGCTAGGAAGGAAATTGGATACTCCATCTTTTTAAAAAAACGGAGATATAGTACAATGAAATATCCAACACTTCATCGCCGACGAAAGTGTCTTCTGCATGACTATCTTTATTTTCAATACATGTAGTAGTTAACAACAACAACAAAACACAACATACGTGCAATAAACCTAGGCTAAAACAGAGCTAAAACAGAGCTCTCAAATATTACTTTACGACAGGACTCTGAAAAATTGCTTTAAAACAGGGCTCTCCAACATTGCTCTGAAACAGCTCTCCCAAGCATTGCTATAAAGCATCTCTCGCAAACATTGCTCTAAAAGAGCTCTCCAAAGCATTGCTCTAAAACCTAAAACAAGTCTCTCAAACATTGCTCTTAAACAGCTCTTCCAAACATTGATATGAAACAGGTTTCTCAAACATTGTTTTTAAACAGGCCACTCAAACTTTTATCTAAAACAGGTTTCCCAAACATTGCTTTTAAACAGGCCACTCAAACTTTTATCTAAAACAGGTTTCTACAGTCTCCAAAATTAGTCTCTCAAAATTTGGTCTAAAGCTGTCTCTAAATCTGGTCTCTCAAACATTGTTCTAAATCAATCTCTAAAACAGGTTTCCTAAACAATGCTCTAAAACAAGTCTCTCAAACATTGCTCTAAACCAGTCACTAAATCAGTCACTGAAACAGGTTTCTCAAAGATTGGTCTAAAATAGGTCTGTCAAACACTGCTCTAAATCAGTCTCAAAAACAGGTCTCCCAAACATTGATCTAAAACAGGTCTCCCAAAAATTGTTCTAAATTAGTCGCTAAAAGAGGTATCTCAAACATTGCTTTAAAACAGTCTCTATAACAGGTCTCTCAAACATTGTTCTAAATCAGTCTCTAAAACAGGTCTCTCAAACATTGCTCTAAAACAGTCTCTAAAACAGGTTTCCAAAACATTGCTCTAAATCAGTCTCTAAAACAGGTCTCTCAAACATTGCTCTAAATCAGTCTCCAAAACAGGTCTCTCAAACATTGCTCTAAATCAGTCTCTAAAACAGGTCTCTCAAACATTTCTCTAAAACAGGTCTCTCAAACATTTCTCTAAAACAGGTCTCTCAAACATTGCTTTAAAACAGTCTCTAAAACAGGTTTCCAATACATTGCTCTAAAACAGGTCACTCAAACATTGCTCTAAATCAGTCTCTAAAACAGGTCTCCCAAACATTGCTCCAAAACAGGTCTCTCAAATATTGTTCTAAATCAGTCTCTAAAACAGGTTTCTCAAACATTGCTCTAAATCAGTCTCTAAAACAGGTCTCCCAAAAATTGCTCCAAAACAGGTCACTCAAACATTGCTCTAAATCAGTCGCTAAAGGGGATATTTCAAACATTTATATAAAACAGTCTCTAAAACAGGTCTCCCAAACTTTGCTCTAAAACAGACTCTAAAATTGAACGCTAAAACATTGCACTAAATCCGTCTCTAAAACAGGTCTCTGGAACATTGTTCTAAAACGTTATCAACTATGATGATACATTCGATGATTAAAAGACCTGACGAAAGTACCACTTGTATTACTATTGTCGTGGTTGCTAGTATAGGGTTGCTATTTAGCCTCTGAAGCGATCATGGCGTGAGATAAAGAGAGAGAGAGAGAGAGAGAGAGAGAGAGAGAGAGAGGGAGATTAAGAGAAAGAGAGAGAGATAAAATTGTAGGACTGTCATAAAAGGATATAGAACGTTCATTTCAAACCTTCCAAAGGAAGGGTGTGAGAGGAGGCGATAAAGAGAGTGAACGAAATAATGAAGAACAAGAAAAACAAAAAAAAAGAAGAAAAAAGAAGAAGAAAAAGAAGAAGAAGAAAAGACGAAGAAGAAGAAAAAGAAGAAGAAAAAGACGAAGAAGAAGAAGAAAAAAGAAGAAGAAAAAGAAGAAGAAGAAAAGGAAGAAACAAGGCAATGAGAACATAATTTTAGGTCTCTGCTGCATTACACATTGGAACTGTCAAAGAGAGTAATGAAGATGAAAACAAGAAGTTAGTAGTAGCAGCAGAAACAAGTAGAAGAAGAAGAAGAAGAAGAAGAACAAAAGGAAAAAATTAACTAACTTTTAGAAGACGACATATGAATTAGTACACACCAGAACTACCATAGTACTCAGTGAAAAGTGGAAGCAAAGGAAGGAAGAATGCAGAGATGGATGAAAAGAAGAGCACAAGAATAAAGAGAAGAATGTAGGAGAAAAAGAATGAAAAAGAACAAAGATGACGGAAGTTGACATCGGAACGAGTACACTAAATATGGACCGTTTACACACGAACTGCAAAATAGAGGAGATAAAGTGATAATAAGCGAGAGAAATAAGAAACTAATTGAATAATGTGGGTCATGCATAGTTGGTATTTAATATCAAGTGTGTACCTTTCTGAGAGCCCGAACATTGGTCCAGATATCGCTCTCGCAAAGGAACCACCAGCCGGCACATTTAACACAGATACATATTATTCATAGCTAAGAGAGCACTGACCCGGAATCTGTAGTGAGAGTGTGTGAATAGCAGTGCAGAGTGTTCAATCGTCTGTCTTCAACTTCTAGAATGTCTGAGGTAAGTGTCACGTTTTTGTATGGGTGTAGCTTTAATGTGAGTGAATATCATGCTAAACATGGTTGGTTTGTGTTTTTATGACGCAGGGCTCCCATAATTATGTTGGATTTGGTGTTTGTCAGGACTCAACTTTGAACGTCTCTTCTGTTTCTTTATTTATAGTTTTTTTCTTAAACTTTCATACATGGATAAGTCCATGTATGTTTACATACTTCGTTGTACACTTTCATTCATTTACTTAAATAGTTTACTTGCTGCTTGGTACACTTTCATTCATTTACTTAAATAGTTTACTTGCTGCTTGGTACACTTTCATTCATTTACTTAAATAGTTTACTTGCTGCTTGGTACACTTTCATTCATTTACTTAAATAGTTTACTTGCTGCTTGGTACACTTTCATTCATTTACTTAAATAGTTTACTTGCTGCTTGGTACACTTTCATTCATTTACTTAAATAGTTTACTTGCTGCTTGGTACACTTTCATTCATTTACTTAAATAGTTTACTTGCTGCTTGGTACACTTTCATTCATTTACTTAAATAGTTTACTTGCTGCTTGGTACACTTTCATTCATTTACTTAAATAGTTTACTTGCTGCTTGGTATACTTTCATTCATTTACTTAAATAGTTTACTTGCTGCTTGGTACACTTTCATTCATTTACTTAAATAGTATACTTGCTGCTTGGTACACTTTCATTCATTTACTTAAATAGTTTACTTGCTGCTTGGTACACTTTCATTCATTTACTTAAATAGTATACTTGCTGCTTGGTACACTTTCATTCATTTACTTAAATAGTATACTTGCTGCTTGGTACACTTTCATTCATTTACTTAAATAGTATACTTGCTGCTTGGTACACTTTCATTCATTTACTTAAATAGTATACTTGCTGCTTGGTACACTTTCATTCATTTACTTAAATAGTTTACTTGCTGCTTGGTACACTTTCATTCATTTACTTAAATAGTATACTTGCTGCTTGGTACACTTTCATTCATTTACTTAAATAGTTTACTTGCTGCTTGGTACACTTTCATTCATTTACTTAAATAGTATACTTGCTGCTTGGTACACTTTCATTCATTTACTTAAATAGTATACTTGCTGCTTGGTACACTTTCATTCATTTACTTAAATAGTTTACTTGCTGCTTGGTACACTTTCATTCATTTACTTAAATAGTTTACTTGCTGCTTAGTACACTTTCATTCATTTACTTAAATAGTTTACTTGCTGCTTGGTACACTTTCATTCATTTACTTAAATAGTTTACTTGCTGCTTAGTACACTTTCATTCATTTACTTAAATAGTTTACTTGCTGCTTGGTACACTTTCATTCATTTACTTAAATAGTTTACTTGCTGCTTGGTACACTTTCATTCATTTACTTAAATAGTTTACTTGCTGCTTAGTACACTTTCATTCATTTACTTAAATAGTTTACTTGCTGCTTGGTACACTTTCATACTTTAACATAGAACTTAACTTAACGTCGTTATGCTGGTTTAGAAACCCTACAGAATCTGTATACAACCAGTTTAATTTACATTTCCTTGCTCTAACAGCTTTACGCATCCAATATATTCTTAAATGAATTAATTGTCCTTGCCTTACTACTTCCTGTGGCAATGCATTCCGAGCATTCACCATTCTCTGATTTAAAACATCTAATCTGGACGTTTCTTCGATTAATTTGTAGATATGCCCTCGTGTCCTTCTAAGTGGTTGCATTTTTATTTAAATTGGTATAGTCTAATTTATCCTTTCCTTTGATTATCGTATAAACCTGTATTAAGTCACCTCGAATTCTTCTTTTTCTAGACACTGTAGACAGGTTTCTCTGAGACTTTCCTTATAAATTGTAATTCTGGAATGCCACTATCAGCTTTGTTGCTCTTCTTTGAATCCTCTCCAGCATGTGTTTATCTCCTCTGCAATAAAGACTCCACACCTGTACACAGTACTCCTATCTAGGTCTAATGCTTTATACAATTTGACAATCACTGTTTTGCTCATATGTTAAATATTTCTTTGTATCATACCAAACATTGCATTTGCCCTTTTCATTGCTACCTGGATTTGCTCACTCACTTTACCTGTATAATTTAGTATAACCCTTAGGTCTCTTTTCTTTTCTTTCATTCTAAAATTTCTCTTGCCCATTCTGTAATTATGTTTAATATGAGATCTACCCATGTGGATGACTGTACATTTATCAACATTAAACTCCATTTTCCAGCTCACGTACCATTCTCGAATTGTAACTAAATCCAACCTCAACATATGAACTTCTACTTTAGTTGAGACACTACTGCATAGTTTTGTCTCATCCGCGAATCTTGCAATCATGGATCCGAGTGTCCAAATTCTTTATATATATAAAAACAAAATCCCAAAACAAGGCCCTGTGGCACTCCACTTTCTACTCCACACCACTCAGAGAACTCCACAATCTGCTAACCAATTTTCAATCCATTTGACAATTTCTCCACCTATTCCATGTGATTTTAATTTTCTATATAATCTTTTATGATTTACAAGGTATATCGACAGAAATAGTTTACTTGCTCCTTCTTACCCTTTCACACATCGACCTAAATAGTTTACAAGCTCCTTCAAACACTTTCATACATCGACTAAAATTTTGGACAAGTTTCTTTGTACCCTTTCATACATGCACTTCTTCTTCTTTGCGTTTGGTTTCGTATCTGAGGCGGCGAATGCCACTGTGCATGAAGCACGCAGTCTGGATCGTTTTAACAATCTCTTCGTAACCTATCAAAGAACGGCAAAACAGGAAAAGCCAAAAGAAAAAGAAGAAGAAGGTGAATAAGAAGAATACAAAGAAGAAGCAGAAGAAGAAGAAGAAGAAGAAGAAGGAAAAAAAGAGGAAGAAGAAGGTGAATAAAGAAGAATACAAAAAAGAAGAAGAAGAAGAAGAAGAAGAAGGAAAAAAAGAAGAAGAAGAAGAAAAAAAAGAAGAAGAATTAGAGGAAAACTAAAGCCTGGTTAAACAAAACATACTGATCAGACATGTTAGTCAGGGTCAGGAATAATATACTGGACAAAGACCCTCATCTCTACTTCCTAGCAGCCCTCCCTGGAAACCGGCTGTATTCATGGCAGTCTAGCTAACGAGATGAGGGATTGACGTGATCCCCGTAGTAGTTAGCGACACGCAGATTAACTCAATCATAGCACAACCGCCTATGGAACCCAGGACCCCCTTCATCAGCACGTTAGTAGGGATGTGACGAAAGCTACAACAAACCGCCATTTAACGTTCTTCTCAGGGCATCCAAAAGAGTAAAGCTGCTGCGCTGAATAATGATGAAAGTCGCTAATTTAAAAATAAATCTTCCCGCACCCCTCCCTCCCTCCCTCAAATCTCAATTTCTCTTTCCTCCTACCTCTAACCTGCCAATTCCTTCCCATTCTAATCAAACCCATGCCCCTTCCCCCTTTCCTCTTTCTCCACACACTCGTCTCTTCCTCCTTAAATCGCCCCATCACTATGCACGTTTCCTTCCCTTTCCTACCCCTGGAAGCCACCCATCCCTTCAACCTGCCCCCTCGCACATCTCCCCCTCCGTAATCCGACTGTTACCTTGACCCAATCTTCAATCGTTCACGGCTGTTTAGAATTTATAACAGTTTCATATCGTGTCTATCAAAGAATGCAATAATAATGTGAGTGTACGGACTGAAACGGGAATATTTTAAAAAAGATCATTAAGAACTTTCATAATTATCCCGGGTAGTGAGTGCCTTGTAACGTAGTGGACAGAGACACGTTAGAGAAATAATAGAATAGTTACATTTGTTTTGTAAGGACACATCACTCTCCGTTTCTCAGATTAGTGCTAAAGGGAAATAATCTCTCGATTTTAGTCAGTACATTCTGCTTCCCCTTGCTTTCTCTCTAGTTAAGGTTCATGGAGACAGCCACGACAGTCCGACCCTAGAACGTGGTGGAACGGTGGCTGCTACTCATAATGAGTCAATTTTATACGTTTCCTTTGTGGTGGTTACAGTGGCTCTTCTTATATCCCCAGTCGTATTTGAACCGAGTAAGTGGACCTGAATTCTCCTAGCTGTAGTGCACTGCGAGACTTCTCAGTAAGGTTACGACTATCAGTATCCATTCTCACATAGTTAGCCAGACTGCTGTGACATAGCCTGCTTTCAGGTAGCCCGACTTTGGCGTGAGATGGAGGTCTTGATCAGTATATTTCATCTAACCGTGATTACTCTTCACTCCCTTGAAAGTGAATTTAATGTTGTCCCTTAGAGGACACTGCTCTCGGAGATGAGGTGTTAAAGACTTTATTGCAATAGGTCTCCGATTTTTTATGAGAGAAAGGGCCCAACTACCTTCCCCAATGTCTTGACTTCGATCATTAATCCGTAATCCAGGTACCCATTTACTGCTGGGTCGACTGCAGCGTGTCAAAACAGGCTTAAAGCCCTATACCTCTGTAATGGGAAGCAAGCTCCCTGCCACTCTGCCACATAAAACATTAACCACAGACTCACTTCTAGTGCTGGTTTATTTTGTAATTTTAAAAAAACACCATTATTTTGCTTTTTTATCCTCGCGACAAGGGAGCAAAGAAAAGAAAAAACACTGTTCCTGGCAGGCACGTTGTAAAGTGTTTGGCTGGCTAGCATATCCTATAGAAGCTATAAGTCACAAGAAACTCAAGAAATACACTTGGAATGCTGGTATTCAAACAGGCAGGTGTATGTCTGCTGCCTGGCAGCTGAAGTCTTCCATACTAGGTTTTTTTCTCTTTTACATATTTTTTGTTTTGTTGCGATTTAATTTCTTAGTGTAACAGTATATGATGTGGGTGGGGTGTGATGTGAAGGGGGTAGAAAGAGAGAGAGAGAGAGAGAGAGAGAGAGAGACAAAGAAAGAGGGAGAAAGAAAGAAAGAAAGAAAGAGAGAGAGGGAGAGAGAGAGAGAATGCGATGTTAGATATGATAAAATAAATATTAAACATAGGAGCAAGGAAGTGAAAGTTAGACTGTTTAGCGCATTAGTTAGACTTAGATTGGAGTACTGTTTGCAGGTGTGGAGTCCTTAACGTAGAGGGGAAATAAACATGATGGAAAGGATACAAAGAAAAGTGACAAAGCTGATAGTGGGATTCCAGAATTACAATTTATGAGGAAAGAATGAAAAACCGGCCTACGGTGTGTAGAAAAGAGAAGAATTCGAGTTGATGTAATTCAATTGTATAAGATAATCGATGGTAAGGATAAATTCGACTATAACAAGTTGTTTTTTTTTTCAAAGTACAGCTACTTAATAGAACAAGAGGGCGCAAATTAAAAACAGAAACATCCAGATTATATATTAAAAATTTTGTTTTTTTAGTTAGAGTGGTGAATGCTTGGAATTTTTTGCTACAATAGATATCTGAGGCAAGGTCAATTAATTCATTCAAGAATAAAGCGGATGCACATAGTTTTTTTTTTAAAAATCAAGTGAAATAAAAGAAACTGTTTGAATACAGACTCTGCGGAGTCTTCTAGACCAGAATAAAGAAGTTAAGTCAAGTTAGGAAGGCGCACAACCATTTTAAGGTAAGAACTTCCCCAAATATTTTTTGCCCAGACATCAGCTAACAGCCTGATCTTCCTGGTTTTTTCAAATGTCAAGGGTTCTTTCACGTGCACAGCGTGTGGACGTAAGCTCCACGTGTTTTGTCAATAATTGATTGGACTAGGGTAGCTTGAAATTTGCGCGTTTCGAACCTCCGCCGTTTCGTGCTTTCGTTTTGTTTCTTGAGAACAAAATATGGATGTTAAACACATTAATGAAACCGTGTGATCGCATTACAATGCAATCTCTGTCGTGGAATTCCTAGGTCACGACGAACTCTGAATGCATATTTTTAAAATCGATGTTTCATTTGGAGATGTAACTGGTTATAATTGATTGATTGATTCCGTGTTGCCTTTTTTAAAAAAATACTGTGAATGTTTCCTGTTGTCAATTGATGAATCAGCAATCAACAGGCTGTAGAATTGTTTAATCAAACGTGAGTTGAGCAGAGAGACAGTGGGGGGGGGGGGGGGGCGGGGGGGGGGGGCGGAGCGAACGTATGTTCAACCCCTGGTCTACCCTGGAATTAGGATCAACACTCATTGTCATTGAGGGAGGATTAATACCTATAGATTTGCCCGGAGTGCAGTGAGGTTCTTTCTTAACTGAGCAAGTTTCTGAGTAGAAAAGTGTTTAGTGCACTTGTCTAGTCTCGTTAAGAGCATCGTTCTAGCCCTATCTCGACACGCTTCGGTCTACCCAGTTTGAAACGGTTATCTGATTTACAGTTTGGGAAGTCAATGCAGCAAGGAAAGGGACTGGTTGTCCCGCTTTAAGAAAAGTCTATGACCTAGTCCATTGATGTCTTCAACACTTCATCCCCGGAGGTATTGTCTGCAATAGGCCATCTCAACCATGTTAGCGCCCCCCCCCCCCCCTTGTCCCTTTCCACACAACCACAATTGCTTGTTTATCCTGCATGCCTGATAGTAGTAGTTAGCAGTAGTGACGTGACAGCAGTAGTAGTAGTAACAGTGGTAGGTAGTAGTAGTAGCAGTAGTTGTAGTGGTAGTAGTAGTAGCAGTTGCAGCAGCAGACATTAGTAGTAGTGGGCAGTAGTAGTAGTAATACGATTAATAGTACTTATAGTATTAGTATTAGTAGTAGTAGTAGTAGTAGTAGTAGCAGTAGTAGTCACATCAGCAGTAGTAGTAGTAGTAGTAGCAGTAGTAGTCACAGCAGCAGTAGTAGTAGCAATAGTAGTCACATCAGCAGTAATAGTAGTAGTAGTAGCAGTAGTAGTCACATCAGCAGTAGTAGTAGTAGTAGCAGCAGTAGTAGTCACATCAGCAGTAGTAGTAGTAGCAGTAGTAGTCACAGCAGCAGTAGTAGTAGAAGTAGTAGTAGCAGTAGTAGTCCCATCAGCAGTAATAGTAGTAGTAGTAGCAGTAGTAGTCACATCAGCAGTAGTAGTAGTAGTAGTAGTAGAAGTAGTAGTCACATCAGCAGTAGTAGTAGTAGCAGTAGTAGTAGTCACATCAGCAGTAGTAGTAGTAGTAGTAGTAGCAGTAGCAGTCACATCAGCAGTAGTAGTAGTAGTAGTAGTAGTAATACGATTAGTAAAATAATAGTATTAGTAGTAATAGTACTAGTAGTACTAGTAGCAGTAGTAGTAGTAGCAGGTGTAGTAGTATTAGTAGTAGTAGTAGCAGTAGTAGTAGTAGTAGTATTAGTATTAGTATTAGTAGTAGTTGTTGTATTAGGATTAGTAGTAGCAGTAACACTAGTAGTAGTAGTAGTAGGAGTAGTAGTAGTAATATTAGTTGTTGTAGTAGCCTTAGAAATATGATTAGTAGTATTCAAACACTTTTATCGGCAGTAGAAATATTACGAGGGGGCTTCAAATGAAAACCTTATAAATGGGATAAAAATAAGAAAAACCATGGTCTTGTATTGTAACTTGTTAATATGGTTGCTAAGGATGGCAAGAGTGTCCTGCACGTACCATCACGGTGCAAACGAACATGACGTCATAATTGCAGTTGTAAGATGGCCGCCTCACTATTGACATGCACCAAAGAGAAGCAACGTTCTGTTGTCCACCTTTTACCTCACTCCACTTTGAATACTCCTTATTTATGCCCACTCTTTGCTTTGTTCCCGTTAACCAATTTTCTATCAATTTAGAAACTTCGTCACCGATGTCATGTTGTTTAAACTTCCAGAACAATCTTTGATGAGGTACACTACCAAAGGCCTTTGCTAAACTAGATAAATAACACCCACTGGCTCCCCTCCAGCTATCATTTTGATAAGATCATCCATGAATTTTAATAAATTTGTTAAGCACGATCTCCCTTTAGTAAACCCACGCAATTTCTGATTAGATTAAATTTCCCCAAGCACATTACAATGTTTTCTTTGATTATTAACTCAAAAAGTGTGTAGACTATGCTCGTTAAACTCACCAGTCTATATTATGCTGGATCTAATCTGTTGTATTTTTACAACAATTGGATCATTTCTGCATCTTTTTAATCCCCTTGAACAATCTCCTTCACAATGAATTGAAAATATAATTTAGCGAATGGTTTTGTTGACGTCTCTAATGCCAATCAGCAATTTTGGATGAATACCATTTTGACCCGGACATTTATTCACTTTCAACCCCTCCAATTGTTAAAAAAAACTATTTCATGTGTAATGCAGACTGATCTTAATCCCTCTGTATCCATTTCCCTTTGGATAATGTAAATGGGCTTTGGGATCTTGGAGCAATCCTCTTTTGTATAGACTATGACAAAGTCACCCGGTTCGAGCGCCATTATAGGCTGCTGAATTGTGTTGCTCCCAATGTCGGAGTGATTTATATTTGTTTACCAGGATTATTCTCGTCATTCTTGGATATAATTGTGCATAATTTAGATGTGAAAATTAACTGGGCCTGTGTTTCCGACCTGTGTTTCTACTGTTTAGGATCGTGGAAAGTGCATTTCTGATTTCCCAATTCACTAAAGGATCACAGCTACCC
Organism: Ariolimax columbianus; assembly: GCA_036924085.1. Lineage (NCBI taxonomy): Eukaryota > Metazoa > Mollusca > Gastropoda > Stylommatophora > Arionidae > Ariolimax > Ariolimax columbianus. The sequence continues at coordinate 20,244,496 of JAVGWX010000008.1, forward strand.
ACGCAAGGGTCATGATTAGAGATTAGGAAGTATTTCTTTAGCCAGAGAGTTGTGAATGCTTGGAATGCATTGCCAAGTGAGGTGGTGGAGGCTGGGAAGTTCAATGCATTTAAAAACAGATTGGATACGTACAGCTTCTAGAGGAAGGTGATGTAAATAGAACTGGTTGTATACAGACTCTGCAGAGTCTTCTAAACCAGTATAAAGACGTTAAGTTAAGTTAGTTAAGTACTGATTGAGTATATTAGCAAAATCCATATGCTCCCTTTTAATTTATCCTGTGCTATCTATGAGTGGGCCTACTTTGTCTTTCGTTCTAGGTTTATTTAACTTAACGTAACATTGGTAAAGAAGCTCTTACATTTATAAGAAACCTAGTTTTGCCCATTAGTATTCCAAATACAGCAATGTGTCAATTTATTAATTTAGGAAAAGAAACACAATTAATACAGGAAACAGATATTACCGTGGTTTAGAAAAAAGACAAAATCATTTGTATTCTTCACCCCCACCCTCCCTCTCTCTCTCAAATTGATCATGTCAAAGGTGATTTGACGTAAATTAGTGGCAAAGGGTAGTGGTGAAGAAGAAGCATGATTGACAGTCGCCGAGTTAGAAAACCGGTTAAAGAAGAATGCGTGAGCAGAAATATGAGGAATGTAACCTTAACGGCGACCGTGTAAATAGCCACGAGGTTAATGTAGGGAAATCCCCAGTCCAAGGCCAGTAATCCGTATGTAAACAACAACTTCCGAAAGTTAACAGGGACAACCTAGCTAGCTACCGAGGAAGGTGGTCGTGCAGATGTTTCGTTCCTAAACCATTTGATGCAAGCGACTAGACCTTCACTGGAAAATGCTCAAAAGTATAGCTTCATTTGCTTTGAAAAGACAGTTATGGGTAAGGAGTGGTTTTTCAAGGTTTTATTATTTGTCTTTCACATTCTTATTCTAAGCTTCAGCCTTCACGAATGTTTTTGTTTACACTTTCTTAGTACATGTGTTTATGTCCATTTCAAACACCCTTTTCAATTTCATTCATCTCGTTCTCAAATCTAAAATCTAGCAACTCAGCCATTTAGGCGATTAAAAAGAGACCGCGTGATTCGTGATAAAGTTATCACACACTGACGCCCACCATCAGAGCACACTCACACACTGACACAGTGAGGAGTGTGCTGCACAGTGTTCCACACATACACCTCTATGACAATCAGCTTGTTTGAAACAAAGTTTGATAAATGCACATATCTGTCATTCTATCTTGTTGGCATCTTTAAACATATTGTGTGAATGTGTATATAACATAATAAACGCTCCAGTGATAGTTTTTAAAAAAAATGCATAACTAAATAAAGTCACGCGTGTGCTAAGCTAACGGTGTTAGAAATGGGACCAGAGATTGATAAAGCTGTAATGTCACAGGGATTTTGTAGGAAATAACAAAAGAAATGTTTTATTTGAGTCGCCTAACTAATTTTGCCACAAGAAGAAACAATGTCTACACTCTATGGTAGAAAAGGAATGACTACGTCAACTCAAAAACTATTATAGTTCTTTTACAAATTCGTTATTAATTACATCTTCATGTATAATTTAGTTAGTGAGTTCAATTAAAAATGTGTTTAGTCACTCTGTATAACTGGTGACACTCTAATGTTTTAATCTGTATAACAAGAGTTAAGACTTAACGTGCTACTGAAGACCAAAAAGTGCACATATCGCAGTCCAGCTGTAAACTAGCGACACAACACATTCTGTTCTCTGGACTACATCCTGCTACTTGCAAAGCCCTGTTCAGCCCTGTTGAAAACGAACATAGAATAGCAACAGATGAATTATCCTTAATATTAGGAAATATCTTTGTAGTCAGAGAGTGGTGAATGCTTGGAATGTATTGTCAAAGGGTGTAGTAGAGGCAGGGTCCATTAATGCATTCAAAAATAAATTGGAAGCTCACACTTATTTTTAGTATTGCTGGAGTAGAATAAACTGGTTGTATACAGACTCTGTAGAGCCTTCTAAACCAGTATATTGAAGTTAGGTTTTCACAACAATGTATCAAACAACTCCTAAAATTTCAAGACCATCAAACACCAAATACTAAACACATCCATTTCAGGATAAACAAAGTTACTTGGGGTCAATCATAAAAGACATCAATAAAATTGTACACTGCATTCTCCCATGCCCAACTCTGTACACTTTTGATTGACTCCTACCACTTTTTGGACATACACTCCACATAGCGTTAACTAATGACATAGGCAGACATTTTATAATCATCTGTCTATAATTAAGGGTAACTTAGATGCTAGTCCAGTCAGGCACAACATACTGGTCAGGGCATCACGTCCGGGTCAGGCACAATACACTGACCAAAACCACACTCTTTCTTCCATGTAGCGTTCCCTGGAAACGGGCTGTTTCCAAGGCAGACTGGCTGACGAAATGTGGATCGATGTGATCCCCATAGTAGAGAGCGCCACGCAGATGAAGCTAAGCATAACACAACCACCTGGTGGACTGTGGTCCATCTTCATCAGCATGCTCAAGATATGAGGAAAGCTACTTCAACCCGCCACATAGCGTCCTTTTCAGGGCGCACAAAATGGTAAACTTACTCATTGTGGGCATTCAACAAATAACAACAACCTATAATTAAAACTTAGTTTAGTCCTATACAATATATCATTTGTACACAGATAATTGAAGTTAATTATAGTGAAACATTAGTTACTAAACAGTCACTTCATATCGGAGATTTGGAGACCAAAAAGATTTAAAGGCCTGACAAGAGGGTTAAAGTCTGAAGAACATTCACTTAGGTTTAGCTTACCAGCTGCGGACCACCTTTAACTTTACCTTAGCTGGACAGCTGCGACCCACCTTTACCTTAGCTATACAGCTGTGACCCACCTTTACCTTAGCTGGACAGCTGTGACCTACCTTTACCTTTGCTGGCCAGCAAGAAACTTTCAAAGATAGATTTGTACGTGACTGTGAGTTACCATATTTAATGTGAACCGGAGCCCACTTTCAACTGAAATACCCACTCCCTTCTATGACAACAGTTGCCCACTTAGTACATGCCCTTTATTGCCACTTTTCACATGAATGTTGTTTGATGGGTATTCCCTGGTCAGGTTTTACAATCCAAGCTTGGACCACATGCCACCTTCTTCTTGTCTCTTTCCCACTCCAGCTACAGTATAGGGACACCACTAGAGTTGACCTTCATTAAGAATCCTGTGCCAAAGCACTTTTTGTGCTTTTGCTGTGGCGGTTTCTGAAAATTAAAATTAACGTCTTTATACTGGTTTAGAAGACTGCAGAGTTTGTATACAACCAGTTTAATTTACATTGCCTTCCTCTAAAAGCTATGCGCATCCAAGATATTTTTTAATGCATTAATTGTCCTTGCCTCCACTACTTCCTGTGGCAATGCATTCCAAGCATTCACCACTCTCTGACATAAAAAAATATTTACTAATATATAATCTGGACCTTTCTTTAGTTAATTTGTAGCTATGTCTTCTTGTTTTTGCAGGTGGTTGTATTTTGCAAAACTTGTTATAGTCTAATTTATTATATAAACCTGTATTAAGTCACCTTGGATTCTTCTCTTTTCTAGAAACAGGGAACCGCTTTTTCTGAGTCTTTCCTCATAACTGTAATTCTGGAATCCCACTATCAGCTTAGTAGCAATTTGTTTTCCACATTGAGGTTGCTAGGCCCGTACAGATATCTCTTTTGTCATGTCTTACAACATGCATGCACAGATCCATACAATAAGACAGACTTGACATGAAACACATGACATCTTTATTGTTGTGTAAGACTTAATCTATTTTGCTTTCCACAAATACCCTAAAGCAGTACAAGCCTGATTGGCTTTTATATTATTAATTTTGATTAATACTGATATTGCTATCAGTACACCTGACCTTGTCTATATTTCCACCAAGTCTTATGAATGAATCTATATCTTGCAAGACTGTGTCTCCCAGTACAATCTGATTGTGATTACATGCTTCTTTTCTCAGAATCTGTGTTGTTTTTTTCTGTGTACTCTCTGATATAATTTTAGCGTTTATTAAGATAAAGTTAAACAAGCCTTTAAACAACATAATATCAAACTACTGTTACAAATTTTAGATATGGCATGCATACCACACACCATTGCATAAAAAATTAAAAAAGGCTAAAGAAACATTCATACAATCACAAACAGAAAGAAAAAAACAAGAATTCAGAACTAACTCTACACTGAAGGATCATCATCAGTTGACGTTGACTATCATGAACCTCCATCCATTTATATCACGTGCGTCGTTTACCAATGGTTGATTGTTGCCCATACCATTCTCTCAGCCTGTCCAGCATCTTCTCTCTTGGCCTTCCTTTGTCTCTCTTTTCTGCTATCTTTCTCATTGTCACAACGTGTTGCAAGCCGCCTCTTCTCATAACATGTCCAAAAAACGGATGACTGATCCTTGCAACGAGTTGTCTTTGTGCCGCCTCGCCTGTATCATCACTCTTCTTTGCAGTCCATGTGATCCGCAGCATTCTTCTGTAAAATCACATCTCCGTTGCTTCCAAACATCTAAGCGCTGGCTTGCTAATTGTCTATAATTCACTGCCATATGTTACAACTGGCTTTACGTAGCATCTAACGACTATCTTTCCCAGTTCCAGCAACACGGTTTTCTTGTGCAATATTCCTTTCATGGCCTAGACCGATTTTGCTTGGGCTATTCTGCATTTTATTTTGTAATTGCATCTTCCATCTGATGTTATTTATGTGCCAAGGTATTTAAACATGTTAACTTGTCTCAATTTGATTCCCTTTGCTTTTATGCAGCATTTTGGAGAGTACAGTTTCTTCGTCACTACCATCACTTCCAAAATATACCAGAGTCATATTAGAAATAGAGACAAACACAACAAGTAATAACATAACCAATATGTCATGCCTCCTGTAACTACAGTTGAACTATCTGCCTTGTTAAAATGTCATATTTTAACAAATATTATATCTGCTTTGTTCTCCAAAAGGTTCAATGTACCACAGGGAGTTCCTCAACAACGTTCACCAAAGCACAACAGAAACAATTGTCTTCAAGCAGACCATTCAGAATTGCCAGTTTGGATCATCTTGTGTTGACTGTCAAGGATTTGGAAAAGACAGTTGATTTTTACACTAGGGTTCTGGGAATGGAAGTGACAACTTTTAAGGTAAATGTCCAATGTCTTTTAGTGTGCAGACAACTGGTCAATATCTTTTCAAATCAAAACCGTTTCAGATTGCTGTTGAGCACAGATCTTCAACAAATACATGACAAGATCTGTCCTGTCTTCTCTGTATTTTTATGTTGTATTGAGCCCCCTTCTCTGTGTTTGTTCAAGTTTCCTACTCATTCTCTTGCTCTGGGGTATCTAGAATAGAGTCTGTCTTGTATGCTAATAGCTAGTTTCTTTAATGTGTGTTCTAATCCAATGCATCATCACTTTCTTTTCCACTGTTATCTGTCTGCTCTTTCGGACAGTTGCATATTAATGATCATGTCATTGTAGCTTTCATTGATTCAAATTGTGGATCATTTTCTTGAGTTTCACCTGTAGACTCCAATTGTGGATCATTTTCTTGAGTTTCACCTGTAGACTCCAATTGTGGATCATTTTCTTGAGTTTCACCTGTAGACTCCAATTGTGGATCATTTTCTTGAGTTTCACCTGTAGACTCCAATTGCACTTGCTTCCTCTTCAATCTGTCAGGTATTATTTGGCCTATCCACTCTTCTCTTTCCCTGTGGGTTCCAAACCAGCTGAACAGGTTATATTTTTAAATTTCAACCTGGCAGTGTGTTCTGTTATCTACAATGGGAAGAAGAGACTAAAGTGGTCAGGCAAAACATACTGATTTGACATGTTAGTTAGGGTCAGGTAAAATATACTGACCAAGACCCCCCCATCTCGCTTCCACGCATTTCTCCAAGGAAACAGGCTGATTTCATGACAAACTGGTTAATGTGGGGGACCGATGTGATCCCTATAGTAGTGTGCAACACACAGATGAAGCCAAGCATAGCACAATCACCTGAAGGATACTGGTCCACCTACATCATTATGCTTGGAATGTGAGGAATGTTAGTGCAATAAGCCCCTGACATTTTCAGGATGCACAAAAGAGTAAACTTACCAATTTTGGGGATTCAGTAACAATAATTATCTCCATTCTCTCTGTAGGTGACTTATAGGTTTTAAAAAAGTATTTAGATGGTTATGTTGTGAACATTTAGAGAACAAAGCATCAGACATTTGTTTTTATTCTTTGAATTTTTATTTGAAATACACAGTTTTTGTAAGTAATTCAAATTTTGTATAACCTAATTGTGAAGAAAACTTGGTTGCTGAGGAAATACAGATGACTGTGCAGACTCTAGGGGTGTATTCTAGGACATCTTGGGTCCCAAATGAAATAGACTCTCACACAAAGTAAAATGTAACATTGGGTTGCTGTCCCAAAGGGCAGATTTTTGTCCTGCAGTGGATTCCAGCCCACTATGGGGTCCTTGGAGACAGTAAAGTAAATAAGCTTTGCAGGTGGGCAGCACACAGGCTCACCATCTACAGAACTGTAAATAGTCAAGGATGCTCATGAAACAATCAATGAGGACGGAGTGGAGAGATAGCACAAAGAATATGGGTTGGAGGGGGACAGTATGGACAGACTTGGCAGGGTTGGGTGGACAAGAATCTTCAGACTGAGAATGGGACATTGCAGACTGAAGGTCCACCTCCACAGAATGGGTCTTAGAGACTCGGCCGCATGCAATTATGGAGCACTGAAATAAGCACCAGGACATATCCTGCAGGACTGCCACACTTATATAGATCAAAGTGAGACAGTCTGGCCCAGAGGAAGTAACCATGCGCAAAAAAGCTGTGTTAGACCAGCGAAGACAATCTCCTTTGTCAACCTCACCGGACAAGAAGCATAGCATCAGTTGATCGAGGAAGAAGAAGACTAAGTAGTTTTGATTTATTATAACTTAATTCTGAAGAAGATTTGGCTGTTGAGAAAATTCCGATGGCCTGGCACGTGGTTCACATATCAAACAATAAATAGACAGGAACAATGATGTCCTGGTAGCCCTACAAAAATAAGCATCCACTCAGTTGCCCACCAATCAACTTTAACGATGGACTGAGTAATACATGTGGTCCAACACAGAACTTCAGACAAAAGACTTAAATAAATGTTAACAACTTTCAACTACCTGGCATTAGGTACAAATTCTGCCTGATTGAATACCAGATTACAGGTGACTAGTTCCTTGTTCTTCATTAGCTACACTCCTTGCTTCTGTCTCTAAAGTTGTTAATCAATTTTGCAGTTAACACTCCCATTTTTCTAATCTTCATCTGCCTTTGTTTATTTTTACTTGTTTTTCTGCAGTTTTCACTGTATGCTCTAAACCTGCTCTCTAAAATCAAAATGTCCTGTAAACAAAAGAGTGCCAGAAACTTCCAATGGCAGAGTGCAGGCCGTGTACCACTTCGTAGGCTAAATCTCAGTAGAAGAAAGCCTTGAAATTAAACATAACAGAGCTACACTATCCTCAAGCCTAGAAAGCTGCAAGATGGAAACCAGCAACAAATCTATTACAAATAGCCAAATGAGAATCTGAAAGTGACATACTGTATAAAGAAGTTAAGTTAAATTGAACAGTTAAGTTAGAAAAGAGATCGGGGAGGATACGGAGTGGCACATTTTTAGAGCTGGCGTAGTGTAAAATAAAAGGGTAGCTTCTGGCTACCTGGCATGCTGCACAAGTTTGCACAACTGAATACCAGTGTGTCAGTATAGGCTACATTTAATTTATTTACAGGGAGGGAGGAAGGCTCTGAATTTTGGAGATCAAAAGATAAATCTGCATGAACGTGGTAAGGAGTTTGAACCAAAAGCCAATATTCCGACTCCAGGTTCAGCAGACCTATGCTTTATCACATCAACTGCTCTGGATGAGGTGTTTGATCATATAAAGGTATTGTTCTTCTTTCACTACTGCATAAAAATATATTTATAGGTGTTTCATGATCATGAACGCTACTGGTGAACAAACCTTTATGAAGTTAAAACTACTGAAAAATTGTCATCAATCTTCAATGACACAAGAACGACTGAAATTACTTGCAATTATGGCCACTGAATATGACTGACGTCTTGCAGAAAGTTAGACTTTCAAGATATCCTGAAAGATTTCACAACAACAAAAATTGAGGAAAGTGAATGTTTAAAGTTTTGTTGGTTTATTAAAATGAATCATTTTAAAAATTGTGTTTATTAATATTGTTTAAAAATATTCTGTACTATTTTTTAAATAATATTTTGTAATATTGTATGAGTTTAATAATATTTAATAAAAATGTTTTATGACATAATGTGTTACTTTATTTAATAACATTAATAATTGTTAATGTTTGTTTTGTGTAATAAAAAGGGTTAATTAAAATTGTGGGTTGGTAGTAAAATAAAAAAATGTATTAGGAGATAATTTGCTAGGAGATTCCCACAATTTAATCCAGCATTGGGTGATACCTGCAGATTGGAGAGAAGGTTTTGTCATCAAGTTGCCAAAAAAAGGTGACACCTTACAATGTAACAACTATAGAGACATAATACTACTTTCAGTGCCTGGAAAAATACTCAGAAAGACATTACAGCTGAAAGAAAAGCAGGCTGACATTCAATAAAATCAATCTTGCACAGACTAGATCACCATTGAACAGAGTGTGAAATGGAACTCACCGTTTTGCATAGGCTTGGTGGACTTTGGGAAGGATTTTGTCAGTCTAGATTGTGAGTAACCGTGAAGGCTCCTTGGGCATAATGCAGTGCCTTCTAAGTTGATGAACATTATGAGAAGTCTTATGAGGATATGAGTACACGAACAAGGATGTCTCTTGCTTGTGATTGACTGTTCATGATGACAACATCTACCAATAATTATGGAACTTGTTGCTATCTGAAGGGTCAGTTTGAGGACCTCAACTTTGCTGATGGCTTGGTTCTTTTGTTTCATAATTTTGCCATATATGCATGTCACCACAGATGCATGTCACCACAGATGTATGTCACCACATATGCATGTCACCACATATGCATGTCACCACAGATGCATGGCACCCCATATGCATGTCACCACAGATGCATGGCACCACAGATGCATGGCACCACATATGCATGTCACCACAGATTCATGGCACCACAGATGCATGTCACCACAGATGCATGGCACCACATATGCATGTCACCACAGATGCATGGTACCACATATGCATGTCACCACAGATGCATGGCACCACATATGCATGTCACCACAGATGCATGGCACCACATATGCATGTCACCACAGATGCATGTCACCACAGATGCATGTCACCACATATGCATGTCACCACAGATGCATGGCACCACATATGCATGGCACCCTCTCTACAGTTGGATCCCAGACTGACGTACGAAGAGTCAAAACGGCTTATCAAAGCCAGATACATGACCAAATGGGAAACCGAACATACTGGTTACACCAAAAACGATGCCTATTACCAGTTGAACCGAAGAGAGCAGGTCGTTGTCTTCAGACTTCGCACTGGCCACAATAGACTGAGGTACCACCTATTCAACAAATTGAAGATAGGATGTACCGACGAATGCCCGTGCGGTACTGGTAAAATGACCGCTGAACATCTGCTGCAGAACTGCCCGACATACGAGAATCAGAGAGAGCAGATGTGGCCATCACCAGTGGAACTGCAAGACAAGCTCTATGGCAGTGGCGACAGCCTCAGGATGACCGCCGCTTTTTTCGAAAAAATAATGGTTACTGTCTGACTGCGTACGCAGAAGAAGAAGAAGAAGGATCCCAGACATCAAGAGAGAGTCATTGTTGAGGACACAGGCAGAGAAAACAATCGGGCAAGTCACCCCAGTTGAGGTGATGGCTAAAGGGGAAGAACGGGTCCATACTGGTGATAAAATGACAGAGTACCAGAGTCATCATAACCTTGGGCAAGGAATGCAGGGAATGGGGCAACGGGAGAGCAGAACTTGAGGTGAATCCACTGGTAAGAGAACACACAGGATAGTGATGCCGTCATATACACCGACAGATCAGTGCTGCGCAGTGGGACATCAGGCTGGGGCTTGTCGGCTAGAGTGAGAGGACAGGTCGTTGCTAAGTGGATTAGGACATACACATCAATAACCTCCAGTTTGAGAATGGAGATGGAAGCAGCGACCTCAGCATTAAGAAGGCTATCTGAGACCCCTTTACCAAGGGCAATCATCATGACTAATGTGCAGGTCGTACTTCAGAAGGTACAGAGGGGATGGCTGAAGTATGAGTGGATAGCAGCTGTTGAGGACTCAGACCTCCAGGGGTTGATATTAGTCTACTGTCCTGGTCATGCTGGGGATCAGGACAATAAATGAGCTGACATCTTTGGCAGCATTTGGGATAAACAGCAGTAAAAGCAAGATTGGTATTCCTGACACTAAACAATTTGTGGAGATCCAGGGAAATTAAGATTCACACCATTTCTTCTTCTTCTTCTTCTTCATCGTACGCAGTCAGACAGTAACCATTATTTTTTTCGAAAAAAGCGGCGGTCATCCTGAGGCTGTCGACACTGCCATAGAGCTTGTCTTGTGGTTCCACTGGTGATGGCCACATCTGCTCTCTCTGATCCTTGTATGTCGGGCAGTTCTGCAGCAGATGTTCGGCGGTCATTTTCCCGGTACCACACGGGCATTCGTCGGTACCACATATCTTCAATTTGTTGAATAGGTGGTACCTCAGTCTATTGTGGCCAGTGCGAAGTCTGAAGACAACGACCTGCTCTCTTCTGTTCAACTGGTAATAGGCATCGTTTTTGGTGTAACCAGTATGTTCAGTTTCCCATTTGGTCATGTATCTGGCTTTAATAAGCCGTTTTGACTCTTCGTACGTCATACTAGTATCTGTTTGTGGTAGTCTTGCACCTTCTTTTGCCAGTCTGTCTGCCTCCTCGTTGCCTTGGATGTTGCAGTGTGATGGGACCCATTGTACCACTACCCTTTTTGGTGCGGACTGCTGGCATAGTTGACAGAGTACTGCTCTTAAGTCATTAAGCTCAGTGTTTTTCTGGCTTTTTAGCGCTGTGACTACGGCCAGAGCATCTGTAAGCAGGACTGTATGGCTTTCATTTTCTTTATGTGTCCACACCAATTCAATTCTGGTCCTTACATCTGCATACCTGTACAAATTTATAACTACATACACACATACATATGTACAAATACAAATATGTATCGAATGTGTAGGGGAGCTTATGCGAACGTACGGAATGTATTCAAACTATAAGATGTAAATCATCATATTACCTGACAAGCTGGCATTATGCTGTAGGCTAAAGCATGCAAATACTGCGGGTCCATCTTTGTCTCCAACAAACTCTATTCTGGGCTATGGAGGTCCAGTGGGTTACAAACTTTTTTTCTGATGTATCTTGGATCATGTAGCGGAGTACAATGATGTCTGATCAACGTGTTGGTGGCCTACTTTGATGACTTTTTCCATCTTGGAGGTATCAAACTGCTGTTGACATTCTCTTATGTTCATCCTTCCTCAGACCATGTGACCTGCCAATTGATTTTTTGCCTAGTTGACATGAACATTATTGGCAACCTATATGAATGATTCTTGAGCTCAAACCCATATCGATCATCAGAGTTATATATATATATATAAAAATTAACTTAACTTGACATCTTTATACTGGTTTAGAAGCGTCTACAGAGTCTGTATACAACCAGTTTCTTGGAGGGTGGTTTTTATCTATGTGTGAGTCTATTTTAATAGACTCAAACACTAGAGCTAAGTAGACCTGCAGCCAGTTAGGTGCCATCTATAGCTGCTCTTAGCAAACCACCTTGGGAAAGGTACAAATAACTTGGGTTAATTTTTAATTTGAATTTTTGTCCAGGCAGCGACCGCTAAGCCTACTCTTTATGATTTTCAACTGCGAAGGAATTTTTAATGTGCTCGACACTGAACACGGGAGTCCGATCTAACTACCCAGAGATCAGGGGAATTTTTACCAGAAGATCCACGTGAAAAAAATCACGATCTCCACCGTGATTCGAATACGTAACCTCCGGCACTCGAGGCGGACACATTACCTCAAAACCACTGATATGTATATATATGTACATGGAGCATTGAAGCGCAGAGTGGTGGAGCAAAAGCTTCTTGTGGCAAAGCTACTGGGTTTGATTCTTGCTATTTGACATGGTAAATGGATTCCTTGCTTACTGTAAGAGAAGGAAAAGCAGCAAGGCAGGGCACTGGTCACCCCTTCTAATAAAACACTAAGCTTACTACCTATTCCTTGGCTTTCATCCTGGAAGGGACATTGTCTTATAGTTTACAGCGAGGCTGCGATATCTGCATATTTTGGCCTGACACATCCGATTTCAGCTGGTTGATTTGGGTACCGGGTTTGCCTTCCCACTGTGATACATATTCTCTTAGTTAGACTACACTAATGTAGCCTCATTCTAAAGCCACCACCTAGAGGTGGAATAGAATTTTGGCCAGCTCTGGTTCACTGATCTTGATACAAGCAGCCAGCTAGAGTCGCTAGCTGCTGGCAGCTCAATCACTGTGCTGCATCTTCAGCCTCATGCCTAGTACAATAAAGTCTTAACACTTCATCCCTGACAGCAGTGCCTACTATGGGATTACCTTTACATATATACATTATTTTTCAGGCCTGCAACATTGAAATAATTGAGGGTCCAGTAGAAAGGACTGGAGCAGTGGGCACTATAAGGTCAGTGTATGTCCGTGACCCTGATGGAAACCTGGTTGAAGTTTCAAATTACATCAACAAAGTGGACCGCATCTAGCAAGATGTATGATTCTTGCCATCATAAGACACCTCACCATATCATTGTTTGTAAAGCCTTGCAGGCATTGTAATTTGTCAATAAGCCTTTCACGACTCTCTTATTTTTACACCATTTCAATACTTATTCAAATTAGAATATAACAAGTTTGTTTCAAAATACAACCACTTACAAGAACAAGAGGGCATAGCTACAAATTAACTAAAGAAAGGTCTAGATTAGATATTAGGAAATATTTTTTTAGTCAAATAGTGGTGAATGCTTGAAATGCATTGTCTCTGGAAGTAGTGGGAGCAAGGAAAATTAATGCATTTAAGAATAGAATAGAGCAAGGTAATGTAAATTAAACTGGTTGTTCACAAACTCTGCAGAGTCTTCTAAATCAGTATAAAGTCGTTAAGTTAAGTAACTGCTGTTCTGTATTTAGTGTTTTTTATATAAACACATCAATATGAAAACTGTTTTTATATTATTTGTTCATCTCTTTGATTTCACTGAGTAAAAACAATATATTTATGCAGAGGTCTATATTTGTGTCATTATGGCAGTGCACCAATTGACTTGAGCGAAAATGATTTCATTATGCTAAACGATAATAGTGTCAAAGTTATGTTTTTATCTCACATATTTTCATATTGTTGTGTTGCCATATTGTTGCATTGTGTTACATTCTTCTGCCCAAAAGAAGATATGCGCATGTAGATTGTTCAGTCGAAAACATAAATTCGAATATCTACTTGGACCAAGAGATCACGAACTCCCATTCAATAAATCGAGAGATCTCACAAAGAAAAACAGGAGACTGGCTCAGCTTCAACTGCATTAAACTCATACTACAACAGATGGGAAACAAAACCGATAGGGCTCACAACTTCAACAGTGTGATTAATCCAGTCGTGGTATATGACTGCGAGGTGTGAAACCTATGGAAAGCTGATGCAGATAGACAAAATTACAGATGGGCCAGCCATGTGATGCACATACCGGATAACAGATGGACACATGATGTCATGATGGCCATACAACTTTAGACACTCTAGTGGGCGACCGAGGATGAGGTGGACTGAAGGAAGCCCTAAGCCCAACATGGTATGCCAAGGCAGAAGAGCGAAAAGAGTTTACTCAACATTTGGCTACCTGGTATTAGACATGTCTCTGGTTGAATATCAGGATTTTGAGAGTTACATTCAAGACTATTGATATATTTTTTATATGGAACACCTTTAAAGGTTTAGCGTCACATACTATATTCAACTAAATATTTTTCACATTTTTTTCATGATTGATTTTCCTTCTTTCCAAATTTATCTTATATTGTTGGACTGCATTGTTTTTGGTATTTTCCTGACAGTTTTCTGGTAGTGTCATACATACCTATCAAATTTATTATTTTTTGCAGCTTCTGTGGCCAGAAAATAAGTGTAGCTTCTCTTGTCTACGTTACTACCCTTTTTTTTAACTTCTTTGTTTAACACCATCTTGTTTTTCTGTGCTCTAGATTTGCTGTGTAGTCATCATCATCATGAAGCTTGTCCTTTACAGAACGTCGCTCTCAAAACAGCCGATCTCTGGCCAGAATGCCAGCCTCCGTCGCTGTCATCTTTAGGACCTCCGTGATGTCTTGTGTCCATCTGCTTCTCTGTCTGCCTCTGCCCCGCCTTTCAGGAACCATACCCTCCAATATTGTTCTCTCTGGGCCATTATGGCTTTTGATGTGACCAAAATATTTCAGTTTTCTGTGTAGTAAAACCCCTTATACTGGTTTTCCTAAATGTAGTTATTTCAAATGTTCTGTATTGTGCTGTTATATACCTCTTTGTTGTAAATCAATGCATCAGACGTTATATTATCCTAAAACAATCAATCGCAGCAATCGAAAATTAGTATGTTTATATTTATACCTTATAATGATTATAAGTGACATTATAATCATTTCAAAAATATGTTGTTGTTAATGCCCACAATGAGTATGTTTATTCTTATATGCATCCTGAAAAGGGTATTACATGACTGGTTGCAGTAGCTTTCCTCACATCAAAATCATGAACCAGGGTCCTCCAGGTGGTTGTCTAAGCTTGGCTACATATGTGTGTCAGTCACTACTAAGGGGATCACATCGATTCCCCACCTCATTATCCAAACTACCATAAGACAGCTGGTTTCTAGGGAGAACTGCTTGGAAGTGAGGAGGGGTGTCTTGGTCAGTATATATCGCCTGAACCTGACTAACATTGTCCAATTAGAATGATTTGCTAACCAGACGTAAAATAGGAATCCAGCAGTTTTCTAATCTGAGCAGGTTATTCTGTTCTTGAAATCCTTCTTCTTCGTTCGTTCTCAAACTCCGGCTACCAAGACCTGAAAAGGGTTTTACAGGTAGCAGTCCGGTGAACAGAAGGCATTGTGTCACAGTTTATAGCTTGACTGTGATGTTTGCATCTTTAAGTCTGACACATCCGACTTCAGCCGCTATTTTTGGATACAGGGTTAGCCTTCGCTCTTTGACCTCTTCCTTCTCTTTAGCTAGTCTGCTCTGTAGTAGCCTGCTATCCAGGATCAGTGCATGGAAATGCTCAGCATCTTGATCCCGTTCTAGAAATCCAATGCTAATCACTGAAATGTTAATATACATGTACTCTTTATTGTTAGAATGATATTTATCTGATTTAACCTATATATTTCTGCCCATTATTTACCGTTGTCCATACAACCATTTTTAACAAGTATAAGCACAGTTTTTGTTATATGAGTCTTGTTCAGGATTTTGTTTCATCTAGCATGTGAATTTTCATCAGCTGAATTTGAAATTAATTAATTAATTAATCAGACTGCATGTATGAGAGTATAGTTAGTTAATCGTCGAATCATCTTCATCGCACTCGGGACAAGTCCATACGCACTCAGATCTCATTCTCAGAATGTCTGCCAGCATGTAATCACTGACTATTCCGGTCCTGTGCTTGTTAACCAGACATCTACGGATCCCCATGTGGTGTTCCTTCCTCACCGCCCCTCGTTTCACACCCAATTCAACCAGTCGAGCCAAGGACGTAGATTCTGGATCAACTTCCGAATCTTCCTTCCAGCCAATTTCCCTAACGGCGTTTAGAATATCGGCTCGGTCCATTTATCTCCCGCCTTCCACTATTGCTGTACTCGCCAACCTATCAGCTTTCTCGTTCCCTTCGAGACCTGCATGTCCCGGAACGAGTATGAAGGTGACTCTCTGCAAACGTGGCCGCCCTACCGACTCCAACCACTGGCGCTGTCCTGAGCATCCTCATTGAATCACTGAGGATGCACACATGTGTGCCACTCATTGTTTCAAGCCAGACTATCGCTCTTGTAACAGCCCATGGGGTATATGACAAAATATGGGGGTATGTCAGTTAGTAGGTCACAAACTGATATGAGATCGCTGAAAAATGTAGTTGGTATTTTCTAAAGGTATCATTAGGTGTCAGCAACATCCAGCTTTGTGATTACTGTAGGTAGCAGACATTAGGTGTTGCAAGAGTGTGTGCAGCTCATATACAAAATCATGTCTGTTCTCACAGAGTGTACAATCAAAGGACAGTGTGTTGTGGGTTTTTTATGGCCAAAAGCTATTCCTGGAAAGGACATTCATAAGAACACGCTTCCTGTTTCTGGTGAGAAGTGTTTGTAGTATAAAGCAGTGCATAACTGGGTTGATTCATTTTCCAAGACAAATGAATTGTTGATGAACCCTGACTTGGTCATCCTGTTCTAATTCTCACATATGGCTCGATTAGCCTAGTACAAATAAGGTGGCAACTTCTTGAACATTCACCTTCCAGCCAAGTGTGTTTTCCACTTGTTTGGTGCACTAAAAATCCACTTTCGCAGAAGACATTTTGTGAACAAAGAGTTTTAACGTGAAGTCCAAATGTGGCTGAAACAGCAGACCAAAGACTTATGTGCTGCAAATTTTGGCTCGCTGGTAAAACGATGGGATGAATGTATCAATGTTGGCGGTAAATAAGTTGAGAAATAAGGAACAATGTCAATGCAATAATAATTGGTTTTTAAGTTCATATATCATTTAATTTTGTTTATATAATCATTTGTGAACATTTTACTGACCTGTCTATTTATTTAATGAGAACTAAATGCTTATTTGAATATAAGCCAATTTCTGGCGTCCGAATGTAGATCATATATTAACCAGTCCAGTTTCCTATCGTTAATGCAAATAATTATATTTTATGTATTGACCTTAGGGAGCTCATTATTGTATGTCTAAATTATTGTATGTCTAAATTATTGTAAGCCTAAATTATTGTATGTCTAAATTATTGAATGTCTAAATTAGTGGACTCAAACACTGACTAATGAATATGAACTTCTGGAGTCATAGAGAAATGACTGATGAAGAAGCCAGTTATCAACATGCTTGATGGTGTGTGTCAGGACAGCAATAAATTGCCTTTACTTTGCTCACACTGTGGCAATCCTCCATGCTATGATAAAGCTCTGGTTCGTGACTTCCATGTTGATTTATATATTTCTCTAAGTTGTTCTACTCAAACTCCTGCTACAAAGTTCTGAAAAGGGTTTTGCAAGTAACAGCATGTAGTTCGGAGAATGTAATACGTTGTGTCATAGTTTACTGCTTGACTACAATATTTGCACCTTTCGGTTTTGTTTTTTTTTGTTTTTGTTTTTTTGCGTTCGCCTTTTTTATCTATTCCCCAAGGCGTGTGTGCGTTACACTGTGGTTTTTATTTTGCGCCTATCGGCCCAGTGCATCCGACTTCAGCATGCATTTTATGTAAGGGTCTGCTTCCTCCTGCATTTTCTAAGGGTTTGCTTCCCCGGGATAACGGCCGGTGCTGTGATGGGGATCGAACCCAGCACCTTCTGGTTGTGAGCCGTGCCACTAGGCCACGCCGTCCCCCTCACCTTTCGGTTTAACACATCCGACTTCAGTATGACATTATTTTCAGTACTGGGTTAGCCTGCACCTCGTAGTCGCCCCTTAGTCATCTTGTCCTTGACTTGCCACTGGGGTTAAACGACAGAGAGTGAGGATAAAAAGTAGCGTGGTTAATCCTTACTAAAAATAGCGCTAGCAAAATAAATTATGCCATCATCGTTTACAATGGACCACGGCCTTTGCCTATGCGGTTAACCTTCCCTCTTCGATCCTTTCTCCTTAGCCATTCTGCCCTGTTTTCCAGGATAACCACATAAAGGTGGAAAAGGGTCTTGGCTGCTCTTTAGCAGTCAGCTTTCGGTCCCTGACCCCTACAGCTCATGCACTTCTTAGTATCTACATCCCTGTCATGCCACCAAAATTGTCTTCATGTGATTCTAAGACCATCAAACCTACCTTCATCAGGCCTCGCTTGGGCCATCAAGCTCACCTTCATGAAGCTGGTTTTAGTTTGAGGTCTTTGATTTAGTCCATATAACACAGAAGAACCAATAAATTTTGCTCATATCTGTTCACAGTACTTCATCCGTTTTGAACTCCGTGGAATATAAGGGAAGTTCATAAAGTTTTGTTTTTTTTCTTCACAATTTATGCACATAAAATGTTGATTTATGTTTAAAGTATGGCATGTGGGTACCATATATGTGCCTATCTGGTAATTTCAGGTTTCTTTCTGCAAAGGATGTGTCCCGTCCCATCTATTTTCATCAAAGAAGAGAATTTTTTTTAAAAAGTAAAGTATCAAAGTAAATCAAGAATGCTTAGCCTTGTGGTTGCTGATAAAACTACAAAGACCCTCTTTGGTTGATTGGGTTCTGCCTTTGTCAAAAGGAAGTAATGGTAATTGAGAAACTTAAAGGTTTAAATGCATTTACAATCATTGATGATGACCAACATTTCGGCCAATAATAACCTCTACAAGGATGAGACAAAATTAAAACAGTGCAGAAAACTTGAGCTAACTAGGCTAAATGTGCAACATAAGTTTGAAAACAACTTGTAAATTAATAAGCAAAATTGTGTAAGGAAACTCAAAGCAATTGGTTGGTTATTGATCCAGCAACTTGTGGGCTCCTGCCCTTTGACCCAATGCCATAAAGTGTTATCTGCAAGTGTTTGTGAGCTGTTGTTTAGTTCCATACAGAGTTCTATTTGGCTGGCCTCAAAGGAAGAAGCTCATTCCTAACACCAGCAAGTGCCAGACATTCAAAAAGATGATTTTCAACAGTTTCACAGGTGATATGTGCATAGCAGACACTCTGGAGTATGTTCTGGTTGGATTCTGTTCAAGTGACTGTTAAGTTATATGTGTTGGTTGCGAATTCAGAAAATGGTGCTTTTTTCTCTCTTTTCAGGAGGTTGATGTTGTCTTTGGAATGGCCATATGTTTGTAGATTTCTCTCCCAGTATGTTCCATTGCTCATCTATTTAGCCAAGCCTCTTTCTTTGTTTGCTGTTTTTAGTAGTTATTTGACTGTATGTAGGGTTGTTGGTGTGTATTGTTCTTGACTTGATCTCTTCTTAGCCAGTCTGTCTGTCTTGTCATTTCCAGGTGTGTTTGAGTGACCAGGGATCCTTCTTCTTCTTCTTCTTCTTCGTACGCTGTCAAATGTCAACCTGTATTTTTTCAAAAAAAAGCAGCGGTCATCCTGAGGCTGTCGACACTGCCATAGAGCTTGTCTAGTGTTGCCACTTGAATGCTACCGATAAGACTCTTGGTCTGACTTCTCATGGGCCTCAGTTGTGAAAGATCGTAACTCATTCGGTATGTCGAGCTGACATATTGGCTCTGTAATTATTTTTAACATACCGCCAATCCTGCGCATGGATGGAACTTGCTAATTGCGGTGCAAAGGTTTTTATTATACCTTCAATAGAAAACAAAACTTGTGCCTTACGGAAGATTTTGACTGATGTCCCTGTGGTCAAAGACCAACATTCAAAACAGTCGACCATACGTTCACCACATTCCCACATACCAAATGTTTTTATTCCATTGTATTTTGCATTCAAATGAGAACAGTTTAGTATATAATATGTGATATATCAATTAAACAGATAAATTAGTCTCAATTGTGTTATATTGTGTGAGTTTTAAATCAGAATAATGAATGTATTCCAGAGCCCAAGAAATTCAAGAATGAATGAGTTGAAGAGTTTAAGAAATATTATCAGTAGTTACTGCTCCATTTGTAGTTTTGTGTGCTTTTTTTAAGAGTCTGGGTTTCTAGACTTAACACAATCCCTAATCATGAGAACCAGGTATTGTCTGTTGGTTTGACCTCTCCACTGATGATTGGTTGCACCTGACAGGAGCCAAGACTTCACTGATGCTTGTCACAGAATTATCAAGACACACAAGTTGTCCCACACTCAACTAAAAACATTATAGTGCCACATCTTCTCTTTCAGCGTTCATCCCAAAAAGGACAGTGTGTTGTACGAGAGGTGTTCTTCTTCTTCTTCGTACGCAGTCAGACAGTAACCATTATTTTTTAGAAAAAAAAAGCCGTCATCCTGAGGCTGTCGACACTGCCACAGAGCTTGTCTAGTGTTGCCACTGGTGATGGCCACATCTGCTCTCTCTGGTCCTCGTATGTCGGGCAGTTTTGCAGCAAATGCTCAGCGGTCATTTTCCCGATACAACAGGTGCATTCGTCGGTGCCACCTATCTTCAATTTGTTGAATAGGTGGTACCTCAGTCTATTGTGGCCAGTGCGAAGTCTGAAGACCACGACCTGCTCTCTTCTGTTCAACTGGTAATAGGCATCGTTTTTGGTGTAGCCAGTATGTTCGGTTTCCCATTTGGTCATGTATCTAGCTCTAATAAGCCGTTTTGACTCTTCGTATGTCATACTAGTATCTGGTTGTGGTAGTTTTGCACCTTCTTTTGCCAGTCTGTCTGCCTCCTTGTTGCCTTGGATGTTGCAGTGAGATAGAACCCACTGCACCACTACCATTTTTGGTGTGGCCTGCTGGCATAGTTGACAGAGTACTGCTCTTAAATCATTAAGTTCAGTATTTTTCTGGCTTTTTAGTGCTGTGACTACGTCCAGAGCATCTGTAAGCAGGACTATGTAGCTTTCATTCCTTTTACCTGTCACCATTTCTTCCACTGCCGCCCTCAGTGCCTCTGCCTCCGCTCTGAAATTGCTTGTGTATTTTCCAGTAGCAAATGAAAGTGTTATTTTTCTGCCATTTGGTATGCTCAGGAATGCTCCTGCCCCTCCGTACTGTGTTGTATTTGTTACGGAACCATCGGTGTATGCATGGGTCCAGTCCATGCTTGGGTAGTTTTCCGTTATGTAACTCAGGGTAGCATCTCTTCTTTCTTTTTCAGTCTGGCAGTTTTTGTTTCCAATACCTGGTATATTTTCTACCACCTCTGGAAATATATGCTGCCCCCAGGTAGGTTTTCGTACAGTAGGGATGGGCTTTGGTGTTAGTGCGTTCATGGGGTTTTCGTGCATCTTTGCTTTGGCTATTTCTGCAAAGTTTCTTCGCTTTAGTTTCCCATTTCCGAAATTGTTTAGTCTCTGGTGCATTGGATGGTCAGTCAGTCTTCTGAGTTTCTCTGATTGCAGCTGGGCTCTGCAGACTCTTCTGTCGGTCATGGATTGCAGTTTTGTAATCTTTTCAAGTTCTACAATTCGCGTTGACTTCATGCCTGCTGTTATAACTCTCATGGCTTGGTTTTGGAGTTTGCTAACTTTATCGAAGTTCGCCTTTGCTACTGTTGTCCATGCCGCAATGCCATACTCGAGAACTGGTCTCACTCTTCCAGTGTACAGTTTATTTAGTATGCTTTCGTCTGCTCGCCAGCTTGTGCCAGCAAGTTTCGTCATGATTGCCATTCTTTCTCTGGCTCTCATTCGGTTTCTCTCGATCTGACTTTTCCATGTCATGCGCCGATCAAATGTGACTCCCAGGTAGTTTGGGTTGTCTTTTGGCTGCAGGTATTTGCCGTTTAGACTTAATTTGGTGTTTTGGGGTTTGATTGATAGCGAGAATATTGTACATGTGGTTTTTTCCTCATTTATTTTGACCAGCCATGAGTTCGCCCACTCTTCCAGCGATATTAGGGCCTGCTGCATCCGATTTCTTGCTATGGTGAGATTCTTTTCAGAGGTCCACATAGCCAGATCATCTGCGAACATTGAGCTTTGGACTCTTCTTGGTATATTCTCTGTAAGGTCATTTATATACACCAGGAAGAGTGTGGGTGACAGTACTCCCCCTTGGGGTACTCCCTGCTCGAGTGTCACCTTTTTGCTCATCTGCCCTTGTACTTGAACTCTGGCCGTTCTGTTTTTGAGGTAGTGGTTGATCCACTTGTACATTTTCCCACAAACTTCACTTCTTCTTAGTTTGACTCTAAGTCCATCTTTCCAGACTTTGTCAAATGCCTTTTCCAGGTCCACCCAAACCGCTACTGTGTGTTTCTGTTCCTGGTAGGCATCTTCTATTTCCTGGGCTATGAGGATGACCTGATCCTCAGTGGATCTGTAATGTCTAAAGCCTGCTTTCTGTGGAATTAGTATCCGTTTTTCTTCCAGATGCCACATCAGTCTGGTGTTTATCATATGTTCCATCAGTTTGCCGACACAGCTCAGTAGGCTGATAGGCCTGTATCCATTTGGATCTGTTTTGCCTTTTCCTTTCTTTGGTACTGGTACAAGTACTGTGTCTTTCCATGCCTGGGGTACAATACCCCTTTTCCAGCTTTGGTTCAGGACTGATAGCAGTTTCCTCTTTGCTGTTTGGCCCAGCCCCATCAGCATTTCGTTTGTTATCCCGTCTTTTCCGGGAGATTTCCTTTTCTTTAATGTTCTCATGGCCTCTTCCATTTCGTTCATTGTTAATTTTGCCATCATATGCTCTTCTGGTGCCATATTGATGTTGTCGTGCCCCTTTTGCTCTTCATTAATATCTGTATGCCTATCTGCAGGGACATCTATGTGGTTCGCTCTGGCATAGTGTTCAACAAAGGCGTTTGCGGCTTTTTTTTCCAGTGAGCAGGTTTTCGCCCTGCTTGATGGTAATTTGTTTGTTTGATGGAGTTTCGTCATTCATGGCTCTGACTAACTTCCATAGTTTGTTCCCTTCTTTGTCTAAGTTGAGACTTTCTGTTTTGTTTTTCCAGCTTTCTCTTGCTGTTTGGTTTAGAGTGTATTTGTATTTCGCCGTGGCGGCTTTGAGTGCGATATTTGCCTCCATAGATTGTTCTCACTCTGCCATGTTCCTAGCATTTGTGACTGCGTCTTCCACTTTCTGCAACTCATCATTCTAATAGGGCTTATAATTTTTCCTTGCCCCTCTTGGGATGGTTTCAGTGGCAGCTTGCATTATTGCTTTGCTTAGGCTTTTTACCATGGGCTTCATTTTGTTGTTCCGTGTGTTGATGGTTTCACACAGCCCATCTGTCAGGCTTGCAAATCTGTCCCAGTCGGCTCGTTTGTAATTCCAACGTGGGAGCAGTTTTGTTTCCTGTGGGCCTACTTCCATATCAATTTCTAGCCTAATTGGCCTGTGGTCGCTACCTGCCAATTGGTTTAGCACCTGGCGGTCTATTTTATGGTGAATGTCCACTGTGGAGAAGGCCAAATCTGGAGTTGAGGTGGTATGCCATGTTCTAGAATAGAAGCTAGGGCTATCCTCCGGCCTATTGATTAGATGGAGATTTGTGTCTATCTCCCAATCTTCAACTTCGTCACCTCTGGTGTCTGTGTACGAGTATCCCCATCTCTCCGAGTGGCTGTTGAAGTCTCCAACTACTATGCAGTTGGAGTCTTTGACTTCCATACTCGAGAGCGATAGGTCCTTATTTGGTGGTCCGTACAGGTTGAAGATGCGGATCTTCGTCTCTTGAGCCATTATGTCAACTCCTACAATTTCTGCTTGTCCGGTGTGATTGACAGATACCGCGCTACTCGGTATGCAGTTACGGGTCAGTATCAGAACCCCTCCTTTGTGACCTTCTCTATCCAGGCGGAAGGCCTGGTATCCTCTGATTGAGAATTTATGGTTGCTGTTGAGGTGCGTTTCTTGGATACATGCCACGTCAATCTTACCTTCATGCAAGTGATGTGTTAGGGAAAGCTTTTTGTTAATGACTCCCTCCGCATTCCACTGTAGTATTTTGGGGGTCTCGAGTTTTTGGTCAATAGAAATTGCCCCATAGCCATGTGCCTTGACTCCACGACACATGGGTGGGTGACCACCAGTAGCCAAGGGTGGGCCCCTTCGAGGCGTGAGGCCCGGCACTCTCGCTGCCTGGCGGGACTCCGCAGGATGAGCGCCATACGTTTTTCTGATAAGCTGTACTCATCATTCTGCGATTTACGTTGCACTGTTTCGTTAAGCCTGTGGCCCAGTGCATCCGATTTCAACAGGCGTTTCTGTAATGATGCCCTCCTTAGCCTTTGGCTGTCCCCAGCCTATCTGCAAGGCAGCAGTTGTTTGTGATCAGAGTTGTCCGAGAGGTGTTCAAATCAAACTGGAACTTTTTGTTCTAGTTCTACCTGAATGTGTTATAGAGTGCTGGAACTACTATCAGTTAGGAGCACTTGTGTCTTATTACTGCTAGGTGGCCCACATGCCATGGGCAAGTCACGTGACAGATATATACAAATGGTGGACAACACTGTTAGTGCTTGCATGGAACGGCATGTTATGATGAAGTTTTTTGTGAAAGAAGGCGTAAAGTCTGAGAAAATTTACAAATGTCTGCAATCACAATACAGTGATGAGACACTCAGTCGCAGTACGACATTTGAATGGTTTAAACGTTTTAGAGAAGGCCGTACATCTGTAAGTGATGATCCCAGTCGTGGTGGCTCTCAATCCACCAGTCATTCCTGTGAAAATCAAGATTATGGAACGTCTTATCCTGGAAAATCAACACATAACCAGTAACGAAATTGCACAAGAGGCAAGTCTTTCTCTGGGTACTGTGAACACTATTATTCATAAACATTTTCATTTTCGGAAGGTTAGTGCATGTTGGGTGCCAAGACAGCTTTCTGCTTTTCACCGGCAGAGAAGAGTTCAAGTCTGCACTGAATTGAAGGAATGTTTTGACGTGGAAGGGCATGGCTTTATGGATCACCCCATTACATGTGACGAAACCTGGGGCATCATTATACTCCGGAATCAAAACGAGCATCCATGCAGTCCAAGCATACGCAATCACCACCACCCAAACAATTTTGGACAATTGCGAGTGTTTTCTGGGACCTACTTGGCATCATATAATACCTATATTGTCCATATCAGCCTTTTAACTCCCTGTCTCGGTCATTGCCACATAGCAACAATATCTAGAAAGTATCTTTTTGAAAAACATTTAACAAAGGGAGTTGCTGTTCTTGCATTGGATGTTGAAACACAAATCTAGTAAATTAGGTTGAACTGTATGTATAGGTTTAAATGCAATTGGTTTTCTTTGTAATTTTGTATATTACAAAGACAACTTGGTGACATGCCATAGAGACCATCATAGAAATGATGAATAAGAACTGGTGCACCCTGGGAAAGATGGCTGCAGTCTAGGGAAAGTGAAGGGTAGAGGAGTCGAGCTCACTAACAGAGTTAGAGTGACATCCCATCACCATACCTTTTCATACTCCACATAGATTATACCTTTTCATACTTCTCATGGATTATACCTATTCATACTCCTCATGGTTTATACCTTTTCACACTCCTCATGGATTATACCTTTTCATACTCCGCGTGGATTATGTAATCAAACCCTACAAGGAAAGGATAAAAAAGTATGCAGTGGGGTACTGGAAGATGAAACCAAATTATATATCGGAGCTGTTATTTTCAGATGTCGTGCCTCTGATCACTTAATCAGAAGCGTATCTCCAGATCGACTTGCAAGTCTGGGAAGAAGAGATGGAGACAAGAGGAATATCCATCATCATCTTCAAAAAAAAGACTATTATGGTCATGAGATATGAGAAGAAACATGAATTACCCCTGGAAAAAAAGCTATTGGAACAGGTCATCCTTTGCAAATATCTTAGGGCGGTTAATAGACCATAAAGAAGGCATTAAAGAAAAGTTAGCTGGATGAAAGGCAGGAATTGATAGACTTTTACATGCAATAAACAGGGAATTATTCAGTAAAAGAAAAATAAGCAAGATCACAGAGATGGATGAATACATGGCCACATACGTACTTGACCAGAAACATGGATGTGAGACATGAGCAATGACCACAACCAAAAAAGACAGAGCTAAGTTTTTCAGAAATGAGGTACTTAAGAAAGGTGGTCCAAGTCACAAGATTATAACCAGACAATATGTCAAGATCTCAGAGTGCAACCTCTGCAGGCACAAGTGGAGCAGTTTCAACTGCTATAGTTTGGCCATGGCTTTACAATGAGAGAGGACTGGGTACCATGGCAATCATGGACGGCCAAGAGCCAGGTATCCAGACCCCAGGATGTCTCTAAGTACGCAGGTAGGACAACATACTGCAGTCTGTGAGAGACCAGGACTGGAACCAGGTGAGGAGAAGGACAACGGATAGAAGAATCTGGTGATCTGTCACAAAAACCTCTGCACCACAAGGTAGAAGAGGAGTGACTAAGTAAGCTCTCACACAAACCTCTGCACCGCAAGGTAGAAGAGGAGGGACTAAGTAAGCTCTCACACAAACCTCTGCACCACAAGGTAGAAGAGGAGTGACTAAATAAGCTCTCACACAAACCTCTGCACCACAAGGTAGAAGAGGAGTGACTAAGTAAGCTCTCACACAAACCTCTGCACCACAAGGTAGAAGAGGAGGGACTAAGTAAGCTCTCACACAAACCTCTGCACCACAAGGTAGAAGAGGAGTGACTAAGTAAGCTCTCACACAAACCTCTGCACCACAAGGTAGAAGAGGAGTGACTAAGTAAGCTCTCACACAAACCTCTGCACCACAAGGTAGAAGAGGAGTGACTAAGTAAGCTCTCACACAAACCTCTGCACCACAAGGTAGAAGAGGAGGGACTAAGTAAGCTCTCACACAAACCTCTGCACCACAAGGTAGAAGAGGAGTGACTAAGTAAGCTCTCACACAAACCTCTGCACCACAAGGTAGAAGAGGAGGGACTAAGTAAGCTCTCACACAAACCTCTGCACCACAAGGTAGAAGAGGAGTGACTAAGTAAGCTCTCACACAAACCTCTGCACCACAAGGTAGAAGAGGAGTGACTAAGTAAGTATTTGTACATCACTTTAAATATCAAGCAAGTAATATGACTTCATCCCGAGTGGTCCACCGGGGTCTTTGTGAATGACACAGACAAAAATAGCACCAATGCCCCACAGATGGCATGTCGTAAGAGGCGACTAACTCTGCGACATGGCATAACACCGAAATGGTCAGGTGGTTTGTTAAGAGCAGCATAGATAGTGCCTAATAGACTGCAGGTCTACTTTGCTCTAGTGTTTGAGTCTATTAAGATGGACTCGCAAACCCACCAAATAGAGACCTATCGCTCTCGAGTATGGAGGTCAGAGACTTCAACTGCATAGTAGTTGGAGATTTCAACAGCCACTCTGAGAGATGGGGATACTCTGACACAGACAGCAGAGGTGACGAAGTGGAAGATTGGGAGATAGATGCAAATCTCTCCCTAATCAATAGGCCGGAGGATAGCCCTAGCTTCTATTCAAGAACATGGCATACCACCTCGACTCCAGATTTGGCCTTCTCCACACAGGACATACACCATAAAATAGACCGCCAGGTGCTAAACCAACTGGCAGGTAGCGACCACAGGCCGATCAGACTAACCATTGACATGGAAGTAGGCCCACAGGAAACAAAACCGCTCCCACGTTGGAATTACAAACGAGCCGACTGGGACAGATTTGCAATCCTGACAGATGGGCTGTGTGAAACCATCAACACACGAAACACAAAAATGAAGCCCATGGTAGAGAGCCTAAGCAAGGCAATAATGCAAGCCGCTACTGAAACCATCCCAAGAGGAGCTAGGAAAAACTATAAGCCCTACTGGAATGATGAGTTGCAGAAAGTGGAAGATGCAGTAACAAATGCTAGGAACATGGCAGAGCGAGAAAAATCCATGGAGGCAAACATCGCCCTCAAAGCCGCCGAGGCGAAGTACAAACACACTCTCAAACAAACAGCAAGAGAAAGCTGGAAAAATAAAACGGAAAGTCTTAACCTGGACAAAGACGGGAACAAGCTATGGAAGCTAGTCAGAGCCATGAACGACGAAACCCCGTCAAATAAACAAATTACTATCAAGCAGGGTGAGAACTTGATCACAGGTAAGAAAGCCGCAAACGCCTTTGTCGATCACTATGCCAGAGCAAACCACATCGAGGTCCCTGCAGATAAGCATACAGACATTAGCGAAGAGCTAAAGGGACACGAAAACATAAATACGGCTCCTGAAGAACACATGATGGCCAAACTAACAATGCGCGAAATAGAGGAGGCTATGAGAACACTAAAGAAAAGGAAATCTCCCGGAAAAGACGGGATAACAAACGAAATGCTGATGGGGCTGGGCCAAACAGCGAAGAAGAAACTGCTATCGGTCCTGAACCAAAGCTGGAAAAGGGGTATTGTACCACATGCATGGAAAGATGCAATACTGGTACCAGTACCAAAAACAGGAAAGGACAAAACAGATCCGAATGGATACAGGCCCATAAGCCTACTGAGCTGTGTCGGCAAGCTGATGGAACGGATGATAAACACCAGACTGATGTGGCATCTGGAAGAAAAACGAATACTAATTCCACAGCAAGCCGGCTTTAGACAGCACAGATCCACTGAGGACCAGGTCATCCTCATAGCCCAGGAGATAGAAGATGCCTACCAGGCACAGAAACACACAGTAGCGGTTTGGGTGGATCTGGAAAAGGCATTTCTTCTTCTTCTGCGTACACAGTCAGACAGTAACCATTATTTTCTCGAAAAAAGCTGTAACAAACACTACACAGAACGGAGGGGCAGGAGCATTCCTGAACCTACCAAATGGCAGAAAAATAACACTGTCATTCGCTACTGGTAAGTACACAAGCAATTTCAGAGCGGAGGCAGAGGCACTGAGGGCGGCAGTGGAAGAAATGGTGACACACAGTGAAAATGAGAGCCATATAGTCCTGCTGACAGATGCTCTCGCCGTAGTCACAGCGCTAAAAAGCCAGAAAAACACTGAGCTTAATGACTTAAGAGCAGCACTCTGCAAACTGTGCCAGCAGTCCGCACCAAAAAGGGTAGTGGTACAGTGGGTTCCGTCACACTGCAACATCCAAGGCAACGAGGAGGCAGACAGACTGGCAAAAGAAGGTGCAAGACTACCACAAACAGATACCAGTATGATGTACGAATAGTCAAAACGGCTTATCAAAGCCAGATACATGACCAAATGGGAAACCGAACATACTGGTTACACCAAAAACGATGCCTATTACCAGTTGAGCCGAAGAGAGCAGGTCGTTGTCTTCAGACTTCGCACTGGCCACAACAGACTGAGGTACCACCTATTCAACAAATTGAAGATAGGGTGTACCGACGAATGCCCGTGCGGTACTGGTAAAATGACCGCTGAACATCTGCTGCAGAACTGCCCGACATAGTAGGATCAGAGAGAGCAGATGTGGCCATTACCAGTGGAACTGCAAGACAAGCTCTATGGCAGTGGCGAGAGCCTCAGGATGACCGCCGCTTTTTTCGAAAAAATAATGGTTACTGTCTGACTGCGTACGAAGAAGAAGAAGAAGAAGAAGGACTCGCAAATCGGTTAACCACCATCTGCGGCTCTTGTTCCAACACCGGAGTAATAAGCTGCTCAAGCCTAGCCCGCTAAAGGAAATCCTTGTCCCAACTACATCCAGGTCGACTAAGACTAAGAATGACTTCAAATAGATGTTCACAGATAATAGAACACTAAAAACAAAATAAGCAATTGAAGACAGTTTACCAGAAGAAATTGTTTTTAATATAACCTATAAATACATGTAAATACAAAAAAACAGTGTTTATACGTATTGAATTTAATGAATAAATTATGTCAACTGACCCTTCTTTATGATATTTCTTATTTATGCACTTTCCTTCAGACATAAATTGTATAGATTCTTCTATGCTTCTGTATCTCCTTCAAATTCTCATTTCCAAACTTATAGGACTTTGCTCCAAGAGAAACAGCATAGAAAAATGGTGCCAAAAGAATAGTGAAGGTTGAATGGAGATCAAAGAAGAACCTGCACCAGGACATGATTTGCCATATACTACCTGGAGATCTCTGAACAGGTGTGTCCAGATGTGGGTCTAACCTGAAAAAGTGCAGATTCACAGACAATTAATATTGCGAATGTGGGGCTGTCCAGGACCCGGAACACCTGCTTATATGTCCTAGGATGCAGGAATCCTGTGTAGTGGAGGACCTGATGGTGGCAAATAAAAGAGCACTGACAGTGGCTGATTTTTGGGTGAAGAATGTGTGAGGTTGCCGAACACGGAAAGTAAGTAGGTATAGGACTTTCATCTTGGGGCCTCTTATTTATGGTTGTCTATATTTTCTTCAGTATTCAGCTATGCTGGATAAGCGCCTATCTCTCTCTCTCTCTCTCTCTGCATAATGTTCTTTTACTACATGCAACTAACCTAATCCAACCGGGTCACATTCAGGTTTCAGCTTAATCTTTATATACTATTACAAATGACTACAATGAGAGCAAATGTTTCAATCACACAAAATATACTACACATTGTATCTGGCACACTACAGACTAATCCTTTGAAATTATTAATTTATTTCAATTTTTGTTCTATCCAAAATAACTAAGCAGGCTCTCACATGGAGTCCTCAAGGGAAAAGAAAGATGAGTAGACCTAAAAAATATACAGAGAAAAGAATGTGAAAGGCACTACTATTAAATGGTTACACCTGGAGAGAGACAGAAAGAGCAGCTGTATATGCTGGAAGGATGTGGTCAATGACATATGCATTGATAGCGGCGATAAGAAATTGATTGATTGATTGAATATTTGCTGTAAGGGTCATAAAGCATACTTTAAGGCCATAGTCCTGCCGAAGACGGATGTGTCGGAAGTCCTGTTCAGGGCTTGGTAGGCGGAGATTGAGAACGAACACAGAAGAAGAAGACCAGAGGATCTCAAACATGAGTCTTGTCAAACCTTTTTTTCTGTGACCTG
This sequence comes from Ariolimax columbianus, assembly GCA_036924085.1. Classification (NCBI taxonomy): domain Eukaryota; kingdom Metazoa; phylum Mollusca; class Gastropoda; order Stylommatophora; family Arionidae; genus Ariolimax; species Ariolimax columbianus. The sequence continues at coordinate 20,275,611 of JAVGWX010000008.1, forward strand.
CAACATGAGCAGTATTGCAATAATATGGATAGGACATGTAATAATTGAGACGGGTGTTCAACTATAAAAGACTCATTCTCAATATTTTCAAACATGAAACCAAAAAAACGTTAAAAGAAAAAGGATATTAAATGTGGGAAGATCTAATATTTAAAAATTCAGAACATCAAAATACCAGTATTACTGTAAGATTTCTTTAGGATTCTACACAAATAAATATGACAATACCTAAAGATAGTCTGTTGACGGAAGTCAGGTTGTCGAAATATTGGTTAAATAGTTGTATTTATATGGTTGGTATCAGGAAAGGACAAAACAGATCCAAATGGATACAGGCCCATAAGCCTACTGAGCTGTGTCGGCAAGCTGATGGAACGGATGATAAACACCAGACTGATGTGGCACCTGGAAGAAAAACGAATACTAATTCCACAGCAAGCCGGCTTTAGACAGCACAGATCCACTGAGGACCAGGTCATCCTCATAGCCCAGGAGATAGAAGATGCCTACCAGGCACAGAAACACACAGTAGCTGTTTGGGTGGATCTGGAAAAGGCATTTGACAAAGTCTGGAAGGATGGACTTAGAGTCAAGCTAAGAAGAAGTGATGTCTGTGGGAAGATGTACAAGTGGATCAACCACTACCTCAAACAAAGAACGGCCAGAGTCCAAGTACAAGGGCAGATGAGCAAAAAGGTGACACTCGAGCAGGGAGTACCCCAAGGGGGAGTATTGTCACCCACACTCTTCCTGGTATATATAAACGATATTACAGAGAATATACCAAGAAGAGTCCATAGCTCAATGTTTGCAGACGATCTGGCTATGTGGACCTCTGAAAAGAATCTCACCATAGCAAGAAATCGGATGCAGACGGCCCTAACATCGCTGGAAGAGTGGGCGAACTCATGGCTGGTCAAAATAAACGAGGAGAAAACCACGTGCACAATATTCTCGCTCTCATTAAAACCCCAAAGTACCAAATTAAGTCTAAATGGCAAAATCCTGCAGCCAAACGACAACCCAACCTATCTGGGAGTCACATTTGATCGGCGCATGACGTGGAAAAGTCAGATTGAGAGAAACCGAATGAAAGCCAGAGAAAGAATGGCGATCATGAGGAAACTTGCTGGCACAAGCTGGGGAGCAGACGAAGGCATACTAAAGAAACTGTACACTGGAAGAGTGAGACCAGTTCTCGAGTATGGCATTGCGGCATGGACAACAGCAGCGAAGGCGAACTTCGATAAAGTTAACAAACTTCAAAACCAAGCCATGAGAATTATAACAGGTGGCATGAAGTCAACGCCAATTGTAGAACTTGAAAAGATTACAAAACTGCAATCCATGACCGATAGAAGAGACTGCAGAGCCCAGCTGCAGTCAGAGAAACTCCGAAGACTGACGGACCATCCAATGTACCAGAGACTAAACAATTTGGGAAATGGGAAACTAAAGCGGAGAAACTTTGCAGAAATAGCCAAAGCAAAGATGCACGAAGATCCCATAGACGCACTAACAACACCAAAACCCATCACTACTGTACGAAAACCTACTTGGAGGCAGGATATATTTCCAGAGGTGGTAGAAAATATACCAGGTATTGACAGACTGGCAAAAGAAGGTGCAAGGCTACCACAAACAGATACCAGTATGACGTACGAAGAGTCAAAACGGCTTATCAAAGCCAGATACATGACCAAATGGGAAACCGAACATACTGGTTACACCAAAAACGATGCCTATTACCAGTTGAACCGAAGAGAGCAGGTCGTTGTCTTCAGACTCCGCACTGGCCACAACAGACTGAGGTACCACCTATTCAACAAATTGAAGATAGGGTGTACCGACGAATGCCCGTGCGGTACTGGTAAAATGACCACTGAACATCTGCTGCAGAACTGCCCGACATACGAGGATCAGAGAGAGCAGATGTGGCCATTGCCAGTGGAACTGCAAGACAAGCTCTATGGTAGTGGCGAGAGTCTCAGGATTACCGCCGCTTTTTTCGAAAAAATAATGGTTACTGTCTGACTGTGTACGCAGAAGAAGAAGAAGAAGATATGGTTGGTATAAATGGCTAATGATCAATAAACAATTTGCAGAAGAGCTTTACATAGTTACAGAAACAGAAAAACTATATTTTGATATGTTTTATATGTTGAATGTTTGCAGGTTTGATTAGCCTTTGCGCAATCAGAACTGCCATCATGCATCCCTTGTGCTACCAAAATTGTCTTAGGTAGTCTGACATCATCAAAATTGTCTCTATGTACAGGACTGGCATGGCTCAAGTTTGAGACCCATATTCTACAGGAACTCATTCTTGCCAGATAAGGAATTCAAAATAGAGGCAAGTGACTTATATTTTTCTTGGGGAATCCAACTTTTGTCAATGAAAACAGGTTGAGAAAAACACAATTTCAATACATATTGTAAAACAATGATATGAGATACATTCATATCATTTTCAAACGCACATATAAACATGAGTGATAAAAATGTGAATTATCAAGAGAACATGTATCATATAAAATATAAAATACATTAGTGTGATATTGTAAAAGTGTTTTTATTAAATAAATTTTAAAATATTTAATTGTATGTTGTATCGCTTATAAAAGCCTCTAACACCTGCATTCATTTGTAAGGTAACGTTTTATCTTTCAGATCCATTACATTGTAGTCATTATATCTGAAAACTTGTTTTAGGACAGAATTGAAGAAAGAACCCTTGCATATTTCTCACTCTCTTGCACTCTCGTTTTATATAATACATCTCACCTTATATTGTCACAACACATATTTGTGTATGGTCTGGAGAATGTTATCACTGTATATACTTGTATTTAAGCACATGTTAAATGTTTACAAGTATGATACAAATCCTATGGAGTAGAACATCTCCAACCCATGACAATCCAAAAGTGTAGAACAACCATCTGGTATTGAATGAAAGTTCGGTCAAAATAAACGAGGAGAAAACCACGTGCACAATATTCTCGCTCTCATTAAAACCCCAAAGTACCAAATTAAGCCTAAATGGCAAAATCCTGCAGCCAAACGACAACCCAACCTAACTGGGAGTCACATTTGATCGGCGCATGACATGGAAAAGTCAGATTGAGAGAAACCGAATGAAAGCCAGAGAAAGAATGGCGATCATGAGGAAACTTGCTGGCACAAGCTGGGGAGCAGACGAAGGCATACTAAAGAAACTGTACACTGGAAGAGTGAGACCAGTTCTCGAGTATGGCATTGCGGCATGGACAACAGCAGCGAAGGCGAACTTCGATAAAGTTAACAAACTTCAAAACCAAGCCATGAGAATTATAACAGGTGGCATGAAGTCAACGCCAATTGTAGAACTTGAAAAGATTACAAAACTGCAATCCATGACCGATAGAAGAGACTGCAGAGCCCAGCTGCAGTCAGAGAAACTCCGAAGACTGACGGACCATCCAATGTACCAGAGACTAAACAATTTGGGAAATGGGAAACTAAAGCGGAGAAACTTTGCAGAAATAGCCAAAGCAAAGATGCACGAAGATCCCATAAACGCACTAACAACACCAAAACCCATCACTACTGTACGAAAACCTACTTGGAGGCAGGATATATTTCCAGAGGTGGTAGAAAATATACCAGGTATTGCAAACAAAAACTGCCAGAGTGAAAAAGAAAGGAGAGACACTACCCTAAGCTTCATAACGAAAAGCTACCCAAGCATGGACTGGACCCATGCATACACCGACGGTTCTGTAACAAACACTACACAGAACGGAGGGGCAGGAGCATTCCTGAACCTACCAAATGGCAGAAAAATAACACTGTCATTCGCTACTGGTAAGTACACAAGCAATTTCAGAGCAGAGGCAGAGGCACTGAGGGCGGCAGTGGAAGAACTGGTAACACACAGTGAAAATGAGAGCCATATAGTCCTGCTGACAGATGCTCTCGAAGTAGTCACAGCGCTAAAAAGCCAGAAAAACACTGAGCTTAATGACTTAAGAGCAGCACTCTGCAAACTGTGCCAGCAGTCCGCACCAAAAAGGGTGGTGGTACAGTGGGTTCCGTCACACTGCAACATCCAAGGCAACGAGGAGGCAGACAGACTGGCAAAAGAAGGTGCAAGGCTACCACAAACAGATATCAGTATGACGTACGAAGAGTCAAAACGGCTTATCAAAGCCAGATACATGTCCAAATGGGAAACCGAACATACTGGTTACACCAAAAACGATGCCTATTACCAGTTGAACCGAAGAGAGCAGGTCGTTGTCTTCAGACTTCGCACTGGCCACAACAGACTGAGGTACCACCTATTCAACAAACTGAAGATAGGGTGTACCGACGAATGCCCGTGCGGTACTGGTAAAATGACCACTGAACATCTGCTGCAGAACTGCCCGACATACGAGGATCAGAGAGAGCAGATGTGGCCATTGCCAGTGGAACTGCAAGACAAGCTCTATGGTAGTGGCGAGAGTCTCAGGATGACCGCCGCTTTTTTCGAGAAAATAATGGTTACTGTCTGACTGTGTACGCAGAAGAAGAAGAAGAAGAATGAAAGTTCTAGAAACAATACGCTAAATATAATTTAAGGAATGAGCTTCTCACGGGATCAGAAAAGGTACCATAACAAAATAATACACATACCAGAATAATATTTGCAAATCCTTTCCTCTACAGTTTCGCAGGCCTATAGTTTAGCCTACATTTGATGTCACTATAATTTTACAGTAGTTGGACTCCCTGACTTAGATGCAAGTATACACATTAAATAATTTCTCAAAAAAATTATCTCCTCTTACAAATGTCATTCCCTATTGTAGAACCTTGTAAAATAGTCTTTAAATCATATATTAATTGTTACAGTAAAAGGCAGTTCTAGTATACACATTAAATAATTTCTCATAAGAATTATCTCCTCTTACAAATGTCATTCCCTATTGTACAACCTTGTGAAATAGTCTTTAAATCATATATTAATTTTTACAGTAAAAGGCAGTTCTAATAAACAAATATTTACAATATCTACTTTAATACAGTCATGGGTGTTGACATACCATCAAGAGGTGATGACAGAATATGCCCTGTGGCAAGATCTCACACAATGACAGCTTAACGGTTACCAGCACCGCCGAAGGCAGAGTGCATGTCAACTGTACTTCTGGGTAGGCTAAATGTCAAAAAGGAAAGGCATAGAGGCTGAACTCCCCAGAGCTGCACCTTCCCCAGGCCCAGTGAGACACTAGAAGAAAACTACCCAATATCTTAATACTAATAGTCAAATGTGAGTCCAAAAGGCAAACCAGGGAAGACGTGGGATGGCACCTACTAAGGGTCGACGTGATGGATTTACAGAACAAAGGGACAGCTTTTGCTTTGTGTCATGAGAAACTGGTCTACCTGATTGAATACCAGGATTCCAGTACTCCAATACCACTATTATGTATTGTCTGTCTGTCATCCACCTACCAGCACTATGTACTTAGACTGGATATGCATTTACAATTATTTGAAAAAGGTACTTTGCTTCATTATAAAATTTATGAATTACAACAAGGGTGTAGTGCTTTTGAGCACAACGCTAAAATCTAAACATGAATGCTGACTATTTATATTGTTTTATTACTCATATATGCCCTGTTATAACAAAAAATATTGTCTATGGCTGAAAGGGGGTAGCGAGGTCTGGGGTGGACTTCCCGCGAGTTACAGGAAAGTGAAGTGTCTGTTATAGCCTCTCCTTTCCAGGTGTAGAGATCGCAGCTTGATTCACTGCTTGGATTGCCGGGCAGGCATTTCCATGCCAATGGCCTCTCCTACATTATTGTATACCCAGCAGTACTTTCATGAAGGGCCTCCTGTTTCTGACAGAGTCTGCTGTGGGGCGCAACCGAGTACCAGGTGGTATAGCTAGGTGGGCAGATTGGGCTCGCCATTGGGTTCACAGCCGATCTAAGAGAAGGTAAACTCTGACTCTAAACCCGGGTAGACGAAGCTCGTTAGCCTTGGTTCGCAGCCAATCTAAGAGAAGGTAAACTCTGACTCTAAACCCGGGTAGACGAAGCTCGTTAGCCTTGGTTCGCAGCCAATCTAAGAGAAGGTAAACTCTGACTCTAAACCCGGGTAGACGAAGCTTGATAGCCTTGGTTCGCAGCCAATCTAAGAGAAGGTAAACTCTGACTCTAAACCCGGGTAGACGAAGCTTGATAGCCTGCTCAAGCAGTTTGCCTAGGAGAGGGGGAACTCTGATTTTAAACCCACAAGTGTCAGGGAATGGTGACTAGTCCTGGGACAATGAAAGTATCATCGGATGTCTCGAGTAACTAGCATTTATAGGCAACGACTCCACTGCCTTGTGGAAACCTAAGGAGAGGATAGGGCTACAGGATTAAACTCAGAGAGAAAATCCGGAGTGGTAGCACCAAAGGCAGATGGTTTCAAAATGGCAAACTCATTCCGGCAGCTCCTGCAGCTGAGCTGGTACCAAATTGTCATGCTTTGTATTTCTTTGGATTACACCAGTGAGGCCGAGAGGAGGATCCTACAGTTTGGGCAGCCCAGGGTCTACATATTTAGAGCTCGGGCTTGTGCTGGAGATGCTACTCACAGGGCGCCATGCGCATGGTCTACAGAGACTGTAACGCCTATGATAGTTGAAAGGGATATACTTGCGTAAATTTTGCCAATAGGTAAAACTCTAGGGAGCAAGAATATTTGAAATTTATTCTACGGCCTGTCAGAGTTCAGGCACGCCTGTACATTACTATTTTTATGATAATATTTTACCCTAATAAAATCAATCTAAAAAAAGCTATGCTAGACTAGTAAAGAGGAAGCTGGGCTCACAACATGTTCGTTTCCTCTGCTGAGTACCTGATTCTGTTCTAAATTTAGGAAAGCATGGCAGCAAAAACTGAATGTGACAGCACAATGAAGTCTCAAGCATGCAATCAGATACGACAGTGTCTGCCACAACACTATCTTTACCTTTCTTCATCTACAAGCTCCACTATCTAAACCCAGGCTGGATATTAAATCATAATGATGGCAAATACATCTTCATATAACGAAAATGACTACAGTTGAAAGTGATATGGCTTACCAAAATTAGACAAAGTTTTTAAAAAAACTTTTGATAACCATATTTTATATTTGTTTTGTTCCACTGATACTTACATACCAAATCATAACTCTCCATTTATAAGCCTACCTTGCCCAGGCTTGCCCAGTGATCCAAGGAGCTATGCCGGCGAGAGTTTTACTCCTGGCAGGGTCACCCAAGCAGGACTGGTCCTTGCAGAGGGGCCAAACAAAAGGGCTGAGGAGCATGTGGAGCCCTATAGGTGTAGCTGCAGAGCCCACCGACGAGTGGTACATGCTCTGGGCTGCACCAATCCATCCCTACTTCATGGGTGAAATGCATTTTTGTCTCGTTCTTTACTTTTTGTCCTCTATCATTTATATTATTACACCTCTGCCCCTTTGTGATGATCTTTCAGGTGGCAGAGAATGCCACACAAACCATCACAACAGATAGGCTGGCAAAACTGATGGATGAATGATGAGATAGCCGACACAGATCAATATGATATGTCCCTGCCAGGACATGATGATACTGGGACACCAGCAAACTGGACTGTCTCCTTCGGGGATACTTGAAAGATGTGCCCATAACCACCCCCCCTGCAATCACGATGTTTCTAAGACAACAGACATTATACGAGATTGGATGTCGCCTGAAAAATTGATGAGGACCTGTACTTTTGTCTGTCAAGAGTTGCCAGCTCACAGCTAAAGGGATTATATCATCATCATCATGATCACCAAATCATAAAAATGGCAAACACATCCTGTTATGACCAAAACGACTGTGTTAGCAAATAATAGTGTAAAGCCAGGACTGTTGTAATCTCATTGGTGGAACTCAATATGATTACCAAAAACAGAGATACATGGAGAACTTTTGTAACAGCTCAATGCTCTAAAGGGAACCAGATAGATTAAGTGAAGTAAATCATGAGCCGTCAATGTGACATGAGCCTGGCTGCTATGAAAATTATAATAATCAATCTAATAAATATGATATATAAATCACGAGGAGAATCTATTAGCATACTAAAAAAAAAACTAGTCATTAGAATCATGGCAGGCTAGCCCATGTCAAATTAAAACTCTCATTTGAGTTTATCAATGTTTATCCATACTGAAAGCTAATCTGCTTTCTGTCTGTATTTCTTCAATGAACAATAATACTACACCCTTGGTTATTTTAATTTTTTGTTAGTTGTTATAATCAAGTTCTGATCAAGTTTCTTTATTCAGATGCTAGACTAGATTGTGCTTATTGTCAATAGCCAACAATGAGTATGTTTTCTCTTTTTTATGCGCTCTTAGGTGGCGAGATGCAGTAGCTTTCCTCACATCCTGAGCAGATAAACCAGTTTACTTACTCATCTGTTGATTCTTGATAACTAACCTGCTAAAAGAACAACTTTACTTGAACAGCATCTAATTCAAGGTCAGTGTGGTAGATGAGGCTGCAATCTCTGCTTTAGCAGCCTCAAAATGAGAGTCCACTATCTCCTTAGGCGTACAGCCAATCCGAAAGTAAGTAATTATTCCTGTAAAAAAAATATTAAATGTATCAAAGATTCATCATCATCATCAGTCTCATACCCTATAAGGTCGTTCAGGCACCGTTATTGCAGTTTGTCAAACCAGCTCTCACCATTCAACAACGGTGTGTCTTGGGCCGCTACACACCTGACAGAGCCCATCTCTCTCCAGGTGGCAGTTCATTATAGTTGTGTCTAAATTTTATACAACAAAGCTGAAACTGTTTGCAGTTAGGGCGAGAAGGGCAGCAATCTTGTGAAGTTCAGCCGGGTGAACTAGAGCGTGAAATATGACACATGTTTAAGTGTAGTGATATTCATATAGCCGATGTCCATTCCAGGATAATCGGACGGAAGAAAACACACAAAACGAACCAACCAACCAGTCCAAATGAAAAACAACAGCACACTTCTGTGAACACATATGTAAGTCGTTGACTAGTGTGATTCCCGGCAAATCCATGGTCTGCGGCACCTATTATGAACTGAAACAGCAGAGCAATGCAGACCCACAGCCAGTTACAGCACCATCTTTGCTGTTTACCTTTGCTGTATCAAAGATTATGTTAATTAAAATAGAAGGCAGAAAGGCAGAAAGTGGGAACAACACCATCCATGAAATATATAGACAAACAAAGAATGCCTTCAAACATATCCGGTCAGCATGAATCTATAACATCAAGATGGTGTTAAAGAAATACTAAGAAAGCATGATGTCCATCACAAGTGATGAAGACCGCTGTCTTTGCTCAGCCATGCAGACAGTCTTTTCTCTTGCTGTATCCGCTGAAATGGGTCCTTCCTTAAACATCGTTGTCCAGTTCTTCACTGTTGTCTTCGACACACTTTTGTCACCATACACTGCCTGCATTCTGTGATGAATGTCAACTGGTTGACATCCTTCAGCTATTAGAAACTGAATCACCGCTCGCTGATCAACTTTGGATGGATTCCATATCACACTCGCCATGTTTTAAACGGTCTACTGAGCAAACTATGAGTCAGAGGTTAATGAAATTTTGCCAACTTGACGGTTGGTATGTGCTGCTTACACCAGCAGTGATGTCATTGTAAGCATGTTTACTTGCTGCAGTTTGGTTCCGTTTTATTTGAATACGCCTTGTAACTATGTGCATTTAATCTATTCTTGGATGCATTAATTGATCCTGCCTCCACTACTTCCTGTGGTAATAAATTCCAAGCATTCACCACTCTCTGATTAAAAAAATATTTCCTGGTATCTGAACATGTCTTTAACTAATTTGTAGCTATGACCTTTTTGTTTTTGTCGGTGGCTATATTTTGAAAAACTTGTTATAGTCTAGTTGAACAGAGAGGAGAACTTATTTTTCAATTCCATCTTTGCTAGAAATATAAATGCTTTAGTCACATCAAGAGATACAATGGTCTTGAGAGAACAGTGATGGAAGATATGATGTCACGCAAAAGAGGCAGGTGCAGACAAAGAAGATAATGGCGCCAAGATATCCAGGAATACTGTAACAAAGGCTGCGAGTTTTAGCAAGGGAAAGAGTTTCTTTCAGTCAGACTGTGATAGGAGCGACCTTCTATCAAAAAGGATATGCTACATGATAATGATGATGTATGTATGTGTGTGTGGGATATACTAATAGTGAAATCGCATAAAAAGTCATAGCATGATATCGTTATACACAGATAAGCACAAACTCAAAAGATGTGATATCATCCTCATTTTGGGTTGAGAAAAATTGTGCTGCAGTAAACGACCATGTTTTAACTTATCTACCTAGCAATACCAACTGCATCTCTAATTATCTTTCTTTTGTTTCCGACACTAAGTGACCTGGTAGCCCAAGTGGTACCCAAGTTAAAATTAATAGGACCACTGTAACATTCCAAGAATTACAGTTGTGTCTGCTAGTCTGCTAGGAAAGCTGTCATAGTTAAATATCAAGTTTTTCAAGTGTACACCATGAATCTCAGTCCAATATAAATGGATGACAGCTAACAAATGAACACAACTCATGCGTATGTGATGACTCCATACACAGGAAGTCTGTCACATACCGCAAATGTGTCACTTAGCTTTGAGCAGGCCATGCAGAACAAACCCAAAGGTATGGACAATGGATATAAGACAAACATATTAACTTAACAAATTAACTAAAGAGAGGTCCAGATAAGATATTAGGAAATATTTGTTTAGTCAGAGAGTGGTGAATGCTTGGAATACATTGCTACAGGAGGTAGTGGAGGCAGGGAAAATTTATGCATTTAAGAATAAATTGGATGTGCATAGCTTTTAGAGCAAGGTAATGTAAATGAAACTGGTTGTATACAGACTCTGCAGAGTCTTCTAAACCAGTACAAAGACGTTAAGTTAAGTTAAGATCTAATGAGACATTTGAAATATGTAAAGTTGAGCCATCTAGCTGCCTTCGAAGCTTTGACCTGACTTTGCATTTACATTACAGATGCATACACATGCGGGCACTGCTGATAAAAGAAATTCAGTTTCGCAAATTGGCAAGCAGCGACAACAGAATCGAGCATGACTGCCGACCTTCACAACTGCAAGACCAAACACTTTCAAAGCACAATACACACATGCACATCAGAAGCACGAAATGAAATATCCATTCAACGTCTTTCAAATAATTCAGCACATGAAAAATGTACCAGTTGGCTAAGTATGTTCATGACTTTGTGTAATCGTGCAACTGTCTAGATATGTTGTTGCAGCAGGTCGTCATAGTTTGTATTTCAAACTAGTAACTCATACATTAAAAATGAGTGGCAAAATCTGGCAAAGATGGCGCCATAACTGGCTGCGAGTCTGCATTTCTCTACTGTTTTGGATCATTATGGATGCCGCCAGACCACGGATTTGCCTGGAATTCACATTAGTCGACGACTTACACTTGTGTTCACGGAACCGTGGTGTTGTTTTCCGTCGGGACTTGTTATTTCGTTCTTTTTTTTGTGATTTCTTCCATCCGTTTATCCTGGTCTGGACGCCGGCTGAATGGAACTACGCTTATACCTGTGTCGTATTTCACGGGTTAGTTCTGCCAGTTCACCTTCACGAATTTGGCGTGTGAGAATTTTAGATGCTACTATGATGAGCTGAATACAGCTGGGGAGAGATGCCAGACTCACTCACACGCTGAGTGTTGTCCATACGACCTCTTGTGGTTATCGAATAGGCACGACAAACTGCGTTAGATGCCATCCCACCTTTCTACCCTGCGGGTTACATGTTTACGAAAAGGCTTCTTCGGTGGTAACCCCGAGACAAAATCTGCATCCTATGCTATCTCCAGTCGTCTCGATGAATGTCTTGCCACTGGCAAAAGGTAGCTTAGGCTCTGTGAGTGAGGTTGACAAAAGGCGCAGTTTCTTCCTCACTTTAATCCAAATCACCGCGCAAGTCACCCATTTCAGCGGACACAGCAAGAGATACGACTGTCCACACGGCTTAACAAAGAGAGTGGTCTTCATCACTTGTGATGGACAACTATCATTACTGTACGGCCTAGAAACATCACGAATGAACAAACAGAAGACAAGAATTCATGTATTTGAAATGTGGTTATATACTACAGAAAAAGATGGCGCAATCTCCTGGAAAGAAAAGAAAACAAAGAAGAGCGCCTTGAAAAAATCAGGGATACAAAGAGAATTGATGAATGAATTGAGACGTGTTTTATTTAGTCACATCAAAAGACATAACAGATTGCTGAAAATAATACTGGAAAAAAAGGTAGAGGGAAAATGTGGTAGGGGTAAACATTATTATAAATTTGAGGATAACATCAAAAGAATAAAGATGGACAGGGAACCCCCTTTCGTCCAAGCCTTGGACCAAGGTAGCTGGTAAAAGTGGTAAGTGATATGAGACAGAGGACATTGAAGATTCACTGCAGCCCACCTTCGACGAGGAGATGGCACTTAAACTGAACGAAACCTTTCAAGTATATTGTAAAAGGCGACCAAAGTGGTTGTGAATGAGACTAGCAGCCTCTGCATTTAAAACCATTAGTTTTGAAACCGCCACTTCAAATGCTCGACTACAGGTTACTGCTGGCTAGGTTTCCATAACGGAACCAGCTGGTGGCCATATTCTTCACTTGGAGCAAACAAAACGTCGAATCATCAATCATATGAACTTTTAACCAATATATTTCTCTGTCTTTCTTTTAGTACCCCTCATCTTAATTAACAGTCAAAGAGAGACCGTGTTAGGTTTAAGAAAAACGTACCTTCATCAATTTTCAAGCAGTTGACAACCGTAGAAGCCACAAGCTCCCTTGATTTACCATCGCAGACAACACCATCCAGTTTGTCACCTTGACAGACGGAAGTAAATGTCGAGGTTAGACACGTGATTGTTGGGTAATTCAAGTTTGAGTGCGGGAAAAGTTGTGAAATGTTATATGTCTGTTCTTCTTCTTCTTCATCGTACGCAGTCAGACAATAACATTTATTTTTTCGAAAAAAGCAGCCGTTATCCTGAGGCTGTCGACACTGCCATAGAGCTTGTCTAGTGTTGCCACTGGTGATGGCCACATCTGCTCTCTCTGATCCTCGTATGTCGGGCAGTTTTGCAGCAAATGTTCAGCGGTCATTTTCCCGGTACCACACGAGCATTCGTCAGTGCCACCTATCTTCAATTTGTTGAATAGGTGGTACCCCAGTCTGTTGTGGCCAGTGCGAAGTCTGAAGACCACGACCTGCTTTCTTCTGTTCAACTGGTAATAGGCATCGTTTTTGGTGTAGCCAGTATGTTCGGTTTCCCATTTGGTCATGTATCTAGCTCTAATAAGCCGTTTTGACTCTTCGTATGTCATGCTAGTATCTGGTTGTGGTAGTTTTGCGCCTTCTTTTGCCAGTCTGTCTGCCTACTCGTTGCCTTGGATGTTGCAGTGAGATGGAACCCACTGCACCACTACCCTTTTTGGTGCGGCCTGCTGGCATAGTTAACAGAGTACTGCTCTTAAATCATTAAGTTCATTATTTTTCTGGCTTTTTAGTGCTGTGACTACGGCCAGAGCATCTGTAAGCAGGACTATGTGGCTTTCATCCCTTTTACATGTCACCATTTCTTCCACTGCCGCCCTCAGTGCCTCTGCCTCGCTCTGAAATTGCTTGTGTATTTTCCAGTAGCGAATGACAGTGTTATTTTTCTGCCATTTGGTAGGTTCAGAAATGCTCCTGCCCCTCCGTTCTGTGTTGTATTTGTTACGGAACCGTCGGTGTATGGGTCCAGTCCATGCTTGGGTAGTTTTCCGTTATGTAACTCAGGGTAGTATCTCTTCTTTCTTTTTCAGACTGGCAGTTTTTGTTTCCAATACCTGGTATATTTTCTACCACCTCTGGAAATATATGCTGCCTCCAGGTAGGTTTTCGTACAGTAGGGATGGGCTTTGGTCTGGTCAGTGCGTTCATAGGGTCTTCGTGCATCTTTGCTTTGGCTATTTCTGCAAAGTTTCTTCGCTTTATCTTCCCATTTCCGAAATTGTTTAGTCTCTGGTGCATTGGATGGTCAGTCAGTTTTCTGAGTTTCTCTGATTGCATCTGGGCTCTGCAGTCTCTTCTATCGGTCATGGATTGCAGTTTTGTAATCTTTTCAAGTTCTACAATTGGCGTTGACTTTATGCCTCCTGTTATAACTCTCATGGCTTGGTTTTGGAGTTTGCTAATTTTATCGAAGTTCGCCTTTGCTGCTGTTGTCCATGCCGCAATGCCATACTCGAGAACTGGTCTCACCCTTCCAGTGTACAGTTTCTTTAGTATGCTTTCGTCTGCTCCCCAGCTTGTGCCAGCAAGTTTCGTCATGATTGCCATTCTTTCTCTGGCTCTCATTCGGTTTCTCTCGATCTGACTTGTCCATGTCATGCGCCGATCAAATGTGACTCCCAGATAGTTTGGGTTGTCGTTTTGCTGCAGGTATTTGCCGTTTAGACTTAATTTGGTGTTTTGGGGTTTGATTGATAGCGAGAATATTGTACATGTGGTCTTTTCCTCGTTTATTTTTACCAGCCAAGAGTTCGCCCACTCTTCCAGCGATGTTAGGGCCTGCTGCATCCGATTTCTTGCTATGGTGAGATTCTTTTCAGAGGTCCACATAGCCAGATCGTCTGCAAACATTGAGCTATGAACTCTTCTTGGCATATTCTTTGTAATGTCATTTATATACAACAGGAACAGTGTGGATGACAGTACTCGCCCTTGGAGTACTCCCTGCTCAAGTGTCACCTTTTTGCTCATCTGCCCTTGCACTTGGACTCTGGCCTTCTGTTTTTGAGGTAGTGGTTGATCCACTTGTACATTTTCCCAGAAACTTCACTTCTTCTTAGCTTGACTCTAAGTCCATCTTTTCAGACTTTGTCAAATGCCTTTTCCAGGTCCACCCAAACCGCTACTGTATGCTTTTGCTCCTGGTAGGCATCTTCTATTTCCTGGGCTATGAGGATGACCTGGTCCTCAGTGGATCTGTGCTGTCTAAAGCCTGCTTGCTGTGGAATTAGTATCCGTTTTTCTTCCAGATGCCACATCAGTCTGGTGTTTATCATACGTTCCAACAGTTTGCCGACACAGCTCAGTAGGCTGATAGGCCTGTATCCATTTGGATCTGTTTTTTCTTTTCCTTTCTTTGGTACTGGTACAAGTACTGCGTCTTTCCATGCCTGGGGTACAATACCCCTTTTCCAGCTTTGGTTCAGGACTGAAAGCAGTTTCCTCTTTGCTGTTTGGCTTAGCCCCATCAGCATTTCGTTTGTTATCCCGTCTTTTCCGGGAGATTTCCTTTTCTTTAATGTTCTCATGGCCTCTTCCATTTCGCTCATTCTTAGTTTTGCCATCATATGCTCTTCTGGTGCCATATTGATCTTGTCGTGCCCCTTTTGCTCTTCATTAATGTCTGTGTGCCTATCTGCAGGGACATATATGTGGTTCGCTTTGGCATAGTGTTCGACAAAGGCGCTTGCGGCTTTTTTTTCAGTGAGCAAGTTTTCGCCCTGCTTGATGGTAATTTGTTTGTTTGACAGAGTTTCATCATTCATGGCTCTGACTAACTTCCATAGTTTGTTCCCTTCTTTGTCTAAGTTGAGGCTTTCTGTATTGTTTTTCCAGCTTTCTCTTGCTGTTTGGTTTAGAGTGTATTTGTATTTCGCCGTGGCGGCTTTGAGTGCGATATTTGCCTCCATCGATTGTTCTCGCTCTGCCATGTTCCTAGCATTTGTGACTGCGTCTTCCACTTTCTGCAACTCGTCATTCCAATAGGGTTTATAATTTTTCCTTGCCCCTCTTGGGATGGTTTCAGTGGCAGCTTGCATTATTGCTTTGCTTAGGCTTTCCACCATGGGCTTCATTTTGTTGTTCCGTGTGTTGATGGTTTCACACGGCCCATCTGTCAGGATTGCAAATCTGTCCCAGTCGGCTCGTTTGTAATTCCAACGTGGGAGCGGTTTTGTTTCCTGTGGGCCTACTTTCATAGTGTCTGTTCTGAATTGCAGGAATTTGTGATAGAAAATAAGTCAAGAGTTTGGATTAGACATAAACATAAAAGACAACAGACTATGATTGTTCGATGTTATATATACTCGTCACTATTTATTGCGGCAGAAATATGAATAACAAGTTGGAAAAGAGTTTGATCCAACCTATTATATTCTAAGTGGTTGACCTTGATCCAACCCATTATATTCTAAGTGGTTGACCTTGATCTAACCTATTATACTCTAGGTGGTTGACCTTGATCCAACCTATTATACTCTAAATAGTTGGTCTTGATCTAATCTATTATACTCTAGGTGAGTTTTTCCCAGCCTTTTTACACTCGTGAACCAGAAAAATTGTAAAAATTGTTTACGGACCGGGGGAAAATTGTAAAAATTCTTGGTGAAAATTTAAGAAATTGTTCAATGAAAATGGGAAAATATTTTCGCAGGCTTCCTATACAGAAAAAAAGACTGCCATTATTTATATAGTAATTTGTGTATTGGTTGTTAAATCTAATATTATGAAATTTACATTCTATAGATATTGAAAATAACAAGAATTAGAGCAGTAAATAGATATGGGGCTCAGCTGCAATTTCCTTTTTTTTTGTTGAAGACCTTTAGGAAAGTTCTGTGGACTGGCAGCGGTCACAGACTGGCAGTTGGAGAACCCTGCTCTAAATGAGTTGTTCATTTTC
Organism: Ariolimax columbianus; assembly: GCA_036924085.1. Lineage (NCBI taxonomy): Eukaryota > Metazoa > Mollusca > Gastropoda > Stylommatophora > Arionidae > Ariolimax > Ariolimax columbianus. The sequence continues at coordinate 20,292,420 of JAVGWX010000008.1, forward strand.
AGTCTGATCTCTCCCCCTTGACTTATTTGGTTTGGAAGACCTTCTCCCCCCCCACCCCCCTTCAATCCTTCCGCAACTTCATCAACGTACATGAACAGAAGTGCTTCTCTTTGAAAACCCACATGTCAATTGGATTTACACGCACACACACAGAGTCAGAGAGAGGCATACCTTACTTTATTACAGTTCGCTTTATTGCACCTCATAAATATTCCACTTTTTCCCCTTCATATTATTTAGACTACCTTGTTTTCTTCTGAAAGCCTTTGACGGGAGCATCACAATGCATGATTCGATAGGCTCTATTTAAATTACCTCTTTTGCATGATTTGTGTCTTATTCTGGCAATTCTCGCACTAATTCAAACTTTCCATATTTCCGTATTGAAATTAGATCCATAAATAACTATACAATGGAGTCTCAGCAGCAAAACTTCACTGTTATCATATTCTAGGACATTGTCCCATCCACCTATCAACGATCATTACCATCAGGTAACAGCCATCAACATTGAGCCAAGACTCTCCACCAGAATAAGATTATGATTTGCTGAAGGCTCAGGTGATGAAGATCAAATGTTGTTTTAAACGGCAATAAAGTATCTTTAATTTAATTTGCTGTAATTATAGTAAAGACCTGACGCTATTGCTCACTAAATAGACACAATGTAAACTTAATTTTAGACTTTTGTGTGCAAAAGGTAGCCAAAACAGTGGGTTATCTGTGACAAAACCAGTAATATTTCGAGGTACACATGTATATAGGTAGATAAGATGGATGAATTAATGGATTATATATATATATATATATATATATGTAAGGTGTATGAATGTTTAGTGAATATTAGGTAGACAGACCGACAGGCAGACGAACAGATTTATGGATGGACAGTTTGGCGATCGATCTGGGTTGAGAAGTTTGTAGGAAGTTAAGTAGGTTGATGGATAAGCAGGTAAGAAAACAAATAGACCGACATACCAAGTGAATTAATGACCATGTCGTGATGTGTGCTGTCTTCTCCACCACTAGGGTTGGCAGAGGACAATGCTACTGGTCCGGAAACACTGACTAGGTAGGCTAGAACAGAACTGTCTGGGACTCGAATGCAGATGCTCTGATCAGTTCCAACTATGCTGACAGAATCACCAAGGCCGAGTCTCTGTAACAAATATGCCAATTTATTATTTTCCTGAATTTGATCCCCTCTTATTGCAATGCTTTCTAATCTTTCACAGCAAGCTACTCGTACTTCTTTATTGACTATTTTTTTTCTGGCAACATCATTGAAGTGGCTCTTCTTACATCCCTATTCATGACCTGCGACCTTCCCCTCGTAATACCAATCACGTGCTCATCACAAGCAATGGTTGCAACAGGATAGAGAGTTGTTTATGATGTGTGAAGAATCGTGTTATGACTTGCACTTAATTCGATTTAAGTGAGGAAGATTTGTGCTATCATTTACCATGCTCTCTTGTCCTGAGCTACCTTAGTCCAGTGGCACCAGCTCGTAGTCGAGATGACTGGTGGTAGCAAAGGTTGCAGATTTATATTTTCCGAGTTTACACCCATACTTACTTCGCCAGAGCAGGCCAATTGGGTAGGAATTTCATTATGTTTTTGCAAATTTCCAATTTTACCTGGACAGTGGCTAATAGGCTGCTGTTTTAGATTTTCCACTGTCAATGGTTCTTTTATGTGCACAGCGTGTACACAGGACCTTCGAGTTTAGTAGTCAATCTCAGATAGGACTATGCACCAGGTCTCACCTTGAAACTTTCGAGATTTGAACACCACACCACCTCATGCTTTCATTCCTTCATTTCTTGAGAGGTAACTGCCTTAACTTTCAGCCATAGCGACTTACGGGCTGTAGTGCAATACAAAGCTTCACAACTGGCTCACCACTACAGAGATCACGATGTTGGTCCCCATCATGTTGCTTGTTGACCAGGCTGCATAGTTCTAGGAGCACAAACAAGGCATAAAGTGGGGTCTTGATCAGTGATTCACCTGATGTAACGGTCTCATTGCCCTCATGACGTTCCAACATAGATTGCAATAAACATGAGTTCAAGCCACTGGTCTCTCTTTCAATCAAAGTTATCACCAGTCTTTATCAACACCTACCCCATACCAACAGGCACCCTACAATCCAATATAATCATCTCATATCAAAGCTAAACTTAGACCAGATGCCACACAATCAAGACAGTTAACATGTCCCGATATAGCCAAATATGATGTGTGGTAAAAAAGAACGTCTGTCAAAAAGGAGGCATAGCAAATCAACGAATATCTTCTTTTTCTTCGTTCTCAAAATCCCGCTAACAAGCCTTGAAAAGGGCTTTACAAGTGGCAGTATGTTGTCCGGAGAATGGAATGCGTTGTTATAGTTTACAGCTCGACTGCTATATCTGCGCCTTTGGTCTGACACATGCGACTTCAGCAGTCATTTTTTGGTACCTGGTTAGCTTTCCCTATTCAATATCTTCTCCTTAGCTAGTCTGCACTGTTAAAAATCTTATCCAGGATCACTGCATGGAGGTGTAGAAGAGTCTTGGGAGCTCTGGTTAGCTGACCGCTTCAGCTCATGTACTGCTCATCATCTTGATCCCCAACAAATATATTTACACATGCTTGCTTCTCTTTATCTTTCTATACTTGCTTATTACTGACCAATAGCCATTCTCCCTTTGGTACAACACAGCTGATTCCACCAGGGTAACATCGTTTCATGAAGTTCCACAACAGCATACTGAAAGGGGGATCGACTTGAGCCAGTTGGTCCAGGTTAGACAGGCATAAACAGATAGGTTTCTCGGCCGGGCGACCCTAAAGGAGGAATAGATTTAGAATAACAAATAATGGTTAATTCTGCATTAATTGAGATGATTAGCAAAGAAATCGAAGTAGAATCTCAAATACTGCTCAATAATGATATCATGCAGATACACACAAACTAATACACACCATTAAAGGTTGGAATACAAAGAAGGTTATAAAGCAATTTTAGACGAGAACAGTCAAATCAAGTCAAAATTGTCTTTACTTGTGGAGCACCTTATACAAGCTGTGGGTTAGCACAATGAAGTCTCCAGCACTTCATCCCAGATAGCAGTATGTACTGTGGGACTATATTTTAGCGACACTATTCATAAGGAAAAGTATATTTGAAGCACACTGAAAACAGATACATCAAACAACAGGAAAGAAAGTTTAGTAATAGCCATATGGGATTTGAACCGAATACTTCTAGTACATAGGCACATTAGTTCCATTTCTTCTCTTGTCTTCTGTATGTTTTCCGAGTGCTTAGAATACACTTGTCTTTGCGATTGTTGTCTTTACTCTGTTAATTTAATGGCCTTGAAGTTTCAATTTGAAATTACAATTTATAAGGATTCTGTATGTACTTACTTTGACCATGTAAATTTTTCTAATAGATTCTGGATGTTTGCATGATGCTGCCAATGCATACACTGTATCAGTTGGCACGCCCAATACGCCACCTTCATCCAATATACGGGCCACTTTCTGTAGGGCGGAGCTTCGACGTGATGAAAACAGAAGGCAGGGTGGTTCAGAGTTGTTATTATCGTTGACTTTCTCCTGTAACATATATTTTCATGGTGTGCAGTTAAAAAACATTCAGTGAAAGAATTATGAAAAATATGTTTGTTGTAATGTTTTGTTATAACGTTGGTCAATGTTGTCGTTGTTTGTTTGTCAATCATTTCCGAAAAGAACCACATTGTGTCATCTGTCAATCCTGGAGTGGGTTCATAGAGGGCTGATCAAATCAATCTGAGCTTGACAGCATCTGTCACACTGAGGGCAGAGACATGCTGTCTAACCGTCAGATGGAGACAGCTCGTCTCTTATCTTTCATGTGGCATGTCTCCGTTCAGCTTTCTTGATTCTTGTCTGCTCCATATGTGGTATGCCAACAAAGATTTTACGACGCCAGACAGATCAAACAGTAGCAATGTTCTCTCAATTTACAAGGTCAATGTCGCAGTTCTTCATTGAGGCTTTCAGAGTGTCTTTGTAACGTTTTATTTAGCCACTACGAACTTGATCAATAACTGAGAAAGTCATTAGTGTTAGCACCCTTAAGGGAAGCAAAATAATTTCTCCACTTCATTCAGTACACGTTCACCCTTCCCAATAGGGATAAGTAAGATGTAGAGCAACATCAGGATGGATTGCATTGAACAGGAGGATGTGGCGTGTATTTGCTGATATCCTGTAATCCTCTGGAAATTTAAAGATCTTGTTTTGTATCTCTGTTTTGCCCCTGACAAAACATAAGGACAGAAGTGCATCTGGCCCAGCATGAAGCCTGCACAAAAGTAATTTTGTGTGTTCTCAAAGTAGTGGTTTCTGTAGCAATTTGTTTCATATAATGAGGTTGCTAGATGAACCTCTTTAGTTGCCTTTCAATAGAAGGAATAAAACCTTAATATGGCATATCCTATTTATAGATATTAAGATTACTTTTTTACTCCCTGTCTTACATGCCTGAAATTTTATAGTGGTTCAATTCTTTGCTCCACAGAATCCATATATGAAGTGTTTTGATCTACTATAAATCCAGATGGCAAAACCAAGCAAAGAACGCTGAAATGACTGTCTTTAAAAAGGAGTTTTGGTTAACCTAGGTACTTTGATATCCAAAGATTTGAGGTTAACCTATGTACTTTGATATCCAAAGATTTGAGGTTAACCTAGGTACTTTGATATCCAAAGATTTGAGATTAACCTAGGTACTTTGATATCCAAAGATTTGAGGTTAACCTAGGTACTTTGATATCCAAAGATTTGAGGTTAACCTAGGTACTTTGATATCCAAAGATTTGAGGTTAACCTAGGTACTTTGATATCCAAAGATTTGAGGTTAACCTAGGTACTTTGATATCCAAAGATTTGAGGTTAACCTAGGTGCTTTGATATCCGAAGATTTGAAGTTAACCTAGGTACTTTGATATCCAAAGATTTGAGGTTAACCTAGGTACTTTGATATCCAAAGATTTGAGGTTAACCTAGGTACTTTGATATCCAAAGATTTGAGGCAAAAAGGGGAAATAGCTTTAAACATTTTTTCTTAAATTCTTTTTGTTTTAGTGAAAGGCTCTAATCACTATCATATGGGTTACATTTTTCATCTATTTAGTGTGTGGCGCAAAATTTTGAGGTCAAATATTAAGTCAAACATATATCATTTGGATGCTACAGGCTCAGGCAGTTGTTGTTCATCTAAAATCAGTGAGGCTATTAGAATATACAAGCAATTGGAAAATTGAGGCAAATTTGCATGCTTAATTCACTAATTTTGATACGTTTGAGAAGTACAGAAAGTGCATTTTTGAATTCTTTATCCACTTATCTGTACTGTTGGTAAATTTGATGACGATGTGACGTACTATTTAGATGTAAGGAGTTTGAACAAAATGATTGAAAATTTACCATAAACTGCACTCTACAATCACAACTTTTCAAACTCACAAGTTTTATTTTTTTCCTCTATAACTCTTTTGCGGGTTTAGAAGCACAATTAATTCATTAAAAAATACGTAACTTTTGTTTTGGTTGACATAGAGAGATTTGGCGGATATATATTTGAACTGCATTTTTTTAGAACTATCTAACTGCTGTATTTGTAATGGTTTAAATTTAATTTGAAGATTTTACCAATGACATTTTTGCACGTCCAATATATTTTATTCAAGAACCGTAGTTCTGCTCAATGCAATCTTTCACTGCTATTTTAGAAAGAGGCAACATTTAATATGGTGTAGTATAATTTAATTCTCATGTTGTAAACAAAGTAGGTGTCAATAAGTATCTGGTGTGGTCTATCAATTGTGACCCCTGTTTGAATGCAGAAGCATCTGCTTGTCTACCAAACCAAAGAGATACCTCACTCACATGCATATGCTACGTTTCTGGCAGGACGTGACGATCCTGAGACAGTCACACTGGACTGCCTCTCTTCCGGGATAGTACAACCTAGTACATAGTCCATCATATCATATCATTGCCAAACCCTATAGACACGAGTGGTAAGACTCGTTAGTCCTGCAAGACAACTTCCCTAAGAGAGACAACTCTGACCAAAAACAACTGCTGCCTTGTAGATAGGCTGGGAACAGCCAAAGGCTAAGGAGGGCATCCCTACAGAAACGCCTGTTGAAATCGGATGCACTGAGCCACAAAATAAAACAGTGCAACGTAAATATCGCTGTAAACAGCGTACGATGAAGAAGAAGAAGCAGTCTACCAAACAATTACTGATAATCATCAAGATTATACCAATTCTGTGCTAGCAATGTCAATTGTGATCCCATCCCCATATGTAGGAGAGGGAAATTGCAACGTGGCGTCCTCTGTGTTACCAAGAGAGAAGGAATGAGAAATGAGGACATTAGAAATTTGGAAGGAGCTTACAGTTGTGTTGAGTACTTTAGCAGGCAGGTAATAAAATGGTTTTGTTACAACATGAGTATGCGACCTGATCAACTCCATCTGCTCGCTTACAACACAGAACGAGATGGCGACATGACGAGTGAGAAATCACGTGATAGATGGATGGTTATCTGACATACACGTTATCCTACAACGATTCGAACATACAATAAACCAGACACATCGCACTTAACCCAGGAAAGGCCAGATAAGACCAATGGTGGTACCCAACGGCACAAGTGGGTAGAAACTAAACTGAACTAAACAGTGTATAAGTGGGACAATGAAGCATCTTTGTTATATATTCCCGAGTGGTCTGCCGAGAATAACACCATTGCTCCATCGAAAGCAAATAGTAAAAGACAACTAACTGTGTGACATGGACTAACACTGGCCATGGTTAGGTAGTGTGTTAAGAGCAGCATAGATGGTGCCTAACAGACTGCGTATTTACTTTGCTCTAGTGTTTGAGTATTAAGATAGACTCGCTAATTGGTTAACAACCCTCCGTAGAATTTTTTCCAGTGCAGCGGAGTTATAAGCTGCTCAAGCCTGGTCCGCTAAGCAGGAAATCCTCCCCCCGGCTACATCCAGCTCACGCCAGAGCTGGGACCTGCACAGATTATCCGCCCCTGTAGAAATACAAGTCGACTCCGACTGTGGCTATATATATGTATGTATATTTGTATGTGTATATATGTGTATACATATATATGTTTCAATAATTAGAATACAAAGAGTTAAAGCGAATGATAATGCTGATGATAAAAAGGATGGTGACGATGATCATTGCCACATAGATGATGGCCTTAATGAAAGCATACCTTCAGCAGTGGTTCTCCAACAGGCACAACGTGAGAGGCTACAAATGTGTTAATGTACTCAGCGGCAGCACCATAGAGACTCACAACAGCTGTAAAAAGATAATACGACCATTACATCCCCACCTTCCACGTTTCTACCTAATATGTACTAGAAGTAAACCCATGTTTCTACCTAATATGTACTAGAAGTAAACCCATGTTTCTACCTAATATGTACTAGAAGTAAACCCACGTTTCTACCTAATATGTACTAGAAGTAAACCCATGTTTCTACCTAATATGTACTAGAAGTAAACCCATGTTTCTACCTAATATGTACTAGAAATAAACCCATGTTTCTACCTAATATGTACTAGAAGTAAACCCACATTTCTATCTAATATGTATGAGGGTATTCAAACAGTAACCGTAATTTGTTTCTAAAATTATAGTATAGCCAAGATACTCAAAACGTGTGTTGCTTATGATTTTTTGCTTTCCTAGAGAAATCCAGATTAATGTTGTGTCACTAAAATACAATGCAGCAAGGACCACCAACGATTAAGCTGCGAGGTCAAAATAAACTAATCGATGGTTTGGAAGTGGACAGGCAATCTGTTTGAAGTATGTAGCTGAACAGGTAAACAAGCAAAGAATGTACCTAAACAGGTAAACAAGCAAAGGATGTAGCTGAACAGGTAAACAAGCAAAGAATGTAGTTAACAAACCTTTAGATAGCTAGGTGAAAAGCTACTGAAAAGCTATTTTTGATTGACAGCTTGATACCATCCACAGTCTAATAATAAAATATAGTCATGGGGACGATGTGGTCTAGTGGTTAAGTGGCACGTTTCACAACTTGAAGGTGCTGGGTTTGCTACCAAATCAAGCACCCGCCGTTACCCCAGGGAAACAAACCCTTTAAACAATGCAGGAGGAAGCAGACCCTTCAAAAAATGCACGCCGAAGTCAGATGCACTGATCCGACAGGCGCAAAATAAAAACATAATGCAATTCCCAGCACCTTGGGGAATAGGCAAATGGCAGAACGCATTAAACCAAATTTTTAAAATGCAGTCATATAAGCTAAACTGCAGACACTGGTTTCAGGATGAGGTGTGACATATTTCATTGTACTAGGGAAAAATAGGAGGGGGGGGGGGGGGGGGTGGGTGGTGTACGTTGCCAGCTCCTTTCCTCGCTATTTTTCCTTCCATAACAGTAAAGTAGATACTCATTAGCAGCTAAGTGGACTGGAGCGTTTCCATAGCCTGGTTCGGGATCAAGATGCTGAGCAGCGCATGAGCTGCAGCGGTCAGCGACCCATAGCTGACTGCTAGTGTCAGGGCCAGCAAACAAAAGCTGCCAAGACCCTTCTACACCTCCACATGGTGATCCTGGATAACAGGCTGCAGCAGGGCAGACTGATAAGGGATCGAAGAGGGAATGCTAGCCCGGTACTCAAAAAATGCTTGCTGAAGTCGGATGTGTTGGACCGAAAGGTGCAAATATCACAGTTAAGCTGTAAACTACGACACAACGCATTCCATTCTCTGGACTACATTCTGCTACTTAAGCCCTTTCAGTGTTTGGTAGTGGGAGATTGATAATGAACGAAGCCAAGCCATAGCCTGGTTCGAACTGTGTACATTTACCATCAAAAGCTAACTCTCTCCTGTTCTGCTACTCGGACGATAAAAGTTGTAAATCTGAACATTTTCTGGGAAAATTATACTTCTCTACAAACGTAGCATTTAGATAGTGTACACAATTTGGTGTTTAAGAAAGGCTGTCATGGTCACAAGGTTGTACAGATTAAGAAACAAAATAATCAGACAGACAGTGACTGAGTGAGTGCAAAACCGTGTATAGAATACATAGAAAGGCAGAGAATAAATGGTGTGAAAACCTGACAAGAATGCAACCAAAGTCATCATCTTCGCGTATCTACAATACCAGACATCAGGGTTGTAGGACAAGAAGCAGACCACGCAAAAGATGGATAGATGGTGTCAGTGAGACACTGAAGAAACTCGGAGTGACAACATCGGCGACAAAGATGCCAGATGGCACATGACAGAAAACTACACCTCCGTAACAACATCTAACGACACAAGTGAATAGATTATGATGATGACAATATGAATATTATTTAAGAGATAAGCGATTGATGACACGTGTTAAGCTGTCATACCTGCCAGTAAAGATGTCACAAGTATCATCCATCGTGGGTTGGCTCCAAAGACTGCAACCACCTGAGTTATGACACAGAGTTCCATCAGTAAACTGAAGGGAATCCATACGCGAGTGAAGGTCGGGGTTATAACCATGACAACAGTAAACAAGCACAGTGTTCCTACAGCCAGAGGTTGCAGCGCGGGAGCCAGATTTCCTAAAAAATAATCAAGAAGTGAATTGCAATAACAAAAAGTTTGTAGTTGAAGTGTAGGCTATCTTCTTTTTCTTTGTTGTTACACTATGGAGTACTTGCGTCTTAATTCACCCCAAACAGAGTTCATTGGTTCCCATCGTACGTATTTGACTGCTAATGACTGCTAATACATTGTATTTTGGATAGGAGGAGGACAGGTCAATATAACTTTATTTAAAATGAATAAGTAAAGACTTAGATTCAGATAAAAGTGTAGAAAAGATACTAATCATAACTCTATTCTTAATCCAACTCAAGAAATGTGTTGCTAAGACGGCAGGAACAAGCAGAAATTCGCAACAATATGTCTGACACTCCCAACAGTTAAAAAGTGAACTATTTTGTGAAGTCACCTCAAAACCGGCGCTTCAAATAAATATTTCTTTTGTTTGTGGGGATAAGGATGCAAGAACCCACTTTAGGTTGAATATGTCATCAACCAAACATGTCCAAGTAGACCGGCATTGTTTTTTCCAGTTAGAATTTCTCCCTGCTTTTCTTGTATCAGATTCTTGATCTCTTTTTCCGTGTGTTCTTTTGCATTTATTTTCATCTTTTTCCAAATGAGTTATGTAGATACTAGCTTAGGGCTTCGGCAGTTTTGGGCCTATCCAGCATCATCTTTCTTCCAAGATTTCCTGTTTCATCTATCTTTGTCATGTTTTTTTTCTATAAGCTTTCATATGTAACCCTGTCGGACTACAAGAGGACTATAATCCTTTTCAGAGACTTATTGATAAACCCCTATAACTTTGAATACTAGGTGAATCCTTTTTTTGTTTCCTCTCCATGAAAAAAGGCCAACTGCACACTGGAGCTGAAGATCCTTAGCTTAGTCTGCATTGTGGCGATTTGAAATTTCCATTTGGATTTCAAAATGGCAAAAGTCACTCTTGTCTTTTATATCCTGCATTTACATCTTTATCTTTACTGACTGTTTTGTCTATAGTGCTTCCTAAGTATGTGAAGCTATGTATCTAATTAAACAGTGTTTTTCTTAATTTGATAGAAGCCGTTTTGCTGTTTCCGTTAGGTCGTACAATTTTTGTGTTTGTGTCTAATGCATGGATCTTTAGACATACTTACTTGGAGATTCTCTATAGTGTGCCTGTTTTCTTCTGGAGGGATCTTTAGACCTACTTGCTGGGAGATTCTCTATAGTGTGCCTGTCTTCTTCTGGATTTGTAGTTGGCTATGAAATAGGATGGATTTGTTGACTGTAAAGTCTAGGTCTTACAAATGTCCACCGAATTCCAATTTCTCCCACAGGCTGAAGTTTCTTTCAAACTCCAATCAACTGCTGGCATGACCAGAAAGGTGATAGTCGACTGTCCCATAGGCCATAGCGTTATTTATTTGATCGGTAATAAATAACCTCAAATCACAGATTTTTGACAAGGAGCATGACAATAACTAAAACAATAGGGAGATCCAGGAAAGGAAATAGAGATGGATATGGCACACTCAGGAAGAAGCCTGGAAATATTACCAGACACACACATGCATTGGTTAGAGCCCAGAATGAGACGAATGTCATACTATGATAGAAAATAACATAAAATAATATAACATTACCTAATATAACATACATTGACGTAGGATAACATGCAATAACAACCCATGACATAGAATGATACAATAACATAACAGGCAGTCAGATGATATGAAAATAACATTATGTATGATAATGCAACATAAAAATCATAAAAGAAAATACAATTTCAAAGCACAGCATAAAATAGCATACATAAAATAAATTAAAAACATCACACAAACTATCATTATATGAAATAACCTAACATAACAAAATAAAATGGCATAACAATATACCAAACAGCATAACATAAGATAACATAGTAAAACAAAATAACAATAACATAACATAAAAACACAGCATTCAAATAACATACCATAAAAAAACACAAAATAACAACATAATAATTACATAAAATAACATAAAAGCTAGATTTAACACATAACAAATTAATTTAATAACGTAATTACATAAAATGAAATGCCAATACATATTTTCACAAAGAAACGTAAAGTTACAACATAACAATTACATGAAATAACATGCAAATTACATAAAATAAGACACACATTACATAAAATAGCATACACATTACAAAAGATTTTTTAAAAACATGTAAATAACAAAACATTGCTTGACATAACGTTCCATTACATAACAGCATAACATAACAAAATACTTCAGCTTACCGTTTAGCAATAAGGCTGCCCAGAGAAGCCAAAAGACGGCGAGGACAAGTGAGGTATAAGCTTTCGCGAGGGAACCACCAGCATATGCCAGCCTTGCTGCAAACAGATGAAGGAACACGCCAGCAACCACGATCCATGGCACAGGGTAAATCTGTCAGATTATTATGATGAGTTGTATTATGTTGAGGTACGGTACAGTTCTATAACTTAGTTTAACTTAACGTCTTTATACTGGTTTAGAAGACTCTGCAGAGTCTGTATACAACCAGTTTCATTTACATCAGATTGCTCTAAAAGCTATGAGCATCCAATTTATTCTTAAATGCATTTACTGTCCCTGCCTTCACTACCTCCCTTGGCAATGCATTCTAAGCATTCACCACTTTCTGACTAAAAAAAATAGAGATGGATATGACACACCCTCAGTAAGAATCCTGGAAATATTACCAGATACGCACCAAGAGAAGTCAGAAGACAGCGAGGACAAGTGAGGTACTGGATACCTGGCATTGCCGTCGGAGATGAACAGTTAGAGCGTTTTTTAGGTTTCTGCTTTTACATTACGCCACAGCGCTAGTTCATATTTTGATCATTTGCCTCCCAAGCTGAAAGTCTGGTAACCATTTACAGATAAGTAGACTTGGTCCGTCGAGACGGTATTGAATATCAAGAGGCGTTCTTTGATAGGTGGACCAGTGTTGTACTGGCTATACTGCAATGATAGCTTTCTTAGAAAGATTAGCATCTCGCTGTTGAGTCAAAGCCTTTTTCAGGAGCACGTAGGTTGGGGTCTTGATCAGTATGATACACCTGACCTTGGTTACTCTTCGATCCCTTGATCAGCATGCTTCAACTGACCCAGATTACTTTTTGCTCACTTGATCAGCATGCTTCACCTAACCCAGATTACTTTTTGCTCGATTGATCAGCATTGGTCACCTCACCCAGATTACTCTTCGATCCCTTGATCAGCATTGGTCACCTCACCCAGATTACTCTTCGATCCCCTGATCAGCATTGGTCACCTCACCCAGATTACTCTTCGATCCCCTGATCAGTATTGGTCACCTCACCCAGATTACTCTTTGTTTGATCCCCTGATCAGCATTGGTCACCTCACCCAGATTACTCTTCGATCCATTGATCAGCTTGCTTCACATTACCCAGATTACTCTTTGATCCCCTATGGTAAGACAAAGGTAGTCAAATAGGAAACACAGTATGTCTTCTCATTCTTTGATACGATTGTGGAGAGATGATTTTTGTTCTTCCAAATAGGGATATAGTCTATTTGGTTATATCAGTGCATGTTTACCTTCTTAATGCATGTCGGCTCGTGTACTTAATGATGGTGAACTGTCTGTAGTATTCCCTGTCATAAACGATGCCAAACAGGGCTTCGTGCTGACACCAACATTCTTCAAGCATGGCATTTTCTGTCGTACTTTCTGCTGCTACCAGTGCCAGATTTAAACGATGAGGTCCTAAGCGATATGAAATTTGAGGCTCCGTGTTAAAAACAATACCCCAGAAAGTTAACAATATGCCTGCTGACTTGGGCTTACCCTTGTTCATGGTTGGTCAAGAATCCATTCAGACGGAGCATAGGACCAAAACAACAGTTTACCTCTTTCAGAAAGCGTGCGTCAAAGTACTGTATGTGTTCTTGTAGTGATAGTTCATGTAGAAATAATAGACCGCACGGCGACTCCACAGTGTGTTCCTGGTGTGACAGTTTGCCATGCCATGATTGGTCTTTTTAATCATATGAGAACACATCTCGCAGCACAAGTGTGATACTGTCGCTGTCTTCACTTGTGATAGGCAACTATCGTTAGTTCAAGTAGCAAATTTGTGGACACTGATTATCATCCTGTCAGTCTCGAGAGACAATGGACTTCACACTAGAGAGAGAGAACTTAGTCAGTTGTCGCTCTTATTTATGTCGCGCACGTTTGGAGTCTGCATCTTGATGCACTCTCGTTTCCCATACCTGCAGATCAGCACACAAAGCCTGCCTCTAGCCAGATCTGTCATTGGCAAGTTCCTCCCAGTGGCAGGTGATCATATCCAATGCTTTAAGATATCGCTTGCAAACATGTTTATAACACTTGCCCACGGTCAGCTCTCAGTATAGGATATCTCTTGGTATTCTCCCATCCTCCATCCTACACACGTGGCCAAACCACCGCAAGCAGGACACTGGTATTTTCTTAACCCTAAGTACAAAGGAATGAAAGCCACATAGTCCTGCTTACAGATGATCTGGCCGTAGTCACAGCGCTAAAAAGCCAGAAAAATACTGAACTTAATGATTTAAGAACAGTACTCTGTCAACTATGCCAGCAGTCCGCACCAAAAAGGGTAGTGGTGCAGTGGGTTCCATCTCACTGCAACATCCAAGGCAACGAGGAGGCAGACAGACTGGCAAAAAGAAGGTGCAAAACTACCACAACCAGATACTAGTATGACATACGAAGAATCAAAACTGCTTATTAGAGCTAGATACATGACCAAATGGGAAACCGAACATACTGGCTACACCAAAAACGATGCCTATTACCAGTTGAACAGAAGAGAGCAGGTCGTGGTCTTCAGACTTCGCACTGGCCACAATAGACTGAGGTACCACCTATTCAACAAATTGAAGATAGGTGGCACCGACGAATGCACCTGTGGTATCGGGAAAATAACCGCTGAGCATTTGCTGCAAAACTGCCAGACATACGAGGATCAGAAAGAGCAGATGTGGCCATCACCAGTGGCAACACTAGACAAGCTATATGGCAGTGTCGACAGACACAGGATGACCGCTGCCTTTTTCGAAAAAATAATGGTTACTTTCTGACTGCGTACGACGAAGAAGAAGATAACCCTAAGTACAGCTCCCAAGTACAGCCCCAAGTACAAGGGGTAGTCAAATAGTTAACCATGATTCATTATAACCGGACTGGCTATACATAAAAAAACACGTATATTTCGTTGTTGATAAAGATTTATTGAGACCAAGCCTGTGACACAGGCAGTTTGGATGACATGTAGGTCCAGGCAACCACTGCGGTGTTTGCCTCTTCGTCTAGATAACCTCTTATACTCAAAGGCCGATGTGCGTGATGGCGAACCACATCCTTGTCCAGGTATTTGTAGTAAATGGGAGTGCGAGCTCTCAGGCTAAACCCAACGGCTCTAGAATAGCAAGCCTTGAAACAATGCAACCGATGCAACCAGCACTGTACACACTCTCAGTGGTTAAGCATGAGTAAGACCTGACGGCCTCTCCGTGAGCTATCAGACCTGATGGCCTCTGCATGACTCATCAGACCTGACGGCCTCTCCATGACCTATCAGACCTCTCCATGACCTGTCAGACCTGATGACCTCTCCATGACCTGTCAGACCTGATGACCTCTCCATGACCTGTCAGACTTGACGGCCTCTCCATGATTTATCAGACCTGACACCATGCTACAGTAGAGTCAGCTCTAACGGCCTCTCCATGACCTATCAGACCTGACGGTCTCTCCATGACCTATAAGACCTGATGGCCTCTGCATGACCTATCAGACCTGACGGCCTCTCCATCACCTATCAGACCTGACGGCCTCTCCATGACCTATCAGACCTGACGGCCTCTCCATGACCTATCAGACCTGATGGCCTCTGCACGACCTATCAGACCTGATGGCCTCTCCATGACCTATCAGACCTGACGGCCTCTCCATGACCTATCAGACTTGATGACCTGTCCATGATTTATCAGACCTGACACCACACTACCGTCTACACCAGTAGATGATGTACTATATAGTGAGTCTATTTTTCTTGAAAACCCTACCAGTAACCCATCTGTACAAATGTATCCCTATTGGACAGTATGCAAGAACCCTCTGTGGCTGCAAAGGAATCGAATGGTACCGTAAAGTCACAGTGAGTAAGGCCGCAGAAGAGTTTGGCATAACCAGCAGGCAATTGATGGCGGGGAATGAGCGCAGTGAACCCTATCTTGGCTGTATTATCTCGGAGCAGAGCATAGTCTCTAACTTATGTCTCACACTGATGTGACAGTCCCTTTCTGACACCAGACCTGGGAGGGTAGACAACCCACAGACATACCAGCAACAAGATGTCTGCATAATAAAAAATCTAAAAATCAATAACATGTATTAGATAAAGAACATAACAAAACAATATTGCAAACAAGAGAATATAAAAACATTGACTTACCGGATTTGTAGCCTCCGAAGCAGAGAGAGCCATGAGAGAAATGGTGCTTGCGGTGAATACCAGAGAGTCAACAATCTTCCCATCGATGACGTCATCGTCTTCATAATCGCTTTTCTTATCTTTCGTCTCTCTAGAAATATAACATAACAAGATTTACATTTCTGAATAAAGCTTTCTCTTTGATAAGCTCGTGAATCTGGGAGCACATTGTCGATCAAAACCTCGTTAGACAGCCATGAAACGACCTGTTTCCAAGAAGAACTGCTTGGAAGAGAGATGGGCTTTTGATCAGTATTTTTCACCTGACCCTGACTAACATTGTCTGAACAGATATGTTTCCCCTGATCATGACTAACATAGACTGATCAGTATCTTTCACCTGACCCTGACTAACATTGTCTGAACAGATATGTTTCACCTGATCATGACTAACATAGACTGATCAGTATCTTTCACCTGACCCTGACTAACATTGTCTGAACAGATATGTTTCACCTGATCATGACTAACATAGACTGATCAGTATCTTTCACCTGACCCTGACTAACATTGTCTGAACAGATATGTTTCACCTGATCATGACTAACATAGACTGATCAGTATCTTTCACCTGACTCTGACTAACATTGTCTGAACAGATATGTTTCACCTGATCATGACTAACATAGACTGATCAGTATCTTTCACCTGACCCCGACTAACATTGTCTGAACAGATATGTTTCACCTGATCATGACTAACATAGACTGATCAGTATCTTTCACCTGACCCTGACTAACATTGTCTGAACAGATATGTTTCACCTGACCATGACTAACATAGACTGATCAGTATCTTTCACCTGACCCTGACTAACATTGTCTGAACAGATATGTTTCACCTGATCATGACTAACATAGACTGATCAGTATCTTTCACCTGACCCTGACTAACATTGTCTGAACAGATATGTTTCACCTGATCATGACTAACATAGACTGATCAGTATCTTTCACCTGACCCTGACTAACATTGTCTGAACAGATATGTTTCACCTGATCATGACTAACATAGACTGATCAGTATCTTTCACCTGACCCTGACTAACATTGTCTGAACAGATATGTTTCACCTGATCATGACTAACATAGACTGATCAGTATCTTTCACCTGTCACTACCTAAATAATTATGACTAGTATGTTTTGCCTGACCCTGACTAATATAGTATGATCAGTATTTTTCACTTCACTCTGACTAACATTGTATTTGGAGTATGCTTTATAGCTAGTCTCCTCTTCCCAATAAACTTTAATGAGTCAGCATAATAATTTGCATTTAGAAAAAAAGTGATAAAACTTACTTGAATGTACCAAACATGACAAAACTTACTTGATTGTACCAAAAATGATAAAACTTACTTAATTGTACCAAAAATGATAAAACTCACTTGATTGTACCAAACATAATAAAACTTACTTCAGTGCACCAACAATGATAAAACTTACTTGAGTGTACCAAAAATGTTTCCAAAGAAATTCTTTAATTTGTCTGAGTGGATCACCTCAGCCCCAATATACATGACAGCCTTCTCAGCGATGGAGTTCTCCAGAGCAGACATCCCCACGTACAGGCTCAGGACGGCGGTCAGAGCGGCAGTCACTCCGAAGGTAAAGTTGTGCGCCGCCACTGGGATGTGGTCAATCGATAGAATAACCATGATCAGGAACATGACGTTGAAAATGAAGACCACTCTGTCATGAGGAGGGGGGGGGGGGAGAGATAGATATAAATAGACAGATTGTTGCTTGTGATATGGGGAACATGCTGCTGTTGTTTTTGATGTTGTTGTTGATTTTTGTGACAGAGAAACTACACGTATATTATTTGCTATGTGTTTTAAAACGTCTCAATTTAGTGTTTTGATAAAGCACTTGTTTTTTACGGCAAAGGTACGGCTGTTCAACTTCTGCTATCGGCAGGTTCAAGTCAGCCCTGGTGATAATGGGTTCCTTGATTACTACAAAGGAAGGACAGGCAGCGAGGAGCGGAACTCGCCACTCCACTGCATAAACACGTTGTGGCTTTGTACAATAAAGTATGAAACACTTCATCCCCAACAGCAATTTCTGCTATTGGACTAACCACTTTTACCTTTTTGAAAAGCAGAACTGTGAGGCTATTTTGGTTAGGCACAACATACTGACCAGGAAGTTGCGTCATGGTCAGGCGTAATATACTGACCAAGACTTTTATCTCTCTTCCATGTATCGTTCCTTGGAAATAGGCTGTTTTCAAGGCCTTCTGGCTGACGAGATATGGATCCACGTGATCCCCGTAGTAGTGACCACCACGCAGATGGAGCAAACAATAATACAAGAGAATGGAGGGTCCAGGTCAACCTTCCTCAGCACGCTCGAGATGTGAGGGAAGCTACTGCCTGCCACTTAACGCTCTGTTATGGCGCATGAAAGAGTAAACTTACTCATTGTGGGGCATTCAATAACAACAACATTTAAAAAAAATGAAAATAACTCCCACGTTGGCTACTTGTGATACTGATTCACGTTCTTACACGAAGTGAGGCACAAGACCAACACCTCAAATGACCCCTTTACATGGAGCATGTATCCGTAGATTTAAACGACGTTTTCAATATCAATAGTTTTACATGAGGAAGTGTAGAGAGTATGGCTAAATGGTTGATATGTCTGCCTGCTGACCGCGAGGGACCCGTATTGAATCTCATGTACTGCATGGAAGCGGCATGCAGTCCCCGGCCTTAAAAAAACCCTCGAATACCATAGACATGGTAAAAACGTCAAACATTTCTTTTTCTTTTACATGATGAACAACTTGATGAGGTTAGCCAATACACAATCCTTTTTAGTCGCCTTTTACAGCTTGCTTGGATGTTTACTGTGGTTCTGTTCCTTTCAATCTGGATATTTTACAGGTATACTTGTGATTTATCTACTTTAAAAAATCAATCAATAAATATGTAAGAACATTTTAAAAATGTTTGTTGATCGTAATACACAAGAAACAATGAAAAGGTATTTATTAAAAAATACCCCACTTAAAACATGATTTACTTTAACAATATGTTCGTAGGTAGCTTGACATGTTTGGAAGGAAACACGTTTATATTATTACGATGTGGGAAATCAATAGATGCTCTACGACTGTGCAACAACGATTATTGCTTTTATGTCAACGTGACTTTATACTAATTCTTTCCTCTTCCAACAACCCTCAACACATCTCGATTTTTGACTAGACGACTCGCACCACACACGGACATCTTTAAACTGTCAGTAATGTACTGACACCACCTTATTCTGGGACGACCTCTTCTCCTTTTCCCAGGCCCCGTGCCTTACACTATCTTTCTCTCCAATACGTTGTGACTTTTCTTAAAATTAAGTACCACGACATTTGAAAAACTGTTCATATGGCCGAAATAACACAAATTCTTCCTTGTGATTGTTAAATCCATTTTTCTCCTATACCTTCATAGGGCAGTTTTTGCAGACCATGCGCGTGGCACCCTGTGAGTAAGTAACCTCTCAGGGCGCAAGCCTGGGCGCTGAATATGGAGACTCTGGGATGCCCAAACTGCAGGACCCTCCTCTCGGCCTCAGTGGTATAATCCAAAGGAATGCAAAACATGACAATTTGGCACCAGCTCAGCTGGAGGAGCTGCCGGAATGAGTTCGCAATTTTGAAACCATCTGCCTTAGGTGCTACCACTCCGGATTTTCTGTATGGGTTTACTCCCGAAGCCCTACCCTCTCCCGAGGTTTCCACAAGGCAATGGAGTCGTTGCCCGCAGATGCTAGTTACTCGAGATATCCGATGATACTCTAATAGTCCCAAGACTAGCCAAACTCTCCCTGGGATTTATAGGTTTAAAATCAGAGTTCCTTTTCTCCCAGGCAAACTGCCTGAACAGGCTAACGAGCTTCGTCTACCCGGGTTTAGAGTCAGAGTTTGCCTTCTCTTACATTAGCTGCCAACAAAGGTTAATGAGCCCAATTTGCCCGCCCAGTTATACCGCCGGGTACTCAATGGCGCCCCACAGCAGGCTCTGTAAGAAACAGGGGTCCCTCACGACGGTGCTTCTGGGGACACAATAATGTAGGAGAGGCCATTGGCATGGAAACTCCTGCCCGGCAAGGCAAATGGTGAATCCAGCGGCGATCTCTACACCTGGAAAGGAGAGGCTATATCAGACACTTCACTTTCTTTTAACAAGCGGGACGTCCTGCCCATACCTCACTACCACCACCACCCCCCCCCTCCTCCTCCTTCTTCCCCCTCCTTTACCTGCCTGCTGCAAAAATGTCTCTATTTTAAATGTTTTCCCTGTCCAAGCTATTTTCAATATCCTTCTATAACACTTAATTTTGAAAGAATGGTTCTCTGACACCTAGTCTTGATTTTCCTGTCGAGTCAACGGCATTCGAAAAAATACTGCCAAAATATCTGAACTCACGGGCCGGTGGAAAGAGGAATATAATTTACACTTATGTTGAGTGTACCACGGTTCTTCTGATCTTCATAGTTCTGGCTTCTTCTCGTTAATTAGCATGTCGTATTTGACACAAGTCCTCACAGCGCGTTCATGTGATTGTGCAGTTGCTTTTGTTCAGAGAATATGTAGAATACATGTATAGAATACACATATAGAATACGCATAAAGATTACACATATTAAATACACATATGGAATACACAAGTAGAATTCACATTTAAAATACAAATGTAGAATTCACATATAGAATACATATATAGAATAAACATCTAAAATACATATATAAATACACATATTGAATACACATATATAACAGTTATTATATTACTGTCGCAGTTTATAATGTCATAATTAAATCATTCTCAACCGCTATAACTAATGTTTTCAATAAACAATTCTCACCTGTTATAACTAATGTTATCCAATTTTGGAAATAGGAAACTAAAGCGGAGAAACTTTGCAGAAATAGCCAAAGCAAAGATGCACGAAGATCCCATAAACGCACTAACAACACCAAAACCCACCACTACTGTACGAAAACCTACCTGGAGGCAGGATATATTTCCAGAGGTGGTAGAAAATATACCAGGTATTGCAAACAAAAACTGCCAGACTGAAAAAGAAAGGAGAGATACTACCCTAAGCTTCATAACAAAAAGCTACCCAAGCATGGACTGGACCCATGCATACACCGACGGCTCTGTAACAAACACAACACAGAACGGAGGGGCAGGAGCACTCCTGAACCTACCAAATGGCAGAAAAATAACACTGTCATTCGCTACTGGTAAGTACACAAGCAATTTCAGAGTGGAGGCAGAGGCACTGAGGGCGGCAGTGGAAGAAATGGTGACACACAGTAAAAATGAGAGCCATATAGTCCTGCTGACAGATGATCTCGCCGTAGTCACAGCGCTAAAAAGCCAGAAAAACACTGAGCTTAATGACTTAAGAGCAGCACTCTGCAAACTGTGCCAGCAGTCCGCACCAAAAAGGGTAGTGGTACAGTGGGTCCCATCACACTGCAACATCCAAGGCAACGAGGAGGCAGACAGACTGGCAAAAGAAGGTGCAAGACTACCACAAACAGATACCAGTATGACGTACGAAGAGTCAAAACGGCTTATCAAAGCCAGATACATGACCAAATGGGAAACCGAACATACTGGTTACACCAAAACCGATGCCTATTACCAGTTGAACCGAAGAGAGCAGGTCGTTGTCTTCAGACTTCGCACTGGCCACAATAGACTGAGGTACCACCTATTCAACAAATTGAAGATAGGATGTACCGACGAATGCCCGTGCGGTACTGGTAAAATGACCGCTGAACATCTGCTGCAGAACTGCCCGACATACGAGGATCAGAGAGAGCAGATGTGGCCATTACCAGTTTAACTGCAAGACAAGCTCAATGGCAGTGGCGACAGCCTCAGGATGACCGCCGCTTTTTTCGAAAAAATAATGGTTACTGTCTGACTGCGTACGCAGAAGAAGAAGAAGATAACTAATGTTATCAATAAATCATTCTAACTTGTTATAACTAATGTTATCAATAAATCATTATCACTTGCTATAACTAATGTTATCAATAAATCATTCTCCCTGTTATAACTAATGTTATAAATACATCATTCTCACCTGTTATGGCTAACTGAGATGATGGTCAGTACAATAAGAAGCCCGATCAGTGTCCACTGGCCGTAGAAGTTGACCCTGGAATCAAGGACGTTGGGAAGGTTCATGGAAATGAGAAATTGCAGAATGGCTCTGCAATGCCAGAAGGTCGCGTACAGAACGAATGTGATGGCGTGCAAGAAGTCGTGCCGAAGGAATGAATAAAAGCTCGCTAGGTACTGCATGAAAGCGCTGAAAACAAACATCGCAATAGCTGGACGAAAATCAGTGAAGAATCCAAGATGGTGGAAGGCCAACACTGTTGCAGGTACAACGTTTCCCAGAAAACCCATGCCCATGGGTTCCGAGTATTTTGTTATCTTTTTCTTCTCGTTCTTTGCTCCTGGACCACCTGCAGCTCGCATCAGAAGAGGGTCCTTCGGCGCGTTTCCGAAGCCTGGCAGAATGTACCTCTGACTGACGCCTTTCAGCATCATCACAACCACCGCATAAACACTTGTAACTACGATGAACAGCTCAAATGCGGCTGCAACTCTTCTACCCCAAGGGAACGATGCCCCCACGCCTTCGAAAATTAGCGTCAAAAGAAGAGCTACCAGAACCGGTGGTAGGATGAAGTTGACAGTCAATGCACAGACGCAAAGGATAACAGCTACAGCCATGAAGCCAATCATCCCAGGCAGTGTCGCAATCCTAATGGCATCTGCGTTTCCTGTCTGCGCTGTTAGGATGCGAGAGATGCCGACAGACGTCCAGAGGGATCCGAACACAATGAACGCGGTTCCTGTCAGATGATCCCATCGGCGGTAGCAAAGCAGGCCAGAGATGATCTGAATTAGGCCGCCAACAATGATCAAGTGAACACCTAGTAAAAACAGGAAAAGAATAATGTTTTAACAGTTGTAATAAGCAATGAGGGAAATGATTGGGTGGGGGGGGGGGGGGGGGGTGATGTCGTGGATAAGTGATTAGTAACACCACGTATAACACAAACTTGATTTATTCGATTTCTCGACATACCAAGGTCGTGCTTCAACGGGAGGTAAACCCCTTGCATGCTGAATTCAGACACATTGGCTATTGGCTACAACGCAAACCTTTTCAATTCCAACGGAGTGATATTACGACAATTTGGCACCGTTCCGCTGGCGTTGCACAACACCAGCTCTATGGGCATGCCTTATCACATATAAACTACTGAGTTAATGCTATAGAAACGGCTGAACATACTGCTCTTTTGTTTGTAGAGATTTTCAACTTCCGTCATGTTAGACGAAAACAATGGAGATTTTAAAATGTGTTTTAGATTTTGCAAAGGATTTCTTCTGTTTTTCGCTTGGATTTAAATATTCACTCATTATTGGGAATTGAGGAGTTAAGTTTCCGCAACGGATTTCTCTGAGTTAGATCTATTAGGTTTGTTTATGTAGATACAATACTTACGTTTATATTCGAAGTGACAGATATAGCCATAGCGGAAAACAGTGATAGTAGTATTAGTACGTTTTTCAGAGATCTTTTTTTCTAACCAAGGGACGCCGCTACCAGATGAGTCTATATGGGTAATTTTTCCCCACTAACCCCTTCATCTTTTTGTATATCAGAGACTAACATACACACAATAATAACAATAACATTAAAATGTTCTTTATTAATAAATGTCTCTAGACAAACACACACACAAATTTGAAAAAATAATTTGAGGTTCTCAAAATAAACAACCCCGTCGTGGCATGACATGCTGAAAAAATATGCAGATACAGAAAATATATATAATTTTGTAATATGGAATGCAAAAGGTTAAGAAATATAAGGCGAACAAAACAAAAACATATTTTTAGAAAAAAAATAAAATAAAGAACAGACATTCATCTCATTTTATTTGTTCACTTATTGCCTTGTTCAATATCAGTATTATATGTCTTCAAAGCTTCTTGCTCATTGACATAAAAAGCGACCAGTGGCTGTCAGTCTTGATGACGTCTTTAAGTTCAGTAACAAACTTTCTCCACTTCATCCGGGTCAGCAGACATCATTCGTGCAGTGTACCAGCTATGAATCATGATTTTCATCTTGGTCTCGACGGTTCTTCGCCAATATGTCTTCTCTTTCGCCTTCCCTCTGGAATCCACACCAAGTCAGCTCTGGTGATAGTAACTGGTTAATTTTAAGGACATGGTCTATCCAATCCCAGCGTTAACCAATTATAATGGCGTTCGTGTATTCTTGATTGTTCCTGGCAAGGAGCTCTCGGCTGGTGATATTGTTTGACCTGAACATTCTATTAATCTTTCTTCGGCAGTTTGTGTGAAGAACAGTATCAAATGTGGGAACTTTCATTTCTTCCACAGAGAGATGACGGCTCTACATTCCATGAAGTATGTTGTTCCAAGTGTTGGAGACCTTCTTGCTACATTCCGCGAGGTATGTTGTTCTAAGTGTTGGAGACCTTCTTGCTACATTCCATGAAGTATGTTGTTCCAAGTGTTGGAGACCTTCTTGCTACATTCCATGAAGTATGTTGTTCTAAGTGTTGGAGACCTTCTTGCTACATTCCATGAAGTATGTTGTTCTAAGTGTTGGAGACCTTCTTGCTACATTCCATGAAGTATGTTGTTCTAAGTGTTGGAGACCTTCTTGCTACATTCCATGAAGTATGTTGTTCTAAGTGTTGGAGACCTTCTTGCTACATTCCATGAAGTATGTTGTTCTAAGTGTTGGAGACCTTCTTGCTACATTCCATGAAGTATGTTGTTCTAAGTGTTGGAGACCTTCTTGCTACATTCCATGAAGTATGTTGTTCTAAGTGTTGGAGACCTTCTTGCTACATTCCATGAAGTATGTTGTTCTAAGTGTTGGAGACCTTCTTGCTACATTCCATGAAGTATGTTGTTCTAAGTGTTGGAGACCTTCTTGCTACATTCCATGAAGTATGTTGTTCTAAGTGTTGGAGACCTTCTTGCTACATTCCATGAAGTATGTTGTTCTAAGTGTTGGAGACCTTCTTGCTACATTCCATGAAGTATGTTGTTCTAAGTGTTGGAGACCTTCTTGCTACATTCCATGAAGTATGTTGTTCTAAGTGTTGGAGACCTTCTTGCTACATTCCGCGAGGTATGTTGTTCTAAGTGTTGGAGACCTTCTTGCTACATTCCGCGAGGTATGTTGTTCTAAGTGTTGGAGACCTTCTTGCTACATTCCGCGAGGTATGTTGCTCCAAGTGTTGGAGACCTTCTTGCTACATTCCGCGAGGTATGTTGCTCCAAGTGTTGGAGACCTTCTTGCTACATTCCGCGAGGTATGTTGTTCTAAGTGTTGGAGACCTTCTTGCTACATTCCGCGAGGTATGTTGCTCCAAGTGTTGGAGACCTTCTTGCTACATTCCGCGAGGTATGTTGCTCCAAGTGTTGGAGACCTTCTTGCTACATTCCGCGAGGTATGTTGTTCTAAGTGTTGGAGACCTTCTTGCTACATTCCGCGAGGTATGTTGCTCCAAGTGTTGGAGACCTTCTGGAGCGGTTGAAAGGAATTCTCATATTGACATATATTTTTTAATAATGTGCCTGAGTGTGTGTGTGTGTGTGTGTGTGTGTGTGTGTTAATGTGGATATGCGTGCGTGTGTGTCATGCAAGAGATTGTTTAAACTTTTAGTAGAATTTAATCGTTCCTCGCTGTCTAATCCACTGACTCTGCCCACTGTTTGTAAACATCTGGTTTTGCATGTTATAATAAAGAGATACAACGTTCTCGAGAGAACAGTAATGGACGGTATGGTGCCAGGCAAAAGAGGAAGGGGTAGACCAAGAAGACGATGGCACCAAGATATCCAGGAATGCCTGACTATAACTGTGGCGGAGGCTGGAGTTTTAGCAAGAGAACGAGTTTCTTTCAGACATACTGTGATGGGAGCGACGTTCTATAGAGGACATGTTACATGATGATGAATCTTTCATTCCTGTACTTTGGCAGGAGCCATTGTCTGATACAAATAACAGAGAGCTTGTACAATTATGCCGTTGATCATTTAACATGGTATCTACAATGTGTGGATACCTTGATAACAGTAATAGCTGGTTTATGAGTTGTTCTGCATATCTCCTTCCTCACTCTTTGTTCGTCAATAAACATGCTTCCCAAAATGTCAGTTATCTCATGTAAATACAAGGGGCTTGTCAAAAATCTTTACCCTGACTATGAAGGAGATGGAGGAAAAAAGTTGAAATTTGGCACATATGTAGCTCATTTAATTTGTACTTGACTTGAAGAGAAGTATGAATTTTCCTCCTAGAAGGGTTTACCAGGTATGGTGCATGGCGCAACACACCTTATTGACCGGATCTGCTACTCTAACGCTTTGTCAGAACAATAGAGAAATCAGAGGCCAGAACTGTGAACAAATTATTGATGTTGCAGGAAAAAACACCCACAGAAATACACAGGGAGATGTAACCAGTGTTTATGGAATTCTATCCTTCGAATGCTTCTGTTAAAAAATTAGTGTAGGTACTTTAAGTGTGGCCGCTCCCATGTTGCTTATCTTCCAAGATCAGGAAGACCATCCCCAGAGGACAGCGATGAAAATGCTGCAAGAGTGAAGAGAACCATTGACCAAGAAAGGAAAATTACAGTGTTAGAGATATGTAGGTCATCAAAACTGAATGAAAGTACAGGTCTTAGAATTTTACGCAACAGACTGAACATGAGAAAAGTGTGTGCCCGCTGTGTCCCGCGTCTGCTGATATGTGAACAGAAACAAACGAGGGTTGATTGCTGTGGCCAGTTGCTCAAAATGTGTCGGTCGAAAAATATGTTGCCGACCATGGTAACAGTAGATGAGACTTGGGTTCACCATTATGATATAGAATCCAAAATTTCCATCATGCAGTGGAAAACCCCGGGCTCACCAACACATGTCAAGCCAAGAGCAGAGACACCTGCAATAAAAGTGATGCTGACTATTTTTTAGGACGTCAAAGAAAGATATTGTCATTCTGAAGCGTCATATTGAAAGATTACCTGCCTCACGGCAACGCGGTTAATTGGCAATATTATGCAGATCTCACCAAACTGAGAAAGACTGTGGCCAGAAAACGAGGGATAGCGCGCACTCAAATTCTGCCTTTCCTTCAAGACGACGCACCATACCATAAAGCAAAGCTTGTTCTGCAAGCAGCCAACGATTTGAATATTGAAATTCTTCCACACCCACCGGAGTTAGCTCCATCAAACTTTTTTATTTTCCCAAAACTTAAAAAAAAACAACTGAAAGGAAATAATTTTGACAGTGACGAAGATGTCTTACTGGCTTATGACCACTGGTTTAGTTCGAAAAATAGGTTATATTATTCTCAAGGTCTTTTCAAGGTCAGGCAAAAATGGCAGAAATGTATAAATTTAGGTGGTGGCTACACTAAGAAGAGATAAGCACTGTGCCAAATTTAAACTTTCTCCTCCTACACCTTCATGGTCAGGGTAACGACTTATGACAACCCCCTTGTAAGTACCGGTTTTATGACACTGACATAAGGCATTACCTATTTGGTCCACCATCTTTTGTTATTTTCTTGTTGTGTGTATTGCATTAATGTATTAAAGAACAGTTCTATCCACCATATCGAGCGCATTTTCTTCTACATTTTTCATACAAATGTTTCCTTTGTGCAGTGCAGGATATCCGGTCTTCTGTTCAGAGAAGGAGGAATAGGATTAACCTAGACTAGACTGGACAACAGAAGGGTCAGCATTTTTAGAGAACATGTTTCAGCACACTATCTAATCATGCAAATGTTATTTAAACAGCATTCTCTTCACGGTAAACATATGTTGAAAAGTATCGACATTATAAATATTTATTTTAGAGTTTCGACATTTATTAAAAAGTCTTAAAATGGAATATATATATATATATATATATGTCTCACCATGGTAAGCATATACTTAAAATGCTCAATGTCGTAAATATACATTTAAAAGTCTTAAAGTGGTAGATATGTATTAAAAACACATCAAAGTGGTCCTCGTCGATTTTGATGGACCAATAACACCATTATAATGCGTATAACCATTGTAAATATATATAATCAGAGATCCAGTATTACCATCCTGAATATATATATATTCACAGACCTAATCTTACCATAGTATTCAGAGAACCGTCTTTAAATCTGAATTATATATTGAGAAAACCAGTTTGAAAATCGTAAATATATATTGAGAGAACCAATCTTAAAGTCGTAAATGCAAATTCTGAAAACCCGTCTTAAAATCGTAAATATATCTTACGAAAACCAGTTTTACCATGATAAGTATACATCAAGGAACACAATCTCACCTGACATAGTGAGCGAGGCCACAGAAAATGGCGGCTCCATGCAGTTTTCTGTTGCAATCATGAGAGCGGCCACAATATTTGATATGAGCCCCAGCGCACCAGGTTCGGCGTACAGGATGGCTGCAAAATCTTCTACTTGGGGCTCTGAGCCATCCATCTTGGCGTTTCTGAAAGTTTATTATTTAATTATATTATTCTTTTTTTCTGCTGAATCTCAGGATAAAGAGTTATTTACTACTGTATTCCCTGTACAGTAGGCTCCACTAAAACGGCAGGTGAGCTTTCAAACTCCATCCGAAATGGAGAGCGTAGTCACTTTTACATTAGATGTATATATCACATTCTTTGCGTATGATTCCAGTATCATACATTTAATAGTTAACTGTTGCCCATCAAATGACTGTAAAATTTAATCCTGGTACGGTAGACTCTTCCACGCTTGCGGGTACTTCTTCTTCTTCTTCTTCATCGTACGCAGTCAGACAGTAACCATTATTTTTTCGAAAAAAGCGGCGGTCATCCTGAGGCTGTCGACACTGCCATATAGCTTGTCTTGTGTTGCCACTGGTGATGGCCACATCTGCTCTCTCTGATCCTCGTATGTCGGGCAGTTCTGCAGCAGATGCTCAGCGGTCATTTTCCCGGTACCACACGGGCATTCGTCCGTACCAACCATTTTCAATTTGTTGAATAGGTGGTACCTCAGTCTATTGTGGCCAGTGCGAAGTCTGAAGACAACGACCTGCTCTCTTCTGTTCAACTGGTAATATGCATCGTTTTTGGTGTAGCCGGTATGTTCAGTTTCCCATTTGGTCATGTATCTGGCTTTAATAAGCCGTTTTGACTCTTCGTACGTCATACTAGTATCTGTTTGTGGTAGTCTTGCACCTTCTTTTGCCAGTCTGTCTGCCTCCTCGTTGCCTTAGATGTTGCAGTGTGATGGGACCCACTGTACCACTATCCTTTTTGGTGCGGACTGCTGGCATAGTTGACAGAGTCCTGCTCTTAAGTCATTAAGCTCAGTGTTTTTTTTGGCTTTTTAGCGCTGTGACTACGGCCAGAGCATCTGTAAGCAGGACTGTATGGCTTTCATTTTCTTTATGTGTCACCATTTCTTCCACTGCCGCCCTCAGTGCCTCTGCCTCCGCTCTGAAATTGCTTGTGTACTTACCAGAAGCGAATGACAGTGTTATTTTTCTGCCATTTGGTAGGTTCAGGAATGCTCCTGCCCCTCCATTCTGTGTAGTGTTTGTTACAGAACCGTCGGTGTATGCATGGGTCCAGTCCATGCTTGGGTAGTTTTTCGATATAAAGCTTAGGGTAGTATCTCTCCTTTCTTTTTCAGTCTGGCAGTTTTTATTTCCAATATCTGGTATATTTTCTACCACCTCTGGAAATATATCCGGCCTCCAGGTAGGTTTTCGTACAGTAGTGATGGGCTTTGGTGTTGTTAGTGCGTTTATGGGATCTTCGTGCATCTTTGCTTTGGCTATTTCTGCAAAGTTTCTCCGCTTTAGTTTCCCATTTCCCAAATTGTTTAGTCTCTGGTGCATTGGATGGTCGGTCAGTCTTCGGAGTTTCTCTGACTGCAGCTGGGCTCTGCAGTCTCTTCTATCGGTCATGGATTGCAGTTTTGTAATCTTTTCAAGTTCTACAATTGGCGTTGACTTCATGCCTCCTGTTATAACTCTCATGGCTTGGTTTTGAAGTTTGCTAACTTTATCGAAGTTCGCCTTTGCTGCTGTTGTCCATTCCGCAATGCCATACTCGAGAACTGGTCTCACTCTTCCAGTGTACAGTTTCTTTAGTATACTGTCGTCTGCTCTCCAGCTTGTGCCAGCAAGTTTCCTCATGATTGCCATTCTTTGTCTGGCTCTCATTCGGTTTCTCTCGATCTGACTTTTCCATGTCATGCGCCGATCAAATGTGACTCCCAGATAGTTTGGGTTTTCGTTTGGCTGCAGGTATTTGCCATTTAGACTTAATTTGGTGTTTTGGGGTTTGAACTTGGGGGTACAAATGTGAGGAGTTAGCTGTTGAGCTGTCGTTCGTTCTGTTCATTTGGACGGCTCGCTTTCTCAGATTATCTTTCGCTCTGCGATATAAACATCTTGTGTGATGGTAAGGCCTTTGGTGGAACGGTTCTGTGCAAGCATCCCCCAGGAGGTGACATCAATGCTGAAGCTTTTCAAGGAGTTTGAAAGGAGTCTCAGTTGCGTTTTTTCTGTCTTCCTGACGAATATATGCCTCCTCTGAGCTAACCTACATCAGCTGCTTTGGGAGGCGCTCACCGGGAACATGAACGACATATCCCGTCCATCATATTTGTTTTGTGTGCGAAAGCGTATAGATGCTCAACATATTAAAATTTACAAAAATGTCAAAGCTGGGTACTTGGAACTACCACTTGATCCTAAGCAGCCGGAACAGACATATCATGAGTAAACAATCTACATATATTCATACAATGAACCTCAGCAAGATCAATATAGAAAAGAAGGCAAAAAGTTACCTTAATCTATCTAATTATTTATCAAATATGCGCCTGTCTGTATTTCCAAAGTTTACTGGGGATAATTTATTGACTGATCGAATCACGTGACGTTATTCTAAGTGGATCAGAATGACACGAGGCAGTAACTATGTTCAATATGAAAACGCTTGCTGCGAAAAATAGACACAGTTCTGAATCTGAAACAAATATGGACGAGTTGAGATGGGAAGGAGAGACGAGAGGTGTGATGGGTTGAGTGGAAGTAAATTGACGGGGTGAAGTGTAAGGAAAGAGTGCAATAGGGATAAGAGGTAGAGGGAGGGGGGGGTGAGGTGGTGGGAAGGGTCCTTATCATTATTGATTTTTTTTTTTATTGAAAAAATTTTTTTTTTTTTTTTTTGCGTTCGCCTTATTTATCTATTCCCCAAGGCGTGTTTGCGTTACACTGTGGTTTTTATGTTGCGCCTGTCGGCCCAGTGCATCCGACTTCAGCATGCATTTTATGTAAGGGTCTGCTTCCTCCTGCATTTTCTAAGGGTTTGCTTCCCCGGGGTAACGGCCGGTGCTGTGATGGGGATCGAACCCAGCACCTTCTGGTTGTGAGCCGTGCCACTTAACCACAGTTTGACTGGCGGGCAAATGGTTTAATAACTCGTTTATTAACAGAAAATGTCATTTTAAGATTAATTGTGTCCTCGTACAGTACAGATACACTTCTGGTTCCTTTCGCTGGAGAGTGTAGCCTAGTCAACAGAGAGTTGGCTTACTAGACTGGGATTACAGTGTGTCAGTAGTTCGAGTTCACGGACAGACAGAAAAAAAATCAACCAGTCGAGCCAGCTTGTAAATGAGTACCTGACGAATGAGTTGAGGAAGGAAAAAACGGCAAGGAAGGGAACGTGCCACCCCTCGCCCCCCCCCTCCACCCCCGCACATAGGCTGCGGTTAGTACATGAAGCATTATCTTCATTGCTGACAATTGTTGCCATGGAAATGACCTTCACCTTTAACTTTTTCTTGTCACTGCTTGAGAAGTGCAACACTGCTGATGTTGCCGCGTAGCAAACATGTGCCAAACACTCAGTGTATACCCTCTTGTAGTGGTTACTGTAGCAGTTTTTTTTACATGATGAGGCCGCTAATTCCACGTTCAGCCCTCTTTATTCTTTCTTTTAATGAAATGATTGGAAGGTTACAATGTTCGTATATTTTCCTCTCAGGTATACGGAAACATCTCTGACAAATACATATATTTAGTCAATCATTCAACCAACCAATCGATAGATCAATCAATCCATCAAAATTTAAATCAATCAATCAATCGATTAACAATAATTCACTTAATAAACCAGTCAATAAACTTTTTATTCATTCAATCAAGCAGTCATTCCACGAATCAATCGATCACTCAATTATTAAATTAATCATTCAATCATTCACGAATAATCGATTCGTCATTCAGTCATTCATTAAATAAATCGATCAGTAATTCAATCATTTGTTCAATCGTTCAAAAAACAGTCAATCATAAAATAATTAAATCAATAGATCGATCAGTCATTCAATCAATCAAACAATGACCAATTCAATCAATCGACCAATCAATCATTCATTCAATCAATCATTCGTTCAATCAATCGATCAATCCATCAGCCAATCATTCAATCAATTGTTGAAGCATTCAGTCAGTCAATTAATAATTCGTTAAATTATTCAAGCAATCTATCAATAATTCAATAATTTATTCAATAAAACAATAAATCAATCAATATTCACATGGAGAAAAACTCTTTCGGTTACATGTTAACCTCCGCTTCTATATTAAAGTCTATGTAGTTTGCCGTTTATATGGATCAGGTAGGCAGCATGTGCCAAACCATCCATATTAATTTATTATGAAATGCCTGAGCAGTTGCAGCGCTGCTATTCTTGTTTTCAGTTTCCCACCCGGTAATGTTTGAGTCACCTTATAATCTGTAAAATAACTTTAATGTTCTATACCGAGTGTTGAACATTTATAAACGATTGTGAACTTCCTCTACTGGCACCTAAACATCTATAAACCAGTTAATTTCCTTTAATGACACCAGAACAATTATAAACCACAGTAAATTTCCTTTACTTACATCTACAAATCTCTAAATCACGATTACTTCCCTTTACTTACATCTAAACATCTACAATACACGATTACTTCCCTCTACTTAAATCTAACCATCTACAAATCACGATTACTTCTTTTTACTGACATCTAAACATTTAAGTTGCTGTTGTTTAATGCCCATAATGAGTAAGTTTACTCTTTTGCGTGCCCTTGAAAAGGGCGTTGAGTGGCTAGTTTCAGTAGCTTTCTTCACGTCTCTACTAATATGAATAAGCAGTATATTTTGCTTGACCCTGACTAACATGTATGATCAGTATGTTATGTCTGACCAGACTTTAGTCTCCTGCCTACCTAAACAGTTAATTAGCATCGCTTATTTCAGTTACTGACACCTCAACATCTATAAACTGCTTAATGTTCAATGTTCCCCGTTACCATCTCAACACACAACTACCACATTAAATCATCTCAACTACTATCTCATACAAAAATACTACAGATAATCATCTTAACTACCACCTCACCTACCACCTTAACTACCATCTCACCTACCACCTCACCTACCACCTCAACTACCATCTCACCTAAAATCTCACCTACCAACTTACCTACGACCTCAACTACCATCTCCCCTACCACCTCAACTACCACCTCAACTACCATCTCACCTACCATTTCACGTAACCTCCCACCTACCATTTCACTTAACATCTCACCTACCATTTCACCTAACACCTCAGCTACCACCTCACCTACCATTTCACCTAACATCTCAGCTACCACCTCAACTACCATCTCAACTACCACCTCAGCTACCACCTCAACTACCATCTCACCTACCATCTCACCTACCATTTCACCCAACACCTCAGCTACCACCTCAACTACCATCTCACCTACCATCTCACCTACCATTTCACCTAACATCTCAGCTACCATCTCAACTACCATCTCAACTACCACCTCAGCTACCACCTCAACTACCATCTCACCTACCATCTCACCTACCATATCAACTACCATCCCAACTACCATCCCAACTACCACCACAACTACCATCTCAACTACCATCTCAACTACCACCTCAACTACCATCTCACCAACCATATCACCTATCATCTCAGCTACGATCTCAACTACCACCTCACTTACCACCTCACCTACCATCTCACCTACCATTTCACCTACGACCTCACCTACCATCTCACCTACCATCTCACCTACCATCTCAACTACTACCATCTCATCTTCCATCTCACCTCTTTTCATGAGGATAAGAAGTATAAGAATAAGCAGCTGAAGAAAAAAGAAGAAGAAACAAAAGATGAAAACAAAAGAGGAAGAAAACGATGAAGAAGATGATGAAACAACCAAACCTCACAATTTAACACACTTACATCTATAGAGGAAGCTTACATTTCTCCAAGACACTTAGTAGAAAGCGCGGATCAAATAAATAGGGTAATTGCAAAAAGAGAACACCGAGAATATGTTAGTTACTTATTTACTTACTTCCGAGTCTGGCAACCTTACAAAGTATTGGACCAGTAATCATCTACCATGGAAGCTCTTTCATGTGCTGCCATGAGATCATGGGGTCTGGATAGCTCTACATTCTGGTACAGTTGTACAGATGTTCGGGGTCTCGATAACTCTAGATTCTGGTGCAGTTGTACAGATGTTCGGGGTCTGGATAGCTCTACATTCTGGTACAGTTGTACAGATTTTGGGGTCTGGAGAACTATACATTCTGGTACAGTTGTACAGAAGTTCGGGGTCGGGATAGCTCTACATTCTGGTACAGTTGTACAGATGTTCGGGGTCAGGATAGCTATATATTCTGGTACAGTTGTACATATGTTCGGGGTCTGGATAGCTCTACATTCTGGTAAAATTGTACAGATGTTTTGCGTCTGGATAGCTCCACATTCGCAGATACCGTCGTCTTCATTATTTCCATTTTGCCAAGTTTTATCTACGCACGGACACTCCCGTTCATAACCTGTTTAGGGCTTTGTATTCGGGTTGTGGCATATTATATCTAGTCGCAAGCTCTGTTTTGATTTCATCCATTCATCGTCATATCTTTGGCTACATTTTTCGGTGCGGTTTTATTAAGGTTTCTGGTTTGTGAACTGTACAGTTTGTAGAAAATATTTCCTTCATTTTCAGTAGTCTCTCCTCTAGATTATATCCAAACAGGAGGTTCTCTGATCACATAAGTGCTTTTATCTTGTTCAGTGTAACAGGAGGTATTATATTTAATCATTATCTGAATACGATAGCAGCGTGTGGTCGAGACTAGCGGTCTCCTGACCAGTGTGGTACGTGTTCAAAATCGCATAAATATACACTTTTTCCGATGAGACGAGGACGTGGATTGTGGGAGGGGTTGTGAAATAAAATTAGTATCAGTAGTGGAAGTCCACCTTTATTTATCAGCTTCACAAATCCCCCTGACAGATCCCAACAACTGAAATATAGGCTGCAACGAGAGATCGAGTGACCCCCCAAAACATATTGTAAGCAACAGCACAATAATGCAAAATCGCGAAAGCAATAACATTATATATAACTTACCAGATGTGCGAAATGTCTCCAGTTAACAGGTAAATTATAGCACGCTTGGATACCGCTGGTGTGTATCATCAGCGTTCCTCTTCAGCTTTTATATATCTGAATTTATACGTATATAATCTTCGTATAAAGCCTAATTACTATTCACTATGTCTATCGTTTGATCAATTCTGCTAATGTTGACCGATCTCCCTAGCAACGGGCTTTGTTTATTTGATAAAACCGTAGCCGTAATAGTACATACGTTTCGTTTTGTCAAAATCTAAAAACATTTAACGAAACAAAATAAGATCACTCGCGATGCTGACTTCCGACACAGTGAAATTTGTATTGGTCGATAACTGTTCCTACTAGCAAAATTGACTTAAGTTAACTAACACTGTATACTTGATAGTTAACTTGCACGCCTGACCACTTTCCATGTAGTTTTACCTTACTGTGTACCTGTGTCGACGTTACTTACATAGAGGAAAGTCAAGTGTAACTACTAGACATGCACGCTCTCATCAAATTTGCCTCTCGAACTAAATCGACAGTTCTCATTAAACTTAAACACTAAAGTTACAGAAGTGGGCATGGTGTGCTATCATTCTGGCGAACTTACTCACCTGTCTTTGTTCGCTGAGTTTCAATGAAGCGCAGTCAAATCAGTTTCAGTGGTAATGGCTTTTTGTTCTTGTATAGATATTACGTGACCTGAAACAAAACAGATTCGTTCACTTCTATCTGCTCCACAGATGACGGTTTTGCTGCGCCATTAAACGACCTATATATCTTTCCTTAAATTGAAACTTTATACTCAAAATTTCAGACTAAATTTACCAATATTGACTATTTGTATTTCTTTCAGCAGCCGCTGATCCTGCTTCGCACTATTATTTTCTGTTAAATGAGTAAAATTAAATTATTCATTCTGTTTTTAAAGAAGTCCAATATTGAATGCACGAACGTTTCTATCCTATATACGTATTACAACACTAGTAACAAATATTATCCAATCCAATATTGTTGCTTGTTGCTTATATTCATACACCTGCACGTCGGTAAGCTAGTGCGTCTTTAAGAACTAGGGATTTAAGTAAATATAGAAATATCCAATGGAAAGTGTACTTAATCAACAATCGTGCTAAGTCGGGGTTTTCCAGATACAATCAGTTTTAAAGGAAGGCATATGCGCATTTTGATTTCGTGGAATAAATTTCTGATCAGTTTCTTGCCCATGTTGTTGGGTGGGGCCATATAAACGCAGGCAAACAAGGAAGAAGATTGGTCCCAAAGACTTAATCACGATAAATGTATTTACCTTATCTGGCCAGTTTGTATCTATCTCCACGATTCCTTGAATACTGCACACATACATCATTAGGGTGGAGTATATAGATAAGAGCGAATTATTATTCACCAAGTGCTATCCGCGATGCCTATTTATAAATCATGTCATTAACACCGCCCTAATATACCTTTCTACTATCCAGAACGTCAATGATAGACTTCCGGTGCAGGTAAAACAAACACAATGAGTATTTTTATTGCAAAACTTTTCAGAGTCGGCCATTTTGGTCTAATTATATGAGGTATAGGGACTCTTTTGTGGGTGTATCGTCTTTGTGTGAATACGTGCTGTTCTTCAATTCAATGCCCATTTTAATAAGTTTTTGTTTTGTTAGAATACAAAATTGGAGACTTCTTTTCTTACTTGTGTGACGATTGTTTCAAAACATTGCTAGGCTCGCTCACGATGTGGTCACGTGCACCCTGAAGCATGATTTAATTGTTGTGAGGGACTGTAGATTATGGACTATTTGTTTATCATAGCTAATAGAAGACTAATCGTTTGCGAGCTTTCAGTGCTGCCCTTGAGGGAAAAGAGACAGAAAGTACAATGAAATCAATAACAGTAAATGAAAGAGCGAAGAAAACAGGGGGTATACAAAGGAAGAAATGAATTGAATGATAGAGAGAAGACAAATATCGGAACAAAAAGTTTCCCTACCCCTTCTTTTTCCGGATTAAACAAAGGGTCATATCAGTGCTCCACATTGTCTCAATGTTAGGTTTTGTTCTTCACACCGTTAATATATTGCAGTGGCCTTGAATTTCTTTCTTACCGTTTTCCTGCTGTTTCTACATAATGTTCCTAGACCTCTCTCCTGTGGCTTCCATCCGATGACATGCTGAGGCATATCAGCTCTTTCTTTTACGAAGGTATTCGTTTCTTTTCTTTTTCTCAGGTTGTATTACTTGATGTCTGGTTCCAGTTGATGTCTATTATTGCTGCTTTCCTTATGTCTTATGGAGAATGTGTTGCAACACAGAATGGAGGGGGGTTGGTATCCCTGAGCCTAACAAACGGAAGAAAAATAACACTGTTGGTGGCAACTGGAAAATTCTCAAGCAATTTCAGAGCGGAGGCAGAGGCACTGAAGGCTTTAGTAGAAGCAATGCTGACAGGTGAAAGAAATGAAAGCCAGATAGTCCTGTTTACAGATGAGCTGTCCGTGGTTACATCACTAAAAAGCCAGAAAAATCCAGAACTTAATGATTTAAGAGCAGTACTCTGTCAACTATGCCAGCAGTCCGCACCAAAAAGATTAGTGGTACAGTGGGTTCCATCCCACTGTAACATTCAAGGCAACGAGGAGGCAGACAGACTGTCAAAAGAAGGTGCAAGATTATCACAACCAGAGCCTAGTGTGACATATGAAGAGTCCAAAAGGTTTATTAGGGCCAAATACAGGGCCAAATGGGAAACAGAACATACTGGCTACACAAAAAATGATGCCTATTACCAGTTGAACAGAAGAGAGAAGGTCGTGCTCTTCAGACTCCGCACACGCCACAACAGACTGATGTACCATCTATTCAATAAACTGAAGATAGGTGGCACTGACGAATGCACCTGTAGTACAGGGAAAATGACCGCTGAACATCTGCTGCAAAATTGCCCTACATACGAGGACCAGAGAAAGCACATGTGGCCATCACCAGTGGCAACACTATACAAGCTCTATGGCAGTGTCGACAGCCTCAGGATGACAGCTGCTTTCTTCAAACAAATTCAAGTTGACGTGTGACAGCGTATGAAGAAGAAGAAGAAGAAGAAGAAGAAGAAGAAGAAGAAGAAGAAGAAGAAGAAGAAGAAGAGAATGTGTTGAGTGTTTGGACGGGGTATCGCTGATAAATAACAATATTTCGAAGTGGAGGATTTAGTTTAGTTTAATCAAAGAATCAACGTGAGTGCACACTATTTAACCCATAAATGCTCTGTTCTTTTCACATGCTTGGAGAACCCCAACACAATGGACGAACCCCGTAGCACGGTGATGATCCCGTAACAGATTGGCTAGATTTTTAACATAATTTAGAATTTTGCTCAGACAGAGGCCGTTAAGCCTGCTCGTTTCAATTGTCAACTGCCGAGGGAGTTTTAACATGCGCGACAATATACACGGGCGTCCGATCTCTACTACGACGAGATCAGGGAAATACAAGAAAGTTTAGTTCAGTTTAGTTCATCCCGTAACCCATCAGGTCGTTGGGGCACACACGAAGACATGAAAATCCCACCCGATCCGGTATAAAAGATTTCGATTTTGTCCTCATGTGTGATTCTTAGGCTTGAAATCCCCTGGCGGCGCCCATCTCCTCTCCAAGCTGCGGTGGGCCAACATCTGAAAGTATCCTGAAGGAGCCCGTCCGCCCAGGCGAGCCATTGCCTCGTTAGCCTAGAGCCTCACGGTTCTAGTTGCCCAGTGTGTACCCCGAGGAGGTGAGGTTAGCTTGTGAGCTCACTTTAATCGGCAGGCTACTAATTTCACTTTTCACTCTTCCAGGGAAGAGCTAGCCGAACTCAGCGCCACTGGAACGCGGCGCCAAGCGTGAGCACACCTTACACCTTCCGGTCATGGCACGCACTATCCAAGCAGGTCGTGCACACCAACCAAGGACGGTGCGCAATCCGTAGTGACGTCCTATCCAACAACGCGTATTCTATTACACATGAAGAACAGATCGTGTATCTCCGAATTCCGATGAAATTTACACACATAGGCTTCCTGTGAATAGCGTAGGACGTGCTAGAAAATGATCGTCACACAACACCGCGCCCCACACATGAAGTGAAACGAACAAACCACACGAATATCGCAGACCATGAGAGCAGCTGTTGCATGGTCACCATCTTACCGGAAGTATCACG
The DNA here is from genome assembly GCA_036924085.1 of Ariolimax columbianus. NCBI lineage: Eukaryota > Metazoa > Mollusca > Gastropoda > Stylommatophora > Arionidae > Ariolimax > Ariolimax columbianus. The sequence continues at coordinate 20,332,426 of JAVGWX010000008.1, forward strand.
TGAAAATTATTCCGATCTCAACTGTAATTAAAACCTGCGACTTCCAGCACCAAATGCCGACGTCTTACCTCGAGACCAGTCAATTCCATTCATAGCAAAGTCCTATCGGAGACGAGGATAGAACGAGCAAGTGCTTAATTATATAAGCGACACATAGACAGCTAATGAAACTTGTACAACCAGCGACAGCAACACAGCAGCGTCTCACAGATCGCTCTAACATTTAAACACAGTAGTAACAGAGCTAGAGGCCGACCCCGCGAAAGATGGATTGACCGAATATTCGAATCAGCCAGTTCCAGCGTATAATAAGAGCACACTCATGTGCTATCCAGATAACACTTATACACCTGACGCCGAAAGGCAAATCAGGATCAGACAATAGATATATAGATAGATAGATAGATAGATAGATAGATAGACAGACAGACAGACAGACAGACAGACAGACAGACAGACAGACAGACAGACAGACAGACAGACAGACAGACAGATAGATAGATAGATAGATAGATAGATAGATAGATAGATAGATAGATAGATAGATAGATAGATAGATAGATAGATAGATAGATAGATATACAGATAGCTAGATAGAATGGTAAGATTGATTCGATAGATTCGAAAGATGAGATTAGATATGATTAGATAAGATTAGATACTATTAGATACGATTAGGTGAGATTAGATATAATTAGATAAGATTAGATAGATAGGTGGATAGATAGATAGATAGATAGATATATAGATAGATAGATAGATAGATAGATAGATAGATAGATATATAGATAGATAGATAGATAGATAGATAGATAGATAGATAGATAGATAGATAGATAGATAGATTATCGCGAGTTATTCTATTTAGAAGCTCATAGCTTCTATTTGTCTAGTTACTTATCCAAGATGAACATACATTACAAACTGCCAGTGTCTCGTTATATGCACAAACACGTATGACAGCCCACAATGAGCAGGTTACTCCTTTGTGCGTCCTGATAAGGACCTTAATGGGCGGGTTCCAGTAGCTTTCCTCACACCCCGAGCGTGCTGATGAAGGTGGAATCTAGGGATCTCCAAGCGGTTGTGCTATGCTGGGCTTCAACTAGGTGTCACACATTACTACGGGGACCACGTCGATCCCTCACCTAGTTAGCCAGGCTGCCATGGGAGGACTGCGGGGAAGTCAAGGTGAGGGTTTCGACCAGTATATTTTGCCTGGCCAGACGTTAGTCTTCTTGCCCACACACACATATTAATTGTTGAATTTGAATGTCCACAACGAGTAAGAATATTCTTTTGGGCGCCCTGAAAAGCGTGTTGAGTAACGGGTTGCACTAGACTTTCTCACATCCCGATCGTGCTGATGAAGGTGGGCCGGTGTCCTCTATGTGGTTGTGTATGGTCTTGGTCTCATCTGCATGTTGCTCACTACTGCGGGAATCATGTCCATCCCTCGCCTGATTAAGCAGGCTACAATGAAACCAACACGTTTCCAGCGAGAAATGCATGTAAGTGCGGTGGGACCTGTGCAGTATATGCTTCCTGTTCCTGATTAACATTTCTGAACAGTATGTTTTTCCTGACCAGACGTTAGTCTTCTATTTCCAAATTTAAAATTAGCTCTCATACTTGTTGAGTTTGATGACCACTGGTCATGCAATCGTATTTCTGTTTTCTATCAATAATGTTTTGGAATGTCTAAGAAATTGAACGTTGACCTAGACACGCACAGAATTTATTCAGATCTACATGCAAAATATATTTGAAAGAGAAAGCGCCAGACACCCAAACATAATTTTCTTCAACAAACACAATAAACGCAACGCATACCAAAGATAATAGCCGACAGCGAAAAGCAAGCTGGACCAGGTGAATCATAATGGTCAATGAGATCGAAGAGTAATCTGGGTCAGGTGAGTTATTATGGTCAATGGGATCGAAGGGTAATCTGGGTCAGGTGAGTCATAATGGTCAATGGGATCGAAGGGTAATCTAGGTCAGGTGAGTCATTATGGTCAATGGGATCGATGGGTAATCTAGGTCAGGTGAGTCATTATGGTCAATGGGATCGAAGGGTAATCTGGGTCAGGTGAGTCATTATGGTCAATGGGATCGAAGGGTAATCTAGGTCAGGTGAGTCATTATGGTCAATGGGATCGAAGGGTAATCTAGGTCAGGTGAGTCATTATGGTCAATGGGATCGAAGGGTAATCTAGGTCAGGTGAGTCATTATGGTCAATGGGATCGAAGGGTAATCTAGGTCAGGTGAGTCATTATGGTCAATGGGATCGAAGGGTAATCTAGGTCAGGTGAGTCATTATGGTCAATGGGATCGAAGGGTAATCTAGGTCAGGTGAGTCATTATGGTCAATGGGATCGAAGGGTAATCTGGGTCAGGTGAGTCATTATGGTCAATGGGATCGAAGGGTAATCTGGGTCAGGTGAGTCATTATGGTCAATGGGATCGATGGGTAATCTGGGTCAGGTGAGTCATTATGGCCAATGGGATCGAAGGGTAATCTAGGTCAGGTGAGTCATTATGGTCAATGGGATCGATGGGTAATCTAGGTCAGGTGAGTCATTATGGTCAATGGGATCGAAGGGTAATCTGGGTCAGGTGAGTCATTATGGTCAATGGGATCGAAGGGTAATCTGGGTCAGGTGAGTCATTGTGGTCAATGGGATCGATGGGTAATCTGGGTCAGGTGAGTCATTATGGCCAATGGGATCGAAGGGTAATCTAGGTCAGGTGAGTTATTATGGTCAATGGGATCGAAGGGTAATCTGGGTCAGGTGAGTCATTATGGTCAATGGGATCGATGGGTAATCTGGGTCAGGTGAGTCATTATGGTCAGTGGGATCGAAGGGTAATCTGGATCAGGTGAGTCAGTATGGTCAATGGGATCGACGGGTAATCTGGGTCAGGTGAGTTATTATGGTCAATGGGATTGAATGGTAATCTGGGTCAGGTGAATGTTACTAATCAAAGGGATCGAATAATAATCTGGGTCAGGTGAAACATACTGATAAAAGTGATCGAAGAGTTAGCTGGAGCAGGTGAATCATAGTGATCAAAGGGATCTAAAAGTAATCTGGAGTATGTAAATCATATTAATCAATGGGATCGAAGAGCAATCACAATCAGGTGAATCATACTGATCAAGACCCCCATCTCGCGTCCTCGCACCTGGAAACAGACTGCGTCACAGAAGCCTATAATACAAGGTGGAGATCGCGACCTTGAGCCTCATAGTGCACTGCAGCCAGAAAGACGCTCGCCCATCTTCTCAAGTACGCGGTGGCATGTAAGAAGAGCCACTGTAACTCGCTACCACAGAACTGGACAACGATGTTTAAAGAAGTTAACGAAAGATCTTCCGAGACCAGGTCAGGCGCATATTGTTGCGTCCTTCTTTAAACATCGTTGTCCAGTTTTTTCAATGTTGTCTCCGACACACTTTTGTCACCATACACTGCCTGCATTCTGCCATGAATGTCAACTGGTGGACATTCTTCAGCTGTTATAAACCGAATCACCGCTTGCTGATCAACTCTGGACGGATTTCATCACACAGCCGCCATGCTTTCAACGGTCTGCTGAGGAAACTGAGTCGGAGGATAATTACATTTTGCAAACTTGACGGTTGGTATGTATTGTCTACACCAGAAGTGACGTCATCATGCGCATGGTACGTATGTTCACTTGTTGCAGTTTGGTTCGGTTTCATTTGAACACGTCTCGTACATCATAAAGAGCGGCCAAGATGGCGCACTACCGGCTGTGGGTATACATTGGTCTGGTGTTTTAGTCCATTATTGATGTCGCTAGGCCACCTATTTGCCTGAAATTCACAATAGTCAACGATTTACACTTGTGTTCATAGAAATGTGTCGTTGTTTTCTATTCGAACTGATTAATTCATTCGTTTTTCATGTTTTCTTCCCTCCGATTATCTTGACATGGACATCGGCTATACGACTTAGCCCTACGCTTAAACCTGTGTCGTATTTTCACGGTCAAGTTCATACGGCTGAACTTCACGCGATTGGCGCCCTTCGCCCTAGCTGCAGACAGCCTCCGTATTAGTGGGACTGTGAACTTTAGACACGACTATAATGAACTAGAACACGGCCCTGGAGAGATGCCTAACACATCACTCACACGTTGAGTTATGTCCCTACGACCTTTTGCAGTTATGGAAAAGGCACGACATACAACGATAGATGACATCCCCCTCCTCTGCCTTACGGGATTCCAGTAAACGGGAAAAGCTTCGGGAATAAACCCTGAGGGAAAATCTGCATCCTATGCTATCTCCAGTCCTATCGATAAAATCTTGCCACTGGCCAAATGTAGCACAGGACCAGAGAATGAGGTTGACAAAAGGCGCACTTTCTTCCTCACTTTAATCTAAGTCGCCTCGCAATTCACCCATTTCAGTGGACACAACAAGAGAAAAGCCTGTCCAGAAGGCTGAATAAAGAGAGTGGTCTTCATCCCATGTGATGGACGAACATCACTTCCTAATGGATATGTCTAACCATACATGTCAAGAACAAGCTCACTCATGTGCATGAGTAGTTCAAGTACCTGAGAAGCATTTTCACTGAGTCAAAATGATTGGACAGAGAAATCGAAACCGGTTGTCAAGAAGCAAGAGTTGTGACCAACTTTCACCCATACTCAAACTTCACAACATCAGTATAGAAACAAAACGACAACTGATACACACTATTTTCTAACCAACTCTGCGCAATCAGTGCCAAACATGGTCGCTGTCCAAAACACAATCAAAGAAAACTGCCACCTGCGAAATGAGAGGTGTGACAATTAAGTCATCAACGTAACCAAAAAAAACAGAATGAAAAATATGGACTTCAGCAAAATTATGGGAACAATATCCTCCCAAGAATACACGCAAAGGTCAGGTGGTTTTGTTATCCCATGAGAATGAAACCAGATCGGCTGCCATTAAAAACATACAACAGTTGGAGATTGGGGTTTCGAAGGAAAGACCAAAAAGCAAATAGATGTACAACATCAAAGACATCACATGCCATCATGGGCTCACGACAACCTCATCAACACATCTAAGAGCGAGACCCACAGCTCATCTCTTCGCCTCACCGTATCAATGAAAGGATACATTTAGTACGTACGAAAATCATATTAATGAATGTACTGGTCCTGTCAATATTCCTTTATGCTTGTGATACATGGGCAGTTACAGCTGACCTTCAACGAAGGATACAGGCCTTGGAGATGAGATGTTTCCAAAGACTTTTAAACGTTACGTACAAAGATCGAGTTACAAATGAGAAAATACGAGATAGAATTACCTCTTGGCAACTGTCAAACGAAGGAAACTCGCTTGGAACGGTCACATATTGAGATCAAATGGTCTTGCAAATACGATCCTGCACGGAAAGGTGCAAGGCAGATGGCGAAGAGGCTGTCCCAAAAAGAGGTGGGAGGAAAATATAAAAGATTAGACCAATCTCCGACCAGAAAAGGCACAGGCAGCAGTCGCTGACAGAGAAGGGTGGCGTGGTGTTGTGAGGATGTCTTCATGTGTGCCCCAACGACCTCACCGGTTACGGGATGACCTGACCTGACCTGTACTTACGACAAATGAAATAAGGTGAGGTAGCATTAAGCCAAACTGAGACTAAATATGAACATGGCGAAAATAAGCTGTTATAATCAACACTTTTAGCAAAAATATGGTCATGCTTGGATGTGAGGCAAAGAGCCAGTAATGCTTAGAGGTGAGGCAGAACCAGTCATGCTTGGAGGTGAGGCAAAAAGCCAGTCATGCTTGGAGGTGAGGCAAAGAGCCAGTCATGATTGGAGGTGGGGCAAAGAGCCAGTCATGCTTGGGGGTGAGGCAGAGCCAGTCATGATTGGAGGTGAGGCAGAGCCAGTCATGCTTGGAGGGGAGGCAAAGAGCCAGTCATGCTTGGAGGTGAGGCAGAACCAGTCATGCTTGGAGGTGAGGCAAAAAGCAGTCATGCTTGGAGGTGAGGCAAAGAGCAGTCATGCTTGGAGGTGAGGCAAAGAGCCAGTCATGCTTGGAGGTGAGGCAAAGAGCCAGTCATGCTTGGAGGTGAGTCTCTGCAAGAAATAGACACCTTCACATATTCGTGCAGGATCATTGATACTTCAGGGCACACAACGGTAGATGTAAGGGCTTGAATTGGACATCCAAGGACATCATTTTTTGCTACTAAATAGTATATTGAAATTCAGGAAAATATAGACTAATACCAAGTTAAGATTGTTTAATTCCAATGTCAAGTCTTGTACTGGGATCAAGATGTTGAGCAAGCGCATGAACTGCAGTGGTCAGCGACCCATAGCTGATTGCTAGCGTCAGGGCCAGCGAACCAAAGCTGCCAAGACCCTTCTACACCTCCACGCGGTGATCCTGGATAACAGACTGCAGCAGGGCAGACTGGCTAAGTAGAAGGGATCGAAGAGGGAATGCTAACCCGGTACTCAAAAAATGCTTGCTAAAGTCGGATGTGTTGGACCGGAAGGTGCAAATATCGCAGTCAAGCTGTAAACTACGACACAGCGGTTTCCGTTCTCTGGACTACATTCTGCTACTCAAGCCCTTTCATCGTTTGGTAGCGGGAGATTGAGAACGAAGGAAGCCAAGCCAAGCCAAGTCTTGTACTGAGCAGAATCTTGGAGAACGACACACTGTACAGAGGAAACTCCGGACGCTCGTTAATAAATGTATGCGGAGGATAGTTGACACAGGCTGGCAAGACATGAAGAGCAACAAATCAAACGCAGTAAATGGAGTTGAACAGGACACCTGGTACTGGAATCACCACCAAACGTAACCAGACAGACCGTGACATGGAATCCACAGGGGAACAAAAAGAGAGGTAGACTTAGAAACACTTGGAAAGGAGACTACGAAAATGAAAGTGGGTCCCTAGACCTTAACTGAAGAGAGACAGAAAAACAGCAAAAGTCTAAACTTGCTAGAGGAGGGTTGTTAATGGCATTTCCTCTGAAAGGAGCGACGGGGGTTGATTGTTTGATACTAAATTTCATTTAGAAATTAGTGAGAAAAGAATGGAAATATTACCCTACCGAACTGTTCGGAACCCCGATAGATCGTTGAACTTCAAGGGGTCTATGCATCCCAGATTTAGAATTCATCGTTAACCCTATTAGCACATTTGTTTTACTAGAGTCCACAGAGTTAAGTCATTGTTAGACATGTACTACGCAGGCATTCCAATATAGAAAGTGTATTTTCCCAGAAGCTAAATTGAAAGTGCAAAACAGTCCACGTTTTTGAAATTCGTGCAAATGTATTTGCCTTTTACTGTTTGTTTTATGACAACAGTTTGGGATACTGGCCATAGGTTGAATTCGTCTATTTGGGCAAGACAATAGAGGCGAGACAGGATTTGGGAGGAGACGATGTGTGGGATTGCAGTAAGATAAAAAGGTGGCGTGTGTGTGTGTGTGTGTGTGTGTGTGTGAGAGAGAGAGAGAGAGAGAGAGAGAGAGAGAGAGATTAAGAGAAAACGGAAGGAGGTGTCGCGTAGGATGTGAATGTAGAAAGATATATATATAAAGTGAATGTCTATGAGAAAGAGAGAGAGAGAGAGAGACAGAGAGAGAAAGATAGAGAGAGAAAGAAATAGAGAGAGGTAGATAGAGATGAGACGTTTTGGTTGTTATGTCAGAACAAGAGTGTGCGATAAAAAGAGAGGAGAGAAGTGTGGGATAGGAATACAGAAACTCGAGCGTTGAGAGAGAGAGAAAGAGTGAGAGGAATACAGTGTGGATGGATGTCTGTGTAAAAGAGTGAAGAGAGCATAGGATGGATGTGAATGCAGAAAAAAAACCGGAGAATATGAGAGAGAGAGAGAGAGAGAGAGAGAGAGAGAGAGAGAGAGAGGACATCTGATGGGAATTGAGGAAGAGATGGAGAGACGAAATTGAAAGAGAAAATAAAAGACGTGAGATGTGAATGCACAGAATGTAAAGATTAATAAACAGAAAAAGGCGTTTTATGTGAATGCAGGGAGAGAGAGAGATACAGAAAGAAAGAGAGTGAGAGAGCGAGAGAGAGAGAAAGGCATAGAGACACAGATGAAGAAGAAGAAAACGTTAGATGTGAATATAAGAACAGTGACGGATACAGAGAGAGAGAGAGAGAGAGAGTGTGTGTGTGTGTATGTGTGTGTGTGTTTGTGTGTGTAGACGTGTGTGTAGACGTGTGTGCATATATGTGCCAGAGTATGTGTCACGAACAGAAGGTTTACAGTACTTACAGAAATAACTATTTGATCAAATAATATTCAATATGACAGACAGGAGGACGCATGAAGTAATTACCATTTACCTGAGACTTTCACTATATTTGTTTTAACAATGCAGGACAAAATATACACACATCAAAATAATGAATAATTTTAACAACTAAAGTGAATGGTGTAGAAACCAGCAGAGTCCGAAATGGCGGGATAATACTTATCATTGCAAAGAATCGGGGTGCCAATTCTCACGTCAAGACCAGGTGCAACATATTGACAAAACTCCACTGCATGACACAGGGTCAGCTGCAATATATTCACCGGGATTCCATTTCAGGGCAATGCGAAGTGCAACATTCTGACTAAGACTCGCCTTTTTCTTTGACCATGTTTTTCGCCTCCTTCAATATTTCCAGGCTCGACAGCTTCTCCATCTGTCCCTAAAATCGGGGGTGGGGGGGATTATAAGAGATCGCATACCTCCTGGAGTCGTCGTAAAGGACGTCGGAGCAACACCCTGCTGGGACACATCGCGTCCATTTCATCTGTTCTGCACGATGTCTGGGACTCAACCGTGGTCATGGCCGATCAGAACACCTGGACATAGTTTCCTAACCGGATAACTTACTTTCTGTTTTCTTTATTTTTCTTGTAATATAAATCACTGAAGTCCATTATAGGCATACTGAATACTTCAGTCACAACCAGATACTAGTATGACATACGAAGAGTCAAAACGGCTTATTAGAGCTAGATACATGACCAAATGGGAAACCGAACATACTGGCTACACCAAAAACGATGCCTATTACCAGTTGAACAGAAGAGAGCAGGTCGTGGTCTTCAGACTTTACACTGGCCACAATAGACTTAGGTACCACCTATTCAACAAATTGAAGATAGGTGGCACCGACGAATGCCCGTGTGGTACCGGGAAAATGACCGCTGAACATTTGCTGCAAAACTGCCCGACATACGAGGACCAGAGAGAGCAGATGTGGCCATCACCAGTGGCAACACTAGACAAGCTCTATGGCAGTGTCGACAGCCTCAGGATGATGGCTGCTTTTTTCGAAAAAATTAAGGTTCATGTCTGACTGCGTACGATGAAGAAGAAGAAGAAGAATACTTCAGTAGAGAGCACATAACCACATTATATTGTACATTCGTTTTTCCTTTACTTTAATTCAATTTTTGTTTTTGCTGACAAGTATTTGCTATTTATAATTTGCTTATAAATATTAAAGGTGTTTAATAAAAGGGGTTGGGGAAGGGGAGGTAGCGAGATCTAGGCAAGACGTCCCACTTGTTAAAGGAAAATGAAGCGTCTGTTATATCCTCTCCTTTCCATTTGTAAAGATATCATCGCTGGATTCACTGTTCGGCTTGCCGTGCTGGGGTTTCCATGCCAATGGCCTCTCCTACATTATTGTGTCCCCGGCAGCACCTTGAGGCGCACCTGTTTCTAACAGGGCCTGCTGTGGGGCGTGATCGTGTACCCGGCGGTATAACTAGGCCGGCATACTGGGCTTATTATCGTTGGCTGGTAGTCAATCTAAAAGAAGGTAAACTGACTCTAAATCCGGGTAGACGAAGCTGGTTAACCAGTTTAGGCAGTTAACCTAGGAGAGGAGGAACTCTGATTTTAAAGCCACAAATGTCAGTGAGTGGTGGCTAGTCCTTTGACGATGAGAGTATCATCGGATGTCTCGAGTGATTAGCATCTGCGGGAAACAACTCCACTGCCTTGTGGACATTTCGGGAGAGGGTAGGGCTACAGGAGTAAACCAAGAGAAAATATCCTGATATCTCCGGAGGAAGCAAAGGATCAATTTTATGGACAGCTGGAGGAAATGATCATGAACAGCCTCAGGGAAGAAGCTCTTATCCTTGTCGGAAACTTTAATGCTAGAGTAGGTGGGGACCACATAGCATGGCCGGCCTGCCTTGAACATCATGGTATTGGCAGGGTAAATGACAAAGGTCAGAGGTTACTGAAGCTGTGAACTCAACAAGGCCTATGTACGATAAATACTTTCTTCAAGAGCATTCCGCAAAAACAAAGTATCCTAACAACACCCAAGATCGCATCGATGGCATCAAAACGACCATTGTTAGCAGGCATTCAGCTCTAAATGTAGTCCTTTCCACTAGATGCTATCACAGAGCAAACTGCGACTTTGACCATGCTCTTGTATGCAGCAGGGTACGCTTGCAGCTTCGCAAAATATGGCGCTCCAAACAAATGGGAATCCTCGCATCAACATTGCTCAGATTGTGATTCCTTTCAAGGTAGAGAGGTTTGTGTCTGACCTGAATCGTGCTCTTCAGGGAGGATCTGAGTGTGACTCCACAGCTATGTGGAACGTTATGAAAGGTGCCATCTATAATACAGCATTAGCTACGTTTGGCATGAGGGATCGGACCAATCACGACTGGTTCAATGCACATCTCGCGAGAATGGAACCAGTAATTGAGGAAAAGCGAGAAGCTTTCAACAATTTTAAAAAAAAATACATAAATGAGAGAACGCCTGTAGCCCTCAGGAGGGCCCGAGGCACCAATCAACGAACCGCTAGACAATGCACGAATGAGTACTGGAAGAAACTGTGTGAAGAAATTTAGCTAAATGCAGAGACGAGAGATTATCCAGGGCATGTATAGAGGGATAAAGATGGCACTGGGTTCTACTAGGAGAGGTGCTGCCCCCTAGAAATCTCTGACAGGTGTGAGAATCGTGGACCGTGACCAGCAGATGGCCAGATTGGTGGAGCACTGCTCTGAGTTCTAGTCTTGGGAAAACGTGGTCACTGATGAGGCCTTGTGCAGACTACAGGTCCTGCCCATTATGGAGGAACTTGACAGACCACCTACTCTGGATGAGCTTGATAAGTTTATCAACTACCTCTCAAATGGCAAAGCACCAGGGGGAGATGGTATCCTACCAGAAGCCATCAATGCGGGAAATCAGTACCAGCCCAGCCGATGTTCTTCTTCTTCTTCTTCTTCTTCGTTTGTTCTCAATCTCCCACTACCAAACACTGAAAGGGCTTAAGTAGCAGAATGTAGTCCAGAGAACGGAATGCGTTGTGTCGTAGTTTACAGCTTGGCTGCGATATTTGCACCTTTCTGTCCAACACATCCGACTGCAGCAAGCATTTTTTGAGTACCGGGTTAGCATTCCCTCTTCGATCCCTTCTTCTTAGCCAGTTTTCCCTGATGCAGCCTGTTATCCAGGATCACCGCGTGGACGTGTAGAAGGGTCTTGGCAGCTATGATTCGCTGGCCCTGACGCTAGCAGTCAGCTATGGGTCGCTGACCACTGCAGCTCTTGCGCTGCTCAGCATCTTGATCCCCAGCCGATTTTCGATCTTCTATGCCTCTGCTGGGAGGAAGGTGCAGCCCCCAAGATATGCGTGACGCCATCATTGTGACTATTTACAAAAACAAAGGTGACCGCGGGAACTGCAATAATTATAGAGGGATCTCGCTCCTGAGTGTTGTAGACAAAGTTTACGCCCGCATGCTACTAAACAGGTTGAGACTGTTCGCCGACAGGGTGTACCCAGAATCCCGGTGTGGTTTTAGAGTAGGTAGATCAAAAACGGATATGATTTTCTCGCTTCGTCAAATAAAGGAGATGTTCAGAGAATAAATCCAGCCACTCTTTATGATGTTTCTCGACCTCACAAAGGCCTTCGACTTGGTTAGTAGAAAGAGTCTATTCAAACTCTTCTAGAAGATCGGCTGCCCCCCAAAATTGCGTAGCCGGATAATATCTTTTCACAAGAGATATAAAGAGCTCAGTTCTATACGACGGATCATCTTCAAACTCTTTTCTCTTCAAGAGTGGAGTGAAGTAGGGATGTGTGCTCGATCCAACCCTCTTTAGTACTAAACAGGAACGGTGGCTCAACACCTTTCACATGAGCTGCCTCCTGCGAATATTGGGGATTGAGTGTCAAGAGAGAGTGTAACATAATACGGTTTTCCAGAGAGCAAACACTCACATCATGTACTCAATGTTGAGTTATCGACGTGTACGGTGGTTGGGACATGCTTATCTTATGGAAGATGAGAGGCTGCCAAAGGATATTCTTTATGAACATCTAGTTAGAAGAATCGGTCTTCCTACACTGCGATTCAAGGATGTATGCAAGAGGGCTGGGAAGAAATTGCTCAGGATCGAGCTATCTGGAGAGTCAGTTGGAGGGGGCATAGTGGCTGCTGACGCTCGTAGAGGTCTTTTGGCTACAGAGAAAAGAGAAAGACTGAAGAGATCAAGGAACAGTCAGGCAAGCCAGACTCCTCAGTATGGTTGAACAATCTGTGGCAGGGACTGTCACTCGTGTATCGACCGTTACAGCCATAGCAGACAGTGTCGAAATACAGGAGACAGCTGGACAAAACTTGACGCCAAGCGCATGGTCTATAGAGACTGAGAACGAAAATAAACTAGCAAGACACGCAATATAAGTTCAAAGTAATGGTAACCAGATAACAGATACCGTATCAGGGATGAAGTGTTAGAGACTTGGTTGTACTTGACTTCAGTGTTTTCAATAGACCAGTTTCATTATTCGCTACCTTTCCTTCCATAACAGCAAGCCAAGTGACGGATTGCATGACGCGGGATGACCAGTTCCCTTCCTCAATGCTTTGTCTTTCTTAATTGTAGAACAGGTACTCATGTACGAATGAATGCACCAATGTACAGTGCCAGTTGCGAGAGTTCAATCCCTCTTCTTTGTCTTGAAAAGCGACGGCTTTATCACTAAGCTAAACAGACTCCCACTTCTGCAGCTCTGGCGCGTAAATAATAAATAGAGAATGTGATATTAAGGTTATAGCCTTAACCACATGCCGTTGTACTTTAGGTGTTATCAGTATATGAATGCGTATTTTTATCTGTTTGTAATGTGTTCCACTGTGAAAGATTTGCAGTACAGTAGTTTTGTCAATGCTTTCTGTTCGTGGAAATGTAGTCAAACTAAAAAAAATCCCCATGTCTACTCAAACCGATCAGGTAGTTATTGCTAACCCGGTATGTTAGGGTTGGAAACCAACCCTGCACTTGATTTACGCACCTATAGCGCGTCTTCTGACTAATTGAATTTTGTATGATTATGACCTACTCAAGTTCGAAACTACGGACGAAAGTTCACATTTTGGGGGTAGAGCTGGGGTTGGTTGTGAGGAGGCAGAAATCAGTCTAGTCGCACCGTTCTACCTACATTCCCTAAAACACATCACAACTGAAACGCCTTCTCGGAATCAAAAAGACCATCTCAAACACCCGGACATAAAAAGTGATTTACACTACATGTCTGCGTCAGGGTTAAGCTGGTCGCAGTTTTGATCCGGCACGTAGGCTGTCACGCTAATAAAAGGGTAGATATTTATTTCATTCAACCGTTTAAATAAAACAAATAACAAATGAACATAAATAAGATAGAACAATCGTTCTGTGTAACCTCTATCCACGGAATAATAGCCAAGAATACGAACGATTGCCGTAAAAATAAACCAGTTCTTTCATTTACCTGTTGTACGTATTTTAAACACTGAGAAAGTGCATGCGAATTGGATAGGTTTGCAGTTAGTTGATCTGTGTGGTGAGTAACTGAGATAGGTACACCAGAAACAGGGAGTGATTGTGTAGAAGTAATTTAATACGGTTGGGTACACGGGACAGAGTTATACGCATTTTCAACTTCTCGTTTAATATCGACAAGGTACCTTAACATTTCGTGATAAGTGTTGGAAGACTTCAGAGTTAAGGTAAGATTGAAAAGTAGAATATGTTCATTTCATATTTGTCCTTTCTTGTCTTGTTTTATACATCTGTGATATGAGGCGGCGTGGGAGACAGTCGTTTTCTCTCCATTGCTGATTTAGAATCCCCCATGCATTTCGTTGGGGATAGGAGACTAACGACTGGTCAGGCAAAACATACTGATCAGACAACGTTAGTCAGGGTCACGTAAAATATGTGAAAACCTCAGCTCACTTCATGCAATTCTTCCTGGAAACGGGCTGTTTTATGGCAGTCTGGCTAGCGAGGTTGGGATAGACGTGATCATGTAACTGTAATAGTGAGCGATACGAAAATGAAGCCAAGCACAGCATGGAGAACCATGGTCCACCCTCATCAGAACGCTCGGGATGTGAGAAAAGCTACTTCAACCTGACAGACGTTCTTTTCAAGGCTTGTGAAAGAGTAAACAATGCGGCATTAAACAATAACAACAACAATAACAAATCCAGATCGTTCTGGGTCTGCCACGGTTGTGAAATGTCTATCGTCGTGTGTTATTGGCGCGTAGCGGTAGTTGGTCAGGCTGAATTCTCATTAGGTGGCCGAACCACATCAATATATTCGATACAAAGCCTTGCTTCAGAAATATTTCACACCGCTTCATTCTACATTTTGTCTCTCCTAGTTACAATTCTGGTTTTCCCGGAATCTTATTTCACGTGTGGAGAAATTCGTTTCCAAAGATTGTGTTAAAGTCGTTGTTTGGTGCTGGTAACAGAACGTTGGCAAAAAATACGAATATTGATCAGTAGTCTTTTTGTGGACATGCTTATGCTAGATTGTTTCAACAATTGTGGCACCTGGTATGCAACTGCGTTCGTATTTTAGCATCGGATCCAATTAATATATCTGACTGAACCTTCTTTCTGTGTGAAAACACTGTCCAAGTGCTTAAACCCCTTCAGTTAGTCTATCTTGGTCAAGTTTACCATAATGTTTTGGTTTTTAGACGATTTGTTTATCAGCAGCTTTTCTGTTCTGGATATTCTATTCTGCTGTTTGTCCATCATTCTATATCATCCTCCCACCTGTATCGCTCCCTACTTCGTGCTCTCCTGCCTTCAACCTTTCCCTCTAGTACAGTTTTCACAAGTGTCATATTTTTTTAAATTCGGTATCATATTTGTACATGAATAAAATATGCGTTTTCTGAACTATATTTATACGTGTGTTATTTAACACTTTAATGAAGTGCATAACCCCCTTTGTAGCATTTATCAAAGACTTCAAATAGCCAATAGGACAAGGCTTGCGTCCCTTATGCAACAGAGGCGTTAAACCCAAGATATCACCATGGCAACTGTGAGAACCCCTAGAAGGTACCCTCGCGACCAACAACTGAAACACCGTTAGGACGGTTTTGAAAGTCGGAGTAAAAATCCAGGATTCTGTATGACCCTTTCTTTTAGCAGGCTATTTATAAAATAATTATCAGCAAATATCATTGCCTTGTCTTCCATTCAATCCATGCCCCATATGGAATAGGTAGACTCAAACTCAGCAGACAGATATCACACATGTAGTCAACCATTAACTTGTTGTACGTTATGACGTTTTTTCGTTCGTCATCAATGAAGGATTCACATGTACGTCCCGCAACCTCATCTATTCCCTAATGTATTGCCAGTGGTGTGTGACATACATTTGGGAGACTGGTCTGTAACTGCGTGAGCGTTTCCGACAACGCCTCAATGATAGCCATAACCGCACGGATTCCCCAACTGTCAGCCACTACAATGGTCTTGGACAACGGGATAAAGGCTGACGTTAGTGTCACAGGCTAGTTTCTTGCTTCTCTGACGATTCGCCCTTGAGAACAGACTGATCTCCAACATGGATTTCCTCTAACCAGATGGTATTAATATCTTCCATATCTTTTCTTAAATCCTCATCTCATACCGACCTCGCCCATCTGCCTTTCTCTTTTCCTTTTACCTAGATCAATATTTGGTCATTACGTATTTGGCCGCCACTGACTTTTCCGGCTGTTTCCCCATTTCTTACGCTCTCCTGGCCACTTCATCTTACCCTATTTTTGTTCTGTATATTGGTATCCCCCATTTATGTATTTTTTCCTTCTTCTATGATTCGCTTGTTCATTATTGGTGTTATTCGTTAGAAGAACACTAACAACCAAATACTCTTTCAATTTAGTGCAGGCGTGAATTCTTCTCTGCTGGTCAAAATCGGAACGCTGTCTTGGCACCCAACGTGCACTAACTTTCCAAAAATGCAAAAGTTCATGAATAATAGTGTTCACCGTTCGTGTAAGTCTTGCCTGTTGTGACAGGTTTTGCGTCATTTTCCAGGATAAGGCGTTCCCCAATCTTGATATTCACAAAAATTACAATGGTGGGTTGAGAGCCAGCACAGCCGGAATCATCACTCACGGATGTACGGCTTTTTCTAAAACGTTTACACTATTCAAATGTCTTAATGCAAATGAGTGTCTCATCTGCGTATTGTGATTGCAGTCGTCTGTAAATTTTCGCAGGTTTCCCGCCATCTTTCACAAAAAAACTTCATCACAACACGCTCTTCCATGCAAGCACTAACGATGTTGTCCACCATTTTTATGTATCTGTCACGTGCCTAGCCTAAGGCAAGTGGGCCTCCTACAATAATGGAACACAAGTGCCTCTAACTAATAATAGTAGTTCCAGCACGCTAAAACATATTTAGGTAGAACTAGAAACAAATTGCCGGTTTGATTTGAACGCCCTTTGTAATTTCAAGTACCGTCTCCACAATGAAGATTGGCTCGCAATGGGTTAACAGCATCTCTACCTGTTCGTCCATCATTCGATATCATCCTCCCACCTGTATCGCTCCTTACTTCGTGCTCTCTTGCCTTCAACCTTACCCTCTAGTACAGTTTTCACAAGTGTCATATTTTTTAATGTGGCCAATATAGTGTCGGCTCTTTATGTCTTCGCCACTAGTTTCTCTTGGTAGGAATTGATACAGCTATTGGCGAGGTCATTTTTGGGAAGTCAGAAAACAGGAAATATTCTAATTTGATATGTAATTACTCTCTTTTCCTTTTCGTTTTCCCTCCTTTTCTTCTTCTTCTTCATCAACCTATTTCCATCTTCTCGTACGTCTACTTTCTCTTCATCCTTCGTTGTGTTTATTTCCATCCAAGCGATTCTTAATATTCATCCACTATTTTTTTTGTGCCTTATAAAAAAGGTATAAAGCCTTCAAAACCCATCGACTTCCCCAGCAATGGAAAAAATATCGTATGACAGTTTTTGTTTTGTTTTAAATAAAAAATAAAGGTAACGGTGGGTCTCGTGGCAACAATTGTAGTCTGGGATGAAGACAACTCTTCGTGGACTCTTAAAGGTAACGGTGGGTCTCGTGGCAACAATTGTAGTCTGGGATGAAGACAACTCTTCGTGGACTCTTTCTTTTAATCTTCCTTATTCTTATTTTTCTTCTTCTACATTCGTTTTCTTCCAATACTTCTTCTTCATCTTCTCAATCCAATTTCTTCCTCTCCTTCTTTCTTCTCCTTCGTCCCTACTTGACCTGTCCCTCTTTCTACTTTCTCCATTTGTTACTTTGACACCTTTTCAGTGTACCTTATTCCTCAACTTTTTTTTGCGTCTGTTCTTCATATTTTATTCTCGCCTCTCTTGTTCGTCTTGCAATTCCTTTTCGAAATATTTCTCATTCTCCTTCCTTCTCTTCTATGTATCCCTCCTACACCTCTTCCTCTTCCTAGTCATACTATATCTTCTTCCAGTTTTCCTCCCTTATTGGTCCCCTCCTTCTTCTGTTTGTACATTCTTCTTCATCCTCACCTTCCTCCGCCGATTAATCTTTCTTGTTCTTCTGATTCTTCTTTCACATTGCAAAACCTAAATGTATTAAGCCAGTTTCAACACGTCAATAACACACATTTCAACTATTTCAGAGTCATCATCGAAACCCGGAAGATGGCCGCAATTCAATCATCGACAGCAACGATAGCTTGTCTCTACACACACTTCATCATCTTTGTCGTTGTTGCCGTCTTCAACTTCACCATCGTCGACAATGCTCTGCCGATAAACTTGCCGTTTGGGCTTGCTGTTCTGGCACTCTCATTGATAGCTCTCCTGTTGGGTATGTTGGACTAGTGGTAGTACCGATTAATCTTCTTTGAAACAGTTGTTGCCATATTTATCCGAGTTGCATCCATGATGCACCGAGCAGAACCACTATAGCCTTCCATGGCACCAAACACAGTGAAACCGCAGATTGACCAGCTAGTCCTTTGCACGGGCGAGTCACTATGGATGAAATATGAGTCATGGCACTACGCACAAAATTGTCCATGATGAGCGTGGTTATAGCAAAGTGTATAGCAGATCTGTCCACATGCAGCTGACAACGATGTAATGGAGGCGGTAAAATATTGGTTAAAGGTCACAACAACATATTTTTTTTCTAGATTGCATAAACGAGCTAGTGGACATGACTTATTGTCAGGCACAGGGACTATGTCAAAAATTGTCTTGTTCGCACTCATGTACAAATGATGCTATTAAAATTACTTTTACTTAATGACTAACCCTCATAATATCTAATGATCCACTTTTCTATTGCAGGAATTACTTCCCAGGATCCGAAAGAAGCCGTGCTGAGGTCACTTCTCATGTGCATCAGCGCACTGTGGACATCTGTTGGTCTCTTCCATGTAACACAATTCTTTGCACAGCAAATTGTTGATGACTCTCAGGCATTGTTTGCTGGTTATGGTGCGTTTCTTCTGGCCTTTCTGTTTTTCACAGTAGGTGCTTTGCATCATAAAGATCGAATCAGTGCTGTTTTAGCTCTAGGAATGTTTCTGTCTTGTATATTTGAGATCTCCGCTTTGTGGAGACCTGTTCGAAGGAGTGCAGCCGCGTATTATCTACTGTTGTGCCTCATCACGCTTTATCTCGTAGCCTCGAAGCTGTGGTTGCGCTTCAGAATTGGAGAAATTAAGTTTAACGTCTCTAGAAAAGATGATTTCAAAGCATCCAGAGATTACATCCCAATGGGTCATCTAATGAACACTCTTGCCGCAGCAGTGTATGCTGGCCAAGTCACGGGTATTTACAACCACGCTTCGTTGGCTTTCACCTGGGTGATCGTTGCAGGTTCATACCAGCTCTTGGCAGCCGTTGTGTCTGTCAGGAGGGGTGAGATATATCACGGGCTGTACTTTATATTCCACGGCACCTTTTGGATCACAAACGGCTTTAATTTGGCCGTCGTGTTTACAACGCTTCAAAATATTCCTCTAACTCTAATTGCGCCTACAGTCATCCATTTCATCATTTTTTTCATTATCGCTGTTATCTCTTTAACACGAGAAATTTATCAGCTGCCTCAGAATCTGGCTCTGTGTATCCTTTGTGTATCCATTCTGATTGATGATAACAATGCCGGAGCTTTCCTTGGAGCAATGGGGTGGATTTTGTTCGTTTTCTCATTATACGGGCTTGCTGCCCATATTTCTAGAGTTCAAAACTCTGGCTTTAAGCTCCCATTAGGTACACGTCTTGTAAATCCTGAAAAAGTAACCGGCGTTTTGGTTTCCGCCTTCAGATGTTGCTGTTCACATGCCAAAACCACCACGTCAAGCTCAAAGGACTCTGGAGATATGTTCACGAGTGACTTCACACTTGGCTACTCCAGATATGGTGGTTTTGATCTGGCTGGGTTTGCTCTCAATGCAATAGCGGCTGTTGCTATTCTTTGGACACCACAAGGTCTTTGGGTTCTACCCTGGGCTGTGATCTTGGGAGGCCTTGCTCAAATGATTGTAGGATCTATCTGTTTTTCTGTGGGCCTGTCTTTCGAAAGTTGTGCCTTCTTCACTTTCGGGGCTGTGTGGCTTATCTGGGGTCCGGCAAGGGGTTTGGGGACTCTCGCACAGGACAACACTGCAGCAGCAATAACTGGGTGTGTTGGATTCCTGATGGTTGGTCTGCTTCTGCTAGGGTTGTCGACTGTTGTAAACAAGGCTTGGACTGCTCTGACTTTCTTCTTCAACTTGGTCATCGTTGGAATCCTCCTGCATACAGTCAACGCGAACGGGTCATTTGTGTATGAGATTGTCATCAACATTCTTTTCGTCATTGTCTGCATGTACTGTTTCATGTCCACGGCGTTGAAGGCAGTCTGGGGCAAAGAGCTTCTTCCTTTGGGCAAGCCTTTTCTCCAGGTCAGTTTCCTTCACTCCCAAGGCGACCAGGCTTTCTGGGCTGATGGAAGGAAGGCTTCCGGGGTCAAGGATATTGCTGGTGAGTCATTTAAAACTGTTATTATGAATCAAACCACTCAACACGTAATTATTTAATAGAAAACTACGATCAAAGAGCCGTGGAAAAGTTTATGGTAATGGATTTGGTAATGGATATGGTAATGGATTTGGTAATGGATATGGTAATGGATATGGTAATGGATTTGGTAATGGATTTGGTAATTCATTTTGAAATGGATTTGGTAACGAATATGGTAATGATATGGAAATGGATATGGTAATGGATATGGTAATGGTTTTGGTAATGGATATGGTAATGGATTTGGTAATGGATTTGGTAATGGATTTGGTAACGGATATGGTAATGATATGGTAATGGATATGGTAATGGGTTTGGTAATGGATATGGTAATGGATTTGGTAATGGATTTGGTAATGGATTTGGTAATGGATTTGGTAACGGATATGGTAATGGATATGGTAATGGATATGGTAATGGTTTTGGTAATGGATTTGGTAATGGATTTGGTAATGGATATGGTAATGGTTTTGGTAATGGATATGGTAATGGGTTTGGTAATGGATTTGGTAATGATATGGTAATATATTTTGTAATGATATGGTAATAGATATGGTAATTATATGGTAATGGATTTGGTAATGATATGGTAATAGATTTGGTAATGATATGGTAATGGGTTTGGTAATGATATGGTAATTGATTTGGTAATGATATGGTAATGGCTTTGGTAATGGATTTGGTAATGGGTATGGTAATGGAAATGATAATGGAAAGGAAATAATAGTGATAATAATTTACAAATGTAGCAGTAACAAAACCTCACACGAGAGTGGAATACTAAGAGGCCAAATAAGACGAGAAGAGAAAGGATGAAGCAGACTGGTGGATAATAGAAATAAATGGATTTAGAAAAGGAAATATGCGTTGAGAAATATTTGAATTCCGCATCGTAAACGTAGTAGAAACAAATTCTGATTATACTGATGATGATTGTGGCGATGATAGCGGAAATGATGATGATGTATTGGGTTTTGTGCCACAAGATAATGAGGGTTATCTACAACTGCTGGGGACCTTCAAATGGTATGCTCACTATAATATTTGGGAACTTTCAAATGGTATGCTCACTATAATATTTGGGAACTTTCAAATGGTATGCTCACTATAATATTTGGGGACTTTCAAATGGTATGCTCACTATAAAATTTGGGGACCTTCAAATGGTATGTTCCCTTTAACTATTGGTACTTTCAAATGGTATGGTTACTATCATTTTTTGGAATCTTCAAATGGTATGCTCACTATAATTTTTGGGGGCCTTCAAATGGTATGCTCACTATAATATTTGGGGACCTTCAAATTGTATGCTCACTAGAATATTTGGGGACCTTAAATGGTATGCTCACTATAATTTTTGGGGGCCTTCAAATGGTATGCTCACTATAATTTTTGGGGGCCTTCAAATGGTATGCTCACTATAATATTTAGGGACCTTCAAATGGTATGCTCACTATAATATTTGGGGACCTTCAAAGGGTATGCTCACTATAATATTTGGGGACCTTCAAATGGTATGCTCACTATAATATTTGGGGACCTTCAAATGGTATGCTCACTATAATATTTGGGGACCTTCAAATGGTATGCTCACTTTAATATTTGGGGACCTTCAAATGGTATGCTCACTATAATATTTGGGGACCTTCAAATGGTATGCTCACTATAATTTTGGGGTCTTCAAATGGTATGCTCACTATAATATTTGGGGACCTTCAAAGGGTATGCTCACTATAATATTTGGGGACCTTCAAATGTTATGCTCACTATAATATTTGGGGACCTTCAAATGATATGCTCACTATAATATTTGGGGACCTTCAAATGGTATGCTCACTATAATATTTGGGGACTTTCAAATGGTATGCTCACTATAATATTTGGGGACTTTCAAATGGTATGCTCACTATAATATTTGGGGATTTTCAAATGGTATGCTTCCTTTAACTATTGGTACCTTCAAATGGTATGGTTACTATCATTTTTTGGAATCTTCAAATGGTATGCTCACTATAATTTTTTGGGTCCTTTAAATGATATACCCACTTTTACTCTTGGTACCTTCAAATGGTATGCTCACTATAACTGTTGGGGACTTCCATACGCTCGTATAGTATACTCACTACACTTGTTGGGGACCTTCAAATGGAATGCTAACTACACTTGTTGGGGACCTTAAGCTATGTAATCTTCCCCATGTTTTTGTAAAAAAGTATAAGAAAAACTACCCACAGAAGTACTACTAATGGCCAACAATACCAAATACGGACAAACAATCAGCTTCCAATAAAATAAACCATTATCCAAGCTATAAGGCAAGTCGATCAAACGAGAGACAACTATCACTGCTTTGATCGAGCAGGACAAGTAATCATGTTCCGCACGAGAACGGGACATATATTGAATAACCACTTACACCGGCTAAAATTGACTCCATCGTCAATGTATATATGCAGACAAGTAGCACAAACAACCGATCATATCCTGCAAGACTGTCATATGCTTACCCAATTGCGTACTGAGCACTGACCCACGGAAACAAATTTCCACACAAAACTGTTTGGAATTCTTCAAGAACTCATCACAACAGCATCCTTTATCAAGAGAACTGGACTTCACATGGAGACGTAAAAAGGAAAAATTTAGCTAACCAGAATAAAAAGAAGCGATAAACAAACCATAGAAGAAATTGGACAACACCTACTAATGACCGAGGAGTTGAATTTGCACAACATGGCAGATATTGGTACTTGACATCCGATTGAAATGGTTTCTTGCATCGGAATTCACCAACTCGCTAATTTCACTGTTTACTGGTTATTTCGAACACAAATTGTATTCCTACCCAATTCTCCCCATCGTGGGTTCATGCCGGCGTCGAGACAACGTCACTAACAGCTGTTGACCCCTGTGACATCATCGACTATGCTCGCCAAGCCGTCAGATGGAGGCAGACAGCCCATTTTCATTGATATGTGATGGAGAATACACTCTTCCGGCTTTTCCTCTAGTGCACTTTCTGAACTTACCCAAGGGACAACCGATTACAAGTCAACAAGAGGGTCGTGGAGGCAGAAAGATCGCTGAAACAGACAGAGTAGTGAAACCCACGATCCTGCTCAAGCCTGGTCCGCTGATCAGAAAAAAGATGGCCAATACCAAACTCAGAATTAACATCCCAGACCACTATAGCACCAACGTGACCGCGCGAGAGCGATTTCAATGAGCATGCACAATACAATCGTCCACGTTACAGGGTTGAGAACCGTGCAAGATTAACTTTCCTGTTGAAGAACTGGTGTCTTAGGGCATGACTTTACGACCTGGCATACCGGTGTTCCGTCCTAATCCATCCAGGAAAACCACAATAACAGGAAGGGACACTGTGATGAATGTTGTTGTTGTTTTTTGGGAATGCCTTCAATGAGTAGGTTACTCTTGTATGCGCCTTGAAAAGGACGTTAAGTGGCGTGCTACAGTAGCTTTCCTAACATCCCGAGCGTGCTGATGAAGGTGGACCAGGGTCCTCCAGGCGGCTATGCTATGCTTGGCTTCATTTGCGTGTCACTCACTACTACGGGGATCACGTCGACCCCTTACTTTGTTAGCCAGACTGCCATGAAAACAGCTCGTTTCCATGGAGGGCTACGAGGAAGCCAAGGTGAGGGTCGTGGCCGTATGTTTCCCTGACCCTGACTAACATGTCTGATCGGTATATTTTGCCTGACCAGACGTTAGTGTACCTCCCCACTGCGATGAATAGACCACAACAACAAGAAGGAACAAGGTGACAGTAGTTTTCTCAATATTTGTGCTGAAGTTTGTAACACTATACCTTTACGTATACCACCAGACATAATGAACAAAGGGGGTATCTGCGGTATTCCAACGGACACGGTCTATACCCTAGTGGCAGCATGCAAGTTTCCGGACTCAGTTGAGGTCAGTACTTACATATTTTCCTTCAACGTCGTTGGTAGAGGAATTCGTTTTTCTTTGGTCTAGTGTTCTATTCTGGTTGTTGTAAGCTCGTGTAGTATTTCTTTTATGTTATCTATTTCACGTGGCCTCTCATGTGTAGTATTTCTTTTATGTTATCCATCTATTTCACAAGTGGCCTTCCATGTGTTGTGTTTCTACAACGTCTAAGATGCAGCACAGTGAATCAACTAACAGCAGTCAGTGACACATAGCTGGCTACTTGAACCATGGTGAGATGCGTAGAGCTGACCAGGATCCTATCGTTCCTCCAAATGACCGCCCTGGAAAGAGACTGCTCTAGTGATGGCTAAGAGATAATAGTAGGAAGGCAAACCTGATACCATCAAAAACGCCAGATTAAGCCTAATGTATCAGGCCAATAGGCGCAAATATCGCAACCTCGCCGTAAACTAGGACCAGTACGTACTTTTCAGAAGGAATACTGAAGAAGAAGAAGAAGAAGAAAAAGTTCTTGCATTTTGTGGCGCAGTGGCAGTTGATCAAGTTACATTCTAATTAGATGACCAAACCATTTTATTTTTTTAGATAATTAGACAGATAGACAGATAGACAGACATATAGACAGACAGACAGACAGACAGACAGGCAGGCAGGCAGGCAGACAGACAGACAGACAGACAGACAGACAGATAGATAGATAGATAGATAGATAGATAGATAGATAGATAGATAGATAGATAGATAGATAGATAGATAGATAGATAGATAGATAGATAGATAGATAGATAGATAGATAGATAGATAGATAGATAGATAAACAGATAGATAGATAGAATGGTAAGATTGATACGATAGATTCGATATATGAGATTAGATATGATTAGATAAGTTCAGATACTATTAGATACGATTAGATGAGATTAGATAAGATTAGATACGACTAGATACGATTAGATGAGATTATATATGATTAGATAAGATTAGACACGATTAGATACAATTAGATGAGATTAGAGAGATTAGACATATTAGATAGATTAGATTAGATTAGATTAGATTAGATTAGATTAGATTAGATCCATTAATTAGATAGATTCAGAGCAAATGTGCTTTTCAGAGAGCCTATAATACGAAGAAATCGGCTGAGGACCGCCCAATGTCTATGTGGATCTCCAAAGTGGACCAACTAGCTACTGGCCGGCCCTTATTTGGAGAGCTTGTATGGGGTCTCATGAACGAGATCTGGCCGTCCACTGTTAGTCTGGTGGTCCCTAAAGGTTAGTATATTCCTAATCATTAAATCTGCGCATGTCTCATTGTCTATGTCCTTGATTTCCTTTATTGCAGATCTTATTTATGTGTGACTAAAGAACAGTATCACGTCTATCAATCTGATTGTCCTTTAGAGTACATCAAATATTCATGATGATAACTGACTAACTCGTGTCTCTCTCTTCTGATAAATGGCAACTTAACATCCTCTAAATGGCAAAAGAGAAACCATTCTATGGTAGACATTTATCCAAGTCAGGGATTTACACAGATCGATGTCTTCAAATGTCAATTCCCCCTTTAAATGTGCAGTTGCAATACAGATATGCTAAAAAGCTCTGGAGTTAATACCATAAATAGGAACAAGAGAAAGGAATGAGAAGAGAAAAGAGATGAGAAAGAGAAACTTCAAGAAAGAGAAGCGTTGAGAAAGAAAAGAGATAAGAAAAACGAAAAGAAAGATAAAAGATGGTAATGAGAATAGACAAGAAAGAGAAAAGATGAGAAAGATAAGAGATGTGAAAGAAAAGAGATGAGAAAGAGGAGGAACGATAAGAAAGTGAAAAGATGAGAAATGGAAAAATAATATTTGAAAGAAAAGAAAAGAGCAGTGGATTTTGTGTTTCTCCGGAGTTCGGAAGAGGAAGACTAGAAAAGAGGAAGACTAGAAAAGAGGAAGACTGGAAAAAAGGAAGAATAGAAAAGAGGAAGACTGGAAAAAAGGAAGAATAGAAAAGAAGAAGACTAGACCAGCTTGTATCTCCGACTTGGCCTATAGATCGATAGCATCAGTCATCTAAATATGTATGTATGTCTGTCTGTCTGTCTGGTGAATGCTTGGAACGCATTTCCACGGGAGGCAGTGGAGGCAGGGGCAGTTAATACATTTAATAATAAATTGTTATGACAAAAAATTGACTCTGCATAGTCTTCTAAACCAGTATAAAGACGTTCAGTTAAGTTAAGTTAAATCATTCTGACCAAGACCTAGCCTCGCCACCACGACATGCATCTGGAAACATAATGGTCTACGAGGTAGGGATTGTCACCGTGATACCAGTAGTGGTCAAGATGCTAGAAGCATTGCACTGCACTACAGTACCCGCGCGCGTGGAAGATTAACTGCTACAACGCCTAACAGATAAAAGCTATGAATAGTGAAGAACTCAGCAAAAGTAGATTCGAAAAATAACAACAATCTCGTTCTTAAAACGAACTCGTATCTTTAGTTTATCTTGCAATCACTTTCTTTGGATGCACAGTCTCCCTGTCATGCCATCTCGTTCTTTCGTTTCCTAATCTCCCTGTCATGCCATCTCGTTCTTTCGTTTCCTAATCTCCTTGTCATGACATCTCGTTCTTTCGTTTCCAAATCTCCCCATCACGCCATCCCTTTATTCAGTTCCCAAATCTCCCCATCACGCCATCCCTTTATTCGTTCCCAAATCTCCCCATTACGATATCCCTTTATTCGGTTCCCAAATCTCCCCATTACACCATCCCTTTACTCGGTTCCCAAATCTCCCCATTACACAATCCCTTTACTCGGTTCCCAAATCTCCCCATTACACCATCCCTTTACTCGGTTCCCAAATCTCCCCATTACACCATCCCTTTACTCGGTTCCCAAATCTCCCCATTACACAATCCCTTTACTCGGTTCCCAAATCTCCCCATTACACCATCCCTTTACTCGGTTCCCAAATCTCCCCATTACACAATCCCTTTACTCGGTTCCCAAATCACCCCATCACGCCATCCCTTTATTCGTTCCCAAATCTCCCCATCACGCCATCTCTTTATTCGGTTCCCAAATCTCCCCATCACGCCATCTCTTTATTCGGTTCCCAAATCTCCCCATCACGCCATCTCTTTATTCGTTCCCAAATCTCCCCATCACGCCATCTCTTTATTCGTTCCCAAATCTCCCCATCACGCCATCTCTTTATTCGTTCCCAAATCTCCCCATCACGCCATCTCTTTATTCGTTCCCAAATCTCCCCATCACGCCATCTCTTTATTCGGTTCCCAAATCTCCCCATCACGCCATCTCTTTATTCGTTCCCAAATCTCCCCATCACGCCATCTCTTTATTCGTTCCCAAATCTCCCCATCACGCCATCTCTTTATTCGTTCCCAAATCTCCCCATCACGCCATCTCTTTATTCGTTCCCAAATCTCCCCATCACGCCATCTCTTTATTCGTTCCCAAATCTCCCCATCACGCCATCCCTTTATTTGGTTTCCCAATCTCCTCATTACTCCAGCACGTTCTTTGCATTCATTAACAGGAAGCCGGGTAGATGTTAACAGTTGGGTCGACAGAAGTATGTCAATATCGATGGTATGGAAAAGCTTAATAAAATATATCAAGGATTCTAAATGCTGTCACAACCAGAATTGGGAATAAGGTTACCCTTTGAACTCCATTTAAATACCGCCAAGTAGTACGTCTCAATTCGTCTGGGACAATGAATACCATTTCTTGATCTTTTTACTTCCGGCACGTTACAACTAATAGGAGATGAGACAACAAACACTCTGATTTGTGGCGCTCTAATGGTTCTTCCGGTAGATGAGACACGTCAATCTAGAATGTAGCACATTTAGGAGAAGCAAAACTATGATTTCAGACCACATGGCATACCAAAGACTACTTTAGAGAATCGAAGTCTACCTGGAAAGATCAGGTTTACTATCCTGGAGAAGGAAAACAGACTTTTAACCACCTGGTGCTTTGCAGATAAATATAGACGAGCATAAAATGTCATAGCAAAGGCATTTACTCCTGGAATCGGAAAACATACACATGGGACTTTACAATCAGAAATGCAAGAGACACTTGATAGGGGGAAAGATCAGTCACTCAAATTGGGAGTGAATAACAGCATGAAGAAAATCAGGCTTCCTAAAATTAAATCAGAATTGGAAAGACAAGAATGACGTTCCTGACAACATATGGAGATACAGAGAAATCGAGTTCGAAAACTCAACGCCACCTGTGAAATCAGTGCTGCTGCATGGAGCAGAAGCATGGACAACTACAACGACACAAACACGCAGACGCCAGTTCATCGTTAACGTAAGCCTTCGAAAAATAATGGATGTAAAACAGCAGGAAATGTTGAGGAATGAAGACCTCTAGGAAAGGGTTCAACAATAGCTACTCATCGTAATCTAGCATGTTCTTTGCAGAACGTCGCTCTCACAAGAGCTGATCTGTAACTTTCGATCTCTGATCAGAACTCCAGCCTCTGTCGCTGTCATCTTCAGGGTCTCCGAGATGTCTTGTTCTCCTTGGTTTGCCTTTGTCCCCCTTCCAGGCACCATACCCTATAATATCGTTATCTCTAGGCCCCTGGAACAACAAATTAAAGAAGAAAATGAGGGAATGAGAAAGACACTGTCCAATATAGCCAAACAGGCTTTCACATTAAATCGTCAGTGTTAGAGCAAAAGAGGTTAATTTAAAAATACACGGAAAAGAGAATGTGAGGGGATTTACAATTGAATGGTTACAGCTGGACAGATGTAGAACAAGTGGCATAGAACCGCGTATGCTGGTGAGATGTGGTTAATGGTCTGTTCACAAAGAGGAGTGATGGGATATGATTCAATTGATTGACACAACTGAGAGAGTAGATATACGTGGTAACTACACAGCCAAAGAACATTCATGGGAAATTAACAATCGGAAAACATTTATGGTGAACTTCACAATCGGAAAACATTTTTCTGTGAACTTCACAATTGGAAAACATTTATGGGAACTTCACAAGCAGAAAACATTCATGGGAACTTCACTATCGGAAAACATGTTTCTGGGCACTTCACAATCGGAGAACATTTTCATGGAAACGACACAAAATAAACTCAAATAAAAGGCATTCAAGAAATGAGCACCAGTCATCGAAGTTACAACCGCGTCTCGCTAAAGAATAAACAACTTAATGCGTTGATTCTGCCAGCTGTAGTACAAACCCTAAATAAAATCCAACTTTAAAATTGGGCACAATGTAACTTAACTCTGAACAAAACAAGACAAACTTTGAAGAAGAATTTCACCAGAAGCAATGGTTCTATGTCTTCAAGAAATTACATCCTCCGGGCCTTTTGATGATCTGTGGCGGCATGTCTCAAATTAATCCTTGAAATTCTTTATTTCTCGTCCACATAATTTCAGGAGAATGGCTTCAAACTCTGGGCATAGGAGCGTCTGAGAAATACATCGGTCGTCCTGACAGTATCGCTTGTCGTATGCCAGATAACACTGTGACATCACATCTTATTGATCAGACGGGACCAATCGCTGTGTCTTCAGCTAACCCGACTGGAGAAGCGGACACCACACATCACCTGCAGGTTCTGGCAAAACTTGGTCTGGAGAATGTAAGTTCTGATTATGTTTATCTCTTTGAATGTCCCTTAATAACCACATAGAGTTATCTCACAGTCAAGGTAGTCTGTTTCAGGAGCTTGCACTGCCTTGTCGCGTCGCCACACAGATTACCATTCGTTTGAGTTGTCCCTCGCTTCTGCAAATTCCAAAAAACTAAGAGAATCTCTACTCTATTCCATTATATGTATTTCATGTTACAAAGAAAGCACAGTTCCATGTATCTTTGTTTTGTTTTTCTTCCCATAGTGTGATGGAATTCTTTGCTCGGGTCCATCGCCGGAAAACATGGCGTCAACTGTTGTTGATTGCCGTAAATTAGGCACAGATGGCAAGCTTGCATTTTTTCGTATCGGAGTGGTGCCAAGGTCACAAGTGGAAGCCATTTTTGCTAAAGTGTTGGCATATTACCGTGGATCAGTGCCTCCTTCAATCACTGAAGTAGCAGGGGGACCTCAAGAAAATGCGGGATTCGAGGTAAACTGATAATAATACACATGCCTAGCACATGCACTGCACCGTACAGAAACATAAATGAAGCTTATGCTACAACCTAACACTTAAAATCATCGACAAAGAACAGCAGAAACATGTAAAACCACTTACAAATTCTAAACACCAACGATAAATAAAGATTGGAAAGATGCTTATCTGAAATCATGGCCAATCTGGTTTTTTTCGTATATCTAAAAGATTTATTGTTACTTCAAATTGTATCACGTAATTATTTACATGCTGGATAGGCTGCAAACAAATGTAGTGTTTTATCTTTACTCCGACCAGAGGGTTCAATTACATTTTAAAATAATGCATTATATAAATATAAGCAATCGAGCCTAAGAGTGGGACGACTAAATAAATCCAACTAACAGATGCGGGCAGAACATATGCCCGTTAATGGAACTGTACTATTGGTGCAAATTTGAAGGAAAAAAATTTGAATAAAAAATAAAAGACATCTAGGATTTCAATCATGTACTTCTAGTACCCTAGGCGACGGATCACACTCCTAGACCACCTTACTGTCTGAGATCACACTCCTAGACCACCTTACTGCCTGAGAATAGATTTTCTCAAGGGGAGTGCGTAGTGTTGGTTTGTTTGTTTTTGCTACACAGGTAGACAGAAACATGTTTCGTTTCGTACACAAATGACAGTTTTATTGATTACAAAATATTTGTTCGCTCTACGACTAACTAAATTTAGTGGCGCTTACAGGTGTTTCTTGATCTCTTCAATGTATTTGTTGACGTCATAATGTAATGTAATGTATGGATCAGATTTTAAACAAACAAATAAGAAGGAAACAAATTCTAGGGCTCGTTCGTGATTTGAACCCTGCAACTTTTCGCACCCTTTAAGCAAGAATTACATGTTTCGATCTGCCAATTAAATTACTCTTAGCGACATACAGAACGATACGCAGGAATTAATTTACATACTTGGAGAAAAATGTTTGAAAAACATGTTAGAGCTGCTGAAGCTTTAGGGATGGGGCTGCGGAATATATGCCTTTCAGAGTATCCGCTTTCAACAGATCCTTTAATTAAGGTTCACCTTTCTTAACCCTTAACTGTCCCTAACCTACCTGAAAGTCAACATATGGTTTGAAATCAGTTAGACGTCTTATATACATTACCAGGTAGTTTTGTGGATTCTTCTAACCAACACATTTTGACTTCGGCATTTGTATCTCACCAATTATTATAAAAGAACACGTGTCATTGATAAAGGTTAGATCTTTGCTGTCAAAGGACATGTTTTGTGCGGTGACGTGTGAGCATCTAGTTTTAATTGAGAGCTAATCTTCGATTTTGACGTTTGGGACGGTCAGAAAGATTGTCTTGTGGTCCTTTATTTCCCGTTCTCATAATGGGATCAAAGTTTAGTAACACTGCAACCTGCGAGACATGTCGTATGAAGAAACTAAGGATGGTTGGGCATGGTGTTTTTTAAAACTTCAACCACAAATAGGTCAACAGATTTGGACAGGTCAACATTTGAAAACTCGGCGTGTACCTGTCGAAGATCTATGCTCTACGGTGAGCTGAAATAGTTTTGATTTAATTGATATATTTGTTTTGCTTAGTGGGAGTCGGCTACTCAAAAATTTAATGTCGTAATTTGTGTTCGTAATTTTAAATACGAGGGTAAACCAAGTTCTCTTTGTTGTAAAATAAATGTTAAACGTGGCGATAGTTAGTTAATCAATTCATCTTAATCTTTTGGAGTATTAGTTAAATGCATGTGCTTGTTCATAGCATAGACCGTTTCACGGTTACGTAAATTGTATTTTTAATTATCTATTTATTTTATTTTTGACCTCGTAAACCCTACCAAATACTTGTTTATTTTTTGCAATGACTTATATTTGAGATTCCATTTTAGTCAAGTTCTTTGATTTTGATTTTTAAAATTTGTTTTAGCCGGACGAACATCATCAGGTTCTGAACAGCCATGACGAGACGCATGCTGAAGCCACAACAAGCAATGGCGACCGTGACCCAGAATCGGTTCCGTCTTGTACTTCGAACTGTACCAGTACATCCTTGGACATAAGCTTCGCGGAGTCAATAGGAGATGACGATGCGCATCTCATCAAAACGATGATAAGAACTAGCAAGGTGCCACTGCCCAAGGTCGACGACTACGAGGCCATGTTTGAGACATCCAACAGCCTTTCGGGGAAAGTTAACAAGATGTACGAAAGCTTGAATTCAGACAATCTTTACACCAAGGCTGCGGATGTGTCAAGAAATTCCGTCCTGCTTGATTCCGAAGGGGAGTCTGGTTCTGACCGAACAACTGACAGCTCTCCTTACGAGCCAATGGTAATCATGGGTTCGCGATCAGTGTCGCAACTTGTAAAAGCTTCCACTGAGATTGGCGGAAGATCCAGCATTGGGAGGATCTCACAAGATGACAAACCAATTTATAGAATCAGTCCATTTTTCGAAACAGTTGATCGCACTAAGTTGTAACCATTTATCCTTTTCACAGCTAACCTAAAAATGGTTCTATACTATAACATTCTGTAAATTGCTGCTGATACAGTCCCTTCTGTGCGTCAACTGCTTTATTGTTGCAACCTCGCTGCCTCAACAGCTGTGCAGAGATTCAGTAGAGCTCTCAAACAGATTCCTTGATGTTTCCTTGTATTTTCGCTGAACAAAGAATATGTGTAAGCTTCTTCAGTGCTTAAAATAAAAATCTAAAGAATAATAAGACAGACAACAGATTGACGAAAAACATGGACATCCCATGTACAAGATGTGCACGTGAAAGAACCATTAGCAGTAAAAGTAAGTCGCTACCAGTTTTTTAGCCGCTGTCCAGAATCTACCTTCCTCCAGACCTGTTATGCCGCAAGAAGAAATCATTAAAAAATAATATACTATTACAATTAGTCTTCGCCTACCTGGCAGCAGGCATAACCTGACACTATTAATACTAGAATTCCAAGTATTCCAACTAAGTAGTTCACAAATGACCAAGATGCTACATGATTCATTTGGTTCATAATTCAGGGCATTTAAAAATAATTTGAACGATTTCAGCTTGATATATTTTATTCATTAACTGTCAAATTACGTTGTAATTTCACACACATATAATGCAGCTATCAAAGTTCAATTGGTAATGGTTATGCTGATGTTACCTCACAAATTCAGCTGTAATGCTGCAGTGAAAACCATTGAAGAAAACATGCTGCAACGCGTCTGGAAGGAGTTAGATTACCGCATTGACAATTGCAGAGTAACAAGAGGAGCTCACATTGAACTTTTATGAGGTAACTGCGGGATAACCATTGGCAATTGAACTTGGACAGCTACATTATATATGTGTGAAATTGCATCTTAGTTGGGAATAAAATATAGCCAGCTGAAATCGTTCAAATAATTTTTAAATGCTCTGAATTTCTCCATTCTTGCGCATCTAGCTGTAAACTTTAATTATGCTGCAACTGAATAATAATGGAAGGAAATGAATAGGTTTTATCGTGTAGACTACAAACACACACACACACATTTATTAAAGTACTAGTGATTTTTGCCCGAATAATCTGCCGGGGTCTTTGTGTATGACAAGCACTAGAATAGTCCCACTGCCCCACAGAGAGCATGTCGTAAGAGGGGACTACCTGTGTGGCATGGCATACCACCGGTCATGGTTAGATGATTTGTTAAGAGCAGTATAGATGGCATCTAACAGGCTGCGGGTGTACTTTGCTCTAGTGTTTGAGTCTATTAAGATGGACTCCCACATCGATTAACCAACCTCCGTAAGCGCTTGTTCCAGTGCAGAGGATTATTAAGCTGCCCGAGCCTAGCCCGCTAAACAGGAAACCCTTCTCCCGGATACATCCAGCTCATACCAGAGCTGGGACCTGTACATGGGCATCTGCCCCTGTAAAAGTACAGGTTGATTAAAAACGAAGTACTAGTGATTTAACAGTGGATTTCCTGAAACGTGTTACTAGGGACGCTACAAACATACCATCTCAGTCTAAATAATAATATATAGCTTGGCTTGGCTTCGTTCATTCTCAATCTCCCACTACCAAACACTGAAAGGGCTTAAGTAGCAGAATGTAGTCCAGAGAACGAAATGCGTTGTGTCGTAGTTTACAGCTTGACTGCGATATTTGCACCTTTCGGTCCAACACATCCGACTTCAGCAATCATTTTTTGAGTACCGGGTTAGCATTCCCTCTTCGATCCCTTCTCCTTAGCCAGCCTGCCCTGCTGCAGCCTGTTATCCAGGATCACCGCATGGAGGTGTAAAAGGGTCTTGGCAGCTCTGGTTCGCTGGCCCTGACGCTAGCAGTCAGCTATGGGTCGCTGACCACTGCAGCTAATGCGCTGCTCAACATCTTGATCTTATATATATATATATATATATATATATATACGTAGCACTGAAAGTATGGTTGTGTGTTCCTTGTGCAAATCTAATCCGCTAAACGAAACTCAGCTAAATTGTTCATAGTTACATTTTAGAACCATCAGAGTATTACTGGCTACGTGACATTCGGAGACCCTACCCCTAAACCCGCATAAAGAACAAACATTGTATTCTTTCTTTTGGTTACAAATGGCACGCAGATGAATATCATTAGTGGCTGGATGTATAATACGAAGTGCTTCTACTCGCTAAACTCCTTGCGGTTGTCTCTGGAACGTGGCCTTTTCCCTCTTGACACAGAGGGTCTTGTTTTGTTTGGGGTGATTGAGAAAGATGTAAAGGCATCGAGGCGAAGGGGGGGGGGGGGGGGAAGGGTGTGTGTCGTCTTTTTAAAAAGTGTGGATATGGGTAGGGAGTAGGTGTGTTGGGGGAAGAGACGGAAGGAGAGGGAGAGGTATGTGGAGAAGCGGAAGGAGAGGGAGGGGTATGTCGAGAGGAGGAAGGAGAGGGAGGGGTATGTGCAGAGGAGGAAGGAGAGGGAGGGGTATGTGGAGAGGAGGAAGGAGAGGGAGGGGTATGTCGAGAGGAGGAAGGAGAGGGAGGGGTATGTCGAGAAAAGGAAGGAGAGGGAGGGGTATGTGGAGAGGCGGAAGGAGAGGGAGGGGTATGTGGAGAGGCGGAAGGAGAGGGAGGGGTATGTGGAGAGGCGGAAGGAGAGGGAGGGGTATGTGGAGAGGCAGAAGGAAAGGGAGGGGTATGTCGAGAGGAGTATGTCGAGAGGCAGAAGGAGAGGGAGGGGGTAT
Organism: Ariolimax columbianus; assembly: GCA_036924085.1. Taxonomy (NCBI): domain Eukaryota; kingdom Metazoa; phylum Mollusca; class Gastropoda; order Stylommatophora; family Arionidae; genus Ariolimax; species Ariolimax columbianus. The sequence goes on from JAVGWX010000008.1 coordinate 20,368,171, forward strand.
GTGGAGAGGCAGAAGGTGAGGGAGGGGTATGTCGAGAGGAGGAAGAGATGGGTGAGTTGATAGGGAACCGTTGATGTGGGACAGTTGATGGGGAAGAGTTTGAGAATGAAAAAAGATTGGTGGGTGAGTGAGTTGGTTGACAGGCAGAGGGGAGAAAATTGACATAACGTGAAATATCGTGTTAAATGTTACACTCAATGAGGACCGGAAGGGAGTGCAGTTAGCGTGAGGAGAGTGCAGAGAGAAAGAAGGGAGGCCTAAACGCTTAATACTTTCATAACTGTCCATAAATGGGTATATGTTCAGTCCGGGAAGTAAAAGCGGCGAGGGAGAGGAGATGCCTTTCGCCCTCATATAGCTGAGACTTTGAAATATGAGATCGCTAACATAACACACCTACTTTACTTTACTAGTTTCTTCGTTTCTGATTATATCCATTGTTGCTACTCCAAGCATTCTGCAAAGGCAATTTATCTCTGTTATAATGTTTATTTTTTCTTTGCTTGTTAATGTCCAATTCTCGCTCTGATAGCACAATGTAAATAGGAAGATCGTGTTGTACAGCTTTCTTTTTGTATCCATTGTTACGTTCTTATATTACTAAATCAGGGACATTTGTCTAATGATTTGACTTGCTTTATTACATCTGCTTTGGTTTCGGTGTCACCTTTTCCATCTGTGTAGATTATGTTACCCAGGTACGTGAAAAATTTCACCTTTTTTCTTGTTGGTTTTGAAATATAATTGCATAACCTAAAAAAATCAAAGAATGTTATTTACAAAACGCGCAAACCGTTGTAATGCACGTGTGTTATCGCATAAAAAATTCAAACAATAAAGGATACAAAATTTGACCTAGTTTTGAACTTATCTTAAAATTAAAAAATCTGATGCATATTGATCAATTGTTGCCGAGGTTGAGACATGTCAAATTGAAACAAAGGTATTCCAGCATTGCGTACTAACACAACGTACTTCGAAACTGGCTGAAGTGTGCATTAAAATTTCACAAGCTATCAATTTAATAATAGTTAGGTTTAATATAATGTGTACTAGACGCTAGCTGTTGTTTCTGTTACATGATGTTCATTTAGCTCTTTACAACGTTTATTTGGTAGCGAGTTGCAATGGCTCTTCTATCATTCTTGATGCACTTTAAAGGATGAATCTATCTCTACTGTATTGCAATGAAATGTTCCCAAGTAAGATGGAAATAACAACGTCTATTCTAGTCTCGCTGGCTAGATGGTTGTGGGACAGTCTGTTTCCAAGATGTGTGAAGGTGATGAGAGGTGGAGTCTTGAACAGTATGTTAGCCTGTCCTTGACGATAGTCCTGGGACTGGGCTCTGTAAAAGCAGAAATAACCCGCTGTGTATGCAGGCAGAAACCATATAGATGACCAGTTACTGTGTAAAGTAAATGTATCTAGTCTAACACGGCAAGGAGATCACATTCACCATTTTGGATTATCTATTTTTTTAAAGTATGAAACAGTTCATATATAAACAATTTGGACATTGATATCGGATCCATGACTGCAATTTTTGCGGATGACACAAAAATATTTATAGTGTCTTATCTAAGCAAAAGTGGATAAATTGAGGTCTGATTTAGATACATTCCGAGATTGGTCTGAGCGCTGGCAGATGGAGTCTAATGTAGAGAACTGCACAGTCATCCACATGGGCAGATCCAATATGAAACATAATTACAGAATGGGGGAGAGCAATATTAGAAACATAGATAAGGAAAGGGACCCAGGGGTTATAATAGATCATACAGGTAAGGTGAGTGAACAAGTCTAGGTAGCAGTGAAAAAGGCAAATGCAATGTTAGATATGATAAAAAGAAATATTAAACATAGAAGCAAGGAAGTGATAGTCAAATTGTATAAAGCGTTAGTTAGAACTAGATTGGAGTACTGTGTACATGTGTAGAGTCCTTATCGTAGATATAAACATTCTGGAAAGTATACAAAAAAGAGCGACAAAGCTGATAGTCGGATTCCAGAATTACAGTTATGAGGAGAGACTCAGAAAAACAGGCCAACAATGTCTAGAAAAGAGAAAATTCAGGTTTATAAGATAATCAAAGATATGATAAATTGGACTATAATAAGTTTTTCGAATACAACAACTTACAAGAACAAGAGGGCGTTGCTACAAATCCACTAAAGAAAGGTCTAGATTTGATATAAGAGAATATTTCTTTAGTCAGAGAGTGGTGAATGCATTGCCGCAGGAAGTAGCAGAGGCAAGGGTAATTAATGCATTTAAGAATAGATTCGATATGCATAGCTTTTAGAGAAAGGAAATATAAATGAAACTGGTTGTATACAGACTCTGCACAGTCTTCTAAACCAGTAAAGACATTAAGTTCAGTTAAAACGTTTCAACTCAACGTTGTTGTTAGGATGGGGGCATGGTTTTGGCTTAATGAAAAAAAACACGTTATTTTATGTGTGCATAAGCTATACTGAGTGGATTCACACTATACGTTCTCCACCGGCATTGAGCAAAAGTGGATTCCAAAGAATGCACGATGAGGGCGCACAACGTTCGAGTCCTTTTACTGCAGTTTCTCATTCCCATGACACAGACTCGAGAAGAGATTAATTAACTCGCCCCATCGAGCAGAAAATAATGCGTTCACCTGGAAATTTCTAGAGATGTACGATGTTCAGGTTGTTCTAGCTATCCGCTAGATGGTTTTAATTGTTACACAACTTGGGTAGGGTATGACAACGGGAAAGCTGAAAATAATTGCACTTATCTGGGATTTCCAGACAGAATGATCTGTACATAATTCTCATCGCTATAATGTCCCTCTGGTGTATTTATTTTAGCAAGACGGACAAACAGAAACATCTATTTTTTGTTTTATGTATTTAATATTTTCCAGTTCACGCGATGCTTTATTACATTTGAAGCTGAATGTCTTATGGTTTACAGTAGCGAGTGCTTTGAATTAATAATAATAAAAGGACTTTTGGAATGAATTTTGGTTAAATGAAAAAGTGTTCGGTGGGCTAGAGAGCAAAGAATGTATTTAAGTAGGTCTGTAGTTTAATTCTCAATAGTATACTTTCTACCTTTTAGTCGCTGAATTGAGCAACACAAAGTGAGTAAGAGTGACACGTGAATAGTAAAATTTTACATTTTAGAAGAATTTAGATTTCTTCCTGAAATTATGCTATTTCTATACACAGCTTTTCCGAGGAACAAAATTCATGACAATTATAATAATGTGTTTACCAATTTTAACCCTAAACATCTTTACAGCAAATCCATAACGATTTTGTGTGGCCCGCGATAGCACAGTCGATTTACGGAAATTTATAATTCTTATTTCGCTTTTCAGAATCCGCCTCGCATCGTTTTTTTTTTCTTCCAACGCTTAATGATATGATTATACCTTATAATTTTTTTTTAATTTCATTTTTAATTAACATAAAAACGTTAATTAACATAAAAACGTTAATTAACATAAAAACGTATGTTATGTTTGATGGGGTTATTGCTAAAAATATTTTTTTTAAAGCTAAGAATAATAATCATTATTATATTAAAAATGAAAGCAACAATTTAATAATATAAGTATTACAAATTATTATAATAATAATACCAATAACTATAATAATTAAAATAATAGTAGTAATAATAACAAGTGAAGTAGTAGCAATAATAACCATAGTAATATTCTTGATCTTGATCTTGATGACTCGTTTCTCAGCGTATGTGCGAGTCCCAACTTCGTCTCCAGTGAGCCTTGTCTTGGGCCACGGAAGTCCAGTGAAGGTCTCAACTTCGTCTCCAGTGAGCCCTGTCTTGGGCCACGGAAGTCCAGTGTAGGTCTCAACTTCGTCTCCAGTGAGCCCTGTCTTGGGCCACGGAAGTCCAGTGTAGGTCTCAACTTCGTCTCCAGTGAGCCCTGTCTTGGGCCACGGAAGTCCAGTGTAGGTCTCAACTTCGTCTCCAGTGAGCCCTGTCTTGGGCCACGGAAGTCCAGTGTAGGTCTCAACTTCGTCTCCAGTGAGCCTTGTCTTGGGCCACGGAAGTCCAGTGTAGGTCTCAACTTCGTCTCCAGTGAGCCTTGTCTTGGGCCACGGAAGTCCAGTGTAGGTCTCAACTTCGTCTCCAGTGAGCCCTGTCTTAGGCCACGGAAGTCCAGTGTAGGTCTCAACTTCGTCTTCAGCGACCCCTGTCTTGGGCCACGGAAGTCTCAACTTCGTCTCCAGCGACCCCTGTTTTGGGCCACGGAAGTCTCAACTTCACCCGTACGCTTTTCAGGAAGCACAAAAGAGTAAGTCTACTCATTGCGGGCATACGAAACAACAACAACAACAACAATAATTATATGAATCACAATAACAATAAAAGTGCTAGCAATAAAACTTTAATTAATAATTCTTATGATTGTAAAAATACTAGCAGTAACAGCAATAATAAAAGAAATATAAATAAAAGTAATAATAATAGTTGTAATTAACATGTTAAGGACTGCAATACAATTGCAAGTCAATGACTGCTGAAAGATACAAAACTGTTTAAATGCAGATTTATGAAAGAGAACCAAGGGACATGAGCCGATGTTTAAAATCAATTAATTCTCTTATCAACACGGCTAGAGACCTTACTTCTCTTGACAAAGGCACGGAGATATCGACCAATAAAGACACGCCCCAGTCTCATTATCGTGTAGCATGTCCTTTGCAGAACGTCGCTCCCATAACAGCCAGTCTGAAAAAAACTCGATCTTTTGTCAAATCTCCCGAATGTCGCTTGCAGAATGTCGAACCCATAACAGCCAGTCTGAAAGAAACTCGATCTTTTGTCAAATCTCCCGAATGTCGCTTGCAGAATGTCGCTCCCATAACAGCCAGTCTGAAAGAAATTACATTTCTTTCTAAATCTGCAGCCTGCTCCAGATTCGTGCCCAAGCATTCCTTGACATTATCTTGGTGATAGTCTGCCTCGTACTCTCTTGCCCGGCACTATATCTTCCATTAAGTCCCAGTTTACCCATAAACAAATGTATTCCCGATGCACAGTTTGAAAAATGAAAACATCGATGTATAGAATTGAACACAATCCCTCCCTCCCTGTGTTCATGTGCAATGCAATTTATAACACTTGATTCATGACAGCAGAGTCTACAGTGAAGTTACCTTTACCTAACGATCGCAGAAAATAAATAAAGTACAGTTAAATGTACCAAAGATATATATATATATATATATATATATATATATATATATATATATATATATATATATATATATATATATATATATATATATATATATATATATATATATATATAAGCATTTCCTTTACGCTTTCAACAAAGCATAAGGAAGTAACAAGAAATAAAAACATTGCAGCAGCGGTTTCTGTAGCAAATGTATTCCATGACGAGGCTGCTAGCCACATGTAAACCCTCTTTAGTTGCCTTTAACTATATACATGATGTGTGTGCAGTGGCCCTATTCTTTCCTCCACAGTAAGGATCCAAACAAGGACTAACAAAAGGCGCGAACATGAAAATGTAAATACAATTAAAGACGAGAAAAGCGTTCATGTCATTTTTTTGTGTGTCCATCGTTGTAAAGAGCACCATCTGTCATTTGTCAATCCTTAAGTGCGTCTATCACACTGAGGGCAGAGAAACACTGTCTGAATGTCAGACGGACGAAACTTGTCTCTTGTCATTCGTGTCTCTCGTATCCATGCAGCTCCCTTGATTCTTGTCTGCTCCATATGTGTCGTTCCAGAAGAGATTTTACTATGCCAGACAGAGCGATCAGCAGCAATGTTCTCATTTTCAATGCAGTTTTTCATTGAGGAACTCGGGGTATCTTTGTAACGTTTTATTTGGCCACCGAGAGCTCCCGTGTCTAACTCAAGCTCACTATAGAATATTTTCTTTAGAAAACGGTCATCTGGCATGCGGACAACATGGTCAGTCCATCTAAGCTGCGATTTGTACAGAGTTGTGTGGATGCTTATCATGTCAACCCATGAAAGAACTTCTATATCTGTGATCCTATCTTGCCATTTTATATTAAACGGTTTCCTTAGCCCAATGAAAGTGGTCAAGCTTCTTCGCATGTCGACTGTAAGTAAGTCAGTATCATGTCCGTTGCAGAACGTCGATTCTTACAACCGCCAACCTATTTGGTGCAGTACGGTAAGTTTCTGTTTCTAAGAATCAACGTCACTGCACTCCAGGCATACTCATATATTCTCGGTATCTCTCTTAAAATGGCATAAGGTATGGATGCTAATGGTCCCTGTAGCTCGCTGGTTGTACACTCTACTGAGCCCCACTCCGCTCGAACCTCGTTTAATGTCGAAACTTTGTAGTCTGTGGATTGCTGCTTCATCTATTGCGGTGTCCTCAGTCAGCAGGCGCTCATTGATTTATTTCAAAATGTCACTTCTATCCATCACTAATGTGCACGTGATGGGAGCTTGTGAAGCCAAGATGCCAGCTCTTTCATTGCTCTTAACCCAGGCGTGAGGAGGACAGTAGATCCGGGTTTGAGGCTTGAGGCCTCAATAGCTATCCACTCGGACCTAAGCCATCCCTTTTGTACTTTCTGAAGTATGACTTGCGCGTCTGCCACGATGACTGCCTTTGTTATAGAAGTCTCAGATATCCATTTCAGCGCTGAGGTCACTTCTTCCGTCTCCATTCTCATACTGGAGGTTGTTGACATGTATGCCCTACTGCGCTCAGCAACGACCTTTCCTCTCACGTTAGCCGAGAAACCCCAGCCTGATGTCCCACTGCGCAGCACTGATCCGTCGGTGTATATGACAGCGTCACTCTCCTGGGTGTTCTCAGTTAATAGCTGATTTACTTGTGTTCTGCTCACTCGTTGCTCCGTTCTCTGCATTCCTTACCTAAGGTTATGATGACTCTCTGGTACTCTATGATTCTATCCCCAGTGTGGACCCATTCTTCTTCTTTGGCTATCGACTCAGCTGGATTGACGTGTCCGATTGTTGTCTCAGCCTGTGCCATCCATGGCGACCATCTCTTGATTCTTGATCCCTTGATGTCTGAGATACTACTGTGCAGATGGTGCTACGTGCCTGTGATGACAGGTATATATGCTTTGACGTGCCAGTATATGTCTGGATGTCAGTACGGTAGGTTGCCATTACTTTCCGTACGTGGAGGAGCGGGAAAAACTAATGATTTATTAATTGTACACGAGCGTGATTCGAACGGGTGCGTTGGGATTGTAAAACGGACACTTCGCCATTAGGCCACGCAGCCTCCATCTTGACTGTACCCACGTAGTACACACATTTGAAATATGTGGATGAATACGTGCAAATATTATGGTATTTTATTCTATTGTCCAATAAAGAACATGTCTGCACTCCAAAGATAGAGTTTGTATGTATGTTACAACAGATAATCAATATGTTCTGCAAAACATGTTTAGAGAATTTTCATAATATCCATGCATTACTGAAAATATACCAAAGTCAATCAATTCTAGACACAAATTAATGTCTTCATAATAAATTATCATAATTACACTTTTGGTAAAAATGTTTAGGAAATGGAAATGAAAATGCTCTTTATTGTCACACGACATTTTTCCCATTGCTGGGGTAGTCGAGAGATTTTAAAGGCTGAGGACTACAGACCGCTTCGCCACTGCTGTCGCCACGTCGTGTGCTATGTTTGTTTATTTCACACCCAACAGAAAAACAACATATGCCTTACCGGGGATTCGAACTGCTGCCGTCTTTGTCGGCAAGCAGGTCTCGAAACCATTCGGCCACGAGCTCTTCACTTCCATTCGAGCATGCACTTCAAAACTCCATAAAACTTAACGATACAAACATATGTAGCAAACGTTCATTGGCTGCACCAGGACAAAGACAAAAGAACACCTACGTTACGACAGCAAGGCCTTCATCATGAATTTTAAAAAGAGAAAACAATAAACAAATCACATATTAAAAGAAGATGTGATGTGAAATGAGCAGTTTATGTTTGCAGCAATACCTTAAAGTGATCAGGAAGTATCAACCACTTTATGCTATTTATGAATTACATTGAACCAAACAAGAATTTGACAACAAGATTAAACGCACACACAACCAGACGAAAACATTACCAAACCACAAAAAGCAAATTCAAAAACCACATAAAAACCCCCAAACAAACACAATATAAAGCAATATACATATACATGAAACACGAAGAAATAAATTTTTTATTATTTTAAAAATACAATCACATACAATCTTTTGAAAAATGTATTTGAGCATGGCATTTTATCTGGAGTTATTAAAACTCTAATCACATTCAAAGTAATGTCCTTGGGACTGCACACACTTCTTTCACACATACACCCACGGATACACACACACACACACACACACACATACACACACATACACGACGAATTGCAGTCATTAAAATAACATCAATTTTATAAATAACATTTTTACAAGAGTGCGAACAAGACATTTTTTGTGTGTCTTATTTTTCGACCTTGTACTCGTGCCTGGCAACACAATTTGTCAACATGTCCATTAACTTGTGGATGCTTTCTAGAAAAGAAAGTCTTGGTTTGACCTTTATTGAATTTTGTGCAGTTTTCATTACGTTACTATCAGCTGCCTTGAAACCCATCTGCAACCCACTTTACTATAAACTAGGTCAATAGGAACAATTTTGTACTCGGCACAGTGGTTAGCGCGCTGGCTTCGCATCTGAGTGGTCCTGGGTTCATTCCCCAGTTGAGGCGGTAATGTTTCTTTCAGACCGCAATGGCTCCCGCGTCGACCCAGCCTTAAATGGGTACCGGTTCAGTCCGGGAAGTAAAAGCGGCGAGGGAGAGGAGATGGCTACCGCCCTCATATAGCCGAGCCTTTGAAATGTGAGATCGCTACTTTACTTTACAGTGACTCGTATTAACATCTAAGGCTATTTCACCAATAGTGACTCGACTGTTGCCACTTACTAACCGGTCGATCTGCTGTTTCAATGTGTCATTCGCCATGTTTGCTGGTCTCCAAAGTCGCGGCTCATCAAGGACATTTTGTAATCCGTATTAAAATATGTCAACCCATTCATGCACTCTTCCGTGACTCAAATAACATTATGCATACTGAACCTTCATTCTTCTGTAGATTTGAGGTTTCTCACCCTCTGACCCCAGCGCATAAACTCCACATCGTTCTACAAAGGTACAAGTTAACAGTATGGCGGCCATGTCGTGAGCTATATTGAGCAAACTACTTGATTGTCATAATCCCTACATGGAATATTGCTACGGAACCTTTTTGTTTTCTGAAGTAAGATTGGCCGTTGTACATACTCTCCCATTCACTTTTATAATAAAATTGCTGTTACTTAATAAATGTGTCTCGTGTGTATGTGTGTGTGTGTGTGTGTATATTTGTGTGTAAGTGTGTGTTTAAATATATAAGAGCGGCAAAGATGGCGTCCCACCGGCTGCCGGTCTACATTGCTCTGGTGTTTTTAATCATTATGGATGCCGTCAGGCCACATATTTTCTTGGAATTCACACTAGTCTACGACTTACACTTGTGTTCACGGAGACTTGCCGTTGTTTTCCATTTGCACTGGTTAATTGGTTCGGTTCTGTTTGTATTTTCTTCCCTCCGATTATTCTGGCCTTGACATCGGCCAGATTTAAATAGCACTGCGCTTAACAGTCTAGTTCACACGGCTGAACTTCACAAGATTGACACCCATCATCTTAGATGGAAACAGACAGCGTCAACTTTGGTGTGACTGTGAACTTTAGATACGACTATAATGGACTAGAACACAGCCCGCGAGAGATGCTAAACACATTACTCTCACGCTGAGTGATGCCCCTACGGCCTTATGGGAAAGCAGCGACACACAACGATATATGTCATCTCCCCTCTGCTGTCTTTGCGGAATACCTGTTTACGGGAAAGGCTTCGAGAGTAAACCCTGAGGAAAAATCTGCATCATGTGATATATCCAACCGTTTCAACAAAATCTTTCCACTGACCAAAGCTAGCTCAAGACCAGAGAGTGAGGTTGACAACAAGCGCAATTTTTACTTCACTATAATCCAAATCATCGCGCAAGTCACCCATTTAAGTAGCCACAGCAAACGAAGGGACTGTCCACAAGGCAAAGAAAGTGGTCTTCATCACATGTGATGGGCGAACATCAATATATATATATACTTATTCAATTACGTAAGGACACGTTTGTGTCTATCACCGCTGCAGCTTCTAATTGTTTATTTGTTGTTATTTGGCAGAAATTCCAAAGCAGCTCGATATATAGAACAAAATTGGTTAATAAACAACATTGCGTCTAGGAAATGAATGTACTTCGACCAAATCAAACGTCACAATGGTTTACAAAGTACTATACTGGAGCGTAAGGTACCTAACAAAAGAGACAGGCCCAGGAGAAGATGGACAAGGGACATTATAGAGGCTCTGGGGTTGACAGTGGCTGTAGCGGGAGAGCAGACAAGGGAGATACTGTCGTACAGATCGGCTGTCATGAAAGCGACGTTCTGCAAAGGATATGGTACATGATGATGGTGTTCTTATTGTTAATGTTGGGGAATGTCTGCAATGAATGAGTTTAATCTTTTGTGCAGGAAGGAAGACTAACGTCTGGTCAAGCAAATATATTTGATCAGCCATGTTAGTCAGAGTCAGGCAAAATAAACTGGCTAAGACTCTCACCTCGGCTTCCTAGTAGCCCTTTCTGGTAACGGGGTGTTTTCATGGCATCCTGGATAACAAGGTGAAAGATCAATGTGATCACCATAGTTGTGAGCGACACACATATGAAGTAAAACATAGCAAAAATGCGAGGAGGACCCCGGTACACCTTTATCAGCATGCTCGGGATGTGCGGAAAGCTACTGCAACCCGTCACTCAACATCCTTTTCAGGGAGCACAAAAAAGTGTAACAACAACAATTCTTTGGTGCGCCCCGAAAGGGCGCTTTCAGCGCGTTGCAGTGATTCTTCTTAAATCCGGAGCATGCTGACGAAGGTGGACCGAGGTCTTTCAGGCGGTTCTGTGTGCTTGGCTTAATCTGTGTGTTGGTAACTACTATGGGGATCACGTCGATCCCACATCGTTAGCTAGACTGCCAAGAAGAACCGCCCTATTACAAGAAAAACTACCTGGAAGGGGAGATAGGAGTCTTTGCCAGTAAATTTTGCCTGACACTGACTAACATATCTGATCAGTAAATTTTGCCTGACACTGACTAACATGTCTGATCAGTAAATTTTGCCTGACACTGACTAACATGTCTCATCAGTAAATTTTTCCCGACACTGACTCACATGTCGGATCAGTAAATTTTGCCTGACACTGACTAACATGTCTGATCAGTAAATTTTGCCTGACACTGACTAACATGTCTGATCAGTAAATTTTACCTGACACTGACTAACATGTCTGATCAGTACATTTTTCCTGACACTGACTAACATGTCTGATCAGTAAATTTTTCCTGACACTGACTAACATGTCTGATCAGGAAATTTTTTCCAGACACTGACTAACATGTCTGATCAGTAAATTTTGCCTGACACTGACTAACATGTCTGATCAGTAAATTTTGCCTGACACTGACTAACATGTCTGATCAGTAAATTTTGCCTGACACTGACTAACATATCTGATCAGTAAATTTTGCCTGACACTGACTAACATGTATGGCTTGGCTTCGTTCGTTCTCAATCTCCCGCTACCAAACCCTGAAAGGGCTTAAGTAGCAGAATGTAGTCCAGAGAACAGAATGCGTTGTGTCGTAGTTTACAACTTGACTGCGATATTTGCACCTTTCGGTCCAACACATCCGACTTCAGCAAGCATTTTTTGAGTACTGGGTTAGCATTCCCTCTTCGATCCCTTCTCATTAGCCAGTCTGTCCTGCTGGAGCCTGTTATCCAGGATCACCGCGTGGAGGTGTAGACGGGTCTTTGCAGCTCTGGTTCGCTGGCCCTGACGCTAGCAGTCAGCTATGGGTCGCTGACCACTGCAGCTCATGCGCTATTCAGCATCTTGATCCCACTAACATGTCTGATCGGTATGTTTTGAGTCAACAGACGTTAGTCTTCTGTACCTAAGTTTATGTTTTTAAACGCCATAAACGATGAGCTTCTGTGGCGAGTGGGGAGCGTAGTTCCTCAAAGCTCAAACTCATCAAAACTTAATAACGATCAACAATGTTGCAGAAGGGAATAGCTGGCTTGTCAGCTATGTCTATTAGTCATGAACATACAGTAACACTTCATCTGTTTGAATTTGGGATACCCATTGCACAGGAAAACGCAGACAAACTAAAATTGGTAGACAGTGTTGAGCGTCATGTTTGCCCTTGTCGGAGATGCGCGAGTGCCCTTACAGTTTTAAAATATTTGCATACGAAAATATTTTTTGGGGAATTTGAGAATGCCAAAAACATTTTTTTTTAAATTATTTTTTTTTTTACATATTCTTGCAATTTATAATAAATTTTGCAGTTCCAATTTTACTTCAATTTTTCTACAAAATATACGTTTTGTTTTTGATTAAATTAAATCTACATTGAATTTTATTATTGTTTTTTTAGGGTGGGGGAGAGAGGGAGTGAGGTGTACAAGTATTTAGCCTTTGCTTTGGTCCAAAATAGTATTACACCCTTCATGTGTGCAATAAAGACAATAGCACTTTGAACCCTAGCGGTAGTGTCACTTTAGGACTTCCTTGACCTTAAAGCAGCCATGTTAGTTGCCCCCAATAGAATACGCATCGATCAATGCTGGAATGTCTGTGAATGACGTACACCGCACTTAAGGATGATGAAGTACACTGGTCGTCATTTTTATTTATAGACTCAAATTTTGAGTTATAGAAATGGACCAACCGTTATCTCCCTTGTGTTGCCGTGACCTTATTGGGGAATACAGAATAGCTATTATTGAACCTATCAGGTCATTAAGAGTTCTTTAAGGAAGTTTGGACATGACGTCGTCAACTTCATGGAGTTGTAAATTATTCGCCACAACAGCAAGGAAGGAGAACGTCTATCCTCCCATTGGTAGAAATGGATCGATCAAATGAAGTCACGAAACAGGCACGAACTATGATCTAAGCAAGAAGGAAGTCACAAAAACGGGCCAGTCCTTGTCAAGAATAATCACGTGGTCGTGATGTCTTATCTACTAATGTAGCACAAATATAATAAGAAAAGATTGGTGTTGAGAAGTACATAAAGATGAAGATGAAGATGAAGAAGAAGCAGAAGATTGAGAAGTACATGACTCCAGTATAGGAGATACTCAAATATAGAAGAAGAAGAAGAAGAAGAAGAAGAAGAAGATGATGAAGAAGAAGAAGCAGAAGACGATGACAGTAAACCGTTATATCTCGTCTCCTTATCGCTGCATGTGAAATGGATGGTGCGTACTATAATAGGCCCCTTACAGGAAGCCTATATCAGACCACCTATGTGTGTTCTGACCGTGGTAGTTTCTGCAGCTATTTCTAGTGCATTTTTAGGTTGCTAGCCCCATACACAATCAGTTTTAGCGCATTTAACCACATGCTTGGATGGTTACAGTTACCCTAGTCCTTATTCCTAGGATACTGCTATGTTCCCAGTTGATGATGCTATGTTTGTCTGTATTTTTAACGAGGGCACGCCACTTTCACTCGGGTGATAGTAAGTCTGTTTTTGAATAAATGCCCAGCTTGGGAGGGGAGGTAATGATCTGTCAACAAACAACCAGGTGAGAAACCTTTATGAAAATGATCATTCTTAAACGGTCTGTGTTTACAACGAATTTATTAATAGACATAAGATGGCGCTTGCATACTTGCCTTTTAAAAATCACATTTTCTTTATTCGTTGTTCGTTCATTACCGTCTCGTTTTTTACGTCGTGTTGAAACGTCGTTTACAGGGCGATAGATATATTACCTTTCGTTCAGACTCATCCAATTTGAGTACAGCATTTTAGGGACTGGATTTGCTTTTGCTTACCTTCTTCTTCTACATCTTCTTCTTCTTCTTCTTCTTCTTTTTCGTTTGTCATGTAAAGGATGTTTGTGATGTTGAGGCGTAGTTTACACGGAGACTGTGATATCTGCGCCTTTAAGTTTCAAACATCCGATTTCAGCACGGCAGTCTTGGAACCGGGTTTGCCATGTCAGTCTGCATGGTTGCAGTCTGTTTCCAGGGCCGCGGAATATGTTCCCTTTTCACTCCATATTCTCTTTTCCATGCTGCACACATGCAGCCTCTAGCCTGGGCCGTCAGTTGTAAGCGTATTAGCGTTTGGACAGAACTGGTTATCTATCTCTGACACACTCAGTTTATTAGTTTTTTACTGTTTTTTCGGTTAGCCGCCTGTGGCGTCTGAGACCACATCTGGGACATTCGTTTTGCTGCGTCCTATATTTGTCACAAAGAAATTCTTCGAAATCCATCGCATATCAGTGTAACTTAAGGTAATCTGATAGTCAGAAGCGTTCCCCACGTCGAGCAAATGTTTGGGTTCCTTTAGCGTCTTGAAATTCTGAGAAAAATAAAGGGGAGTGGGTGGTTGGGAGTGGCTGGTATATACGCACTGATCCACGGAGACGAACCTTCACACAGAATGTTGAGAACAATCCATCACAACAACCATTATTCGCAGAACTGATTCAGGGTTTGCGTGACATAAAAAATGGCGACTGAGATAAAGAAGAAGAAGAAGAAGAAGAAGATGAAGAAGAAGAAGAAGAAGAAAAAGAAGAAGAAGAAGAAAAATAAACATAATAATAAAAAGAAGAAAAACAAGAGGATGAGAATACAAATAACAAAGACAAGAACCGGGAGAAGAAGATAAAGAAAACAAATGTTTGAGTGCGTGGGTTGAATCCACGTATTTGGTAAGGAATATACTGATAATGCGACAATGTGCTGCATAGCTTGTCTTAAAACTATTATATTTTCTTGTTTTGTTAGGTCTGCATATCTATTTCCTTGGGAGAATCCAGGGACCAGAATGCAGAAGCCCCAGATTGAGCTGGACAGATAATTTTCAACAATGGGCCGTAAATCCGATTAGAAGAGATAGGACACTGGCTATGTACAAGCGGTAGAAACAGAAAATGAATAATAGAATGGAAACAGATAGTTCATTATATAATTATATATGCTACTCCAACGAGCGCTAGTCTATGGGATACAGACGAAGAATTTGAAAATTCATTTTCACAACAGACGTTTTGCAATTGAGGTCTTACAACAGAAATTGAAGAGAAGGAGACAGACATGAAGTTGTGGAGGGGCATGATTATCTACCGTTGTCACCATAGCGACAAATATGCCGAAGACACGTAATAAGTTTTGTAGACACAGTTATTTTCACGGCTCGTTGTTTATAACATTTGCTAAATCTTGAACACAACCTCGTGACAGCCATACGTTAAGCGTGCAATCATTTCCTGAAAAACAAATATTACTTCATACGTTTTTTTCAATAGAGAAGGGGAAAACAGACATATGTTATATATATATATATATATATATATATATATATATATATATATATATATATATACATACAGACAAACAGACAGACAGGCAGCCTGGCAAACAGACAGACAGACACAGACAAACAGAGACAGACAGACACAGACAGACACAGACAGATAGATAAATAGATAGATAGATGGATATATATATATATAGATAGATAGATAGATAGATAGATAGATAGATAGATAGATAGATAGATAGATAGATAGATAGATAGATAGATAGATAGATAGATAGATAGATAGATAGATAGATAGATAGATAGATTAGATAGATAGATAGATCCTCACATCCCGAGTGTGCTGATGAAGGTTGTGCTATGTTTGGCTTCATCTGCGTGTCACTCACTACTATGGAGATCACGTCGAAGCTCGCCTTGTTAGCCAGACTGTTATCCTCAACAGTCCGTTTCCAGGATGACCAACGAGGAGATCAGGTGAGGGTCTAGGTCAGTATTTTTCTCCTGACCCTAGCTAACATTCTCTGATCATTGTGCATATACATTCATCATACATACATACATACATTACATACACGCATACATACATACACGCATAAATACATACATACATACATACATACATTCATACGTACATACCTACATACATACATACATACATACATACATACATACATACATACATGCATACATACACACATACATACATACATACATACATACATAAATATATACATACATACATACATACATACATACATACATACATACATACATACATACATACATACATACATACATAAATACATCTATACGGGCAGTTTAGCAATTGAATGAATAAATACTATTTATCATATGCCTAAATTGTATTTCTAATTGTGACCGTGTGACTGTGTGACCGTGTGACCGTGTGACTGTGTGACTGTGTGACCGTATGACTGTGCGACCGTGTAACCGTGTGACTGTGTGACCGTATGACTGTGTGACCGTGTGACCGTATGACTGTGTGACCGTGTGACCGTGAATAATTGACATTTTTGAAAGAAGTTGGAAATCAATAGCACCAATGAAGGTAAATGTTTCGAGGAAAATGCTAAGGCTCACCAAAGATAGTTTAGAAATCATTTTAAAAAAATGCTGGTTGAGGGTCACCAATGATGTATTACTTACGAAGCAATTTGTGCGAATTTCTTCGCGAGTTGTGTCTTGTAACTGGTTGTGGTAATACTACTTATATCGAGCTACTTTCTGAAGAACATTGGTCTGTTTCCTCATCTCTGTAGTGCAATGTAAGGTTGAACAATTTTGTTAATGCTTTGGGGATCACAGTTTCGATTAAGACTCATGTAACGAGTCTGTGGTCAGACATAAGACATGAATCTGAAGTTGAGTTTTAACTGAACTTAACTTAACGTCTTTATACTGTTTTAGAAGACTCTACAAAGTATGTATACAACCCGTTTATTGGAATGTGGTTTAACCGATGTGCGAGTCCATCTAAATAGACTCAAACAAAAGAGTTAAGTAGACCGGCATCTCTAACAAACAGCCTGGGGAAAAGTACAAATAACTTGGGTAGATATTTTAACTTGAATTTTGTCCGGGCAGCGGCCATTAAGCCTACTCTTTTCGATTTCCAACTGCCAAAAATTTTTTAACGTTCTTAACACTGAACACGGGAGTCCGATCTCATTACCCAGAGATCATGGACATTTTTACCAAAAGGCGATGGCGCCAAGATGTTGTCAAACACTTGCGCATGACTCTGGAGAAGGCTGTAGATTTGGCAAGAGATCGAGTTTCCTTTTCAAATAGGCTGTATTGAGAGCGACGTTCTGAGAGGGACATGCTACAGGATGACCGAGGATCCACATTTAAATATAAATACGCGATCATCATCTCTCCTTTTCCCATTCAACAGAAGAAGGAAATCAACCAATGCAGTTGGCCAACTTGCAGGAAGGCTGTATCATTGCCTGATTGTATTCTTGTAGTCGACATTTATGTGGTATTTTGTTTAATGCTGATGTTACAGGCGCCATGTGCAACACTACTTAGGCGCCTTTAAAACATGCATATTATAGGAAACGTTGTTCACTGCTTTGGAGATCAGAGGGTACGGCGTGGGATAGTGGTTAAGTGACACCTCTCACAACCAGAAGGTGCTGGGTTCGATCCCCATTACAGCACCGGCCGTTACCCCGGGGAAGCAAACCCTTAGAAAATGCAGTATGAAGATGACCCTTACAAAAAATGAATGCTGAAATCGGATCCACTGGGCCGACAGGCGCACAATACAAACCACAGTACAACACCCACCGCCTTGGGGATTATAGAAGTAAAGAGAACACCAAATAAAAACAATAGGAAACATTCGTCTTACCAATTCCTTCTTAACAATGGGCAATAAGAACGTATTCTTATTCACAGGATAACGAGGTATTTTCTCTTTAATCCCTGTAGTCCTCAATCTGTGGTTTTGTATCTAGAGCATGCTTTAAATAAAAGTTACTTCAATTTCAGATGGTTGTTGATAAGTGGGAATAGTTGAGTATACAATCCCAATGAGTTGGATAGCCTTCTACCCTAAAGCAAGGTTATTTTTTTGCAGTTCTATTTGTCGTGTCTAACATCATTCTAAATGCCAGTGGTCCTATTCCTAACACCACCAAAAACAGACCCTCTCCAGGAATGTCACAGGAATGACTTCAAATCGACAAGAATATACTACTAATTCTCATTTGCATATAGATAAGGCGCGAACATTTATGACACATACACCGTGCGCCTAACATAAACATTTGTCTTCCTATTTTGGGTTCAACAATTAAAACCAGAGTACATTCCCTAAAAATACATAACAAACAATATAAACAAATAAGAAGCATACGATTTTCCAATCCCAACTGCCATAAACGATTTTTGCTGTTTGCAGTACTAAGTAATCTCGTTTCTATCGCAGCAGTGGCGTATGTACTGCCTGGAATTGCATGTACCCCAGCACAATTGGACGTTAGACAGCAGTAGTCGATGGGCATTCTTATATGTGTATAAAATAGAAGGAAATACACATGGAAAAGTCCTGGGAATCAGGGGAGATATCGAATAAATTACATCATGTGAAAACAAGATATGTAAACCAAGTTAAACAATCAATTGCTTACCCTGGTGCACATGCTAATTCAGATCATAATTTGCTTATGATGAAATGCCAACTAAGATTGAAGAAACCAGAAAAATCGCAAAAACTAGCAAAGTAGAATTTAAGTGCTTTTAACGAGCTGGAGAAAGGAATTGAATTCTAAAACTCGGTGAATTCTGCTTTAGGGAAAAAATGTGTTTCTGACGATATAGATCATCCGTTGCGGAATATAAAAGAGGCCCTAACAGAGGCAGCAGAGATTATATTGGGTAACAAAAAGCAGAAAACAAGAAACCCTGGGTTATATCTTAAATGCTAAACAAAATGGAGAGAGACGCAAATGGAAAATCATGAATACAGAATATGCTATTGCTACGTTTATGTGTATCAAGAATAAGACCGAGAATGCAAATTGGGGCCAGAAAATTGGTGGAGGAAATTGAAGATCTGAGATGACAGGGAAATTCATAAGAAAGTAAAACAATCGTTTCGTAAACCTAAGACCTAAGCGCATACAATCACGGATGATTAATGATAAGCATGGGAAACCATTAACAGACCGAGAAAACACAAAAGTAATATGGAGAGAATATGTTAAGGAACTGTATGATGATGGGGGACAGTATCAAGATAACACACCACTAAATGACACACAATTGACATAAGAGAAATTATCTATAACCAGAGAAGAATTTAATTCAGCATTTTTTAAAATCCCGAACAATAAAGCAGCAGGGATAGATGAGTTTCCTATCGAACTACTCAAAGCAGCGGGAGAGACTTCACATAATTAACTCTTTCAACATGTTAATGATATTTACAACAAAGGAATATGGCCAAAAGATCACACAACTTCAATATTAATTCTTTTGTCATAAAAATCAAATGCGACAGAATGCGGTCAATTCCGAAAGATAAGTTTGATAACATATGCATCTGAAATTCTTTTGAAGATTATTCAAATGAGAATTGATGAAAATATAGAGGAGGTACTGAAGAATAACCAGTTTCGATTTCGCAACGCCAGAGGTACACGGGATGCCATCGGATCATTGCGACTTATCTTAACTTAACTTAACGTCTTTATACTGGCTTAGAAGACCCTGCAGAGTCTGTATACAACCAGTTACATTTACATCACCTTGCTCTAAAAGCTATGCGCATCCAGTTTATTCTTAAATGCATTAACTGTCCCTGCCTCCACTACCTCCCATGGCAATGCATTCCAAGCAGACACCACTCTCTGACTAAAAAAATATTTCCTGATATCTTACCTGGACCTCTCTTTAGTCAGCTTGTAGCTATGCCCTCGTGTTATTGTAGGTGGCTGTATTTTTAAAAACTTGTTATAGTCTAATTTATCGATTCCTCTGATCATCTTATAAACCTGTATTAAGTCACCACGAATTCTTCTCTCTTCGAGACGCCGTAAGCCGGTTTTTCTGAGTCGTTCCTCATAACTGTAATTCTGGAATCTCACTATCATCTTTGTCGCTCTTTTCTGTATTCTTTCTAGCATGTTTATGTCCCCTCTATGATAAGGACTCCACACCTGTACACAGTACTCCAATCTAGGTCTAACTAAAGCTTTATACAGTTTGACGATCACTTCCTTGCTCCTATGTTTAATATTTCTTTTTATCATACCTAACATTGCATTTGCCTTTTTCACTGCTACCTTCACTTGCTCACTCACCTTTCCTGTATGATCTATTATAACCCCTAGGTCCCTTTCCTTATCTATCTTTCTAATATTGTTTTCTCCCATTCTGTAATTATGTTCCATATTGGATCTACCCATGTGGATGACTGTACATTTATCTACATTAAACTCCATTTGCCAGCTTACAGACCATTCTCGAATTTTATCTAAATCCGACATCAATATATCCACTTCCGCTTTAGATGAGACACTACTGCATAGTTTTGTGTCATCAGCAAATTTTGCAATCATGGATCTCATATCAATGTCCAAATCATTTATATATATCAAGAACAAAATTGGTCCCAAAACCGAGCTTGTGGCACACCACTTTTCACTTCACTCCACTCAGAGTACTCCTTATTTATGCCCACCCTCTGCCTTCTTCCCGTTAACCAATTTTCAATCCATTTGGCAACTTCCCCACCTATTCCATGTGATTTTAACTTTCGAAATAATCTTTGATGAGGTACTCTATCAAAGGCCTTTGCAAAGTCTAGATAAATAACATCCACTGGCTCCCCTTTATCTATGATTTTAGTAACCTCCTCCATGAATTCTAATAGATTTGTTAAGCATGATCTCCCTCTAGTAAACCCATGCTGACTATTTCTAATTAGATTAAATTTGTCTAAATGCATTACAATGTTTTCTTTGATTATTGACTCTAACAATTTACAGACTATGCTCGTTAAACTCACCGGTCTATAATTTGCCGGATCTGATTTTTTGCCTTTTTTGAATAAGGGGATCACTCCTGCATCTTTCCAATCCCGTGGAACAATCCCTTTTGTAAGTGATTGAGAACATAATATAGCCAATGGTTTTGCTAGTTGGTCTCTAATTTCCTACAGCAATTTTGGGTGAATACCATCTTGACCTGGACATTTATTCACTTTCAACCCCTCCAATTTTTTAAAAACCATTTCCTCTGTAATACAGATTGATCTTAATCCCGCTGTATCCATGTCTGTTTGAAAAATATCTATAGGCTCTGGGATCTCGGAGCAGTCCTCCTTTGTGAAGACTGTGCCAAAGTACTGATTGAGCAGATTAGCAGCCTCCCTATTCTCACTTATTATTTTCCCTGTACTGTCTACGAGAGGGCCTACTTTGTCTTTCGTTCTTTGTTTATTCCTAACATAAGAGAAGAAGCTTTTACTGTCAGTCTTGATCCTCTGAGCAAGTTTTTTTTCAAAGTCTATTTTTGCTGTTTTATTCGCTTTCTGAGATATGTTCTGCTTGTCCAAATATTTTACATATGTTTCTTTTGATTTACCTGCCTCTATATACTTTGTCCATGCTTCATTTTTTGCTCTTCTACATTTCACTACAAATCTAGTTATCCACTTTTTACGCTTGGGGTTTACCTCCCTACATGGAACACATTCCTCTTTTAGCGTTTCTAGAACTGTTTTAAAACTTTCCCACTCCTGTTCAACATCTGTTCCTACAAGAATATCTTTCCAGATTATGTGGTTCGCTGCCTCTTTCATCCTCTTAACATCTGCCTTAGAGTAGTCATATGTTCGTGTGTTTATGTTTACTTCTTTCCCTGCAATAAGATCCCAACGGATGATTTGATGGTCACTTGAGCCAAACAGTTCCCCAACGGTAACGTTTTCAATCATATTTTCCTCTGTGGTAAAAACTAGGTCGAGTATGTTTTTACCTCTGGTGGCTGCTTCTACATGTTGAATTAAAAAATTGTCAGTTATGCACTTAACAAAAGGTTTTGACTCTACAAGTGCTTCTGCCATATCCCATTTTATTTCTGGATAGTTGAAATCTCCCATTAATAATAATTTCCCTTTACTTGCCTTTGCTATGCTACTAATCAGCTCCTCATCTTCCTCTTTTTGACTTGATGGACATCTATAGCACACTCCAATCACTGTTTTTTTACCCCCACTTTCTATTTCTCCCCATTCACTTTCATTTTTGTTACCACATGATAAATAATCTTTGATCGTTATATTAACAGAATTTATACAGTATAATAAAACGCCACGTCCCTTAGTCTTGTCTCCAATTATCCTATCTTTCCTTAACATTGTATATCCCTCAATTTCAAGTTCACTATCTGCAATCTCCTCATATGTCCATGATTCTGTTAACCCTATTATATCTGGTTTTTCTTCTTCTACATACAGTTCCAATTCTTCTCTTTTATTTACTATGCTTCTCACATTTGCATAAAAACATTTTAGTGTGTAATGTTGTTGGTTTTCCTCTTTTTGCTTCTGCTTTATCATTTTAGTGTTTGCTTTTCTACTATGTATTTCACACTTCCCTGATACGAACTCTCCCCTTTGACTACATCCTCTATAGCACCCTATTGTAGGCCTATCTTTAGTCTCATACTTCATAGGCCTTACTAGTTTAAATTTCTAACACAATGATAAAACATATACTTTGCTACAACATGCTGTCCTATCTTATTTAGATGTAAACCTCCACTATCTAACATTTTACTTTTGTCTACTTTAACATCAATAAATTCCATTCCCATGTCCGCACACATCACCTGTAACCTAAGGATGATACCTATTATTTTGCTATCTAGATAGTCTGACCCATCTGCTCTGTCTAAAATGCCCATCATTGTGACCTTTCTAAACATTTTTCCCTTAAGTGTTCTCATAAGACTTATATATTTATCCATAATTATTTCTGTACCATCTCTCTTTACATTATTTGTACCTGCCAATACTACCACATGACTGTTTCCTTTGTCATCTATCCTCTTTATTCTCTCCTCTATGTCCTCTATTTTTGCTCCCCCAATATCCATTCTTTCAAACATGTTGTGTTGCTTAGACAAATGTCTGCCAACCTCTCTCACCATTGAATCTCCTACTACCAATACTGACCCCTCACCTATATGTGCATACTTCTCTCCAAAGCTCTCTGCCCTGTGAGCTGTTTCCTCACTCAAATCTCCCTTACTTCCTTGACTACACCTTGACTGCAGCTTCTTTAAAATTTCCTCCATTTTCACTTGTTTCCCTTCTATTTCCATCTGCCTCTTTTCTATCTCCTCTAATCTCTTCTCATTTTCCCTTATATTGCACTCCATTTGTGCCTGCCTCTCTTCAACTCTACATATCCGTTGTAGTAACATTTTCGCCATACAAATCACATAATCTGACTTGGCCTTTCCTCGCAGCAGTTCGTCTCGTCTTAGTGGCCATACTAATTTTGCTATTTATTTCCGTTAGCCAATAAGTTATATTAATACCTAATAAAATGTATACTTCTTAAAGCAACGCCAAAAAAGGAACAAACAAATGTCGCTGGAATTTACCTTTCTACAAAGTATCAAAACGACTAGGCCAAGTGTTACTTGAGTGTTATTTCCGCTCACTGTTCCACGCTATTTAATTCTGTCAAGTCACTAACTATCTGTTATAACAAGGCCACTATATTTGAAATTACGTATGCTACAATAAACTACAATCACAACTATGTTATTATTACACAAATTAATTTTCAGCACTAATACTTATCCGAAACGTTAAAAATCTCTGTTCTGTCAATTCAAACCAACCACCATCTTGAACAACCGGAAACACGATTGTTTCTATTTACGTGGTACAGCCTACACATTATCTAATTATGGTGCTCGTATCCCATAGTCCTTTAATATTGTCTAGAGTTGAAAGAGTTATCGCAGAAAGAGAATGATCGATCAAGGACGACCACTATTTATCTATTTTATTGACTATGGGAAAGGACATTCTCGCTGTAAACTACGACACAAAATCCGTTTCAAACGCCGGAGAAGACGTATCACAGGTTATGAGCTCAATACGAGTCTTCCCAGACAATAAAACAGAAGTAACAATTCCTGCACAGGAAAACAGGTAGTTATTGATTGATTTAATAAATTCTTCCTATTTGAACTCTTGAGCCGGCCTAAATTTGATGTTTTTTCACTTACGTTTAGCGGTGTTTTTACTATTTTTCACATTTTCTGTCTACAATCTGCTAATCTACATAGTTTATTTTTCATAGCCTGTTCCCTGATCATTAATATCATTGTTCAGTCTATCTTGATCTTCTTCCTGGTTTCCTTGTTTGTAAAGAGTAGTTGATGTATTGAAGTAGGTTCCATTTATGGTTATGGTCCCTCGTGTTATCTTGTTCATGGAAATGTGAAATGTAGGTGATACCAGACATTCCTATCGTATTTCTGTGGTTATGTATAACGCATCTATAAATGTGAAATGTGGGTGATACCAGACATTCCTATCGTATTTCTGTGGTTATGTATAACGCATCTATAAATGTGAAATGTGGGTGATACCAGACATTCCTATCGTATTTCTGTGGTTATGTATAACGCATCTATAAATGTGAAATGTGGGTGATACCATACATTCCTATCGTATTTCTGTGGTTATGTATAACGCATCTATAAATGTTAATTGTGGGTGATACCAGACATTCCTAACGTATTTCTGTGGTTATGTATAACGCATCTATAAATGTGAAATATGGGTGATACCAGACATTCCTATCGTATTTCTGTGGTTATGTATAACGAATCTATAAATGTGAAATGTGGGTGATACCAGACATTCCTATCGTATTTCTGTGGCTATGTATAAGGCATCTATAAATCTTTCAGTTGTGTTGTTAAATTGTTTCTATTTACGTGGTACAGCCTCACACATTATCTAATTATGGTGCTCGTATCCCATAGTCCTTTAATATTGTCTAGAGTTGATTTCTGTCCCCTCTATCATAAGCTTTCTCCTGATCAATAAATGTTATGTTTAAATGCTTGTTTTTCATTGCTATTGGGTTTGTGTTTGTTTGTTTTTTTCTTAGCTGTCTAAATGTGAAATTGATATCAATGCAAACTATGCCTTTGCGGAATCTCAATTGAATGTTGCTCAGCCGAGTTTCAATACTTGGTCTTATTCTTTGTCCAAGTATTTTCGCATTCATTGTTTTTCTGATTGATTTTCTGTTTCTAAGAATCTACGTCACTGCACTCCGGGCATACCCATAGGTGCATGATATCAGCTCTTTCATTGCCCTGAACCCTGGCATGAGCATGACAAGTAGATCGATGTCAATGTCTGGAGGTTTGAGGCTTCAACAGCTGCTATCCACTCGTACCTAAGCCCATCCCTTCTGTACCTTCTGAAGTACGGCTTGCGCGTCTTTCACGATGACTGCCCTTGTTATAGAAGTCTCAGATATTTATTTCGGTGTGGAGATAGAGATATGCCTGTGTTTGTGCCACTCTTTCTTTTAGTGCTTTTTTTCTTCCAGATCTGTACTATTATAACTTGATGACAATTGTTTGGTGCTTTTATTTCTAACCATACTTTTGTAAAGAGTTTCCCTAGCTACTTCAATTCTGTGTCTCCCAAAGTTTGAATTGCTTCTTCGGTAATGCCATCCATGCCTGATGACTTATTTCAAGGGCTGTTCTTTACAGATCTTGATTTTTAAATATCAATATATCAGGTTCCAGATGATCTGTGTTTTTTTAATGATAGATACTTATTGTCCCTGGATGTCTGTTGAGTTGAAACGGTCTTGAAAGTATGCGTGCCATCGCTATTATATCTTACATGCTCTTAAAATATTGGGGATCATTTGTATCATTATTGAATGAAGTAGGACTAAAGCTTTCATCTAAAACTCGTATCTAAAGCTCTCATCTAAAGCTTTCATTTAAAGCACTCATCTAAAGCACTCATTTAAAGCTTTCACCTGAAGCTTATATCTAAAGCTCTCATCTCTTAACATTAATTACTTTGACACTATTACAAAGCGCGAATGTTGCATATGACTGTTAGTTCTCTCTATTTTGTCTATGATTCTTCCTTTTCGATTTTCGTTACTTACTCGTTTGTATTTCGCCTTGTTATTTGGTATGTCATTGTTGGGTTTTGGAAGTTAGTCATGTGTTGAAGAGTTTCTTAATAGTTTGTACTGATTCGTTAACTTCAGCATTCCACCAACGATTCTTTTTCTGTTCTTGCCATTGTTTTGCAGTTTTTTGTTTGTTTCACATTTGTTATTGATTCATCATGGTTGTGTTAATGTGTTTATGTCTTTATTGTCTCTGTTTAGTGTCTCCAAAAATGATTTTGATTTATCACAAATTGTATTGCAAATAACTTCCACTTTTAGTTCGTTTAAACTTGAAGCGATTATTTGGGATAATTCTTATTCCTTCTCTGCCGTGTTATTTTCGTCATTTCTACTAACCTGTGATCACTATCTATACAGATGTTGGGAATAATATTTCCTCTTTGTCTTATGAATTTCTAATTGATATCTGTACTATGTTTAGATAAGAAATGTTTCGGTGTGGGAAGATAGTATTTCTTTACACTAAAGGTCGAGCAACAGAGGTGAATTACCCAAATGGGCTAAAAATGAAACATCTTAAGCGTAATGACATTTTTTTTCAAAAATTCCAAATGCAATCCTATTGAATTTGTAATAATGTTTTATGTTAAGCAATTTGTGAAAATTTATGACGAGGAAAGGAATATATTTTTCTATTCAAAACTATTGAACCTACAGCAAATCTCTTGCGTAGGTAGTTGAGAATTAACGGATGTTAATATTTGCAAAGGCTTTCCAAATCGAACAAGAAAAAGCGACAACAATGCTGCTGACGTTTGCAAGAGCCTACTTTTGTCGACAAGGTTTTTATAACGTTTCCAGATTGAAAACAAAAGTTCAAAAATCGGATGTACACAGAAGACGAGATTCAAGTTAGTCTGACTTTTCATAGTCCCGATATGGATGTTGTTTTGTTAAAAAAATTGAAGATGTTGTTTTATAAAATATATATATTTTTTTTTTTTTAAATGAAACAGAACCAATTTATAAAACCTGAAGTGCAGTTGTTTTGAATGAAATGCTTCGGTATTTTTGAAATTAATATTATACGTCTGCTATTATTTTTACTTTATGTGTGTCTTTTAACACTTTTGATTAATTCTTGACTTAACTTAACTTAACGTCTTTATACTGGTTTAGAAGACCCTGCAGAGCCTGTATACAACCAGTTACATTTACATCACCTTGCTCTAAAAGCTATGCGCATCCAGTTTATTCTTAAAGGCATTAACTGTCCTTGCCTCCACTACCTCCCCAGGCAATGCATTCCAAGCAGACACCACTCTCTGACTAACAAAATATATTCTAATATCTAATCTGGACCTCTCTTTAGTCAGCTTGTAACTATGCCCTCGTGTTATTGTAGGTGGCTGTATGTTAAAAAACTTGTTATAGTCTAATTTATCCATTCCTCTGATCATCTTATAAACCTGTATTAAGTCACCACGAATTCTTCTCTCTTCGAGACACTGTAGGCCGGTTTTTCTGAGTCGTTCCTCATAACTGTAATACTGGAATCCCACTATCATCTTTGTCGCTGTTTTTTGTATTCTTTCCAGCATGTTTATGTCCCCTCTATGATAAAGACACCACACCTGTACACAGTATTCCAATCTAGGTCTAACTAAAGCTTTATACAGTTTGACGATCACTTCCTTGCTCCTATGTTTAATATTTCTTTTTATCATACCTAACATTGCATTTGCCTTTTTCACTGCTACTTTAACTTGCTCACTCACCTTTCCTGTATGAACTATTAAAACCCGTAGGTCCCTTTCCTTATCTATCTTTCTAATATTGTTCTCTCCTATTCTGTAATTATGTTTCATATTGGATCTACCCGTGTGGATGACTGTACATTTATCTACATTAAACTCCATGTGCCAGCTTACAGACCATTCTCGAATTTTATCTAAATCCGACATCAATATATCCACTTCCGCTTTAGATGAGACACTACTTTTGGAGATAGATTAGGCTGCACTAGTGCAGATGTATGGTTTACTTTGAATTTGTGCACACGTGTGGGTGGCGATTGAGTAGTGTCATTTAGCATAAATATAATTTTGATAATGCCTAGAAATGTCCCACGATCCCTGGATTAGACCCTGTACAGTTTACACATGTATGATCTTATCTCTATTACTGTTCTGAGCTAATGAGGTGTCACCAAACATTCCTTAGCAATATTTGTGAGAGGTTCCGGGCTTCCTATTTTTGTATTTTAACCGCCTATTAACTTCAAATATCCCTTTTCAATAAGTTCAATGATAACATCTAAAAGACATTGACGTACATCTCTCTTGTCTGTTGTCTGTTTTCTGTTTTTAAGAATCGACGTCACTGTTGACACGTATGCCCTACTGCGCTCAGCAACGACCTCTCCTCTCACTCTAACCGAGAGACCTCAGCCTGATGTCCCACTGTGCACGACTGATCCGTCGATGTATATGACAGTGTCTCTCTCCTAGGTGTTCTCAGTTATTAGCTGATTTACCTCGTGCTCTGCTCTCCCGTTGCTCTGTTCTCTGCATTCCTTGCCTAAGGTTATGATGACTCCCTGGTACTCTATCATTCTATCCTCAGTGTGGACCCATTCTTCCTCTTTGTCTATCGTCTCAGCTGGAGTGACGTGTCCAATTGTTGTCTCAGCCTGTGACATCCATGACGACCCACTCTTCATTCTTGATCACTTGATGTCTGAGATACTACTATGCAGAGGGTGCCGCGTGTCTGTGGTAACACGCATATAGGCTTTGACTTGTGCCAGTTTATGTCTGGATGTCACCGATAACAATCCTAATACCGGATCATGACAATCTAACAGCGCAGAACCAGTCGCATACCTTCATTCTTGACGCGTTCAAATCATTCACACTGTGTTCTTGATAGTGTGAGGATGCCTAGTCCGTAATCAATGACAAACAATTCGACCTGACGAAATAGAGATGAAAAGGAGGCGTTGTTCCAAATCGGCAGCAGCCATAACCTTGAGTGATCCTAACCCTCTATTGCATCTTTGTACGATGTAGTCAACATGGCAATTATAAGAAAGACTACGATCAAAAGTCACTCCAAGGTATTTCAACCTGTCGCACCTGTTTCTCTTGTCTTCCGCGTTGATATCGTCGTTACATTGTGCGTAGTTCTGGGTGGCAGCTATCGTTTTTCCAATTTTAGGGGAGACATGGAAAGCCACAAAGACAATGCAACAAAGACTCCAGTTCTTCTTAGGGAAGACATGGAAAGCGACAAAGACCATGCAACAAAGACTCCAGTTCTTCTTAGGGAAGACATGGAAAGCGTTAACAGATGCCTACGTAGGATAATGGGCATAACGTGCCAGGACATGGTGAGGAGTGAAGACCTATGGGAAAGGAGTCAACAACGGCAACAGGAACAACATATTAAGCGAAGAAAATGCGGCTGGATAGGACATACTCTACGGAAGGTATCGTCCAATATAGCCAGCCATGATATTAGAATTGTATCACATATAGTGTCACATGTCACGTATAGTATGGAAAGGGAACTGATATGCCAGCTAAATAAACTCTCAGACCACAATAGAATCACCCTCCAGTGGATTCCAGCTCATTGCGGCATACCTGGAAATGAATGGGCGGACAGACTGGCCAGGGAGGGAAGACAAAGAGAACAATTCACCCACCCAGTGTCACTGCCAGAAGCCAAGGCACACATCCAATCCAAAAAATATAAACAACAGTGGATAGATTAAACAAACAGTAAATATCCACATGACACAATCAATAGACTGAATAGGAAACAGTATACCACAATTTTTCGCCTCAGAACAGGTCATTGCAGACTAAATGCACACATGAATAAAATGAAAGCAGCACAGACTGCACAATGCACATGTCAAAGAGGACCCCAGACTCCAGAACACATCCTACAAACATGTCTACTGCACCAAGGCTTCCGTGAGAAGACCTGGTCCCATGAGAGAAACATACAAGACAAACTGTGGGGAACCATTGAGGACCTGCGACTGGCGTGTCACTTCATGGAGGCAGCCCATCTGGTGGCATAAAACGAGCATACGAAACCGAACGCAAAGAAGAAGAAGGAAAAATTGTATTAGTCATTCACTGATGTCAGGTCAGGTCAGGTCAGGTCATCCAGTAACCGGTGAGGTCGTTGGGGCACACATGAAGACATCCCCACAACTACACGCCATCCCTCTCTGTCAGATGCCGCTGCCTGTGACTCTTCTGGTCGGAGACTGGTCCATTCTTTTATGTTGTCCTCCCATCTCTTTTTGGGCCGGCCTCTTCGTCGTCTGCCATGCACCTTCCGGTGGAGGATTGTGTTTGCAAGACCATTTGATCTCGATATGTCACCGTACCAAGTGAGTTTCCTTCTTTTGACAGTTGCCAAGAGATCTTCGAAAGGCCCTATTGCCGTTGTAATTCTATTTCATATTTCCTCGTTTGTAACTCGATCTTTGTATGTGACGTTTAAAAGTTTTCGGAAACATCTCATCTCCAAGGCCTGTATCCTGCGTTGAAGTTCAGCTGTAACTGTCCATGTCTCACACGTATAGAGAAATATTGACAGGACCAGTGTACGCATTAATCTGATTTTCGTGCGTAGTGCTAACCGTTTATCTTGCCATATTTTGATAAGCCGTGCAAGCGCCGCTATTGTCTGTGCTATTCTGGCCAATACTTCACATTTTGATCCTTCATCACTGACAATCGACCCAAGATATTTAAAACGGTCAACTACTTCGAGTTCTTGACCTTTAGCTTTTATCTTGCTGTTGAAGCCCGTTTGTCATTAGTATGTAGTATGTTCTTAAAAAGGATTTTACTTTCTCTGGGTGTACACGAAAACCTTCGCTGATTTTATCACTTTCATCTGTGACAATTCGGCTTTAACGCCAATACAAAATTCTCATTGTGCTGTTTGATGGTCTTTTTCTATATCTGTTAGCTATATAATTCATTTGAGCTTTTTATTTCTTCATAACTTCTGTCAGTTCCATTTTCCTTTAACATTTCATGTAGCTATTTAAGTTGCGTGTCTATTTCATAGTCCTTAACGTTTCTAATATGTAATACTTTCTCATCTTTTTATCTGGTCGTTTAACAGTAACATATTTTCTGTTATCCTCCTGGTTGCTGTGATATATATAGCTTCATCTAAGTGTCGCTCACTACTACGGGGATCTGAGGTAAGAGATAACAAATCTTAAAGTGTGGATGCTGGGTGTAGATGCTGGGATGGTGGCAATAAGCACATAGCAGGCACTTACAATGTGAATGTTCGTTTCTTGAATTATGACACTAATTGATGAAACATCAATCAACAGACTGCAATTTTAAAATCAACCGTGAGTGAATGGTGGAGCATAGCATAAATAGTTGTCAATCGTAAGCGATGTTGGCGACAGGGTCAGGATAGAGAGATTTTTGCTAATCGTCTTAGGTCTGACACTGGGACTTGCGCTTTAATTAGATTTAATAGAGGAAACTTTGCGCTTTAATCAATATCACACTCTCGTTTTGGGATACCTTGGCCTTCTGGCAAGTCGTGTTTATTGAGATGACTGAATTTAGCACAGAATGAAGATTTGTTCTCAAGTTTATTCCTCGAGCCTTTCAGCAACTCCGACGGTGCGTACAGCGACCGATGCACCTGTTGTTCGCATGGCGACATTTACAGTTTATCTAAAAAAATCAAATGTGAAAGAAAAAAAAACGGATTGTGTCTTTATAATCCCACGTTTTTTTTGCGGTGATTGTTGTGCAGCAAAGACATTAAAATCATATCTTATGCAGGCCGAGACCCCGACCTAGAGGCATTCATCCATAATGGCCTAGACGATAGCCTCGCGCCATTGCTTTTCAGCAACACCACAATGCCCACTGTGGCGGTTCGTCTGATAATGAGTATACCCACACTAGAAACAACATTTTTTTCTTCTTCGGCCTTCATCCTGATTGGGACGTTATGACATGGTGTCGTAGTTTACAGCGAGGATGCAATATTTGCGCCTATCGACCCGACACATCCAATTTCATCTGACTTTGTTTTTAGGACCAGGTTTTTTTTCCTTCTATGACTTGGCCAGACTACACTAGTGACTAGTGCAGCCTGTTTCCAGGACCGCCACGTGAAGGTCGAATAGCGTCTAGGTCAGCTCTGTTTTGCTGACCCTGATGCAAGCAGTCGATGGCTGCTGTCAGCTTATGCTCTGCTGCAGTTTAATCTCCATCAGTAGTCTTAGTGCGTCGAGTAAAATTGAACAATTGGTAGCCATCAACACACTTCGCCATTCGCTGAGGAAGATTGAGCACCTATGATACTGACTTGATAGCAGCGATGTCGCTTGTTAATAAAAATTGATCAAATGAGAACTTTTATTTTTTTTCTTCGTTCGCCTTATTTTTATATTCTCTTAGGAGGTGTGCGTTGCAATACGATTTTTATTTTGCGCCTGTCGGCCCAGTGCATCCGACTTCAGCATGCATTTCATGTAAGTGTCTGCTTCCTCCTGCATTTTCTAAGGGTTTGCTTCCCCTGCGCGTTGTGAGCCATGTCACTTAACCACTAGCCCACGTCGTTCCAAAATCAGAACTAATATTTACTGTCAAATTACTACGAATAAAAATGATTAATATTAGTCAGTGACAAGGAAAAAAACAAGCCAGTGACTAACAGGTTTCTACAATAGTAGCAAAGACAACATACATAAATAATTTCAGTAATCTCATCGATAAAGATAGTAACTGTTAGAGCAATACTAGTTATATGTCGATTCAGTAAATCAACGCCACCGAAGACGGATGTGTTGGACCGAAAGGTGCAAATATCGCTGCCAAGCTGTAAACTAGCGACACAACGCATTCTGTTCTACGGACTACATCCTGCTACTTGCGAAGATCTGTACAGGGTATGGTAGCGGGAGATTGAGAACTAAAGAAGAAGAAGAAGAAGAAGAAGAAGAAGAAGAAAAAGAAGAAGAAGAAGAAGAAGAAAAAGAAGAAGAAGAAGAAGTCAATCAATCAATCAAAGTCTGTCTATTCACTCTGTACATATACCTTTGACAACATCCCGTCAGCATACACGGTCCTGCACGGCTGCAGCTTCATTGCCTTCAATATTGCAGTGGGATGGTATTCCCTGTATGACCAACCTTGGGTGTTCTGCTGAGAGCTGTGTCAGGGAGAACATACATTGCTCGAGATCTTCATCTTTGTATTGTTTTAGCGCTGCTATAACTGAAGCGGCATCAGTCAGGTATACTATGTTTTCTTGGTGGATATCTTTTATCTTGAATTACAAGCTCAGCTGCGGCTTTCCGTGCCTCTGCTTCTGCACGGAAATTACTGAAATATGTTCCAGTAGTTAAAATCGAGTTTTTGTTCTTCTGCATGTTGGAAACTAAGTTTGTATGATGTACAAGAAGTCTTACATAGATCATTCCATAAGAGAATGTACTGGGATCAAGATGCTGAGCAGCGCATGAGCTGCAGTGGTCAGCGACTCATAGCTGATTGCTAGCGTCAGGGCCAGCGAACCAAAGCTGCAAAGACCCTTATACACCTCCACCCGGTTATCCTGGGTAACAGACTGCAGCAGGACAGACTGGCTAAGTAGAAGGGATCGAAGAGGGAATGCTAACCCGGTACTAAAAAAATGCTTGCTAAAGTCGGATGTGTTGGACCGAAAGGTGCAAATATCGCAGTCAAGCTGTAAACTACGACACAACGCATTCCGTTCTCTGGATTACATTCTGCTACTTAAGCCCTTTCAGTGTTTGGTAGCGGGAGATTGAGAACGAACGAAGTCAAGCCAGGCCAAACAGCAAGAGTCAATTAGTTGTATGAAAGTGCATACCACCGACTATGATGAAGCCGTTTGTTAAGAGCAGCATAGATGACGACTAACATGCTCCAAATCTACTTTGCTCTAGCGTTTGAGTCTATTAAGATATACTCGCACATCAGTTAACCACT
Organism: Ariolimax columbianus; assembly: GCA_036924085.1. Taxonomy (NCBI): domain Eukaryota; kingdom Metazoa; phylum Mollusca; class Gastropoda; order Stylommatophora; family Arionidae; genus Ariolimax; species Ariolimax columbianus. The sequence continues at coordinate 20,402,423 of JAVGWX010000008.1, forward strand.
CTATGCGGCATTTGTTCCAACGCAGCGTAATAATACGCTGCTCAAGACTAGCCTGCTAAGCAGGAAATCCTCTGTCCAGTTACATTCATCTCAAGCCAAAGCTAGGACCTGCACAGGAAAATCTGCCCCTGTAGAAGTAAAGATCGACTAAGACTAAAACTAGAAAGGTAACAACAATCTTAGAAATAAAAGCAAAGTCGCTTCTTCTTCTTCGTCTTCTTCTTCTTCTTCTCTTCTTCTTCGGCGTTCGTCCTGAACAGGACGCTGTGACATTGTGTCGTAGTTTAGAGCGAGGCTGCTAGGTTTCAGTTTACTTTTAGATTACCGATTTTGCCTTCCCAGTGTGATCCATTTTCTCTTAGTCCGACTACACTAATGCAGCCTGTATCCAGGGCCGTCAAGCGGAATAGAGTTCTGGTCAGTTCTTGTTCACTCACTCTGATGCAAGCGGCCTGTTATGTGTCGCTGACTGCTGCTAGCTCACTCAGTGTTCTCTATCTTCAACCTCGGCACAGCTATGTTTTACTCTTCGGCTAACTAGTTGGTAGTCGAATGGCTATTATATAGGTTCAGTGAGTTTACCACATGGATTTATTTTACTTCTGTCGTCGCGCGTTCTTAAACTCCGGCTGAGGACAGCGTAGGCTAGTTGCTAAGTGACACGGCTCACAACCGAAGGGGCTGGGTTCGATCCCCATCACAGCAAAATTAGAAAATGCAGGAGTAAGCAGACTTTTATATAAAATGCATGCTGAAGTCGGATGCACTGGGCCGACAGGCGCAAAATAAAAGCCGCAGTGCAACGTACACTGCCTTGGGAAATAGATAAATAAGGCGAACGCAAAAAAAAAAAAAACTCATGCTACGCAGACATGACAATGTATTTGCAAGGAGCAGGGTGTAGTACGGAGAACAGAATGCGCTGTGTCGTAGTTTACAGCTTGACGGTGATATCTGCACCTGTCGGTCTGACACATCCGACTTAAGCAGCCATTTTAGTACAGGGGGGGGGGGGGATATTCTCTCTTTGATCCTTTCTTTTTTACCAGTCTGCTCTTTTCAGCCTATTATTCAGGATCACCGCGTAGATGCGTAGAATGGTCTTAGCAGCTCTGGTTCACTGTTCCTGGCATTAGAAATCAGCTATGGGTTGCTAACCACTGCAGCTCATGCGCTGCTAAGCACCTTGGTCCCGCTACATGGCTTTGAATCTATGTAAGTCTTTTACATATTTTTACATAAACACGAAAAATTACAAATACAAGCTAATTTCAACTACAGAGATCAACTCCCTTACAACCTTCATATACCACCAATGGGAGTACACACCTTGAACTTATAACCTCAGATCTACATAAACAATAATCACGCTCCATGCCCAAAGCAACTTAACATCTCGTGCTAACATGCATGTCAAACTACAGTGCTAATATTCGCCTATGGAAATATAGTCTATTTTGTATAATGTTAATTTCAGTTTGGTGCCAACTGAAGCATGAAATGTTTCTTTGCTAGTACAATCTATGACATGTACAAGGGATATTTGTAACATACGGTTACATGTTCTACCCTACATTGCCCCAAGGGTGGTTACACGGGAAACAGAATATAGCTCCTTTTTCCTTATTTATATGTCGCAAAAGGTGACTGACGAGGATTGTATATAGGGTTGGCATGACACACTGGAAAAACTATTACTATGGAAACGCAGTAGAAATGGTTTAAATTAATGTTTCGAAACAGCGCTTTATAGTAAGCAGTGTTAGGCATATGCTTCAGCGTTTGACTGGAATCTGGCTTTAAAACTGGAATCTGGCTTTCGTAGAAGTTGTGTATGGTTCAGAAGACTCTGTGGTCTAAAGGTAAGGTACTCGCCTCTCAATGTGATAAACGGAATTGGTGGGCGATCGAATCCCACAAGTTTCGAGCTGCCCCTGAGATCAAAGGAGGAGGGACCAGAGTGCATGCATCCCGAGGTATCTCCAGTCGTCTTGACTTGAGTCTTGCCACTGGTCCAAGATAGCTCGGGACCAGAGATTGAGATCGATGACCAGTGCAGTTTCTACCTCACTTTAATTCAAATACAGCGCAATCTACATCATTAAGCCAAAATATTCCGATGATGATACCATCATCGCTTGCGTTGGGCAACTAACTCAAATTTTATGGAAAGCCAAACGTAGTGTTTGGTTTATGCTTCAACATATGACTAGAATCAAGCTTTCCTAAGATCTGGCTAGAGTAAGCCAAATGCGGTACTGGCTCAATCAATCAAATAGAAGAAATACTAATACACTGCAATCTTGGTATCCAATCAGGCAGATTAATGTCGGATACTATGTTGCCAAAAGCTGTCCTACAGATCTGGACATCCTGTTTTTCCTTTCAAACTCATACTTGGCTATTTGTGGTTGTTAGCGAAAGCCCACAAGAAGTAGGTTATTCTTTTGTGTGCCCTGAAAGGACGTTAAGTGGTGGGCTGCAGTAGCTATTCTCACATCCCGAGCGTGCTTATGAAGGTAGACCGGGGTCTTCCAGACGGTTGTGCTATGCTTGGCTTCATCACTCACTACTACGGGATCACTTCGATCCCTCACCTCGTCAGCCAGGCTGCCATGAAAACAACCCATTTCCAGGGAGGGTTACTAGGAAGCCGATGTCAGGGTCTTGGCCAACATGTTTTGCCTGACTCACTAACATGTCTGATCAGTATATTTTGTCTGACCAGACGTTAGTCTTCCTCTCAGGCTATTAGTAGTAAATATATACGTAGCTATTTACATGCAGCTTCCTATGCCTTGGAGAAAAAAGATGTAGAAGGCAAAAGTAATAATTTAATTCAAAACTTCATCCACGACAGCATTGTTTAAGATACCTTTACTTTTTGTCTCTCTTTTCGTACTTCCGAAAACCTTAGTTACGTCATTGTGCCATACAATAAATCAGAAACGGACTTTTCGCATGCCCAAGAAGAAGGAACGGTGATTAAAAATACCCAGGTAAAAGTATGCCGAAGCTATAATGTACTCAAAGTAAACAGGTATACACAAATATGGATTTCGTTTTTTGTTTCCCACCCTGTGGGGTAAATGAGACACGCCTTTTCATGTTTTATCGATTCAAAATACGCAGAAAAGAAGTCTCACGTGTTTTCCCCAATACAAATCATGGGAAATTCAAGTCCCAACACACTTTCAAGGCGACTCAACATTCAGAAATTATGGAGATAACCTGAATGACTATAGATAAACCATTCTTCCTCTTTCGTATCGCTTCTGAATGCATATGTCATCAGACAAGTTTAGTCCTGTGCAGGTTTCTCCAGTTCTTTCCAGTTCATCTCCGTTTTCGGGGGTCGATTCTGGAGATTTTTGTTGTTGGAGGAAATGAGGTCGACTGGTGAACTATGAGTGGTATGTGGCATTGACCTTGGTGATGGACCTTTATGCACCAAGATCATCTTGTGTAGTAAAGTGGTTGTTGCTGTTATGTATGTATGTATGCCTCATTTTGGCGAGACACGCCCATTTCGAACCACAGACTAAACCATTATTGGATATATCAGGGCGAAAAATAAATTAATATTTGATATAGCCATGCAGTCTCTGTCATTGAGCCAACATAGAAAAAGAGATGAAGGAAAGCCCGACTGTACATTGAAAAGAGAACTAGAAACTGACACAAGAAAATCAGGAAAGAACTGAAAGAACTTTTGAACACAGTAAAGGATTTGAATTATCTAAAAGGATTGCTGACAGCTTATACACAGTGAGGTGGTAAGAGCGAAGAAGAACAAGAAGAAGATCACGAAGAAGATAATGATGCAGAAGAAGAAGAAGAAGAAGAAGAAGAAGAAGAAGAAGAAGAAGAAAAAGAAGAAGCAGAAGAAATAGAAAAAGAAAAGGACAAACACAAGCACAAGAAGAATAAGAAGGAGAAGAAGAAGAAGAAATCCTATATGTCTGCAGTTGCTTTTTGTGCCTCCTTGAGTCGTAGGTGTTGGATGTTGTCTTCCAATAGTTTTCTCGGACGTGCTCTCCTTCGCTGGGGTGGAAAATGGTGCGCCTCCGACAGTAGAAACTAGTGAGGCAAACATCTGAGCAACAACAACAACCTCATGGTGAGGCCTTTCCATTGCACTTTGGTTGGGCTAGCTTCTGAGGGCGCACAAACCTAGCATAGGTACATACAGACGCACACATTCATCCAAGCACTGGTTTATGCGTCCTGATATCGCCCAATGGACTACGGTCTGGGGTGGAAAATGGCCTGCCTCCGCCAGTAGAAACTAGTGAGGCAAACATCTAAGCAACAACAAAAGGTCGCGCACATCCGCCAATGGAAGCTAGTGGGGCAAACATCTAAGCAACAACAACAAAAATGTCCTGATATCGTCCAATGGACTACGGTCTGGGGTAGAATAGGCGCGCCTCCGCCAGTAGAAACTAGTGAGGCAAACATCTAAGCAACAACAAACGGTCGCGCACATCCGCTAGTAGAAACTAGTGGGGCAAACATCTAAGCAACAACAACAACAAAAGTCCTGATATCGCCCAATGGACTACGGCCTGGGGTGGAATGGGCGTGCCTCCGCCAGTAGAAACTAGTGAGGCAAACATCTAAACAACAACAACAGCCTATCATTCTCGATTTTACGACGTACTTCATCATTTGTGATACGGTCTTTGTAGGTGATATTTAGGATTATATATTAGGATGATATTAGGATTATACATTAGTCTTCTAAAACATCTCATCGAATTTTTCCAAATATTTATAAATGCCATATAAAAGCGTTGTTGCATCAAACGTATGGCTCTTTAATCTGTCTCTTGTAAAACTGACTTTTTTATCGTAATCACTTCATTTCGCAGTAGTCCTAGTCGACCTGTACTTCTACAGGGGATGATGCCCCTGAGCATGTCTCAGTTCTAGCGTGAGCTCGATGGAGCAGGGAGACAGATTTCCTGCTTAGCGGGCTAGGCTCGAGCAGCTTGTTACTTCGATGTGTTGGGATAAGTGCCGCGCAGGATTGTTAATCGATGTGCGAGTCCATCTTAATAGACTCAAATACTATAGCAAAGTAGACCCGCAGTCTGTTAGGCGCCATCTATGCTGCTTTTAATAAATCACCTAACAATACCCGGTGTTATGCCATGTCACTCAGTTTGTCGTCTCATACAACATGCTCTGTGGGAAGAAGGCTAAATTTTGGTCAGGCACAACATACTGGTCAGACATTTTAGTCAGGGTCAGGCACAACATACTGATCATACATTTTAGTCAGGGTCAGGCACAACATACTGATCATACATTTTAGTCAGGGTCAGGCACAACATACGGACTGTTTTCGTGGCATCCTGGCTATCTGGGGGAGTGTTCGACGTGGTCGCTGAAGTAGTGAGCGACACGCAGATGAAACAAAGTATAGCACAACCACCTGGAGAACCCCGGTCCACCTTCATCAGCACGCTTGGAATGTGAGAACAGCTGCTGTAACCCGCCACTTAAGGTTTTTCTGATAGCGCACAAAAGAGTAAACCGACTCATTGTGGGCATTCGAAACAACAACAACAACAACATGGTCTCTGTGGGGCAGTGGTGCCATTCTTGTCCTCTGTCTCTTGCAAAACTGACCTTTTGTCGTAATCACTTCATTTCGCATTAGTCTTAGTCGGTCTGTACTTCTACAGTAGACGACGCAGTAGACGAATGTCCCAGCTCTGGTTTGAGCTCGATGTAGCCAGAAGACAGATTTCCTGCTTAGCTGGCTAGGCAGACCACTCGGGTATTATGTGAAACTAATAACATTTTAAAATACTTAAAAAAAATGGAGCCTTTTAACCTTTAGCGCACTACGGTCAAGTGCTAGCCGACCAATATTTTTTTTAAACGGAGTCACTCCCGACAGCCATTTTTTTACTTCTGAATACGTCCCCCGTACGTCCCCCATAAGTTGTAAAGACAAAGAGAACTATTTTAAACGTAATTTCTTAAAAGGGACTGAATCCACGTCAGCTTATGCGATGTCTTGTGCGTTCAAGAAACTGTATGCCAATAAGAAAATAATGTATGGGTTTTCTCCCTCTCCATTTGACGTTGCCAATAAAAACATCCGTATTGTATTGGGAGCAAAGTCTAAGTAATTAAAACCTTTATCAGAGAAAGAATGGCAATCATGAGGAAACTTGCTGACACAAGCTGGGGAGCAGACGAAAGTATACTAAAGAAACTGTACACTGGAAGAGTGAGACCAGTTCTCGAGTATGGCATTGCGGCATGGACAACAGCAGCAAAGGCGAACTTCGATAAAATTACCAAACTCCAAAACCAAGCCATGAGAGTTATAACAGGAGGCATGAAGTCAACGCCAATTGTAGAACTTGAAAAGATTACAAAACTGCAATCCATGACCGACAGAAGAGACTGCAGAGCCCAGCTGCAGTCAGAGAAACTCAGAAGACTGACTGACCATCCAATGCACCAGAGACTAACAAATTTGGAAAATGGGAAACTAAAGCGGAGAAACTTTGTAGAAATAGCCAAAGCAAAGATGCACGAAGATCCCATGAACGCACTAACAACACCAAAGCCCATCCCTACTGTACGAAAACCTACCTGGAGGCAGCATATATTTCCAGAGGTGGTAGAAAATATACCAGGTATTGGAAACAAAAACTGTCAGACTGAAAAAGAAAGAAGAGATACTACCTTGAGCTACATATCGAAAAACTACCCAAGCATGGACTGGACCCACGCATACACCGACGGTTCTGTAACAAGCACTACACAGAACGAAGGGGTAGGAGCATTTCTGAACCTACCAAATTGCAGAAAAATAACACTGTCATTCGCTACTGGACAATACATAAGCAATTTCAGAGCGGAGGCAGAGGCACTGAGGGCGGCAGTGGAAGAAATGGTGACAGATAAAAGGAATGAAAGCCACATAGTCCTGCTTACAGATGCTCTGGCCGTAGTTACAGCGCTAAAAAGCCAGAATAATACTGAACTTAATGATTTAAGAGCAGTACTCTGTCAACTATGCCAGCAGTCCGCACCAAAAAGGGTAGTGGTGCAGTGGGTTCCATCTCCCTGCAACATCCAAGGGAACGAGGAGGCAGACAGACTGGCAAAAGAAGGTGCAAAGCTACCACAACCAGATACTAGTATGACATACGAAGAGTCAAAACGGCTTATCAGAGCTAGATACATGACCAAATGGGAAACCGAACATACTGGCTACACCAAAAACGATGCCTATTACCAGTTGAACAGATGAGAGCAGGTCGTGGTCTTCAGATTTCGCACTGGCCACAATAGACTGAGGTACCACCTATTCAACAAATTGAAGATATGTGGCACCGACGAATGGCCGTATGGTACCGGGAAAATGACCGCTGAGAATTTGCTGCAAAGCTGCCCGACATACGAGGATCAGAGAGAGCAGATGTGGCCACCACCAGTGGCAACACTAGAAAAGCTTTATGGCAGTGTCGACAGCCTCAGGATGACCGCTGCTTTTTTCGAAAAAATAATGGTTATTGTCTGACTGCGTACGATGAAGAAGAAAAAAAAAACCTTTATCGTGCTACATTATTTTTTATGAAAATTTGCGCAACTCGCTATCGTAGTCGACTTTCCAAATTTGTTACTTTTCTGTTTGTTTGTCAATAAATATGATTTTTCTTGTTTGTGGAGACACAATTGAATAAAGAACATGTGGGTGTTATTGTTTTTGTTGTGTGTTTGTTAGTTTCTGCGATACAAAAAGAGTTGTTGAAAATATATGGGGAACTCGAAAAAAATTTGAACTCGACTGCTATGCCTAGTCGATCCGATAGGCTTGGCTTCGTTCATTCTCAATCTCCCAGTACCAAACACTGAAAGAGCTTAAGTAGCAGAATGTAGTCCAGAGAACGGAATACATTGTGTCGTAGTTTACAGCTTGATTGCGATATTTGCACCTTTCGGTCCAACACATCCGACTTCAGCAAGCATTTTATGAGTACCGGTGTTAGCCTTCCCTGTTCGATCCCTTCTCCTTAGCCAGTCTTCTCTGCTGCAGCCTGTTATCCAGGATCACCACGTGGAGGTGTAGAAGGGTCTTGGCAGCTCTGGTTCGCTGGCCCTGACGCTACCAGTCAGCTATGAGTCGCAGACCACTGCAGCTCATGCGCTGCTCAGCATCTGGATCCCTCAGTCGCTCCAATAGAAATCCATGTAAAACACAACAACGTATCGATACTGTGTTTTCAATATCGACGCAAATGTTAATTTTTAATTCAGAAGTAGTTATTACATCTAAATAAATAAAATAAACAGATCTACTCCATAAAGATCTTTCCAAAAAACCTACTTTACCTTACACAAAAAGTCGGAATGCTCCAGTCGGCGTATTAGAAGAAAAAGCGTTCAAAAACCATTTCTAATCTAACATACGATACTTTTACCGTCAAAATATCGTGTGCAAATGGTGACGTATTCAGCAGAGAAAAAAAATGGCTATTGGTATAGTTTCCGTGCAAACTTTTTTTATTTTTTTAAATTTTGATTTTGTAGTCTGAATTTGTAAAGACAGTCTGGCCCATGGTATGCAGCAGGTTAAGTGACCTATTTACTTCCTTGTGGAAGAGGTGATAGCTCACCTACGTTTCTCTCAGAGAAGGAACTTGCATTCGTGTCACGTGGAGCACTCTAGTTTACCCAGCTGTAAATGAAAGAATAAGAAACATAGTGATGGATGAAGCAGAGTAGATCCAAATCTTAACGTATCATATTTGGAAGAAAAAAGTTGACATAATGGCTCAAGAGACGAAGCTCCGCATTTTCAATCTGTACGGACCACCAAATAGAGACATATCGCTCTCGAGTATGGAGGTCAGAGACTCCAACTGCATAGTAGTTGGAGATTTCAACAGCCACTCGGAGAGATGGGGATACTCTGACACAGACAGCAGAGGTGACGAAGTGGAAGATTGGGAGATAGATGCAAATCTCTCCCTAATCAATAGGCCGGAGGATAGCCCTAGCTTCTATTCAAGAACATGGCATACCACCTCGACTCCAAATTTGGCCTTCTCCACACAGGACATACACCATAAAAAAGACCGCCAGGTGCTAAACCAACTGGCAGGTAGCGACCACAGGCCGATCAGGCTAACCATTGACATGGAAGTAGGCCCACAGGAAACAAAACCGCTCCCACGTTGGAATTACAAACGAGCCGACTGGGACAGATTTGCAATCCTGACAGATGGGATGTGTGAAACCATCAACACACGAAACAACAAAATGAAGCCAATGGTGAAAAGCCTAAGCAAGGCAATAATGCAAGCCGCCACTGAAATCATCCCAAGAGGAGCTAGGAAAAACTATAAGCCCTACTGGAATGATGAGTTGCAGAAAGCGGAAGATGCAGTAACAAATGCTAGGAACATGGCAGAGCGAGAAAAATCCATGGAGGCAAACATCGCCCTCAAAGCCGCGACGGCGAAACACAAACACACTCTTAAGCAAACAGCAAGAGAAAGCTGGAAAAATAAAACGGAAAGCCTAAACCTGGACAAAGACGGGAACAAGCTATGGAAGCTAGTCAGAGCCATGAACGACGAAACCCCGTCAAATAAACACATTACTATCAAGCAGGGCGAGAACTTGATCACAGGTAAGAAAGCCGCAAACGCCTTTGTCGATCACTATGCCAGAGCAAACCACATCGAGGTCCCTGCAGATAAGCATACAGACATTAGCGAAGAGCTAAAGGGGCACGACAACATCAATACGGCACCTGAAGAGCACATGATAGAAAGACGCAATACTGGTACCAGTACCAAAAACAGGAAAGGACAAAACAGATCCAAATGGGTACAGGCCCATCAGCCTACTGAGCTGTGTCGGCAAGCTGATGGAACGGATGATAAACACCAGACTGATGTGGCATCTGGAAGAAAAACGAATACTAATTCCACAGCAAGCCGGCTTTAGACAGCACAGATCCACTGAGGACCAGGTCATCCTCATAGCCCAGGAGATAGAAGATGCCTACCAGGCACAGAAACACACAGTAGCTGTTTGGGTGGATCTGGAAAAGGCATTTGACAAAGTCTGGAAAGACGGACTTATAGTCAAGCTAAGAAGAAGTGATGTTTGTGGGAAAATGTACAAGTGGATCAACCACTACCTCAAACAAAGAACGGCCAGAGTCCAAGTACAAGGGCAGATGAGCAAAAAGGTGACACTCGAGCAGGGAGTACCCCAAGGGGGAGTACTGTCACCCACACTCTTCCTGGTATATATAAACGATATTACAGAGAATATACCAAGAAGAGTCCATAGCTCAATGTTTGCAGACGATCTGGCTATGTGGACCTCTGAAAAGAATCTCACCATAGCAAGAAATCGGATGCAGACGGCCCTAACATCGCTGGAAGAGTGGGCGAACTCATGGCTGGTCAAAATAAACGAGGAGGAGAAAACCACATGCACAATATTCTCGCTTCCATTAAAACCCCAAAATACCAAATTAAGTCTAAATGGCAAATTCCTGCAGCGAAACGACAACCCAACCAATCTGGGAGTCACATTTGACCGGCGCATGACATGGACAAGTCAGATTGAGAGAAACCGAATGAAAGCCAGAGAAAGAATGGCAATCATGAGGAAACTTGCTGGCACAAGCTGGGGAGCAGACGAAGGCATACTAAAGAAACTGTACACTGGAAGAGTGAGACCAGTTCTCGAGTATGGCATTGCGGCATGGACAACAGCAGCGAAGGCGAACTTCGATAGAGTTAGCAAACTTCAAAACCAAGCCATGAGAATTATAACAGGAGGCATGAAGTCAACGCCAATTGTAGAACTTGAAAGGATTACAAAACTGCAATCCATGACCGATAGAAGAGACTGCAGAGCCCAGCTGCAGTCAGAGAAACTCCAAAGACTGACTGACCATCCAATGCACCAGAGACTAAACAATTTGAGAAATGGGAAACTAAAGCGGAAAAACTTTGCAGAAATAGCCAAAGCAAAGATGCACGAAGATCCCATAAACGCACTAACAACACCAAAACCCATCACTACTGTACGAAAACCTACCTGGAGGCAGGATATATTTCCAGAGGTGGTAGAAAATATACCAGGTATTGGAAACAAAAACTGTCAGACTGAAAAAGAAAGGAGAGATACTACCCTAAGCTTCATATCGAAAAGCTACCCAAGCATGGACTGGACCCATGCATACACCGACGGTTCTGTAACAAACACTACACAGAACGGAGGGGCAGGAGCATTCCTGAACCTACCAAATGGCAGAAAAATAACACTGTCATTCGCTACTGGTAAGTACACAAGCAATTTCAGAGCGGAGGCAGAGGCACTGAGGGCGGCAGTGGAAGAAATGATGACACACAATGAAAATGAAAGCCATATAGTCCTGCTTACAGATGCTCTCGCCGTAGTCACAGCGCTAAAAAGCCAGAAAAACACTGAGCTTAATGACTTAAGAGCAGCACTCTGCAAAGTGTGCCAGCAGTCCGCACCAAAAAGGGTAGTGGTACAGTGGGTCCCATCACACTGCAACGTCCAAGGCAACGAGGAGGCAGACAGACTGGCAAAAGAAGGTGCAAGACTACCACAAACAGATACTAGTATGACGTACGAAGAGTCAAAACGGCTTATCAAAGCCAGATACATGACCAAATGGGAAATCGAACATACTGGCTACACCAAAACGATGCCTATTACCAGTTGAACCGAAGAGAGCAGGTCGTTGTCTTCAGACTTCGCACTGGCCACAATAGACTGAGGTACCACCTATTCAACAAATTGAAGATAGGTGGTACCGACGAATGCCCGTGCGGTACTGGTGAAATGACCGCTGAACATCTGCTGCAGAACTGCCCGACATACGAGGATCAGAGAGAGCAGATGTGGCCATCACCAGTGGAACTGCAAGACAAGCTCTATGGCAGTGGCGACAGCCTCAGGATGACCGCCGCTTTTTTCGAAAAAATAATGGTTACTGTCTGACTGCGTACGAAGAAGAAGAAGAAGATATTGGGGATGGACGATAAACTTGGAGATCCCGTGTACCCATTGTGAATGTAAAAGAACCACTAGCAGTCGAAAATCGTACAGCGGGCTGTTAGCCACTACCTGAGCAAAATTTCAGGTAATATAATGAAATTTATGCCCCGTAAATTTTGCATAGAGTACACTATGAAAAGCTTTCATCTTGTTTGAATACCAGAATTTCAAGTATTCCAGGTATAAATGTTAGAAAAAATACTAAAATTGGCAATAAACAGACAAAACCCACGCACACTTAGATATAATAATAGTTAGACGTTAATCCTACATTGGGGTGCCACTCGCGTCGTGGGCTACACGTTTTGACTTCAGCCAATTAATCAAAGCCAGTATCTGACAACATCCGGTCAGCATACACGTTCCTGGGCTGCTCCTTCTTCATCTCTCCAGATGCAATCGTTTAATTTTAGTTTCTTCTCACATTCTCAACTCGACGTATTTTTGGGGTGGACTTCTCTCTTGATTCCCTTGAGGATCTAAAGTAAGATCCTGTCTGGCTATGCTGGACTGTGCCTTCCGCAGCTTTATCCTATCCAGCACTAATTTCTTTACTTAATTTGTTGTTCCAATGGCTGTTGTGGACTCCTTTCCTATATGTCTTCATTCCTCACCATGTTCTGCCCCTTTATGCCCATTATTCTTCGTAGACATCTGTGGAAGACTAGCCATGGCAATGTAGAGACTGAACAGCCTAAAGAAATTACGGCAGAGCACCAACAAAATGATGAAAGTAAAAGTCTTTAGAGCCTGTGTTTTTCCTATGGCTGCTTATGGCTGCGAATCATGGACGATTACCAAAACTTCCAGACAAAGAATTGAATCCTTTGAGTCAAAATGTTACAGATAAATCATCAGAATACCTTGGTCAGAGAAAACTACAAATGTAGACAATCGGCAAGAGTTGAGCATAGCGGAGAATTGGTTTATCAATTACATTATGGCCAGAAAATGTAAATACTTTGGTTACATCTAAGACACAACGGTCTTGAGAGAACAGTGATGCAAGGTATGGTGCTAGGCAAAAGAGGAATGGGTAGACCAAGAAGACGATGGCACCAAGATATCCAGGAATGCCTGAGTATGACTGTGGCGGAGGCTGGTGTTTTGGCAAGGGAACGATTTTCTTTCAGACAGACTGTGATGGGAACGACGTTCTATAAAGGACATGCTACATTATTAGACATCTGTTAACGAAGGACTGGCGTCTTTGATGTATGGCCTTGGTCGTTCTCCGTGTTTCTGTCCCATACACAAACACCCACTTGACACTGGCGTTGAATATTATTTCTTGGGAATCTTGATTTATCTGGATCTCCATATATGTTGTATAGTGTCAAGCATACCACTGTCTGAATCCAGACTTTAAAAAACGGAATGAAATTCCGCCCCTTAAGTCACAAAGAGTACACACTATGGATAACGTTCATCGTGTTTGAATACCAGAATTTCAAGGATTCCAGGAATATTGACAATAAACAGACAAAAGCCATGCACACATATATAATATTAGTTACACTTTTTAACCCTACATTGGAATGCAACTCTCGTTGTGGGCTGCTTTCTTTAACTTAACTTAACGTCTTTATACTGGTTTAGAAGACCCTGCGGAGTCTATACAACCAGTTACATTTACATCACCTTGCTCTAAAAGATATGCGCATCCAATCTATTCTTAAATGCATTAACTGTCCCTGCCTCCACTACCTCCTCTGGTAATGCATTCCAAGCAGACCCCACTCTCTGACTAGAAAAATATTTCCTAATATCTAATCTGGACCTCTCTTTAGTCAGCTTGTAGCTATGCCCTCGTGTTATTGTGGGTGACTGTATTTTAAAAAAACTTGTTATAGTCTAATTTTTCGATTCCTCTGATCATCTTATGAACCTGTATTAAGTCACCACGAATTCTTCACTCTTCGAGACACTGTAGGCCAGTTTTTCTGAGCCGTTCCTCATAACTGTAATTCTGGAATCCCACTATCATCTGTGTCGCTCTTTTTTTGTATTCTTGCTAGCATGTTTATATCCCCTCTATGATAAGGACTCCACACCTGTACACAGTACTCCAATCTAGGTCTAACTAAAGCTTTATACAGTTTGACGATCACTTCCTTGCTCCTATGTTTAATATTTCTTTTTATCATACCTAACATTGCATTTTCCTTTTTCACTGCTACCTTAACTTGCTCACTCACCTTTCCTGTATAATCTATTATAACCCTTAGGTCCCTTTCCTTATCTATCTTTCTAATATTGTTTTCTCCCACTTAATGGGCTTAATGGGCCTTTATTTGCCATCCGGCCTCGTGCTTGAGATTCCCATTTGTATAAATAGTTAACGATTTGCTGACCTAACTGCAAAAATTTGAATTTTCCCAAACAGTTAATTTTTCCAGGAAAATCTGTTGCGACCCCGTTTTAGGTCATACAAACCGGATTTTGTGTTGTTTACGTGAAGATTCTGAGTAGCAGAGAGGAAGAGTGCTTGTTTCAGTACGGCAATAGTACCAAGTTCGAACCCCATTATTCGACACCGTTGTAAATGAGTGCGTGACTTACTGTTCGGGAAGAAAATGCAACGAGGAAAGGAACTAACCACCCACCTCCTTCCCCCACCCTACAAAATATCGATGGCGGCTAAAACAATGAAAACGTCACACCTCATCCCCCAGTGTAGTGACTGCTGTGAGACCAGCTTTGTTTTTGTTTACCTGTTTACACAAACATGTATGTAAGGTCTGCTTATACGTGTGTATGTTGCCGTTTTATGTCTATTGTTTATTTATTTTTTAACTCAACGTCCTAATTCTGTCTGTACGTACACATTCAGTTTTGTAGTATCTATCTTGTTACCGTAAAAGGTCGTAGGGGCATCTCAGCGAGCGAGGGATGTGTCTTGGGCATCCTGCTAAACGGGCAGGATCCAATCCCTCCTTGGCGATATGTTTCTCTTCCCCCACTTCCCACTATTGCCCCGTGCGTTCATTTCATAGCGACACCAAAACCGACACTGTCTGTAAATAAGGCGATGACGTCAATCTTGTGCAGTAGGTCTGTGGACACTAGAACTAGAGAATACATTACAGGGTAACAGAAAAACTATTACATAAAGCTGGAGGCCATGCCAGGAGAATCGGAAGTAAAAACACAAAAAATTAACAAACTAATTCATCTAAGCGGGAAACAGCAACACGTTTATGTGGACACAAGTACAGGTGGTTGACTAGTTTGGAAAGGACACAAGTACAGGCCGTTGACTAGTTTGGAAAGAATACAAGTGCAGGCCGTTGACTAGTTTGGAAAGGACACAAGTACAGGCCGTTGACTAGTTTGGAAAGAATACAAGTGCAGGCCGTTGACTAGTTTGGAAAGGACACAAGTACAGGCCGTTGACTAGTTTGGAAAGGACACAAGTGCAGGCCGTTGACTAGTTTGGAAAGGATACAAGTGCAGGCCGTTGACTAGTTTGGAAAGGACACAAGTGCAGGTCATGGACTAGTTTGCAAAGGACACAAGTGCAGATCGTCGACTAGTTTGCAAAGGACACAAGTGCAGGTCGTCGACTAGTTTGGAAAGGACATAAGTGCAGGTCGTCGACTAGTTTGAATTCCAGTCAAATCCGTGGCCCGGCAGCATCCATAATGGACTAAAACCCCATAGAAAAGTTAGATCCGCGCCCATCTTTACTGCTCGTTTTGCTTATTGACTGCCTTCCGTGCCATGATGTGAAACATCCCACCATATCCTCTCTTTGTCACCCTGCTGATTTTCCTACACGAAACACCTGGTGTCTGCTGTCTGTTATTGTCGAGTGTTTGTTGTTTATTAATGTTGTTATCTACCGTTTTTCGTGTGGCAATGTTGAACAGTCCATAATTGTCTCTCCTTGTTCTGCTGTCTGTTTCAGTAACGGAGACACCCGTTGTCTGCGCTCTGTTATAGTCATACCTATGATGTCTTGGTCGTGGTGGGGTACATGGCAGTGAAAGAGCTGAAAACCTGGCTTCCAAGTCACACGTAGTTAATAACACGCATTTGCTTCCCGTGAGCGTTTATCTCCTTTATAGATCACTCGGGGGTTGCAGTAGTCATGAGGTTAAGGCACTCGCCTCTCACATCGATGAATGGAAACGGTGGGCGATCGAATTCCACATGTTTCAAGCGACCTATGTTCTCACGGGAGGTAAGACCAGAGTGCATGCATCCCGAGTTACCTCCAGTCGCCTCGACCAATAGTCTTGCCACTGATCCAAGGTAACTCGGGATAAGAGTGAGATTGATGACCAACGCATTCACTCCCTTACCATAATCTAAATACAGCGCATTTCACATTATTAAGTCAAAAACCGTCTGGTGTTGTGGCCGTCATCGCTTGCAAAGGGCAATAACTGTACTTTAGAACACTACTCAGCTGACCTTTGGCAGATTAAAATATTTCAATGGATGCAGATTGGGATGACAATTAGAAGTTGATCAATAAACTCTCCCTGGAGGATGGTACTGCAATTGCTTAACATACAATCTGCTGACTGCAACATTTTAAATATGATCTGGGTTAGGACGGTCGGGCGCCTGGTAGGATGTAGTAGGAGTGTGTATAAACAGCGTGCTATAGGAACCATTCGTATCTAGACCCTTGGCCATTTGCTCAAAGAAGTTTTCAGCATTGTTATGACAGGACAGAGAACATGTTTTGCACTGGTAGCACAGTCGGCATAAATATACTGTTTATCAGCTGTTGTTTTGTTATCAAACTAACTCCCGGGTGCCTAAGCAGTGGGGACAGCTGATATGTTTCAGAAGATGCTTTCTGACACATATTCTCGATCTCTACCTTCGGCCGAAAAAATACTTGTTAATTCACATATTGTATTTGGCACATGTAGTCGCAAGCGTGTTCATGAGATTGTTAATATCATTTTCACCATCGTACAACAGACACTGATCGTCTGCAAAGATTGATTCGGGAATTGAATTCGGTTCTTCTTCGGATATCTCAATTTTGACTGTTCTTCATTATCTTCTAAGTTAATTCTCAATCTCCCACTACCAAGCCCTGAACAGGGCTTTGCAAGTAGTAGGATGTAGTCCGGAGAACTGAATGACTAGTTAAAATGTGATATACGGGATCAAGATGCTGAGCAGCGCACGAGCTGCAGTGGTCAGCGACTCATAGCTGACTGCTAGCGTCAGGGCCAGCGAACCATAGCTGCCAAGACCCTTCTACACCTCCACACGGTCATCCTGGATAACAGGCTGCAGCAGAGCAGACTGGCTAAGGAGAAGGGATCGAAGAGGGAATGCTAACCCGGTACTCAAAAAACGCTTGCTGAAGTCGGATGTGTTGGTCCGAAAGGTGCAAATATCGCAGCCAAGCTGTAAACTACGACACAACGCATTCCGTTCTATGGACTACATTCTGCTACTTAAGCACTTTCAGGGTTTGGTAGCGGGAGATTGAGAACGAACGCAGAAGAAGAAGAAGAAGAAGAAGAAGAAGAAGAAATGTGATATACTCATTACAAAACACGCATGTGTGTTCTGTTGTTTTTTATTATGGGTGTTAAAAGGTCAGGTTTGAGGCCCATGCTACACAACTTACAACTAAGAGCCTTCAAATCCGCGAAGGCATAAACCAAAGTCATGAGACTGAAGAGCATAGGACAGCTTTACTGACATACTTGACAAGAATACATGGCACCTCATCCTGACACACAAGACGAACAATACAATTAGAACAGAACGACAGTGCTGGATGCATGCGGTTGGAAGTGTTGATGCAGTGATGCGCATATTAGCAGAACGTGGATTACCTTGTAATAAATGCATTCATTTGAAAATAATTGTATTCTTTACTTTAAATGTCATGCTTTCAAATAATGAAATGCATATCAGTATATGTTTTCAAGTGTTGTGAGACCTTCTTCTGTAATTTTTTTAAAACAGGGAGCCGCAAAGCTTCGTATGGCTTAGTCAACATAGGGCATTGCCAAGTCTAAATCCGGCCCTGGGTGTAACTTTCTTTGATTGACAGTACACTGCTTTCAGAAATTGACAGAGTCGGTTAGTAACATCAGTGCAGTTAGGTCATTACAAATAAGTGGCACTCAAGTCAGCTGACTTGCATTTTTGAAATTATCCAAGCACTCACTTGACTCAAGTGTTAGGTGACTGCATCTAACCCCCTCGCCCCTACCTGCCCTGCACACACACAAGTATACTTTCCTCGTCTTCGTCGCTCATTATCAAATTCCTGCTACCAAGCCATGAAAACGGTTTTGCAAGTAGCAGGATGTAGTCCGGAGAACAGATTGCGTTGAGTCGTAGTTTACAGCTTTAACGCCATATTTACACCATTCAGTCCCACATATCAGACTTCAGCATGCATTTTTGGATACACATTTTTGATCACTCCTCCTTAGCCATTCTGGCCTGGTGCAGCCTGTTATCCAGGATCACCACGTGGAGAAGAGCCTTGGCAGCCCTAGGTCGCTGGCCCTGACACTAGCAGTCAGCCTTAGATCGTAGACATCTATAGCTCATGAAGGGTGACCCTGCAGTATTTGTTAGGTGAACTGAACTCTGGGTCGTTATCGAGCGAGCTCTAAGCCGTCATGTGAGCTGTGAGCATTATTCACCTCGCACTAAGCTAAAAACTGCAAGAAGTTTCGATACAGCAGCAAACTAGACTACACAAGTGCACACAACTTCTACAGAACACGGTCCTGAATGTCTAGCCATCAACTCGGTCAAGTTTAGTCCGATTTGAAACTTGAGAGCATCCGAAATAAACACAAACATCGGAGCGAATTGTGAGCGCTGCTTGTCAGGCTTACTTTCGCTGTGAAAGTAAAACATAGTATATGTAGTATAGAATCAGACACTGCTGTCGGTGATGAAGTATTACAGAGATTGTATTGTACTGTCCTTAGCTTCTAAAGCAAATCTAGCGATCATTGTCTGACCCTTTTGGCTAGATTCCCTAGCTGTAAGTCGGGTAACTGTTACAGTTGGGTAGTCTGAGACAGAACTGACGGATTCCCGGGTTAAACAGAATACGGCCATTGCTTTCTTCCCTGCATGTCGTAATATATGACTGGGGGGGGGGGGAGTGAAAAAGGGGGGGGGCGGGGTTGTGCATGGGCAAGCAGCATGTCAGGTTATAATGACAGGAATCAGGGTTTCTTAAATGCTGGCTTGGTGAGACAAATGTGGCGACTGGTTTATTTGAGTTAAAAACTGATGATTGATATCAGTTTCAATGCCGCTAGAGATAATGATGCAAATGCAGGAGCCAGCTAAATAATGCAGGGTCGAGGTAAAATAATGTAGGAGCCAGGTAACAAATGCTGGGGCATGGTAAAGTAAATGCATGATGCAGAAAAAAATGCATAATAAACGTAGGATCTAGGTAAAAGAAATGCAGGAGCCAGGTAAAAGAAATGCAGGAGCCAGGTAAAGTAAATTCAGGACCAAGTATAAGAAATGCAGGAGCCAGGTAAAAGAAATGCAGGAGCCAGGTAAAGGAAATACATAAGCCAGGTAGAGGAAATGTAGGAGCCAGGTAAAGAAAATGCAGGAGCCAGGTAAAGTAAATTCAGGACCAAGTATAAGAAATGCAGGAGCCAGGTAAAAGAAATGCAGGAGCCAGGTAAAGGAAATACATAAGCCAGGTAGAGGAAATGTAGGAGCCAGGTAAAGAAAATGCAGGAGCCAGGTAAAAGAAATGCAGGAGCCAGGTAAAAGAAATACAGGAGCCAGGTAAATAATGCAGATGCCAGGTAAAATAAATGCATGATCCAAGTAAATGAAATGCAGATTCCGGGTAAAATAAATACAGAAACTAAGTTTAGAAAATGCAGGAGATCCAGGTAAACAATGCAGCAGCCATGTAAAATAAATGCAGAGGGGGTGGGGGGGGGGGGGTGGGGGGGCAGGTAAAAAAAATACAGGAGCCAGGTAACAATGCAGGAGCCAGGTAAAAGAAATGCAAGATCCAGGTAAAATAAATGCTCGAGACAGGTAAAATAAATGCTCGAGACAGGTAAAATAAATGCAAGATCCAGGTAAAATAAATGCTCGAGACAGGTAAAATAAATGCTCGAGACAGGTAAAATAAATGCAGATTTAAGCTAAAATAAATGCAAAATTCGTGGTAAAAATTCATTTCAGGTAAAACAAAAGGAAAGAGTTAGGTAAAACAAATGTAGAAAACAGGTAAAAGAAATGCAGGAGCCCAACAAAAACTGTAGGAGCCAGGTAAACAATGAAGGGGCCAGACATACTGCTGGATGCCAAATTCCGGATAGAACTGAGCAAAATGTCGGAGGGTGTGGCTGGATTGTCCCTGAAATTATGAATTCTAAATGTAGACATTTCTTTCATAAAGATAATACTTACCTGTTTTTTGCTACTGGTATTTTTGTTGGTGTTAGGCCTTTGCTGCCGATAGTCTGACCGTAAAGACGAAGCGAGGAGAATCATATTTCGCGGATAAATACGAGCGTAAGTCATTAAGGAAGGGCAATTGTAAAAATAATATATTTTATAAAAGTGGGAACCTTACATCTTTTGTGTTTTATTTTTGTAAGGTGGTCTTTGTGCCTGGAGATACACTTTTTACACCTGTTCACTAGCTTGTGGATGTCCAACACATTTTGTCCACCTGTCCACTAGCTTGTGGATGTCCAACACACGTTGTCCACCTGTTCACTAGCTTGTGGATGTCCAACACACTTTTTCCACCTGTCCACTAGATTGTGGATGTCCAACACACGTTGTCCACCTGTTCACTAGCTTGTGGATGTCCAACACACTTTGTCCACCTGTCCACTAGCTTGTGGATGTCCAACACACGTTGTCCACCTGTCCACTAGCTTGTGTATGTCCAACACACTGTGTCCACCTATCCACTAGCTTGTGGATGTCCAACACACTTTTTCCACCTGTCCACTAGTTTGTGGATGTCCAACACACTTGTCCACCTGTCCACTAGCTTTTGGATGTCCAACACACTTTGTCCACCTGCCCACTAGCTTGTGGATGACCAACACACTTTGTCCACCTGTCCACTAGCTTGTGGATGTCCAACACACTTTGTCCACCTGTCCAATAGCTTGTGGATGCCCTCTAGAAAAAGTTTTCTTGGTGTAACTAATTTTGCACCGCCTCCATTAGCTCGTTGCCAGCTGCCTTGGAACTCATCTGCTACACACGATTTTATTACCGAGGTCATCAGAGACAGTTTTTTTAGCAGTCCCATGACTCATGTTGAAATTTATGGCTTTTTCAGCTACTGTGACTAGTCTGTTACCACGGACTAGCTGGTGGGTCTGTTTTTTCACTGTGTCGTTTTTCCCGCCTGCTCATCTTCCCCGCCACAGTTCATCCATAACGGTTTGTCTTCCGTTTTGAAATCGTTCTACCCATTCATACACTCTGCCCTTGCTCAAACAACTGTCGCCATGCTGAACTTTAATTTTTGTGTAATTTCAGAAGATTGAACACCCTCTGATCACCAAAGAAAAATAACGAATTATGTCTTCTTGTTCTTCCACGGCGCCAGTCAAAAGTAGGGCAGTAATCTTATACGTTATACTGCGCATGTGCATGAGATAGTCACGACCCCTACATGAAGTAATGCAAAATCGCCATTTTATGTCCTGAAATAAGATTTTCCGTTGTACATACTCATCCACGCACTTTATAATAAAATTGCTGTTACTCCACGACTGTCCCTCGTATTATTCTGTGAATAAATACGACACTGGTCCTGACATTTTATGAGTCAGAGCAACATTTCTAGGCGCCCGTGGTTTTTAGTTTCCTGTTGTAAACATTCCACCATTCAGACACTTAGTTTATATTAAGCAAAACCGTCATCACTAGACTCCAGGTAGACCT
The DNA here is from genome assembly GCA_036924085.1 of Ariolimax columbianus. Classification (NCBI taxonomy): domain Eukaryota; kingdom Metazoa; phylum Mollusca; class Gastropoda; order Stylommatophora; family Arionidae; genus Ariolimax; species Ariolimax columbianus. The sequence continues at coordinate 20,424,416 of JAVGWX010000008.1, forward strand.
GTTTCTTTCATTAGATCTCGACGCTCACTGATGGCTGTTTTTTTCATGCACCCTAAAGTTAGATTAAGGGGTATTGAAAGTAGATAATACGAAAACAACGACACTGTGGATAGAGGAAAAAAAACCGTACCCAGCAAAACCTTACCAACAATTTACACAGAAGTGTCATTCAAAATGCAATACTTTTGCAAAGATGTATTGCTACAGAAAGTCACATTTGTTCAAAGTAATTCTTTGGGAAAACTTTAAGCACAAACAGATAGCGATATTTTATTTGCACAAACTAAGTCTAAACGTGAATTAAGCTTATTCAGTTTTGATGTCTTCCGTTTAACTGCAGTATATGTTTTACAGAAACCTTTCGTCCATACTGAAGTGACGTCACTTTTGTACCTTAAAACAAAACACTGAGATGAACAGTGGTTTCAATACCTTTACACCGTCTATAGGAAATCTATAACAATGGATGAAACGTTCGATCTCCGTGCACTTAAACAAGGTGTGATGTGTTTATTCTTAGAAACGTCAGGGCTTTGGAATCGAAAGGAAATCAAAACTTGGTTCAGTGCAACGGCATGTCTAGAGAAACACTGACATCTTTGCTAATTAAAGAGGTACATTTTAAACAGATGAGTAGATCTTTGTCTAGTTAAGATCATTAAATAGATGTGTAGATCTTTGTTTAGTTTAGTGAGATTATTAAACAGCTGAGTAGATCTTTGTTTAAGGTTAATTCGATCATTAAACAGGTGAGCAGATCTTTGTTAAGTTTAGTTAGATCATTAAATGGATGAGTAGATCGTTGTTAAGTTTAGTGAGATCATTAAATGGATGAGTAGATCTTTGCTAAGTTTAGTGAGATCATTAAACAGATGAGTCATAGGCGTCTCAGTCTTTGTAGACTATGCACGTGGCATCCTGTGAGTAGCCTCTCGGGGCGCAAGCCTGGGCGCTGAATATCGATACCCTGGGCTGTCCAAACTGCAGGATCCCCCTCTCGGCCTCGCTGGTGTAATCCAAATAAATGTAAAGCATGACAATTTTGCACCAGCTTAGCTTCAGGAGCTGCGGGAATGAGTTTGTAATTTTGAAACCATGCGCCTTAGGTGCTACCACTCCGGATTTTCTGTATGGGTTTACTCCCGTAGCTCTACCCTCTCCCAAGGTTTCCACTAGGCAGTGGAGTCGTTGCCGCAGATGCTAGTTACTCGAGACATCCTATTATACTCTCATCATCCCAAGACTAACCAGCACTCCCTGGGCGTTGTGGGTTTAAATTCAGAGTTTCTCCTCTCCTAGGCGAACTGCCTGAAAAGGCTAACGAGCTTCGTCTACCCGGGTTTAGAGTTTACCTTCTCTTAGATTGGCTGCCAACCAAGCTTAATGAGCCTAATCTGCCCACCCAGTTATACAGCCGGGTACTCGGTCGCGCCCCACAGCAAGCTCTGTAAGAAACAGGGGGCCCCTCATGAAAGTGCTGCTGTGGATACAGTAAAGAAGGAGGCCATTGGCATGGAAACTCCTGAACGGCAACCCGAACAGTGAATCCGGCGTCGATCTCTACACCTGGAAAGGAGATATATATATATATATATATATGTGTGTGTGTGTGTGTGTGTGTGTGTGTGCATGTATATATGGGTGTATGTGTGTGTATGTACATATGCGTGTGTATGTATATATGTATGTGTATGCATATGTGTGTATGTGTGTGTGAATATATATATATATATATATATATATATATATATATAAATGTATATATATATTTATATATGTATATATATATGTATATATATATATATATATATATATATATATATATATATATATATATATATATATATATATATATATATATATATACATAACAGATATATGCATATGTATTAGTGTGTATGTATGTATGTGCGTGTGTATGTATGTATCTTTGTGTGTGTGTATGTATATATTTATATATGTGTATGTATATGTATGTGTGTATGTATATATGTGTATTTATATGTGTGTGCATGTATATGTATGTGTGTGTGTATGTGTGTATGTGTGTTTATGTATGTTTGTATGTGTATACGTAAATATATATATATACACATATATATGAGTACGTATGTGTATTAGTGTGTTGTACATGTGTGTATTAGTGTGTTGTACATTTGTGTATATGTGTATATGTGTGTTACTGTGTGTATGTGTGTGTATATGTATGTGTATGTGTCTATGTATGTGTGTGTATTTGTGTACATTTGTGTGTATATACATATGTATGTATGTGTGTGTATGTATGTATGTGTGTGTGTATGTATGTATGTATGTGTGTATGTATTTATAAAACCATAAAGCCACTTTTCTTTTCTGCACTATGGCAATTGCTAGACGAACTACGATACACAGTCAGGCCAAAATAATACACATAAATCCAGTTCGATACACTTTCCGATTCCTCAATAGAGCAATCAATTACAGCAAAGTAAATTATGACAGCTTTTTAAAAGACATTGATGATCATTTCTAAAGGTTTTTATTTTTTTTAAGAGCACTCCCTATAATGTTCAACTGTTCCTGGGATCCTGTACAGCAACTTTTAATTAAAATACTTCCGGGTGAACTGCTGTGATATACTAAGAACATCACTCTTTTGTCGCACTTACGCCATTCGTTGAAGAACGCACAGATCCCATTCTGGCCTTCCTTTCCCATACCACGTGGAAGATTTATAAGTGTAAGTGTGTGGGCCAGCGAGTGTAAGTGTGTTTGTGGGCCAGCGAGTGTCAGTGTGTCTGTGGGCCAGCGAGTGTGAGTGTGTCTGTGTGCCAGCGAGTGTAAGTGTGTCTGTGTGCCAGCGAGTGTGAGTGTGTTTGTGTGCCAGCGAGTGTAAGTGTGTCTGTGTGCCAGCGAGTGTGAGTGTGTTTGTGTGCCAGCGAGTGTGAGTGTGTTTGTGTGCCAGCGAGTGTAAGTGTGTCTGTGTGCCAGCGAGTGTGAGTGTGTTTGTGTGCCAGTGAGTATGAGTGTGTTTGTATGCCAGCGAGTGTGAGTGTGTCTGTGTGCCAGCGAGTGTGAGTGTGTCTGTGTGCCAGCGAGTGTAAGTCTGTCTGTGTGCCAGCGAGTGTGAGTGTGTTTGTGTGCCAGCGAGTGTAAGTGTGTCTGTGTGCCAGCGAGTGTGAGTGTGTTTGTGTGCCAGTGAGTGTGAGTGTGTCTGTGTGCCAGCGAGTGTGAGTGTGTTTGTGTGCCAGCGAGTGTGAGTGTGTTTGTGTGCCAGCTTGTGTGAGTGTGTTTGTGTGCCAGAGAGTGTGAGTGTGTTTGTGTGCCAGCGAGTGTGAGTGTGTTTGTGTGCCAGAGAGTGTGAGTGTGTTTGTGTACCAGAGAGTGTGAGTGTGTTTGTGTGCCAGAGAGTGTGAGTGTGTTTGTGTGCCAGAGAGTGTGAGTGTGTCTGTGTGCCAGAGAGTGTGAGTGTGTTTGTGGGCCAGAGAGTGTAAGTGTGTCTGTGTGCCAGAGAGTGTGAGTGTGTTTGTGTGCCAGCGAGTGTGAGTGTGTTTGTGTGCCAGAGACTGTGAGTGTGTTTGTGTGCCAGAGAGTATGAGTGTGTTTGTGTGCCAGCGAGTGTGAGTGTATTTGTGTGCCAAAGAGTGTGAGTGTGTTTGTGTGCCAGCGAGTGTGAGTGTGTTTGTGTGCCAGCGAGTGTGAGTGTGTCTATGTGCCAGCGAGTGGGAGTGTGTTTGTGTGCCAGCAAGTGTGAGTGTGTTTGTGTGCCAGTGAGTGTGAGTGTGTCTGTGTGCCAGCGAGTGTGAGTGTGTTTGTGTGCCAGTGAGTGTGAGTGTGTCTGTGTGCCAGCGAGTGTGAGTGTGTCTGTGTGCCAGTGAGTATGAGTGTGTTTGTGTGCCAGTGAGTATGAGTGTGTTTGTGTGCCAGCGAGTGTGAGTGTGTCTGTGTGCCAGCGAGTGTGAGTGTGTCTGTGTGCCAGTGAGTATGAGTGTGTTTGTGTGCCAGCGAGTGTGAGTGTGTTTGTGTGCCAGCGAATGTGAGTGTGTCTGTGTGTCAGAGAGTGTGAGTGTGTCTGTGTGCCAGTGAGTGTGAGTGTGTTTGTGTGCCAGCGAGTGTAAGTGTGTTTGTGTGCCAGTGAGTGTGAGTGTGTTTGTGTGCCAGCGAGTGTGAGTGTGTTTGTGTGCCAGTGAGTATGAGTGTGTTTGTGTGCCAGCGAGTGTGAGTGTGTTTGTGTGCCAGCGAGTGTGAGTGTGTTTGTGTGCCAGTGAGTGTGAGTGTGTCTGTGTGCCAGCGAGTGGGAGTGTGTTTGTGTGCCAGCGAGTGTGAGTGTGTCTGTGTGCCAGAGAGTGTGAGTGTGTTTGTGTGCCAGCGAGTGTGAGTGTTTTTCTGTGCCAGAGAGTGTGAGTGTGTTTGTGTGCCAGAGAGTGTGAGTGTGTTTGTGTGCCAGCGAGTGTGAGTGTGTTTGTGTGCCAGAGAGTGTGAGTGTGTTTGTGTGCCAGCGAGTGTGAGTGTATTTGTGTGCCAGCGAGTGTGAGTGTGTTTGTGTGCCAGAGAGTGTGAGTGTGTTTGTGTGCCAGCGAGTGTGAGTGTGTTTGTGTGCCAGCGAGTGTGAGTGTGTTTGTGTGCCAGAGAGTGTGAGTGTGTTTGTGTGCCAGCGAGTGTGAGTGTGTTTGTGTGCCAGAGAGTGTGAGTGTGTTTGTGTGCCAGAGAGTGTGAGCGTGTTTGTGTGCCAGAGAGTGTGAGTGTGTTTGTGTGCCAGAGAGTGTGAGTGTGTTTGTGTGCCAGAGAGTGTGAGTGTATTTGTGTGCCAGAGAGTGTGAGTGTGTCTGTGTGCCAGAGAGTGTGAGTGTGTTTGTGTGCCAGCGAGTGTGAGTGTGTTTGTGTGCCAGAGAGTGTGAGTGTGTTTGTGTGCCAGCGAGTGTGAGTGTGTTTGTGTGCCAGCGAGTGTGAGTGTGTTTGTGTGCCAGCGAGTGTGAGTGTGTTTGTGTGCCAAAGAGTGTGAGTGTGTTTGTGTGCCAGCGAGTGTGAGTGTGTTTGTGTGCCAGAGAGTGTGAGTGTGTTTTTGTGCCAGCGAGTGTGAGTGTGTTTGTGTGCCAGCGAGTGTGAGTGTGTTTGTGTGCCAGAGAGTGTGAGTGTGTTTGTGTGCCAGAGAGTGTGAGTGTGTTTGTGTGCCAGAGAGTGTGAGTGTGTTTGTGTGCGCCCGTGGGTGTGTGTGATTGTGTGTGAGAATGTACGTATGACAAAAACCCGTATAACTACTCAAAGGAAATCCGAAGCAGACTAGCAATATTAATTCAGATTCTGCACAAACTGAGCAAATTATGACAAAATACCAGAGCGAAAGAAGTAGAGGCATACATAAACACTCAAGAAGAAAGGAAGTGTGGACAAATATAACAACGGCAGGAAACACGTTATCTGGACTTGACGGCGCATGGCAGGAAGACTAGGCAACGACATATGATCTACGGGGAGCTGAAGATTTTTTCAATTGACTATACGCCCCTCACCCCCCCCCCCCCCCATCCCCCCTTTTCTATTGAATCTATAATGCCATTATCGATAAGTAATGAAGACCACCTCCTCTTGCGCAGTGTCGTCTCCCAGCTCCGTGAAAATGTCTTCAATATTGGTACTAAGAAATGTTGGCCTTATTTTACTTGGAATACTGGGAATTCTGGTATTCAAACAGGCATGCTAATGTATGTTGCTAGGTAGCCGAAGACTTCAGCTATCCGTAACTGGTAATTTAAACTTCCTACGACTTACTAGGCCTGGGAGAAGGTACCAATAATTTGGGTAGATTTTAAACTCGATTTTTGAATTTTGTCTGGGCAGTGGCCGTAAAGCCTATTCTTTGTCATTTCTAACTGCCAAATGGATTTTTTTTCGTGCTCGACACTGAACACGGAAGTCCGATCTCAGTACCCAAAGAGATCAGGGGAATTAGTTCCCCAGATTATCCACGTGAAAAAAATTCCCGGGGCTCTACCGTGTTTCGAACTTGTGACCACCTTATACTAGATCATGTGTCGTGCTGACTAACAATCAGGTTCCCGGATTCTGATCTTCAATAAGAAACTGCAATAGATAAGTTATTCCACGCTTTGTTTTTCAGTGAATAAGTGACACGACTCCGCAATCACTTCCTACTGACAGTGGCGTAGCAAGCATGAGACGGGAGTGGACCGCCGCCCTGGCAGAAGAAAGTTGGCTCTTCTTGTCGTTCCAATTTGATTGTAGGGCCACAACTGTAGCCAGCCTCTTTACAGGAAGCCTGTAACCTAGCATTTGCAGTTGTGCTAGCATCATGCGAAAATCTCGTTTCTAACCGTTTACGACATTCTTTCCAGGGGATCACATTTTTTTCTGGCTACAATAGTAGACTACATGGGTCATATTCTTTCATGTCAATATAGTTTGCTACAGGGGCTATAGTTTTAGGCTAATAAAATAGGCTACATGAGGTAATTTTTAAGGCTTAAATGGTAAACTATAAGGTTCATACTTCTTGACGACTATAACAGGCTACATAGGAAATTTTTAGGTTACTATAATAACCTACATCGGTCACATTTTTCAGGCTACTTGAGTACTCTACAGAGGGAATATTTTAGACTACTATAATAAGCTACGGAGGTAATATTTTTAGACTACTATAATAAGCTACGGAGGTAATATTTTAGACTACTATAATAAGTTACGGAGGTAATATTTTAGACTACAAAAATAAGTTACGGAGGTAATATTTTAGACTACTATAATAGGTTACGGAGGTAATATTTTAGACTACTATAATAAGTTACGGAGGTAATATTTTAGACTACTATAATAAGCTACAGAGGTAATATTTTAGACTATAATAAGCTACAGAGGTAATATTTTAGACTACTAAAATAAATTACGGAGGTAATATTTTAGACTACTTTAATAAGTTACGGAGGTAATATTTTAGACTACTATAATAAGCTACGGAGGTAATATTTTTAGACTACTATTGTAGGCTACAGCGACAATATTTTTCCGATTACTTTAGAAGGCTACATGAGTCATACTTTAGGCTACAATAATAGGCTGCAGAGGGAATGTTTAGGCTATTATAGTAAACTACAGGGGTCATACTTTTCAGGCTACTTTAGAATTTTACATAGGTCAAATTGTAGGCTACTTTAATAGGCTACCGGGGTCATATTTTTAGTGTACTATAGTAGGATATAAAGATTATATTGTAGCTTTTTATAATAGGCTATAGTGGTAATATTTGTTCAGGCTACTGTAGCAGACTGCAGGGGTCATATCTTTTCAGGGATCAAGATGCTGAGCAGCGCATGAGCTGCAGCGGTCAGCGACTAATATCTGACTGCTAGCGTTAGGGCCAGCGAACCAGAGCTGCCAAGACAGTCCTACACCTCAACGCGGTGATCTTGGATAACAGGCCGCAACAGAGCAGGCTGGCTAAGGAGAAGGGATCGAAGAGGGAATGCTAACCCGGTACTCAATAAATGGTTGTTGAAGTTGCTTTGTTGTTTTAACATCAGTAATCAATATTTGTGTATCTTCCTCTAAAGTTTTGCTGCGTGTAAAAGGTTCTCGTAATAGGTAGGTTTAGATACAATCTAGTAATTAAAACAATACATTTAATTCTCCGTCTGTCTCAACATGCCATGAAGGGGTGGATTAGCTGTGTCTGCTGTCATAAATACGGTCAAGCAATGATGCCCCTTTCTAACATTCTCAAACCTCCCCCCACCCAACTCAATCCCACCCACCCCCTCCCCCCACCCAAATTCGCAACCCATGTTTTACTCACAAAGGGCAAAGGACGAGCGACCACAACTAACAGATGACAACAGAAGATTACTAAACTTTGTTATTATGTCTTGTTTTGTTTTTTGCGTTATGGCTTGTTAGTTGTTTTTGTTCTTTTCGTGACGAAGGCCTTGTGGCCGTAATGTAAGTGTCAATTTTTTAAATTTTTTTTGTCCTCGTGCTGTTACTGAGCGCATATATTTGTATCGATATATATATTGTAACTTTTTAAAGACATATTTACACATTTATTTACAAATTTATTTAGAAATTAATCATATATTTTACGTTTTTTTTAAATCTGCGGGTAACTTCTTCATTTTCACTGGCCGGCCAAAAGTGCTAAAACAACCTCGGTACGCCACTGCATGTAAGTCCAAATTTGTTAGTAGACAGCACTGCGGATAAAGTAGGGAGAAAACAACGGATGTATTTTTAGCATGGTTTGTCCGTCGCGTATATTTGATGACGCGCGTAGAAAGTTGGCGATGGTGGACTGGGACTTTCTCAATAAGGATGGCGACCTCATTCTTGGACGGTGTGTATAAATGCGGGGGAACCTGGATATGGTCAGCCAATCATCCCTGAACGCTTGTGAACGTTTGATAAAGAGTCTGAAAGAAGTAGGAAGATGTTTTTTTAACTTGACTAATATTTCCCTGAAGAAAAAAGTCTAGACACCTAGATTTTCTTTACGGTGTATGAGTATTCAAATAAGCTTGAACGCTAGAATTGTTATTTGGTAAATAAATAAAGCTAATTAACCATCTGCGACAAATCTCTAATAAAAAAAACAACGTATTTTGTAAGTTGGAAACATTAGATATATGTTTTTAAACATGCAGCGAGTGGCTGCCAAATCTAAGGCAAGAGCAGTTAAGACATGCGCAAAAGCAGCCAGGAGCATTCAGACCCTAGCGAATGGACCCTCGGTAAGTTATACATTTACCTGTTGAATCTAACTATTGTATTGTTCTTCATTGCGAACAGAAATGTAAATGAATTCTTTTGTTTTTTCGGTAATGTTTTGTAACATTATATACAGTGAACTAGAAAACTAATACATACCTCATTTTTCATGTGTTGCTTTACAAATCGCTATTCACAGTGGAGAAAGCTAGTTTTGTTAACGGCATATGAACAGGAATTAAACTGAATAGAAATTAAATTAAAAAACAATGTAACAAATGAGCTATTATAAAATTATTCTTTCTTCTGTGCTGGGGGGATTGGAATGCGACTTTACACAAATTATTGAGTGCTTTAATTTAGTGCGATCGTGTTGATTGGCAGACATGAGAGCATTACGGCTATATAGCCTGGATAATGTTGATCTTTTGTTAAGCTGTAGTAACACTTTGTTACATCCTTGTTATATATTTTCACAGCTTGCTTTAGAGTTGTTTTCTTTTGTTTACATACATTATTCCTTCTCCGTTTTAGTGTTAAAAATAATTGACCTCAGTATGAGTGGGATTCTTATTTCTTATATCGCTCGTTTGTTGCCGTTCCAGTGATCTTATTATTTCATGACCTGCTTTCACTCTCATGTGGCGATCTATGTCTTAAGGAGGGTACAGCAGTGACAAAAGGTACCTGTTACAACCCACCCAAGTATAGTCGATATCTAGTACGCAAAACCACACACACTCCGTCTCTCTACAACAGCAACTGATATAAGACTATTTTTTAACTTTAAAGGGACTATGGGAACGCCTTTACCTTTAATGGGGCGACTTGTATCTTTAAAGGTTCCGTAACAAATACAACACAGAACAGAGGGGCTGGAGCATTCTTGAGCCTACCAAATTGCAGAAAAATAACACTTTCATTCGCTACTGGAAAAGAAAATACACAAGCAATTTCAGAGCGGAGGCAGAGGCACTGAGGGCGGCAGTGGAAGAAATGGTGACAGGTAAAAGAAATGAAAGCCGCATAGTCCTGCTTACAGATGCTCTGGCCGTAGATACAGAGCTAAAAAGCCGGAAAAATACTGAACTTAATGATTTAAGAGCAGTACTCTGTCAACTATGCCAGCAGGCCGCACCAAAAAGAGTAGTGGTGCAGTGGGTTCCATCTTACTGCAACATCCAAGGCAACGAGGAGGCAGATAGACTGGCAAAAGAAGGTACAAAACTACCACAACCAGATACTAGTATGACATACGAAGAGTCAAAACGGCTTATTAGAGCTAGATACATGACCAAATGGGAAACCGAACATACTGGCTACACCAAAAACGATGCCTATTACCAGTTGAACAGAAGAGAGCAGGTCGTGGTCTTCAGACTTTACACTGGCCACAATAGACTGAGGTACCACCTATTCAACAAATTGAAGATAGGTGGCATCGACGAATGCCCGTGTGGTACCGGGAAAATGACCGCTGAGCATTTGCTGCAAAACTGCCCGACATACGAGGATCAGAGAGAGCAGATGTGGCCATCACCAGTGGCAACACTAGACAAGCTCTACGGTAGTGTCGACAGCCTCAGGATGACGGCTGCTTTTTTCGAAAAAATAAATATTACTGTCTGACTGCGTACGATGAAGAAGAAGAAGAAGAAGCATCTTTAAAGGGACTACCTATATGACCACTTTTACCTTTAATGGGGCGACTTGTATCTGTAATAGGACTACCTATATGACCACTTTTACCTTTAATGGGGCGACTTGTATCTTTAATGGGACTACCTTTACCTTTAATGTGATTACCTTTACCTTTCATGTAATCACCTTTACCTTTTATTTGATTACCTATACATTTAATGTGATTACTGCCACCTTTAATGAAAAGACGGGATAACAAACGAAATGCTGATGGGGCTGGGCCAAACAGCGAAGGAAAAACTACTATCAGTCCTGAACCAAAGCTGGAAAAGGGGTATTGTACCCCAGGCATGGAAAGATGCAATACTGGTACCAGTACCAAAAACAGGAAAGGACAAAACAGATCCGAATGGATACAGGCCCATAAGCCTACTGAGCTGTGTCGGCAAGCTGATGGAACGGATGATAAACACCAGACTGATGTGGCATCTGGAAGAAAAACGAATACTAATTCCACAGCAAGCCGGCTTTAGACAGCACAGATCCACCGAGGACCAGGTCATCCTCATAGCCCAGGAGATAGAAGATGCCTACCAGGCACAGAAACACACAGTAGCTGTTTGGGTGGATCTGGAAAAGGCATTTGACAAAGTCTGGAAGGATGGACTTAGAGTCAAGCTAAGAAGAAGTGATGTTTGTGGGAAGATGTACAAGTGGATCAACCACTACCTCAAACAAAGAACGGCCAGAGTCCAAGTACAAGGGCAGATGAGCAAAAAGGTGACACTCGAGCAGGGAGTACCCCAAGGGGGAGTACTGTCACCCACACTCTTCCTGGTATATATAAACGATATTACAGAGAATATACCAAGAAGAGTCCATAGCTCAATGTTTGCAGACGATCTGGCTATGTGGACCTCTGAAAAGAATCTCACCATAGCAAGAAATCGGATGCAAACGGCCCTAACATCGCTGGAAGAGTGGGCGAACTCATGGCTGGTCAAAATAAACGAGGAGAAAACCACGTGCACAATATTCTCGCTCTCATTAAAACCCCAAAGTACCAAATTAAGCCTAAATGGCAAAATCCTGCAGCCAAACGACAACCCAACCTATCTGGGAGTCACATTTGATCGGCGCATGACATGGAAAAGTCAGATTGAGAGAAACCGAATGAAAGCCAGAGAAAGAATGGCGATCATGAGGAAACTTGCTGGCACAAGCTGGGGAGCAGACGAAGGCATACTAAAGAAACTGTACACTGGAAGAGTGAGACCAGTTCTCGAGTATGGCATCGCGGCATGGACAACAGCAGCGAAGGCGAACTTCGATAAAGTTAACAAACTTCAAAACCAAGCCATGAGAATCATAACTGGTGGCATGAAGTCAACGCCAATTGTAGAACTTGAAAAGATTACAAAACTGCAATCCATGACCGACAGAAGAGACTGCAGAGCCCAGCTGCAGTCAGAGAAACTCCGAAGACTGACGGACCATCCAATGTACCAGAGGCTAAACAATTTGGGAACTGGGAAACTAAAGCGGAGAAACTTTGCAGAAATAGCCAAAGCAAAGATGCACGAAGATCCCATAAACGCACTAACAACACCAAAACCCATCACTACTGTACGAAAACCTACTTGGAGGCAGGATATATTTCCAGAGGTGGTAGAAAATATACCAGGTATTGCAAACAAAAACTGCCAGACCGAAAAAGAAAGGAGAGACACTACCTTAAGCTTCATAACGAAAAGCTACCCAAGCATGGACTGGACCCATGCATACACCGACGGTTCTGTAACAAACACTACACAGAACGGAGGGGCAGGAGCATTCCTGAACCTACCAAATGGCAGAAAAATAACACTGTCATTCGCTACTGGTAAGTACACGAGCAATTTCAGAGCAGAGGCAGAGGCACTGAGGGCGGCAGTGGAAGAAATGGTAACACACAGTGAAAATGAGAGCCATATAGTCCTGCTGACAGATGCTCTCGAAGTAGTCACAGCGCTAAAAAGCCAGAAAAACACTGAGCTTAATGACTTAAGAGCAGCACTCTGCAAACTGTGCCAACAGTCCGCACCAAAAAGGGTAGTGGTACAGTGGGTTCCGTCACACTGCAACATCCAAGGCAACGAGGAGGCAGACAGACTGGCAAAAGAAGGTGCAAGGCTACCACAAATAGATACCAGTATGACGTACGAAGAGTCAAAACGGCTTATCAAAGCCAGGTACATGTCCAAATGGGAAACCGAACATACTGGTTACACCAAAAACGATGCCTATTACCAGTTGAACCGAAGAGAGCAGGTCGTTGTCTTCAGACTTCGCACTGGCCACAACAGACTGAGGTACCACCTCTTCAACAAATTGAAGATAGGGTGTACCGACGAATGCCCGTGCGGTACTGGTAAAATGACCACTGAACATCTGCTGCAGAACTGCCCGACATACGAGGATCAGAGAGAGCAGATGTGGCCATTGCCAGTGGAACTGCAAGACAAGCTCTATGGTAGTGGCGAGAGTCTCAGGATGACCGCCGCTTTTTTCGAGAAAATAATGGTTACTGTCTGACTGTGTACGCAGAAGAAGAAGAAGAAATGAAACGTTAGCAAACTAACCGTGGTGTTAATTTCGAACAGAAGATATGAATTGTTACTTACGAAGACACCGGTCGATAAAGTATTTAGAGGCTTAGGTGTACCAAGTCTCCCTTATTTTGCTGAGGTATGGTGACCTGTTTTTCGTCCTCGCGCAAATTGAATTTTCGAACCATTTGTCAGTTGCCAATTTCGCGCTAGATATATTGAACGAGTCAGACCGTGGACCGAGGTACGTCCTTTTGCTGAGAGAGGCAAACATTATAACGGATGTGTCACTCAGGCTTCGGTTTCATTATCATAATGAAAACTTTTGCAGTTCGCTGTGGAGTATAACCCTTCAACAGATACGCGCGAGACATCATTTGTTGACATCTCTGTATCTATTGATATTTCTGTGACTTAAAGTTTCTACAGGACAGGGTAGCCAGCCCCATGTCTAGGCCTTCATAACGGCCTTTTTTCGATTTGTCTAGCAGGTTACATTCTTACTACTGTGTTCTCCCCTTTCGGTTGGTTCAGTTATGATGAACGTCAAACAAAGCTTTAATATGTCTGTATAGCTGGTCTGAGTAGCAACTGTATAATTTGTGCGTCACGCAAACACGAATGTAGATTGTTGAACTGCGCATTTATATTTTATTTTCGTGACGGGAATAAGCATAGCGCAAGGAGAAAAGAAATACATGTTCCTACTGTAAACAAATTGATGCAGGATTAACTAAAAGCTGGATATGGTAAACCAAATGTACTCATTGGCGTATCTACATTTTTGGAGCCCTGAATCTTAAATTGTTATTGTGGGGCCTTTGAAACCAGGAACGAGTTATGAGTAGCCCCTCTTATCTTTGTCATTGAGGTTGTTTCAGGACACATCACTATGGTACAAATATTTTTTTTTTTAATGTAACAACTACATCTCATAATTTGATTAAAATTGATGTAATGAATTATTTTTGCGTGCCAAATTCATTCAATCAATCAAACCCCTTCAAATCCATGTGGAGCATAGGCCCTCAGCACATACTCGTCAAGTCATTCCGTCATGCACCATAATTTCCATTTCTTTCCGCTTCTTTCCTGCCGTTTTTATGTTTGCTTCGACTTCTCTTCTCAGCGAGTGTTTATGTCTACCTTTACTTCTCTTGCCCTGAGGATTCAAAAACAGAAACTGTATTGTAATGCTTTTAGCTGGTTTCCATCGCCAACTCCTTCTATTTACTAGCATCTGTCCGATTCTTTCAACCCATTCTACATTAGTGACTTTATCATATCACTGTATTCCTTCAATTCGGTGCCAAAGTGTGAATACAAATGTTCAATGCCTTATAGTTTTCTAGTACGGCAGAATGAAAATTATGGAATATTATTTATATATATATATATATATATATATATATATATATATATATATATATATGTATATATATATATATATATAAATATATATATATATATATATATATATATATATATATATATATATATATATCAGATGCACCGCATAATAATGAAATTAAACATCGAAAAGGACACATTTTCAATATAACCTTTTAAGGCACATTTGACAACATACTCTTTTCGTTTTCTCTAGCAACATATTCAGGTACAGTTTCATTATCTGACAGCTTTCTTCCAATGCCAGTTGTAGAGATAATATCCATAATGAATGCAAACGCTCTTCTCTCATGGTCGACTAAATTTTTTTTTTTTTAAATATAGTATAGTTTTAATAATTATATTTTGCTTCACAGCTCGTGGTGGGCATTGCCAAGTACAGCTTAATCGTAGTAGTAATATTGGGAAACATTTCAATTATGTGCTGTTTACATATAAGCTACAGTACTTCTGCTCATTGCATTTCAGACAACGTGTTTTCTTCTGTGTTGTAGGATTTCCTAAGGTGCAAATATTCGTTGAACTACTACTCTTCTTCTTCTTCTTCTTCTTCTTCTTCTTCTTCTTCTTCTTCTTCTTCTTCTTCTTCTTCTTCTTCTTCTTCTTCAATCAAATGATGCTATGCTTGTAGCCCGGTGAGGTTCAAAAAAGATACTTTGCGTTTCAGGACTTTTCTGGTCCTCCACAACAACTTGAGCATGGTCGCTTCCCTGGGCCAGAGTAGCTTTTTGGCTTGCATAAGTACTGCAGGATATGTTCTGGTATTTGCGATTGCGGAATCGCACGTAGTGGTGTCTCTAAGATCCATTATGTGGAGGTGGGCCTTGTGTCTGCAATGTCCCGTTCTGAGTTTGAAAATCGTTGTCTGTCCATCTCTGCCAAGTATGTCTATGCTGTCATGTTCTGACTTGCATTATTAGTGCTGGGCACTCCATTTCGTCCTGGTCGATTGTTTGATGTCTCTGATTCTTTATCTCTCTGTAGATGATATATATGTTTGTTTTAACAGCAACCCGATGTTATATTTGATTTCGTGTGAGAGTAATCTTGTTTGAAGCTTGAGATGGCTTGGAGTAAGCGCCTGGTCTGTTAGAATGACTGTTTTCATGTAGTTGTGTCTGGATAATAAGAGTCTGAATTGCTGCATGTACGACTCTTGTTTCAGCTCTGAAACTGGTTCAGGTCTCTTCTGATAGTATGGTGTGGTTTTCTATGTCTCCGTTGGAGTTCTTTGAACTAATATCAATTATATACTTAGTTGTTGTCATTATCATCTTTGTAATACGGTATAATAAGATTAAAACTATCCTCATGAATTCCATATATGTTTATCTAATTTATGTGGAAGGTTTTCTTTTGTTTACGGTTAGGTTTTAATTGTTTTCAACTACTATTTTGAATTGAATTGCACTTATCATGTAGCATGTCTTTTGCAGAACATAGCTCTCATTGCAGCTGGTATGTAAGACCCAATCTTTAGCCAGATCCCACGCCTCTGTCATTGTCATTCTTAGAACCTCGTTGCTACTCATTGCGGGCATTCGAAACAACAACAACGGTACATGTCCATCTTCTTGTTGATCTGTCTCGCTTGCCAGGTACCACACTCTCCACTAACGTTGTTTTCCAGTTTATTGTGGCTTTTATTGTGGCTTTTATTGTGGCGAAAGTATATTAGTTTCCTAGACGTAACATTGTTAATTAGCCAGCTTCTTAACGATTTATATGTCTCTCGTTCTTGATATCCATGGTATTTTGAGCAATTTTCTGTAGAATGTTAGCCTTTCTACCTCAGTTTTCATGTGATGGTTCATATCTCGCATCCGTAGGTTGCCTAAATGAATTACACTAGATTATTCACCTTTTTTAAAAACCTTTTCATAGATTAGACCCAATAATGCTTAAACAATGTGAACTACAACCGCACCTGGGGTCTTTCCTGAAGGTTCATTAGGTTCACAGTATATCTGCCCAGGTTGTACCTACACTCCGACATCTAGAGTGACAGGTAAATTCTGACAGTGGTACCACAAACTATTCTAGGTGAATATTATATCAGAGAAAATGTGTGCACTTAGCATACAACGCTTACAACAATAGCGGCATATTCTTTGCTTTTTTTTATTCACTTGACCTGCCTGACTGCGCAGTCAATCATGTCTCATCACAACTTCCAATCCGAAGTGGTTTTTCCACGCTGATCCTATTTCTTACCTTTCATTTGATGAAAAAATGTCTCAATATGCTGGAGTGTAGATTAGCGTAGTGGACGGGCACTCGATGGTTAGTGTAAATGTACGGGGATCAACTTATTTTACCAGTACGCTCCAGTCGACCAAGTTGTAAATGTGTACCTTTCTTGCTGTAATGGCAAGAAAGGCAACGAGGACGGAAACTGGCCACCCGACTACATTAGCAAACGGTTGTCTCCTACAATGAAGTCTGCAACACTTTATCCCCGATTGCAGTGTTTCCTAGGTCACTACCCTAGTGTATACGTACTACGTGGCATTGCCGATAATTGATAATTGTTTGATATAGTTACATATTTGGAATGATTCAATTTTGATGACAGTCAATTTATCGTATTTACCACTTTTCACGAACTATTCCTGCCATAAATCAAAAACAAAAGCAGTGAATCAATGATTTAGCAACAGATAACACGGCAGACAACAATGTTTTTCTCGAAATTAACAATTTTTAAGTATTGTTGAATATTTTCATCGTGTTAAAGTTCATTGGCCTGCTCAATGGGTTGACCACAGTTTACTATTTTCTTTATGACGGACGTCGGAAAATGGCAGCAAATATATATTAACTGTTTATGGACTATTATATGCACGCAGTAACATGTCGAGTTGGGCCTTCGTTACGTTTAGAATTGAACAAACCTTCGGGAAGATTAAAGTTACTTTATGGAAAAATACCAACGTTTCTACACATTATCTTCAGCGTTTTCCAAGCACACAAGACGACAACAGTTCTCAGGGGAAAGTCTTCGCTGATTCTTCGGACAAGATCGGGGTCACCAAGGTCATAAAGAATGATTATTCGACAGCTCCAGAAGAGAAAAATGTCAGCACTAAAGAAAAACGTTTTGCGCACACTGCTGTTGCTCGTAAGTTGCTTTTGTTGCATTGATTGTTGCTGTTGTTGTTGTTGTTCAAAGCTAGTTGTGCCAAACATTTTACTCGTGATTATATTTATCTGGTAGCTGGCTCTTCCTATATCTCGAGGAGTACCTAATAACTTGGATCTCGATCATCCTAGCTGAAGTGCAATGCTAGGCTTCCTAGTGGATTCACGAAGGTCGAAGACTCAGTGAACGAGGGGACAGCAGCCAGCGACTGATAGCGTCAGGGTCAAGTAACAGAAGTCTATTATGATTCCAATTGAAGGCTCTGAAAACAGGCTGCACTCGTGCAGTCCGGCTGAGAGAATAGCGATTGACAAATAGAAGGCAAAACAGGTCTCAAAATGTGCCATGCTTAAACCATGTGTGTCTGGCCGAAAGGCGCAGATATCGCAGCCTCGCTGCAAATAACATAACAAAACGTCCATTTCTGTACGAACACCGAAAAAGAAGAAGTAACCACATCACTATAGAGATCACAGTGTCAGTTTCCACTGTGTTGGCCAGGCTGCTGTAACACAGACTGTTCTCAGGAGCACAAAGTGTGCATGGGGCTGGGTTTTAGTATACATTTCACCTGACCCTGACGTTCGTCTCGGCCTTCAGTCTAACTGATTAGATCACTGTTGTTTAAGACATCCATATTGGAATGATGAATTGCAGAAAGCGGAAGACGAAGTCTCAAATGCTAGGAACATGGCAGAGAGAGAACAATCTATGGAGGCAAATATCGCCCTCAAGGCTATCACGGCGAAATACAAAAGAACACTAAACCAAATAACAAGAGACAGCTGGAAAAACAAAACAGAAAGCCTCAATTTAGATAAAGAAGGGAACAAACTATGGAAGTTAGTCAGAGCCATGATGACGAAACACCATCAAATAAACAACTTATCATCAAGCAGGGCGAAAACATGCTTACTGGAAAAAAAGCAGCAAACGTCCTTATAGAACATTATGCCAGAGCAAACCACATTGATGTCCCTACAGACAGGCATACAGACATTAGTGAAGAACAAAAGAGCCACGACAACATCAATATGGCACCAGAGGAGCACATGATGGCAAAACTAACAATGAATGAAATGGAAGAGGCCATGAGAACTTTAAAAACAAAGAAATCGCCCGGAAAAGGTGGGGTAACAAACGAAATGCTGATAGGGTTGGGCCAAACAGCAAAGAGGAAGTTACTATCAGTCCTGAACCAAAGCTGGAAAAGGGGAATTGTACCGCAGGCATGGAAAGATGCAGTACTTATACCAGTACCAAAAATAGAAAAAGATAGAACAGATGCAAATGGATACAGGCCCATCAGTCTACTTAGCTGTGTAGGAAAACTGATGGAGCGTATGATTAACACCAGACTGATGTGGCATCTAGAAGAAAACCACATTCTAATTCCACAGCAAGCAGGCTTGTGTGGATTTAGAGAAGAACTTTGACAAGGTGTGGAAAGAGGGACTTAAAGTCAAGCTACGAAGAAGTGAAGTTTGTGGGAAAATGTACAAATGGATCAGCCACTACCTCGAAAACAGAACAGCCAGAGTTGAAGTACAAGGGCAGATGAGCAAAAAAGGGACACTTGAGTACTGTCACCCACACTTTTCCTGGTGTATATAAACAACATCACAGAGAATATACCAAGAAGAGTCCACAGCTCCATGTTTGCAGACGATCTGGCTATGTGGACCTCTGAAAAAAATCTCACCATAGCAAGAAATCGGGTGCAGCAGGTCCTAACATCGTTGGAGGAGTGGGCGAACTCATGGCTGGTGAAAATAAATGAGGAAAGAACAACATGTACGAAATTCTCGCTTTCAAACAAACCCTAGAACACCAAAATAAGTCTTAACGGCAAATATCTGCGGCCAAACGACAACCCAAACTACATGAAAGTCACATTTGATCGGAGCATGACATGGAAAAGTCAGATCGAGAGAAACCGAATGAGAGCCAGACAAAGAATGACAATCATGAGGAAACTTGCTGGCACAAGCTGGGGAGCAGGTGAAAGTATACTAAAGAAACTGTACACTGGAAGGGTGAGGCCAGTTCTCGAGTATGGCATCGCGGCATGGAAAACAACAGCAAAGGCAAACTTTGATAAAATTTGCAAACTTCAAAACCAAACCAAGAGAGTTATAACAGGAGGCATGAAGTCAACGCCAATTGTAGAACTTGAAAAGATTACAAATCTGCAATCCATGACCGACAGAAGAGACTGCAGATCCCAGCAGCAAGCAGAGAAACTCAGAAGACTGACAGACCATCCAATGCATAAGAGACTAAATAGATTTGGAAATAGGAAACTAAAGCGGAGAAACTTTGCAGAAATAGCCAAAACAAAGATGAGCGAAGACCCTATGAACACATTAACAACACCAAAGCCCATCTCTACATTACGCAAACCTACCTGGAAGCAGCATATCATTCCGGAGGTGGTAGAAAGTATACCAGGTATTGGAAACAAGAACAGTCAGACTGAAAAAGAAAGAAGAGACACAACCCTCAGGTACATAACGAAAAACTACACAAGCATGGACTGGACCCATGCATACACCAACGGGTCTGTAACAAACACAACACAGAACGGAGGGGCAGGGGTATTCCTAAGCCTACCAAATGGTAGAAAAATAACACTGTCAGTGGGAACTGGAATTACTCAAGCAATTTCAGAGCGGAGGCAGAGGCACTGAGGGCTGCAGTAGAAGCAGTGCTGACAGGCAAAACAAATGAAAGCCATATAGTCCTGTTTACAGATGCCCTAGCCGTAGTCACAGCACTAAAAAGCCAGAAAAATACTGAACTTAATGATTTAAGAGCAGTACTCTGTCAACTATGCCAGCAGTCCGCACCAAAAAGAGTAGTGGTACAGTGGGTTTCATCCCACTGTAACATCCGAGGCAACGAGGAGGCAGACAGACTGGCAAAAGAAGGTGCAAGACTACCACAACCAGATTCTAGTGTGACCTACGAAGAGTCCAAAAGGCTAATTTTAGCCAGATACATGGCCAAATAGGAAACAGAACATACTGGCTACACAAAAAATGATGCTTATTACCAGTTGAACAGAAGAGAGCAGGTCGTGGTCTTCAGACTCCGCACAGGCCACAACAGACTGAGGTACTACCTATTCAATAAACTGAAGATAGGTGGCACTGACGAATACACTTGTGGTACCCGGGAAATGACCGTTGAACATCTGCTGCAAAACTGCCCGACATATGAGGACCAGAGAAAGCACATGTGGCCATCACCAGTGGCAACACTAGACAAGCTCTATGGCAGTGTCGACAGCCTCAGCATGACCGCTGCTTTTTTCGAAAAAATACAGGTTGACGTTTTGACAGCGTACGAAGAAGAAGAAGAAGAAGAAGAAGAAGAAGAAGAAGAAGAAGAAGAAGAAGAAGAAGAAGAAAAACAAGTTTAAGACATTACACCTAAGCTTGGGATTATCATCCTTTTCCCCGTCGGTGTACACTCGATGATGATGTGAAGTGTAATCTTCACATCGGAGGTAGCCTGCAATTGATATTCTCTGACTTGTGCCTGGATGGTGCGCTCCGGCAGAATGCTATTAGCCCATCTCTTGATACTGCTCTCTCACTAATAGTTATAATCAACAGACAGTAGAATTATGCACTTCTCAAAAAAGGACGTTTCTTTACGTTGTGTTGTGATTTACAGCGAGGCTGGAATATCTGAGCCTTTCGACCTGACACACCCTTCTCAACACGCTATTTTTAGGAATCGAGTTTGCCTTCCCTATTTGATCGCTATTCTTTCTTCAGATTACATGGATGTAATCTGTTTTCAGGGCCCCAACAGATTGCATGGATGTAATCTGTTTTCAGGGCCCCTTCAGATTGCATGGATGTAATCTGTTTTCAGGGCCCCTTCAGATTGCATGGATGTAATGTGTTTTCAGGGCCCCTTCAGATTGCATGGATGTAATCTGTTTTCAGGGCCCCTTCAGATTGCATGGATGTAATCTGTTTTCAGGGCCCCTTCTTGAATGTGGAAAATGGTCTTGATCAGTCATTATTTGCTGGTCCCGACCCAAACAGCTAGCTAGAAGGACTTGGCTGCTGTCAGCTCATTCACTTGATCTTCTACCCTACAATTTGTAACAACGCATGCGTTGGCCAGGCGGGACCCAACGGGGACGGAGCAAGAACGTGCCCAACTAGCGAGTTAAGGACCCATTACTTTCCCACCCTTTCTGATTTGCTGAAAGAGACTGAACACCTAGGGGTTTGTCTTGAGCGCAGTGATGTCGATTCTTGCTGGAAACGAGCCTACAGCTTAATTGCTTTCAAAACTCTGTTCTTTCTACCACAGCTGCCCTCAAGAATCTGCCAGCTACCAGTGTAACGTCATGGATTGCTGATCTCATCTCTAAGACCACCAAGAAGGATCTATCAGACACGACAATCCATCGCAGCAAGAGAATGATGCTGGACACCCTTGGCGTGGGAATTCTTGGCCACCAGACAGAGATTGTTCAAACTGTTGCCAAGACATGCTTGGTTCTGGAACATTCTGCCTACGGGGGTGGGAAAAACGTCATGAAAGGTTCTGTAATTTGGGGCTCAAGAAACACAAGAGCAGCCCCAGCGACTGGTAAGTGTTTTTATATATAATAGGGGAGAGATAAAGTACATGATATGTTTTTGGTGTTGCGGGCACAGGACCTGAATGTGGGCCACCTTGATTTATCCTTTATCAGATGTGCTCAACCTTGTGGAAGCCGCGGGCCAATTTGAAAATGTTGGTATACGACAAGAGTCGTACAACTGATTGTATATACCGCTTTTATGCTCAAACTCTGAATAAACACCTAAGGGAAAATAAGTTGAGTAAAAACACTTGACACCAACGGCAGTGTATGTTGTTTCATTGTTGTCGTTGTTATTTTTGTTGTTGAATGTTCACAATGAGTAGGATTATTCTTTTGTACGCCATGAAAAGGACGGTATGTGGTAAGTTGTAGTTTTTCAAACATCCCGAGCGGGCTGATGAAGGTGGACCGGGCTCCTACATGGAATTGGGCTATGCTTCGCTTCATCTGCGTGTAGCTCACTACTATGGAGAGAACTTCGATCCCTCACTTTGTCATGAAAACCGTCCGTTTCCAAGAAATGCTACGAGGAAGCCAAGATGAGGGTCTTGGCCAGTATGTCTTGCCTGACCCTGACTAACATGTCTGATCAGTATGTTTTATCTGACCCTGACTAACATGTCTGATCAGTATGTTTTGCCTGACCCTGACTAATATATCTATTCAGTATGTCTTGCCTGACTAACTAACATGTCTGATCAGTATGTTTTGCCTGACCCTGACTAATATATCTATTCAGTATGTCTTGCCTGACTAACTAACATGTCTGATCAGTATGTTTTGCCTGACCTTGACTAACATGTCTGATCAGTATTTTTTTTGCCTGACCGTGACTAACATTCCTGATCAGTTTGTTTTGCCTGTCCTTGACTAACATTCCTGTACAGCATGTCTTGCCCGACCAGACAATAGTCTTCCTTCCATGTTGTTTCACACATTTGACTATAATGTAGTCCTTTTAATGTGTCTGCTTCAAAGTATTTATATTGAGATTTGTTAGTGAATTTGTTTGTTGTTGTTTGTTGACGTTCGCCTTATTTATCTATTCCCCAAGCCGGTGTGCGTTGCACTGTGGTATTTATTTTGCGCCTGTCGGCCCAGTGCATCCGACTTCAGCGTGCAATTTATGTAAGGGTCTGCTTCCTCCTGCATTTTCTAAGGGTTAGCTTCCCCGGGGTAAGGGCCGGTGCTGTGATGGGGATAGAACCCAGCACCTTCTGGCTGGGAGCCGTGTCACTTAACCACTAGCCCACACCGTCCCTTGTTAGTGAATTTGACAATGCAATAGCAATGAAAGGAAGGACAGATTCAATTAATAATTCAGATGATAATTACTCATGTTTTCCTCAATGTTGAAATGAGTTTTTCATCCTGGTAAAATCCGTACACATAACTTTGCACTTTCAATGAAGATACAGATTCATGTCCTGAACGAACAATTTTTCTATTTCTACATGCTTTTGAAAAACTTTTGAAACTAGATCACATTTCTGTCAGGCCTGAAGGACTCAGGCCTGAATGACTCAGGCCTGAAATAAATTTGATCAAGTTCCAACAAATGACATTAACCTTAACTCAACATCCTTTTACTGATTTAGAAAACTCTACAGTGTCTGTATACAACCAGTTTCTTGGAGCGTGGTTTAATTGATGTGCGAGTCGATCTTAATAGACTCAAACACTAGAGCTAAGTACAGCCGATCTAACTACCCAGAGATCAGGGGAATTTGTACTAGATGATCCATCATCACCATCGTCATGTAGCATGTCCTTTGTAGAACGTCGCTCCCATCACAGTCTGTGTGAAAGAAACTCGTCCCCTAGCCAAAACACCAGCCTCCGCCACAGTCATACTCAGGCATTCCTGGATATCTTGGTGCCATCGTATTCTTGGTCTACCCCGTCCTCTTTTGCCTAGCACCATACCTTGCATCACTGTTCTCTCAAGACCGTTGTGTCTTTTGATGTAACCAAAGTATTTACATTTTCTGGCCATAATGGAATTGAAAAACCAGTTCTCATCTATGCTCAACTCTTGCCGAATATCTGCATTTGTTCTTTTCTCTGTCCAGTGTATTCTGAGGATCTTTCTGTAACATTTTGACTCGAAAGATTCGATTCTTTGTCTGGAAGTTTTGGTAATCGTCCATGATTCGCAGCCATAAGCTGCCACAGGAAAAACACAGGCTCTCAAGACTTTTACTTGTATCATTTTGTTGGTGCTCTGTCATAATTTATTCAGGCTGTTCAGTCTCTGCATTGCCATAGCTAGTCTTCTTCTGATTTCTTTCGAGCAGTCACCATTTTTTGTCGATTCTGGAGCCCAGATATTCAAAATGTGTGACCTGATCTATTTCCTCACCACCCACTGTAAATTTATGCTGACATTGTGTTTTGTCGGTGGTCATTATCTTTGTTTTATTTAAAAAGGTTTTGATCTTTACTATGTCCATTAACGGCTGAAATTAGCTGCTCTAACAGAGATCAGGGGAATTTTTACCAGATGATCCACATCAACAAAACATGTCGGTCTGCACCGGGATTCGAACCCGCGACCACCGGCACACGAGGGGAACACCTTACCTCGATACCACTGAGTCCCCCCTTATTATTGAAGGTCAATGGTTTTCATTTGGAGGTTCCCTGGAGTCGCAAATAATTTCACTAAGAAGATTTTTTTTAAATATATCAAATTCAGAGTCCTTTCTTAGGTGCACTCATCTTTGGAATCTCTTGTCTAACGTGGTCTGAAGTTGAGATATTGTAGCCATGTATCAAGGAAAGTATTTTAATCTCAATTCGAGGAGCGTATTGTAGTCATACATAGAGGAGCGTATTGTAACCACACATCTAGGAGCGTATTGTAGTCACACATCTAGGAGTGTATTGTAACCACACATCTAGGAGCGTATTGTAGTCATACATAGAGGAGCGTATTGTAACCACACATCTAGGAGCGTATTGTAGTCATACATAGAGGAGCGTATTGTAACCACACATCTAGGAGCGTATTGTAGTCATACATAGAGGAGCGTATTGTAACCACACATCTAGGAGTGTATTGTAGCCACACATCTAGGAGTGTATTGTAGTCACATATTGAGGAGCATATTGTAGCCACACATCTAGTAGTGTATTGTAGTCACACATCTAGTAGTGTATTGTAGTCACATATTGAGAAGCGTATTGTAGCCACACATCTAGTAGCGTATTGTAGTCACATATTGAGGAGCGTATTGTAGCCACACATCTAGTAGTGTATTGTAGTCACATATTGAGAAGCGTATTGTAGCCACACATCTAGTAGTGTATTGTAGTCACATATTGAGAAGCGTATTGTAGTCACACATCTAGGAGCGTATTGTAATCACACATCTAGGAGAGTATTTTAGTCACACATATATGAGCGTATTGTAGTCACACATCTAGGAGTTTATTGTAGTCACATATTGAGGAGCATATTGTAGTCACACATCTAGGAGCGTATTGTAGTCACACATCTAGGAGCGTATTGTAGTCACACATCTAGGAGTTTATTGCAGTCACACATCTAAGAGCATATTGTAGCCCCATATCTAAGAGCGTATTGTAGCCACACATCTAGGAGCATATTGTAGCCACACATCTAGGAGCGTATTGTGTACACTTTAATTTAAATATTAATTGAAAATGAGTAACATTCTGGGCTTGAAGATAGTATTTGAAAAGTTATAATTGAATCTGAAAGCTTTGATATTTCTGACTGAGTTTTCCAATCTTAGATCGTTTTCAGTCGTTTTATCCTTTGTGTTATTAAACAGAGCAGGCCCCAGTTGTTCGTTTGACTGAACCTTCAAGTTTAATTCATTTAAATGAGAGTACATTTGTTGTGTATTACTGCTTTTATAACTCCATTTTCACAATCCTAACCCACAGGGTTCTTTTCCCACCGCATCCAGTTTGGCAGACACTGAGTTTTTTTTCTCGGGAGATTGCTCCTCCACGTATGAAAAGTAATGGTAACCTACCGTACTGCACACTTGCCAAGAAACTTATAACAGCCAAATAGGTTGGCGGTTGTAAGAAGCGACGTTCTATAAAGGATTTGCTACTTACTTTAGTTTAACATAAACAGATCTCTACATGCTTTTGAGGTCTGCAGACATTATGTGCCCGTCATGCAACAGATTTTTTCGTGCCTGCATTAACCTGTTCAGCCCCATGTGCACCAACACCCATCAGGATAAGCTGTGACACGGATGATATCGGCCGTCCTCATCGAGAACAATGGACAACTATTATTAACATACATTTGTAAAATCGTTACGCCATCTACACATTCAGTGAAGATTTTCAGGAATAACGGGAAAAGACTGCTTGACACCTAGTCATCACGCAGTATAAACACAACGTTTTTACTTAATTCCGTTATAAAGTACATCTCTTCACATTTATTTTTTTGAAAACCATTTTTTTACCGACCCTTTATTGTATCAGCTGCTTACATCAATGGTGCCAGCGTCCATTCAATGGACTTTGACGACACCTGGCACCCTGCTACGCACCCCAGTGGCCCAACACTTCCAGCACTGATGGCCTTGACTGAAACAATGGCAGGTGAGATGAGTCCCTCACTCGAGGACCTGCTAGTAGCATACAATGTTGGCATTCAAGTTCAAGGACTTCTGCTGAGGTCATCCAACTCTGCCAAGAGTATTCCTTGCAGGTCAGTGTTAACTATCAGCAGTGGTTTAAATGCTGTATTGTTGTATGCGTGTTGTTTTGGTATTATTTCACAATCAGAATCCTTTCTGGACAAATCCTAAACGAGATAACTGAAGTAGGCAACGCGGTTGACCTCAACATCAATAGAAAGAAGACTTAATTTTGACTGAACACTTTCTGCCCTACGGGAGAACTGCGGTTAGAAAATGATCCCATCGAAAATGACAATGCGTATGTCTACCAAGGCAATGAAATCAACAACAATCACAATTTGGATAAACGAGATCTCACACATGAGGGGTGGGGGGCAGGATGGCTCAGCTTCAACTGCTTTACTCCAACAGATGACCGGCGTCAAGGCCAGAGATCACACCTTCAATAGCATGGTTATCCCAGCATTAGTATTCGGGTGTGAGGTTTGGAGTCTGCACAAATCAGAAGCTCTGTATTACCGAAAGGGCAATAGAGCGGAGAGTCATAAATATCTTCCTAAGAGACCGCATCCAAAACACCGACATCCCCGACCGAACAGAGTTCCACGATGTTGTCAACTCTGCGTCAATGCGAAAGTACAGATGGGCCAGACATGTGGTCGGCATAACTGACCATAGATGGACGAAGAAGGTGTTTTTCTTGTGTTCATACACTTACAACCGTCCCCATGGTCGAGCGCCATCGAGATGGAGAGATCATCTGCACCCCGTCTTTGGACTGTCGTGGGACTCCAGGGCGAAGTATAGACACAGATTCAAGTAGCTTTTGGCTTCCTGACATCAGGCAACCTTGTCTCATTGAATACTAGGATCCAAGTAAGTATTCAAGTAAGTATTCAAGAAAGTATTCAAGTAAGTATTCAATTATAAACACTACTTGTTCAGTTGTTTTATTCTTTATTATTTTGTATGTTGTGACGGTTAGATGAATTGTGCTGCAGCTGTACATAAACATCTGGGCTATTTAGTCGGTTATCCGGACGGTATTATATTTCTTCGTCTTCTTAGACAGACGTCCTAACAAGAACGTTTGTGGCGTAGATTACAGCGAGGCTGTGATATCTGTACCTTTCGGCCCGACATGTCCAATTTCAGTACCCCATTCTATACATCTGTGCCAAGCACCACCCATCGGCCAGGTGGAAGTGTGGAGATGTCGCCCCCCCCCCCCTTACCTCATGGCTCCGACAGTTGGCAGACTGCTCTAGATGAGACCTGGCAGACTGCTCTAGACGAGACCTGGCAGACTGCTCTAGATGAGACCTGGCAGACTGCTCTAGATGAGACCTGGCAGACTGCTCTAGACGAGACCTGGCAGACTGCTCTAGACGAGACCTGGCAGACTGCTCTAAATGAGACCTGGCAAACTGCTCTAGACGAGATTTGGCAGACTGTTCTAGACGAGACCTGGCAAACTGTTCTAGACGAGACCTGGCAAACTGTTCTAGACGAGACCTGGCAAACTGTTCTAGACGAGACCTGGCAGACTGCTCCAGACGAGACCTGGCAAACTGTTCTAGACGAGACCTGGCAGACTGCTCTAGATGAGACCTGGCAGACTGTTCTAGACGAGATCTGGCAAACTGTTCTAGACGAGACTTGGCAGACTGTTCTAGACGAGACCTGGCAAATTGTTTTAGACGAGACCTGGCAGACTGCTCCAGACGAGACCTGGCAGACTGCTCTAGACGAGACCTGGCAGACTGCTCTAGATGAGACCTGGCAAACTGTTCTAGACGAGACCTGGCAGACTGCTCCAGACGAGACCTGGCAGACTGCTCTAGACGAGACCTGGCAGACTGCTCCAGACGAGACCTGGCAAACTGTTCTAGACGAGACCTGGTAGACTGTTCTAGACGAGACCTGGCAGACTGCTCTAGATGAGACCTGGCAGACTGTTCTAGACGAGATCTGGCAAACTGTTCTAGACGAGACTTGGCAGACTGTTCTAGACGAGACCTGGCAAATTGTTTTAGACGAGACCTGGCAGACTGTTCTAGACGAGATCTGGCAAACTGTTCTAGACGAGACTTGGCAGACTGTTCTAGACGAGACCTGGCAAATTGTTTTAGACGAGACCTGGCAAACTGCTCTAGATGAGACCTGGCAAACTGTTCTAGACGAGATCTGGCAGACTGCTCTAGATGAGACCTGGCAAACTGTTCTAGACGAGACCTGGCAGACTGTTCTAGACGAGACCTGGCAGACTGCTCTAGACGAGACCTGGCAGACTGCTCTAGACGAGACCTGGGAGACTGCTCTAGATGAGACCTGGCAAACTGTTCTAGACGAGACCTGGCAAACTGTTCTAGACGAGACCTGGCAGGTTGTTCTAGACGAGACCTGGCAGACTGCTCTAGACGAGACCTGGCAGACTGCTCTAGACGAGACCTAGCAGACTGCTCTAGATGAGACCTGGCAAAGTGTTCTAGACGAGATCTGGCAGACTGCTCTAGACGAGACCTGGCAAACTGTTCTAGACGAGATCTGGCAGACTGCTCTAGACGAGACCTGGCAAACTGTTCTAGACGAGACCTGGCAGACTGTTCTAGACGAGACCTGGCAAACTGTTCTAGATGAGACCTGGCAGACTGCTCTAGACGAGACCTGGCAAACTGTTCTAGACGAGATCTGGCAGATTGTTCTAGACGAGACCTGGCAAACTGTTCTAGATGAGACCTGGCAGATTGTTCTAGACGAGATCCGATAGCAAGCTGCAGCTCGTGGCTGTGGCAGTAGTTGATCAACGCAATGAACCAGTGACGCCAAAGTGAACATTATTATTATTATTTTTGGGACAGGGTTTGCCTTTTCTCTTCGATCACTAATTTCTTAGTTATGCTGCATGGGTGCAGTCTGTTTCCAGATCTGTCACTTGGAGGCGGAATAGAGTCTTGGTCTGTTATGGGTAACTTACCCTGATGCAACTGTTACAACTTCTTCAGTCTCAGCATCTTCGTCATCATCATTATACGAGCGTGTTTGAGTTAATGTTCCTTAGCGTTTGACTGGTATCAGACTACGTGTATTGCAGCAGGTGGTTTAAAGTCAAGAGTTTCCCCGTTCATATGTGAAAAACTACATATGGCTTATGTTCATCTACTCAGAGAGTTTTTGTTTGAGGACAACAAAGACTCGCACCTCTCCTCCATAGCCTGTTAGTAAGGGCAGTCCTGGCATGAAAAGGCCAGGAGCTGTACCTTTGCTGTCAATGTTTATACGTTATATATATATTGCTTGGGAGCATATAGTTAGAAACCAATGGCTCATCCTTAATTCCAGGCAGGAATTTATCATCCTCAGTTATTTAAGACACATGTCATCACTTCTAATTTGGGGACGAAAAGGCAGTTGACTATGTAACACCAATCAGCGGCTCATAATCCTTTTTTTGTCGAGGTCAGCGAACTAGAGCTCACCAAGACCTTGTTTAGTTTCCTAGTGGCAGCCCTTAAAACAGGCTGCATACCTGCAGGCTGGCTGGGAGAACAGAAATCAAAGAGGGAAGGTAAGGCTAGCCTAAAAAATGTGTAGTGTCGAAACCGGATGTGTCGGACTGAGTGGTGCAGATATCTCTTCCTTGCTGGAAATTAGGAAATAATGTAACATGATGAGAGTCGAAGAAGAAAAGAATAGGAAGAAGAATCAAAGGAAGAAGAAGAGGAAGATAAGGAAAAGGAAAATAATATGAAGAATTAGTGGAATAGGAAGAAGAAGATCAAGAAGAAAAAGGAAAGAATATGAAAAAGATAAAGAAGAAGAAAATAAGAAGAAAGGTAATAGAAAGAAGAAGATAAAGAAGAAGAAGAAAATAATAGAAAGAATAAAGGGAATAGGAAGAAGATGATAAGAAGAAAAAGGAAAGATTAGGAAGAAGAATAAAGAAGAAGAAAATAATAGGAAGAATTAAGGAAATATGAACAAGAAGATGAAGGAAATAATATGAATAATTAAGAGAATTGAAAGAAAAAATGGGAAGATGAAGAAAAATAATAGGAAGAAGAAGAAGGAGCTCACCTAACGAACATCTTGTGTTGCTGCTCAACAGGTTTCATCCACCAGCAGTTGTTGGTGTAATGGGTAGTGCTGCTGCCTGCTCCAGCCTTCTTGGGTTCGGACCTGCCAAATGCAGGGCTGCTCTGGGCATTGCCACGTCTTTCGCTGGAGCCCCTATGGCTAATGCTGGAACCACTACCAAACCTCTGCATGCAGGAAAGGCTGCCAGGTACGTACTTTCTGAAATGTTAAACATTATATTAATTCCATGGTGAAGTGGTTAAATCGTCGGACTCGTGATCAGGTGGTCTGGGTTTGACTCCAGGCTCCGCCGACTTGTTCACGGGTGCTTGATGCGGTGTCTCCTACATCTCATAGTCGCCCCCAAGTGGTCTTGTCCTTGACTTGCCACTAGGGTAGGGCAGTTCAAGACGAGAGAGCGAGGATAAAAAGTAGCGCAGTTAATTCTTACTAAAAATAGCGCTAGCAACAAAAAAAATGCCATCAATCATCTATGATGGATGGCGCCCTTTGCCTTTGCTAATTGCACAAACACAATATCACGTCATCACTTCTAATTTGGGGACGAAAAGGTAGTTGACTATGTGACACCAATCAGCGACTCATTACCATTTCTTTTGTCACGGTCAGCGAACCAGAGCTAATGAAGACCTTGTTTCGTCTCCTAGTGCAACCCTGAAAACAGGCTGCATACATGCAGGTTACATTTGACCTAGGCGAGCCAGCAGTGAACTCAAAGACTACTGTTTTTTTTTTTATTATCAAAGCTCAGCGTGTCTTTCTCTATGCGATACTGGGGCCCAAATTTGGAAATAAAGAAGAGTAAAATTGAATGTATTATTATTTGCAGGATCAATGCTTTTATTAGACCAATTTAACTTAAATTCATTATACTGGTAGAAGTCTCTGCAGGGTCTGTATACAACGTTTATGCTACTCCACTTAATCTACAAATAACTGTGTGCATCCAATTTATTCTTGAATATATTAATTGTCCCTGCCTCCCCTATTACCTGTGGCAATGCATTCCAATTATTCACCATTCTCTGACTAAAAAAATATTTCCTAATATCTAATCTGGATATAATTGTTTATTTATTTTTTATTTATTTATTTGAAGGTTTGGCCTTGAGGCTGCTTTGCTGGCAGATCAAGGAATTGAGGGGAATGACAACATTCTGGACATGCCATCTGGCTTTGGAGCATTCTATGATGACTTTAACCCTGAAGCTCTGATAGCAGGTAAGAACATATTACTAGTGCCTTGTTGGCCATTTTGTGACCTAGAAAAGATAAACTACTTACAAACCCTGTAATCATTTGCTACTTACAAACCCTGTAATCATTTGTACCTTCACCCATGCGTAGTAAGGAGGGATCTGTTTTATTAAAATAATGGTAACAGAACCAAATGAATGAAATGGATGAGACTATGAGAACTTTAAAGAAAAAGAAATCGCAGGGAAAAGATGGGGTAACAAACGAAATGCTGATGAGGCTGGGCCAAACAGCAAAGATGAAGTTACTGTCAGTCCTGAACCAAAGCTGGAAAAGGGGAATTGTACCTCAGGCATGGAAAGATGCTGTACTTATACCAGTACCAAAGAAAGAAAAAGATAGAACAGATCCAAATGGATACAGGCCCATCAGTCTACTTAGCTGTGTAAGAAAGCTGATGGAGCGTATGATAATGATAATCATCAGACTGATGTGGCACCTGGAAGAAAAACACATACTAATTCCACAGCAAGCAGGATTTAGACAACACAGATCCACTGAGGACCAGATCACTCTCATAGCCCAGGAAATAGATGATGCTTACCAGACAGGGGAAAAAACACACAGTAGCGGTTTGGGTGGATCTAGAGAAAGCATTTGACAAGGTGTGGAAAGAGGGACTTAAAGTCAAGCTGCGAAGAAGTGAAGTATCTGGAAAAACATACAGATGGATCAGCCACTACCTCAAAAACAGAACAGCCAGAGTTCAAGTACAAGGGGGGGGGGGGGGGGGGGGGTACTGTCACCCACACTTTTCCTGGTGTATATAAACAATATCACAGAGAATATACCAAGAAGAGTACATAGCTCAATGTTTGCAGACGATCTGGCTATGTGGACCTCTGAAAAAAATCTCACCCTAGCAAACAATCGGATGCAGCAGGCCCTAACATCGTTGGAAGAGTGGGCGAACTCATGGCTGGTCAAAATAAACGAGGAAAAAACAACATGTACGATATTCTCGCTTTCAAATAAACCACAGAACGCCAAAATAAGTCTTAAACGGCAAATATCTGCAGCCAAATGACAACACAAACTGCTTGGGAGTCACATTTGATCGGCGCATGATATGGAAAAATCACATCAAGAGAAACCGAATGAGAGCCAGACAAAGAATGGCAATTATGAGGAAACTTGCTGGCACAAGCTGGGGAGCAGACGAAAGAATACTAAAGAAACTGTACACTGGAAGAGTGAGACCAGTTCTCGAGTATGGCATTGCGGCATGGACAACAGCAGCAAAGGCGAACTTCGATAAAATTAGCAAACTTCAAAACCAAGCCATGAGAGTTATAACAGGAGGCATGAAGTCAACGCCAATTGTAGAACTTGAAAAGATTACAAATCTGCAATCCATGACCGACAGAAGAGACTGCAGAGCCCAACAACAAGCAGAGAAATTCAGAAGACTGACAGACCATCCAATGCATCAGAGACTAAATAGATTTGGAAATGGGAAACTAAAGCGGAGAAACTTTGCAGAAATAGCCAAAGCAAAGATGAGCGAAGACCCTAATAACACCGTAACAATACGAAAGCCCATCCCTACTGTACGCAAACCCACATGGAAGCAGCATATCATTCCGGAGGTGGTAGAAAATATACCAGGTATTGGAAACAAGAACAGCCAGACTGAAAAAGAAAGAAGAGACATAACCCTGAGGTACATAATGGAATACTACCCAAGCATGGACTGACCCATGCATACACCGTCGATTCTGTAACAAACACAACACAGAACTGAGGGGCAGGGGTATTCCTGAGCCTACCAAATGGTAGAAAAATAACACTGTCAGTGGCAACTGGAAAATTCTCAAGCAATTTTAGAGCGGAGGCAGAGGCACTGAGGGTTGCAGTAGAAGGAAGCAATGCTGACAGGCGAAAGCAATGAAAGCCAGATAGTCCTGTTTACAGTTGCCCTGGCCATAGTTACAGCACTAAAAAGCCAGAAAAATACTGAACTTAATGATTTAAGAGCAGTACTCTGTCAACTATGCCAGCAGGCCGCACCAAAAAGAGTAGGGGTGCAGTGGTTTTCATCCCACTGTAACATCCAAGGCAACGAGGAGGCAGACAGACTGGCAAAAGAAGGTGCAAGACTACCACAACCAGATTCTAGTGTGACCTATGAAGAGTCCAAAAGGCTTATTAAAGCCAGATACATGCCCAAATGGGAAACAGAACATACTGGCTACAGAATAAATGATGCCTATTACCAGTTGAACAGAAGAGAGCAGGTCGTGGTCTTCAGACTCCGCACAGGCCACAACCTATTCAATAAACTGAAGATAGGTGGCACTGACGAATGCACTTGTGGTACAGAGAAAATGACCACTGAACATCTGCTGCAAAACTGCCCGATATACGAGGACCAGAAAAAGCACATGTGGCCATCACCAGTGGCAACACTAGACAAGCTCTATGGCAGTGTCAACAGCCTCAGGATGACCGCTGCTTTCTTCGAACAAATACAGGTTGACGTCTGACAGCGTACGACGAAGAAGAAGGTAACAGAACCTGCTTTGTCTAAGGTATAACTTTCTTTCTGATGAATGTGAGACTTTTTCAACTCAGATGTAGTCTTTCAGGTTATACCAATTTTTTTCAAACTGGCTGTAAAGGCGTTGTTTATAGGGGCAACCATTGTAAAGTGGTAAATGAAGGTGTTAATATTAACATTATTTATAATTCTCTCTGCTTATCTGTTTGTCTGTTGATGTGCCAGAACAGAAACCATAAACTGTGAGTAGCCTCTCAGGGTGCAAGCCTGGGTGCTGAATGTAGAGACCCTGGGCTGCCAAAACTGCAGGATCCCCCTCTCGGCCTTACTGGTGTAATCCAAAAGGAATGCAAAGCATGACAATTTGGCACCAGGTCAGCTGCAGGAGCTACCGGATTAAGTTTACAATTTTGAAACCATCTGCCTTAGGTGCTGTACTCCGGATTTTCTGTCTGGGTTTACTCCCTCTTCTAAGGTTTCCACAAGGCAGTGGATGGAGTCCTTGCCCGTAGATGCTAGTTACTCAAGACATCCGATGATACTCTCATCATCCCAAGACTAGCCAGCACTCTCTGGGACTTGTGGATTTAAAATGAGAGTTTCTTCTCTCCTAGGTGAACTGCCTGAACAGGCTAACAAGCTTCGTCTACTCGGGTTTAGAGTCAGAGTTTACCTCCTCTTAGATTGACTGCCAACTAAGACTAATGAGCCCAATCTGCCCGACCAGTTATACCGCCGGGTACTCTGTCACGCCTCACAGCAGGCTCTGTACGAAACAGGGGGTCCCTTGTGAAGATGCTGCTGGGAACACAATAATGTAGGAGAGGCAATTGGCATGGAAACTTCTGCACGGTAAGCCGAACAGTGAATCCATTAGTGATCTCTACACCTGGAAAGGAGAGGCTATATCATACGATTCACTTTCCTTTAATGAACAGCATATCCAGCCCAGACCCCGCTACCCCATCTCAGCGCAAGTTGTTATTTAGCATTGTTGCCAGTTAATTTGTCAAAGCAGAAATCAAATATCAGTCTCAGTAACAAAATAGAAACAAAATAGTTTTGTCCATGAATGTACCAAATCAGTATCAAAGCATTAGTCTTACATGTGACTTTTAAACCTGCCAATTGATGCCCTGGGTTCATCCAACACGTCTCACTTAGCTTGCCTATGGACAGAATCCAACACATGTGTTGGATGAACCAAATTTCCTTGCACTTTCACAATTCAGTAAACAAACAAGTGCAGCAAATCCACAACTAATTATATGACCTGCAATTGCTCAGTTGATAGTGGCAAATTTAGAAATCTTGAAGTTTTTGGTTTGAAAACGACTCGCCAAAAATATTTTTACTTAAAATTTGTGTAATAAAAACATTTTTAATTTTAAAAATTGTATTATTATTGAAATCTAAAATTTACCATCATTATTGACTGGTCAAAAACTAGTCTGTTCATAAAAGTGATGTAATTATTAATTAAGCTGATCTATCTTCACAGATCACTACAACAACCCAGAGTTCCTTCTCCACACTCAAGACATTGCCCTGAAGAGGTTTCCAGCTCATCTGGGCATGCACTGGACAATAGATGCTGCACTAGCAGTTCGAGCCCACCTGGAAGACAACTCCAGAGTTCCTAATGTGGACAGAATTGAGAAGATTGTCATCAAGGCCCCTCAGTGAGTCAATTAGTATAATTTTCTAAACAAATTTGATCTGTTTGCAAATCTCTAGACTTAGTACCCTTGAGTTATGGTCACATATTGTTTATCCATAACAATGTGGATAGGTTTATCTGAAGAAAAAAAAATTAATTCAAGCAATAGCTAAGTGATCCATCTACACAGCTTGTCATGGTATCACACCAGCTAAAAATAGTTGAAAGATTTCCTTGGCAGACAAATAGCACACAAGCAAATAATAGCTGTTTTCAGTGTGTTTTATAGTAGAGGTGTACATTTCTAGCTGTTTACTGTAAAGAATGCAAATGAAAAAAATTTAAAGATAGTCCCATAGCAGACACTGTTGCCAGTGATGAAGTGTTAGAGACTTCATTGTTCTAGACCTCAGCTTTTTCTGAGGAGGAGTGACCTTGCTGCATTGCTTTCCTAACTGTAAGATGAGTAGCTATTTACAGCCAGGTAGACTGGAACAAGGATCAAACCTGGTTATTTTTCATGTAAAAGTCAAGCACTATAACCGCTTTGCCACTTTTAACTTAACTCAACTTCTTTATATTGGTTTTGAAGACTAGTTCGATACTGGTTTGATCAGTTTTGTCTACTCCATTTGATCTAAAAATAACTATGTGCATCCAATCTATTCTTGAATGCCTTAACAGACCCTGCCCCCACTATTTCCTGTGGCAATGCATTCTAAGTATTCACCCCTTTCTGACTAAAATAATATTTCTTAATATCTTATCTGGACTATTCTTTAATTAATTTGTAGGTGTTCCCTCTTTACCATGATCTTACTTTTCTCTGTTCATGGTTAACTCTATGTAGTTCAAATATCTGGGAGCAGAGGTTAATGCGAAGGGATCTAGAGCGGAGATCCAGTCAAGAACAGTTATGACCATGGTCGCCCTAACCAGACTAACCAAATAATCTGGAAAGACAAGAACACTAGCCTTAAATAAAAGTTGATTTTAATGTATACAATGATCACTTTGGTATACATCTACACATGTGAGACTTGGAGTCCACAAACCCCACCAACAACATCTCCCACGCCTGTTGTCCTGGGAGTATGCATGTCACATTAGAGTGTTCAAAGCACCCATACCTTGGTGCAGATCTTGATGGTAGTAGAGCAAATGACTCATTATCAAACAGTCACTGCAAACTGTCAAGACAGCCTGGACTGTGACATTTATTTGCATGACCAATAATCAACTTCACCGCCATCCTCTTGTACTGCTGATCGTCCATTAACAAACACACGTCGACACCCAAGTGGTTAATGGGTTAAACAAAATAGTGCCATAGTTTCCTTCCAGACAAGTTGAGACAGGTGATCAGAGAAGGTTATGCATGGGGCTGGCAACTTCACTATGTCAAAAACCATTGCTACCAAAACTACACTACAAATAAATGGATTCATGATTCTCAGAAAGCTAGTTAAAATAAACCAAATGTTGTATTGTACCTGTACTCCGCCCATCATATGTAATGACATGATAAATGATGATGAAAACTTCATCCCTGACGACAGGTCTGCTATGGTAGCTTTACACCAGTGGCGAATGTGATGATAATTTTAGGGTAAGCTGAGTCATGATCATAAGGGGACATAATCGTTCACTGTTCTAAAAATAGAAATCCAGTCATGATGGCCGACCTAATTTGTAGCTATTTGGCTGAGAAAAAACAGTGTGCTAATGACTGTCTACTGGTTAACAATTGACCTGTTTCCTACGTTATGTTAGGCTGGACGCAATCAGCATTACCGCTTCGCAGGTCTGCTAACATGTCAACACTCTTAAACAAAAATGACCATTACAATTTCAATTTCTAATTTATTTCACATGTTTAAAATAAAGGGCTGCCTTCTCTTCTTCCTGTTTCTCTTCTGCGTTCGTTCTCAATCTCCCGCTACCAAGCCCTGAACAGGGCTTTGCAAGTAGCAGGATGTAGTCCGGAGAGCGGAATGCATTGTGTCGCCAATTTACAGCTTGACTGCAATATTTGCACCTTTCGGTCCGAGACATCTGCCTTCAGTAGCATGTCTTATCTAATTCTTCTCAAAATTTTGGAGATAGCTCAGCCTATCCTGTCTATTCTAACGTTTTGCTACTGTCTACACCTCTGTTGGATATTTCCATAACTCAACATTTTACTCACAAACAGCTCTAAGTACATCAACCGCCCTCTGCCAGCAACAATGCATGAGGCCCGCCACTCCTTCCAGTTCAATGCTTGCACTGCCTTATTAGATGGGGAAGTCACTCCAAGCTCATATCACAACAGTAACAGACGAAGGGCCCAGTTGGTTGCCTTGCTGGAGAAAACTGAAGTACAGACAACCGAGGACAATAAGCCTTCCTTTAACGATATGTACGTGGAAGTGCATGTCTTATTAAAAGTAAGTCACGATCTTCATCACCATCATCACCACCACCATCACTACCCTCACAACCACCATCATCACCACCACCATCACTACCCTCATCATCCCTGTAATTGTCATCTTCAATATCATCATCACCACCACCACCACCACCTTCATCATCCTCACTATCATTATCATCTTCATTATAACCACCATCGTCATCTTCATTATAACCACCATCATCATCTTCACTATAACCAACATCATCATCTTCATTATAACCACCATCATCATCTTCATTATAACCACCATCATCATCTTCATTATAACCACCATCATCATCTTCATTATAACCACCATCATCATCTTCATCATCTTCATTATAACCACCATCATCATCTTCATCATCTTCATTATAACCACCATCATCATCTTCATTATAACCACCATCATCATCTTCATAATCTTCATTATAACCACCATCATCATCTTCATCATAACCACCATCATCATCTTCATTATAACCACCATCATCATCTTCATAATCTTCATTATAACCACCATCATCATTTTCATCATAACCACCATCATCATCTTCATTATAACCACCATCATCATCTTCATCATCTTCATTATAACCACCATCATCATCTTCATTATAACCACCATCATCATCTTCATCATCTTCGTTATAACCACCATCATCATCTTCATTATAACCACCATCATCATCTTCATTATAACCACCATCATCATCTTCATTATAACCACCATCATCATCTTCATTATAACCACCCTCATCATCTTCATTATCAGTGTGCTCAACCAATTATCAAATGGGCTTGGTATTGTGTTGCTCCACAGTCGCATGTCTCATCATTCCTGTATCCTTAAATTCTTTCTGCATTGTAATACACTAGTCCAAAATATATGTATAGATTTCAATGTTGAGCAAGATATAGGTGCAGGCTCCTCTCGCAGCTCAATCTTGGCTTGGCTTCGTTTGTTCTAAATCTCCCGCTACCAAACCCTGAAAGGGCTTAAGTAGCAGAATATAGTCCAGAGAATGGAATGCGTTGTGTCGTAGTTTCGGTCCAACATATCTGACTTCAGCAAGCATTTTTTGAGTACCGGGTTAGCATTCCCCCTTTGATCCCTTCTCTTTAGCCAGTCTGCCCTGCTGCAGCCTGTTAACCAGGATCACCGCATTGCAGCTCAATCTGAATCAATTCATTTTAATTTTTCAATGCAGCATCTTCCAGGACTAGTCTGTACGGGGATGTGTTGACTGTAAGAAACTTTGTCTAGATTTCAGTCTTGTGCACTGCACCTGGTGTCCAAATATAGGATTCCTTGGGTCGCTTACATGATTCTGTCTTCTAATTTCTGATGCAACACTTCTTCGTGCCTCAGGTGGTGCTATGTCGATTAAGCGGTATATATGTTTTTAAAATTTGGAGTAGGTTTTAACCACCTTCTAACTTTTCGGCCATATATTGTGGTATCAAAATGTTTGACACATGCAGATCATTTCCAAATTGGCATGATGTGCTCAGCTAAGGAAAAACAAAGGCTCGTTCTTCTTCTTCTGCGTTCGTTCTCGATCTCCCACTACCAAGTCCTGAACAGGGTTTTGCAAGTAGCAGGAGGCGAGGTCTAAGGTATTTAAGCTGCCTGTCTGAGCTCTGTCCATGACAGTATCGTTGTGCAGACTATCATTTACACTTTTCTTTTTCAAATTCTGCTATCTGAATATAGGTCAGGATAAAGGTAGTCACATAGCAGACACTGCTGTCAGAGATGAAGAGTTAGAGACTTCATTGTTTTAGGTCTCAGTGGTATGGCCAGTTATCTCCCTTGATGCCTTTCATCTTCTAAAAGTAAACCAGGTACTCATTAACAGCTAGGTTGACTAGAGCATGTTGATTACAGGAAATGAATCCTGAACTTTCTTAAAGAGGCTCAAGTACTCTGTTGCTCATTTACGTGTCTAATTTAAACATTCACAATAATTGGAACTTGAAACCTTGGTACTCATTCAGGCAGGCGTATGCCTACTGCCAGATAGCCAAAGCTATTCGCAGTCAATTTGTTTTTTTATGATTCTACTTCCTGCAGCTCACTAGATCTCGGGAAAAGTTGGTGGTGTATTGCGTATCATTTTCGTTATTTCCATAATTGTTAAGTTCCAGACAGTGGCGAATAGCTTCCTTTTCTCCAATTTAAAACTGCCTAGAGTTCTTTTATGAGCGTAGTGTGTACATATGACCTCTAAGTTTACCATCCATCTCTGATGGAATTAAGCGCTCATTCTCACCTCCCTTGAGACAAAGAGTAAATAAAAATATTGTGTGTGGATGACATCTTAACTTAACTTAACGTTTTAATACTGGTTTAGAAGACTATGCAGAGTCTGTAAACAACCAGTTTCATTTACATTTCCCTGTTCTAAAAGCTATGTGCATCAAATCTATTTTTAAATGCACTAATTGTCCCAGCTTCCACTACTTCCTGTGGCAATGCATTCCAAGCATCCACCACACTCTGACTAAAAAAATATTTCCTAATATCTTATCTAGACCTTTCTTTAATTAAATTGTAGCTATGCCCTCTTGTTCTTGAAGGTGGTTGTGTTGGGAAAAACTTGTTATAGTCTAATTTATCCGTTCCTTTGGTTATCTTATAAACCTGTATTAAGTCACCTTGAATTCTTCTTTTTTTCTAGACACCAAAGGACATCTGCTGTTTTGTGCTTTCATTTGTTTCTTGAAAGCCATCCCCTTTACCACTCTGCTATGGCAACCTGTATCCATATTAATGTTCTATAAATTGTTTGCTTACAGGATGGTTCTGAAGTCTCTGGCCGATGTGACACTCCCTATGGTCACTGGAGGAACCCCCTTAGTGATGTTGATGTTGTGAAGAAGTTCTGTGCCAACACAATGACCTTGACCAACCAGAACCAACAGGAGATCATCAGAATTGTGAAGAGCATGGATGCATCTGAGAAGGCATCAGATCTGACCAAGCTGATGTATTCCTATTAATGTATCATTTGTATGAATATAAGAAAGAAATGGATGGTGATTGAACGAGAAAATGTTAGAGAAAAAGAGATGAACAGAAAGAGATGGATAGAGAGAGAAAAAAAGAAAGAAAGAAAGCGAGAGAGAGAGAAAGAAAGAGAAAGAGAGAAAGAAAGAGCAGTCAAAAGTGAAGGAATGATAAATTAAATAGGAATGTGCCCATTCTTAATATATCTAGAATAAAGGTCTCCAAGCTACGCCCCTAG
Source organism: Ariolimax columbianus (assembly GCA_036924085.1). Classification (NCBI taxonomy): domain Eukaryota; kingdom Metazoa; phylum Mollusca; class Gastropoda; order Stylommatophora; family Arionidae; genus Ariolimax; species Ariolimax columbianus. Next base: position 20,466,352 of record JAVGWX010000008.1, read on the forward strand.
ACCACATCTGGCCCATTATATGGTTTTATCCAGCCAGCCCCAGACATTTTGTGGTGCCCAATATTGTTAGGCTGGTTTGACCCGGTTCCGTTTATGATTAAAAAACTATCTAGCATCACTCAACTGGGTAGTTTGTGGGCTAATCACTGTGTTACAATATAAGTGTAGCAGATATACAACAATGAATAAATCATGTAGGTGTTAATGTTTGACATGAATTGAGCACTTTGAGTGAGGTTGTGAAACAGACTTACAGACAAGATGCTGAGCAGTGCATGAGCTGCAGTGGTCAGTGATCCATAGTTGACTGCTAGCGTCAGGGCCAGCGAACAAAAGCTGCCAAGACCCTTCTACACCTCCATGCGGCGATCCTGGATAACAGGCTGCAGCAGGGCAGACTGACTAAGGAGAAGGGATCGAAGAGGGAATGCTTATCCGGTACTCAAAAAATGCTTGCTGAAGTTGGATGTGTTGGACCGAAAGGGGAAAATATCGCAGTCAAGCTGTAAACTACGACACAACGCATTCCGTTCTCTGGAATGCATTCTGCTACTTATGCGCTTTCAGTGTTTGGTAGCAGGAGATTGAGAATGAGCGAAGCCAAGCCAAGCCAAATGGTTTTATCCAGCCAGCCCCAGACATTTTGTGGTACCCAATATTTTTAGGCTGGTTTGACCTGGTGCTTTTTATGATTAAAAAAACTATCTAGCATCACTCAACTGGGTAGTTTGTGTGCTAATCACTGTGTTACCATATAAGTGTAGCAGATATACAACAATGAATAAATCATGTAGATGTTAATGCTTGACATGAATTGAGCACTTTGAGTGAGGTTGTGAAACAGACTTACAGACAAATGGATATGGTTTGCAGCGAATAGAGTATTGCCCCTGCCGAAGACAGATGTGTCGGACTGAAAGGTGCAAATATCACAGTCAAACTGTAAACTAGTGACACAACGCATTCCGTTCTCTGGACTACATCCTGCTACTTGCAAAGCCCGTTCAGGGCTTGGTAGCGGGAGATTGAGAACGAACGCAGAAGAAGAAGAAGAGTATTGCCATAGAAATGTAAGTATGTGAATACACAATAATCTTCATAATCAAAACAACAATATTTAATCATTTTAACGGTTTCTATAAAGCAAATCAAATTAAAGTCACTTTTTATCATCATCAAAGCCTGTCGCTCCTCTTCGTGCATAGGCCATCGACAACATCCCACCACCTGCTGAGCTGCTCTTTCTGCCTCTCTCACATTCTCTTCTCCGCGTATTTTTGGATCTACCTCTCGAGCATTCCATTCAAGAGCATGTCTGGCTATGTTTTACTGTGCCTTCCGCAGAGTATGTCCTATCCAGCCCCATTTTCTTCACTTAATTTGTTGTTCTAATGGCTGTTGTTGGCTCTTTTCCCATAAGTCTTCATTCCTCATCAAGTTTCTCTTGCATTTGGCTATCACTGTGTGACAAAAGTACCAGATCATCTACGTAGTCCAGGTTCTCCAATAGTGATAATAGTGTCTACTGAATACTATTTTTTTTTCCTTTGATTGATGTCTTCCTTATCCAATCTATAGCCAAGAAGAGCAGCAAAGGTGAGAGCAGACATCCCTGTCTCACTCCTGTTTGCACCCTGAAGCTGTCAGACAGTATTCCTTCATGTACCACTCTATTAGCTGTGTCTTTGTACATATTCTAGATGAGGGTTGTGTACTTCTCTAGTATCCCATAGTGTCTCAACAGTTGCCATAGAGTACTTTGATCAACACTGTCAAACGCCTTTGCATAGTCTATAAAGATTTGCATATAGGGATGATTTCCATTCAATGCTTTGTGCTACTATGATGCGTAGCCTAGCTATTTGATCTGTGCATGATCTTCCCTGACGAAATCCTGTCTGAGCTTTTTGTCTACTTCAGTTTTTAATCTGTCCAAGATGATTCTGTTGAATATCTTGCCTAGCCCTGACAGCAATGTAATCCTCCTATAATTGCTGTAATATGCAGTTTAATCAGATGTCCTTCTTTCTATTCTGTTGGCCCTCTCTCCTTTTCCCATACCTTTTTGAATAATCCTTGCAATGCATCAGTGGCCTTATCTATATCTGCCATTATGGCTTCTGCTGCTATTCCATCTGGTCCTCATCTTTCCCTTTCTTGAGTTTGGATATGGCCCTTTGGATTTCTATCTTACTTGGTGGGTTGCAGTCCAAGTTCAGGGTCTCCTATGCTGGTAGAATGTTTGGTGCTTTTTGTGGTGGAGGTCTGTTTAGACTTCCTTTGAAAAACTCAACCCATCATTTCTGTTGTTCTGTTGTTCCTCCGATTGGTTTGTTTCTCTGTAAATATCACTTTTCATACACACAACAAATCTTTTCAACAGTCTCTATAAAGTAAATCAAGTTATTGTAACTTTCCACTCTCTCAGCAGTATTTAACTGATTTACTCTAAAGAGCTGATATATTGGCTCATATTATTTCTTACAATGCTGTATAGTTGATGTACTTGGTTGAACCAGGGTTGTACATATTTATAAAAGTTTTTCAATACCATGTTTTTCTCAATGTACACACATGACTGTACTTCCTAACATCAGTTTTACAGTGCAGAAATAAACATGTCTGACAAGGCGTGCAGCACAGTTCTTGTGTATGGGAGGCGAGGAGACTGGTTTCGCACATCAGTTGGTGTGAGACAGGGTTGTACACTCTCTCCAACTCTTTTCAATATATTCCTTGAGGGAATTACCAGTGACGCACTTGGAGGTCACGTTGGTATTGTCAAGATAAGGGACCGAATAATTACCACCTTCGTTTTGCAGATGACATTGACAGGTTGGTGAGTTCAGAAGCAGAACTCCAGGAATGGGTCAGAAGGCTCGATGAAACAGCCAGCTCGTGACTATGGTAATGAGATAAACGCTGGAAAGACAAAATTAATGACCGACAACACTGAGGGCTTCAACAGTAGGACAAAAGCTAATGGCCAGGAACTCAAAGTGGTCGACTGTTTTAAATATCTGGGTTTGATTGTCTGTGATGAAGGATCAAAATGTGAGGTGTTGGCCAGAATAGCACAGAAAATAGCGGCGCCTAAACGGCTTAACAAAATCTGACAAGATAAACGGTTAGCACTATGTATAAAAATCAGAGTAATGCATACATTGGTCCTGTCAATATTCCTCAATGCTTGTGAGACATGGACAGTTACAGCTGACCTTCAGCAAAAGATTCAGATCTTGGAGGTGAGATGTTTCCAAAGACTTTTGAATGTCACATATTAGGATCGATTTACAAATGAGGAAATACGAGATAGAATTACAACAGCAATAGGACCTTTCGAAGACCTTTTGGCAATTGTCAAAAGACGAAAACTCGCTTGGTACGTTCACATATCGAAATCAAATGGTCTTGCAAATACGATCCTGCACGGAAAGGTGCAAGGCAGATGACGAAGAGGCCGTCCCAAAAAGAGGTGAAAAGACAGCATAAAAGAATGGACCAAACTCCGATCATAAGAGCCACAGGCAGCGGCTGCTGACAGAGAATGGTGCCGTGGAGTTGTGAGGATGTCTTCATGTGTGCCCCAACGACCTCACCGGTTATGGGATAACCTGACCTGACCTGACCTGATAGGTCAAAATATTCTGGACTGAAAAATAAGCTAAAGTACCGAGCAAAAGAAATTCATAGAGAATAAAAGACAAGGAAAATAAAGCCATAACAGAAGAGAGTAAAGTCCAAATAAAAATACAAACGTTGCTTTTTTAATGTAAAAATCAGCTTTCTTCTGTGTTACATATAACAAATCTACTGATAATTAAAATGATTGCAAGCACAGAACAAAAGAAAAGGAAATAAATGACTAAAGTAAAGATAGCCAAGAGCAAAATGTAACTCAAAGTTTTAATTGATTTATATCAGATAAAAATGTAACTAATTAAAAGTTTAGATAAAAAAAAAAGAAAAATATAGAGGAAGAAATAAATTAAATAAAACATTAAAGTATTTTTAAAGTCTTTATCCAGTGAATAAAACAATTATTTTCTCAGTATCAATCTTACATTTAATGTGTTGAACAATGATTGAACAAAGATTAAAATCATTTGAAGCGCACAGGAAAAGAAACATGCAGCGGGAAAGAGTGAAATAAAGAAATGATACACTGAAGCATATAGAAATCTTTGCCTACTAGCAATAGGCCTATACCAATTTTGTTTTAAATGTGAAAAATAGTTCAAAATTACATCATATCAAGTCAAGAAATAATTTGCACACAGCAAAGAATGCACTGATTTAAACAAACAAAAAATAATGTAGGAAAATATAACTGGTAAACCAGTAAAAGGATGGCAGCAATGTAAATGGAAATAAAACAATAAAAGACAAGATAGAAAACAAATATGTAACCTTTGATCATTCATGCACAAAAACTATGGTGGAGATCCATTTTAACTAAACTTTGATGTGAAAGTCTTAAATGCTTTTAATGATGAATGCCAGTGTTTTACTGTTACATAGTGTTTTATATTCCACAAAGTGTCTTTTTTATTTGCTTCTTTGTACAGACCGTTGACATGTTAATTTTATATATTTATTACTTATTCCATAGACATTACATATAAACCATGCTTTATCCATAATTTGTACAATTTATATCATATTTTCTTCAGTGTACAATTTAATAGCTTTGTTTCAGTTTACTTTCACTGAAAGACTGAAAAAGTTGGATTTCTGAAAATTATCAATATATATATATATATTACGTATGATGACATCACTTCTGGTGTAAACAGCACATACCAACCGTCAAATTTGCAAAATTTCATTATCCTCAGCAGACCATTGAAAACATGGAGATTGTGATACGGAATCCGTCCAGAGTTGATCAGCAAGAGGTAATTCAGTTTCTAACAGCTGAAGGATGTTGACCAGTTGACATTCATCACAGAATGCAGGCAGTGTATGGTGACAAAAGTGTGACGAAGACAACAGTGAAGAACTGGAAAACGATGTTTAAAGAAGGACGTGAGTAAATGAAAGACCTTCTAAGACCAGGTCAAGCACATATTGTTGCATCAGAAGATGCCATCGCCAAAATTGATGCAGCAATTCGGGTGAACCTTCGCCGGAGCTTATGTTCGCTAGCAGAGGAATTCGCTGTGTCGCTAGGGACAGTTCAAATTGTGGTTAGCAAGAAACTGAAGTATCGGAAGGTGTGTTCACAATGGGTACCTCGGTTGCTGACCAACCACCACAAAGAAGAACATATGGGATGGAGTTTGAATCACCTGCTGCGATACAAAAAGGAGGGTGATTTGTTTCTTCTGCACATAGTGGCAGGTGATCAATTGTGGTACCACCACTTTGAGCCGAGCAGCAATAGAAATATCCCGGATCACCGAAACCAAAAAAAGTCACACATTTCTGCTGGTAAGGTTATGCTGACAGCGTTTTTTTTTACCATGAGGGACTTTTTTTAGTAGACTTTAGACAGCCCAGAACATCAATGCCTTCCGCTACATTGACACATACAGCAATCAAGAATAAACGACCTGGCATGCTTTCATGTGGTGTGATCCTGTTGCACGACAATGCGCTTCCACATGTCGCGAACATTGTTAAAAAGGCATTAGCATAGAAAAGGTAGGAAGTACTGCCACACCCATTCTATAGCCTTGATATGTCTCCTTGTGACTTCCATTTGTTTGGACCCTTCAAAAATTTTTGAAGGGACAAAGATTTGACTCCGATGCAGATGTCATGGCCTTGGCGAACAATGGTTTAAAAAGAGACACAAAAGTCATTTCTTTTGGACGGCATCTGCCATCTACCCAAGTAGTGGGATGTGTGTCTGAATGCCTATTGCAACATTTTCTAACTAACCCCATGGCTTGTATGCTTCATAATAATTGTTATATTTAATTCTGTACACCAGATGATGTAACTTTCATATGTTTGTAATAAAGTTTCTGGGTCTGGTTTCAATTGAACACGCCTCGGATTTATGTATTTCTCATGTTCCTTGTAACTCAGTGTAATTTTGAAAAAATTCATAATTCAGTCACTTTGGTTTCCTAACTCAACCTAAATCAAGATGTGTTTCCTGGTAACCAATTTCTGATAGTGATTAAAATAGTATTTTTTGCTCATTTCACTAAAGAAAATAGGTACCTGGCAATTGTGCATCCTGCTCAGGTAACAACATTGCAAGAAATATACTGTAAATGGCTAATATTTGAGCAAAATTTTATGTTTTACATTTATAATTATAGTTACTTGAATTTGTCTCTGAATTTATATCCAGTGTTTGCAAGACAACAAAACTGAATTTGCAAATAAACATTTTCTTGTGTCATGTTTTTTTTTGTTGCTCCATTTGTATAGGTTTTTGTTAGTTTGACCTATGGGTTTTCATCCTCTGGTTGACATGTGGGGATTGCTATAGCTGAGAGAAGTGGTCCACTCATCTCTCAGGAAACTAATGACCATAAGTGTAACATGGTGGATGTTCGAATTCCACAAGCTTCTAACAACCTCTGGTCTCAAGGGAGGTGCGATATGTACTCAGTCCTATCGGAGACACAAGATAAGCTCAGAGATTATGTGTACATTATGTGTACATAAAAGATCTTTCTCTCTTTTGCCTACTATCACCCAGGGGTGCATAGGTCATCAACCTACCCTCGCCAAGCAGCTCTGTCCTGTGCAATCTTTTCCACTTCCTTCCAGCTCTTTCCTGTTTTCTGTACTTTTGCCTCGAGATCTCGTCTCCATGTATTCCTTGATCTAACTATGTCTCTCCTTCCCTGGGGGTTACATGACAGGGTGATAATGGTGATACTGGCCTGGGGCTTTCTTAATGTATGACCCATCCATCTCCACTCTCTTCCTAAGATTTCCTGTTCCAATTTAACTTGTCCCGCTCTCTCCCAGAGTCTGTAGTTTATAACTTTGTCAAACCATTTTATACCAAAGATCTTTCTCAGGCATCTGTTGACAAAACCCTGTCATTGCCTTTGGTCATCCTCCCGGTTTCCGCTCCATACAGCAAGACTGGCTTCACATTTGAATTGAAAATCCTTATTTTTGTCTTCCTTCATATTTCCTTGGAGTTCCATATGGTTTTCAACATTCTGAATACAACTCTTGCTTTTTGTATCCTTGTTTTTATATCCTCGTCAGTCCCTCGTTTCTTGTTGATGATACTTCCTACGTATGTAAATATCTCTTCCAGTGGTCATGTGTTTGCTGCATTGATCTTTATTATTTTTGTCTTTTCCTTATGGATCTTCAAACCGACTTGTTTGGAGGTATAATCCAGTCTATCCAGCTTCCTGTACATTTCGATTTTGTTGTGGGACAGAAGGGCTATATCATCCGCAAAATCCAGGTCCTCCAGCTGTTTATTCAAGGTCCACTGGATTCCATTTCTCTCATTTGTTGTTACTTTCATAATCCAGTTCACTGCCAGGATGAACAGGAAAGGTGACAGTAGGCAACCCTGTCGCACCCCTGATTTAATTTTGAATGGCTCTGTAAGTTGTCTTTCGTGTATAAATCTACATTGTCTACTTTCATATGTCTGTCTAATTATGTTTGTGAGCTTTTGAGGAATTCCATAGTGCCTCAGTAGTTTCCAGAGTATATCTCTGTCCAAACTGTCAAAAGCCTTTTCATAATCAACGAAATTGATTTACAAACTCTAATTCCATTTCAAGGATCCACAATGTGGCTATTTGGTCAATGCATGATCTATGCTGTCTGAAGCCTGTCTGCTCATCCCTTATCTTGTTATCCACTGCTTTTTTCAACCTTTCTAGTATTACACTATTTAATACCTTTCCCGGCATTGATAATTACATTATTCCTCTATGGTTTTTGCATACCTGTAAATCTTCCTTCTTAGGAAATTTCACCAGGTAGCCCTCTGTCCAACCTTTTGGTAAGCTTTCTTCCTCCCAGATGGCACCTATCAAGTTGTGGAGCATGTTTAGTAGATGGTTCAACATCTGTTTTTATGGCTTCCGGTAGTATCCGGAACGCATCAATTTTAAACAACTATACATAAAGGAAGCTGTGTGGCCTAGTAGTGAAACAACTGTTTCCCAATCCCAACATCCCTGATTCTAATCCCTCTCGTGCCCAGTTTGGGAAACACAGGTTTTTTTTTTTTGCTCCTTCATGTATGAAAAGTAATGGCAACCTACCACACTGCACACTTTGCAGAAACTTATAACAGCCAAACAGGTTGGCGGTTGTAAGCAGCAACATTATGCAAAGGACATGCTACTTCCTTTTTTTTTAAACATGACAATTCAGGCCTATTTCCAAATATGAAAACATTGCACAATTTTTCATTTGTTGTGATTTTCACAAATATATGATGCCTCAACAAGCATTATGGCATCATTAACTTCTTTTCGTCTCCTTTTTCTCCTTCTTCGTTCGTTCTCAATCTCTCGTTACCTGAACATGGCTTTGCAAGTAGCAGGATGTAGTCCAGAGAACGAAATGTGATGTGTCGCTAGTTTACAGCTTGACTGCAATATTTGCACCTTTCGGTCCGACACATCCGTCTTTGGCTTCGGCAGATCAGTGTACCACTACTCTTTTTGGTGCGGCCTGCTGGCATAGTTGACAAAGTACTGCTCTTAAATCATTAAGTTCAGTATTTGTCTTGCTTTTTAGTGTTGTAACCACGGCCAGGGCATCTGTAAACAGGGCTATCTGGCTTTCATTGCTTTCACTTGTCAGCATTGGTTTTACTGCAGCCATCAGTGCCTCTGTCTCCGCTCTGAAATTTCTTGAGAATTTTCCAGTTGCCACTAACAGTGTTATTTTTCTACCATTTGTTAGGCTCAGGAGTACCCCTCCCCCTCCATTCTGTGTTGTGTTTGTTACAGAACCGTCGGTGTATGCATGGGTCCAGTCCATGCTTGGGTAGTTTTCCGCTATGTACCTCAGGGTTATGTCTCTTCTTTCTTTTCAGTCTGGCTGTTCTTGTTTCCAATACCTGGTATATTTTCTACAACCTCCGGAATGATATGCTGCTTCCATGTGGGTTTGCGTACAGTAGGGGTGGGCTTTAGTGTTGTTATGGTGTTCATAGGGTCTTCGCTCATCTTTGTTTTTGCTTTTTCTGCAAAGTTTCTCCGCTTTAGTTTCCCATTTCCAAATCTATTTAGTCTCTGATGCATTGGATGGCCCGTCAGTCTTCTTAGTTTCTCTGCTTGCTGCTGGGCTCTGTAGTCTCTACTGTCGGTCATGGATTGCAGATTTGTAATCTTTTCAAGTTCTACAATTGTGCCAGGAGTCTAATGAAGAGAATCTTAGAAACAGAATAGAACAGTTAGTTCGAAGATCTTATTCATTATTTTCTTGCAAGCACATGAAGTATGTTGTAGATAAAGGAACTCTGAAGTCGGTTCCGTAGTACATATGATATCTGAAAAATGTTACATTATTTATGTAAACTGTGTGAAATGGAAATATGTTGAATTTTCCAATACAAGTGATTACTTACCCTTGGAGATTAAAAACTAAAAAAGTATGTCAAGATATTGATTTTAAAATGCACAAAGGGATATAACTACGTTTCTTAAAAAAAATAAACATTTTAAAATGTTATTTCCCCACAGAATTGTAAATACATTTACGTGATAGGTTCCAAGTTTGGGTGACTCAGCTTACAAACGAAAGGAGTGAGGGATGACCCACAAAAAAGGCACATGGACATACACATTACAAACTGCGTAATAAAGACGTGAGGTGTTAATTTTTCAACTGACCAAATTTATAATGCTCGTTTTGGTCCGTATTGTTTGGCATATTGAGCTCTGATCCACGAGCACAGGGGTCACAAAGCACGCAAACACTGAGCTGAACCTTTAAACCTGACTGCAGGCATTTTAAGATATGGCACAGAATAAACGTCACTGGTCAATGCTGTAACTGTCAGAAGTAATTTTTTTTTGTTTTGCTTAGATGTTTGCCCCACTAGTTTCTACTGGCGGAGGCGCGCCATTTTCCACCCCAGACCGTAGTCCATTGGGCGATATCAGGACGCATAAACCAGTGCTTGGATGCGTGTGTGTATCTGTATGTACCTAACCTAGTGTTTTCCGTGTTGCAGGAGTGTTTTCATGTCATTCGGCGGTTCACTTGGATCCTTCCTGGTGGTTGGCAAATCAGAATTCCTTTGTTTTTTATTAATTTTTTTTTTTTTTTTTTCCGAGTTGAAGGTACTCTCGTCCAGATTCGGAGGTTGTGTCTTACGTTTGGTTTCCAGTGATTGTTGTGCCAAAAAGGGGGAATGGGTAGAATTATCTTTAGTATCTCATCTCACGGTTTTTTTTTTTTTTTTTTTTTTTTTTTTCTCAATAAAAGTGATAGGGACCTTTTTTCGTTTTTTTTTTTTTTTTTTTTTTTTTTTTTTTTTTTCAAATCATCATATATTTTCAAAAAATAGTGAAGATGCAATGAGATGATATGTATAAAAGGTGATCTATGGTATGGGATGATTATGAAGATGCCAAAAATACATAGAAAGGAAAGTAATTAAAATGAAGTATCGGATAATGAAAATAAATGATTCTTGGCTTGGCATGCGGTTCAACGATTTGTCGTCTCGTGATCGGCTAGGTGTGTTTCTTCGGGTCCAATGTCCTCTCTGGTGACGGCAGCGCAGTTCTGTCAGAAGTAATGTTAGATTAAATATATATGATACATGTGAAGGTACACTCTTTTGTGGTTACTTCGACTTGTGTATTGTTTTCAAAATTAATATAATAATCTATGTAAAATACAAATGAATTTTAAAAATTACATCAGAATATAGTTTGTTTCATAAATTGAATGACTTACTTACATAAAATTAGAAGTAAACATTTTCTTAGAAAAAAATTTATCAATTTGGTAAAAGTTATTTTTTTATCCTCCTTTGATATAAGAGGGATACACATTTCTATTAATTTTTTTTTTTTTTTTGCTTAGATGTTTGCCTCACTAGTTTCTACTGGCGGAGGCGCGCCATTTTCCACCCCAGACCGTAGTCCATTGGGCGATATCAGGACGCATAAACCAGTGCTTGGATGCATGTGTGCGTCTGTATGTACCTATGCTAGGTTTGTGCGCCCTCAGAAGCTAGCCCAACCAAAGTGCAATGGAAGGGCTTTACTACGAGGGCGCATGTGAAAGTTGTGCAAGGGTGTGACTGTGGGATAGAGTCAAATGAAACAGAGTGAGGTAAGAGGAGAGAAAAGGGGAAGAGTGGCCCCCGGACGTGTCATGACATTTCTATAAAGAGAGACATCTTTCTAGTACATAAACAGCACATATAGCAAAATAAGTAGCTTACATGAATTTGAATTTTGTTAGCAATAAAGATGTTTATGTACACATAGTGCATACAATTGTAATAGTATAAATACAATTATATTAATTTGCAATAACAACAGAAAGACAGTGTTAAGTGTGATTAAATTATATTTATTTGTATATAAATATTTAATACTTTATGTTTAGTTTGATAGTAGCATTTGCTAACTGCCTTTTAAAAAAAGAATTATGTTTTTGTTACAAGATAAAATTGGTAATATGAACATAGTTCAGAACTAAGTCCTGCAACTTGTATCTGACTCATTAAATATCCTGTATTGAGTTTCTTTATATTTAACAGCAATTTGCTAATATTAAGGACTTGTGTTATTAAAATTATGGGGATGGCATGGCCTAGTTGTAAAGTGGCACGGCTCACAATCCGAAGGTGCTGGGTTCGATCCCCATCATAGCACCGGCCGTTACCCCGGGGAAGCAAACCCTTAGAGAATGCAGGAGGAAGCAGACCCTTACATAAAATGCATGCTGAAGTCGGATGCACTGGGCCGACAGGCGCAAAATTAAAACCACAGTGCAGCGCACATCGCCTTGGGGATTAGAGAAAAATAAGGTGAACACACACACACACACAAAATTTAAATTATGTGACCTTTATTTTACACCTCAATAATGTGGTGAACTTTATTTTACACCTCAATGTGGTGATCTTGGACAACATAATCCAACTGAGCAGACTTGCTAAGGAGAAGGGATCAAAGATGGAAGGTTAACCCAATTTTTAAAAAATGTTAGCTGAAGTCACATATGTGTTTTTGAATTCGTCTTGTTAATTGTGTTGCGTGTTTTTAATCTATCTTGTTAATTTATTGACATGTTTTGAATCTCCCTTGTTAATTTTGTTGTGTGTCTTGAATCTGTCTTGTTAATTTTATTGTATGTTTTGAATCCTTCTTGTTAATTTTGTTGCATGTTTTGAATCTGACTTGTTAATTTAAATAATAAAGAAATTAATTAAAAATAAGAGAGTTGAGATTGATATAATAGAGGATTAAAGTAGCAGTGATCTAAAATAAAATCCAAGGAAAAGTACATAGTAGGAAAATAAAGGATATTTGTATGGAGACAGCTACAGCTGGCTAGTCTCAAGAGACTGAAGAGATGCTTTTAATTTGAATTATTTCTAGATGATATTTGCAAATGTTTATCAATGAATGTCAGTGGCTTCATTTGGCATTTATCATTTGACCGTCGTTGAAAGCTTCATGTTTCCAGTTACAGTTCTGCAAATTCTTTGCTTCATTGACATGAAGAACTCATGAAATCAGTGTGGTTATCATAACATTCAGATAGAGACATTATTGCATCTAGAAGAAGGCAATTTCCATTCACAAAAATCGCCTAAGTGTTACGAAGACCAGAAAGTGGATCAAAGAATAGTTACACTGTAACCTGCAAGGCACATCACAAGAAGTGATTGAGGATTGGCCATGAGGCTGTTTACCCAATCATGTCGAAACTTAGTCACAAAAATGTCTACAGATATGGACAAGGCATTTGATGACTTGTTATATGTTTGTTATGTACAACCAAAGGGACTGCATGAACCAACTGTACCTACACTCTTCGCTATTTACTGAGACATTGAACACCCATGAGTATATCTAGAGTGCAGTGAATTTGATTCTATGAATAGAACAAAACACAGCAATAACATCATCACTTTTGTTATGGGCCGAGGTATACTATTTTGAGGTCTATAAAACAACTTGCACCCCCTCCCACCTAACAATTCCTATCCACCAGAGAAAAATTATTGCAAGCTTATTTTTTCAAAAACAAATGTAAATAAGTAACTGGTAAAACAAATGTGGATATCTGATTGATAAAACAAATGTAAATGTCTGACTGGTAAAACAATTGTAAATGTCTGACTGGCTAAACAAATGTAAATGTCTGGCTGGTAAAACAAATGTAAACAAGTAACTAGTAAAACAAATGTGAATATCTGACTGGCTAAACAAATGTAAGTGTCCGAGTGGTCAAACAAATGTAAACGAGGGACTGGTAAAACAAATGTAAATGTCTGACTGGTCAAACAAATGTAAACGAGTGGCCGATAAAACAAATGTAAATGTCTGACTGGTAAATATCTGACTAGTAAAACAAATGTAAATGTCTGACTAGTAAAACAAATGTAAACAAGTGACTGGTCAAACAAATGTAAATGTTTGACTGGTAAAACAAATGTAAATGAGTGACTGGTAAAACAAATGTAAATATCTGACTGGTAAAACAAATGTAAATGTCTTACTAATAAAACAAATGTAAACGAGTGACTGGTCAAACAAATGAAATCACATTATTTTGATTTCCCCATTTGATTACAAATATTTCAAATCAAGATTTGAAAAGGTGTAAGTAGTTACATATCAGAATCTGAGCTTTCGGAGATGATTTGTTTAAAATTTCACATCTCGTCTGCGAAGTTCCCTTTCTCGCTGCCTTCACTAACAGTATACCAGTTACAGCTTCATCGACTAAAGTAAGTCGCATATCCTTTTACAGAACGTAGCTTCTTACAACCGCCACCTATTTGGCTGTTATAAGTTTAATGGCAAGTGTGAAGTACGGTAGATTGCCATTAAATTCCGTACGTGGAGGAGCATTAGAGAGCGCCAATACGGGGAGTTGAACCCCTTACTTTTTGCAAAAATGAAGAGCGAATGTGCTACACCAATGCTGATCATATTCTCCTTTTCTCATGCTGAATTCTGTCTTGTGTGCGGATATACCTGTATATTTTAACCACATTTCTGCATGTCAGAATAGTGAAATGTTTTCTTGAGTAAGATTTACTGCCGGTGAGCTATTTTAACAACGTTCTTAGAAGTTCGCAATGATCTTGTTACACGCTACAATGGCTTTTTTTGTGTTACTTTCCCCTACAATGCGAAACAATTCCATATTCCATTGGTAATAGGATTGGTAATGGAAAACTGCCAGACAAAGAATCGAATCCTTCGAGTCAAAATGTTACAGAAAGATCCTCAGAATACCCTGGACAGAGAAAAAGACAAATGTAGACATTTGGCAAGAGTTGAGTATAGAGGAGAACTGGTTTATCAATTCCATTTTGGCTGGAAAATGCAAATACTTTGGTCACATCAAGAGACACAACGGTCTCGGGAGAACAGTGATGGAAGTTATGGTGCCAGGCAAAAGAGGAAGGGGTAGACCAAGAAGACGATAGCAGCAAGATATCCAGGAATGCCCGAGTATGATTGTGGCGGAGGCCGGAGTTTTGGCAAGAGAACGAGTTCAGTTCAGACAGACTATGATGGGAGCGAGGTTCTATAAAGGACATGCTATATGATGATGAATGGGATTTAGAAGTCATTTCCACTTTACGGCTCTTCGCTGAGCGGCATCTTACTTCTTGCTACGCCGTTCTAGTTCTTCGAGATCACAAGTATGAGTCAGAGAAATATAGCCAGCGTGATTTTATTTTCAGTTACATACTGACCAGGACATCGCGCCAGGTACAATCTACTGACCAGAACGTCGCTTCAGACTCAGGCACAATATACTGACCAAGACTAGCATCTGTCGTCCATGTAGCATTTCCTGGAAACAGGTCGTTTTCAAGCAGTTTAACTGACGAGATGTGGATCGATAGAATCTTCGTAATAGTGAGCGTAACGCAGATGAAGCCACGATGAGCACAAACGCCTCGAGGACCACAGTCCACCTTCATCAGCACTCTCCTTACACAATCCGCCACTTAACGCCATTTTCTGTGCGTATGGGGGTCTATGTGGCGAAGTGGTCTAGCCGTTTGCGTCGGGTTCGATTTCGAGCTGCGACGGTCGGTCCATGATATCAAATTTTTTCCGGAGATCCCTGGGTCAATCGCTGGAGCTACGGAGTTCGTGCTTTGTGCGATGTTCTCGACAGATGGGGTACCCATCTGCCGAGAGAGACCGAGCTAAAATAGGAAAAAAACACGAGGCAATGAAGTCGAGCCCTCGCTTAAAGTTCTTTTTTTTTTCTCCTTAAAGTTCAGTGCGTACAAAAGTGTAAACATAATCATCGTTGGTATTCAACAGCAACAACAACAACAAGAATAGCAACAACAAGAACAACAGCAACAACAGTGTTCGTAAAACTCACAACATATGCGAGCTACTTCTGTTGCTATTATTGCTGTAAAACTCACAACATATGCGAGCTACTTCTGTTGCTATTATTGCTGTAAAACTCACAACATATGCGAGCTACTTCTGTTGCTATTATTGCTGTAAAACTCACAACATATGCGAGCTACTTCTGTTGCTATTATTGCTGTAAAACTCACAACATATGCGAGCTACTTCTGTTGCTATTATTGCTGTAAAACTCACAACATATGCGAGCTACTTCTGTTGCTATTATTGCTGTAAAACTCACAACATATGCGAGCTACTTCTGTTGCTATTATTGCTGTAAAACTCACAACATATGCGAGCTACTTCTGTTGCTATTATTGCTGTAAAACTCACAACATATGCGAGCTACTTCTGTTGCTATTATTGCTGTAAAACTCACAACATATGCGAGCTACTTCTGTTGCTATTATTGCTGTAAATGAGTATTTTTTTGTTCTTTTATGACTTAGAAAATATGTTCAGTGGCGGGTTGTAGTAGTTTTGCTCGCATCCCGAAAATGATGATAAAGGTCCTTCCGATGGTTGTGTTATGTTTGGATTCATCTGCGTGTGGCTCACTACCACGGGGATCACGTCGATCCCCCACCTCGTTAGCCAGACTGTCAACAAGAAGGACAGTTCGTTTCCAGGGAGGACTACGGGCAAGTCGAGAAGTCAGTATATGTTGCAGGCCCTGACTAACATGTCTGATCAGTATGTTTTGCCTGAGCAGACCTCCCCTCCTGCAAGCTACTTTTAAATGAAATATTTTATTGTGAGCTATATAGCAACGTAAAGTATTTTTATCATCCCACGTATTGACAAGAATGAGAGGTTGTACACTAAATGGTCTCGAGATAAAGTGTTCACCTCCGAGATAAAGTGTTCGCCTCGGGTGCTGGGGGTCGCGTGTTCAAATCACGGTGGAGTCAAGAATTGTTTTTTTTCACGGGGATCATGCGGTAAAAATTGCCCCTGATCTCCGAATAGTGAGATCAGACACCGGTGTTCAGTCGCGCGGTCACGTTAAAAATCCCTTAGCAGTTTGAAATCGAAAACAGTAGGCCTCGGCAAAATTAAAGTTAAAATTCTACTCAAATTATTCTAGGGATTCATGTCCCACAGAGAATATGTTGCAAAAAGTGGGCGGTGTGGCTATATCATCCGGTCTTGGTTATGTGACTATCGGAGCGGCATATATAGCGCCTGACAGGCTGCGGGTCTATCTTGCTTTAATTTACGCTTCCATCACCAGTTCCAAAAAATAGACGATCGTATTCCAGGGGTTACCAATCTAACGGTTGGTAACAGATACTGGGATTAATCTGGCAAGCCACCAGCGTATTTTAGCCTACAAAAAGATATGAAAAAAACGAACGACACACCTCCCTCACGACACCTAACGGCACAAATAGACTGAAGCCAGAAGCTAGATATATAGATAACTTAACAAAATGAAATAAATTATTCACATGCAGAAAATATATAATTCTTTGATTCTATATCTACAAAAGGATTCATAATGGAAACTAAATTACTGTAACAAAAGTAACTTGAAATGTAACTTAGTGAGAAGAATGGCATTCATTTTCTCCACAATTTATTTACATTTTGATGAGTAATTTGTCTATCTCATTCGAAAGTAGTTATCAGATGTTCGTCTGTCAGCCTGTTTCTGTATTTGTTTTTAACCACATCCATTGTGGAAAACAAAGACTCACAAAGAATAGGAAAACCACAGCAATGCATTGACGTGGAGCCCAATTCGAACCAAAACGGGGCACTTTTCTGTTGAAACGAAAGGCGACACATATTCTGAAGTACTTCACATCGATCTAGCAATTCGATTAGTGCATGCAGATTTGCGAATTCGAACTCGAAGTACAATAATGTTAGGTAAACTTTCATTTTATCAGTAGTGAATTTACAGTGTTCTGCGCTACGTATTTCTCTGTTTTCGGGCAATTATCCAAATTGTATGAAGTTGGTAATGCCTTTATTTGTGATTTGTGTGTGTATATATATATATATATATATATATATATATACACACACACAAACACGCACGCGCACACACACACACATAAACATACATGGCTATGGTACGGGGTTTTAACTTCCGACACCCACATGTTTCAGTCGACCCATCTGGAAATGAGTACCTGTCTTACTGGTATTCGGGGAAAAGCAGTGAGGAAGACAGCTGGCCACCCAATCTCATAAACAAGACGTAGTCTAATACAATGAAATCTCTAGCACTTCATCCCTGACAGCAGTGTCTGCTATGGGACTACCTCTATATAAACACACAAATTCACACAAAAGCCCACGCGCACCCCCCCCCCCCCCCCCCACACACACACACCACATACACTATCATCTTCCCCCCTCTGTGACAATGGTGAAAGTGAGATATTTGTCTGCATGGATTATTTTCCCACCACTCCCCCTCTCTTCTGACTGCATCTCTTGTTGTTGTTAAGTGTTTTGGGGATGCTTTTCTTGCATTCGTCTTTGCTTGCTATTTCCAAGAACACGCGCACTCGCGCGAATGGAACACGCGCGTACCAAAACAAATTTCCGAGGTAAACATGACAACATCGAAGCTTCATTCTCTCGCACTTGATGCAAACTCAACAGTTTTACTGGCTAGCGTGTTTGTACATGCCATAGTTATAACATCGGAAGTGGCATATACCTAGGTAGCTAATTGTGGACACCAACTGTAGGAATTTAGATTGACCAAAGTGGTAAGGTTATTATCCAAATTATTTCTGGAACCGCCTTGGCACGAGCTCACATCAGGTAGAGACAGTAATCCATTTTTGCTTTAAACTTGTTCATCTATGTCGCAGTACTAACAAAAGAAATAGATTGTATATTTCTATAACTAATTACCGAACCATCTGCCAATTTATTTAGTGGTAGGGCAAAAAACCAAAATATTTATGGAAATGAACTTCGAGAAATTCTCGCATTGGATAAATACTGTAAGATAGTGAATTTGCTGTTAAACGTCTTCCTATAACGGAAAGTAAGTAAGTAGCCTATAGTCACACCACTAAAACATGTCTTATGTTAAAGTAACTGAAAACACGGGTTTATTTTTATTTAGGACGACTACCGTACTGGTTAAATGGCCACTGAACGTCTGCTACAGAAGTGTACTATATCTGACGAGCAGACGAAGTGTATTCAGCGTTCACCAGTGCCATTCTTGGACCAGCTATAGAGAGACAACAAATAGCTTCAGACTGACCTCTACTGCAGTAAATAGAGTTAACACATTAAATTAAACAAATAAGTAGCTTGGCCGAATGGTTCCGATGCTTGCCTGTTGGTAAGGTAGGCAGCGGATCGAATCCCTGTTAAGACAAATGTTGTTTTTCTGTTAGGAATGATATAAACAAACGTAGCTATCACACGACGTGACGACGGCTATGAGGATGTGACGATCTCCTGGGCTATAAGGATGATCTGGTCCTCAGTGGATCTGTGCTGTCTAAAGCCTGCTTGCTGTGGAATTAGTATTCGTTTTTCTTCCAGATGCCACATCAGTCTGGTGTTTATCATCCGTTCCATCAGCTTGCCGACACAGCTCAGTAGGCTGATGGGCCTGTATCCATTTGGATCTGTTTTGTCCTTTCCTGTTTTTGGTACTGGTACCAGTATTGCGTCTTTCCATGCCTGGGGTACAATTCCCCTTTTCCAGCTTTGGTTCAGGACCGATAGCAGTTTCCTCTTCGCTGTTTGGCCCAGCCCCATCAGCATTTCGTTTGTTATCCCGTCTTTTCCGGGAGATTTCCTTTTCTTTAATGTTTTCATAGCCTCTTCCATTTCGCGCATTGTTAATTTGGCCATCATGTGCTCTTCAGGTGCCGTATTCATGTTGTCGTGCCCCTTTAGCTCTTCGCTAATGTCTGTATGCTTATCTGCAGGTACCTCGATGTGGTTTGCTCTGGTATAGTTTCCTGTTCCAATATACCTTGTCTCGCTATTTTACACAGTCTGTTGTTTGTAACTTTGTCAACCCATTTTATACCAAAAATCAAGGAATTGACGGAAGAGCACTACCAGGAGTGGAGCCTGCGGCTTAAATTGACTTAACACGCCAATACTGTAGAATGACTGTCAAATTGAGAGCACTTCCGTTGGGTCTAATAGTGAACGTGTGCTGGTATTAGACCCACGGAAGACAGGACAGTCTCTTAACCCCCTAATGAAAGAGCGTCTGCTATGGTAATCTGGTCTTAACCCTGCAGAAATCACAGGTTCCAGAAACTTGGCCATTGACAAAACTAAAAAGCCCTCTATTGATACGTCCGGTCTAATATTGAACGGGTGCTGGAAATAGACCCTCGGAAGACTGGTCAGTTTTACCCTACTAATGACAGGGCGTTTCTACGGTAATCCTGCTTAACTCGAGAGGAGCCGCAGACATTTGGTTCACGTACTAGGCTGATAAGCAAACGGCGCGAGGCTACAAGGTGAGGGATTACGGCCGAACGCCTCTAAGCCAAAATCCCGCCGAAAAGCTCAGCACGATTGCAAAGGGAGGCTTCGACATGGTGGGGACCTGGGGCTCCCGCTCCAGCCCCGCCCGGTCGAGCCGCAGAATGAGGTCTCTGCCGTCCGCCGATCAAAGCGGGCGGGAAGCTGCTCGATATTCACCCCATACGCGATGAGGTATGAAACCATTTGTAGAAGACTTAGTTCTCGGTCGGGTGCCCTAAGCAGTAGATCAGCTACCTCACTGCGAATTGCTGAGACTCAACCCTTGACCATGAGATATGTCCGCACCAGGCGAACAACATCTCCGTGCAATGACCAGGCTTGTCCCCTGGTCAAATGCACTATTTCGAGAGGAATCACAGGTCGCTGACATTTGGTCCACGTGCTTGGCTGATAAGCTACCATCTGAGGGACTACGGCCGAACGCCTCTAAGCCAGAATCCCGCCCTCAATCTCAACACCGCTGTGATGGGAGGCTACGACATGGCTGGGGCTTGCGTCTCAGCCCGGCCCGGTCGAGCCGCAGGAATGCACCTGGTAAAATGCACTCCTTCCTCGCTCTTTGCCTGTCTGCTATCCGTCATTCCAATGGACGCAGAAGAGATGCAGTCCAGCGGACATTGCACCTCCTGCCCTATTGTGACAACCTCCCGGGTGGCGGGGAATGCTAGGCGTACCATCACTGCAGATGAGCCGAGAAAATAAAGGGAGCAAAAAGATACCTCACTCACATGCATATGCTACGTTTCTGGCAGGACGTGACGATCCTGGGACAAAGTCACACTGGACTGCCTCTCTTCCGGGATAGTATAAACTAGTACATAGTCCATCATATCATTGCCAAATCCTATAGACACGAGTAGGGAAGACTCGATAGTCCTGCAAGACAACTTCCTTAGAGAGACAACTCTGACCAAAAACAACTGCTGCCTTGCAGTTAGGCTGGGGACAGCCAAAGGCTAAGGAGGGCAACCCTACAGAAACGCCTGTTGAAATCGGATGCACTGAGCCACAGGCTAACAAATTAAAACAGTGCAACGTAAATATCGCTGTAAATAGCGTACGATGAAGAAGAAGAAGATACCAAAAATCTTTCTCAGGCATCTGTTGACAAAACTCTGCAGTCTCCTGTTTTTGCCTTTGGTAATCCTCCGGGTTTCCACTTTATACAGCAGGACTGTTACGTGTTACAGACACGCACCAATCGACCCAGTTGTATTGTTTCGTACCGGGAAGTCTTTAACACTTCCCCTCTAACATCATTGTTTACTATGGGACTACCTGTGCTTGACTTCTGCATATTAGTAGACGATTTTGTTAATTTTCTATGGAATAAGAACAAGAAAGATACATGACGAACAAGAAAATTGATAACGGTGCACGCGAGAAGAGGACATTTTTAAGAAAATATTGGCAAGAAAAAAGGAAAGAAAAGAAAATATATACCGAAGGACTGATTTAGGATGAAAAGAGAACGAACAGGTAAACTGTTTTGTGTTTTTAAAGTATGTTCCTTTTATCATAAACAAAGTATCAAAAACAACCACAGAGACAAGTCTATTTTAAGCACTCGCAAACAAATACAACAGGGAAACACAATGAATAATAGGCAAAGCAAATTCGAGAAGATGAATCTCCATGTGACATATGCGCCTCGCTGCAATGGAAGATATACCCTAGGGGATTCGGCCATCTAGACTCCCCAACAGTATCCACAATGAGTAAGTGTACTTTTTTTTGGGCACTGAAATGTGTGTTCAGTGGCAGGTTGTAGTAGCTTTCCTCACATCCCGAGCGTGCTGATGAACGTGAGCCGATATACTCCAGGCCGTTTTGCTATGCTTGACTTCATCTGCATGATGCTCATTACTACGGGGACCACATCGATCCACATCTCGTCATCCAGACTGCCTTGAAAACAGCCTGCTTCCAGGGAACGCTACATGAAAGAGATAGTAGTCTTGGTCAGTATATTGTGCTTAACCTGAAGCGACGTCCTGACCAGTATATTGTGCTTAACCTGACGCGACGTCCTGACCAGTATATTGTGCTTAACCTGACGCGACGTCCTGACCAGTATATTGTGCTTAACCTGACGCGACGTCCTGACCAGTATATTGTGCTTAACCTGACGCGACGTCCTGACCAGTATATTGTGCTTAACCTGACGCGACGTCCTGACCAGTATATTGTGCTTAACCTGACGCGACGTCCTGACCAGTATATTGTGCTTAACCTGACGCGACGTCCTGACCAGTATATTGTGCTTAATCTGACGCGACGTCCTGACCAGTATATTGTGCTTAACCTGACGCTACGTCCTGACCAGTATATTGTGCTTAACCTGACGCGACGTCCTGACCAGTATATTGTGCTTAACCTGACGCGACGTCCTGACCAGTATATTGTGCTTAACCTGACGCGACGTCCTGACCAGTATATTGTGCTTAACCTGACGCGACGTCCTGACCAGTATATTGTGCTTAACCTGACGCGACGTCCTGACCAGTATATTGTGCTTAACCTGACGCGACGTCCTGACCAGTATATTGTGCTTAACCTGACGCGACGTCCTGACCAGTATATTGTGCTTAACCTGACGCGACGTCCTGACCAGTATATTGTGCTTAACCTGACGCGAAGTCCTGTTCAGTCTGTTGTACCTTATCGGATTAGCGTCTCTGTTCCAAACACTGAAGGTTAAAAGTTAAATTTATTTTTAAACATTGCTGATCGCATGATTTAATGTGACATTTTTCTTTAAATTCACGTAATAATTTTATAATTCAATCGTAATACTGATTGTTTGTTCTCTCAATCCGAGTTGTAAAGAATGATCTTGATATATTTATAGTTTCAGGAATACGATGTACACCAAACTGCTAATTGGTTGTCTTTTTGGGACACTGACCCTGACCCTGGCTCAGGTCCTGACTCTAGAAGACGCCAAAGCCATTTTAGAAAAGCACAATGAATATAGACGCCAGGAGGCAGCAGCAGACATGTATTTGCTAGTGAGTACATTTGTTATACATATAATTTTCACCATTCATTACCTACATCAAAGTAAGATGGCCGCGCCAGACTGGCTGCACTCTCTACTCACTCCAGTGTTTATGTTGTTGTATGATGTTTGCTAGTTCCTGTTCATTTTAAAATTGACAACTCATTCACCAGGTGGTATCAAGAACTTTATTATGTGAAGTCTATGTGGTTTTGATCGGTCATCTTGTTTGTTATGCTACATCTTGCTGCGGTTGGGCCTGGCTTAAGCCGTGGGAAACCAGTCTATGATGGCGTTCAACGTTCCACTTGAATGCACCCTATATTTCAGACCAGGTTATCATTACTCAAGGACCTTTCCGCCGGAGGTGACATGATACCTCAACCAATCCCGTATTCTCAGCACTGCTAGTGTCACGCTGATCCGACTGTGGACACAATGCAGAGTACTCAGGGACGGAACGTGAAAAAACAGGGCGTCCAACACTGGCAAAGAAAGCCTGACACAAACATTGGTCCAACACACGCTCTTCGCTGCCCTTATTCCGAGGCAGTGGAGTATTCGGCTCCACCTGGTGAGGCTGTAGGGATCTCGTTCGACACTCTACGCATGAACAAGCCTCAGCAGTTGGACATGGTAGTGATCGTTCGACGCAACGAGCCTTTGATGCATATGCAAACATTATTACTATTATTATTACTATCTACACAAATAATTATTGTCCGTATTATTATTACATCAACACGAGAAAGGGGTCATAGGTACTGCTGAGTGCAGCTACAAATTAATTAAGGAAAGGTCCAGATTAGATATTGGGAATTTTTTTATTTTTTTTTAGTCAGAGAGTGGTGAAAGCTTGGAATGCATTGCCACATGAACTGGTGAAGGCAGGGGTCGGTTAATGCATTTCAGAATAGATTTAATACACATAGCTTTTATTAGATCAAGTGGAGTAAAATAGACTGGTTGTATATATACTGCAGGGTCTTCTAAATTAGTATACAGAAGATAAGTTATAGTAAAAGAGTTTATGGTTATATTGTATGTATCGATAACACAACAAACCGATACAAACAAAAGAAAGCACAGAACTAATGAAGAGCAACACTAATTTCCGTTATTGTTATTGAGAAGAAACAAGGCTCAAACTATGGCGGAATTAGGCAGACAGTTCAGACATTTTGGTCACACAAAAAATACAGCTTAACACATTGCTGAAAACGAAACTGGAAGGAAACGTTGATGGTCAACGTGTCAGATACACGGAAGGCTATAAGTGGGAGATTAACACAAAAAAATGGACAGGGAAAAGAAAGAGGACGTTCATGATTCATTTAAGCTGACCTGCGTTGTAGAGATGGCACTTGGGTAATTCACCTTAATTCATCCCAAATAAATAAGATATATCTTTTTAGTACTGGATATTTATTTCCATCACATGATTTCAGGGTAGTGACCTCACAGAATAGTTCAGTTTTTTAACTGTTGGGGGTATCAAATATTCTACTTCCCGGAATGTCTACTTTTGCTTTCGCTTCCGCTTGTTCCTGCCATTACATTTGAAAGCAATAAATTTCTTGAATCTGTCAACGTTGGTCCATGAAAAGGAGAGTAGCATCCCGTTTTTTACCAGTATGGTATTATCTATTATGTCAGACGATGTAATAACAGCCATGTTATCTAACCATGTTATCTAACCATGTTATCTAACCATGTTATCTAACCATGATATCTAACCATGTTATCTAACCATGTTATCTAACCATGTTATCTAACCATGTTATCTAACCATGATATCTAACCATGATATCTAACCCTAACTACAACCTTAATCATAGTCCTAACCCTAAACCAAACAATAGCTCTAATTCTAATCCTAAACTTAACTATAACCCTTAACCTAACCATAAACCTAATCATAATTCTGAACTTAACCATAACCCTTCACACAACTGAATATAACCATCTTTTCTACACATTGACCTTTACTTATTTATGTAAAATAAAATTTAATCGACCTGTTTTCTCCATCCCTAACCTGTAATGGAATGTTCCGCTACAGTCGTCAGCTGTCAAATGCGTATGATGGTAACTCAAGGCACTCTGTTTGGTGTGAATTAAGGGACAAGTACCGACACTTGAACTGAATTAAAAAGCTGGTTAACGCAATAAGTATTGAAACTATTCTCTGCCATCTTGAGTGACAGATAAATTACGACGACGTACTTAATATAACAACGTTTTATACTGGCTTAGAAGAATCTTTATACAATCAGTTTCTTGAAGTGTGGTTGTTACTGATGTGCGAGTCCATCTTATTAGACTCAAACATTACGGTCTAATATTGAACGGGTGCTGGAAATAGACCCTCGGAAGACAGGTCAGTTTTACCCTACTAATGACAGGGAGTTGCTAGGGTAATCCTGTTCAACTCGAGAGGAGCCGGAGACATTTGGTTCACGTACTAGGCTGATAAGCCAACGGCGCGAGGCTACAAGATGAGGGATTACGGCCGAACGCCTCTAAGCCAAAATCCCGCCCAAAAGCTCAGCACGATTGCAAAGGGAGGCTTCGACATGGTGGGGACCTGGGGCTCCCGCTCCAGCCCCGCCCGTCGAGCCGCAGTATGAGGTCTCTGCCGTCCGCCGATCAAAGCGGACGGGAAGCTGCTCGATATTCACCCCATACGGCGATGAGGTATGAAACCATTTGTAGAAGACTTAGTTCTCGGTCTGGGTGCCCTAAGCAGTAGATCAGCTACCTCACTGCGAACTGCTGAGACTCAACCCTTGACCATGAGATATGTCCGCACACCAGGCTTGTCCCCTGGTCAAATGCACTATTTCGAGAGGAATCACAGGTCGCTGACATTTGGTCCACGTGCTTAGCTGACAAGCTACCATCTGAGGGACTACGGCCGAACGCCTCTAAGCCAGAATCCCGCCCTAAATCTCAGCACCGCTGTGATGGGAGGCTACGACATGGCTGGGGCTTGCGTCTCAGCCCGGCCCGGTCGAGCCGCAGAAATGCACCTGGTAAAATGCACGCCTGCCTCGCTCTTTGCCTCTGTCTGCTATCAGTCATCCCAATGGACGCAGAAGAGATGCAGTCCAGAGGACACTGCACCTCCTGCCCTATTGTGACAACCTCCCGGCTGGCGGGGAATGCTAGGCGAACCATCACTGCAGATGAGCCGAGAAAATAAAGGGAGCAAAGAGATACCTCACTCACATGCATATGCTACGTTTCTGGCAGGACGTGACGATCCTAGGACAAAGTCACACTGGACTGCCTCTCTTCCGGGATAGTACAAACTAGTACATAGTCCATCATATCATTGCCAAACGCTATAGACACGAGTAGGGAAGACTCGATAGTCCTGCAAGACAACTTCCTAAGAGAGACAACTCTGACCAAAAACAACTGCTGCCTTGCAGTTAGGCTGGGGACAGCCAAAGGCTAAGGAGGGAAACCCTACAGAAACGCCTGTTGAAATCGGATGCACTGAGCCACAGGCTTAACAAAATAAAACAGTGCAACGTAAATATCGCTGTAAACAGCGTACGATGAAGAAGAAGACTCAAACATTAAAGCTAAGAAGACCCGCAGCCAGTTAGGCGCTATTTATAGCTGCTCTCAACAAACCACCTGGGGAATGGTACAAATAACTTGGGTAGATTTTTAACTTCAATGTTATCCAGACAGCGGCCATAAAGTCTATTCTTTTCGATCTACAACTGCCAAGAAATTTGTTATATAAAAATATATTTCACTCAAGCCCCAAAAAGATCTCTACATGAGTATTAGAGATACACAACATACACAAAACAGATTTAAGATAACACTGATAATGCACAAATCACGTGGGTCATCAATTATTTGAAAAGAAGGCATCGAAACACATCTGAGGAGTAGATGCAAGTGAAGATAACTGTTACACTAAAGTCTAATCCTGGAAAATCTGAAAACACGTGATGTTATGTTCATGAAAGGGAGAGGTGGAAGTTAAGATAAATGCAAGAAACAAATAATATTGTTCAAAATAAGACATAAATAAACACACACCTGAAACATGGAAGACAGCAAAAACAATAACCACAAATAAATAAAGAATTTCATAGATGAATCCTGCGCTGGAAGCAAACTGCCCTTGGAAGATCTGACGTGATTAGCTCATCACACGTAGATGTAAATAAGAGGACAGAAACTTAACTGGTTCACTCCGAGGAGAAGATATATTAGCTTATCAACTTTCTTACAATGAAACATAGCAGATATTTAGCCTATAAACTTTCTCACACTGCTACAGAGCATATATGTAGGTTTATAAACTTTCTCACACTGCTACAGAGCATATATGTAGGTTTATAAACTTTCTTACACTGCTACAGAGCCGATATATTGGCTTATAAACTTTCTTACACTGCTAGAGAGCCGATATATTGGCGTATAAACTTTCTTACACTGCTACAGAGCCGATATATTGGCTTATAAACTTTCTTACACTGCTAGAGAGCCGATATATTGGCTTATAAACTTTCTTACACTGCTAGAGAGCCGATATATTGGCGTATAAACTTTCTTACACTGCTACAGAGCCGATATATTGGCTTATAAACTTTCTTACACTGCTAGAGAGCCGATATATTGGCTTATAAACTTTCTTACACTGCTAGAGAGCCGATATATTGGCTTATAAACTTTCTTACACTGCTACAGAGCCGATATATTGGCTTATAAAGTTTCCCACACTGCTACAGAGCCGATATATTGGCTTATAAACTTTCTTACACTGCTAGAGAGCCGATATATTGGCTTATAAACTTTCTTACACTGCTACAGAGCCGATATATTGGCTTATAAAGTTTCCCACACTGCTACAGAGCCGATATATTGGCTTATAAACTTTCTTACACTGCTACAGAGCCGATATACTGGTTTGAACTATTACCGTACTTA
This sequence comes from Ariolimax columbianus, assembly GCA_036924085.1. Lineage (NCBI taxonomy): Eukaryota > Metazoa > Mollusca > Gastropoda > Stylommatophora > Arionidae > Ariolimax > Ariolimax columbianus. The sequence goes on from JAVGWX010000008.1 coordinate 20,494,351, forward strand.
TATTTAAATGTTTCTCAATAACAGCTTTCCCCGAATTTGTAAATGAACCTTTACTTCTCACTGGAAGTTTTACATTAAAAACCTCCATTTAAACATTTGTTGTTATCGCGAACCACCAAAATATTCCATTTATGAAAATGTTCAGGTATGAATTATCTGTGTGTTTTTCTTCAATAATAACAAAATGTCAGCAATTGAAAATTTTCATGGAAATGTGTTGTTAATAAACAAGATAAAAATATTAAAATGAAAATAAAATGGTCTTTCCTCGTCAAATTTGAATGAATCCTCTACATCTTCAACTCACTACTAATTTGTGTTCACTATATATTCATATTTACACAATCTATGAATGTATCATCAATTATTAAGCACAAATAACATTTTAATAACAGTTTAAAGTGTTCACAGTGTGAGAGCAAGGCGATGCAAACTAATGTTCAATTTAAATTACATTATATTTATCTAATTAAATATTCTTCTGAATCAGTTTTACCATTACTTGACAGTCTGCATTCTCTTGTGTTTATGAATACCCTCTGAGGCTTTGAGGACGGTCCTACTACAGTGTCAACAGTTTTTGTAAATTCAATTGAACTGTTGATTTTCTTTAATGAGAAGGCCGACACTTCATTTCACTTGCAGATCTGGTTATATCGGGATTAATAGCTGCGATCGCTAACGACGGCCAGTTCTTATGTCCGGCTACCTGCCTCACCCACCCAAAAAAACAAGAATAGCACCACTGCCCCACAGAGAGCATGTCGTAAGAGGTGACTGGGTGGAGAGGATGGGTGGCACAGAGCCCCAGCAGTAGCAACCAGTTGCTGTTGCACTTGCCCGTGCCATGTACCTCAAGTACACCTTCATAGAACGGATGGTCGGCCCCTACTCTGGCATTGAAGTCGACTTGGCATAAGACCGGCCATGGTTAGGTGGTTTGTTTAAAGAAGCATAGATGGCGCCTAACAGGTTGCGGGTCTACTTGCTCTAGTGTTTGAGTTTATTTAGATAGATTCGCACATCGGCACTTTTCCCAACGCATTGGAGTAATAAGCTGCTCGAACTTAGCCTGCTAAGAAGGAAATCCTCCTCCCTGATACATCCAGATCATACCAGAGCTGGGACTCGAACAGGGGCACCTACCCCTGTAGAAGTACAGGTCGACTAAGAACTTAGAAGAACTAAGAATAAACCTAGTCTAAATGAACTTCTTCTGCATTTGTCCTCGTTTATATCTTTCTATTTCCATATCTTTCTATTGATCATTTTATTTAAAATGGAAAAGCTTATATTTCTTCGCGTCTCGCCCCTGAACCTCCTTCAACCGGGGAGGACCTCGCGACACACCAGGGTAAAGGTTAAGAGCCGCTAGTTTAGACAGAAGATCCGTTTCGAATATACTAAAATGAGTCAATACAAAAATATTACAATAATTGTGTACTGCAATTTTGTTACGGATTTATAATGAATTATTAGTAGAGTTGTTAGAGTGATTTCTACACACGGTAAAGATATCATGTTCAATCCTCGGTTTCCACACGTTCAAGTCGACACAGCTGTAAACAGACCCCGCTTACTTTTAGAAGTTCGCAAAGAAGTGAACTGGCCACCTTACCTCACAATAACAAAATAACATCAGACCCAGTTCAACAAAATGTTATCTTCATCCCCGACGGCAGTGTCTGATATAGGATTGATCACCTTTATATATTTATAATTACGTGCAGTAAACCTAATATGTTTTGTAAAGCATTTACCTCTTTGTGTTCTGCTGGCGGAGGCACGCCCCCTTTCCAACCACGGACCGCAGCCTTTTAGGTGATATCAGGACGTATTAACCAGTGCTTGGATGCATGTGTGTGTGAATTTGAATGTACATGTGGTAGTTAGGGCGATCTCAGAGGTAACCCAACCAATGTGCAATGGAAGGGCCTCAACCTGAGGGCGCTTATAAAAGCTGTGTAACCGTATGATTGTTGGACAGAGCAAAATGAAACAGATTTTGAGGCAAGAAGAGGACGTTGTGATCTTGAATGATATGATCTTGTCTATTACGTCTTCGACAACAGCACTGGAATGTCAGTCTACACCAGCGAGCTGATTCCTGGGCGCATCGCTGCATCTTTAAGCACGAGCGAAACGTTGATCTTGGAGAAAACTTATTCTTCGACACTAATCACGAAAATGAGGTCTTCCTGCGAGGACTCGATGGGTGGTATCAGGAGAAGTCACAGTGGGGTTATACTGCCCAGAGCTGTTCAAGTGCATGTCACTATACGCAGGTAACTTGTGGTTGAAGTTTGGTCTCTTGGTTAACAAAGAGACAATACACACATATACATGTATGATTTTACTGTAGAGGAGAGAAGGCTAACGTCCGAGCAGGCAAAACATACTGATCAGATTATGTTAGTCACGGTCAGGTGAAACATGCTGATCAGACTATGTTAGTCGGGGTCAGGTGAAACATGCTGATCAGATTATGTTAGTCACGGTCAGGTGAAACATGCTGATCAGACTATGTTAGTCACGGTCAGGTGAAATATGCTGATCAGATTATGTTAGTCACGGTCAGGTGAAATATGCTGATCAGATTATGTTAGTCAGGGTCAGGTGAAATATGCTGATCAGATTATGTTAGTCACGGTCAGGTGAAATATGCTGATCAGACTATGTTAGTCAGGGTCAGGTGAAACATGCTGATCAGATTATATTAGTCATGGTCAACCAGAGTTCAGTTGCTGTTAGGGGATCAAGATGCTGAGCAGCGCATGAGCTGCAGTGGTCAGCGATCCATAGCTGACTGCTAGGGTCAGGGTCAGCGAACTAGAGCTGCCAAGACCCTTCTACACCTCCACACGGTGATCCTGCATAACAGGCTGCAGCAAGGCAGACTGGCTAAGGAGAGGGGATCGAAGAGGGAATGCTAGCCCGGTACTCAAAAAATGCTTGCTGAAGTCAGATGTGTTGGACCGAAAGGTGCAAATAGGGCAGTCAAGCTGTAAACTACGACACAACGCATTCCGTTCTCTGGACTACATTCTGCTACCTAAGCTCTTTCCGGGTTTGGTAGTGGGAGATTGAGAACGAACGAAGCCAAGCCAAACCAAGATTATGTTAGTCAGGGTTAGTAGAAGCATAATGATCAGATTATGTTAATCATGGTCAGGTGAAACATGCTGATCAGATTATGTTAGTCAGGGTTAGTAGAAGCATAATGATCAGATTATGTTAATCATGGTCAGGTGAAATATGCTGATCAGATTATGTTAGTCAGGGTTAGTAGAAGCATAATGATCAAATTATGTTAATCATAGTCAGGCAGAGTTCAGTTGCTGTACGAACAATAGCTGCAGGACGTGCGAAGTGGAAAGAGCATTTTTTGTTGTTGTTCTAAACCGAGTGATCAGTCCTGATAGTCAGAGGCAGCTGAACGAGGATTCAAGAAGTAATAGTACCGACAATATGACCAGAGTGCCTCTTGTGGTAATGATTGCATCGTAAGATCAGCTACAATGTAGCATACACGGGAAGAGATGAATAGGGCGGCGAATGAATACTTGACCAAAAAAAATGCGCGACCATATAAGGGCAAATAAGCAATACACTGACCAATACGTCCACATTACAAGCATTTACTCACACTAGCACATACGTCCACATTACAAACAGATAAACACAGTGGCCAATACGTCTACATTATAAGCATATACTCACACTAGCCCATACGTCCACATTACAAACAGATAAACACACTGGCCAAACACTGGCCAATACGTCCACATTGCAAACAGATTCTCACATTAACCTATACGTCTACATTGCAAACAGATTCTCACATTAGCCCATACGTCCACATTGCAAACAGATTCTCACATTAGCCCATACGTCTACATTGCAAACAGATTCTCACATTAGCCCATACGTCCACATTGCAAACAGATTCTCACATTAGCCCATACGTCCACATTGCAAACAGATTCTCACATTAGCCCATACGTCTACATTGCAAACAGATTCTCACATTAGCCCATACGTCCACATTGCAAACAGATTCTCACATTAGCCCATACGTCCACATTGCAAACAGATTCTCACATTAGCCCATACGTCCACATTGCAAACAGATTCTCACATTAGCCCATACGTCCACATTGCAAACAGATTCTCACATTAGTCAATACGTCAACATTACAAACAGATATTCACACTGGCCAATACGTCCTGATTTCGCCCAGATATCTACGGTCTAGGGTGGAAAGGACCTTATCAAACAGATTCCAGATAGACAAACCTTTAGTTGAAAAAAAACAACAATTTTGTCGTGCGTTTTTCGAATCTACGTCTGCTGAGTTTTTCAACTCACAAAGGATTTCTCTAGCAACGAATTATCATTGCTCGTCTTCTATCACGGGGGTACTGGTAAATGTGAGACTAGATTCTCCTGGATGTAGTAAAAGGCTAGGCTTCTCATGAAGCTAACCACTACTACATATCGCAGTGGCATCATGAGCTTCAGTTTTATAGGCGCAGTTCAAGAAGGCACACATAAATTGGCGTCGCTGAAGAACAATACTTGTAGTTTTATAACAAAATTAACTAGAAGAAACAATTACAAGAATGTGCTATATATTTTGTGGATTCCATGGCGAAGTGGTTAAGCCGTCGGCCTCGTGATCAGGTGGTGTGGGTTCGAGTCTTTTTCCCGAGTGTTTGATGCGGAGTCCCCTGCATCTCATAGTCGCCCTCTAGTCGTCTTGTCCTTGACTTGCCATTGGGGTCGGGCGGCTCGAGACGAGAGAGTGAGGATAAAAAGTAGCGCAGTTAATCCTTACTAAAAATATCGCTAGCAAAATAAATTATACCAGTATCGTCTACGATGGACGGTGGCCTTTGCTTTTTTAAAATATATTTTGTGCTTACCTGATGGCCGTCGACTTCATAGGTTGTTACTGAATCTGTTTCTCTTTCACAGCTAATTTGGGGATATACTGTCACTGTTGGGTGTTCTGCGCATGTTTGCCCGTCTCTCAACGTAGCTGGAAGAAATGTCAAGGATGCCATGTTTCTCGTATGCTACTACTATCCCAGGTATGTTTCAATCAATCAATTATTAGATCAATCAATCAATTATTTAAACAGTCATTCATTCCGTCAAGCAATTAATATGTTAAACAATAAAAACAAAATTGTAAATATACATAAAAGTATGTCTGTATTTTGGTCGGTCAGTCCATCCGTCGATTGGTCAGTCGGGTGCCCGGTTGGTAGATTCATAGACTCATCAACTAATCCATTCATGAATCCGTCCATCTGCTCGTTTATTTATAAATTCATTCATCTATCCATCCACCCATTCATACCTCCATTCATCCATCCATCCATCTATCCAATTGTTCGTCTATCCATCCATCCATCTGCTTGCCCATTCATAAATTCATCCATTTCTCTATCCATTCATTCATCCATACATCCAACTGCTCGTCTATCCATCCATCCATCTGCTCGCTCATACATAAATGCATCCATACATTTCTTCATCTGCTTGTCCATCTACCCATTTATTTCATCCATTCATCCTTCGACTCGCCCATTCATGGATCCACCCATCCATCCGTCTGTAACATCTCGTTTCTGTCTCCCTCTGTCTGCCTCAAGATCATCAATTTCCGTTGCACCTTTCATGGCTTGCCCATTGACAACCCTCCTCCAGCAAATTTAGTCTTCAGCTGCCTTTTATGCCCTTTTCCAAATGAGCACCAGGGAGCAAAGTTCATTATCACAGTCTCTTCTTCCTGTGTTTATTGGTCTACCTCTCTTCCTCTTCCCCTGTGGATTCCATGTCAGGGTCTGTCTGGCCACGAATGATGATGCTTTCCGTAACCTGTATCCTATCCAAGTCCATCTCCTACATTTAATCTGTTGCTCGACACGTTGTTGTTGGCTCCTTTCCCTTTGGCCTTCATTCCTCACCTAATCTTGCTAGTCTACACCCATTATCTTCAGTAGACATCTGTATATGTTTACATATACCTGGCGGTTGTGTGTCGATTTCCGTGGCGAAGTGGTTAAACTGTAGAGCTCGTGATCAGGTGATGTGGGTTCGACTCCGGACTCCGCCGTTTTTTTTTTACGGGTGCTTGATGCGGAGTCCCCTGCATCTCGTAACCACATCCTAATCGTATTGTCCTTGACGTGCCACTGGCGTCGGGCGGCTCGAGACGAGAGAGTGAGGATAAAAAGTATCGCAGTTAATCCTTATCGCTTGCAAAATAAATGATGCCATCATCGTTTGCGATAGACGGCGGCCTTTGCCTTTTGTGTGTCGGTCAGTTATAATTCTTTTGTACCCTGAATTCTTTTTGCCCTGCTCCCTGTATTTATAATTTCTACGTTTATGTTTCTTGATTGTAAATCGCATGTCTGTGTTTTATCAACATTCCTGTTTTTCTCCAAGCTCTTTAAATCAACCCTTGAGGACATCTTCCAACAGCCGAGTTGGACCAGTAGAGGCATACATATAGATTGGAAAAGGCTCAACCATCTTTGGTTTCTGACGACATTGTGCTCATTAGCCACACCCCCGAGGAGACCCAATTCTCCCGGCACGAGCTGGACGAGGTGTGTAGATGTGTCGGACTACGGATGAACAAAAAAGAAAACGCAATTTCTCCTAATCCCATACTGCCTGAAATGCGAGAGGAAGCTGGGAAATGAGCATGTCGAAAATGGCAGCGTTTACATATACTCGGGGCAGGAAATGAATGCCACCTACACTGGGAAATTTCCAGACGAAGATCTGCAGCCTGGTCTAGCTTGAACGTCCATACTCAGGCAGCTGAAAGACACCAATGCAAGGGTGAACTTTTCTTCAATTCCGTGATCATACCAGCCACGATCTACGGATGATAAGTGTGGAATTTACCCAACTCCGCATTACCCAGCGAACGATGGATAGAACTGTTTCCCGGGATCTCGATCAGAGATCGAATCCACAAGGCGGAAATCAGAGAAAGTGCCATATTTCGAGACGTCGTGGAGGTCGTGTTGTCTACCAAATACCCCTGGGCTGGTCACGTGGTGCGCATGCCAGATAACAGATATACACTCAGAACGACGTTTTGGTAGCCATATGATTTTACACGACCCCGCGGCCGACCACCCATACGATGGCGAGATGGTCTGCTGAGAGACCTAGGTCCGAAATGGTACGACGCACAGGACATACAGGACATTGTTGGCTACCTCGCATACGGCACACCCGCCAAACTGAAGTCGAGGGTATTGCATTGAATGTCTGTGTTTGTATTCCACATTTCTCTGCTATCCATGTTTCAGCTTGCCATTTTTAATCGACTAAAACACATATCGGTAATGGCTTAGTGACCACACCGGGACAAAAACACGTTTAGGAATGGCTTAATCACCACACCGGGACAAAAACACGTATAGGTAATGGCTTAATGAGCACACCGGGACAAAAACAACACAATATCTAAAACGTATGGTCATATTCCGCGCTAAGATGATACCATTAACGAAACCTACATTATAACCAAAAGCCTTCATCAACGACAACGAACAACAACAAGAATTAACTAACAAAGAAAAGAAGAATACATAAAATAAGTATCATCGTCATCAGGTGCCGTGCCGTTTAGCGTTGGCAAACATGGACCTTCATCAACTTCTATCACGTGTGTCGTTAACCAATTCTGTTGTTGATTGTCGCCCATGCCGTTCTCTCAGGCTGTCCAGCATCTTCTTTCTCTCTCTCTCTCTCTCTCTCTCTCTCTCTCTCTCTCTCTGTCTATCTTCCTCTGTCTCTCTTTTCTGCTATCTTTCCCGTTGTCACGACGTGATCCAAGCAGCTCCTTCTCATAACACGCTCAAAAAAGGATGACTGCCTTGTAGTACCGTGTAACCTTGCAATAAGTTGTCTTTATGTTTGTGCCTCTTGTACTGTATCATTAGTCTTCTTTGCAGTCCATGAAATCCGCAGCATTCTCTGTAAAACTACATATCCGTTGCCATCAAAGATCTATGCGCTTGCTTGCCGATTGTCCGTGATCCATTGCCATATGTCAGTACTGGTTCCACGTAGCATCCAATGACTCTCTTTATTAGTCCCAGCGACAAGGTTTTGTTGCACAATATTCCTTTCATGGTCTGAAAGACCGATTTTGCCAAAGGATAAGGATAAGAACACAAAAAGGAAAAGAAAAGGGTACTTATCTGGACAGCAGTCGTCAAAAAACTTTTCGCTTGTCGGTCGCAGGAAAACAAGATCAACCTTCGCCAGAGACAATGAACACACGAAAACACTTACACAATACAATTAACAAAACACATGTTCATTATTCTAATGAGCTTTGTTTTTCTTTTTGTTTTAAATATGTGTGTGATTTTTGCCCAGGGGTAATTTCATCGGTAGTTTCCCTTATTCACGAGGTGAACATTGTTCAAGATGCGCCGTTGGAGATGTTTGCTCGAATGACCTTTGTGTAAGCTCAGGACCGGAGTCAAAGCTAGCACCTGGTAAGTTAATGTATCAAGATGCGCCGTTGAAGATGTTTGCTCGAATGACCTTTGTGTAAGCTCAGGACCGGAGTCAAAGCTAGCACCTGGTAAGTTAATGTATCAAGATGCGCCGTTGAAGATGTTTGCTCTGATGACCTTTGTGTAAGCTCAGGACCGGAGTCAAAGCTAGCACCTGGTAAGTTAATGTATCAAGATGTGCCGTTGGAGATGTTTGCTCTGATGACCTTTGTGTAAGCTCGGGGCCGTAGTCAAAGCTAGCACCTGGTAAGTTAATGTATCAAGATGTGCCGTTGGAGATGTTTGCTCTGATGACCTTTGTGTGAGCTCAGGACCGGAGTCAAAGCTAGCACCTGGTAAGTTAATGTATCAAGATATGCCGTTGGAGATGTTTGCTCTGATGACCTTTGTGTAAGCTCAGGACCGGAGTCAAAGCTAGCACCTGGTAAGTTAATGTATCAAGATACTGCGATATCTGCACCTTTCGGCCCGACACATCCGATCTCAGCAAGCCTATGTGGGTACTGGTGTACCTTCCCATTACGATCTATATTCTCTTAGCTAGACTACATTAGTGCTGACTGTTACCAGGGCTCCCGCTTGGAGGCGGAACAGGGTCTTGGTCAGCTCTACTTCGCTGACTCTGACGTAAGTAGCCAGCTACGCGTCGCTTTCTACTGTCAGCTCATGCTCTGTGGTGCATCTTCTGTCTCCTTCATCTTCAGCCTAATGGTTCTAGATGATGAGATGGGGAGAGGAGACTAGCTTCCGGGCGGGCAAAACATACTATCTATCTATCTATCTATCTATCTATCTATCTATCTATCTATCTATCTATCTATCTATCTATCTATCTATCTATCTATCTATCTATCTATCTATCTATCTATCTATCTATCTATCTATCTATCTGTCTGTCTGTCTGTCTGTCTGTCTGTCTGTCTGTCTGTCTGTCTGTCTGTCTGTCTGTCTGTCTGTCTGTCTGTCTGTCTGTCTGTCTGTCTGTCTGTCTGTCTGTCTGTCTGTCTGTCTGTCTGTCTGTCTGTCTGTCTGTCTGTCTGTCTGTCTGTCTGTCTGTCTGTCTGTCTGTCTGTCTGTCTGTCTGTCTGTCTGTCTGTCTGTCTGTCTGTCTGTCTGTCTGTCTGTCTGTCTGTCTGTCTGTCTGTCTGTCTGTCTGTCTGTCTGTCTGTCTGTCTGTCTGTCTGTCTGTCTGTCTGTCTGTCTGTCTGTCTGTCTGTCTGTCTGTCTGTCTGTCTGTCTGTCTGTCTGTCTGTCTGTCTGTCTGTCTGTCTGTCTGTCTGTCTGTCTGTCTGTCTGTCTGTCTGTCTGTCTGTCTGTCTGTCTGTCTGTCTGTCTGTCTGTCTGTCTGTCTGTCTGTCTGTCTGTCTGTCTGTCTGTCTGTCTGTCTGTCTGTCTGTCTGTCTGTCTGTCTGTCTGTCTGTCTGTCTGTCTGTCTGTCTGTCTGTCTGTCTGTCTGTCTGTCTGTCTGTCTGTCTGTCTGTCTGTCTGTCTGTCTGTCTGTCTGTCTGTCTGTCTGTCTGTCTGTCTGTCTGTCTGTCTGTCTGTCTGTCTGTCTGTCTGTCTGTCTGTCTGTCTGTCTGTCTGTCTGTCTGTCTGTCTGTCTGTCTGTCTGTCTGTCTGTCTGTCTGTCTGTCTGTCTGTCTGTCTGTCTGTCTGTCTGTCTGTCTGTCTGTCTGTCTGTCTGTCTGTCTGTCTGTCTGTCTGTCTGTCTGTCTGTCTGTCTGTCTGTCTGTCTGTCTGTCTGTCTGTCTGTCTGTCTGTCTGTCTGTCTGTCTGTCTGTCTGTCTGTCTGTCTGTCTGTCTGTCTGTCTGTCTGTCTGTCTGTCTGTCTGTCTGTCTGTCTGTCTGTCTGTCTGTCTGTCTGTCTGTCTGTCTGTCTGTCTGTCTGTCTGTCTGTCTGTCTGTCTGTCTGTCTGTCTGTCTGTCTGTCTGTCTGTCTGTCTGTCTGTCTGTCTGTCTGTCTGTCTGTCTGTCTGTCTGTCTGTCTGTCTGTCTGTCTGTCTGTCTGTCTGTCTGTCTGTCTGTCTGTCTGTCTGTCTGTCTGTCTGTCTGTCTGTCTGTCTGTCTGTCTGTCTGTCTGTCTGTCTGTCTGTCTGTCTGTCTGTCTGTCTGTCTGTCTGTCTGTCTGTCTGTCTGTCTGTCTGTCTGTCTGTCTGTCTGTCTGTCTGTCTGTCTGTCTGTCTGTCTGTCTGTCTGTCTGTCTGTCTGTCTGTCTGTCTGTCTGTCTGTCTGTCTGTCTGTCTGTCTGTCTGTCTGTCTGTCTGTCTGTCTGTCTGTCTGTCTGTCTGTCTGTCTGTCTGTCTGTCTGTCTGTCTGTCTGTCTGTCTGTCTGTCTGTCTGTCTGTCTGTCTGTCTGTCTGTCTGTCTGTCTATCTATCTATCTATCTATCTATCTATCTATCTATCTATCTGTCTGCCTGCCTGTCTGTCTATCTCATATATTTAATCTATCTAATCTATCCAGAGGGAGCGACACATATATCTCTCTCGCCACCCGCGGAGTCGGGAAGGGAACAGATACATTTCTGGTTTCTGCTCGTGATGGGAGTGAAAACCAGGGAAACCCGGCGCTTATATCTAAAACCCCCAGGTGCTTATTGCTCAGGTAGATCGCATAAAACAAAAAGAAGAAGAAGATAAAGAATATGAAGAGTAATCATGATCATGTAAACCATATTGATCACGCCCCCACCTCACGTCCTCATTCGTGCTATTGAAAACATGCAGTATCACAGCAGTCTAGCCAACAAGGTGGGAATTTGCACTATAATTCCCATATTGATGAGCAACAGCAGCAACATCAACAACGATATGAACATTAAGTACAACAACAACAGTAACATGGGGAGGAAGACTACCGTCTGGTCAGGCAAAACATACTGGTCATACATGTTAGTCAGGGTCAGGCAAAACATACTGGTCAGATATGTTAGTCAGGGTCAGGCAAAACATACTGGTCATACATGTTAGTCAGGGTCAGGCAAAACATACTGGTCAGATATGTTAGTCAGGGTCAGGCAAAACATACTGGTCATACATGTTAGTCAGGGTCAGGCAAAACATACTGGTCATACATGTTAGTCAGGGTCAGGCAAAACATACTGGTCATACATGTTAGTCAGGGTCAGGCAAAACATACTGGTCATACATGTTAGTCAGGGTCAGGCAAAACATACTAGTCATACATGTTAGTCAGGGTCAGGCAAAACATACTGGTCATATATGTTAGTCAGGGTCAGTCAGAATATACTGGCCAAGACCCCCAACCCGACTTCCTCGTATTCCTTCCTCGAAACGGACTGTTCTTTTTGTCTGTCTAGCTAACAAAGGGGGAGGGGGGGGGGCACGTAATCCCCGTAATAGTGAGCGACAAGCAGATTAAGCCTTGCATAGCACAACCGCCTGAAAGATCCTGGTAACCTTCATCAGCACGCTCGGGATACGACGAAAGCTAGCGCAACCCGCCATTAAACATTAAACGTCCCTTTCAGAGCGCGCACAAAAGTAAACAAAAGCTGTGAGGCGACTGCTATGACCTGGCAAAAACTACAGACTTCATCATGGCGACTGGCCTGCGGATATAACATGACCAAAAGATGTGGGCGGTCGCTCTGACCTGGCAAAGACTACGAACTTCATCATGGCGACCCGCCTGCGCATATAGCATGACCAAAAGATCCTGAAGGCAAGAAAGATAGAAGGAGGACATGTTCTCTTAGATTTCTAGTTGTATTTGCTGATATTGTTTACACTGCCGCACAGCTGTGTTATTTGTTATTTGGCCATCTTAATAGTTGTCCATCGTAAACGAAGATGGCGACAGTATCAAATTTGTGTCAAATTGTAAAACCATGAAGTACGACTGATGTTAGTGTTTCAATCTTTCAGATTATGTCAAAAAGTTGACTGCTACGGCTTCAATAGGAATTTCTAAATCAATTCATTCCTTGGAAGCCTTCAAAAGTCTCATACAAAAATTTACAACACAAACAGCACAATTATCACAATCTCGTCTAGAAAAACTGCACCACAGAAGACAGTATGATCATCAGAAGCGGCATCAGCAAAGTTATGAAAACAACACCACGGTTTCTACAACATCAGGACCACATCTATCAGAAAACAGTGGAGACCATCTACATAATAATGGGCATCGATCAATCCAACAACAACAAGGCAACACTCAGGCGCGTTATAGTTTGAAGCTCCAAATGAAGCCATATAATGTTGCAAAAAGCAATCGCACAGAAGGCCATGCTCCTAAACTAGACATTAACGATAACATAGCAAGAGATAAACATGCCAGTAACAAAGAACTAAGAAATAAAGAAGAAGATAGCCGTGATTTTCTTCAGGAAAGACAGAAGCAAGGACAGATACGGAGAAACCATATGAGGAAGAAATGGCAGAACCGTCGAAATGAGGTCACAAAGAAGGAGGCTGATCATCCACATCTGGCGAAATACGTCATGGACAAGAGTGGACGTCGATGTGTGGACAGACGTGCCGAGTAAGTATTTATGTCTTTATTTTTTGCATGAGTATTTTTAACTATTCTATTTTTCTTTCAAATCCCCATTGTGTATCCAAGGAAGCATAGGAAGTGGTCATATTCTATGCTGTCTGATGTATATTAAGAACCTATGATGTATAGTGCGTGACAAAAGGATGGGCAAGCGGCCATTATTCCTCAGTTCTCTATTTCCTTTTTGTGAATCAAATCCCGATTGCGTATCCAGGGCAGCATATAATGTGCTCTCCCCTAAGCGAGTCGTGAAAGATGACTAAAGATGGTCGTGGATCGTGTTATTAATTCAGTTGTTCAAGTTCAAGTGCCATCTCCACATCAAAGATGGGCTGAATATTTCTCCAACGTGCCATGCTGTAATTATGTTCCATATAGGATCTACCCATGTGGATGACTGTACATGTATCTATATTAAACTCCATTTGCCAGCTTACAGACCATTCTCGAATTTTATCTAAATCCGACCTCAATATGTCCACTTCTGCTTTAGATGAGACACTACTGCATAAATTTGTGTCATCAACAAATTTTGCAATCCTGGATCCCATATCAATGTCCAAATCGTTTATATATATCAAGAACAAAATTGGTTTCAAAACCGAGCCCTGTGGCACTCTACTTTTCACTTCATACCACTCAGACTCGACTTCCCACAAAGATCAGTATAAATGCACACGCTCTGGTCAAGAAAGAAGCACTACTTTAATAGTTTATACCCGGCATGGATAGGAGATCCACAAACCTCCTTGTGTGCGTATGTGAATGTGTGTGTGTGTGTGCAGGTGTGTGTGTCTGTGTGTGAGTGTGTTGTGTGTGTATGTGTGTGTGCTGGGTTCAAATCACAATGGAGACCGAGCTTTTTTCACGTGAGCTTTCTGGTATTTTCCCGAATCTCTGTTAGTAGAGATTGGACGACCATGCGCAGTGTCGCGCACGTTCAAAATCCCTCGTCAGTTGGCATTCGAAAAGAGTAGGCTTAAAGGCTGCTCAGGTCAGGTAAGGTCATCCTGTAACGGGTGAGGTCGTTGGGGCACACATGAAGACATCCTCACAACACCACGCCACTCTTCTCTGCCAGCGGCCGCTGCCTGTGCCTCTTCTGGTCGGAGATTGGTCCATTCTTTTATGTTGTCCTCCCACCTCTTTTTTGGGACGACCTCTTCGTCGTCCGCCTTGCACCTTTCCGTGGAGAATCGTACTTACAAGACCATTTGATCTCGATATGTGACCGTACCAAGCGAGTTTCCTTCTTTCGACAGTTGCCAAGAGGTCTTCAAAAGGCCCTATTGCTGTTGTAATTCTATCTCGTATTTCCTCGTTTATAACTCGATCTTTGTACATGACGTTTAAAAGTCATCGGAAACATCTCATCTCCAAGTCATGTATCCTTCACTAAAGGTCAGCTGTAACTGTCCATGTCTCACAAGCATAGAGGAATATTGACAGGACCAGTGTACGCATAATCTGATTTTCGTGCATAGGGCTAACCGTTTATCTTTCCAGATTTTGTTAAGCCGTGCAAGCGCCGCTATTGTCTGTGCTAGTCTGGCCAACACCTCACATTTTGATCCTTCGTCCCTGACAATCGACCCTAGATATTTAAAACGGTCAACCACTTCGAGTTCCTGACCATTAGCTTTTATCCTGCTGTTGAAACCGCCAGCGTTGTTGGTCATTAATTTTGTATTTCCAGCGTTTATCTCCATACCATAGTCAAGAGCTGTTTCATCGAGCCTTCTGACCCATTCCTGGAGTTCTGCTTCTGAACCCGCCAACCCGTCGATATCATCTGCAAAACGAAGGTTGGTAATCGTTCGGCCCCCTATCTCGACAGTGCCAACGTGACCTTCAAGTGCCTCACTCATAATTCCTTCATGGAATATATTGAAAAGTGTTGGAGATAGTGTACACCCCTGTCTCACACCAACTGATGTGCGAAACCAGTCTCCTCGCCTCCCATTCACAAGAACTGCCCTGGACGCCTTGTCATACAGATGTTCAAGGACCTTTATAATATTTCCGTTGATTTTATACACCTTTATGGCTGCCTATAGCGCTTTATGCCATACCCTATCAAGCATCTTCTTAAAATCAACAAACATATGATACAATTTTTGCTGTAGTCATAATAGTCATAATTTGTTTTTAATTGAACACTATGTGAGCACGGACGCCATTTTGTATTTGCACTGCGCACGTGCATGTAACACCTAGTGTCTACTGCCTACATTAATCAGAAAGCTGGAAGTTACCGCCACTTAATAACACCTTCAGAAACTGCCACCACCATTCTTCAGCTATCCCATATCAGTTTGTGACCTACTTACTGACTTACCTTCGTATGTGTAACGTTGATTTCTCTCTTACTTTCTTAGTTATTTCTCAACAGGTGTGAAGAGTGGGCAGTCAAGTGTCAGAGAAGTGCAGCAGTGACTCTAGCATGTCCAATGACTTGTGGGAAGTGTGGATTAAATTTAGATCTTGACCGACCACCAGAAGACCAAAACAGAAACACTGAAGGTCACAACAACAGTGAAGGTCACAAGAACAGAAGTCCAAACAGGCACGACAGAGCTGATTCTGGTAAAGAGGTCAAAAGGTATAATTCCAGTAAATGTTAAGTTAGTCATATGTGAGCCAATGCTATCAAGGATGTAGCGTTACAGACTTTCATTTATGAGATGAAGTAGTCAGTTTATATTCATTTTTTAGTTGGTACCGATTTACAACTGGGGTAATTGGAGTGTGTTATCGGCAATCGAATCTTGTAACTTTGCCGTGAGAAGAGAACGATTTACAATTCTTGTGAAACGTTCTAGCGCTGAAGACCAAATCTATTTTGATAGTTTGTTGAGGCCGAAATCACTGTATTGTGATTTGCGCCTTACAGCGCAGTGCACCTTACTTTAGCACTTATTTTCAATGGGTTTGCTTTTCATAGGGGTACAACCTTTTTTTTGTGAGCAGTGCCATTAAACACTAAAAATACTTTCGATGCCTTCCTGTCGACAAGGAGGGCAGTGGATCAAATCCCAGGTAAAGCAAATGTTGTTTTTCTGTTGGTGGGTGGGGGTGAAATAAACAGACATAGCCAGCACACCAAGTGGCGACAGCAGTGGCGAAGCGGCCTGTAGTCCTCAGCCTTTAAAGCCCCTAGACTACCCCAGCAATGGGAAAAATGTCGTACAACAGTTTTTTCAATAGTTCCCACAAAAGTTGAAGTACGGTAAAGAATCGATAATGCAAATGAACTTTGCGACAACTTCATCACAATGATCAGAAGGCAAAAACTGACTTGGTATTCCCACGTCTGGAGGTTCAAGGGCCTTGCAAATACGATATTACACACAGTACAATGTACAAGGAAAGCGAAGACGTGGAAGTTCCGAAGAACTATAAGAAGATAACATCCATGAATGGACTAACGTACGGCCGGAGGAGACTAAAAAAAGCAACCGCAGACAGAGAGAGATATGGCGCAGTCTTGTGGAGGTATCAGCAGGGGTGCCTCGGCGATCTCAAGAGGTCACCCGATGAATAGTTCACCTTCTCAATAGAAGATGGCGGAAACACTACGCGACGACCCTACCCGACTAAGGTTCACGGTCAAATATACGAAATGACAAAGAAATCAAACAAACAGAAAATATGTGCTCTAATCCCGGTATTCGATCTGACGAATCAGTGCCTGATGCCAGCTAGTAAAAATCTATCTTTTTGTTCCAAAATCCATCTGGTCGACTTTTCTTCTTCTTCTTCATCGTACGCAGTCAGACGTCAACCTTTATTTTTTCGAAAAAAGCAGCGGTCATCCTGAGGCTGTCGACACTGCCATAGAGCTTGTCTAGTGTTGCCACTGGTGATGGCCACATCTGCTCTCTCTGGTCCTCGTATGTCGAGCAGTTTTGCAGCAAATGTTCAGCGGTCATTTTCCCGGTGCCGCACGTGCATTCGTCGGTACTACCTATCTTCAATTTATTGAATTGGTAGTACCTCATTCTATTGTGGCCAGTGCGAAGTCTGAAGACCACGACCTGCTCTCTTCTGTTCAACTGGTAATAGGCATCGTTTTTTGTGTAGCCAGTATGTTCTGTTTCCCATTTGGTCATGTATCTAGCTCTAATAAGCGGTCGACTTTTAAAGTCATTGTCCCAACCTTCCGTGTCTTTCTTTTCGGGACTCACATTTTGCTATTAGTAGTAAGTCCGTGGGTCATTTCATTCCTGCTGCTTACTAGGTCTGAGGAAGGCGCAGCTCTGGAGTTTCCAGCCTACTCTTTCTTCCTATGTGACATTTAACCTAACCGGCAGTATAGAACTTGCACTATGCCTTTTGGTTGTGCTGGTAACCGTTAAGCAGCCATTGTGTGAGCACCCGCTACCGGACGTTTCCCGCCATCATCTCTAGCAGGTGTGTCAGCATCGAGGAAAGTCTGTGCACGTACAAATGTTACTCTTATCATCATCATTATTATCTTCTATCCACTTGTGTCGTTAGACGTCGTGGGGAGGTGTGGTCTTCTGTCGTGTGCGAGCTTGTTCACCCATGTTGTTGTCATTTCGTGTTTCTTCGGTGTCTCACTGATTTACTCATCTCAATCGTTGTCTACCTCTTGCTATGCAGCCCTGATGTCTAGTATTGTAGATTCGAGCAGCTGGTAACTTTGGTTGCATTCTTGTCAGGTGCCCGAATCATCATTTTATTCTCTGCCTTTCTGTTTTTCTGCACCCATGGTACAGCAAAGTCGGAGACAAAGAAAATCAGCAGAACAGAAATAAACAACATATTCAGGTTAAAAGCACAGAACTTAAATAAGTCAGAGAATTCAAATACTTGGACAGCATGTTCACACAAGAGGAAGGCTAGATAGAGAGATGGAATCAAGAACACAGAAAGCTAATGTGTTGGCTCTGACCATTACTAAGACACAAACACATTCCAATAAAGACAAAATGGCAGCGGATAAATAATTAAATTATACCAACTCTCTGCTACCAGTGTCAGACATGGACTCTCACCAAGGCACAAGGAAGAAACATTACGGTATGCGTTGTTGTTGTTTGCGAATGCCCATTATGAGTAGGTTTACTCTGTTGTGCGCCCTGAAAAGGACGTTAAGTGGCGGGTTGCAGTAGCTTTCCTCACATCCCGATCGTGTTGATGAAGTTGGACGTGGGTCCTCGATGCGGTTGTGGTACGCTTGGCTTCAACTGCATACTACTACGGTGATCACGTCGATCACTTACCTTGTTAGCCAGGCTGATATGCGGGGAAGTCAAGGTGAGGGTCTTGGCCAGTATGTTTTGCCTGACCCTGAGTAACATGTCTGATCAGTATATTTTGCCTGACCAGACGTTTGTCTGGTGTACAGGGTACCACATGGATCTACTTACTGCCCGGGACGTGCAGGCGTATGGGCAACGAAAGAACTGATGCAGTGGCGGAACGCGCTGTGGTGAACGACGCGGTGATGACGAGAGACACGGTTGAGTTGATAAGGGCAGTAACGGACAGTCTACATGAATAATGAAGAGACAGCGGGTCGCGAAAATGCATATGTGCAGAGAATGAAAGATTTGGGAGTGACTAAGGGAGAACATGTGTTCTGTCTGGAAAAATCCGAAAAACACGAAATCAACACCTGACGAACTCTGAGTATATATATATACGATTTGCTGGCTGCCTGGACGGAGAAAGGGCACTTATGGGAATGTCCTCTGTGTGGTGATGTTGGTTTCTAGAATCAAGGAACAAGAAACAAGACGTTTGTCGTCCTTCCCTGTGGTATGCGAAATGAAGTGTTCGAGACAGGCTGTCGAGGTCGCAAGACTGGACAGAGTACGAAACGAAGTTACTTTTATGAATTGCAAAAATGTGTACTCAAAATGCAGTATACGCGATACAGTTCCAAATGGTCAAACAAGGAATTGAGGCGAAGATGCAGCAGTGAATTATTTTACAGCAATCAGTGACTCGTAGCTAGCTACTTGCATCAAAGTCAGCGATCCAGAGCTGACCATGACCCTATTCCACCTCCACATGGGGGTCCTGGAAACAGGCTGCACTAGTTACTAGTATGGTCTGGCCAGGGATATGGATCGCAGTGGGAATGCAAACCAGGTGCTTAAAAAAAATCCAGCTAAAATCGGATGTGTCTGGCCGAAAGGCACTGATATCTCAGGCTCGCTGTAAACTACGACACAACGTTCTTTTCAAGACGAAGGTAGAAGAGGAAGCAGAAATTGAGTAGCGGGAACAATCGCAAAGACCAGTATATACGCTAGTGACAAAGTCCATTGCAATTCACTGACCAGGATTACCAGACTCCACACTCTGCCACTGGAAGCAAAGACCAGTATATACGCTAGTGACAAAGTCCATTGCAATTCACTGACCAGGATTACCAGACTCCACACTCTGCCACTGGAAGCAAAGACCAGTATATACGCTAGTGACAAAGTCCATTGCAATTCACTGACCAGGACTACCAGACTCCACACTCTGCCACTGGAAGCAAAGACCAGTATATACGCTAGTGACAAAGTCCATTGCAATTCACTGACCAGGATTACCAGACTCCACACTCTGCCACTGGAAGCAAAGATCAGTATATACGCTAGTGACAAAGTCCATTGCAATTCACTGACTAGGATTACCAGACTCCACACTCTGCCACTGGAAGCAAAGACCAGTATATATGCTAGTGACAAAGTCCATTGCAATTCACTGACCAGGATTACCAGACTCCACACTCTGCCACTGGGAGCAAAGACCAGTATATACGCTAGTGACAAAGTCCATTGCAATTCACTGACCAGGATTACCAGACTCCACACTCTGCCACTGGAAGCAAAGACCAGTATATACGCTAGTGACAAAGTCCATTGCAATTCACTGACCAGGATTACCAGACTCCACACTCTGCCACTGGAAGCAAAGACCAGTATATGCGCTAGTGACAAAGTCCATTGCAATTCACTGACCAGGATTACCAGACTCCACACTCTGCCACTGGAAGCAAAGATCAGTATATACGCTAGTGACAAAGTCCATTGCAATTCACTGACCAGGATTACCAGACTCCACACTCTGCCACTGGAAGCAAAGACCAGTATATACGCTAGTGACAAAGTCCATTGCAATTCACTGACCAGGATTACCAGACTCCACACTCTGCCACTGGAAGCAAAGACCAGTATATACGCTAGTGACAAAGTCCATTGCAATTCACTGACCAGGATTACCAGACTCCACACTCTGCCACTGGAAACATGGTATGTTGCTGCATACTGGTGTAAGAGGTGGGGATCGACATCGTGATCCCCGTAGTGATGAGTATACCTAGAAGTTTTGTACTGCACTACAGTTAGAAGACACGTGGCACAAGCACAGCCACTGCATACCTGCTTCCAGAAAGAAATTAATAAAGAATCAGAGCTGTTCAAAACCCTATTCTGTCTTCAAGTGACGGTCCTGGAAACAGGATGCGATAGTGTTGTCTGGCTAAGAGAAATAGGATCGCAGAGGGAAAAGAACAACCCCGGATTTAGAAATGGCATGTTGAAACCAACTATGTCGGGCCGAAGGACGCAGAAATCGCAGCCACACTGTAAATTACATCGTTATGACATTTTCAGTACTAACGTCGGAAAGAAATTGTACACAACAGTACAATTTTTGTACTTTAGCGTTTGTGCGCGACACATAGAAAATAGTGCGTGGCATCGATGTTTAAAATGCACGGATATAAAATGCGGGCATACCATTGACAAGTGTGTATGTGTTGGTGGATGTGTGTGTACGAATAACATATCAATCAGTCATTGTTCATCACTGCAAATATTCAGAGTAGATTCACAATCCAGTATATCGATCGGTAAATGCGAACCTGAATTATTACAATTAATGACAGTGAAACAGCGAGAAAAGAAACCAGTCATCTATTCTAAGAAACTGCGAAGACATGTCACTAAGAAATCTCTATTGCTTCATCCTTGACGACAGTGTGAGACTTGTGGGTGCCTTTCACGGTTATTTGTGTGTGTGTGTATGTGTGTGTGTATGTGTGTGTGTGTATGTGTGTGTATAACATCAATGAATGTTTGTGCTCATAAGCATTAGCATATGAGGATGTGCATATATTTGCACGTATGTGTATGGGTGTGTTTGCATGTATATGTCCTTGTGATTGTACAGGTGTGTCTGTGTGTACGCATGGGTTCGTGTGCATATGTGTATGCATGCATCTGAGAGATCGAGCATGTGTACGTTTGTATGGATACTTTTGTTAACACATGAGTGTATTTGTGGACATGCGTACGTTGATAAATATATTGTTGATAACTACTGCCTTTTTGGCTACCTCAAACTAATAATAGTTGTAGATGACAGAAATTACCTAGACAAACAAACGTTTCTAAAACGTTATGATTTATAATTTATTCGCGGTCCCCAGGATCCAAGGCCCAGTAGAACTAGAAAATAAGGATCCAGGGTCATTGATGACACAGTCTACGTCAAAGGTTCAGGACAAGCCACGTGAAGATCTCAGCATTCAGGACGAGTCCATGTCTCTGAGGCAGCGAAGACTACGGGGAAGACAAGGTCACACACAAGGTAAGCTCAGACTGAGAGGTGTGTAACTTGTTGATGTGGATTTGGTATTATTGGTTCGCTTTTTTCTTCCAGATGAAGCATAGGCCCTTATTACAGATAGTGTCGTGAGATATCAAGTTAGGCTTTTCTGCCAGAGTGAGAGATAAGGTCGTTACCGAGCAGAGCTGATCACGCAGAACAACTTCCAGTACGAGAATGAGATGTATGCAGTTAATGCAGCTCTGAGATGGTTGTAAGAGAACTCTTTAACAGGGGCAGTCATGTCAGACTCTCAAGCCTTTCTTGGGAAGGCACAGCAGAGTTGGCCAAGACATGAATAGATAGAAGTTGTAAAGCATCAAACTTGCATTGGCTGGTAGCAATCTACTGTCCTGGTCATGCTAATGCCCAGGGCAACAAACGAGCTGCCATCCTGGCTTCACAAACCCCCAATTATCGGTAGATATGGACATTTTATTTTGAAATCCATCAATGACCGTCTATTAAGTGATAACACCGTAGTAGATGAATAAGCAATTCACAGACTGCAGAGATTTGAAACCGAACGAGGTCCAAGTGGCCTGTATACAAGAGAGGGCGGAGCAGAAGTGTGTACAACCAACGAGCTGCAGGAACCACCAATATCCACACCCTTCGCCATTTACTGAGAGAGACTGAGCACCTATGGGTATGCCCGAGATGCGGTGAAGTCGAATCTCGGGAACATAAAACACACACACACATAGAGTACAGATAGTCCTTTCACAAGAAGTCTATATTCGACCATTTGCTACAGCAGTTTGAGTGGCTTGAATTGGCTTCGTTCGTTCTCAATCTCCCGCTACCAAGCCCTGAAAGGGCTTAAGTAGCATAATGTAGTCCAGAGAACGGAATGCGTTGTGTCGTAGTTTATAGCTTGACTGCGATATTTGCACCTCTTGGTCCAACACATCCGACTTCAGCAAGCATTTTTTTAGTACCGGGTTAGCATTCCCTCTTCGATCCCTTCTCCTTAGCCAGCCTGCCCTGCTGCAGCCTATTATCCAGGATCACCGCGTGGAGGTGTAGAAGGGTCTTGGCAGCTCAGGTTCACTGGCCCTGACGCTAGCAGTCAGCTATGGGTCACTGACCACTGCAGCTCATGCGCTGCTCCGCATTTTGATCCCACAGTTTGAGTGATAAGGGTTTCACATAAACAGGTTGCTAGTGCAAACAATCACCCTCTTTAGTTGCCTTTTAAAAAATTCCTGGAAGACTATGTGCTATCTTCTATAGTACTACCTCTCTATCCGCCTCCCTTCACCCCACCTCTTTCACCCCATTTCCCTCCACCCTCCCCCCTCAACCCTCTCAGATGATGATATGTGTCATAAATAAATCGTTGTCATAAATAAATCGTTGTCATAAATAAATCGTTAGTAATCACAACTAAATGTACACTATTGTTGTTCTGCATAGTGGATTCTACTTGCTTGGGGATGGATCCTTCTTTCCCCTACAAACACATTATGTTATGACTGCCCCAGATATATGGGCCACTAAATAATACACATCTAATCTTTCAAACACAGTTTTTAATCTTTCCAACAAATTATTTACCTGTTTGATAAATCATGTTGTGTTGGTTAATGATTTGTTTCATAAGTGATCTTCTTGTTTCAGAAATTATCTATCTGTTTCAGAAATTATTTTTCTGTTTCACAAATTACCTACCTGTTTCATAAACGATTTACTTGTATCATAAGTTATCAATCTGTTTCACAGATTATCGACTGGTTTCACAAATTATCTCACAAATTACTTAACTGTTTCACAAATTATTTCACAAATTACTTACTTGTCACAAATTATCTGACAAATTACTTACTTGTTTCACATATTATCTCAAAAATTACTTACCTGTTTCACAAATTATCTCACAAATAACTTATCCTTTTTCACAAATTATCTAACAAATTACATACTTGTCACAAATTATCCCACAAATTACTTACCTGTTTCACAAATTATCTCACAAATTACTTACCTGTTTCATAAATTATCTAAAAAATTACTTACATATTTCCCAA
The DNA here is from genome assembly GCA_036924085.1 of Ariolimax columbianus. Classification (NCBI taxonomy): domain Eukaryota; kingdom Metazoa; phylum Mollusca; class Gastropoda; order Stylommatophora; family Arionidae; genus Ariolimax; species Ariolimax columbianus. The sequence continues at coordinate 20,518,105 of JAVGWX010000008.1, forward strand.
ATTATCTCACACATTACTTACGTTTTTCACAAATTATTTACCTGTTTCACAAATTATCTCACAAATTACTTACCTGTTTCACAAAATAAAATACAAATTACATACCTGTCACAAAGTATCTCACAAATTATTTACCTGTTTCGCAAATTATCGAAAAAATTACTTACCTGTTTCACAAATTATCTCACAAATTACTTACCTGTTTCACAAATTATCTCACAAACTATTTACTTGTTTCACAAGTTATCTATCAGTTTCTCCAAATTATTTACTTGCTGCATAAATCATTTATCTGTTCCAAACATTATCTATATAGTTCACAACTAAATAACACGTTTCAGAAATTGCCTACCTATTTCACAAATTACTTACCAGCTTAATTAATTATCTACACATTTCTCAAATTATTTACCTATTTCATAAATGATCGACATATTTTACATATTATGTAACAGCTTCTCAAATTATTTACCAAATTCATATTTTATCTACTAGTCTCTCCAAATTATTTACATGTTTCAAACATGTATCTACATAGTTCACAAATTAATAACTTGCTTCACAAACTATTTACCTATTTCATAAATTATCTATCATTTTCCACAATTATTTATCTGTTGCATGATCCTCTACTTGTTGCAAACATTATCTACATAGTTGACAAATTAATAACTTGTTTCACAAACTATTTACCTGTTTCATAAACTATCTACTCGGATTTCCCTAATTATTTACTTGTTTCACAAAACATTGACTCATCAGCACGCCCAAACATATGCCGAGATGACCCCAAGCACATCAAAAGTTGCAAATTCTGGGCAGTTAAGAAATTCTGCTTAAGCAACCAGGCCATGGCTAGCCTCTACTGTCGCCGTTCCTGCAACTCGTGCCAGTAACTTAGTGTAGACCAATTGTTTGTACACAGACTTTATGCACATACATTTGAAATATATATAATATACACATAATTTTACACCAAACAAATTTACGGTAAAACATCAAAATCTGTGGAAAATCATGAAGAAAATGGGGTTTCGTGTATATTATACATCTCATTGAAACATTATGCCAAGATCAACAAGCCGCTGTCCGAGTATCTGGGCAAACATCAGATTAGTTTGCAGTACAAAAGGGAGTAAGGTATGTATCCTCTCACCTTATCTATACAACATATATGCGGAATGTATAATGAGAAATGTTCGAGAAGTTGAAGTTGAAAGTTGGGACCCATTTACGATTGGCGGGTACGAGGTTTCAGAGTTACGACACACAGACAACACAGTGATACTATCAACAAGTGCAGAAGGGCTAGAGCAGCTAATTTCAGCCGTTAATGGACACAGTAAAAATCAAAACCTGTTCATAAACATAAATAAAACAAAGATAATGAACACCCAAAAAGAACACACTATATCAGCATACATTTACAGTGGGTAGTGAGGAAATAGACCAGGTCACGCATTTTGAATATCTGGGTTCTAGAATTGACAAAAATGGCTTCTGCTCGAATAAAATCAGAAGAAGACTAGTCATGGCAATGCAGAGACTGAACAGCCTGAAGAATTTATGGCAGAACCCCAACAAAACGATAAAAGTAAAAGTCGTGAGAGCCTGTGTTTTTCCTATGTCAGCTTATGGCTGCGAATCAAAACTTCCAGACAAAGAATCGAATTCTTTGAGTCAAAATGTTACAGAAAGATCCTCGGAATACCCTATACAGAAAAAAAAAAATTTAGACATTCGACAAGAGTTTGAGCATAGAGGAGAACTGATTTATCAATTCCCTTTTGGCTAGAAAATGCAAATACTTTGGTCACATCAAGAGACACAACGGTTTTGAATGAGCAGTGATGGAAGGTTTGGTGACAGGTAAAAGAGGAAGTGGTAGACCAAGAAGACGATGGCACCAATATATCCAGGAATGCCTTGGTATGACTGTGGCGGAGGCTGAAGTTTTGGCAAGGGAACGAGTTTCTTCCAGACTGGCTGTGATGGGAGCGACTTTCTATAAAGGACATGCTACATGATGATATATTTACACACACACGCACAAATATATACATACATTGTCACATACTTACGAATGTGCATACATACACACAGATCATGCATACATACATATATACATACATACATACAAACACAGACAGACAGATAAACAGACATACATACATGCATTACATACACACACACACACATATATATGTACTTACACACACACACACACACACACAAACGTATAATTGTGTGTATGTTTTATGTGTGTGTGTCAGTGTGTGGATTTGATGTATGTAGATTAATTAAATGTTGATTAGAAATGTTTAGATTAAATATGTGTGGAGTTGATGTAAGTAGATTAGATTATATACATCAACTATGTATAGATCACATGTATGTATATAAACTACTTTGTAATTTAGCTTTATGTATTTTATATATATTAATAGTTTAGCTATAGGATGTTTATATATATATATATATATATATATATATATATATATATATATATATATATATATATATATAGTTTAACTATAGGCTGTTTAGATATATATAGTTCAGCTATAGGCTGTTTAGATATATATAGTTCAGCTATAGACCGTTTAGATAAATATAGTTCAGCTATAGGCTGTTTAGATATATATATATATAGTTTAGCTATAGGCTGTTTAGATATATGTAGTCTAGCTATATACTGTTTAGATATATGTAGTTTAGCTATATGTAGTTTTTCTATATGTAGTTACATACTGTAGTTGCATACCTTTTTTTCAAAGCACAATTACCATCGTCTGACAAGACGAAAAGAGCCAGTTTAGCTTATATTATATGTAATCTGCTATTTATAGTTTTGCTATATGTTGATCTGCTATCTTTATATGTCATTGAAATACTTGGAACCTTGGTATTCAAACAGGCATGTTAATGGCTGTTACCAGGTAGCCGAAGGCTTCTACTATGCATGGTAGGTATTTTAAACTTCATCAGGCTTACTAGGCATGGGGGATGATACAAACAATTCGAGTAGATTAACTATAATGTTTTCCGGGTAGCGGTCGTTAAGCCTACTCTTTTCGATTTCTAACTGCCAAGGAGTTTTTAAACGTGCTCGACACTGAACACGGGGTTGCGATCTCACTATCCAGAAATCAGGGGAATTTTTACCAGAAGATGCACGTGAAGAAATCCTGGTCTCCATCGTGATTCGAATCACGACCTCCGGCACTCGAGATGGACACCTTACATAGAGATCACCGGTTGTAGTTTAGCTATATGTTGATTTGGTATCTTTATATTTGATAAGGGAAACAAGAGTATTGTTGTTGTTGTTTCGAATGCCCACAATGAGTAGGTGACTATTATGTGCGCCCTGAAAAGGGTGTTTAGTGACAGTTGCAGTAGCTTTTCTCACATCCCAAGCGTGCTGATGAAGGTTTAACGGAATCTTTCATGCGGTTGTGCTACGATTGGCTTGAAATGCGTGCCGTTCAATACTACGGGGATCAAATCAATCTCAAAATTCACCAACCAGGCTGCCAAGAACAACATCCGTTTCCAGATAGAACTGCCAGAAAGTCTAGGTGAGGGTCTTGGCCAGTACATTTTGCCTACCATGACTAATTAGGGATAGACAGTTAAGTTATGTTGGTCATATAACAAGACATACCTCCTTATAGAAGACCATACTAGAAAGTAGAGTGAAAGGCAGTCGTTAAAGAGGCAAACAACGGCATTACGACAAGAGTACGCTGGAGATCCATTGCAGCCGACCTTCGGTGCTGAGATGACACTTGAACTGAACTGAATGGATTAACATGTCTGACCAGTGTGGTTTGTTTGACCAGACGTTAGTCTCCTCTTCCCTTAATGACGTGTCAATTACTAGTTAAGCATCAGTTCAGTTCCTCCGTGACCGCTTGAGATCGTTGGGGCACCCCTGCTGACACCGCCACAAATCTGTGCCACCCCTCTCTGTCTGTGGTTGCTTTTTGTGCCTCCTCAGGTCGTAGATTAGTCCATTCGTGGATGTTGTCTTCCTACCGTTTTCTCGGACGTCCTCTCCTTTGCCTGCCCTGTATTGGGCCATGTAGTTTATGCGTCCTGATATCGCCCAATGGACTACGGTCTGGGGTGGAAAATGGCGCGCCTCCGCCAGTAGAAACTAGTGAGGCAAACATCTAAGCAACAACAACATATTGGACTCGATACGTGGCCATACCAAGTCAGCTTTTGTCTTTTGATCGAGATGATGAGGTCGTCGTACAGTCCACCTGCATTTTCGATTCTACTTCGTACTTCTTCATTTGTGATACGGTCTTTGTAGGTGATATTTATGAGTCTTCTAAAACATCTCATCTGCACAGCTTGGATTCTTCTCCTGGATTCTTCTCTGTAGGTCTGGTGAAATAGTTCATGTTTCGCAGACGTAGAGGAATATCGACAGAACCAGCGAGCGCATTAGTCTGACCTTCATGGCTAGGGAGAGTCGTTTATATTTCCACGTATGTTTGTTTCAATCGTGCAAGCGCTGCTGTTGTTTGTGCTATTCTGGCCAGGACCTCTGGTTTTGATCCCTTATCACTGATTGTTGAGTCCAGATATTTGATCCCTTATCACTGATTGTTGAGCTCAGATATTTGATCCATTATCACTGATTGCTGAGCTCAGATATTTGATCCCTTATCACTGATTGTTGAGTCCAGATATTTGATCCCTCATCACTGATTGTTGAGCTCAGATATTTGAAACGATTCACTATTTCAAGATCCTGTCGATTTCCTTTGATCACAGCGTTGATTCATTCAGTGTTGTTGGTTATCAAGTTAAGCATAGTTCAACTGAAAGCGTATCACATCTCATACAAAAGTGTGTGATTGATTCAATCACCGTTATCAACACACGCCAGTCTACCTAGATGTAAATTGGTACCTGACATAGTCTTATAGAATTAACGGCGACAAGGAAGGGAACTGGTCACCCATCTTCATAAAAAGTACGTGGTTCTGATAAAAATTATTCTGATCTCTGAGTAGTGGGATCGAACCTCCGTGTCCAGTGTCGAGCACGTTAAAAATCCCTTGGCAGGAAGAAATCGTAAAGAGTAGGCCAGATAAAAGTTCTACCCAAATTATTAGTACCTCCCCCCCCCCACCCCCGAACCCCCCCCCTGATTTTCGGTTACCTGGCAACAGACATTAACAACATGACTGTTTGAATACCGGAATTCCAAGTAAAAGTTCGTATCTTTAATGAAACAAGTGTTTTGTCTAAGGTTTCTTGTGATGCTAGTTATTTCCTGTCTCCAATGTTGTGACTATAGTGGGGCAATATACAAATAAATAATTTTGTTAAACTGCGCTTCTCAGCACAAACTTAGACATGTTTTTGTCTGTTGTAGAGACTACTTCTTTTCTTTCTTCTTTTCTCTTTTTTGTGTTTCCTGCGTTTGCATTTCATGTTTTAAAGATGTTTCTTGAGTGGGCCCTAGTATGTTCTTCATATACGGAAAGCTGTACTGCTTGTGTTTGTGACTTTTAAGTGTATATTTTATAATGTTGCTGTTTCTTTAGTGAATTCTTGCAGTGGTGTTTATGTTGTTTTTGATTTATTGGTTTTAGTCAACATTCATTGCCGCCTTTAAACTTTGAAAATGATCATCGTCCATGTCGATTTCTTCACCTACGTCCACTTCAAAGCTTGTTTCTGGTGGTTCGAGATCTGTCATCTTAATGAACGCGCGTGCCTGTTCGAAAACGACTTGAACTTTGCCCCTCTCTCTGTCGATGCAAGTAATATTAAGAGTTCTGTTTATTTACGTTAGGGGGGAAGTAGCTCTCTTGCATCACAAAACATAAATAGCCAGGTATGTTGCCAATTCGTACTGTAGGGCAAAGATAGTTCCATAGCAGACACTGTAGTCAGGGATGAAGTGTTAGAGACTTCATAGTTCTAGGTCTGCACTTTTATGAAGGTCGGTGGCCAGTTCTCTTCCTCGCCGACGTAAATTCTATAAGATTCAGCCAGGTTCCCATTTACAGCTTGGTCGACTGGAGTGTGTGAATAACGGGTAATGAATCACATACTTTTTGGTGAGATGCCAAACGCTTTCGGCTGTATTATGTATAGCTAGTAATCGATCCTTGCAAAATGCCCGGCGTTTTTTTATGTCAATCAAAACTGAAACTAAAAAGTGGTTCTTTGAAGAATTATTGGTTTTTACCGAAAGCTAGATTCAAATCTAAGACCTTAGTTGTTCACAACTTTCCTATCACTAGAGCTATTGTGCATTATACATCCTTTTGAATCACATGTCCAGGATCCGTCAACATGTAATAGATTAACATGTCACAATAGTGGAGGTTGTGCATACTTCAGCTCTCTAGAATATTGGAAAGTTGGTTAAAATAGAAGAAATAGAAGTTCACGCAAACGGACAGCGGTCATGCCAAGTTAGATAAAGTTTGTAAAAAAGATGGCGTGGGGTTGAAACCTTCTGAGTTTGCCCCATTCTTGTTGATGCTGTTTCTGATGGATTTCTTCTTCTTCTTCTTGTTCGTTTGTTCTTAAACTCCCACTACTAAGCCCTGAACGTCCTCAAACTCCCGCTACCAAGCTCTGAACGTCCTCAAACTCCCGCTACCAAGCCCTGAACGTCCTCAAACTCCCGCTACCAAGCCCTGAACGTTCTCTACTCCCGCTGTCAAGCTCTGAACGTTCTCTACTCCCGCTACCAAACCCTGAACGTTCTCTACTCCCGCTGTCAAGCCCTGGACGTTCTCAAACTCCCACTACCAAGCCCTGAACGTATTCACATTTCCGTTACCAAGCCCTGAACGTCCTCAAACTCTGGCTACCAAGCCATGAACGTCCTCAACCTCCCGCTACCAAGCTATGAACGTTCTCAAACTCCCGCTTCCAAGTCCTGAAAAGTGCTTTCTAAGTAACAGGTGTAGTTCGGAGAACGGAATACTCTGTGTCATAGTTTAAAGCTGAACTGCGATGTTTGCACCTTGCAGTCCGACACATCCGACTTCAGCTTGGCATTTCTGGGGAGCCGGGCTAGCCTTCCCTCTTTGATCCCTTCTCCCTAACCAGTATGCCCTGTTACAGCCTGTTATTCAGGATCACCACGTGGGGTTGGAGAAGGATCTTGGCAGCTCTGGCCCCATGCCCTGGCGCTAGCAGTCAGCTTTGGGTCCCTCACCACTACAGTTCAAGCACTACTCAGCATCTGGATTTTTTGTTGTTGTTGTTGCTGCGTTTGCCTTATTTTCTCTAATCCCCAAGGCGGTGTGCGTTGCACTGTGTTTTTATTTTGCGCCTGTCGGCCCAGTGTATCCGACTTAAGCACGCATTTTATGTAAGGGTCTGCTTCCTCCTGCATTTTCTAAGGGTTTGCTTCCCCGGGGTAACGGCCGGTGCTGTGATGGGGATCGAACCCAGCACCTTCGGGTCGTGAGCCGTGCCACTTAACCACTAGGCCACGCCGTCCCCTGCATCTGGATTTGATTTGTTGTCTACCTGTGGGATATTAACCTGATATTTGAGCATTAAAAACGAAGAGATCGAATTTTAAACAGTTTTTGTTTACTTCATCTGATACTTGTTCGTAAGCGTTTGTTTTAGTGTGTATTTCGTATGCGTGTGCATGTAAGTTCTTATATCCTTCTGCTCTGCTGTTTGTTTGTGCTTGTGAATGTGTATACATGTCGGTGAGCATTTGTGTGTACTCTTGTAAGTGTGTCATGTATATGTGTGTTTATTTGTACGTGTTTGTATATTTATGTTTATATATATATATATACCACCTGGCATATGGCACATAATGTTTCTGAGCGACCACCAGTATTACAGTATATATGACACATAAGAAAAAGAAGAAATGAAGAAGAAAAATAGAAAGAAGAAGGAGAAGATGATGATGAATTAAAGGTAGAAAGAAGAGAAGGATGTAAAGAAAAAGGTGAAGGAGGAGACGAAGAAGAAGAAGAGAAAGAATAAGACGAACTAGAATAAGAAAATGTAGCAGACGACGGCGATGACGAAGAAGAAGAATAAAAGAAGGTAGAAGAATAATAGGTATAAGTAGAATAGAAAGAACAAGATGAGGATGAATAAAAGGTAGGAAGAGGAGGACAAGGTTGCAGAGAAAAAGAAAGAGAAGAAGAAGAAGAACGAATTTTCCTATATTCTCTCAAACTAAATGAACTATATTCTTATAAAATACATCAAATCCTGGTACACGTTTATGGTAATCACTTGAACCTGCACACTAACAATCAGGATGTAAATTTATAAGCGCATTTGACGATAACAATTTCACTCGTTTTTTTTATACATTTTTTTTATTAATATCCACTTACATGCACTCTTCTGTCGAGCATAGATGTGGTGTAATAACCCATCTGCCAAGGGTTTTCTATACCAGATATCCATCATGCCAATGAAATTATGGGTGGTTTAGTGAGAGTGTTAGAGTGAACCTTCAGGTGATCTGACAGATGATGCTTCCCTAGGGAAACTGGTTATCAGAGAAGGTAAAGATTGCTCTAGTGCCACTTTCATGGTTATAAACCATGGGTATAGCCATAATATGCGCCGTACTATCATTATGATCAGCATCATCATCATGTAGCATACTATTTGCAGAACGTCACTCTCATTCCAACAGCCATGAAGACTCTTAATCTCCAGCCAGTTCTTCACTAATGTAATTCCAAGATCTTTTACCATTTTTTTTCTAACTGTTAATTATAATTATTTCACTTGTTTTGTTCCCATTAATATATAATTATACGAGAGGGCTTCAAATAACCCCCTTTCCCCCCCCCCCCCTTTTTTAAAATCAGACATTCGTCGGATATGTCCTTAGAATTTTTAAATTATTTTTTGCGTTCCTTTATTTCTCTTCTTTTCAAGGCGGTGTGCGTTACACTGTGGTTTTTATTTTGCACCTGTCGGCCCGGTGATCCGACTTCAGTATGAATAAAAGCCTTAAAAGTTAGTGGGATAGAAATGAGAAAAAATATTCTTTTGTAATGTGACTTGTTAATTTGGTTGGTAAAGATGCCAAGAGTGTGCCATCACGGTGAAGACGAACAACGTGACATCATAATTGCAGGTAAATGATGCTCTCTCGGCTATTGAGAAACAGCGTTCTGTTAGCCGTTATTTTAGCAGCAAAGGGGTGAAACCTGTAGACATTCATCGGCGAATGAAACCCCAATACGGTGATGCATTTCTTTCACTAAAGTGTATGAGTGGAGTAGGAAGTTCCAAAATGACATGAGTTCTGTGATAGACTGTACACAACCGGGCCAGGCACACCGTGTAGTGACCCCAGAGGGAGTTACAGACGTTGACTGCCACGTAAAGGAAAATCGTCGATTTTTTAAAAATTATTAATTTCTAGAATATCTTTCAAGTTTAGTTCTGTTAAGGATCGATGTCACTGTTTTATCGGTAGACTCATAGGAGATTAGTCTTCTTCAGCAAATAGGGCAGGGTGTGGATTCTACTGGTGCTATTAACCCGCTAGTTGTACATACCCTTGCTCTGTCATCTCAGACGCCCCTTACAGCCCGATCCGCAAAAAGATTAGAAAATGTTGCAGCCTAGAAACAAATTGCATACGGTGTCAACATCCTTGAGGCTGTCATTGATCGCTCTGAGAATGTTGCTTTAACCAATATGCAAAGTACTAAAAACGTGCTACTTCAATGAGATGGCGTCAGCGTTTTTACTGCCCTGACCCCAGCACAATCAGGGCGGTACACGTCAAAGATTTCATGATTACTCGTCTCTATTAACCTTTTGTGCCCCCAATACAGCGCAAAATATAAATATTCGTCACAACCATTTAAGCGTTTACTTCATTTTGTCGGAGTAGCACATGTTGTAATCTTGAGATTAGTAGATTGACACAAGCAACGAAGAAAACAGGTATTAAAGTGAAGAAATAAATAAAAGTAGGTAAATATATGAAAGAACAGCTAGAAGAAACATGTGAAAGGATGAATGCGTTTAAGAACAAAAAGAAATGACGTAGCGGATTAGCTAAAAGAAGGATAGCCGGACGATAGAGTGCAGAGCTTTATTTCAAAGGTATTTGTTTTTATCGTTAGGATCTTGTTTATTTAGTTTTTGGGGAAGATACGGAAATAGGTTGTTGTTGTTCTTCTTCTTTTTCTTCTTGTTCATCTTTTTCTTCCTCTTCTTCTTCTTCTTCTTCTTCTTCTTCTTCTCCTTCTTCTTCTTCTTCTTCTCCTTCCTCTTCTTCTTCTTCTTCTTCTTCTGCGTTCGTTCTCAATCTCCCGCTACCAAACCCTGAAAGGGCTTAAGTAGCAGAACGTACTCCAGAGAACGGAATACTCTGTGTTGTAGTTTACAGCTTGACTGCGATATTTGCACCTTTCGGTCCAACACATCCGACTTCAGCAAGCATTTTTTTGAGTACCGGGTTAGCATTCACTCTTCGATCCCTTCTCCTTAGCCAGTCTGCCCTGCTGCAGCCTGTTATCCAGGATCACCACGTCTGGTTCGCTGGCCTTGACGCTAGCAGCCCAGCTATGGGTCGCTGACCACTGCAGCTCATGCGTTGCACAGCGTCTTGATCCCTTCTTCCTCTTAATTTCCTTCTTAATCTTCTTTTTCTCTTTTCTCCTTCTTCTTATTCTTCTTCGTATTTTCCTTCTTCTTCAAATTCGTTTTCTTCTTCTTCTTCTTAAAATTCTTTTTCTCCTTCTTCTTTTTCTTCTTCTTCTTTTTTTCTTTCTTCTTCGTTGTTCTTCTTCTGCTTATCATTTTTCTCCTGCTTCTTCACCTTTTCCTTCTTATTTTTCAACTTCTTCATTTTTATTCATCGTTATCATCCTCTTCTTTTTCTTCTTCATTATCTTTCAAGGCTCGGTGGAAACTAGACATTAGCTTGTTTTACTTTCTATCATGTGCAGGAACACTAACCTCTGGTCAGGCACAACTTACTAACCATACGTGTTAGTCAGGGTCAGGCACAACATACTGACCATACGTGTTAGTCAGGGTCAGGCAAAATATGCTGGCCAAGACCCTCGCCTCGGTTTCCTCACAGCCCTTCCGGCAGACGTGCTGTTTTCATGACAGCCTGGCTAACGAGGTCAGGGATCGACGTGTTCCCCGTAGGGGTGAGTGACACGCAGATGAAGCCAAGCATAGCACAACTGCCTGGAGAACCCCCATCCACCTATATCAGCTAGCTCTGGGCGTGAGGAAAGCTACGACAACCTACCACTTTACATTATTTTCAGGGCGCCCAAAAAAGTAATCCTACTAATTGTGGATATTCAACAACAACAACAACAACAATAAAAACATTGTACCCCATATGTGGCATTGTTTCTGTGAGAAAATACATGAACAAAAACATGCACTACACACATACACCCATACACAAATATACATCACAGTTACATAAACACATGCACATAAACAAACACAAACATAATCACCTATAGTTATACCCTGAAACACGCACAAAATAGATTTTCCGCATATACTCATCACAACTGCGTAACATGCAAAGACATGCCACATCCGTGTACTAAAAACTCTAACAGTAAGTGCGTATATTTCCAAGAGTAAATAAAAATATATGTTGCAGTCTTATACTTCTTTCTCGTATCCGTTGTAGAGGTTTAGTGGGTACGGGTAGTCACCACTACATTAACTGGCTTTGTGACATGCACTAAAGTACCTCGCACATTCTCTGGATTTGTGGCATGCACTAAAGTACCTCGCACATTGGTCCACTTGCTAGCCTGCACTAAATTGCTTCACATATTGGTCCACTTGCTAGCCTGCACTAAAGTACTTCACACATTGGTCCACTTGCTAGCCTGCACTAAAGTACTTCACACATTGGTCCACTTGCTAGCCTGCACTAAAGTACTTCACACATTGGTCCTTTTGCTAGCCTGCACTAAAGTACTTCACACATTGGTCCACTTGCTAGCCTGCACTAAAGTACTTCACACATTGGTCCACTTGCTAGTCTGCACTAAAGTACTTCACACATTGGTCCTTTTGCTAGCCTGCACTAAAGTACTTCACACATTGGTCCACTTGCTAGCCTGCACTAAAGTACTTCACACATTGGTCCACTTGCTAGCCTGCACTAAAGTACTTCACACATTGGCTCAGTTGCTAGCCTGCACTAAAGTACTTCACACATTGGTCCACTTGCTAGCCTGCACTAAAGTACTTCACACATTGGTCCACTTGCTAGCCTGCACTAAAGTACTTCACACATTGGTCCACTTGCTAGCCTGCACTAAAGAACCTTGCATATTATTACAGTGGTGGTAATTGTGACACAGTGTTTTACACGAATTTGGGGGCAACGACGTAGTTCGCAGTACTATAATAACGTAAGAAACTGCTGAAAATCTAGAAATGCACTACAGCTTTGAGAACCTAGCTCTACTTTCTTCAGTTTGCATGGTAAAAGAAAAGATGCACTGCATCATGAAATCAGAAAGTTGCAACAACAAATTGCATCAATCCTCGATAGGTCAGGGACCTAACAACAGCCCTTTTCATGAAAAAGTAGTCAGGTTTTTAGACCTGGATGCCGAATAAAACTTTAAAAGCTCATACGCTCGGATAAAATTGAGAAGACTCCATGTGGTTGAAAAAACCCGTATCTTCGCCAAACGAAGCTTAAAACTTTAACGAACAGCAACACGGCGCTATCGGTGATTATTTGTAAAAAGGTAATAATACAGTTTCGCTCGTACAACAAGTGAGAATAATGCTCGCGTAGGCGTCTGAGGCCAGTTGCGTCGGTCGGCCATATCCATGATCCACTTCTGTGGCGTGGTTCTAGGCCTCGTCCAGGGCGAAGGGGGAGGTTAATATCTGCTGGAGCAATAATGTTCAGGGATGCCTTTTCTGCGTCTCCAGCCGGTCGGGGAAAGTCTTTTGGCGCTGAGGAACTTCTTCTTCTTCTTCTTCTTCGTTCGTTCTCAATCTCCTACTACCAAACACTGAAAGGGCTTAAGTAGCAGAATGTAGTCCAGAGAACACCATGCGTTGTGTCGTAGTTTACAGCTTGGATGCGATATTTGCACCTTTCGGTCCAACACATCCGACTTCAGCAAGCATTTTTTTAGTACCGGGTTAGCATTACCTCTTCGATCCCTTCTCCTTAGCCAGTCTGCCCTAATGCAGCCTGTTATCCAGGATCACCGCGTGGAGGTGCAGAAGGGTCTTGGCAGCTATGGTTCGCTGACCCTGACGCTAGCAGTCAGCTATGGGTCGCTGACCACTGCAGCTCTTGTGCTGCTCAGCATCTTGATCCCGCTGAGGAACGACTTGTGTAGTATCTTGTGGGCTGGGGTTTCCTGGTCCGGCCGTACAATATGGCCGAATAAAGAAACCTGGCGTCGGTAAAGTGTTTCTGAGATTGGGTGGAGGCTTGTTTTAGCAGAGACCTCCACGTTGGAGATGTAGTCATGACATCTGATGCCCAGGATACACCGCTGGTTGCGCATGTGGAAGGTCTCCAGTCTCGACATGTCATGTTTCAGCAATGTCCTGGTTTCGGAGCCGTTAAGTAGGATAAGGACCACGCAAAACTGATAGATGCGGATTTTTCTCCCAAACCACACACGTCGGAGGTCGTGAATATCAGACGCAGCTAGTTCGATCCACCTTGACATATCGGTACCGCTGCGCCCATCGGATGACATCATGCTACCGAGATAGATGAATTCGTTGGTGCTCTTCGCAGTATGACCTTGAGTTTCAATACCCTAGAGTGCTGTGTCGGAAATGAAGTTCTGAACTTTGGTCTTGACCCAGAATATAGACAGGCCTAGGGAAAGCGTTTTGCTGTCTAACATTTCCAGAGAGCGCTGTCTGTGCCGAACAGAACAATGTCGTCCAAGTGAGAAGGAACTAATAAAGATATTATTGCGTGAATGCAACGTGTAACATACCCAGGCTTTCTGTCAGCTGTTGTAACAGTTCCAGCCGGAGCATGGGCGTTTAGGGCAGAGCTGAGAACAAAGAGAACTCTGAGAGCAAAGGTACCTGAATGTGTGCCAGGGTCACTCACGGTCTCGACACTAGGTCAACAAAAAAAATCTGAGGGTTGAGAGAAATAATGTGTCTAGCACAGGTAGGGGCTAGGAGCTGACCACTCTGGCCACTTCTGATTTTGGTAGTGGGGTGTTAGTGACAGACAGAGGCCAGCAGGGCTTGCTGCGACATTTTAGAGTGACAGGAATTCAGAGTGATTCGTTCCAATAACAACTAAGTTGAGGTAGATCCAAACTAGAGTGATGGCTGGGTCAGACATCCCACAGAGGACCATTGGACAGCTCTGATACTGCTTGAGACTTTATAATACTATACAAAGTTTAACTCTAGCAGGCTGGCCATGAGAAGAGAAAGAGAGAAAGAGAGAGAGAGAGAGAAAGAGAGAGAGAGAGAGAGAGAAAGAAAGAGAGAGAGAGATGGACTGAGAATTTAGATAGGGATATGTTTAACTCGCCGACTTTATAGAAGAGCGATTGATAGGCTGTTTTACGAATGTTAGAGAGATAGAATGAAGTGCAGGGTGACTGAACCAGCATACACCTGTGAGTTCCGGAGTGTGTGTATACGCAGATCGATTGAGTGTGTGATCACATGTGAGTATAGGTTGAATAGATTGAATTTATAATGTCAAGATCACCTGTCTGAAGGGATCTGAGTGTGAGTGAATCCACAGATTACGATCGTGAAGACAAGTTTTTGAGAGTGTATTGGGGGTGCAGATAAAGGGAGGGGAGTGTGCGGCTAGAACTGGGTTGGATTAGTTGGGGGCAAAATTCAATAGCTTATGCTTACAACCTCCGAAGAAATTAATAATATTGTCTATGTTCATTTGTAATAATATCGCTGTTGCTGTTCTGTTTGCTAAATGTTGGTTTTGTGAATATTCGTGTAATAAATATAACACCTGCTGTGTGCTATGTTATTTGCTGTGTGTGGTTGTGAATGATGTGGATGCATGGCAGCGACCCAAGGCTAACTGCTAGTGTCACGGTCAGCGACCCAAACTGCTAGTGTCACAGTCAGCGACCCAAAGCTGGCTGCTAGTGTCACGGTCAGTGACCCAAAGCTGGCTGCTAGCGTCACGGTCAGCGACCCAAAGCTAGCTGCTAGCGTCACGGTCAGCGACCCAAAGCTGGCTGCTAGTGTCACGGTCAGCGACCCAAGGCTGACTGCTAATGTCACCTGTGAGCGACCCAAACTGCTAGTGTCACGGTCAGCAACCCAAAGCTGGCTGCTAGCGTCACGGTCAGCGGCCCATACTGCTAGCGTCACGGTCAGCGACACAAAGATGGCTGCCAGTGTCACGGTCAGCTACCCAAAGCTGACGGCTAGTGTCACGGTCAGCTACCCAAAGCTAACGGCTAGTGTCAAGGTCAGCGACCCAACTCTGGCTGCTAGTGTCATGTCCAGCCAATCAAAGCTGACGGCTAGTGTCACGGTCAGCGACCCAAAGCTGACTGCTAGTGTCACGGTCATCGACCCAAAGCTGACTTCTATAGTATCAGGGTCAGAAACTCAGAGCTGTAAAGATCCTTCTGCACGTCCACTTTGTGATCCTTGATAACAGACTGCAGGAGAATGGATCGAAGAGGGAAGGCTAACCCGGTAACCGAAAATGGCATGCTGATGTCGAATTTATTGGACCGAAAGGACCCATGCATACACCGACGTTTCTGTAACAAACACAACACAGAATGGAGGGGCAGGGGTATTCCTGAGCCTAACAAATGGTAGAAAAATAACACTGTCAGTGGCAACTGGAATATTCTCAAGTAATTTCAGAGCGGAGGCAGAGGCACTGAGGGCGGCAGTAGAAGCAATGCTGACAGGCGAAAGCAATGAAAGCCGGATAGTCCTGTTTACAGATGCCCTGGCCGTAGTCACAGCACTAAAAAGCCAGAAAAATACTGAACTTATGATTTAAGAGCAGTACTCTGTCAACTATGCCAGCATTCCGCACCATCCAAGGCAACGAGGAGGCAGACAGACTGGCAAAAGAAAGTGCAAGATTACCACAACCAGATTCTGGTGTGACATACGAAGAGTCCAAAAGGTTTATTAGGGCCATATACATGGCCAAATGGGAAACAGAACATACTGGCTACACAACAAATGATGGCTATTTCCAGCTGAACAGAAGAGAGCAGGTCGTGGTCTTCAGACTCCGCACAGGCCACAACAGACTGAGGTACCACCTATTCAATAAACTGAAGATAGGTGGCACTGACGAATGCACCTGTGGTACCGGGAAAATGACCGATGAACATCTGCTGCAAAACGAGGACCAGAAAAAGCACATGTGGCCATCAACAGTGGCAACACTAGACAAGCTCTATGGCAGTGTCGACAGCCTCAAGATGACAGCTGCTTTCTTGAAACAAATCCAAGTTGACGTCTGACAAAGTACGAAGAAGGACCGAAAGGTGCAAATATCGCAGTCAAGCTGTAAACTAGCGACACAACGCATTCCGTTATCCTGACTACATCCTACTACTTAAAGAACCTTGTTCCAGAGCTTGGTACCCGTAGTTTGAGAACGAAAAAGAAGAAGAAAATTCCTGTAAAAATACATATAATATCCACCATCGCAATACTGATGTGTACCTTACATTTTATATTAAAGCTACAAGTAAACAGTCTAGATGTTGTTACGATATAGCACCTGAAGTAAACAAAAACAAAAAATGCTCGTGTTATGTATGATCTTCACCTTAGATCTGGTTCAGTATCACGTGCAATAATAATAGCTTCATTTTGCTATAAATAAACTATGAATGTATTTTATGTTACAATTTTACATTTACATTTTGGAATATTCATTGTTTAATGCCCTAATGTTTAGATTTGATTACTGTTTTTATGTGTGCCATTTTCGTCCGCCAATTCCTCAATGGAAGGCTAAAAAAGTCGACAGAAGAGCAGCTTTCACAATTTTAGTTGAAGGACACATTGTACAGGGAATAGAGACGCGCATGACAGGCTGCAAAGAATTAGGATGAAATTGGGAAGGTTCTCTTTTAAACTGTAAGGGGATGATAGAAGTCTGAGACAAGACAGCCAGATCTATATGAGATGAGAGTATGAGGGATAAGTTAATGTGAACCAGAGAGGTCTGAGACAAGACAGCCAGATACATATGAGATGAGAGTATGAGGGATAAGTTAATGTGAACCAGAGAGGTCTGAGACAAGACAGCCAGATAAATATGAGATGAGAGTATGAGGGATAAGTTAATGTGAACCAGAGAGGTCTGAGACAAGACAGCCAGATAAATATGAGATGAGAGTATGAGGGATATGTTAATGTGAACCAGAGAGGTCTGAGACAAGACAGCCAGATAAATATGAGATGAGAATATGAGGGATAAGTTAATGTGAACCAGAGAGGTCTGAGACAAG
Organism: Ariolimax columbianus; assembly: GCA_036924085.1. NCBI lineage: Eukaryota > Metazoa > Mollusca > Gastropoda > Stylommatophora > Arionidae > Ariolimax > Ariolimax columbianus. Next base: position 20,535,582 of record JAVGWX010000008.1, read on the forward strand.
ACAGCCAGATAAATATGAGATGAGAGTATGAGGGATAAGTTAATGTGAACCAGAGAGGTCTGAGACAAGACAGCCAGATAAATATGAGATGAGAGTATGAGGGATAAGTTAATGTGAACCAGAGAGGTCTGAGACAAGACAGCCAGATAAATATGAGATGAGAGTATGAGGGATAAGTTAATGTGAACCAGAGAGGTCTGAGACAAGACAGCCAGATAAATATGAGATGAGAGTATGAGGGATAAGTTAATGTGAACCAGAGAGGTCTGAGACAAGACAGCCAGATAAATATGAGATGAGAGTATGAGGGATAAGTTGTATCAGACAGCAGTAAAGGATAGTCTGAATGACGACGAGACAGTATGAGGCAAACCGCTTAGTTTATGACAGATATAAATGTAGTTATCTGAGCGACAAACTGTATGACAACGACAGAAGCTGGTACTGGCGTGGTAATTCACCCAAAACAGAATAATTTCCTGTTTTTGCACCTAATTTGAGGTAATGACGTCACATAATAGTCTATATATTTCTAACGGTTGGGGCTGTCAAATGTTCTGCGAGAATAGAGAAGAATTTCTGCTTTTCCTGCCGCTTTTTCCTTATGAATTTCTTGAATGAATCTGTAAACGTCGGTCCATGGTAAGGCGAGTAGCATCCAGTTTCTACAGCAACGTGGTATCTAACCCTACCTCAAACCTAACTCTAACCCAAAACCTAATACTAACCCAAAACCTAACGCTAACCCAAAACGTAACCCAAAATCTAACCCTAACCCAAAACCTAACCCTAACCCAAAACCTAACCCTAACCCAAAACCTAACTCTAACCCAAAACCTAACCCTAACCCAAAACCTAACCCAAAACCTAACCTTAACCAAAAACCTAACCGTAACTCAAAAACCTAACCCAAACCCTAAATCTAACCCTAACCCAAAGCCTAAGCCAAAACCTAACCCTAACCGAAAACCTAACTCTTACCCAAAACCTAACCCTAACCCAAAACATAACCCTAACCCAAAACCTAACGCTAACTCAAAACCTAACCCAAAACCTAACCCTAACCCAAAACCTAACTATAATCAAAAACCTAACCCTAACCCAAAACCTAACCCAAAACCTAACCCTAACCCAAAACCTAACTATAACCAAAAACCTAAAGCTAACCCAAAACCTAACCCTAACCCAAAACCTAACGCTCACCCAAAACCGAACCCTAACCCAAAACCTAACCCTAACCCAAAACCTACCCTAACCCAAAACCTAACCCTAACTCAAAACATAACCCTAACGCAAAACCTAACGCTAAACCAAAACCTAACTATAACCAAAAACCTAACCCTAACACAAAACCTAACCCAAAACCTAACCCTAACCCAAAACCTAACCCAAAACCTAACCCAAAACCTACCCTAACCCAAAACCTAACCCAAAACCTAACCCTAATCCAAAACCTAACCCTAACCCAAAACCTAACTCTAACATAAAACCTAACGCCAACCCAAAACCTAACCCTAGCCCAAAACCTAACTTTAACCCAAAACCTAACCCTAACCCAAAACCTAACCAAAAACCTAACCCTAACCAAAAACCTAACTCTAACCCAAAACTAGCTAAAAACTTAACCGTAACTCAAAACCTAACCCTAACCCAAAATCTAACCCCAACGCAAAACCTAACTCTAACCCAAAACATAACCCTAACCCAAGACCTAACCCTAACCAAATACCTAACCCTAACCCGAAACCTAACTCTTACTCAAAACCTAACCCTAACCAAAAAACCTAACCCAAAACCTAACCCTAACCCAAAACCTAACCCCAACTCAAAACCTAACCCTAACCAAAAATTTAATCTAAACAAAAACCTAACCCTAACCAAAAACCTAACACAATACCTAACCCTAAACCAAACGCTAACCCTAAACCTAACCACAACCCTAATCTACACCTAACAGTAACCCTGAACCTAACCTTCCCAAAACTGAATATAACGATCTTTTCTTCACTTATGTCTTTATCTAAGTCTTTACTTATTTAAATTAAAATAAAATTATATCGACCAGTCCTCCCCTTAAAAAGGAAATAGAATGTCCAGTGATGCACGATGGGAACCCAGTGAACTCTGTTTGGGGTGACTCTAGTTTATGACAAAAATAGATGTTATTATTTGAGAGATAAACTGCATGACAAAGGGTGAAGTCAGAGAATTATCCAGGTGCAGACATAAATTCCCACCACAACCCTATTGAGATTAAAATGGCAATCAGAGTGGAAAACCTGGAAAAAATATATACAAAGGATTCCTAAATAGATATATCAGCATAAACGTTGACAGATTAAACAGAAATAGCTTGTGGAAGGCTAATACAAACAACAAAAAATATGCTGCCAAACCTGAAGCTGTACGAAGGACAAAGCTCAGAAGAGAATGTAAAAACTAATTATGATTGTCTAAAAAATAAGCTTATATGTATCAATTAAAACTATTGATAAAAGAGTTTACAATCAAATATGGATGACACGATATCTTAAGCAAAATTAATTAAAGAAAATGAAGAAAAACAATTCCAGAATAGTGCAAAAGAACATTTTGAAAATATATTTTTTTTCGGCGTCAAACACGGCGCAGAAGGCATAACTTAATTGTCTCCAGGTAGATCGATCTAATTCCGCTTATTATAGCTCCTGTATGATGTTGATATTCATCATGGTGGCCTCTCACGTGATTGTCATGTGAAGAGTCGCTCTTGACCTACCCTTCTTTCTTGTGCCGTTTGGTTTCCACATAATTGCTTGGACTGGAAGTCTGTTGCTGTACATTGTAAGGACATATCCGACGAACGTCCAACATTTTTTTCCTTGTAATAGTAGAATTGGACTATAATTTCCGTGGTCCTTTTAGTCCCCCCTCTTGTTGTTCTCGAGTTGCGCCAAATTACTCCCAAAATAGGGGAGGCAGAGACAGTTGATACATTTAAAAATAGATTGGATGTGTATAGATTTTAGAACAGGGTAATGCAAATGCAACTGGTTGTCTACAGACTCTGATGAGTCTTCTAAACCAATTTTAAAAAACGTTAACTTAAGTTAAATTAAGTGCAATTCAGACATACGTTCCTTGGTGAACGATGCAGTAATCTATGCATTCAAGGCAAATCATAGATGAGCAGGTCACATGATGCGACGAAACAATGGTCGATGGAGCTCGCCGACAGCAGTCTGGAATCCGCGAGATAAAAAGAGACCACGGGAACGACCTCCAATACGTTGGTCAGACTCCCTTGCTGTATACAACAACATTAGAGACGCCTCTGAAGGAGGGCTTACCATTCACTGGACCTCCTGGCCCAAGACAGGGTTCGCTGCAGACGAAGTTTGGACCCGCAGCTACGCTGAGGAACAGGTCACCAAGATAATTGTAGAAACTTATTGCTGACTAGTATCTAATCGTATGTCTGTGTTTAGTATAAATTATTTCTAGCCAATGTTAAATATCTTTCTAAGACTTTTATGTTCTTCTTCTTCTTCTTCTTCTTCTTCTTCTTCTTCTTCTTCTTCTTCTTCTTCTTCTTCTTCTTCTTCTTCTTCTTCTTCGTACGCTGTCAGACGTCAACTTGTATTTTTTCGAAGAAAGCAGCTGTCATCCCGAGGCTGTCGACACTGCCATAGAGCTTGTCTAGTGTTGGCACTGGTGATGGCCACATGTGCTTTCTCTGATCCTCGTATGTCGGGCAATTTTGCAGCAGATGTTCAGCGGTCATTTTCCCTGTACCACAGGTGCATTCGTCAGTGACACCTATCGTCAGTTTATTGAATAGATGTTACCTCAGTCTGTTGTGACCTGTGCGGAGTCTGAAGACCACGACCTGCTTTCTTCTGCTCAACTGGTAATAGGCATAATTTTTTGTGTAGCCAGTATGCTCTGTTAAACATTTGGTCATGTATCTGGCCCTAATAAATCTTTTTGACTTTTCGTATGTCACACTAGGATCTGGTTGTGGTAGTCTTGCACCTTCTTCTGCCAGTCTGTCTGCCTCCTCGTTGCCTTGAATGTTACAGTGGTATGGAACCCACTGTACCACTACTCTTTTTGGTGCGGACTGGTGGCATAGTTGACAGAGTACTGCTCTTAAATCATTATAATTTTATGTTCAAATATATTTACTTAATTTTCAAGAGCTCTGGTCATTTTCCAGCTTTCTCGTCCATTTGTTAACACTGATTTTGTGTTGAAGCTGGGCAACCTTAAGATGATGTATTTGCTCAATGTTTTAGAACATAGGATTCATCTTTCAGTTCCAACAGGACACACATGAGCCAATGTCCACTTGAACCGCGTCAATCCCCAGCACCTGCCCTTGTGCAGTCATTGGTCTCACTATGATGAAACAGTTCGACACCTACTCATTGAGTGCTAGGCGCTTGCGGACAGATTCTTACAAGCACTGACGACAATTGGCAACCCATTGTTCGCAGCAATGAAACAACCACAGAAGAATGGCATTAGTCTGACAAGAGCAGGCTTTCTCAGCAGATATGGGATAACAACAACAACATAACATATAATAGAATCAAAATGCAAGGTAATAAAAGACATTGGAAAAGGCACATCACGACTATTATGCATCAAGACCAACGAGCCATAGCTGACCAAGACCCTATTCCGACTTCAAACGGTGACCATGGAAACATGATGCACATTCTGGCTAAGACAATGGGGATCGTAGTTGGAAGGTCTGGCTCAGACAATGAGGATCGCAGTGGGAAGGTCTGGCTCAGACAATGAGGATCGCAGTGGGAAGCTCTGGCTCAGACAATGAGGATCGCAGTGGGAAGGTCTGGCTCAGACAATGAGGATCGCAGTGGGAAGGTCTGGCTCAGACAATGAGGATCGCAGTGGGAAGGTCTGGCTCAGACAATGAGGATCGCAGTGGGGAGGTCTGGCTCAGACAATGAGGATCGCAGTGGGAAGGTCTGGCTCAGACAATGAGGATCGCAGTGGGAAGGTCTAGCTCAGACAATGAGGATCGCAGTGGGAAGGTCTGGCTCAGACAATGAGGATCGCAGTGGGAAGGTCTGGCTCAGACAATGAGGATCGCAGTGGGAAGGTCTGGCTCAGACAATGAGGATCGCAGTGGGAAGGTCTGGCTCAGACAATGAGGATCGCAGTGGGAAGGTCTGGCTCAGACAATGAGGATCGCAGTGGGAAGGTCTGGCTAAGACAATAAGGATAGCAGTGGGAAGGCAAATTCGGTATCCAAAACTGCAAGCTGTATTTGGATGTGTCGGGTCGGAAGACGCAGCTTTCGTGGTCTCGTTGTAAACTTTAACACAGCGCCACAACGTCATTTATAGAACTTACGCAAAAGAGGAAAAAGAAGAAGAAGAAGAAGAAGAAGACGATGAAGACAAAGAAGAACAAGAAGAAGAAGAGGAAAAAGAAGAAGAAGACGAAAAAGAAGGCGAAGAAGAAGAAAAAGAAGGCGAAGAAGAAGAAAAAGGAGAAGAAGAAGAAGAAGAAGAAGAAGAAGAAGAAAAAAGAAGAAGAAGAAGAAGAAGAAGAAGAAGAAGAAGAAGAAGAAGAGAACCACCAGGACAAGAGGCAGATAATATTCGAGATCTTTTGCAACGGACATTCGCAGTGAAGTTCGTACCTGATCTGAACGGAAACAGACCTCCACATTTACGAGAAAATTTAACGTGAATAGTTGAGAGCTAACGGCAAAGAAGAAGAAACAGCAAACATAAAAATATACTTCTAACTTTCTCGTATTTCATCTGTCATACTGTTTTTAGAAACATATTTTCAAACATAAGGTTATTAGTTTTCAAAACACGGCGTGATATCGCTCAGGTGATACAACTATCAACAGTAAAAGGCAAAAGCATATTTACCTGTGTATACTTACACCTCTTTGAGATGGGCCTAGACAGTTTGTTGCTAAAAGAAGCTTTGATGGCTTATACGATCAATAGGAAGCAAGAGATATCATATTCAACATCAATAGGGAAATACTAGTTTTACGGAGCATGATCACAAACTAGACGGACCGTACAATGCAATAGGCTTTCCGTAACTCGGAAAAATGATCGAAAATAATTTCGATTGATATGTCAGGTCATTTTCACTTATACCGGTTTTGTTATTCAACTTTTGTTAAGTCATCCAAATGTAGCGAAGTGGTTAGTACATTGTCCTCCAAGCCAATCGACCTGGGTTTGGAATCACATTCTTGCACAACTTTCACACGCGCCCTCAGAGTGAGACCCTTCCATTGCATTTTGGTTGGGCTAGCTTCTGAGAGCGCACAAACCTGGCATAGGTACATACAGACGCACACATGCATGCAAGCACTGGTATATGCGTCCTGATTTCGCCCAATGGACTACGGTTTGGGGTGGAATGGGCGGGCCTCCGCCAGTAGAACCTAGTGAAGCAAACATATAAGCAACAACAAACAACCTGGGTTTGGTCCACAGATGATGCAGAGCTGGATTTTCATTTTCTCGATCGCAAAAATGGCTCATAAGGTCTACAAAATATTGTCGACTGACATTTCAGTTCTTTTTCACTTATAACATTTTTGTTATTTAACGTTTTGTTCAGTTATACAGAGGAAGCGTAGTGGTTAGTGCATTGACGTCTCACTCGAATGATCTGTATTCGGTCGCCAGTTGGTGCTGGATTTTTTCTCGATCGAACAAACGGCGCCCTGGGTTGACTCAGTCTAAAAAATGTTGTACGAGGACAAGTCTGGGAAGAAATGCAGCCTGTGTGATACTTCTATGATACTGACCACAGCACCCGTAGTGTGACATTGATCAAGATAATATGAGCATAACATCATACGAGTATTATCAATGTGCCACAGATGTGTGTAAACGGAATCTGTATTTTTTCTTTTGAAGTTATCTTGCAGAAAATATGATATTATAACTAACTCGGCCTCGTAGGGTTACGCTGAACGGTCATGTTGTCTTCTTCCACGGGCACATGAAACGTAGCTTAACTGGAAAACTTGAACCCTGGTGTTCCCAAAAAGGGTAGTGGTACAGTGGGTTCCGTCACACTGCAACATCCAAGGCAACGAGGAGGCAGACAGACTGGCAAAAGAAGGTGCAAGGCTACCACAAACAGATACCAGTATGACGTACGAAGAGTCAAAACGGCTTATCAAAGCCAGGTACATGTCCAAATGGGAAACCGAACATACTGGTTACACCAAAAACGATGCCTATTACCAGTTGAACCGAAGAGAGCAGGTCGTTGTCTTCAGACTTCGCACTGGCCACAACAGACTGAGGTACCACCTTTTCAACAAATTGAAGATAGGGTGTACCGACGAATGCCCGTGCGGTACTGGTAAAATGACCACTGAACATCTGCTGCAGAACTGCCCGACATACGAGGATCAGAGAGAGCAGATGTGGCCATTGCCAGTGGAACTGCAAGACAAGCTCTATGGTAGTGGCGAGAGTCTCAGGATGACCGCCGCTTTTTTCGAGAAAATAATGGTTACTGTCTGACTGTGTACGCAGAAGAAGAAAGAAGAAGAACCCTGGTGTTCAATCAGACAGGGTCAGTGCCCGATGTGAGGGCGTCAAAAGCTTTCTTTTTCTTCAGCAGATCTACGAGTGCTGTTTGAAAAATTTTACCTTTCAGGAGATAATTTCATTAATGAGCAATATTTACACATTAGCTATACCTTTTCTTAAAGCTTGGATTGTCAGTTAGGAGATGTGTCATTATTTTTCAACGAAGTCAACATTCTGGTCACATACAAACACCATCGTCAGAGATATTGTTGCATCCCGTCTTGTAAAAAAATGGAATGTTTTTTATTCCGAAACTAGGTACGTCCAGCTGCTTGCACCTCATCGTCAGAAGCTTCTGGAAGAGATAGAAGTAACCATGTAGCAGATCGGAGTGGCTTCAGCCGCTCCAATGCAGCTGCTGTGTGTCGACTCATGTGTGTCCAAACATTGTCAAGCTAAAGAAATGTATGCGTCAGCAGGCGAAGAACCCATCTTGTACTCACTTTCCTATACCCAAGGGACCCATCTCGTACACACTTTCCTATACCAAAGGAACCAATCTCGCACACACTTTCCTATACCCAAGGGACCAATCTCGCACCCACTATCCTACACCAACTTTCCTATACCCAAAGGACCCATCTCGCACCCACTTTCCTTTACCCAAGGGACCAATCTCGCACCTACTTTCCTATACCCAAAGGACCCATCTCGCATCCACTTTCCTATACCCAAGGGACCAATCTCGCACCAACTTTCCTATACCCAAGGGACCAATCTCGCACCCACTTTCTTGTACCCAAGGGACCAATCTCGCACCCACTTTCCTATACCCAAAGGACCCATCTCGCATCCACTCTCCTATACCCAAGGGATCAATCTCGCACCCACTTTCTTATACCCAAGGACCAATCTCGCACCCACTTTCCTATACCCAAGGGACCAATCTCGCACCAACTTTCCTATACCCAAGGGATCAATCTCGCACCCACTTTCGTATACCCAAAGGACCCATCTCGCATCCACTTTCTTATACCCAAGGGACCAATCTCGCACCCACTTTCTTATACCCAAAGGACCCATCTCGCATCCACTCTCCTATACCCAAAGGGACCAATCTCGCACCTACTTCCCTATACCCAAAGGACCCATCTCACACCCACTTTCCTATACCCAAGGGATCAATCTCGCACCCACTTTCTTATACCCAAGGACCAATCTCGCACCCACTTTCCTATACCCAAGGGACCAATCTCGCACCAACTTTCCTATACCCAAGGGATCAATCTCGCACCCACTTTCGTATACCCAAAGGACCCATCTCGCATCCACTTTCTTATACCCAAGGGACCAATCTCGCACCCACTTTCTTATACCCAAAGGACCCATCTCGCATCCACTCTCCTATACCCAAAGGGACCAATCTCGCACCTACTTCCCTATACCCAAAGGACCCATCTCACACCCACTTTCCTATACCCAAGGGACCAATCTCGCACCCACTTTCTTATACCCAAGGGACCAATCTCGCACCCACTTTCCTATACCCAAGGGACCAATCTCGCACCCACTTTCGTATACGCAAGGGACCAATCTCGCACCCACTTTCTTATACCCAAGGGACCAATCTCGCACCCACTTTCTTATACCCAAGGGACCAATCTCGCACCCACTTTCCTATACCCTAGGGACCAAGCTCGCACCCACTTTCCTATACCCAAGCACAACACGGATAATGTGATAGACTCACTCAATCCAAATCATAATTATTGCGAATATCTTTCTGCTTGACACAGCCATTATCGCGACTCAGTTCGTCCAAGCGAGCATGGAACTATGCATCCAAAGCTGTGATCGGTCGTCCGATGCCAGCCTCGTCATGCAGGTTTGTCGTTGCTGGATTACTGCCTTTAACAGTCCATGCCCACCTCCTGACAGTACTGACATCTACACAGGCGCCACAATATACCACAGTCATTCTTCGCTGCATGATGATGAGCAAACGCCTTTCAGCCGTCAGGAATTCAATTACAGCACATTGATTCAACCATATTTCCCCGTAGACTGTCTGCTATACGCATGCGCCATGTTGCGGGCGCATGCCACTACATGTCCCTATATTAACTCCATTACAGATTATTTTCACAATGTTATGAGCAATGTTGGCATAGATATGGCGCTGGAGGTAAAACGTTTCAAATAGAACTCGTATCTTGTCAACCCTGGGACGATGCCTTCCATCGTCTTCATTGGTTTTCGTTTCGGACTCACATTTGCCTATTCGTAGTTAAGTCTTTGGATATTTTCTTCTTCATGCTAACTACGTCTTAGGGAACTGCAGCTCTAGGGTGTCAAGTCTCTAGGCTTACCCTATTGACATTTAGCCTACCGAACATTACCGAAATTCGTTGTCTATAGACTGCTGAGTCTACTTAGCCAGTATAAATACGTTAAGTTAAGTTTTAAGTTATGTTAAGTTAACCTAGAGACACCTGGGATTGGCCAGGCAAGCCCTTACGTTGATTTTTGCCTGCCAAAAATGAAACTACGGAGGACCTCAACTAAATGTGATCAGTAATGTCAAAAGAATCACGGAATGGAATGGATGGGCTTGGCTTCGTTCGGTCTCAATCTTCCGCTATAAAGCCCTAAAAGGGCTTAAGTAGCAGAATCTAGTCCAGACAACGAAATGCGATGTTTCGTAGTTTACAGTTTGACTGTGATATTTGCACCTTTCGGTCCAACACATCCGACTTCAGCAAGCATTTTTTGAGTACCGGGTTAGCCTTCCCTCTTCGATCCCTTCTCCATAGCCAGTCTGCCATGCTGCAGCCTGTTATCCAGGATCACCGCGTGGAGGTGTAGAAGGGTCTTGGCAGCTCTGTTTCGCTGGCCCTGACGCTAGCAGTCAGCTATGGGTCGCTGACCACTGCAGCTCATGCGCTGCTCAGCATCTTGATCCCACGGAATGGAATGACACCAGCATCGGCGAAAAAGCTGGCACACGAAAGAAAACGACATAAGTGGATAGAAGAAGATGATGATAATGAATTAACAATAACAAAAAATATGAATATAACAAGGATGAAAAGGGACAGGCGCCAGGTGAATGTAATTGACTAACAGAGATACCAAAACGAGCCAATTTTATAACGCCACGCAATCTCAGGTGTGCCTAAGCTGGCAGTAAGTGGAAAAATTAAGTACGTATTTTCCAGACTTTTAAGCATTACATGCGTAAATAAATATTATTTCATAGATTTACGAGTGGGCGTGCAATAGCACACATTTACATGATTTTAAGAGCGAACAAGTTACATATTCTTTGTCTGCTAAGGGGCCTCTAGTATATGTAGTGCAATAACTCCTGTCACCTAGGGAGCCTCCAGTATATGTAGCCCAGGAACTCCTGTCAGCTAGGGGGCCTCAAGTATATGTAGCCCAGGAACTCCTGTCAGCTAGGGAGCCTCCAGTATATGTAGCCCAGGAACTCCTATTAGCTAGGGGGCCTCAAGTATATGTAGCCCAGGAACTCCTGTCAGCTAGGGGGCCTCAAGTATATGTAGCCCAGGAACTCCTGTCAGCTAGGGGGCCTCAAGTATATGTAGCCCAGGAACTCCTGTCAGCTAGGGGGCCTCAAGTATATGTAGCCCAGGAACTCCTGTTAGCTAGGGGGCCTCAAGTATATGTAGCCCAGGAACTCCTGTTAGCTAGGGGGCCTCAAGTATATGTAGCCCAGGAACTCCTGTCAGCTAGGGGGCCTCAAGTATATGTAGCCCAGGAACTCCTGTCAGCTAGGGGGCCTCAAGTATATGTAGCCCAGGAACTCCTGTCAGCTAGGGGGCCTTAAGTATATGTAGCCCAGGAACTCCTGTCAGCTAGGGGGCCTCAAGTATATGTAGCCCAGGAACTCCTGTCAGCTAGGGGGCCTCAAGTATATGTAGCCCAGGAACTCCTGTCAGCTAGGGGGCCTCAAGTATATGTAGCCCTGGAACTCCTGTCAGTAGGGGGCCTCAAGTATATGTAACAAAGGAGCTCCTGTCAGCTAAGGGCCTCCAGTATATGTAGCCCTGGAATTCCTGTCAGTAGGGGGCCTCAAGTATATGTAACAAAGGAGCTCCTGTCAGCTAGGGGGCCTCAAGTATACGTAACAAAGGAACTCCTGTCAGCTAGGGGCCTCCAGTATATGTAGAGCAAGAACTCCTGTTAGCTAGGAAGCCTCGAGTATATGTAGCCCAGGAACTCCTGTCAGCTAGGGGCCTCCACTCTATATAGCTCAGGAACTCCTGTCAGCTAGAGGGCCTCCACTCTATGTAGTCCAGGAACTTCTGTCAGCTAGGGGGCATCCAGTATATGTGAGAGAGACGGGATCATCTGTGGGTACATTTTGGAGCTGGAGAAGAAGTAAACCATTCTTGACCGCGTTCGAGTTCACCCGAGTACGAACACCAATCAGGTTAAGTGTCTGCTAGACCGCAGGTGTTGCTGGAAAGATGCCAGGTCAGGAAAGACGACAGATCACTTTAATAACAACAATATTGATTACATCCTTATTTTAATACTTGACTCTTCTGTTATTTATCAGTTGGGGGGGGGGGGGGGGGGGGGGGGGGGAAATGGGTCAATTGCCGATATCGTTTCTGTTTAAATAAACGCGTGTGCCTGGTTGATTTTGTCTGTCGTTTGCGACTTGAGTGCTTGGAGTTAATTCCCTTTAAGTGCAATGTGCCCAATAATGGTTCAGACCTGAATGGCGATTAATCTATTATGTTCTGTTAAAAATCGACCTTCTTGTACTCCTGGCAGATCCTTTAGTGCTCTTTCAACAAATTGCAGAGCATGTGGATGATGGTGTTTCCCACAGCACATTAGTTGTGCACACTTGCGTCTCATTCTTTGAGATGCCCTTCCTTGCTGGACCGAAGCCATATTTAATTATTTTACAATCCGGGGATTATGATTTCATCTATATCCATATACAATGTCGGTATTTGCCTTTAATTAACCCCAAATAAATAAAATGTATATTTTTAAGCACTGAATATATATATATATATATATATATATATATATATATATATAAAATTATATATTTTCAGCCCCGGATTTGAGGGAAGGGACGTCACAGAATAGTCCACTATTTAACTTTTGGAGGTGTCAAATGTTCTGCTTCATACTCTGGGCTCACTCTGTTTCATTTGACTCTGTCCTACAGTCACACTCTTGTCTCATTTGACTCTGTCCTACAGTCACACTCTTGTCTCATTTGACTCTGTCCTACAGTCACACTCTTGTCTCATTTGACTCTGTCCTACAGTCACACTCTTGCACAATTTTCACACGCGCCTTCCATTGCACTTTGGTTGGGATGGCTTCTAAGAGCGCAAAAACCTAGCTTAGGTACATACAAACACACACATACATCCAAGCACTGGTTTATGCGTCTTAATATTGCCCAACTGACTACAGTCTAGGGTGGAATAAGCGCGCCTCCGCCAGTAGAAACTAGTGAGGCAAACACATACAATGTTTAAAAAATATCCTGCTTAAAACACCACTTTCCTAAAAAACCGATAACAAAATGGTGTTCATTTATTATACACTCTGTGAGCATAGAAACCATTTTGTATCTGAGCTGTATACCTAAGCGTCTGCTACCTATAGTTATCACAAAGCTGGATGTTACTGAATGTAAACTACCAACTACATTTTTTAGCTATCTCATATCAGTGTGTAACTGACCTACCCTCGTACAAATGGTACAGATGGTCAAATGAAACAAGTTTCTGGTTTTCTAAAGAATACCAAAATGTTAATTTGTACGCCTTTCCTTCTGCAAAACTATCCACCACGTTTATTAAGTATTAATTTTTGATCTCATTCTATTTTTTATTTTTTAAATTTTATTTGTTTGCCTCACTAGTTTCTACTGACGGAGGCACGCCTATCCCACCCTAGACTGTAGTCAACCTGGGTGATATTAAGATGCATAAACCAGTGCCTGGATGTTTGTGTGCATCTGTATGTACCTATGCTAGGATAATTTATATTGACAACATTGCCAAGTCGGTCAGCCGCTCTTCAGAAATGATACTTTGCTATTAGTTTTTTGACAAGTATCAGATTTGAAAACATAGAACAGTGACTGGCAATGTCAACAGGAACCAGTAGGCAGTGCAGACGTCACTGAATGTAGATGACAGGACATAATGGACAATGAGTAAAAGTTATGTACTTTTAAAGATCGCTGACTTTGTTGACAACTTTGAACAAAAAGCAAGAAGATGGCGCCCAACAGGCCACAGGTTTAATTTTGCTCTCGTGTTTTAGTCCATTATGGGTGTTGCCAGGCCACGGATTTGACGGAAATTCACACTAATCGAAGACTTGCACTTGTGTCAAAGGAAATGTATTGTAGTTTACCATTTTAATTAGTTCATTATGTGGTGTTTTCTCCCCTGATTATCTTAGCATGGTCATTGGCTATCCAAAATAGTATTTCGGTTACCCTATATCATATTTCAATGGCCCAGTGAATATGGATGAACGTCATGAGATTGGAATCATTTGCACTGTTTGCTAACAGTGCCTGTTTTGGTGTGGCTGCGAAATGTACACAAGTACCAATAATGGTTTACCCCATACTCCGGAGGAGATTGGGCGCAGTTCAGTTAGCAGGATGCACAAGTCATATCGCTTGAACACTGAGTGATGCCCCAACATCCTCTTGAGGTTTCAGGAAAAACAAGACAAGACAAGACAAGGAGTAGTAGAAACTAGTTGTAAAGAGTTTTTTAAATGAGTAAGTCAGGTCAGGTCATCCAGTAACCGGTGAGGTCTTTGAGACACACAAGAAGACACCCCCACAACTCCATGCTACCCCTCTCTGTCAGCGACCGCTGCCTGTACCTTCCCTGGTCAGAGATAGGTCTATGCTTTTATGTTGTTCTCCCACCACCTGTTTGGGATGACATCTTTGTCATCCACCTTGCACCTTCCCCTGCAGGGTCATATCTGTAAGACCGTTTGATCTCGATATGTGGCCGTACTAAGCGAGTTTTTGTCTTTTAACTGTTGCCAAGAGGTCTTAAAAATGCCCTATTGCTATTTTTATTCTTCTCGCTAGACCAGTATAATTACGCTAAGTTTAATTAAGTCAAGTTAGAAAGCTTTAACAAGATTACAACAGCTGAGCTGGAAAGGCAAGCAAAATATTGTACTGTTTAAGTAATAATTTGGCGGCTGCACACAGTTCGTCTTCAGAGCTTTAGCCTTTAAAGTATGCCATAAAGGTGACTAAAAAGGTTATGTATGGGGCTAGCAACATGTAAAACCATTGCTGCAGAAACTACCAATGCTTGGATACAGGCTTCCTGTAAGGGGCCAGCGTAGGGGTAACCTTATGCTTGAAAAAGTATACCAAAACAAAATGTTAGTTATTGCCCATCGGAATGATGGCCACAACATTAGACGGTTTTGTCTTAATAATGTGATGTGCGCTGTACTTGGATTACAGTGAGGCAGAATATACACTGGTCATCAATCTTACTCTTATCTCGAGCTACCTTGGATCAGTGGCAAGACTATTGGTCGAGACGACTGGAGGTAACTTGGGATGCAAGCACTCTGGTCTTACCTCCTGTGAGACCAAGGGTTGCTTGAAGCTTTCAGGATTCGATCGCCCACCATTTCCATTCATCACTGTGAGAGGCGAGTGCCTTAACTTCTTGACTTGAGCGACTCCCCAGTCACAAAATGTAATTATTTTTAAACTTCCTAACATCAACATTAGAGACAAACACATAAACAATATATCTATCAACATTAAACAATAAATATTTATATCAACAATAAATGTAATGTTTTAAATTTGTTTTAATTAAATTTAACAATAACTGTATTCTGCATTACATGTACTGTTTTGCTCAATTTTTTAACAATCAAATAATCAATTAGGAAAATATAAAAGCTTTGGTAGACGGGAATCTCACAGAAACATAGCAAAGCTAGAAGAAGAATAAGCATACAATACTGTCTGTCCACAAATCCCTATCTTTGATACTTTCACATGACCCATTTTGGAATATCTTTCTCTTTTCTGACAAGTCACTCTATTTTCTAGTTCAAAATACTTCTTAGTTATATGTGGGGATTTGGTGGCGAAGTGGTTAAGCCGTTGGCCTCGTGATCAGGTGGTGAGGGTTCGACTCCGGACTCCGACGTCTTTTTCACGGGTGCTTGATGCGGAGTCCTCTGCAATTCGTAGTCGCCCCCCTAGTCATCTTGTCCTTGACTTGCCACTGGGGTCGGGCGGCACGAGACAAGAGAATGAGGATAAAAAGTAGCGCAGTTAATCCTGACTAAAAATAGCGCTAGCAAAATTAATTATGCCATCATCGTCTACGATGGACGGCGGCCTTTGCCTTATTAGTCATTAACAAATAACTAACACTCAGGCCTGAACTCCTGAGCATTGCTGAAAAGCGCCAACTTCTGACAATGTGAAGGTTGGTGACCCATTGAGCTTATTATTATTAGTAGTTCTGCTTTATTAGACGTTCCTTTCCCACCAGCAAAAACACAAGTCCCTATGAGGCCATTAACACTCTTCTTGGAGATTATAACATCCTCTATCATTCTTCAAATTTCTCATCAGCTGTTCCAGACTGAAAGCTATACAGATGTAAATATAAATATAAAGTGAACTGATAATATTTTTGGAGATAAAAACAAAGTTGAACTGAAAATCTATAGAGATAAAGACAAAGTTGAACTGAAAATCTATAGAGATAAAGACAAAGTTGAACTGAAAATCTATAGAGATAAAGACAAAGTTGAATTAAAAATCTATAGAGATAAAGACAAAGTTGAACTGAAAATATATAGAGATATAGACAAAGTTGAACTGAAAATCTATAGAGATAAAGACAAAGTTGAACTGAAAATCTATAGAGATAAAGACAAAGTTGAACTGAAAATCTATAGAGATAAAGACAGTTGAACTAAAAATCTATAGAGATAAAGACAAAGTTGAATTGAAAATCTATAGAGATAAAGACAAAGTTGAACTGAAAATCTATAGAGATAAAGACAAAGTTGAACTGAAAATCTATAGAGATAAAGACAAAGTTGAACTGAAAATCTATAGAGATAAAGACAAAGTTGAACTGAAAATCTATATAGAGATAAAGACAAAGTTGAACTTAAAATCTAAATAGAGATAAAGACATACGTTGAACTGAAAACAAATTCAGAGATAAAGACAAAGTTGAACTGACAACATATACAGAGATGAAGACATGTAAAGATTCCACTGAACCTGGTTAGTGAAAAAAAAAGACATCAATTAAACTGAAATGCACAGATACAGACATGTATTGAAGGGATTGAACCTCTGTAGTGAGATAAAGACATAAAATTAAACTGAAGCTTCATGGGGATGGCATGGGCTAGTGGTTAAGCGACTTGGCTCACAATCTGAAGGTGCTGGGTTCGATCCCCATCACAGCACCAGCCGTTACCCCTGGCTGAAATCGGATGTATGGCAGAAAGGCAGAGATTTTGCAGCCTCGCTACAACACAACATCTCAAACATCCTTTCTGAGGACAAACACTGAAGAAATTGGGGTTCAGTGGTCTCAACGTAAGGTTTCCGCCTCAGGTGCCGGAGGTCATAGTTTGTATCAAGACCAGGATTTTTCCCAGTGGATCTTCTAGTAAAAATTCCCCTTATCTCCGTGTAGTGAGATTGGACTTTCGTGTTCAGTGTCAAGCACATTAAAAATCTCTTGGTGGTTAGAAAAGAGTATGGTTAACGGCCGCTGTCTGAACACAATTCAAAAATTCTAGCTAAAATTCAACCCAGATTATTTGTCCCTTCCCCCAGGCCTAGTAAGCTGTTCTAAAATACCTACTACATATAGCCGAAGCCTTCGGCTACCTGGCAACATACATTAAACATGCCTGTTTGAATACCAGGATTCTGAGTAAGTATTGTTTGTTTCTTCTAATTTGCTGAACAGATAATATTTCAGTCCTCAGCGGCCATTGATGTTGACATAATTTCTAGGGGTGATGGTGGGTAAAGCACCATAGCAAGATCTCACACAATGACAGCTTAATGTTTACGAGCACCACCAAAGGCAGAGTGCAGGATCTATACTGCTGAGTAAGCTAAAGGTCAAAGGGGGAAAGTCTAGAGGTTAGATATCCAAGAGCTGCACCTTCCCCAGGTCTAGCAGGAAGGAAATCACCAACAAACTTACTACTAATAGCCAAATGTGAGTACAAAAGACACATCAGAGAAGACATGAGTTGGCATCTTCTAGGGTTGACCAGATGGATTTGCAGAACAAAAGGATAGCTTTTGGCAACCTGGTATCATGTACTGATCTTCGCAGTTGAATACTAGGATTCACTCAAATTATTTCAGCATTCTTGCAGACTCACTCAAACACCGTTCAGTACATTCAGTGAAATGCGCGCTCCAGGTAAAAAATGTACACTTCAGGTAAAAAATTAATGAGCATTGGAGGTAAATTGCATGAGTAAATGCACCACTGGTCCTGAAATGTTAGACACCACAACAAAATTAATAAGTGACATGACGTCCTATATTTGTCGTGCAATGACGTCCTGGATTTGTTGTGCAATGGTGTCCTGAATTTGTAGTGCCCTGGCTTAAGACAATGCTAACTTTATTACTTCACTTTCGGACCAACAGTTACTGCTGTGAAACTACCATTACCTATATATAACATATTAATGTTCAAACATGGAACCTTTAACACAAAATAATTCAGGTCTAATCTCAGGCTGCCTGCCACATAATAAAGATGATGTAGTTTTCATTTTTACTGTATTCTATTTTAGCTAAGGCTGTGTGTATGTTGCACTTTGTTTTGCTTCTTATTCAATAAACTGAAGATAGGTGGCACTGACGAATGCACTTGTGGTACCGGGAAAATGACCGCTGAACATCTGCTGCAAAACTGCCCGACATACGAGGACCAGCGAAAGCACATGTGGCCTTCACCAGTGGCAACACTAGACAAGCTTTATGGCAGTGTCTACAGCCTCAGTAAGACCGCTGCTTTTTTCGAAAAAATACAGGTTGAAGTTTGACAGCGTATGAAGAAGAAGAAGTTTTGCTTCTAATCATCCAATGCATCTGACTTCAACAGACATTTTAAAATGTGTTTACTTCCCATAAGGGTACACTCTTGCAAGTTTAGGTTGAGTGCCATATCACTAACCACTCCGCCAGGTGTCTCCCACCCCAAAATGCCTAAATTTAACAAAAAGAACTATGTGTTTGTAGTTGAAACTGGTGTGCAGAAATACCTAACAAACAACAACTCTGTGGTAGCCTATCTGCCTAGCGGTTTAAAAAATTAAATGGCGATGACAAGAGTAACGACACTAAAAGTAAAAATAAAAAGTTTAGAAGCTGAGAAGTTTGCCTTCTGATACAGTTTCAGAACAAGCACATGAACAAAACCTACATTACATGTATACAACCAAAACAGCTTCATCAGGGACAACGAATAACACACATAAAAACAGCTAGCATGAGAGTAATGATGAACATGTTAGTGTGCTTTTCTGCATTTGTATCTCCTGATAACTCGGCTGCCTTTTCATTTCCATGTATCTTACAGTGGCTAGGAATCTGTTGTATTTTAATAGTGTAGAGGGGCCTACAATGTAGCACTGTCAATGAGGTGACAGCAGCCAGCAACTAATAGGGTCAATAATTGACTGAGATCCTATTCTGCAACAATGCAGCCTGGCTTAGAGATTAGGATAAAAAAAAGGGAGGGTGAACCTGGTCCCAAAAATACCATGCTGAAATCGGATGTGTCGGGCCAAACGACGAAGATTTCACAGTCCAGCTGTAAAATACGCCACAACTTCACAAACGTTCTATTTAGAAGAAGAATAGTCTCAGCCATTCCTCTATGCTCGACTTGCTTATGATTTTAAAATCTTACTATCTGTGCATCCTTGCATCAGGGTCAATAATTGATCGAAACCCTATTCTGCTACAATGCAGCCAGGCTAAGAGATTAGGGTAAAAAATATCTTACTATCTGTGCATCCTTCGTTCATCAAATACAGAGTCTCCATCCAACAGGTGGTTGTTGAAGAACTATAACATTCCACCTCTTTCCATTAGCAATATCCCAGCTATAGATGCCCCTGGGACCAGGATGTCAGCTCTTTCATTCCCATAAACCCAGCATGACCTGGACAGTAGACCCACACAGGATCCTGATGGTTTGAGACCTTTATATCCATCACCCACTCGTGCCATAACCAGTCTTTCTATACCTTCTGAGGCATAAATTGAGAGTTGGTGCATAACAATAACCTTCTGTTGAATGGCATAGTATACAATGGAGCCTCTTATATTAAAACTATACACTAACATCAAATGAAAAATGCTACATCGTAACAACAGAAATGAAATACCTGCAAAAAATATTGGGCGTAACAAGGAGAGACATGATCAGAAACGATGACATTAGGAGACTGGTGGGAACAACACCAGTATTGGACTACATTAAAAGACAGCAACTAAAATAGTTTGGCCACATAACAAGACTATCACCACACAGCACGCACACCCCCCTTCCAACACAAGCAATGCTATTTAGATACAACGGATTCAAAGTCAAAGGCAGACCACGAAAAAAGTGGCTTACAGAAAATATCTGATGCAGTAAATGCTACTGTGCATGAGGCACACAGACATGCTCGTTCTAGAGATCTCTTCATAATCTGACGCTGAAAAGCATAACAGGGTAAGCGAAAAGAAAAGTCAGCCACTACTTACAACATCCTCTCAGTGTGGCAGTCATCTTATTCACACACATACATTATTCTGACAAAACAGCTGATTCAGACATTTATCTTCTTCTTCCTGTCCTCTTTCACTCCAGCTGGAGCATACAGCTAATAGACACTACAGTTGGTCTCGTTCACAAGGAGGCTGCTAGTTTCATGCATAACACTCTTTAGTCCCCTTTCACAACATGCATGTGGAGTGTATAACCTAGTTGACAGTGAAGTGGCTTGCTAGACTGAGATTACAGCGCAGACGGACATTTACACATCCGGGCTGTGGTTCATGTCTGGTACAACCACTCCTCCAGTCAACCAAACTGTAAATGGGTACCTGATGTATGAGTTGGAGAAGGTAAAAACAGGAAGGAAGGGAACTGGCCAACCCACCTCACATAAGCTGCGGCTTAGTATATGAAGAGTTATCTTCATCCCCTACGGTAATTGTTGCTATTGGGCTCACCTTTACCACATGCATGGAGGGACAGTGGTTCTATTCTTTCCTCCCTAGTAAAGAACCTCAAGGTATACAATCCAAACATTTATCACAGCACTAATAATATATAATAATTTTTATCTTTACAAAACAAGTGATTAGTATGAGCCATATTAAAACATCATGTTCTAAAGACAACAAAAAAGACAACAAAAGTTCTTTTAAATTTTAAAGAAAAGCTTGCAAGTTATAAATGCATAAGGAAATAAGTGTGTCTATTATAGACACAAATAGAAATACAGAAAATAATCTTTGCAAAAACATTTTAAGAACTAACAATGCAAAATGTATGAATACTATTCACAAAATAACAGTAATGGGCAAAGACAGATGGGATTCAATTTTACTGTAGTCATTAATAAAACAATAATTTGTACAAATATATGCCTGAAATAAACTAAAATGAGCTAAATAATTTGGAGAAATGGAAAACAGGAGCAATAAATAAATTGTTCACTTTATAGAACTATTAATAAAATCTAAGAAATAAATATAAATAAATTATCAATCAGGAAATAAGAGGCGAAAAAAAAAAAAAAAGCAACAATATGAATTCATTAGTAGTTGAAAATAAATGACAATATAGTATTTAAGCAGGCATGTCAAGTAATAAAAACAATTTTAAAAAGCAGATGCAATAATGGGTCTCTTCTGTGATCAAATAAAAAAACAAAACAACTTGCATAAACAATATATACTAAAGGAAGCCTATCAAGATTCTAGTATGATATTTTCCATACAACAAAGCCATAAGAACTCTTATCTGTGCTTGAAAGATGATGCAAAATACATAAATAACAACAAAAACTGATAGCTCCCCATGAGTCAGAAAACTCGCTTCTTTTCATATTCTAATAACAAAATTCCTTCTTGATCATAATAGTTTATCATTGTGAGGCTGGCTCAGTCTTATTATTTAAATTGGTATGGTCCTTGTCCTTGATCTCAATAAAAGCAATAGAAACGACTAACACAATGATCATAGCCAAAAATCCAACGGAAGTACAGGTAACATCGAATTGGAAAAATTTGAGCAAGTATACCTATTTCCATACTTGGGTCAAATCATAACAGAAGATCTACAATGCCAAATAGAAATTCTAACCAGAATTGCCGTGCAATGAAAGACGGCATTTAGAGAGAAACAGAGAGTTGTGATAACTGTAGTAATAATATGGCATTGTATGGTACTGAAACATGAACAATAAATAAATCAAGAAAAACTTCGAGGCTTTTGAGATGTGGAATTACATTAATATTAATAAAGTGAGCTGGACAGAGAGGCAATGAAGTGCAAAGGTGTTGGCAAAAGTGGGAGAGGAAAAAAAGCTGCTTCAAAATATTTTAAAAAAAAACAGTGGTCTGGCTGGGCCACAACTTACGTCACGAGGGGCCAGTGAAGAAAGTTTTGGTAGACAAATCACAAGGAAAGAGAGGAAAAGACAGACCAAGAAATACCTTTGTGACACAAGCAAGTAGAGACATGGCGATGAAGACATGCTGAGCTGAAGATGGCTGCAGATGACAGCAGAAATAGAAAAACAGGATTCTGAGCTCGCAAAACCTGTGCCAGGAATTAATGACTTGTTGATGATGGTCCTTTGCATAACAAACGGCTTATATCAAATTGTAAATGGTCATAACTTAACGTCTTTATACTCGTTTAGAAGACTCTGCAGAGTCTGTATACAATCAGTTTCTTGGAAGGTGGTTAGCTGATGTGTGTCCATCTTAATATGACTCAAAACACTAGAGCAAAGTAGACCCTCAGCCTGTTAGGTGCCATCTATGCTGATCTTAACAAACCGCCTTAACATGTTCAGTGTTATGCCATGTCACACATTTAGTCGCCTCTTACAAAATGCTCTCCATGGTACTATTCCTGTCTTTATCATGTACAAAAACTTCGGCAGACCACTCGGTAAAATATTTCCTATGGCAGACTGGATCAATCGCCCTTGTTGTATGGAAGACCACAGCTGTGTGAAAACTCATAGAAACAAATATGGGTCAGTTATAAATGAGCAGTGGATGTATACTGCTCGACCTATGTGCCTGTCCTGACATATGGATGTGAGTCATGGGCAATGACTACAGCCCAAGAAAGGCGGTTCAGGTGACGAAAAGGGACAAGATCCGTAACCAGACAATACGTAGCAGTCTTGAAGCTCAACCCCTGCAGACACGAGTGGAGCAGTCCCAACTATAGTGGTTTGGCCATGTCTGTAGAATGGAAGAAGATCGGATACCAAAGCGGTCATGGGAGATCAAAAGTCAAGGACGCAGATCCCGAGGACGTCCCAAAGTACACTGGGAAGACAACATACGACAGTCCCTAAGTGATAGAGGGCTGGATTGGAAAGAGACCAGGAAAAAGACGGCGGATAGAGCAGTGTGGCATTCTCTTTGGCAAACCTCTACACCTCACGGTAGAAGAGGAGCGACTAAGTAAGTAAGTATAAATGAGCAGAAGTACACAAAATTTATAACATATGTTACAGATAAAATACCTTCATCAGGGACAGAGCACAACACAAATGAGACCAACAAATAAATGTAGATAATTAAGATGCAAATTGTTAAAGAAATATTAATATGATTAATGATAATAGTCACATTTAAAATGTTTCACAGTGTTAAAAAACAAATGATAAATACATAGAAACAATGCAAACATAATTTACAAAATCAAATTTTTCTTTTACAAATCATACAGACACAAAAAAATCACCACCTATTGTCTGTCTAGTGTATAATCACCTTGTTGTATCCATTGCTACTGAAAAACCATCTCCGCCTCAACTGGGTCATGGACCCAGGACCACTTAGATGTGAATCAGTGTGCTAACCACTGCGCTACACAATGGCTTCCGGATCGACCCAGCCTTAAATGGGTACTGGTTCAGTCCGGGAAGTAAAGACGGCCGATGTGATGCTAACCACATCATCCACTAAGTGCATTGTGTTACAAAATAATATGGGCCTAACACCATATTTCCTTTGCCCCGCATCATGGCATCTTTCCTTTTTTTATATTTTTTTAAAAACTATTTCTTGGCCAGTGTTTTGTCTCTCTTTGGCAGGACAAGGCTGGTTCAACCACAACCAGAGTCAGTTTGGTTATATCAGGGCAGTGTTTACCATCTTGAGATGATTTTAAAATAATAATAAAAAATGGGTCACCAGTCCCGGCACCAATGGATGAATCACACTGACAAGTTTGGGAATCACTGCTGTAAACCATATAAAAGTGGACCAAGTATTTATTTACCCTGTAGACGATCATGTAATGGAATTGACTACATCTTAATGTAATATGTAAGCAGTGTAAACTGGCCGAGCAGGAGAATGAGCATATATCTACAGCTATGACCTGTATATGGCAAGCATTTGGTTGAGTGGTTATGATACCAGTCTCTTGATCAAGGGAGGACAAGTTCAAAACTCTGGTAAGGTTTAGTTAGTCTTTGTTATCAGAGCTAAAAATAGAAACATAACATGTACACTGCATAACGAATGCAGCGACAATTAGTCTTTGTTCCTCAGCTCATACTTCTCCTGGCGGACTCCAGATGTGAGAATAAATGTCGTAATGATAGCAACGTTACCTTGGGGCAACCAAACATCAGAATTTAACCAGAATTGACACCAATTTTTAAATCAAGTATTCAGCCAGCATTTTTTTTTAACAAGATGAGAATATGTCAGGATATATACAAAATTGGTTTTCTAAAATGCAGAAATAAATTTATTAGATAACATACATTACACAAGATATGAAATAATGTGGTTGCCTTTATAAAATATTTCTTAAACAAAAAAATCATAATTGATGATGTGCATTGTTTTGATAAAATGTAAAAAATCATAAAATTTGTTTCAACTAATGCAAATCATGAATGTATAATTCAACTCCTGACACACGAAAAGTGTGAAAAATGTTTTTCAACAATCAATGAACCTCGAAATGAGAATGAAAAAATCTGAATATATTTTATTGCTCAAAACATTGTTAGCAGCACCTTATCATGAGATACTTTTAAAAAAAAATGGAAAGTCAGTTGACAATAATCTCTAAAAGGAATTTTATAACATCAGTTCCATTTTTTAAATGTGTCTTGTTTGGAATCTATGATTGATTGCTTAAGGGGAAACTCAGATCTATCTTTAAAAATTATGCCAACGGAAACTTACAATTTCAAAACACTGATTGAGATTAAAAATAAATAAAATGATGTGTTTTATGGACATCTATTTAATTTTCAAATTAAAAAAACTCATTTTAGTATATTTTATTGCGTTCACATATATTAATGCATTACATTGTTCAAATAATTTGTCTACCTTTACTTGCAAAAGTGTCCTCCATTTAAGTAGAAAAATCAGAATGTGTCCTGCTTTTATAAAAAAAAGGATATGGTTGCCCAAAAAATGTTTACTTGGTGCATCAATAGATTCCTGTATATGTACTAAATTTTAAAGAATACTTCTGTGTAATGATGGTATGGCAGACCGCAAGTTTCTTTAATTTAATTTTGTGTAACTTTCATATACAAAGAAGAGCAACAAAATTGATAGTATGATAAATTAGACTATAATAAGTTTTTAAAAGTACAGTTACCTACTAGTATAAAGAGGATATTGTCGCAAATTAATTAAAGAAAGGTCCAGATTATATATTAGAAAACATTTATTTTTAGTCAGAGAGTGGTTTATGCTTGGAATCCATTGTCGCCAAGATATAGTGGAGGTAAGATCAGTGAATGCATTCAAGAATAGATTGGATGAGCACAGTTTTGGATCAAGTGAAGTAAAAGAAACTGGTTGTACCGTTTCTTCAGAGTCTTCTAATCCAGTATAAAGACGTTAAGTATATGATCAGTTGTTGAATTCAGAATACTGCAGGATGTGGTATAGTTGTTAATAGATGGCAACTCTTCAGCATGTACTATCTTCTGAGTCGCTGAATTCATACAGACATCACATCTCAACTCTGGGCAAATTTGCCTCGGAATTCATCAAAAATATAGTTTGGAATAAAGGATTCCACCAGCTGAAACAAAAACAAGAAAAGAAGATTAAATACTGGAGGGAAATGCAAGAATAATAAAAAGCCTTTAGAAAATGAGATAAAAATGCTCATAGGCTGAGCATCTCAGATTTATCATGTGTATCGTTCATGTAGTATTGTCATATTGTATTTGAGGGCTTCTTCTTTGTCATTTGTTCTCAAACTTCTGGTACCAGGCCCTGAAAGGGGTTTTGCAAGTAGCAGGAGGTAGTTTGAGAACAGAATGTATTGTGTTATAATTTACAACTTGACTGCATCATTTCCACCTTTCAGTCCAAGACATTCTTCTTCTTCTTCTTCTTCGTACGCAGTCAGACAGTAACCATTATTTTTTCGAAAAAAGCGGCGGTCATCCTGAGGCTGTCGCCACTGCCATAGAGCTTGTCTTGCAGTTCCACTGGTGATGGCCACATCTGCTCTCTCTGATCCTCGTATGTCGGGCAGTTCTGCAGCAAATGTTCAGCGGTCATTTTACCAGTACCGCACGGGCATTCGTCGGTACCACCTATCTTCAATTTGTTGAATAGGTGGTACCTCAGTCTATTGTAGCCAGTGCGAAGTCTGAAAACAACGACCTGCTCTCTTCGGTTCAACTGGTAATAGGCATCGTTTTTGGTGTAACCAGTATGTTCGGTTTCCCATTTGGTCATGTATCTGGCTTTGATAAGCCGTTTTGACTCTTCGTACGTCACACTAGTATCTGTTTGTGGTAGTCTTGCACCTTCTTTTGCCAGTCTGTCTGCCTCTGCGTTGCCTTGGATGTTGCAGTGTGATGGGACCCACTGCACCACTACCCTTTTTGGTGCGGACTGCTGGTACAGTTGGCAGAGTGCTGCTCTTAAGTCATTAAGCTCAGTGTTTTTCTGGCTTTTTAGCGCTGTGACTACGGCGAGAGCATCTGTAAGCAGGACTATATGGCTTTCATTTTCTTTGTGTCACCATTTATTCCACTGTCCCCCTCAGTGCCTCTGCCTCCGCTCTGAAATTGCTTGTGTACTTACCAGTAGCGATTGATAGTGTTATTTGTCTGCCATTTGGCAGGTTCAGGAATGCTCCTGCCCCTCCGTTCTGTGTAGTGTTTGTTACAGAACCGTCGGTGTATGCATGGGTCCAGTCCATGCTTGGGTAGCTTTTCGATATAAAGCTTAGGGTAGTATCTCTCCTTTCTTTTTCAGTCTGGCAGTTTTTGTTTCCAATACCTGGTATATTTTCTACCACCTCTGGAAATATGTCCTGCCTCCAGGTAGGTTTTCGTACAGTAGTGATGGGTTTTGGTGTTGTTAGTGCGTTTATGGGATCTTCGTGCATCTTTGCTTTGGCTATTTCTGCAAAGTTTCTCCGCTTTAGTTTCCCATTTCCCAAATTGTTTAGTCTCTGGTGCATTGGATGGTCAGTCAGTCTTCGGAGTTTCTCTGACTGCAGCTGGGCTCTGCAGTCTCTTCTATCGGTCATGGATTGCAGTTTTGTAATCTTTTCAAGTTCTACAATTGGCGTTGACTTCATGCCTCCTGTTATAACTCTCATGGCTTGGTTTTGAAGTTTGCTAACTTTATCGAAGTTCGCCTTTGCTGCTGTTGTCCATGCCGCAATGCCATACTCGAGGACTGGTCTCACTCTTCCAGTGTACAGTTTCTTTAGTATGCCTTCGTCTGCTCCCCAGCTTGTGCCAGCAAGTTTCCTCATGATTGCCATTCTTTCTCTGGCTCTCATTCGGTTTCTCTTGATCTGACTTTTCCATGTCATGCGCCGATCAAATGTGACTCCCAGATAG
This sequence comes from Ariolimax columbianus, assembly GCA_036924085.1. Taxonomy (NCBI): domain Eukaryota; kingdom Metazoa; phylum Mollusca; class Gastropoda; order Stylommatophora; family Arionidae; genus Ariolimax; species Ariolimax columbianus. Next base: position 20,563,304 of record JAVGWX010000008.1, read on the forward strand.
GTTGGGTTGTCGTTTGGCTGCAGGAATTTGCCATTTAAACTTAATTTGGTATTTTGGGGTTTTATTGAAAGCGAGAATATTGTGCATGTGGTTTTCTCCTCATTTATTTTGACCAGCCATGAGTTCGCCCACTCTTCCATCGATGTTAGGGCCTGCTGCATCCGATTTCTTGCTATGGTGAGATTCTTTTCAGAGGTCCACATAGCCAGATCGTCTGCAAACATTGAGCTATAGTCCAAGACATTCAACTTCAGCAGGCATTTTTGGATGCTGGGTTTGCCTTCCTTCTTCTTATCCAGTCTGCTTTGTTGCAGCCTGTTATCCAGGACCACTGCATGTTGGTGTAGACGGGTCTTGGCAGCTCTGGTTTGCTGGCCCTGGCGCTAGTAGTCAGCTTTGGATCACTGACCGCTGCAGCTCAGCATCTTGATCCTGATTGGGCATTTCAGATTTATCATGTGTCTGGTTTTTGAGGTTTTCTCATATTGTATACTTCTTCTTCTTCTTCTTCTTCATCATTCATTCTCAAACTCCCACTACCAAGCCCTGAAAAGGTCTTTGCAAGTAGCAGAATGTAGTCCGGAATGCATTGTTTAGTAGTTTACAGCTTGACTATGATATTTGCACATTTTGGTTTGACACATCCGACTTCCCCATGGCATTTTTGGGTACTGGGTCAGCCTTTCCTCTTTGAATTGTATACGAGAACTGATCTTCTTCTTCTTCTGTGTACGCAGTCAGACAGCAACCATTATTTTTTCGAAAAAAGCGGCGGTCATCCTGAGGCTCTCGCCACTGCCATAGAGCTTGTCTTGCAGTTCCACTGGTAATGGCCACATCTGCTCTCTCTGATCCTCGTATGTCGGGCAGTTCTGCAGCAGATGTTCAGCGGTCATTTTACCAGTACCGCACGGGCATTCGTCGGTACACCCTATCTTCAATTTGTTGAATAGGTGGTACCTCAGTCTATTGTGGCCAGTGCGAAGTCTGAAGACAACGACCTGCTCTCTTCGGTTCAACTGGTAATAGGCATCGTTTTTGGTGTAACCAGTATGTTCGGTTTCCCATTTGGTCATGTATCTGGCTTTGATAAGCCGTTTTGACTCTTATACGAGAACTGATCAAAAAGGACTTGAACTTAGACTGAAAAAAACCCAGCTTATCTGTTTAGTTCAAAATCTAATCCCCTTAGAAATAGAACCCTTCTAAGTTGACACACATCTCACAGTGTCCTCCCACTGCTGAAAGCATTTCTAGAAGTCATTATTTTTAATCTCCATCAGGCACTCATTGCATATGTCTTGATTTCTCATATATTCTAAAATCGCTTCCCATTATGTGGTGCCTTAAGTTTTGGAAAGGGCCAAAAGTCACAGGAAGTCATAGCTGGGGAGTAGTTGGAGTATCGAACCTGTTCAAAGTCGTTTTTCAGCACAATAATTTTGGACGAAGTGCAATGAGTGGAACGACTGGATCCAGCATGATAATTCTCAAGTCCGTGCATAATTAATTTTCCTGTCTGACCCCCTGACCCCCTTAGGTAACTATTAGCGTGAGACTATCAAAAGAATACTTCCTACTCATTTCAAAGTTCTAATTGTTTTGAAAGAAACCATGCCTACCCCCTTGATAAAAGGTTCTAAATTTCTAAAATTGATGAAATAAACCTTGGGGTCTTCCTTGGGTCTGCCACAATGATGATGGTAGAGGTGATGATGATCACAGTTATGATAATGATGATGATGTGATAGTGATTATGATGGTTATGGCGCTGATGATAATGGTGATGATAGTGGTGATGATGATGACTGGGAGATGATGATAGCAGTCATGATGATGATGTCGGTAGTGGTGATGATGATGATGGTTATGGCACTGGTGATAGTGGTGATGATGATGGCTGGGAGATGATGATAGCAGTCATGATGATGATGTCGGTAGTGGTAATGATGATGATGATGGTGGCAGTGAAGATGGTAGAGGTGGTGGTGATGATGGTGGTGGTGGTGGTAGTGGTAATAATGATGACGGTGATGGTAGTAGTGACAATGGTGATGATGATGATAAATGGTGATGATGATAATGATGATAAATGGTGATGATGATGATGCTAGTGATAATAATGATGATGGTGATGGTGGTAATGGCAATAGGGGTTAATGGTAATGGTCATAAAGATGATAACGATGATAAATGGTGACATGATTGTCGCAGTGTGGTGATGATAACAGCAATTGTGGTGCTGATGATAGCAATAATGATGAAGATGGTTGCGATGGTGATGATGCTAACCTTCCGTGAAAGGCCACTGTAGAATACAAAGTCTTCCAAAAACACTAGAACATTCAGTACATCCTGGGACATGACTGGCTCCTTGACACTGAGGAGGGAAAGTAATAATAATAATAATAATAGCTGTCCATCGTTGTCGATGAGGACCGCCGACATCCTCCTTGTCACAGATTTCCCTGTTGGGTGTGGGTGCCCATGTGGCTGAACAGGCCAATGCGGGCACGAAAACATCTGCTACACATTGGGCACACGAGGTTTGTAGAAGGTGATGGTGTTCCCGCTGTTCGGAATTTCCGGGTCTCGTGTCTGCTCTGGGCTTTCACAACACGGTCGTCTTCGCCGGTAGCTACACCCGCTTTGACTGCGCTTCTCCAGTCAGATCTGTTTTGCGCAAGACATTCCCAGGTGTCGATGTCTATCTGGCAACTTTTCAGTGAGTCCATTAGACCGTCTATAAAACGTTTCTTTGGGCGCCCTGTCACGCGCCATCCCTCTCTCAGCTCGCCATAGAGAAGCTTCTTTGGGAGCCGCTCGTCTGACATATGGACGAGGTGTCCGGCCCATCCTAGTCGTGCTTTTTCTAGCAGTGCATGGATGCTGGGCATGTTAGCCCTCGAGAGAACCTCGATGTCAGTGACACTATCTTGCCATCTTACCTGAGGCAACCTGTGTGGAAGTGGTTTAACCTCCTTGCATGTCCAGAGTATACAGTCCAGCTTTCGCAAGCTTTCTGTGAAAGAAGTGATGCAACAAAGTATATAACAGTGTATTTTCAGTTGTGAAGGGTAGACTTAATGTGTACAGTTTATTTGAGACAAAGCGTGGCCAAAACTTGACCCGGTCAAAAGCTAGTATCTCTCCGTGCTGTATCGTGACCCAGATAACGAACATGTACACTGAAATGGAGGTCATCCTGACCCAGTCAAATAGATGGTACGGGGACAGCGTGGCCTAGTGGTTAAGTGGCACAGCTCACAATCCGAAGGTGCTAGGTTCGATCCCCACCACAGCACCGGCCGTTACCCCGGGGAAGCAAACCCTTAGAAAATGCAGGCGGAAGCAGATCCCTACATAAAATGCATGCTGAAGTCGGATGCACTGGGCCAACAGGGGCAAAATAAAAACCACAGTGCACCGCCTTGAGGATTAGAGAAATAAGGTGAACGCCAACAAAAAAAACAAAAAATATAGACGGTACTTCAGAAAGGAGCTCATCGCGCTTCGATCAGCACACTACGTCCCTTCAAACTCAGATCTACATCTGTTGCGTGTGCTGAAAATACACTTAACCGAGGAGGCATCAGAACTCACAAGTATACAATCAAGGCGGAAGACCAGAGGAACGAGAGGTGGAAGAAGAATACATAAACAAATGCACTCAGAAACAGATACTTCAAAGCTCCACTCCAGCGATAAAAGAGAAGGGAAGGGCTACCGAGAAAATGAGGAGGGAAGGTTCAGGTTGGCAAAAGATGGTGTTGTTTGTGGGTGATGATAATACTGTTTATGGAAATACAATATATCTAATAGATGTTGAGCTGTATGTCTGTCCTGGAAAATGTTGTGATCTAGAGCCCCTATTCGCTTTCTTTGCTTCTGGCAACCATTCATTGCCTTTTTCCGTCTAGACAGATGATAAGAATTGTGCTTTGGAAAAAAAAGGGATCTAACTTCAGTCCATGATGATAACGAAGATGACTCGTAAGACCGATATGAGCAAAGAAATGTCTTCCACAGTGTGTGCAAGGAAAGTCAGGACTGATTGCAGCATCACATGGTGTGGCGTGCCTTCTCAAACGCTGAGTCCTCAGCCTATCCTCAATCAGTATCTCCTTTGTCTGTATCCCATGCTTAATCCTGCCCCTCCAAGTAACACAATCCATGACGTCTTGTCCCCAAGATTCCAATTCGATGCCAGCATCATTCATATTCTGCTTGCACACATCCTTGTACTGAAGTAGTGGCCAGCCCCGAGACCTTTTCCCCAACTGCAATTCCCCATAGAGAAGATCCTTTGGTATTCTGCCATCCTTCATCATCCGAGAGGGCTCCAGCCATCGGAGTCTTCGAAGACTAAGCATGAAAAAGACCATGACAGCAAATGTTCTCTCAAATACATCTGCGTTGGTGATCTTGTCCTATCGCCCAACTCCCAGGATTCTGAGTAGGTACTCCATAGTGAAAGCTGTTTAGCTGTCTCTCCTGGTGCGTGTAGGTAGATCATGTTTTACTGCCTTAACCTTTAGCACACTACGGTCGAGACAGTTTTGACCAACTTGGTCTAGAAAATCAGAAATCAAACAAATTATTTTTTTTGGGAACGGAGATCCTCCCGATAGCCATTTCCTTTTATGCTGAATACATCACCAACTACACATGATATTTTGCTGGTAAAAGTATTGAATGTTAGATTACAAATGGCTTTTGAACAATTTTAATTTATATACGCCGTTAGGAGAAAGCCGACTTTTTGTGAAAGGTGGAGTAGGTTGTTGGGAAAGATCTTTATCGAGTAGATATGTTTTTGTTTGCTTAAATGAAAGAACTACATTTAAATTGGAAACTAACAGTTGTGTAGATATTGTAAACACAGTATCGATACGTTGTTGTGGTTTCTATTGTTTTCTATCGGAGCGACTAGGCCTAGCGGTTGAGTCCAAATTATTAAAGAGACTCTCATAAATTTTCAACTTCATCTTTATGTATCTCAGAAACTAACAAACACACAACAAAAACAATAACACCCACAAGTTCTTTATTTAATTGTGTCTCTACATATAAGAAATTCATTTTTATTGACAAACAAACAGAAAAGTTACAAATTTTGGAAGTCGACTACCATAGCGAGATATCAAGTTAATTAATTCTGTCAAATTTTCGTATAAATTATGTGGCGTGCTAAAGGATAAAGAAGGCTGCTGAGAACACAGGCCTGGTAAACAAGGGTTTTTGTTTACCAATAAAAAAGTACTTATTAGTACCTTGCATGATGCTATGCTAAGGACAGCGGAGAGAAGGTTAAAGACAGACAAGCATAAGGCAACTTGGAGAAAAACCATAAGTATAAATATAAGTTATGTATTGGAGCTGAGGTAACATATGAATGCTGGTGGCAATCTGGGTGAAGTGGAAGGAAAATTATGTTGTTGATGGTGGTGATGTTGTTGATGATGGTGATGATGATGTTGGTGGTGATGTTGTTGGTGATGTTGTTGGTGTTGTTGATGGTGTTGTTAATGGTGGTGGTGATGTTGATGATGATGTTGGTGATGTTGTTGATGATGGTGATGTTGTTGATGGTGGTGATGTTGTTGATGGTGGTGATGTTGTTGATGATGGTGATGATGTTGATGTTGGTGGTGATGTTGTTGGTGATGTTGTTGGTGTTGTTGATGGTGTTATTGATGGTGGTGGTGATGTTGATGATGATGTTGGTGATGTTGTTGATGATGGTGATGTTGTTGATGGTGGTGATGTTGTTGATGTTATTGATGACGGTGATGTCGTTGATGGTTGTGATGTTAATGACATTGTTGATGATGATGATGATGGTGGTCATGTTGTTAACATTTTCAATCGGTTACCTTATTTCCATGTTCTTCTGTATACATGATAACCTTTCTTCATAGTGCTAGACACATCTCAATTTTAGAGACAATTAAATGGGGACCCCTACAGCACCAGCATGACTGCGCTGGGGCGACTTCGGGGAAATGAACATCCCAATCGTCCGCTGGTTACTTTGTGACAAAACTACATGACTGGAATGTAACACTGGTTGTCTACAGATTCTTCTAGGGGTCACTGTGGTCAAGAGGTCAGACACTCGCCTCCCAAAGTGATGAACAGAAACGGTGGACTTTCGAATCCCACAAGTTTTAAAGTGACGTCTGGTCTCACAGGAGGTGGGACCAGAGTGCCTGCAGCCTGAGTTGCCTCCTAATATCTTGCCACTGGTCCAAGGTAGCTCATAACCAAAGAGTGAGGTTGATGACAAGTGCAGTTTCTTCCTCACTATAATCCAAATACAGCGCAGTTACATCAATAAGACAAAACCGTTTGTTGATGTCGCCATCATCGTTTGCGATGGAAACTAATAATAATAATAAATTTGGGAAAAAATGTGCATCTGAAAATCAAAGAAATACAGTATATGATGATGTTGATGATGGAAACAATGATGATAATGTGAATTATAACACAAAGGAGGACAAGGTTAGGATTCACAACAGCAAGTGATTACCTGTTCATAGTCTCAACCATAGAGCGGACATACTGCCCCAGAAATGCTAGAAACAGATTGGTATTGTCCGAGTGGGACTGTTTTAACAATGTGTAGATGCCTACAACAAATGGAGGTGCATCAAGTGGCTCTGTTGGTCTCTTACAGGTCAAGGAATCTGAAATATAAGTGCGGTGAATAAAACTATATAGGTTAGAAGGCTCTACAACTCTTCAATTTTCCCACTTCACATTTCAAACATATGAAAGAGTGGAGATGCATCAAGTGGTTCTATCGGTCACTTGCAGGTAATGGAACCTGAAATATAAGTGCGGTGAATAAAAATATATATTTTAGAAGACTCTACAACACATGTCATATCCCACCCTACAGGTCATACAGGCCAAAAGCCTGCAGAGTGGAGCTACATCAGGATGCTTCACAGGTCTCTTATAGATTAAGGAATTTGAAATATAAAAACTCCTACAGGGTAGAAGACTCTACAACACATGGTATTGATCACACTGCAGTTCAAACAGGCAATAAGCTTGCAGAATGTTGAGTAACCATATTGGTTTCAATAATAACCCCAGAAACAATACGTCAAACATAAGATAAATGGTGTAGAAGATTGAATAACTGGTTTTTCCCAGGGTTCAGAGGAAGAATAAAAAGGTAAGATGGATTAATCTGACTAATAATATAAGAGAAATGGTTTATTTATCTATAGGAAAGTCTTGAGTATTATTATTTTGTGTTTGATGGCTGGCGACCAATCAGGGAGTAGCCTTATGAACATCATCAAATGATTTGATCGGACAGTGACTAACAGTCTACTCTTATCAATTGTCAACTGCTCAGGGTATACAAAGGATCTCCATCAATCTCCAATATGACTAGATGGTGGTCTCACCTCCCTTGATACCAGGGGACACTTCAAACTTGAGGGAACCAAACTCCCACTGTTTCGCGCTTTCATTTCCTGAGAGGCAAGCACCTTACCTTTCAGCTATAGTGACCCCTTTGGTCAAGACACTGATATACACACCGCTTGGCCACCCGTTTCTCCAACATAACATAACAAAACATAACATAACATAACGCTAAATAAAAGCTCACCAATAGACTTGACATAGACAAGCTTGCCCAGGTGTGAAATGGTCATCAAGAACGTGAATAGAGAAAAATAAGGCAGTCGTGGTGTAGTGATATAGATCTGAAATGATAATATGTGACAGTTAATTCTGAAATAATTCGCTGGTGAAATCAGGGGGTCTCAAACTCAAATCTCTCTGAGGGCCACATGAACTCTTCTTCTTTTTCCTCATCATTCATTCTGAAACTCCCACTACCAATCCTTGAAAAGGGCTTTTGCAAGTAGCAGGATGTAATCTGGAGAATGGAATATATTGTGTCCTAGTTTACAGCTTGACTGCAATATTTGCACCAAACAAAAACATGAACAAAACCTCTTACAACCAAGATGCCTTTATCAGGGAGCCTTTATCAGGGACAAAAAGAAATACAAATGAAAATGATTGACAATCAATAGTATCAATGATAAAAACAAACTTATCCATTAGCAATCTGATCATACTATTTCAATCTTTCTATTCTGCACAAGCAGAAAGTATGTATTTTTGTGGCCATTGTTTTTGTTTGTTCTCACAATGTTGGATAGGATGGAACAGTTCTATTGCAAACAAAACAGTGGGATTTTATTTGCCCTCCTTTCATAAGGTGGCGTGCATTGTACTGTGTTTTGTGCCTTACGGTCCAGTACATCCACTTTCAGGAAGCATTTAAAAAATTGGTTTACTTTTTATAGGGGCACTATCTTCCTGAATCCAAATATATACATGCTTGGGTTATGGGCAGTGTCACTAACAACTTCGCTGCACAGCCCCTCCCCCCAGCATCCTGCAAAACTTTAAACAAGTACCTTTCGTAGAGGATTATGAAAACCAGAAGCTTCCAGGTAGCTAGTCAGCTCATACATGAGGGAGTTCTCTTCTTTGGGGTAGGGCTTGCTGGGGTCTTTGTAATGTTGCTCTATGTCCGCCAACAGTCCACTGAAAAACAGGTGGTTAAAGTATTATAGTAATAATAATATAGGGTTTAAGAAGATCCAGATTTCACGCCAGTGTGCCATTTTGGGAATATGGTGTCAAAGCCATATTTTTCTTGATCAACGGAACACTAGGGGTGATGTGGTCAATATTATGACATCATTTTGGTACCCAATTTCTGAGGCTGGGTGGACTCGTGAAATGTTTTGTGATCTGGAAAAATCTCACAATCTCGCATCAACTGAGGGCAGAACCCCGATCAATCAACTAAGAGGCCAGTGCACTAACCACTGTGTTACCTCGGTCGGGGTTTACTCTCATGAGGTTTTTGTGAGATTGTTTTATCAGTTTAATTTCCTGCTGCCTTGCATAACCTAATAGTCAGGTACCCATTCACAGTGGGTGGGTTGGAGCATGGTATGACTGTGAGAACCAAGAGGCTTAACTGTTCTGCCACTCAGATACTCAAAATGAAAGTAAAGTAATGGTATTCAGTTCAAGTGCAATCTCTGCATCGAAGGTCGGCTGCAATGGGTCTCCAGTGTACTCTATCTCTTGCTGCAATGGTGCAATCTGATAGGCTTTTTTCCAGTCCATCTCTTGATGTTATCCACCCACTTATAACGCTACCTGCCTCTTGAAAGGCTGCCTTCCACCTTACTCTCTAGTATGGTCTTCAACAAGAAGGTATGTCTTGTAAAATAACCAAAATAACGTAACTGTCTAACCCTGATTTCAAGAAACTCAGACGCCAGTCCAGTCAGGCCCAACAATCCTGGCTGATGAGATGCGGATCAATGTGATCCCCGTAGTAGTGAGTGCCACGCAGATGAAGTCAACTATAGCACAACCGCTTGGAGGACCGCAGTACACCTTCATCAGCATGCTCAGGATGAGAAGAAAGCTACAAACCCCCCCCCCACTTAGCACCCTTTCCAGGGCGCAGAAAAGAGTAAACTTACTCATTGTGGGCATTAAACAACAACAATACCAACTCTTATTTCGTTCACCAACCTCTTCAAAGACTTTAATACTTATTTCCAACTTCCTATTCAGTGTCCATGTTTCTGTGCCAATAAAGTAGTGATGAGTATACATAACACCTGACAATTCTCATTTTCAAATTCTGATTTTCTGTTTGGATGTCAGTATGTGTTGCTGAATATCATCTTTGCCATACCTATTCTCTTTCTGTTTTCTTTTTCATAGCTACCTTCTTCCGTTATTATATGATCTAGATAGGAGAAACTCTGTACCTGTTCCAGTAGTTGATCTTTTATTTTTATCTGCATACATGGTTTCTTGTCAGTTTTCTCAAGTATAATAGTCTTTGTTTTCTTTATGTTTATGTCTAATCCAAATTCTTGACATTTTCTATATAGTTGTCACAAGCTTCTGTAATTCTTGCTCACTTTTTGCCATCAAAACTGTATCACCCGCATATCTAAGGTTGTTCTTTGTGATGGTTTAAGTAATTCCACTGCAGATCAATACTGCCATCAGGGATGATAGATTAGAAACTTCATTACATGAGGTTTCAGTAGCCTTTTGTGTTGTGTCATTTTTGCTTTACAGTGGAAAAAACTACTACCATCACGGCCCTTCCACCACCAACCAACCCCCTTTTATCACCAACCTCATCCACCACCAACCCCCTTTTATCACCAACCTCCATCCACCACCAACCCCCTCCACCACCAACCAACCACCTCCACTAACCAACCCCCTCCACCAACCAGCCCCCTTTTATCACCAACCTCATCCACCACCAACCCCCTCCACCAACCAACCCCCTTTTATCCCCAACCTCATCCACCACCAACCCCCTCCACCAACCAACCCCTTTTATCACCAACCTCATCCACCACCAACCCCCTTCCATCACCAATCTCCATCCACCACCAACCCCCTCCACCACCAACCAACCACCTCCACCAACCAACCCCCTCCACCAACCAGCCCCCTTTTATCAACAACCTCATCCACCACCAACCCTCACCACCAACCAACCCCCTCCACCACCAACCCCCTTTTATCACCAACCTCATCCACCACTAACCAACCCCCTCCATAACCAACCCCCTTTTATCACCAACCCCCTAAACCACCAACCCCCTTTTATCACCAACCCCCTTTTAACACCAAACTTTACCACCACCCCAAATGACTGAACTCCTCCACCACCAACCTCCTTTTATCCCCAACCCTATCCACCTCCAACCCCCTTTCATCACCAACCTCCTGTATGGAGAGACAACACAACTAAAGAAAACATGTACATACCACTACCTGGAACACAGAAAACATGTACATACCACTACCTGGAACAAAGAAAACATGTGCATACCAACTACCTGGAACAAAGAAAACATGTACATATCACTACCTGGAACAAAGAAAACATGTACATACCAACTACCTGGAACAAAGAAAACATGTACATACAAATTACCTGCAAAAAAGAAAACATGTACATACCACTACCTGGAACAAAGAAAACATGTACATACCAACTACCTGGAACAAAGAAAACATATACATACCACTACCTGGAACAAAGAAAACATGTACATACCAACTACCTGGAACAAAGAAAACATGTACATACCAACTACCTGGAACAAAGAAAACATGTACATACCACTACCTGGAACAAAGAAAACATGTACATACCAACTACCTGGAACAAAGAAAACATGTACATACCACTACCTGGAACAAAGAAAACATGTACATACAAATTACCTGCAAAAAAGAAAACATGTACATATCACTACCTGGAACAAAGAAAACATGTACATACCACTACCTGGAACAAAGAAAACATATACATACCACTACCTGGAACAAAGAAAACATGTACATACCAACTACCTGGAACAAAGAAAACATGTACATACCACTACCTGGAACAAAGAAAACATGTGCATACCACTACCTGGAACAAAGAAAACATGTACATACCACTATCTGGAACAAAGAAAACATGTACATACCAACTAGCTGGAACAAAGAAAACATGTACATACCACTACCTGGAACAAAGAAAACATGTACATACCAACTACCTGGAACAAAGAAAACATGTACATACCAACTACCTGGAACCAAAAAAAAAAAAAGTGAAAAGGAATAGAATAGTGAAAAAACATTATCCCTGGGATGTCAAAAGTCGAAGTTAGTCTTTAGTAGACTCTCAATTATCCAAGGTCACACCAACCAGAGATCGCATTAACTGTGCGGTTAAAATATTATCGACAATTCCTACTTTTTAAATAACATTTCAAAATATTATTTAATACAATTTCAACTTTAGGCAAAATACTTACGTTGAATGACCTCTATGATATATCTGCTGCTCGGAATCTTAACCTTAGGCACGCTACATAATTTTTGAAAAAAATGTGACCTAATTAATTTTCTTAATTAGTCGCTGTGGTAGTCGTCTTTCAAAATTTGTAACTTTTATGTTTGTTTATCAATAAATATGATTTTCTGGCGTGTAGATACACAATAGCATAACGAACATGTGGGTGTTATTGTTTTTGTTGTATGTTTGTTAGTTTTTGAGATTTAAAAAGATGAAGTTGAAAATGTATGAAAATCTCAGGAAAAATTTGGACTCGACCACTAGGCCTAGTCGCTTCGATAGAAAACCATGGAAACCACAACAACGTATCGATACTGTGTTTACAATATCGCCACAACTGTTAGTTTCAATTCAAACGTAGTTCTTTCATTTAAACAAACAAAATAAACAGATCTACGCGATAAAAATCTTTCTCAACAACCTACTTCCCCTTTCGCAAAAAGTCGGCTTGCTCCAAACGGCGTATACAAAATTAAAACTGTTCAAAAGCCATTTGTAATCGAACACACAATATTTTAATCGGCAAAATATCGTGTATATATGGAGGGCGTAGTCAGCAGTAAAAAATGGCTGTCAGGAGTGACTTCGTTCAAAAAATATTTTTTTTTTTCCGCACACCGTTTTTGCAGGCCGAGCTGGTTAGAAGGGATCGGACAAGGGCGTGCTAAAGGTTAATTCCTTGGTCAGTGACTGACAAAGTGGTCAGTGAATGTTACACCTTATGGAGTCTTTAATGACAGCAACAAACTACCTCCACCTAACTCGGTCTTAACTAACGTCTTTATACTGGTTTAGAAGATTCTGCAGAGTCTGTATACAACCAGTTTAATTTACATTTCATGTCTGTAGACATCCTTCATACAGTGCCCCAGCTTTGATTCATGATTTTGATTTCGGCCTCTATGGATCTTCGCCAAGTTGTTTTAGGTTGACCGTTCTTTTGCCTTCTTTCTGAGGTCCCACATATTGTAGAATCACATAATTGCACAATTTTTGTATATTATTGCAGTTCTGCATTGAGGCGGGTTTATAAGACTGAGGAATAAAGGCTGCTTACCCATTAGTCATGCTCAGTGTGTAAGGTGGGTTTTCATTGTACCCTCAATTGAAAAATACCTAGGCCCTACCAGGGTTGAACTCATGTCTCAGGATTAAGTGACCACATTTTCAACAACTTGGCCACCTGCTCTTAAAAAAAAAAATAATTAAACTAAAATGAAATATAAAAAAAAAAAATTTATAATAAATTAAGCTGAATCGTCTCACGTGTTCATAGTTTGGAGAGCACTGGCCAGGAACTTGGAATCAAATTTGCAAGATGTATTCAGCTCATAGGCAATCTGTCTACGCAACAGCTGCATCTGACCAACCTGAAATGATAATATTGTGTGTATGGAGGGGAACTCATAGGCCCTAGTAGTAGGGATATTGGAAATGGATAGAGGTAACATGTTGAGGTTGTTCAATGATCACCTGTTGGATGATGACAGTGTCCTTGAGGTACCAGCAACCTACATTTTAGTAAAGTAAAGTAAAGTTATAAGATCTGAAATGAAGAAATTCTACATCAAACTTTGTTTTGAGACGTTGTGGAAGCAGCGATGTCATGCAAACATCGCTGGGCTGGACATGTGGTACGCATGCCTGACAACAGATGAACATATAGAACAATGTTTTGGTGGCCATATGCATGTACACGTCCACAGGGTCAGCCACCTATGTGATGGTGAGACGGACTGACCAAAGACCTATGTCCCTATTGGTACAGCATTGCAAAAGATTGGGATGTATACAGAATATTGCATCAACAGTTAAGAAGACCTGCTATCAAAGAGAAAAATCATCAAGAGTGATAGCTCTCTCCATCGCGACAACCTTAATCCAGATAACTGAAATTTTTTGTGTAGACATAATAAAACAATAGTGAAGAAGAATAAGAAGAAGAAGAATAAGAAGAGAAGAACTGAGTACGAGTATCTTTGAAAAACAACATAGTTGCTAATCCACTTCATGAGTAAAATAGTAAAACATCCATAGAAAACTATATACAACAACATAAAAATCTTACAAAATACAGGTAACCTATTCAAGGTGATAACTATGATGATACTTAAAGAGAACTGCATTTCTGGCTTTTTTTGGGTGACCATTTTTCAGCATTCATTGTTTGAGAGGTCTTACCTTGAGAATAATGTCCATGAAGAGCGATATAAGTTTGCTGGACTTAGCTATGACTTGTGGGTAAAACTTCTGAGGTTGACCTGTTGGGAAATTAAAGGTACTGATTCTGTATAATAAATAATAAATTGTCAAATATATCAGATTGGTAATTCAATCATTGGAAAGAGTCAGAATAAAACAAAGAGATTTGCTAATGAAACATGACCCTAACCGTGTCAGTCATGCATCACAGTAGCTTTAAGAAAATTCTTGACTTTAATAAACCTTCTATATCTCCCTGTGATTTATTAAACTTCCAAAAATCTTCTGTCTTGCAATAAACCTTCCCCATCATCTTGTCATTTAGTAAACCTTCTCTTATCTATTTGTCTCTTTGTAAACATTTCCATATCTCCATGTCTTATAGTAAACTTTCCCTGTCGCTTTTTCTTTTAATAAACTTTCCATTGTTCCTTAGGCATTTAGAAACCCTGCCTGTAATCTCTTGTCTTTTAGTAAATATTATAATTTAGCCTTGTATTTTAGCTAACTTTCTTGTATAACCTTGCCAATTATTTGACTCTTGTACATTTGGACTGTTATTAACACTTTTAGTATGTCGACTTTTTATAATATTTTTATTAGAGTTTTATCTCTTTAATGAGGCTTGTACCTTTTTTTTTTATGATATTGAGGTGTGATTGCATTCTAATAAGTTGAACAGCGAACAGCATGACACTGTGGTGTGATTACATTCTAATAAGTTGAACAGCGGATAGCATATCATTGAGGTGTGATTACATTCTAATAAGTTGAACAGCGGATAGCATATCATTGAGGTGTGATTGCATTCCAAGTTAAACAGCGAACAGCATGACACTGTGGTGTGATTACATTCTAAGTTGAACGGCAGACAGCCTGGATTTAGCTTTGGTAAGTGGTGATTCATTACCTGGTCTGGTATTGAATGCATGCCTGCTAGAGTTATTTCTGGTAGGTCTCAATGTGTGATAAAAAAAACCAGCGCCACACTGAGAGCATGTCATAAAAGGCGACTTCTTCTTCTTCATCGATCAACTGGTGCTATGCCTCTAGTCCGGTGAGATTCACGAAGAAGACTGTGTATTTCAGGACTTTTTCGGTCACCACAGCTTTTCAAGCATGGTCACTCCCCCAGGCCAGACTGCCTCTTTGGTCTTCATAGATATGGCAGTCCTGCAGAATATGTTCTGGTGTTTGCTTGGGAGCTCCACAATCGCATGTGGTAGTGTCTCTGAGACCCATTCTGTGGAGGTGGGCCTAGAGTCTACAATGTCTCGTTCTGAGTCTGAAGATCTTTGTCTGTCCATCTCTGCCAAGTCTGTCTATGCTGTCATTTTCTCTGGCTGGTATTCTTTGTGCTGGTCTCTCCATTCTGTCCTCATGGATTGTTTGATGATTGTCTTTGCTTCTTTATAGCTCTGTGGATGGGGAATCTATGTACTGCCTCTTCCGACTTTTGCAAACTCATTTGCTTTCTTGTTTCCAGAGATCTCAAATTGGCCCGGAATCCATTGTAGGACTAAATCTATTTTTTGAGAACGCAATCCTATGTTTTATTTTATTTCATGTGAGATTCTATCTTGTTTGTGGCTCGAGATGGCTTGGAGTTCACTCCTGGAGTCTGTTAGAATGACAGTTTTCCTTGTAGTTATGTTTTGGCTGATAAGAATCTGAGTTGCTGCATAAATAGCTCTTGCTTCAGCTCTGAAATTGGTACATGTCTCTCCTGCTGGTATGGAGTGATTTTCTATGTCGTCATTTGAGTGTGCGATGTAGATTCCACTGTCTCCCCTTTTATCGCTCTCTGATGCTGATCCATCTGTATACACATGTGTCCAAGAGTTGCTAGGGTACTGTCTTTTGAGCTCCTGCAGAACGTGGAATTTGTGTTCTGTTGCTGACTCCTCATTTTTCTTCATTAACCCTGAAACCTCCAAGATTATTTTGGATCGATCCTGGTTCCGTGTCCAAGGTTCAGGAATGAGTGCGTTGCACTTTTTGGTTTCAGCTTTGAGGATGTCTGTATGTTTTCTGTGGATTTCTCTGGCCAGATAGTTGGGGCTTTTCCATAATAGTCTGTTTTTTGTTCTCTCTTGGAATTTCTGGTGTAGAGGATGATCAGATAGCCTCAAACTGTGTAAGGGATTTATATTTTCTCCTTAATTCAAGGGGCTCAATATTTGCTGCTTTCCCCAGCTCTGTGACTAGAGTGCTTTTCAATGCCCCAAGGATAATTCTGAGACCCATATTTTGAACTCGGTATAGTTTCCCTTTGTTTGTTCTGGCCGCTGTTGAAAAAGTGCTAGGGGCATACTCCATGATTGGTCAACAAACAATGAAGTCTCTAACACTTCATTGCCCACGGCATTAACCCATATGTGGAAAACGATACTCATTATCCACATTTCTGGCACGCAAGATTATAAAAATCTGAAACATTGGCCCTTAATCAAAAGAATGAAAAGACATTTGAGTTATAGTGCTATCCCAGGGTGCAAAGAGTGAGCTGGACAAGGAAAAAGAAAAAATGAGCGAATGCTTACGATTATTGGGGGCACATCGACAACTAACGAAAAGTCTACAAAAAAGATTGTTGTTGGCTTGGCTTCGTTCGTTCTCAATCTCCCGCTACCAAGCTCTGAAAGGGCTTAAGTAGAAGAATGTAGTCCAGAGAAGGGAATGCGTTGTGTCGTAGTTTGCATCTTGACTGCGATATTTGCACCTTTCGGTCCAACACATCCGACTTCAGCAAGCATTTTCTGAGTACCGGTTTAGCATTCCCTCTTTGATCAATTCTTCTTAGCCAGTCTACCCTGCTGCAGCCTGTTATCCAGGATCACCACGTGGAGGTGTAGAAGGGTCTTGGCAGCTCTGGTTCGCTGGCCCTGACGCTAGCAGTCAGCTCTGGTTCGCTGGCCCTGACGCTAGCAGTCAGCTATGAGTCGCTGACCGCTGTCGCTCATGCGCTCGGTTGTTGTTGTATGCCCAGAATGAGTAGTAAGACTCTTTTGTTCACTCTGAAAAGGACATTAAGTGGTTGTGGTTGTCGCAGCTTTCCTCACATCCCGAGCGTGCTGATGAGGGTGAGCTGTGGTCCTCCAGGTGGTTATGCTGTGCTTGGTCTCATGTTGCTCACTACCACGGGGATCACGTCGATCCCTCACCTTGTTAGCCAGGCTGCCATGAAAACAGCCCGGAGGGTCTTGACCATTATATTTTGCCTGACCCCTAACATGTCTGATCAGTATATTTTGCCTGACCCTAACATGTCTGATCAGTATATTTTGCCTGACCCTAACATGTCTGATCAGTATATTTTGCCTGACCCTAACATGTCTGATCAGTATATTTTGCCTGACCCTAACATGTCTGATCAGTATATTTTGCCTGACCCTAACATGTCTGATCAGTATATTTTGCCTGACCCTAACATGTCTGATCAGTATATTTTGCCTGACCCTAACATGTCTGATCAGTATATTTTGCCTGACCCTAACATGTCTGATCAGTATATTTTGCCTGACCCTAACATGTCTGATCAGTATATTTTGCCTGACCCTAACATGTCTGATCAGTATATTTTGCCTGACCCTAACATGTCTGATCAGTATATTTTGCCTGACCCTAACATGTCTGATCAGTATATTTTGCCTGACCCTAACATGTCTGATCAGTATATTTTGCCTGACCCTAACATGTCTGATCAGTATATTTTGCCTGACCCTAACATGTCTGATCAGTATATTTTGCCTGACCCTAACATGTCTGATCAGTATATTTTGCCTGACCCTAACATGTCTGATCAGTATATTTTGCCTGACCCTAACATGTCTGATCAGTATATTTTGCCTGACCCTAACATGTCTGATCAGTATATTTTGCCTGACCCTAACATGTCTGATCAGTATATTTTGCCTGACCCTAACATGTCTGATCAGTATATTTTGCCTGACCCTAACATGTCTGATCAGTATATTTTGCCTGACCCTAACATGTCTGATCAGTATATTTTGCCTGACCCTAACATGTCTGATCAGTATATTTTGCCTGACCCTAACATGTCTGATCAGTATATTTTGCCTGACCAGACATTAGTCTTCCTCTCCCTGTAGCAAGGTAGATCATCATGTCTTGGTCACAATTTGAGACATGGAGGCCTACTATTGAAAATACTAAAAGACATAATTCAGTGCAAAAGAAGAAGAGGATGTCCAAGAAACAATTACATCACATAGGTGTACAGGAACATTCAGGGTACAGACCAGCTAAAGAGATCTACTGGGAGCTGAGAACAGTTGTGGGACATGATCAGATGACTTCAACACTTCGTCTTCATACTGCATAACCTGATGATGATGAATGATGAATACACTAACCTATAAGTCCCTGCAGTGGGTTGCATGTGCGAGTGATCTGCAAGAAATTGTCTGTCCACAATTTATCTTTCAAAACGACTCGCTGGAACTGTTGCTGGAAGGTCTGCAGCTCCTTGACAATCATGAAACACAGCAGACGATCAAGACCTGACAAGCCAAAACTGCCAACTGCCCTCTGTTCATGGAAAATATAAATAGCTTCAATTAGTGTCTGTCCAGCACCAACTTCTCCCAGCCTTTCTTGATCTATAACAAGAGTATGGAGTCATCACTAGAGTTATCTTCCATACAGCCTGTGTCAAAGGAGTTCGGTGTACCTTCAGGCGCAGGGGTAGTTTCTGTGGCACTTTGCTTTACATTCAAAAAGGATGATGTAGTTTACAGTAAGGCTGTGATATCTACGCCTTTAAACTGACACATCCCGTTTCAGGGAGCTTTTTTAAGGGCTTGAATTTCCACTGTGATGCCTATTCTCTTAACCAGATTGCACTAGCATAGCTTGATTCTAGGATCTCTGCTTGGAGGTGGAATAGGTCTTAGTCAGGTCTGGTTCATTGACACCCTGATGCAAGCAACCAGCTAGAGGCTGCTGTCAATTCATTTACTATACTGCATCTTAGGGATTGCTTTATATAATGATGTTCGCCTTGCGCAATACTGTGATTTTGTACATTTTTGATCCTACTTCTGTATACATTTTTTAAATGGTTTACTTCCTATAGAGGCACTACCTTGCTGAATCCAAACATATGCTTGTTTCTGTTGTTGTGAACCATTATAGTAACCACTTTGCTATGTTCTATATAACGTCTAAGAATACTTTCATTTCCATGACAAAGATTTGTTGCATAAAATACCTTTCACATTTGATCACAAAATAAAGTCAATAATTTGATTAGTCTGTTGTAAAATAATCAATTGAAACCTTTCATATAATAAGGGTAGTTCCCTGAATGACTTCAGCTTTTATATTGTAAAAGAACAGTTAATTCTCGATTATAATATCATATCACTATGAAGTTCTCGAAAGCAATGTTTGAGTTTTCTTAGTGGCCTGCCGAGGTGCATTCTTGCGATCAACTGGTTAGCCTGGATCACAAACAATGAAATCACCCACCGAACAAACCTTGAAAGTACATTTACCATACCATTGCCATTTAGTCGTATTTGGGTATATGACCTGTCTTGCCGAGCGGGAAGTTCCCCTTTCACCAGCACTTAAAGTAGTCCATGGACATACAAAAATGATGGGAAACAACTCTCTCCATCACTATCCTGCCCCACAGCAGTTCACACACCAGCTAGTTAGGTTTGATTGAAGTGACATCATCCTCAGTGCATGCAGCCTGGGACTGCCCCTCATCAAGTTCATGGATGGTTGGGAGAGGGGGCCCAGTTTCCCAAGTGGGCTACCTACGTACTGCCTCATGTTAAAACCAATAGCTCATTTCAAATTAGGAATGAAAATATCTGTTAATGTTACTGATTAATATATGAACATCTGGGAACCTATTGATATATGGAAATTCAGGGATATATGGAAACCTATCAGTATATGAAATTCAGGGATATTTGGAAACCTATTGGTATATGGAAATTCGAAGATATATGGAAATCCTGGGACAAAAAGAAATCTGGGGATATATGGAAATCCAGGCGAATAAGGCCAAGTTAAGACTGTTTAATTCCAAATTCAAGTCAGTACTCTTGCACAAAGCAGAAATTTGTAGAACGACAATGACAATACAGAAATTCTAGTCGCTGACCAATACATGTCTATGGAGAATAATAGGTATTGGCTGGCAAGACATGGTGAGTAACAAAGACTTATGGGTAAGGAACCAAAAACAACCAGTGGAGCAATAGATTAAATGTAGGAAATGGGGTTGGATAGGACACACACTACAGAAAGCACAAAACATGGCCAGATAAGCCCTGACATGGAATTAATACGGGAAGATGAAGAGAGGTAGGCCAAGAAACGCATGAAGAGGAGACTGTGAAAATGCACTTCGGTCCCTGGAGCTCAATTGGAGAGAAGCAGAAATGACAGCTCAAGATCGAGGCGCGCTCATCTTTTGCTATATGGAAGGCTTCAATTATTTGCAATAGTATGTTGTAAGTTAAAGAGATACCTCTACACCTCACGGTAGAAGAGGAGCGACTAAGTAAGTAAGTTAAAGAGATAAATTATTATTTGTTTTGTTTTTCACAAACTCACATGAATTTTTTCAAAAAGAGTCCTGTTTGTGATTTCCTGCTTGGTTCTCATATCATACCATGCCTTCATTTGATCAACATATGAAGTTGCTCTGTTCGTGAAAGATAAAAAGAATATTAGTGACTTCTAGAATTAATAACAATAATAATAATAATGTTTGCTTAGGTGTCTCAGAGCCGTTGCGTCGATCAGCCACATCCATGACCCACTGCTGCGCATGGTTTCAGGCCTTGTCCAGAGCAGAGGTGGAGGTTGTTATCTGCTGGAGCTATACTGTGCGAGGACAGCCTCTTCTGCACTTCCAGCTGGTCGGGGGAAGACTTTTATCGATGAGGAACAACCTGTTGAGTATCTTGTGGGCCAGGGTTTCCTGATTCATCAGTACAACGTGACAGAACAAAAAAACTCGGCGGCTGTCAAGTGTTTCTGAGATTAGGTGGAGGCCTGTTTTAGCAGAGACCTTCACATTAAAGATGCAGTCATACTATTGAATGCCCAGGATACGCCGCTGGTTGTGCATGTGGAAGGTCTCCAGCCTCGGCATGTCATGTTTCAGTAATGTACAGGTTTCGGAGCCGTAAAGAAGAAATTCCTTTCTAGAATTCCCAGTTGATAAATGATAGCATAAAATATAGTGATGCCATCATATTTACCGATGGATTGGTGCTACACAGTGAGATATCTGGTTGGGGTTTCTCAGCTAGAGTGAGAGGGCAGGTCGTCCCCGAGCAAGAGGTGTATACAGAACAGCAACCTCCAGTACAAGAATGGAGACGGAAGCAATTATTGCAGCTCTGAGATGGTTATCTGGGACTTTTTTAACAGGGGCAGTCATCATTTCAGACTACCAATCCTTGCTTTGGAAGGTACAAAAGGGCTGACTAAGACATGAGTTTATGGCAGCTGCAGAGGCATCAAACCTGCAAGGGCTGGTGTTATTCTTCTGCATTGGTCATTCTTGGGTTCAGGGCAATGAAAGAGCTGGTATCCTGACTTTACAGGCACCAATTTTGGGTACACTAGATATGGATAGGAGTGACATTTTAAAGTTTATCAGTGACCACCTGCTGGATGATGACATTGCAATAGATGAATCAGCAATTCCCAGAATGCAGATCTTTGATAACAAATGGCAAGATAAACGGTTAGCACTATGCACGAAAATCAGATTAATGTGTACACTGATCCTGTCAATATTCCTCTATGAGTGTGAGACATGGACAGTTACAGCTGACCTTCAACGAAGGATACAGGCCTTGGAGATGAGATGTTTCCGAAAACTTTTAAACGTCATGTACAAAGATCGAGTTACAAACGAGGAAATACGAGATAGAATTACAACAGCAATAGGGCCTTTCGAAGATCTCTTGGCAACTGTCAAAAGAAGGAAACTCACTTGGTACGGTCACATATCGAGATCAAATGGTCTTGCAAACACAATCCTCCACGGGAAGGTGCATGGCAGACGACGAAGAGGCCAGCCCAAAAAGAGATGTGAGGAAAACATAAAAGAATGGACCAGTCTACGACCAGAAGAGTCACAGGCAGCGGCATCTGACAGAGAGGGATGGCGTGGAGTTGTGAGGATGTCTTCATGTGTGCCCCAACGACCTCACCGGTTACGGGATGACCTGACCTGAAGGTGCAGAAGATGCAACACAGTGAATGAACTGACAGCAGCCAGCAACTCATAATTGGCTGCTTGCATAAGGAACAGCGAATCATGGCTGATAAAGACGTTGACGTTATAGAGCTACCAAGACATCTTCCGTGTTATCTGCTACCAAGCGTATGCACCACATGCTTCATTCAGTTAGGCATTGTTCAGCCTCTCTGTTGATGCGACTGAGGATGACTATGGCCCATCAGCAAAGCTTAGGTGACTGAGCAGTTCTCTGTCTATGCTGATGGCGGTGTGTTCTCAATTCAGATTTCTAGAAGTCACTTAGAGGTCACTGTGAAGAGATTTGGGAAGACTGCATCACTCTGACAAACATCATGATGTATTGGTATGTTGATTGACTGGTAGAATAGAGTAAACTCTGTTGAGCAGCCCTCGCTTATCTCTTCTATCAGCTGAGCATACTTTTCTTCAGTGCCTTGATTTCTCGGGACATACTGCAGTTATTTCAATGCTGTAGAAGACTTTTTCATAGTCTACAAACACAAGACATAAGGGTATATGTACTTCCAGTGCTCTCTCTCTATTAACTGGTTTTTTTTTTTTTTTTTGCGTTCACCTTATTTTCTCTAATCCCCAAGGCAGTGTGCGTTGCACTGTGGTTTTTATTTTGCACCTGTTGGCCCAGTGCATGTAACTTCAGCATGTATTTTTTCTAAGGGTTTGCTTCCCTGGGGTAACGGCCGGTGCTGGGATAAGGATCGAATCCTGCACCTTCGATTTGTGAGCGGTGCCACTTAACCACTAGCCCACGAACTGGTTGATTATGTGAAGGTGGTCAGTGGTTGAGTAGCCCATCCTGAAGCTCGCCTGCTCTCGTGGTTGATATTCATCAAGTTGATTCTCAAGTCTGTTCACAATCAATCTTGTGTAAAGTTTGTACATAGATGAAAGCAAAATGATTGGATGATAGTTCACCAGTTTCTCTGTGTCTTCTTTCTTGGGAATCAAAATTGTTTTTTGATATTTTCCATTGGTCTCAGATTCGACCTTCACTAAGGAATTTGTTAAATAGTTCAGCCTAGCTAACTGCACAATATATGAACAAAGTATAGAAACACTGTACACACTGACATGTTTGACATTTTATGAGCAGATTCAAATTAGGGACAGTATCATACTTTGCATGCCATGTTCATAACATTTTGCTCAAAGATAATAAAATTCTTACTTTGGGTCTGTAATACGTAAGATTTCTCGAGCCAGTCGACCAATAAAATTAACACTTTCATCGACGGGGACAAATCGTGGAATGGGAATGGCTATTGATTGATAGATACTCTGCCAATCTTGAATCTAGCGATAAAATAAACCACAGAAAAGTTAAAAATTTGCAAACAATGGTTTACAAGGTATGACTGAAAACAAAATGAACATGGTTGAAACAAGCTGTGTGCAACTGTTCTTGGCTGTGACCATAATTATGTATTATTTTGTTCAGAAGATCACATTCATAGTTCTTTCACTTTTTTGCTCCAATGTGAAGCATAAGTTTTAACTGCAGCTGACTCCTGTACAGAAAGCCTGTATCTGAGCTTTTACAGATACTAAGATGTGTAGGTGTGGAGTCCTTATAGTAGAGGGGATATGAACATGCTGGAAAGGATACAAAGAAGAGCGACAAAGCTGATAGTGGGATTCCATAATTATAGTTATGAGGAAAAACTCAGAGAAACCACCTACAGCGTCTAGAAAAGAGAAGAATTTGAGGTTGTTTAATACAGGTTTACAAGATACCCAACGGAAAGGATAAATTAGACTATAACAAGTTTTTCAAAATACAACCGCCTAAAAGAACAAGAAGGCAATCTACAAATTAATTAAAGAAAGATCCAGATCAGATACCAGGAAATATTTTTTGAGTCAGAGTGGTGAATGCTTGTAATGCATTGTCACGGGAAATAGTAGAGACAGGGTCAATTAATGTATTCAATAATAGATTGGATGATCAAGTATTCTTAAATCAAGTGAATGTAAGAGAAACTGTTTCTATACAGACTCCATATAGTGTTCTAAACCAGTATAAAGACATTAAGTTAGTCAATTATAATGGAAATATTCTGTATAAGAAGAATTGCATGAAAATTTGGAAAAGTACAAAAAGCATTTATATGTGCTTTATAGACTACAAAAAAGCCTCTGACAGAGTTCAGCATAAACAACTAATTGCATGTCCGGAAAAAAATATGTGTGCATGGAAAAAGCACAAACATACACAGTAGCCTAGGCTGGAAGAAAACTGCCACTGTAAGTTCTGGCAAGTTTTACTCACCAGGTTTAGATGTATAGAAAAAAATGTGGTAAGGATGCAGACTTTCCAGACCATGGTGAAGGCAAATTATTTGTCTATCTGTACTAAAATATTAACTTGCCTGTGGGATCACGATGCTGAGCAGTGAATGAGCTGCAGCCACCCAGAGCTAACTGCTAGCGCTAGAGTGAACCAGAGCTGTCGACAGGGGAACGGCGTTGACTAGTAATTAAATGACATGACTCACAACCCAAAAGTGATGGGTTCACTCCCCAATCATAGCACTGGCCATTATCACGGGGAAGCAAACCTTGAGAAAATGTAGGAGAAAGCAGACCCTTACATAAAATGCACATCGAAGTTGGATGCACTGAGCCGACAGGCACAAAATAAAAACAGTGCAACGCACACGCCTTGGGGAATAGAGAAACAAGACAAATGAAAGAGAGAAAAAAAGCTGTCGAAACCCTTCTACACGGTGATCCTGGATAACAGGCTGCATCAGAGCAGACTGTATGGAAAAGGGATTGAAACGAGAAGGCTAACTTGGTACTCTAAGATGACTGCTGAAGTTGGATGTGACGGACCCAATGGTGCATATATCAGTCAAGCTGTAAACTACAACAAAGCGTCCCATTCTCCGGACACCATCCCATTACTCGCAAAGACCTTTTCAGGGCTTGGTATCTTGAGATTAAGAACAAAGAAGAAAACAAAGAAAAATAACTAGCCTGCAACACTGCATGGGTAGAGTCTATATTTCTCAGCAGACGCCAGTAATTTAAATATAGGCAGCAGTGATCATTTTTTTAAATAGATACATGCTTAGAAGGTTGTAGCAGTTGCTCTGTTCTTTTTCCCCGGGTACCAACTAAATAATATGATACACGTTTATACAAAAATTTACAGTAGGATGCACATGACATCTGACCTTTGTTCTCAAAAAGCTGTTGCATTCTTGCTCAACGTTGTAGTTGATTATCCTCGACACTTCCTCCTGCCAGATTTTCAGTCCATATATGTTGACATAGTCTTGTATGTACTCAAATGATCTGCGGAAACCCTCCATCTGATCCCCAAGTGTGTGCAGCTTGGGCAATAACTCACTCACCTGGATAAGATCATGTAGAAAAGATGTATATGTGAGATGAGTGAGAGATGTTTCCTTGGGTGCCTCAAGCTAATAGTTTGAACACATTTCATTCTACATGTCATGCTGAAATCGGATGCACTGGGCTGATAGCCGCAAAATAATAACCACAGTGCAACGCACACAGCCTTGGGGATTAGAGAAATAAGGCGAACGCAAAAACAAAACAAAATACTACATGTATTTCCTGTTCTCCTTCTTAACTTAACGTCTTAACTTAACATCTTTATATTGGTTTAGAAGTCTGCATACAGCCAGTTTCATTGAACTTACCTTGCTCTAAAAGTTATGCGCATCCAATCTATTCTTAAATGCATTAATTGTCCCTGCCTCCACTACTTACTGTGGCAATGCATTTCAAGCATTCACCACTCTCTGACTAGAAAAATATTTCCTAATATCTAATCTGGACCTCTCCTTAGTTAATTTGTAGCTATGCCCTCTTGTTATTGTGGGTGGTTGTATTTTGAAAAACTTGTTATAGTCTAATTTATCGGTTTCTCTCATCATCTTATAAACATATTAAACTGTATTAAGTCACCTCGAATTCTTCTCTTTTCTAGACACTGTAGGCTGGTTTTCCTGAGTCTTTCCTCATAACTGTAATTCTGGAATTCCACTATCAGGTTTGTCACTCTTTTTTGTATTCTTTCCAGCATGTTTATATCCCCTCTATGATAAGGACTCCACACCTGTACACAGTACTCCAATCTAGGTCTAACTAATGCTTTATACAGTTTGACTATCACTTTCTTGCTTCTATGTTTAATATTTCTTTTTATCATACCTAACATTGCATTTGCCTTTTTCACTGCTACCTGAACTTGCTCACTTATCTTACCTGTATGATCTATTATAACCCCTGTCCCTTTCTTTATCTATCTTTCTAATATTGTTCTCGCCCATTCTGTAATTATGTTCCATATTGGATCTACCCATGTGAATGACTGTACATTTATCTACATTAAACTCCATTTGCCAGCTTACAGAATATTTTCAATTTTATCTAAATCCGACCTCAATATATCCACTTTTGCTTTAGATGAGATACTACTGCATAGTTCATCAGCAAATTTGCAATCATGGATCTTACTTCTCTCTTTCTTTCTCTTAAGCTGGCAAAGACTATTCTGGCTTTTATAATTCTGCTTTTGATGTCTCTGTCTGTTTGCCGTCTGGTGTAACTGTACTTCCAAGGTACGTAAATGTTTCTGTCTTCGCTAATTTTTCATTTCCTATTTTAATTGGCATGGGATTCAAAATATCTAATGTCATAAAGTAACAACTGGTGGGCAGTATATTTGTTCAGATTTTTTGCTACCAGTGCCAGACATTGTACTTATCTGAGACTCAGGAGCTGAAGATTTCTACATTTGAAAAAAATGTCACTGAAAGGGCATTGATGTCACCAGGAGAGACAGGTTGAGAAAAAAGTATTTTTGAGCTATGGTGGGAGTTATCCTTCTTTGCGCTGACTACATTTCTTAGCACAAATTGAGATGGTTCCGGCCATCTCATGTGAATGTGGCCATATCAACTCTAACTGCCCTCTTACAATGCAAGAAGTTCTGCCTTCAGAGCTTGATGAAGATGGATAGATGGCATCAGGGTGATCCTACAAAGGCACAGTTTACTTATGATGGTGGATGTTATTCACTTGACCCAGAAGAGATCAAAACTCCCTTCAAGTGGACAGAAAACTGAACTTTTGTTGTAAATGTGGTACTCTTGCTACTCTACTCTGGAAGACCTCACACTTGCTATTATTTGTCATTCCTTTTGTCTTTAATACTTTGTAGGATCTCCAACTAATGCTTAGATTAGTATTTTATTCCTCATTCCTCAGATCACATTGATCCACATCTCATCAGCCAGGTTGCCTAGAAAACAGTCTGTTTCCAGTGAATGCTACATGGAAGAGAAATTGTGGTCATGGTCAGTATATTGTGCCTGACCCTGGCACGACTTCCTGGTCAGTATGTAATGCCTGAATGGACAAGCGTCTCAGTTCCCCAAGCTACAGAAGTAAACAGTCATAACTTTAAGACTGAAACAGAAGATAATAAAATAGCCTACCATTTAAAATTAAGAACAGAAAGGCCTTACCTTAGCTCTTGGATTAAACATGAGCCCAGAGTGTAAGGCATATGACACTTGTGACACCAGTTCTTTACGAATGCCATCTTCAAGAAGTTGCTTAGGATCAATCTGGAATCAGACACAAAAACAAGCTGTTACACACACTAAAAGTTCTTATGCAGGAAAGAAAGAAATGTATTGTTTTTAAAATAAAGAAAAAGAAAATGATTATTGTCAAGAACTCATCTTCAGCATGCCTCGGCGCATTCAAGCAGTTATCCATTCAAGCAGTTATCCATTCAAGCAGTTATCCATTCAAGCAGTTATTAAGGCAAAAGGTGGACACACAAAGTACTAAATAATTGAAGAAATTATATGAGACAAAGGATATTAAACAAAAACTAACTTAAAAGTGAGTATTACATTGTTATTTTCTTTCTATATAGCATTTACATAATTTTTTATGGAAAAACTGTTGTCAGGTCTTAAACTTTGTCCACGACTGTGCATATATATATTGATGTTTCTTTTCTTTGGTAGTTGGTTACAGGAACTATTCTTACAACCTGAAGCATATTTGAGGAGGTGGGCTGCGCTCCTCATGGCTGTAGTATAATGCAAGGCTCCTGAGTAAGCTCACCACTATGGGGATTACAGTGTCAATCCCCATCTTGATGCCCAAATTGATGTGACACAGTCTGTTTCCACTAGCTCGAACAAAGACGTAAGTTGATATCTTGATCAGTAAGTTTCACTTCCTCTTTATGACTCTTTGCTCCTCCCCCGCTTAATATAACTCAGGTTGTTTAATGTCCTCAATGAGTAAGTTATACTCTTTTGTGTGCCCTGAACAGGATGTTAAGTGGCGGGTTGTAGTAGCTTTCCTCATATCCCGAGCGTGCTGATGAAGGTGGACTGTGGTCCTCCAGGTGGTTGTGCTATGCTTGGCTTCATCTGCGTGATACTCGCTACTACGGGGATCACGTCGATCCACATCTCGTCAGCCAGACTGTCTTGAAAACAGCTGTTTCCAGGGAATGCTACATGGAAGCCAGATAGTGGTCTTGGTCAGTATACTGTGCCTGACCCTGACGCGGCGTCCTGGTCAGTATGTTGTGCCTGACCCTGACGCGGCGTCCTGGTCAGTATGTTGTGCCTGACCCTGACGCGGCGTCCTGGTCAGTATGTTGTGCCTGACCCTGACGCGGCGTCCTGGTCAGTATACTGTGCCTGACCCTGACACGGCGTCCTGGTCAGTATACTGTGCCTGACCCTGACGCGGCGTCCTGGTCAGTATGTTGTGCCTGACCGGACTAGCATTTCAGTTCCCCTGTTGCAGTTGTGGCAAAATTCCCTAACTCAGATAAAAGAAGCAAAACTTACTTTTATGATGCCTACTAAAGTCGTTTTCATCATGAGAATTCCCTCGGTGAACACAGAGATGTCATGTGTCAGTCTTGCAACCTGAAGCCAACAACATTTGGGGAAGTTAGATACATGACAACTGACAGAACCAAATGATGTATTATGAAGACAAGACATGGTTGTCATCTTGTAAAGCAGAGGGTGACAAGAATTTGTCTGGGATCTAGGAGCCAGGTAAAAAATGTAGGAGCCAGACATGGTGCTGGATGAACAAGATATTCTGCGATGGGAGAAATTTTGCGAGTGAATATGACAATGGTCCTGGAATGTTAGGTGTCATGGTAATATTTCTAGGGGCCATGACAAACCTGACGAATGGGATTTGTAATAGTCATTTGCAAAAAGCGTCTCATTAGCATAGTGACAGAACACTCGCTTTTCACAGTAAAGTTACGGAGTTTAACTACCACAATCATCATGCTCCAACCAACCCAGCTGTAAATGGGTACTTGGCATATGACTAGGGAAGTAAAAGGTGGTGGGAGACGGAACTGGCCTCCCTACTTATACAAACTGTGGCTTAGTTTACTGAAGTCTCCAGAAGCTTCATTAGTAAAAGTAAAGTAAAGATCCCGTCACGCGATGCGGGGCATAGGAAATATGGTGTTAGGCCCATACTATTTTATAACCATCTTCATTCCCTGCATGTATTTTAACTTCTATGGGACAAACCTTTATTTTTAACTTATACTTTGTAAAGGTTACCAGTAATTTGTGCAGTTTAATCGCAAAGAACATTTCGTAAGTGTATTTTTCGCATAAGAGTTTTGTTATTACAAATTATGCACATACAAACCCATTGTATGTGTTTCAAATCACTTTGTGCTCAGTCTGACAGATAGGGAATGTTGTCAGTTTTTTCATAGTATGATCACTACTTCTAGTCAACCCAGCTGTAAATGAGTACCTGACGAAATCAGTGGAAAATTTTTGAGTAGTTGCGGGAGCTTTTTCGTCTGCACTTTCAGCAATGAAAGATGCTGAGTAAATAAGGGGGTACCCAGGTGCAATGAAGTTGGTTCTATGAGTCATTTTTCATTCCCATTTATGCAAATAACAATTTTGGTGCAATTAGAAAAAAAAACAATTCACTTTGTAGGGTCTTTGTTGGATAAGACATTCAGAAAGTGGGTATGGATTACACCACACCTTCAGAAATTGGAGGTTGATAAGACATTCAGAAAGTGGATAAGGATAAGACGCACACTCAGAAAGCGGAGTTGGATATTACACATTCTCAAAAAGTGGAGATGGTTAAGCCACTTAGAAAGTGGAAATGGAAAAGACACTAAAAAAATAGAAATTGAAAGGACACACCCTCAGAAAGTGGATATGGATAAGACACACTCTCAGAAAGCTGAGATGGATAAGACACCCTCAGAAAGCTGGGATGAATAAGACACACCCTCAGAAAGCTGGGATGGATAAGACACCCTCAGAAAGCTGAGATGGATAAGACACACCCTCAGAAAGCTGAGATGGATAAGACACCCTCAGAAAGCTGAGATGGATAAGACACACCCTCAGAAAGCTGGGATGGATAAGACACCCTCAGAAAGCTGAGATGGATAAGACACACCCTCAGAAAGCTGAGATGGATAAGACACCCTCAGAAAGCTGAGATGGATAAGACACACCCTCAGAAAGCTGGGATGGATAAGACACCCTCAGAAAGCTGAGATGGATAAGACACACCCTCAGAAAGCTGAGATGGATAAGACACTCTCAGAAAGCTGAGATGGATAAGACACTCTCAGAAAGCTGAGATGGATGACACCCTCAGAAAGCTGAGATGGATAAGACACTCCCAGAAAGCTGAGATGGATAAGACACTCCCAGAAAGCTGAGATGGATGACACCCTCAGAAAGCTGAGATGGATAAGACACTCTCAGAAAGCTGAGATGGATAAGACACTCTCAGAAAGCTGAGATGGATAAGACACCCTCAGAAAGCTGAGATGGATAATACACCCTCAGAAAGCTGAGATGGATAAGACACCATCAGAAAGCTGAGATGGATAAGACATCATCAGAAAGCTGAGATGGATAAGACACACCCTCAGAAAGTGGAAGTGGACGTACAAATAAATAACTCGAAGCTGCGGTAGTACTGAAAGTTAACAGTCAATAAAAAAAACAAATATACGTAATTGCTCAGTGACTAGACCCTGTCCAAAACACAAAAAGAAAAAAAACTTTATGACCACAAGGCCTTTGTTAGGGATACAGAAGAAACGAAAACAGCTAAAAAATCACATAAGAAATCAAAACATGATGCATGACGATGGTACAATACGGTTTCAGTTGGCAGCCATAAACATGATACTACAGGAATAGGTGAAGTCCACCTGTTGCAGGTCTATTTTCCAAGAAAAAGAAACAGAAGGATTAAGTCAATTCACATAATTGTTGCAATATCACCACAAGCACACACAAAATGATGAAAGATGGGAGAACTAACCTCATATCTTTCATCCAACTGGGCATATTCCTTCATCTTGTCCTTCTCCAGCCTGGTCGGCACTTCTCTAATGGAGTTGGTCAGCAGACGGATGATGCTGGCAAGCAGATGGAACATAGTCTGAGGGATGACCTACCAATGGAAACAAGATACATCTTAATGTTATATTCTCTTTAGGTCCTTGATCAATGACTGATAAAGCAGTCAGTTTCAATCACAACTTCTGACATTCTTACGGGCAGCAACAAACTTCCTTCATTTTACCCAGTATGTCTAATGTATCCTTTCCTTTGAGTATCTAATAAACCTGCATTGTCACCTCGAATTCTTCTCTGTTCTAGACACAGTAGGCCTGTTTTTCTGAGTCTTTCCGTATAACTATAATTCTGGAATCCCACTATCAGCTTTATCGCTCTTCTTTGTATACTTTCCAGCATGTTTATATCTCCTCTACGATAAGGACTCCACACCTATACACAGTACTCCAATCTAGGTCTAACCAATGCTTTACAGTTTGACAATCACTTCCTTGTTCTTATGTTTAATATTTCTTTATATCATACATAACATTGCATTGTCTTTTTCACTGCTACCTGGACTTGCTCATTCACCTTACCTGTATGATATATTATAAGCCCTAGGTTCCTTTCCTTTTCTATCATTCTAATATTGTTCTCGCCAATTCTGTAATTATGTTCTATATTGGATCTACCCATGTGGATGACTGTACATTTATCTACATTAAACTCCATTTGCCAGCTTACAGACCATTCTCGAATTTGATCTAAATCCAATCTCAATATATCCACTTCTGCTTTAGATGAGACACTACTGCATAGATTTGTGTCATCCGCGTATTTTACAAACAAGGATCCTATATTATTGTCCAAATCGTTTATATATATATATATATATCAAAAACAAAATTGGTCCCAAAACTAGGACAATAAACAAGAAGACCGAAATTAAAATAGAGTCCCTGGAGACATGGATGTACAAGAGAAAGAATCACATTTCATGGAAACAAAAGTTAACAAATGCTGGTGGTGGGGGTATTAATGCCATATGTTTATTGATCTTTTAATCATAATTTTAAATCAATTTGTTTAATATTTATGATTTCTATTTTGAAAGAAATATCCTGTCATTTTCCTGAGAGACTATAAGACAAAGATTTAGTATATTAAGCTGGACTGTAAAGGGTTAGCATATTTCCCTGAGACATTTTGTCAGATTGGTTTTCAAGAGACCTCTATGTGTATCATGAACAAGAACTGTTTTGTGTGGCACTTTGTTTTTTACTGTGAGTTTGCCAGTCCCACGCACATTCCTATTCAATCAAATTTTATTACATACACAGTAGTGTCTAAATGCTCTATTATTTACTTTCTATCAAAGAGCCATAGGATTACTATGGTGACTGAATTACAACATGTGCTTTTTTCTTACTTTAACTTTAACGTTGCCAAAGGGGAAAACATTTGCCTGGGGGCATCTGTCGCTTTTTCCGACGTTTCATGGGTGGCTTTTGCTCAAAATGCTTTAAAGATAACCAAGATAACCAAAACGTGGAAGAGGAAGACTAACATCTGGTCAGGCAAAATATACTGGCCAAGACACTCACCTCGGCTTCCTAATAGCCCTCCCTGAAAACGGCCTGTTTTTATGACAGCCTGACTAACGAGGTGAGGGAATGAAGTGATCACAGTAGCAGTGAGTGACACACTGATGAAGCCAAGCATGGCCCAACTGCCTGGAGGACCCCAGTTCACCTTCATCAGCACGCTCGGGATGTGAGGAAAGCTACTGCAACGCGTCACTTAATGTCCTTTTCAAGGCACACAAAAGAGTAAACTACGCATTGTGGGCAATCGAAACAACAACAACCAAAACGGGCTACTGTATAAATATGGCCATCTTGTAGACACTGATAATCTGTTTTCAGTGGTTTTTTTTTCCTCCAAGCCAGAGCTACTGAAAGCTAGTCAGTCTATATGTGTGTGCTGTTTTTCAACTCTATCACCATCTTCTTGTTTCTCAGAAACTCACACACACACACAACAACAACAAAATAACACCAGTAAGTTCTTTATTAATTTATGCCTCTACACACACAAAAATTATATCCATAGACAAAAAACTAAAATGTTACAGGCTCTCAAAGACTACAACCATAGTAAAATGTGACGTGCTGAAAAAGTAATGTAGTAACATAAAGGTTTTTAAATCTGTGTGGCACATTAATTTCACCTGTAAAACTTTCCTAACATATTCATTAATCTTACCTGTACAACTTTCCTAACATATTCAATAATCTTACCTGTACAACTTTCCTAACATATGCATTAATCTTACCTGTAAAACTTTCCTAACATATGCCACCAGCTCCCCTGAGTAATACTGTGACACACTCATGAGATCCTGACTGCTGGCCTGGTTTATTCTCATCAGAGGAAGGTCAAGCGCTGAGGCCATCTGAAGGATACAAAGTTTCAAAGCATAGTTTAACAAAACTAGTAAAACCACAAGGAAAGTGTAATTGATTGATTGGGAGGGGTAGTCCAGGGAAGGACACATGTTTGAAATCCAGATTTCGTTCTATCGATGGGAAAATAAAATAAAACACTGTACACTCAGTGGCAACTTCAGGTGCTTTGTTCCTCTGTCCTATAAATCATTATGCCAAATCCAGCAATGAATATAAACATTGCAATGACAGTTTTCTGTTTTGATAGTAAAATCATTATTTTTCTGTACACATGTCAGCCTCCTGAGACCCCAAACTAATGTATGCCACACCAGGAGATCAAAAATACATTCGAAAATTTAAAAAAAACGTATATAAACATGTATTTGTAGTTCAAATGATCAAAATGTATGATAAATAAGTATACTTAGAAAATAACAATATACACATTCTCAGTTCCCTTCTCTCCCAAAATAGAACAGCAACATTATGTGGTTTTAATTTTTAATGATATCAAGCTTACCTTCAAAAATGTTGCTCGCAATTTAATGACAAGTGTTGGGTCATTTTTAATTCCCTGCTGCATGTAATCTGTGTAGCTGGTAAATGAAACAAGGACATATTCTTCATAATTTTCTTTTGACAATGTGAAGCAGAGGACCACCACTACAGCTGGCTCCCTAAAAGGAAGCCTGTGTCCAAGCACTTGTAGTGGTAGTTATAACAGCAACGGTTTACATGAAGAGGTTTCTATCCTCAAGAAAACCTTTCTTTAGCCGCCTTTAACAACATGCTTGATAGGTAACTATGATACTAACTAGCAACCTCTCACCTTATTTCATAATTTTTATCTGCAATTAAAAGTAGACACCAGAAGAAAAACCATTCCTTTATTTTCTGTGGTTAGAAAATTGCACCTAGCAACACAAAATTGAAAGAAACAATGAAACAATGACAACAGTGTCTTTATTTGATAGGAGTATCTAGCAGATGCCTTTATCCCTCTGAACAATAAAAGTACAGAAGTTCCCACAGCACCTGAATTATTTTTCAGCACATCACGTTTTCTCCTTTTTCTAGGTTGTTCACTTTGAAAACCTGTATTATTTTTGTTTGTTGTTGTATAAATATAAGTTGTTTGTATGTATTATAATTAATAAAGAACTTGTTGGTGTTATTGTTTTTGTTGTGTGTGTGTTAGTTTCTGAGATACAAGAAGATAAATGTGAAAATTAAAAAAACTGCAACATTTCGATTTTGCCCATTTCGTGGGTAATCGGGACCGTTGGAATGTGAAAATCGTCACACAACACGGATAGTGTTTCTTACAAAATCGTAAAATCTGCTATTTTCCCTTACAAATGTATTTAATACAGCTAAATAAACAAATTAAACAGATCTATCTCAGAAAAATAGGTTGTAACAACTTACCTTTATCACCCGCAATAATGGAATAATCCGCAAGTTGTCCAGAAAAAGAAAACACATTTCAAAATCTCTTTCAAACTAACTAAACCGACCATTTTGGTTGTTTACATCAGCAATGATGGCATTCCCTATATTTAGATTCAAAATGGCCGTGTTTCAACCGCAATGCTCTAGAATAATATTTTATGGCAATCGGCAAATTTTCTTACTGCTTGGCTGTTTACACAGCCTCTAGGTGAACGGCAGACAGTTTTAGTTGTCTGGCCATCCAGACATTAGCGTGCTAAAGGTTTACGATTGCTTGCCATGAAAATAGAGAATGGTTCATAGAACTGACTTTATTGCACCTGGTCCACATGTGCTCAGACTCTTTCAATGCTGAAAATGGAGATGACACAACAACACGAACTCCGTAGCTCTTGTGGTGAATTCTAACATTTTCCCTTGATTTCATTGAGTACCGATTTACCTCTAGCTTGACTGGAAGATGCTGACATGCCATGAAACAACCCATAACATGCTCAGCCTGTCAAACTTAATCCGACATGATTTGAACCCGAAGCGTTGGGATTGTAAACTAAGCTCTTAACCCTTAGACCACTGAATCTTTGGAATGACTACCCAGGGCAAAGGTATTCTGAAAAGCACAAAAAGTGTATGCTTTTGATATTTGGTGGATAGAACATTCATGTATCGTTGTGCACAACATTCTTTACCCTGGTGGAACGGGCTGTCCTTTTTCCTTGTACTAAGTGCAGCAGACAATTCAGGGCTCAGATTCGCTTATCCATGCCATGTTTCCTTGAATTGTCCTTTTATTATGGCTTTTACTTCTTTGCAATTGACCAGATATCCGTCCCGTATTAGTTAGCCTTCCTGTTTAGCTAGATTGTTGGTCTTCTACCTTCCCTTGATGTTACAGTGCAATGCTATTCTCTAAACCACTGCTTTCTGTAGATTTAATAGAATGAAATATATAACACTTCATCCCTGACACCAGTCTATGCTATGGGACTACTGTAAGGCAGTTCTTGGTCTCTGTGGTGAAGTGGTCAAGCTGTTCATTTGCCTCGTGTTCAGACGGTCGGGGTTCGAATTCGAGCTGCGGCAGTCAGTTCATGATGTCAATTTTTATACAGATCCCTGGGTTCATTGCTGGAGCTATGGAGTTCGTGCTTTATGCGATGCTCTCGGCAGGTAGGATACCCTATGGGAAAGCCAAGCTATATAGGGAAACCCGAGGCGATGAAGTCGAGCCCTCGCCTTTAATCTTTAACCTTTATATAGACAGTTATAGCTACAATACCTGTCCATGATGTTCCAAGCATAGGATAAGTCAGCCACAATCTCAATAGTTATGAGGATTTCTTCCTTGATATTGATAGTTCTGATCATCTGATGGAGGTACTGTCTTGTATCTAACAGAAACTGTCGCACCTGGAGGTTGCTCTCAAGCTGGTGGAACTCTTGGACCTTTCATAAAAGATAAATTCTTATTTAATTTTAATCACAATGCCATGCATGACACTAAATATATTAAGTCCAACACAAAATCAAAAAGGAAATAGATAACTTGAGAAGACAGACACATTTACATACCTCGGAGACACAGTTACACCATGTGGTGGAACAGGCAAAGACATGTCAAAAACAGAATGAACAAAGCAAGAATAGCCTCTGCCAACTTAACTGTCACTGAACCATTGACGAAAAAATTCACAATAGGGCATTGTCTCTGTACACTCACTGGTGTATTTGTTGCGTTGACACTGGTTTTTGCTATGGAAACAGCTGAATCGAAAACGAGGCCACTTCCTCCATTCTTGAAAACAACAAATTAGCTAGATTGACTTTAAACAATTTTTTAACCATTTTATCTCTGTTACACGTGGATTTGGAAGGTTTTACCATTATCAATTGTGATGAAGTTAAGTTGTTGCAACAAATTTTTTTGACGAAGGTCTGTTTAGTTTGTTAATGTAGATGTTATAAATACGTCTGTAGTGGAAACTAACAGATATGCCAATCTGGTTAGGAACACTATCAGTTCTTAGTGGCAATTTCATGGATTTACAAGACAACCACCATCATGTAGCATGCCCTTTATAGAACGTCGCTCCCATCACAGTCTGTCTGAAAGAAACTC
The DNA here is from genome assembly GCA_036924085.1 of Ariolimax columbianus. Lineage (NCBI taxonomy): Eukaryota > Metazoa > Mollusca > Gastropoda > Stylommatophora > Arionidae > Ariolimax > Ariolimax columbianus. The sequence goes on from JAVGWX010000008.1 coordinate 20,601,144, forward strand.
ATTCCCTTGCCAAAACTCCAGCCTCCGCCACAGTCATTTCAAGGCATTCCTGGATATCTTGGCGCCACCGTCTGCTTGGTCTACCCCTTCCTTTTTTACCTGGCACCATACCTTCCATCACTGTTCTCTCAAGACCGTTGTGTCTCTTGATGTGACCAAAGTATTTGCATTTTCTAGCCAAAATAGAATTGATAAACCAGTTCTCCTCTATGCTCAACTCTTGCTGAATGTCTACATTTGTCTTTTTCTCTGTCCAGGGTATTCTGAGGATCTTCCTGTAACATTTTGACTACAAGGATTTGATTCTTTGTCTGAAGTTTTTGATAATCGTCCATGATTCGCAGCCATAAGCTGCCACAGGAAAAACACAGGCTCTGAAGACTTTTACTTTTATCATTTTGTTGGTGCTCTGCCATAATTTCTTCAGGCTGTTCAGTGTCTGCATTCCCATGGCTAGTCTTCTTCTGATTTCTTTCGAGCATTCGCCATTTTTGTCAATTCTGGAGACCAGATATTCTTCTTCTTCTTCTTCTGCGTACGCAGTCAGACAGTAACCATTATTTTTTCGAAATATTCAAAATGTGTGACCTGATCTATTTCCTCACCACCCACTGTAAATTTATGTTGACATTGTATTTTGTAGGTTGTCATTATCTTTGTTTTATTTATGTTTATAAACAAGTTTTGATCTTTACTATGTCCATTAACGGCTGAAATTAGCTGCTCTAGCCCGTCTACACTTCTTGATAGTAGCACTCTGTCATCTGCATATCGTAACTCTAGAATCTCGTACCCGCCCTTCGTAAATGGGTTGAAACTTCCACTGTTTCACAAGACAACCAAAAAATGGGAGAGTCTAAATGTTTATGACACAATAGTACAAAATTTGGAAACTAGAAGGTTCAACGACATTTAGAAGTCTTTGAAGTACAGTACAGCAAAAACACCAAACTAAGAATATTTGTAAGAGTCGCATGGATACTTTCTGTGCTTCTATATGGCTCTGAGTGTTGGAGAGCAACATAAAAATAAACGTACAAATTGTCATCTGTCTATACAACCTGTCTAATGAGATTCATTGAATTTTCTGTATCACCAGCTGAGAACTGCTTGCCCGGAGCAACTAAGAAGTGTGCACCATTGACACCAGTCGGCACTGGAATTGGATCGGTCATGTCCTAAGAAGAGACCCAGACATCATCCCTAGAATTGTCGTGATATGGACCCACAAGAAAATATAAATTAGATCTTGACGTAGAACAGTTGAAGTGAAAATTTAAATCATGAATCAGAGCTGGAACATGGTAGGAAAGACGTCTACAAACCAGACAAAATTAAGGGAGAATTTGTTGCAGCCCTTAAAAATGCATCAGGTTCAATATCATCTGACCCTAACTGTAAAAACTTTCCTCCATTAGGGTTCAGTACAATAATCAATTAAATCAATCCAAAATGGGCTGTATAATAATTTATTTCTTAAAGCTGATTGACAATAGTTGTGCCAATCATTTCACTTTTAAATTAGTTTTGCTTACTAATTGGGGACATATGTATTCCCTGGGGTAATGTCCAGATATGAGACATGGACCATCACACAAATATTAAGAAAGAGGATTGGGGCTTTCAAGACAAAATGCTACAGAAAAATCCTAAAAATACCTTGAGTAAAGAAAATAACAAATAAAGCCATCCTACAAGATCTGAGTGTCGAAGAGAACTGGTTTATAGATCATGTTATCTCTTGGAAATTGAGGGTTTTTGGGCATATCAAGTGCATGACGTAATGGAAAAAGCAGTTCTGGAGAGCATTGTTCCAGGAAGAAAAGGCAGAGGCCGACCAATGCGTTGATGGACACACAACATTAAGGACGCCCTAAACATGACCATGGAGCTGGTGGATAGACTGACTGCTGATTGAAATTCCTATCGATAGCTGTGATGAGAGCAATGTTCTGCCAAGAACATGCTACATCATGATGATACTACTTGGGCTATAAATTTCTAGAAATTCACTGGTCAATTCAGTCTCTTTTATAATTAGTTATAATTACTTATAATCACACTTCCTGGTAATGGCTGCCAACTCAAACCATATTGTATCCCCTTCATACATCATGTCTTGTTTATTGTTTGATTTCTTAGTTGTTTCATTTGTTCTTTGTCCCTGATGAAGTCCTTGTGGCAGCAACATGGGTTTCATTTTGTTTTTGTTCTGGTGTGGCCACTTATCCATTACTTATATGTGTTTTAATGGCCTTATTACTTGACAAGAGAAATACATTTCTGCAGTAAGGTCTTGACGTTTTTTTACGCAAGGTTGCTAGCACCATGCCATATTTAGTTAACTTACACAACAAAAATATATCTGTCAATTAAATTTTAATGTATCGCACCTCCTCTAATGCCTGGATCAGCTGGATAATCTTACGGCCTGCCGTTGTGGAGTCATCGTATTCCAAGGAGTTGATTTGTTTACTCATCTCAGCAAACCAGGCTTGCAGATTGTCTGTAAGATTGAATAGAGTTAAGGATATTGTAAACCATGTATAGGAGATTGCAAAGGAATGATTTGTTTCTAAAATGTGTTGGAAAAGATATGAATCTGTCATAAAAATTAATGGAAAAGCAATTGCTTGTCTTTCAAATTGTATGGAAAGAAATATGTCTTTAAAATTGCATGAAATGAGAGAGTGTTTTTAAAATTGCATTAAAAGAGAGTGTGTCTTTCAAATTACATGAAAAGAGAGAGTCTTTAAAATTGTCTGAAAAGAGAGAGTGTCTTTAAAATTGTCTGAAATGAGAGTGTTTTTAAAATTGTCTGAAATGAGAGTGTCTTTAAAATTGTCTGAAATGAGAGTGTTTTAAAAATTGTCTGAAATGAGAGTGTTTTTAAAATTGTCTGAAATGAGAGTGTCTTTAAAATTGTCTGAAATGAGAGTGTTTTTAAAATTGTCTGAAATGAGAGTGTCTTTAAAATTGTCTGAAATGAGAGTGTTTTAAAAATTGTCTGAAATGAGAGTGTTTTTAAAATTGTCTGAAATGAGAGTGTTTTAAAAATTGTCTGAAATGAGAGTGTCTTTAAAATTGTCTGAAATGAGAGTGTTTTAAAAATTGTCTGAAATGAGAGTGTTTTTAAAATTGTCTGAAATGAGAGTGTTTTTAAAATTGTCTGAAATGAGAGTGTTTTTAAAATTGTCTGAAATGAGAGTGTCTTTAAAATTGTCTGAAATGAGAGTGTTTTTAAAATTGTCTGAAATGAGAGTGTCTTTAAAATTGTCTGAAATGAGAGTGTTTTAAAAATTGTCTGAAATGAGAGTGTTTTTAAAATTGTCTGAAATGAGAGTGTCTTTAAAATTGTCTGAAATGAGAGTGTTTTAAAAATTGTCTGAAATGAGAGTGTTTTTAAAATTGTCTGAAATGAGAGTGTCTTTAAAATTGTCTGAAATGAGAGTGTTTTTAAAATTGTCTGAAATGAGAGTGTTTTTAAAATTGTCTGAAATGAGAGTGTCTTTAAAATTGTCTGAAATGAGAGTGTTTTTAAAATTGTCTGAAATGAGAGTGTCTTTAAAATTGTCTGAAATGAGAGTGTTTTAAAAATTGTCTGAAATGAGAGTGTTTTTAAAATTGTCTGAAATGAGAGTGTTTTAAAAATTGTCTGAAATGAGAGTGTCTTTAAAATTGTCTGAAATGAGAGTGTTTTAAAAATTGTCTGAAATGAGAGTGTTTTTAAAATTGTCTGAAATGAGAGTGTTTTTAAAATTGTCTGAAATGAGAGTGTTTTTAAAATTGTCTGAAATGAGAGTGTCTTTAAAATTGTCTGAAATGAGAGTGTTTTTAAAATTGTCTGAAATGAGAGTGTCTTTAAAATTGTCTGAAATGAGAGTGTTTTAAAAATTGTCTGAAATGAGAGTGTTTTTAAAATTGTCTGAAATGAGAGTGTCTTTAAAATTGTCTGAAATGAGAGTGTTTTAAAAATTGTCTGAAATGAGAGTGTTTTTAAAATTGTCTGAAATGAGAGTGTCTTTAAAATTGTCTGAAATGAGAGTGTTTTTAAAATTGTCTGAAATGAGAGTGTCTTTAAAATTGTCTGAAATGAGAGTGTTTTTAAAATTGTCTGAAATGAGAGTGTCTTTAAAATTGTCTGAAATGAGAGTGTTTTAAAAATTGTCTGAAATGAGAGTGTTTTTAAAATTGTCTGAAATGAGAGTGTCTTTAAAATTGTCTGAAATGAGAGTGTTTTAAAAATTGTCTGAAATGAGAGTGTTTTTAAAATTGTCTGAAATGAGAGTGTCTTTAAAATTGTCTGAAATGAGAGTGTTTTTAAAATTGTCTGAAATGAGAGTGTCTTTAAAATTGTCTGAAATGAGAGTGTTTTTAAAATTGTCTGAAATGAGAGTGTCTTTAAAATTGTCTGAAATGAGAGTGTTTTTAAAATTGTCTGAAATGAGAGTGTCTTTAAAATTGTCTGAAATGAGAGTGTTTTAAAAATTGTCTGAAATGAGAGTGTTTTTAAAATTGTCTGAAATGAGAGTGTCTTTAAAATTGTCTGAAATGAGAGTGTTTTTAAAATTGTCTGAAATGAGAGTGTTTTTAAAATTGTCTGAAATGAGAGTGTTTTTAAAATTGTCTGAAATGAGTGTCTTTAAAATTGTCTGAAATGAGAGTGTTTTAAAAATTGTCTGAAATGAGAGTGTTTTTAAAATTGTCTGAAATGAGAGTGTCTTTAAAATTGTCTGAAATGAGAGTGTTTTTAAAATTGTCTGAAATGAGAGTGTCTTTAAAATTGTCTGAAATGAGAGTGTTTTTAAAATTGTCTGAAATGAGAGTGTCTTTAAAATTGTCTGAAATGAGAGTGTTTTTAAAATTGTCTGAAATGAGAGTGTCTTTAAAATTGTCTGAAATGAGAGTGTTTTAAAAATTGTCTGAAATGAGAGTGTTTTTAAAATTGTCTGAAATGAGAGTGTCTTTAAAATTGTCTGAAATGAGAGTGTTTTTAAAATTGTCTGAAATGAGAGTGTCTTTAAAATTGTCTGAAATGAGAGTGTTTTTAAAATTGTCTGAAATGAGAGTGTTTTTAAAATTGTCTGAAATGAGAGTGTTTTTAAAATTGTCTGAAATGAGAGTGTCTTTAAAATTGTCTGAAATGAGAGTGTTTTTAAAATTGTCTGAAATGAGAGTGTCTTTAAAATTGTCTGAAATGAGAGTGTTTTTAAAATTGTCTGAAATGAGAGTGTTTTTTAAATTGTCTGAAATGAGAGTGTTTTTAAAATTGTCTGAAATGAGATGGCGTGTCTTTAAAATGGTATGAAAAGTGGTGGTCTGTCTTTGTTGTTTGCGAATGCTTACAATGAGTAGGTTACTCTTTTGTGCGTACTGAAAAGCACGTTAAGTGGTGGGTTGCAGTAGCTTCCCTGACATCCCGAGCGTGCTGATGAAGTTTGACCAGGTTCCCCCCAGGCTATTATGCTATGCTTGGCTTCATCTGCATTTTGTTCACTACTACAGGGATCACTTCGATACCTCACTTCGTTAGCCAGGCTGCCATGAAAACAGTTCGTTTCCAGGGAAGGCTACTAGAAAGCAGAGGTGAGGGTCTTGGCCAGTATGTTTTGCCTGACCAGACGTTAGCCTTCCTCCCCATGTGGTCTGTCTTTAAAATTGTATGAAAAGAAATTAATCTTATCTTTAAAAAGTGTAGGAAAAGATATGATTCTATCTTTAAAAATTGTAGGAAAAGAGATGGTCTGTCTTTAAAATTGTAGAAAAGAGCTGGTCCGTAAGGAGACTAGTATACAAACCCTGAAGTCAGTCAAGAGAATAGTATTCCAATCTTGTAGTCAGTCAGGAGATTAGTATACAAACTCTGTAATCAGTCAAGAGAATAGTATTCAAAACCCTACAGTCAGTCAGGAGACCACTATTTTCTTCTTGGTTTGTGATTTCCTGAAAAGAACATTGTGTCGTAGTTTACAGTGAGGATGCGATATCTGCGCCTTTCAACCAGACATTTGCGGTGTCAGTTGGCTTTTCCCGGGTAATGGGTTTGTCTTCCCACTTTGATCTCTATTTTTTTAGCCACACTAAACTAGTGTAGCCTGTTTCCGCAGCTTGGAGGTGGAAGAGGGCGCTGGAAACCATTATACAAACCCGGCAGTCAGTCAGGAGATAAATTTTCAAATGGCTCAGCCAGCTAACATTATTACATAGAAGAAACTAAAATCAATGAAAACCTTTAGCACATCCTGGTCCAGACTGTCTGGACAAACTCGACCTACAAAATCAAAATTCAAATAACATTTTTATTTTTTGTACAGAGTACCCATAGTCATTTTTTTAATGCTGAATACGTCATCCATCTACACATGATATTTTGCCGGTAAAAGTATCGTATGTTAGATTACAAATGGATTTTGAACAATTTTTATTCTTATATGCCGTTTTGAGCAAGACGACTTTTTGCGAAAGGTGAAGTAGGTTGTTGGGAAAAATCTTTATCGAGTAGATCTGTTTATTTTGTTTGTTTAGATGAAAGAACTACGTTTGAATTGGAAACTAACAGTTGTGTCGATATTGTAAACACAGTATCGATACGTTGTTGTGGTTTCCATGGATTTCTATCGGAGCGACTAGGCCTAGCCATCGAGGCCAATTTTTTTTGGAGATTTCCATAAATTTTCAACTTCATCATTTTGTATCTCAGAAACTAACAAAAACAATAACACCCACAAGTTCTTTATTCAATTGTATCTCTACACACAAGAAAATCATATTTATTGACAAACAGAAAAGTTACAAATTTTGAAAGTCGACTATGATAGTGAGATATAAAGTTGCGCAAATTTTCGTTTAAAATTATGTAGCGTGCTAAAGGAAAAGACAGAAATGGGAGATAAACAAGAAGCCAGATTAACTTACCATTCTTCTCTACCCTTGTGAGTGGTTTGGTTCCAGAATAGACTTCACTGAGTTCCTGCATTCTCTCAGCTCCTTCCTTCTTGTACTGCTCCCACTTGATACCCTTATCTCTCAGCATCTGCTTAAACATCTGGAAGAAATGATGAAGACTTCATCACTTATATTTTCATTGAATGACATGTGAAAGAAAGCAAACTGATTTGTATTATCCCCTGCTGAATTGGATGTGTCGCACCAAAAGGTGAAAATATTACAGTCAAGCTGTAAACTGCGACACAACGCATTCCGTTATCCGGACAACATTCTACTACTTTCAAAACCCTTTTCTTCTTCTTCTTCGTTCATCCTCAGATCAAAGTTCTGGTTTCTCTTACAAAGGACATCGTTGTTTGTAAGGCTGTTTCGTCTCCATACAGCTTTTGTCTCATATCTGTCTCACGAGACCAATATTGTTCTGTCTTTTCCTGCGTGAGTGTGCAGCTTTGCAGGATCTGTTCCACGGTCATGATATGCTCCCCACATGGGCCCCTGTCATCTGTCCCAAAGCTCTTTTCATGGCTTGGTAGAGAGAGATTGACAATGAGCGACGAAGATGAAAGAAGAGTATTATCTTATTCACAGAGACTATCACTCATTTATCTTTGTTCACAAACTCTAAACATGCAGTTAGTTCCTTCAGATACATTGCAGTTGAATGTATATATTGGGGAGGAAGACTAACATCTGGTCAGGCAAAATATACTAATCAGACATGTTAAGCAGGGTCATACAAAATATATTGGCCAAGACCATCACCTTGACTTCTTCGTGACCCTCCCTGAAAACGGGCTCCTGGCAGCCTGGCTGGCTAACGAGGTGAGGGATCGACGTGATCCCTGCAGTAGTGAGCAATATGCAGATGAAGCCAAGCATAGCACAACCGCCTGGAAGACCCTGGTCCATCTTCATCAGCACGCTCGAGATGTGAGAAAAGCTACTGCAACTGGTCACTTTTCAAGGTGCACAAAAGAGTTGACCTGCTCTTTCTGGGCATTCGAAAGAACAATGTATATATATTCTCTTTATGTCCTGTTACACATGAGGTTTCTACATGGACTTTCCATGCTTTACTGTCTAGAGCAACCTTTTGTGCAGTACCCCTTCTTCTTTGTTTGTTCTCAATCCCCCGCTACCAAGCCCTGAAAAGGACTTTGCTTGTAGCAGGACGTTGTCTGGAGTACGGAATGTGTTGTGTCGTAGTTTACAACTTGACTGTGATATTTGCACCTTTCAGTCCTCCACATCTGACTTCAGCAGGCATCTTTTAGTACCGGGTTAGCCTTCTCTCTTCAATCCCTTCTCCCTATCCAGTCTGCTCTGTTGCAGTCTGTTATCCAGGATCACCACATGGAGGTGTAGAAGGGCCTTGGCAGCTCTGGTTCGCTGGCCCTACCGCTAGCAGTCACCTATGGGTCGCTGACCACTGCATCTCATGCACTGCTCAGCATCTTGATCCCTGCAGTGGCCCTTGTCAAAGATGCGTAGCACAGTTCATCCTCTTTTATCTGACATTCACTAATGGAACAAGCTATCAATCCTGTTTAAGTCGATTCTTGCCAACTGCTACATAAATTGCACTCGCCTTCCATCCTTCCAGCATCCAGTTGTGGTTTAAATACAAAAAGGGGCCCATAGTGGAGATCCCATTTCATCACATCTGATATATGTGTGCTTGGAATCAAGCATCAACTGTGACTGGAAGGACTGGAATCAATGTTCATGGCATCTCCGATTCGGAGACAATATAGTGATGATTACAGAGTCAGCCGCAGAAGACAATCGTATGTTAGGGACGGATGACTTTTTCAATGTATCTTAAAGTTGACTTTTTCAATGTATCTTAAAGTTGACTTTTTCAATGTATCTTAAAGTTGACTTTTTCAATGTATCTTAAAGTTGACTTTTTCAATGTATCTTAAAGTTGACTTTTTCAATGTATCTTAAAGTTGACTTTTTCAATGTATCTTAAAGTTGACTTTTGCAATATATCTTAAAGGTGACTTTTGTAATATATCTTAAAGGTGACTTTTGTAATATATCTTAAGGGTGACTTTTGTAATATATCTTAAAGGTGACTTTTGTAATATATCTTAAAGGTGACTTTTGTAATATATCTTAAGGGTGACTTTTGTAATATATCTTAAAGGTGACTTTTGTAATATATCTTAAAGGTGACTTTTGTAATATATCTTAAGGGTGACTTTTGTAATATATCTTACGGGTGACTGTTCTTTTTTTCCTACAGCATCCAATGGGAAAAGTTGAGTACAATAAGTTACACACCTCTTTCAACTTAAACTCAAAGTGAGCAATGTTCAGCAATAGCTCAAAGACAACAAGTGGGTTAAACTTGCTGTCTACCAACACCTGGTCTCGAATCTGTTTGAGCCTTTTCATCATCTCCGCACCTGGAAATGTACACAATGAGCTAGAAAACGCCATTTTGTAAAACAGTTTAAAATTACCAAACATTCATTTAAAAATAACATATTAAACAACCATTCATAAGTTATAACATTACATAAAAGTAATGCACTGTCATTATAAATTTTGTATATGATTTGTATTCCTATACTGTAGACTAGAACTAAATTGCAAAATTTAGGTAAGCAGATTGCACAGCGTATCCAATTTCAAAAGACATTTCTATCTGGTTTGGCTCAATTAACACTAAACTGACCCCAGCCCATCTGCAATGCAGCAAATTTGTGTCTCACTCTGACTAGCCCTTATCTTTTCCTTGACTAGCTAGCAAGAACCTGGTAGTAACATTATCACCTGCTAGGAACATTACTGCCTACATCTGTTATAGTCCAACTTTTAATTCATAATCAAGGTCAGAAGCAATTTTGCAATGTCAGATCCAAATTATTTTTCGCATGCAGCCTTTGAATATCCATAACATTATGGAAAATTTTTTTCTCTAAGAAATGTTATGTATTTTTGATAATTTATTCATTACGCTTTATTAAAAGTAACTTTAGTGAATTGGCCATAATTTTAACATGTATAAGGTACACAGTCATACTGTTTTAAAAATAGATGTTTCGGCATTGAAATGCATTGAGTAAAAACAAATTCTTGAATTTCCTGTGCACCAATTAGACACTTTGTCGAATGCGGAAAACAACAAAGGTCCTTCGTGCGAAACTGTCATTTACATAAAGGAGTATCACACTATCATAGTTTGTGGTGTGGTTATTGGAGTATATAGTTGCTTTTCCAAAATTTAGATTGATATCAATTTCAAAATGAGTATGAAGTGTACATGTATAACCCCGCAGAAGGTTACTGTTCTATTGTACAAGTTTTTCCGCAGGGAATCTAAGATGGGTCATTTATATTGTGATATTCATGACCCAGAGAAACGAACACAATTGGCTCTTGGTCTGGATAGATCACCCTTTTACTGTTGGATTGGATAGGACAGAGTGCACTCATATCAAGCAAGGAAGGAAAAGGAAATTTGACAATTTCGACAGAGATGTCATAAAATGAGAGATTTTGAAAATGTTGACGAAAAATCAACTTGTTACTCTCCGGAAACTAAAATTAACATTGCAATCCCACTGCAGTATTGAAATTTCCAAAAGTACTCTTTGTAAAATTGTAAGAGCTGCCGGCTTTACATTCAAGAAAACTTCAGACGGTAGGAATATTATATGTGAAAAGCCACATTTTATTGCTGCTAGAAGCAAATACCTGAGACAGGTATGTGAACGGTGTAGGCAAGGTTATGATATTGTATACTTGGATGATTCCTGGGTCAATGCTCACCACACCTATGGTAAAGAACGAAAATCAGTTGAGGGTAAACAGAAAAGACAAATTCCAAGCAGCGCATTATACTAATGTATGCTGTGAGCAGTAAAAATGGACTTGTCCATGAGGTTGAACTTATTTTCCAACCAAAAAGTACCGACGGTTGAAACCACCACACTGAAATGAATGGACAAATTTTCAGGCCCTGGATGACGAATGATCTTATTCCAATTCTGGATAGACCGTCATGTCTAGTAATGGATAATGCATCCTATCACAATGCAGTATCAGAGGAAGACAAAGTACCAACTCCATCAAATACAAAATCTCAAATTAGGCCATGGCTGGTTAAGGAAAACGTGAATTACAACGACATTTAATTGGAACCCGAGTTGTCGCAGCTGGTGAGGAAGACAAATAAGACAAAGGTGTATCATATTGACAAAAAATCATTGAAGAGAATGGTCACACTTCTCTGTGACTACCTGCGTATCATGCACATCTAAATCCTATAGAGCTTGTGTGGGCTAAAGTTAAAGGACAAGTTGCCAAACAGAAAAGGACGTTTAAAATGTGTGATGGTGAAGTGTTGACACGTGTGTACCTTACAAAAATAGACATTCGGTTCTGGAAGAAGTGTTGAACATGTGCTCAGGGAAGAAGAACAGTACTGGCAACGAGATGGATTACAATTTGTCCAGCCAGTAACAATTATCAACCTTTTTGAATCGACAGATTCAGAATTACTAATATCATCTTATGTGGACATACTGATTCACAGACTTGGATGAATTAGCGTATGTTTATCAAAATAATTAAGTGTACATACAATGACAACAAATACATTTCAAAATTCAAATCCTTTAAGCAACATAAAATAAGATGGGCAGTTAATTCAACCTTGGGGGTTTAAGGGTGACTGAAGGGCTATACTAACTGTTGCATATTGGAGTCATTTTTACGATTGTACATAAAGGGCAACACAAACAATCACTTGATCTATCAAGATATTAAGGAGATACGCGTATGAACAAAATACGACAAGAAATTAAGCTGTGTAAAGTAAGATCTTAAAATTTAATGCCATTTCTTTGCAATGGTCCTAAAAGATCAAAGGAATTCGCTGATGTGCAAAATTCTTAACATCTATGGACTAAATATCAATGTTTTAGCATCATGGATATTCTAAGGCTGCATAGAAAAAATCATTTGGATCTGACATGCAATTTAGTAGAAAATTGCTTCAGATTTTGTTTATGAATTAAAAGACGGACTAAAGTAGCATTGCTGCCTACATCAGCTAGTAAGATTGCTGTCTACACCTGCTAGTAACATTGCTGCCTACATCTGCTAGTAAGATTGCTGCCTACATCTGCTAGTAAGATTGCTGCCTACATCTGCTAGTAAGATTGCTGCCTACACCTGCTAGTAAGATTGCTGCCTACACCTGCTAGTAAGATTGCTGCCTACACCTGCTAGTAAGATTGCTGCCTACACCAGCTAGTAAGATTGCTGCCTACACCAGCTAGTAAGATTGCTGCCTACACCAGCTAGTAAGATTGCTGCCTACACCTGCTAGTAAGATTGCTGCCTACACCTGGTAGTAAGATTGCTGCCTACACCTGCTAGTAAGATTGCTGTCTACACCTGGTAGTAAGATTGCTGCCTACACCTGCTAGTAACATTGCTGCCTACACCTGCTAGTAAGATTGCTGCCTACACCTGCTAGTAAGATTGCTGCCTACACCTGCTAGTAAGATTGCTGCCTACACCTGCTAGTAAGATTGCTGTCTACACCAGCTAGTAAGATTGCTGCCTACACCTGCTAGTAAGATTGCTGCTTACACCTGCTAGTAAGATTGCTGCCTACATCTGCTAGTAAGATTGCTGCCTACACCTGCTAGTAAGATTGCTGCCTACACCTGCTAGTAAGATTGCTGTCTACACCAGCTAGTAAGATTGCTGCCTACACCTGCTAGTAAGATTGCTGCTTACACCTGCTAGTAAGATTGCTGCCTACACCAGCTAGTAAGATTGCTGCCTACACCAGCTAGTAAGATTGCTGCCTACATCTGCTAGTAAGATTGCTGCCTACATCTGCTAGTATCATCTTAAACTGCTCTTTTCTGTTAAGAATTTTATGATTGCACTGGAACGTTGATGCTTAGGATTTGTTTCAGAAAATGGCAAAGGGTGTGGATATTGATGATTCTCACAGCGTGCTGGTTGTGCACACTTCAGCTCCACCCTCTCCAGCAGCCCATGTGCAGGCCCCAAGTCTTGATTTGAAAATGCTACAACCTGTGGATTACTGACTCACCAACTGTAGTGTCATCACCCAAGAGATGGCAATTTATCAACTTCAACCTGCCGAAGACGGATGTGTCGGACCTTAAGGTGCAAATATCGCACCCAAGCTGTAAACTAGTGACACAATCCATTCATTTCTCCGGACTACATCCTGCTACTTGCAAAGCCCTGGTTACGACTTGGTAGCGGGAGATCGAGAACGAACGCAGAAGAAGAAGAAGATCAACTTCAAAATACCACACCTGTCTAATGTTCCTTACTAAAAGTACCTTTGAATTCAGGATGTTAGCTCTTTCATTGCCATAAACCCCAGCATGACCAGGACAGCAGAACCATAGCTGTTATCATCCCATATCCAACATTCCATATCAATCATACTGATATTGCAGACCTTATGGGGGGTAGCAAGGTCTGGGCTGGACGTCCCACTCGTTAAACGAAAGTAAAGCGTCTGATATAGCCTCTCCTTTCCAGGTGTAGAGATCGCCGCTGGATTCACTGTTCGGCTTGGTGTTCAGGAGTTTCCATGTCAATGGCCTCTCCTACATTATTGTGCTCTCAGCAGCACCTTCATGAGGGCCCCCTGTTTCTTACAGAGCCTGCTGTGAGGCACAACCGGATATCATCCATTGTCCTCTGTTAGTCAGTCCTGAGACTGGTGTTGTCTTCTGATTATGTCACGTCACTGTTCTCTGTTAGTCAGTTCAGAGACTGGTGTTGAAGTCTTCCTGGAAACCACCCAGTGTTTTCACAATATCATCAATCAATCAAAACCTTTTCAGCTCACTGTGGAGCATAGGTCTTCAACAAATACTTGCCAAGTCAAGAAATGTTGACTCGCCTGTATCTATTGAACTTTCCGCGGTTTTAAATGTTTACAGGATGGGGTAGCCAGCCTGATGCCCAACCCACCTTGTTGCCTGGTAGATTACTTTTATTGCTCCTCATTCAGACCCAAGTAACACTGCATATTAATATTACACCAAATGATACTTATACAACTAAATATAAAATCAATGGCGTGGGATTGTGGGGGTGTCTTCATGTGTACCCCAATGACCTCACCGGTTACAGAATGACTTGACCTGTCAGAGGTAAAATATGTTTGGAAATAATGCCATGCCATTTCTTGTTCTTCGATGTTCATTATGATAATGACATTTGTAACATTGCATTATAGTTTACAGCAATGCTGCAATGTCTGTGCATTTTGACCATACATATAAGATTTTAGCCCAGCATTTTGGGAGTGGGTTTGCCTTCTCTTTTCAATCCCTAATCTCTTAGCCAGGCTGCATTGTTGCAGTCTGTTTTCCGGTTGCCAAATGGAAGCGGAACAGGGTTACTGGTCAGTTATGGGTCACTGACCCTGATGCAAGCAGCCAGGTTTAAGTCGCTGACAGCTGTCAGCTCATTCACTGCTGCATCTTCTGCCCCATGCAATGCCATACAAAACGTATATAACTAAATATCAGCTCTTAAAATCTGGTAAAATGTCTTGTCCACATTGGTCCAGTAATTAATCAAATTCTGTTTCAGTTGAAACATTGACAAACATCTGTTAATGACTCCATTTAAAATAGTTTTGTTAACCTCATTTGTGTTTGAGTTTTTCATTTGCTGAGCTCACACAATTTTACTCATCTGTTTCAAGTCACATACAATCATCGCCATGTAGCTACAATCTTTTTTTTTTTTTTGGTTCAAAGTTCAACTTACAATCGACTGACAAGACTAAGGGGCCAAAGAAGACTCACCTATTTATTCATTCATCATTCATTTACCTAATTGTACGAGAAGGCTTCAAATGAAAATCTAAAAATTGCGATAGACTAGGAAGTTCCAAAACGATGTCAGTTCTGTGACAGACTGTCCTCGACCAGGTCAGGCACACTGATTATAAGTAACATAATAATAATAATATTCGCTTAGGCATCTGAGGCCCGTTGCGTCTGTCGGGCACATCCATGGCCCACAGCTGTGGCATGGTTCCAGGTCTCGTCCAGGGTGGAGGAGTAGGTTGCTACTTGCTGGAGCCATACTGTTCGGGAACGGCCTCTTCTGTGCCTCCAGCCAGTTGGGAGAAGACTTTTGGTGCCGAAGAACAACTTGTGCAGTATCTTGTGGGCAGGGGTTTCCTGTTCCAGCCGCCCAAGATGACCAAACAAAGAATACGCCGCTGGTTGCGCATGTGAAAGGCTTCCAGTCTCGACATGTCATGTTTCAGCAATGTTCGGGTTTCAGAGCCGTAACACAGGACTGGAACCACGCAGAACTGGTAGATGCAGATTTTGTCCCAAGGGAGATCTTGACATTACTCCACACACGTCGGAGGTCGTGTTTAGCGGATGCAGCTAGTCCAATCCACCTTGATATATCGAGATCGCTGCGCCCATCGGATGATATCATGCTACCCAGATAGATGTATTCATTGGTACCTTCCGTGGTGTGACCTTGAATTTCGATACCCTGGGGTGCTGTGTCGGAAATGAGATTTTGAACTTTGGTCTTGGCCCAGGATATAGACAGGTCTAGGGAGGGCATTTTACTGTCTAACATTTCTTTTACGTTATCATTGCCGAAAAAATGTTCATGGGGCACATTGTCTGTTGCTTTTATCCGGTGTTTCAGGGCCGCTGGTTTTTTTCAAAGCATTTTAATCATAGACAACCGGGCTACCATAAAAATCGGCTGAAAATACTGCTCTGTCGATTGTAGAGAGTTTCACTTCCATCCTTGCCAGTTGAACACAATGGTGATTTTGAAATTTGCTTCAGACATTTGGTTATGATTTCTTCTATTTTTCACTTATTATTGTGAAAGGGAAAGTTAAGTTTTTATAATGGATTTTTTTTAGGTCAATCTGTTTAGTTTTGTTTATGTAGATATAATAAATACATTTATAGTGGAAACTAACAGATTTGCCGATCATGTAAATATTGATTATTAATTCTCTGTGAAAATTATAATTTTCAAGTGATGTCGAAAACGGGTGAGTTTTTATGTTTGTGTGGTTTTTCAACATTTTCACCTTAATCTTCTTGTATCTTAGAAACAAACACACACACAACAAAAACAATAACACCAATACATTCTTTATTAATTTATGTCTCTACACACAATAAAATCATATCTATAGACCAACAAATAAAAAGGTTACACGCTCTCAAAGTCATCAACCATAGTAAAATGTGATGTGCTGAAAAAAATAATGTGGCAGCGTAAAGGTTAACAAACTTTGAAAGAAAAATAACTGAAGTTTTTCATTTGAAGCACCTCGTATAAATTGTTTTCAAACTATGCATTTCTTGAAACATGCTTGTTTTAATTTCTGTTCTTTGTTGCCTGTGATAAAAGTCTATTTAGGTTGTACTGTTGGTGACATATGTTACTGTTCTTTTCACATCAAATATTAATGTAACCTTGTTTGTAATTTAGCTATTGTTGATAAATGTTTGGCAATATTAATTGACTTAAGGAGCAGACTAAACAAGGCAAGCAGTGCAGATAAGGAAGTTAAAAACAGGATAAAAAAGGCAAGAATGGTATTTGTCATGTTAAAAACCATGTGGATCAACCATATGATCAAACCAAGCTAAGGATCTTCAACTCCATTGTGGTCGGTCCTTTTATTTGGAGCTGAAACATGGTGGATGACCAAATTCAGGGCTTCATCAACAAATTTCTGAGAAAGATTTTAGGTCTACAGTCATTCAAAATGGTTACAAATGAAAGTTTAGGGCCAAGAACAGGACAAAAACAGATAGAACAGGAAATCTTAGGAAGCAGGTTGAACAATGTGAAAGCTCCAGGCCAGCATAATTAGGCAATATCTGCCATGGAAGTCCCAGGTAAAAAACAGACAATGGAGGGTCAAATAACACAAGGAGAAGAAGTTGCCGATGGGCAACTGAGATGCTAGACCGGTCAGGCACAATATACTGACCAGGATGTTACGTCACGGTCAGGTACAATATACTGCCAGAACCATTATCTATCTTATATGAAGCGTTCCTTGGAAACAGCCTGTTTCCAAGGCAGTCTGGCTGATGAGATGTGGATCAATGTGATCCCCATAGTAGTGAGTGTCACACAGATGAAGCCGCGCATAGCACAACCACATTAAAAGACCACAGTTAACCTTCATCAGCACGCTCAGGATGTGAGGAAAGCTACAACCCGCCAATAAGCACAATTTTCAGGGTGTACAAAAAAAAAGCTTACTCGTTATAGGCATTAAACAACAACAATAACAGGATACTGATACAACAAAAACACGAATAAGTTGGAAAGAACTAGAGAACATAGCACAGAACCAACTGCTTGGAGAGGACAGGTGGATAGCCTTTGCACGTCAAGTTGATAAGGCTGAAGAAAAAAGATTATTAATATTATATTTGACTTTGTTTGCAAAATGTCAAAGGATAAGTGATATAAAGGGGTACATCTTTAAAGGCTGATCTTTAAAAACACATAAAATAACAAATTATTGCACGCAGAAAAAAGGAAGGTCACACAATGCAAAAATATTTTAGGACGGGAGCTTGGCAATAATGGAACAACCTTTAAACACTTTCATTTCAAAACAAATCATCATCATCATGTGTCATGCTGGCAGGTGTAGGTGATAATGGATCTCCACATCCCCCTAACCTGAGTATTGTTTATCAATTCTACCACTGACCTGCTTCCATGCCCTGATTTAAAAACCTGCTTCCATGCCCTGATTTTACAACCTGCTTAGGTACCCTGATTTTAAGCCATCCAATATTTCTCTTTTTGCCATTTTTGTAAAGCCTAGGTATTTTTATATTCATGCAAAACCTTTCAGCTCCCTGTGGAGTACAAGTCTTGAACAAATATACACCGTCCTCCTGTTTTGGTTAATTCATCCCAGTTCTGTCCGCGTCTTCCCTATTTCCTTTATGTTTGTTCCAAGCTCTCTCCTGAGTGCGTGTTTTGGTCTGCCTCTACTTCCCATGCCTTATGGATTCCATAACAGAGACTGTCTTGCAATGATATCAGCTGGTTACCTTAATGTGTGTCCTATCCAACACCTTCTCCTGAAATTATGTTCCACTGCCATCTGGTTCTTTTCAACAACTCCACATTAGTGACCTGACACCATTTCAATCTCTCTATTCTGCACATACATGCATTTATGAAAGTCTGAATCTCTTTGGTAACTGTTTCTGTTATTATCCATGTTTCAGAGCCATACAAAAGAACTGACTTTACATTAGAGGTGAAAATGTGTATTTTTGTGCTGGATTTAATTTCTTTTGATAAGTTCCACAACACAATGAAAGTTCCTCTTGCCTTTAGTATTCACATTTTTGTATTGGAAGGAGCAATTAAATACCTAGCTTTGATGCTGTGTTATGCCTGCTGGGGCAAGTGATCTTTATTCCTAGGCCATAACAATCATCTAGTGTGCCTGGTATTTGGAAAGCCACTGTAGTGATAGCTATTTTACTGAGCAAGATTGTATCTTGTGAGCATTTGTATGAATTCTTGACTGATTTACCTTGTCAACCCAAATGAAGCATAGGGCCACCACTACAGCTAGCCCCTTTGCAGGTAGACTGTATAAGAACATTACTAGAGACAGTTTGTGTTGTGTTTAATTTTTCTAAAAGTTGAGCAAGTTGTGATGTGTTTTGTATTTTATGGCCCAATACAATCCAACTTCAGCCCGCATTTTTAATGGCTTTACTTGCCACACTCCCTCAAGTCCGTTATTTTGAAATGGTGGTGAGGGAGCTTGCATGTCTCAATGATCACAGGAGCTAAGCCAACGGAAGTGAAACCTTGCAGAAGGTCACCAAAGTTGCATAGGTCATGGGGGAGGGAATAGACTAAACACGGACAGCTCACCTCGAGTATAATAGGTTAGGTTAGGGCCGACCACCCAGATCTATTTTTTAAAATGTCGGTTACGAAAACATTGATAATAATGCAACAGCAAACGGCCTTGAGGAACGGAAGGGCCTAACGAGAAGAATGACGCAGTGGAGTGGAGCTGCAAGGAAGCTCTACGGCTAACTGCCCGTCTGAATACCAAGAAGAAGGGAAAATGAGAAGAGATTGGAGGAGATAGAAAAGAGGCAGATGGAAATAGAAGGGAAACAAAGTGAAAATGGAGGAAATTTTAAAGAAGCTGCAGTCAAGGTGTAGTCAAGGAAGTAAGGAAGATTTGAGTGAGGAAACAGTTCACATGGCAGAGAGCTTTGGAGAGAAGTATGCACATATAGGTGAGGGGTCAGTATTGGTAGTAGGAGATTTAATGGTGAGAGAGGTTGGCAGACATTTGTCTAAATAACACAACATGTTTGAAAGAATGGATATTGGGGGAGCAAAAATAGAGGATATAGAGGTGAGAATAAAGAGGATAGATGACAAAGGAAACAGTCATGTGGTAGTATTGGTAGGAACAAATAATGTAAAGAGAGATGGTACAGAAATAATTATGGATAAATATAATAAAAGTCTTATGGGAACACTTAAGGAAATAAAGTTTAGAAAGGCCACAATGATGGGCATTTTAGATAGAGCAGATGGATCAGACTATCTAGATAGCAAAATAATAGGTATCAACCTTAGGTTACAGGTGATGTGTGCGGACATGGGAATGGAATTTATTGATGTTAAAGTAGACAAAAGTAAAATGTTAGATAGGGGAGGTTTACATCTAAATGAGATAGGACAGCATGTTGTAGCAAAGTATATGTTCAATCATTGTGTTAGAAATTTAAATAGTATGGCCTATGAAGTATGAGACTAAAGATAGGCCTACAATAGGGTGCTATAGAGGATGTAGTCAAAGGGGAGAGTTGGTGTCAGGGAAGTGTGAAATAAATAGTGGAAAAGCAAACACTAAAATGATAAAGCAGAAGCAAAAAGAGGAAAACCAACAACATTACAAACTAAAATGTTTTTATGCAAATGTGAGAAGCATATTAAATAAAAGAGAAGAATTGGAACTGTATGTAGAAGAAGAAAAACCAGATATAATAGGATTAACAGAATCATAGACATATGAGGAGATTGCAGATAGTGAACTTGAAATAGAGGGATATACAATGTTATGGAAAGATAGGATAGTTGGAGACAAGACTAAGGGAGGTGGCGTTTTATTATACTGCATAAATTCTGTTTATATAACGATCAAAGATTATTTATCATGTGGTAACAAAAATGAAAGTATATGAGAAGAAATAGAAAGTGGGGGTGAAAACACAGTGATTGGAGTGTGCTATAGATGTCCATCAAGTCAAAAAGAGGAATATGAGGAGCTGATTAGTAGCATAGCAAAGGCAAGTGAAGGGAAATTATTATTAATGGGAGATTTCAACTTTCCAGAAATAAAATGGGATATGGCAGAAGCACTTGTAGAGTCAAAACCTTTTGTTAAGTGCATAACTGACAATTTTTTAATACAACATGTAGAAGCAGCTACCAGAGACAAAAACATACTCGACCTAGTTTTTACTACAGAGGAAAATATGATTCAAAACGTTACCATTGGGGAACTGTTTGGCTCAAGTGACCATCAAATCATCCGTTGGGATCTTATTGCAGGGAAAGAAGTTAACATAAACACGCGAACATACAACTACTCTAAGGCAGATGTTAAGAGGATGAAAGAGGCAGCGAACCACATAATCTGGAAAGATATTGTCGTAGGAACAGATGTTGAACAGGAGTGGGAGAGTTTTAATAACAGTTCTAGAAACGCTAAAAGAGGAATGTGTTCCATGTAGGGAGGTAAATCCCAAGCGTAAAAAGTGGATGACTAGATTTATAGTGAAATGTAGAAGAGCGAAAAATAAAGCATGGAAAAAATATATAGAGGCAGGTAAATCAAAAGAAACATATGTAAAATATTTGGACAAGCAGAACATATCTCAGAAAGCGAATAAAACAGCAAAAATAGACTTTGAAAAAAAACTTGCTCAGAGGATCAAGACTGACAGTAAAAGCTTCTTCTCTTATGTTAGAAATAAACAAAGAACGAAAGACAAAGTAGGCCCTCTCATAGACAGTACAGGGAAAATAATAAGTGAGAATAGGGAGGCTGCTAATCTGCTCAATCAGTACTTTGGCACAGTCTACACAAAAGAGGACTGCACCAAGATCCCAGAGCCTATAGATATTATTCAAAGAGACATGGATACATCGGGATTAAGATCAATCTGTATTACAGAAGAAATGGTTTTTTAAAAATTGGAGGGGTTGAAAGTGAATAAATGTCCAGGTCAAGATGGTATTCATCCAAAATTGCTGTATGAAATTAGAGACCAACTAGCAAAACCATTGGCTATATTATGTTCTCAATCACTTACAAAAGGGATTGTTCCACGGGATTGGAAAGATGCAGGAGTGATCCCCTTATTCAAAAAAGGCAAAAAAATCAGATCCAGCAAATTATAGACCGATGAATTTAACGAGCATAGTCTGTAAATTGTTAGAGTCAATAATCAAAGAAAACATTGTAATGCATTTAGACAAATTTAATCTAATTAGAAATAGTCAGCATGGGTTTACTAGAGGGAGATCATGCTTAACGAATCTATTAGAATTCTTAATCAGTATGTTTCACCAGATTCAGATTTGTCGTCTTGGCTCCCTATTTCAGCATAAAGCTCGCTTTTATTATTTCGGTGGAATATATAATTGAGCCTGAAGAAAATATTTTATTTCATTTACAAAGATAACATGGTCAAAATATCAAATATGGTTTCAGAAACTAATTTAGAAAACACACATGTGAAGTGCAAAGTGGAATGAAGGCAAAGTGTGAGGACATTTTTCAATGGAAAATATAATTGGTAGGGACAACATGTTTCACACTAAACAAAAACTCAGTTACAGTATTAAGGTCCTTTGTACATAAGTTTGCTTGTATGTAACATAGTACCATTTGATTTACAGCATCTACTTATATCCTTTCCCATAATTCACTGTAACGGAAAATTTGGAAATCCTTAGGTCAGTGGTTTATATCTGGTTCGCTGCAATTTTTTTCTTCCATTTTGAAAACTATTATTGAAGATGTGAATTTGATTTCTCAATTTCAGAACTGAATTTTTATATACAGAATATTTTACATAGTAATATTTTTCTGCATTCTCTGAGCTGGTGAACTGTGTACCACAAACTGAGTTAATCTAATAACTGAGTGTTAATATTACCAGATATTCTCTCTCATTTTTGTATATTGCTTAGTAAATAAATGAATTTGCTTGTTAATAATTTATAAAAAGTTTTATGTCTACAAAATATATACTCTGTTCTGAGTTTCTTTCAATCAAATTCTACAATTAGATTTACATAATCTAAAGTTTATTAAAAATACTTTTTATCAGGGAACATTCTTTGACAAAAATCCATGCACTTTCACCAAAAATATTTTAATCAAAGGGCAATTAATTTCTGCAATTATTGACGGGTTAATGTCAGTTAAATAACATTAGAAAACACCAAAAACTGTTGCACAACTGTACTGTCATTGCTGAGGTAGTCGAGGGGTTTTTACGATAAGGACTACACACCGCTTCACCAATGTTGTCGTCACGACATGTTTTATTTCACCCTCAACAGAAAAACAACATTTGCTTTAACATGGATTCGTTCCCTTCTCTGCTTGTGAGCAAGCAGACTTCTAAACCATTCGGCCACGTGCTACTCTAAACTTCATAATTTCTACAAAACCAGGTCATGTATATAGTAAATATTAATTAACGGTCATGCCATTTTGGAAGGGCCGATCTCAAAATGCCATGACAAACATTTGATAATTACTCTGAAAGCTTACATATGACACCTACTGATGTTTGGAAACTCTTACATTCAAGGTTATAAGGTGAAGAACAAATTCCATTATATGTAAGGATAACGGGGTCAAACAGTAGCAATTACCTGGTATATTAAAACCTAAAACCAATAAACAGTGAAGGTGTGAAAACAGTTATACATCAAACATTTTTTTCTGCATTTACTCTCACCCTCTCATTGTAAATCAAGATACATAAAACATCTATTACATAGAAAAATAATCTTTCTGTATTAACCCTCTGAATCTTGGCCACCTCTATTCCTTTGTGCTTCTAAGTAAAATATGAAGACAGACAGATATGTGAGCAAATCTCAAATTGGCTGACCAGAACATCTTCCGTGTCCTGTAGCTTGTGGATTTTAATTATTGAAGACTGTCCTGTATCAAACTTACTTGATATATTACATAGAATATGTCCCCAGACTGTAGTTTGATCCTCTGAGGGATAAGAAATGATCTAGCTTGACCAAAGTCCATTTCATGATTCAAATGATCGACAGATTTGACTTGTCATTTTCAGAAAATTCACCTTCTAAATCTAATTTATCAGCCTTTTAGAATGAACTCTAAATCTTGATATTCAATCAGGTACATGTGTCTGATGCCAGGTAGCCAATTGTTGAGTAAACTCATTTTGCTCTTTTGCCTTGGTGAACCATGTTGGGCCCAGGGCCCTTTTCAGACCATATCTCCACCTCAGGTCCCCTCCCCCCCCAATTGGTCAGGCTGTTGTAACACAGGTGCATATCACAGATGTGAGGTAGGGGTCCGTGTCAGTACACTGCACCTGGCCCTGACTTCAGCCCTCGCACCAATTATAATGAAAAATATATGCATGTCATACAAGAAATACAAAGGAGGTGGCTATGGCTGAGAGGTCAAATGCTTGTCTCTCAAGAAACAAAAATGAGAAATGGTTGAGTTTCACATTCCGTAAGTTTTAAGCATCCATTTTCTCTCAAGTGAGGTGGGACAAGTAACTAGTCCTATTGGAGATGTATGATAAAGCTTGGAGATCCTGTGTATACATTATGCATGTAAAAGTACCATTGGCAGTTAAAAATCATTAAGAGTAGGCTGTTAACAGCTGTTCAAAAACAATTTTTATAAAAGTAATAAAATTCCTACCCAACACACAACCTACCTTCCCCTGCGCCTAATAACCAGCAGGATATAAAAATTGCAAAAAAGAACATACCGTATATAACCTCCCTATTTAAATACCAGGGTTTCAAGTAAGATTAAAACACCATTGAACCAATAAACACCAAAAAACATATCTCTTACTTGGAGTTAAGGCCGCTGAATGCAACATAAGCCAACGAAGAGTCACATTGCCTTCCCTGAGAACATTCATGAGCTTCTGTATGGAGTCCAGCACAAACTCCTCTTTGAGGACACCCTCTTTCAGATATTTGGACAGCACAGGCATCAGCTTCTCTACTTTCTGGGCATATTTTATTGACTGAGGAGCATAGGATAAAACAGGTTCAGCTGAAACTTGAAAATTGTTTTGTGGCATCTAGTTGGTCAGCCGTAGACTAGTTGGAACCATGTAGCACAGTGGTTAGCAAGATGGCTTCGCATCGGAGTGGTCCTGGGTTGAAGCGGAAAAGTTTTTCATGACTGCAACAGCAGCTCTCGGGTCAACCCAGCCTTAAATGGGTACCGGTTCAATTGGGAAATAAAAGCAGCGAGGGAGAGGAGATGGCTACCACCCTCATATAGCCAAGCCTTTGAAATGTGAGATAGCTATGGCAGTAATGCTATGGGTTACTTTACTTTACTTCAGACTGGACTGATGTTGAAGTCGTCTGATCATGTTACGTTACTGTTTTCAACAGATCTCTAAAGCTCTGATTATGTCTGCTGCACCCCGATGTTCTTGCATGCCTGTTTCTTTGACATCATCTTCTTTTTTCCCCATTAAGTTTGCCTTCTGGTATTTTCAATAGTAGGACACCATTTCTCACACTGTGACCACTGTATACCTTTTGGTATACTTTTCGTCTATGTGCCCCTATATCGTTTAGCATTTGTACGTTTGACCTTTTTTCTGTTCATGTTTTAGAGCAGTACAGTGCTATGGGCCAGATATGCATGGTGATTATTCTTTTAAGCAGTTCAGTATAGATGTTAAAATAGAGGATAGGAAAAAGAAGAAAGCTATACTCAATAATTGTCGAACTCAGGTCACCAATGCAGATGCACAGAAATTCTATGTTTCTACAGACGAGATTATGTCATGCATTACAAAAAATGGAATGGAATATATTGACACACTGGCACAGGAGGCAGAGAAAGCAGCAAAGAGAGGAAATATGAGATTAATACTCATTAACAAAGAAAATGGCAAATATATATATACATATAAGTAGCATGTTCTTTGCCAAACATCACTTTTTACAACCACCAATCTATTTTGGCTGTTATAAGTTTTTTGGGTGGTGTGCAGTACTGTAGGTTGCCATTACTTTCTTTACACAGAGAAATGGTCACACCGAGAAAAAAATCCAGTGCCTGCCAAACTGGACACGGTGAGATTCGAACCAGGTGCACTGGGATTGTGAAATGGACATTCGATAAACCAATCATTGATAGACAAGGACAAATTTCCACATCATTGGAGGAACAATAGAAATGATGGGTTAATTATTTCAAAGAATGCACAAACAGACCTTTGCTGCAAGAAACACCAAACATACTACCAGCACAGGAGACCCTGGATTTGGACTGCAACCTACCAAGTAAGATAGAAATCCAAAAGGTCAAACTGAAACTCAAGAAAGGGAAAGCAACAGTCGCAGACGGGAAAGCAACAGTCGCAGACGGGAAAGCAAGTCACAGATGGAAAAGCAACAGAAGCTATAATGACAGCTATTGATAAGATGATATGGCGGGTTGTCAAACCTTTACTCATATCTCGAGCGTGCTGATGAAGGTGGGCTGGGGTCCCCCAGGCAGTTTTGATATGCTTGGCTTCATCATGTCGATCCCTTACCTCGTTAGCCAGGCTGCCATGAATACAGCCCATTTCCAGGGAGGGCTACGAGGAAGCCGAAGTGTGGGTCTTGGCCAGTATATTCCGCCTGACCCTGACTAACATGTCTGATTAATATATTTTGTCTGACCAGACGTTAGTCTTCCTCCCCACACGCATGGATTGATTGATGTGTAAAACAATTTTGTCTTTTATTTTTCATGGAAGCTCCTTACCTGTTCTCTAATGTTTCTAGGAGATAGTGTGTTGTTAAGAGCAGTCATTGCTGCCTTGTAAGGAGCCCAAGCATCTAGTAGGTTCACTGTCATTCCCATGTACACACTGACCACCTGAAACACAAAATGATAGAAATAACCATTTAATATTTAATGAAGACTATGTATATAGTGTTTTTCTGTGGGCCCCACAGTCTCCTACTGATGAGGAAAGAATAAAACCATTACACATCCATGCATGTTGTAAAAGACTGACAAAGAAAGATGTGAATGGGGCTAGCAGCCTCCTTGTGTAAACAAATTGCTAAACAACCACTCCAGCAGAAGCATACAAATTATGTTGGCATAGACTTTCTAAATGAGGCAACCTGTATTTGTGGCTATATATTCCGGAAGGAGTAAAAAAAATTGAGGGTGGGGGGGAGGGCCTTCAGTGGTCTCGAGGTAAGGTGTCCGCTTTGAGTACCGGAGGTCGCAGGTTTGAATCACGGTGGAGACCATGATATTTTCACATGGATATTCTGGTAAAAATTCCCCTGATCTCTGGGTAGTGAGATCGGACTCTCGTGTTCAGTGTCAAGCGCGTTAAAAATACCTTGGCAGTTAGAGATTGAAAAGAGTAGGCTTAACAGAGAAAATTCTAGTTAAAAATCTACCCAAATATTTGTATCTTCTCCCAGGCCTAGTAAGTCGCAGGAAGTTGTAAAATACTAACTGTTTGAATACCAGGATTCCAAGTCTTCTTCTGTGATCGCTTTTTAAAAATTATCACAGATGTTTACACCATCAGGCGAGTTTCCGCGATGAACTCGACCATTGACTATAGTTGCTCTTTAACTCCATACAGTATTTCAAGTAAAAATGGGATAAGATAAGATATGCAAGATGACAAATGAGTGGCCTAAAGGTTAAGATCCTACATTTTCTAGTCAGAAAAAACAATTTCAAACTCCTATAAGGGTTTAGGTTTTCAGCCTCATGCCGTTACTACGGCATGCGGCGCTATGGTCAACAATGAAGCATTATAAGTTCAACAGTGATATTGTGAGGGTAATTGCAAACCTTTATGAGCAGGCGACAAGCGTAGTCTCGGTAGAGGGAATGCTAGGCGATTGGTTCCGTACGACAGTGGGTGTGAGACAGGGATGTATACTCTCCCCAACGTTCTTCAATATTTTCTTGGAGAGAATGATGGAGACGACCTTAAACGGACATGTTGGCACGGTTAGAATTGGTGACAGACAGGCTTATTATAAACTTCCGAATTGCGGATGATATTGATGTATTGGCAGGCACAGAAAGGGAACTCCAGGAGTTGATTGGTAGATTGGATAGAGCGGCCTTGAGTTTTGGTATGGAAATAAATGCAGATAAAACAAAGCTCAGGACCAATAACATAACAGGGTTTAAATCTGTAATAGAGGCAAATGGGCAGGAACTTGAGGTAGTAAAACGTTTCAAATATCTGGGATCGTTGATCAGCAAAGAGGATCGAAGAGAGGGTTGACGTGGGATTTTGGGAGTGTATTCGTGTGTGCCCCAACGACCTGATGGGTTATGGGATGAACTGAACCGTTACTACGTGCACATTAAAATACAGGTCTTCCTTTCTTACTGCACCTTCCTAATAATGGATCCAGTGATCCACATGTGAAAGTATGATGTGGTTTCATCTATACAAAGTTTACAATAGATAACGAGTGCTCTTTAGTCTGAGTAACAGAGCAGTAGAGCACTTGTGCTTCATGGCGATGGTGCCCAGTTCGCTCTCCGTTATCGCCATTCTTCTTTCAATCCAGCCGTTGTTTAATGCTCACAATGAGTAAGTTTACTCTTTTGTGCGCCCTGAAAAGGACGTTAAGTGGCGGGTTGTAGTAGCTTTCTTCACATCCCAAGGATGCTGATGGGGGTGCATAGTGGTCACCCAGGCGGTTGTGCTACGCTTGGCTTCATCTGCATGGCGCTCACTACCAAACCATTACACAAAGAAGTTCAGGAGCCTTGAAGAACTCTGCCTCACGGTAAGCTTTATCCAGAGAACAGGACTTTGTATGTCGTCACGGCATGCTTTATTCAGAAAACAGGACTTTGTATGTGGATAAAATAAAAACAACAGCGAACGAGAAAAAGAAGAGTTGCAATTAAATCTTCTTCTTCTTCTTCGTACGCAGTCAGACAGTGACCATTATTTTTTCGAAAAAAGCGGCGGTCATCCTGAGGCTGTCGCCACTGCCATAGAGCTTTTCTTGCAGTTCCACTGGTGATGGCCACATCTGCTCTCTCTGATCCTCGTATGTCGGGCAGAGTTCTGCAGCAGATGTTCAGCGGTCATTTTACCAGTACCGCACGGGCATTCGTCGGTACCACCTATCTTCAATTTGTTGAATAGGTGGTACCTCAGTCTATTGTGGCCAGTGCGAAGTCTGAAGACAACGACCTGCTCTCTTCGGATCAACTGGTAATAGGCATCGTTTTTGGTGTAACCAGTATGTTCGGTTTCCCATTTGGTCATGTATCTGGCTTTGATAAGCCGTTTTGACTCTTCGTACGTCATACTAGTATCTGTTTGTGGTAGTCTTGCACCTTCTTTTGCCAGTCTGTCTGCCTCCTCGTTGCCTTGGATGTTGCAGTGTGATGGGACCCACTGTACCACTACCCTTTTTGGTGCGGACTGCTGGCACAGTTTGCAGAGTGCTGCTCTTAAGCCATTAAGCTCAGTGTTTTTCTGGCTTTTTAGCGCTGTGACTACGGCGAGAGCATCTGTAAGCAGGACTATATGGCTTTCATTTTCATTGTGTGTCACCATTTCTTCCACTGCCGCCCTCAGTGCCTCTGCCTCCGCTCTGAAATTGCTTGTGTACTTACCAGTAGCGAATGACAGTGTTGTTTGTCTGCCATTTGGTAGGTTCAGGAATGCTCCTGCCCCTCCGTTCTGTGTAGTGTTTGTTACAGAACCGTTGGTGTATGCATGGGTCCAGTCCATGCTTGGGTAGCTTTTCGATATGAAGCTTAGGGTAGTATCTCTCCTTTCTTTTTCAGTCTGGCAGTTTTTGTTTCTAATACCTGGTATAATTTCTACCACCTCTGGTAATATATCCTGCCTCCAGGTAGGTTTTCGTACAGTAGTGATGGGTTTTGGTGTTGTTAGTGCGTTTATGGGATCTTCGTGCATCTTTGCTTTGGCTATTTCTGCAAAGTTTCTCCGCTTTAGTTTCCCCTTTCCCAAATTGTTTAGTCTCTGGTCAGTCAGTCTTTGGAGTTTCTCTGACTGCAGCTGGGCTCTGCAGTCTCTTCTATCGGTCATGGATTGCAGTTTTGTAATCTTTTCAAGTTCTACAGTTCTCTCTTTTGGCGTTGACTTCATGCCTCCTGTTATAACTCTCATGGCTTGGTTTTGAAGTTTGCTAGCTTTATCGAAGTTCGCCTTTGCTGCTGTTGTCCATGCCGCAATGCCATACTCGAGAACTGGTCTCACTCTTCCAGTGTACAGTTTCTTTAGTATGCCTTCGTCTGCTCCCCAGCTTGTGCCAGCAAGT
Source organism: Ariolimax columbianus (assembly GCA_036924085.1). Taxonomy (NCBI): domain Eukaryota; kingdom Metazoa; phylum Mollusca; class Gastropoda; order Stylommatophora; family Arionidae; genus Ariolimax; species Ariolimax columbianus. Next base: position 20,630,760 of record JAVGWX010000008.1, read on the forward strand.
TTCCCCATGATTGCCATTCTTTCTCTGGCTCTCATTCGGTTTCTCTCGATCTGACTTTTCCATGTCATGCGCCGATCAAATGTGACTCCCAGATAGGTTGGGTTGTCGTTTGGCTGCAGGAATTTGCCATTTAAACTTAATTTGGTATTTTGGGGTTTTATTGAAAGCGAGAATATTGTGCATGTGGTTTTCTCCTCGTTTATTTTGACCAGCCATGAGTTCGCCCACTCTTCCAGCGATGTTAGGGCCTGCTGCATCCGATTTCTTGCTATGGTGAGATTCTTTTCAGGGGTCCACATAGCCAGATCGTCTGCAAACATTGAGCTATGGACTCTCCTTGGTATATTCTCTGTAATGTCGAGTTGCTCCTAAACAATAATAGTTTCCCATCACAAGGATGATTACAGAATCAGACCATTGCTACAAAATATGTTCTCTTATGGCTGTAAAGACCAATCCTGGAAAGGCATTCCTTGCCACATTCAGGTCACACATGTGGGGAACTGGTTGTGGAATCATCGTGTGTTTTGTATTTTCGCAGAGCCTCCATGATGAATATACTCTGCGCATCTTCGGTGATACTAGCACACCAGGTGGTACGGTTCTGTGAAAGCATCTATCCTGAAGTGACATCAATATTGAAGCTTTTCAGAGGCGCTTACAAGGAGTCTCGTTAACGTTTCTTCTGCACCACCCTCCCCCGCATATCACATAGGTGAAGATAATTAGTACTCACCCAGTTATCAGGGAAGTGTTTATCCACAATCTCTCTCATCTTGGCCTGCTGGGAATGGAGAATGTCTGGCTGAAAGTACAGAATCATATACAACATGCTGGCCTGTGTGGCAAGAGCTGTGCTACGGTGTTCAGGTTGAGGATATGCAGCAATCTGGTTGTAAAGATCATCTGACCGCAATCGCCCAATCACCATGTCGATGTACTCAGCATTCACAGGAACTCGACTAGGAAAAAATAGGAACATAAGTCCAGATTAATGATCCTGCAAACATGAGAATTGATTCCTCATCTTGTAGAAATTTTAAGCCACAGAAGCTTCCAACAAATACGGACAGTTCAAATAAAAGCTAGAATATAACTGAACCTAAAAGGGAGCAAAGAACGGTAGAGCTGTAACCTACCGAGCATGACATAAGAGACAGTTAAGGAGGGTTGGGCATGGGGCAACTACCACAGTATCTAGAAATTTTTAGTCGTAAAAAAATAGACAGGTTAAAAAAGACAAAATATTGCTCAACCACCAAAGACTGATGAAGATTTTTCATCAAGGGAGAAAATTACATAGAGCAGAAAGAAGCTAAAGGAATTATATAGAGCAGAGATAGGCTAAAGGAATTACATAGAACAGAGAAAGGCTAAAGGAATTACATAGAGCAGAGAGAGCTTAAAGAAAATAAATAGAGCAGAGACAGTTTAAAGGAATTACATAGAGCACAGATAGCCTTAAGGAATTACATAGAACAGAGAGAGACTAAGGAAATTAACATAGAGCAGAGAAATCCTAATGAAATTACATAGAGCAGAGAAAGCCTAAAAGAATTACATAGAGCAGAGAAAGCCCAAAGGAATTACATAGAGCAGAGAAATCCTAAAGGAATTACATAGAACATAGAGAGCTTAAAAAATCAGCACTGCCATTTAATCTTTTTGGTTTAGTAAAATCTCAGATTTGGCTCTTGGAATAGAAATATAGGGGAACAATTAACACGGACACAAAAGGGAGAAATATGGCTGAAATGTATAGCACACCATAGGAGTTCTTAGTGTACACATGGTGAAGATCTGTACTCCACATCAAAATGAACCAAAGCTGGCCTAAATAGACCTGGTGTTTGTAAAAATTCTTCTTTTTCTCCCTATTTCGTCTTCAGACTTCAATGACTCAAAGGCAGCAGTTAACGCAAGACTATGAACACTTCTGAACAGTTTTCATGGAAAGGCACTGGTTATTGTCACGCACTACTCCTTTTACTAGTGTATGAGGATAATAACAGGAGGAATGAAAACTACACCAATCGAGAAAATGGAAACATATACAAATATAAGACCCCTAAATACTAGACGAGAGGAAAGAGTGCTGACACATAGTGAAAAGAGGCTACGCATGACTGATCATCCCATACATTAAAAAAAAACCCAGTTAAAAATAGGCTAAAGAGAACCAGCTTCATTCATATATCAAACCACCTACACCAAAAATATGGAGAACTAATTCCCAACCAACCTACAGAAATATATATAAATGCTTATTAATTATGAAGAGCCAAGCTGCAACATATACAACATCGAAATAAGTACAGAGATCCCAGGAATAAGAAGAAAAGACCAACACAGTATCCAGGAGCTAAAAATTTTAGCACAAACAATGATTGAGGAGAAATATAATACCAAGGAATGGACACAGGTGTAAACAGATGGTTCAGCAGAGGGGGTAGGCCGAAACGGGGGAGGATGCATATTCATAAGACACAAAAGAGGAAATATAACAGAAAAGGCCCTCCCAACAGGAAAGTTGTCCACAAACCTCAGAGCAGAATCGATGGCCCTCCTGCGAGCACTGAGAATACTTCAAACAGAAAGGCAACCTCCAACAAAAATAGCTGTATTCACGGACTGCAGAGAAGTATTAGAGACAATACAAAAAACAAACAACAAACCCCTGTTATCAGACCAGAACTGGGAAAACTCCAGAGAGACTCAACAATAGCGCTCCAGTGGATACCCTCCCATTGCGGAATCACAGGAAACGAGAGAGCTGATGCTCTGGCAAAAGATGGCAGCAAAAAGGCACAATTTAATCACCGAGTACCATACAGAGAAATCAAGAACATCCTCAGAAATCAGTACATATACCAATGGAGAGAAGACAGAAACATAAGCAGTACACCAGACCTAATTCACTATCTCAAAAGAAATCAACAAACTACCTTATTTCGCCTGAGAACTGGACACTGCAGACTACTAGAACATCTAAATTGACTGAAGATCTCACACACCGATGAGTGCCCATGTGGAACAGGATGCCAGAACCCTGAGCATATTCTACAAGAATGCCCAATCTATAGGGAAATGAGATGCCAGACCTGGCCAGAGGGTGCGGAGCTGAGACAAAAGCTGTGGGGCAGCCGCTCCGACCTGCAGATATAGCATGACTAAAAGATCCTCAACGCAAAGAAGAAGAAGACTAGTATATGATGCGCAGGACTGCAACACATGTTCCACTGTTATGCGAGCTGTGCTATAGGTACAAAGGTCCGTAATGTCAATTTTGGATTTATTGTAAAGATGACATCCCATTGTTGTATTCTGTGCGTAGCTGAAAGAAAAGATCATCTGAAGAGTTGGTTGTTGTTTAATGTCCACAATAAGTAAGTACTCTTTTGCACACCCTGAAAAGGACACTAAGTGATGGGTTGTAGTAGATTTCCTCACATCCTGAGCGTGCTAATGATGGTGACCGCGGTCCTCCAGGTGGTTGTGGCATGGTTGGTTTCATCAGTATGACGCTCACTACTACAGGGATCATCTCTTGTCATCTAAACTGCCTTGAAAACATTCTGTTTCCAGTGAACCTTACATGGAAAAGAGATAGTGGTCATAGAGATTGAAGTCAGTATATTGTGCCTGACGCTGATGTGATTTCCTGGACAGTATGTTAAAAGTCTCATCACATCTTGTTGCTGTGTGGCTTTGCTACAGTATTTTGGCAAGTCTGTCTGCTTCTTCATTGCCTGGGATATTGCAGTGGGCCGGTATCCACTGGATGGTACTTCTTATGCCCAAAAGTTTGAGTGGTGTGTCTGCTAGGGCTGTTATCACTGAAAGGGTATTTGCTGTCAAAACCACTTGTTATTCTACCCGCCCCTTGTAGTTCATGAGGGTTTTGGCTGCCTGTTTGGGCTGTAGATTTGGTATTGAAGTTATGATAATATCGCCCAGGCGCAATTACTGTTGGTAGACTTCATTTCTTTGTTTGGGATCAAGATGCCGAGCAGCGCATGAGCTGCAGTGGTCAGCGACCCATAGCTGACTGCTAGCATCAGGGCCAGCGAACCATAGCTGCCAAGACCCTTCTACACCTCCACGCGGTGATCCTGGATAACAGGCTGCAGCAGTGCAGACTGACTAAGGAGAAGAGATCGAAGAGGGAATGCTAAACCGGTACTCAAAAAATGCTTGCTGAAGTTGGATGTGTTGGACCGAAAGGTGCAAATATCGCAGCCAAGCTGTAAACTACAACACAACGCATTCCGTTCTCTGGACTACATTCTGCTACTTACCCTTTCAGGGTTTGGTAGCGGAAGATTGAGAACGGAAGAAGAAGATTTCTTTGTTTTATGATGACACCATTCAACCACTTTCAATGAAATCTTTAAATCAGCTATTTATATATGAATTATCCAGGATTTTGGTGAAAATTTCTGGTTGATGTAATTGGTGATTATCTTTATTCTACGTTCTTATGTCTGTGACTTTTTTGTCTCAGTGTTGGGAATGTTGCACACAAGCTTAGGAAAGATTCCTTTTTTCTTCACTGGATGGAGAGAGCATGCTATCATTGCTTTTATGATTGTGTTTACGGGCTTAAAATTATTTTAAGATTTACAAGACTGTCTGAGTGGTCTAACGCACACAAAAACAGATTTAGAACCGCTGCTGAAAAGATTATTACTTTAGATATTGAGATGAACAAAACAAACAATGGGTATGCTTTCTGACTTACTAGAAGTAAGACTCAGGATAATTCTGTGGGCGTTTTGCTCCAGGTGCACTTGAGTAGCCTGTGCTTCGTAAGAGCTTGCAAACATCGTCAATGTTTGAGTCTCCGGCCGCAGCCTTCTGGGCACTGGAATAGAGATATATATGTAATAACTGAAACAAAAAACTGATGTCCAAATGTCTTTCTGTTTTGTTTATAGGGACACAATATCATTGCAGTCCAAACAGACTCACAGTCTTTTTCAGGAGATGATAAAAGGTATAGATACAAATAGTTTCTGGTTCTAAAACCCCTATTTCCTGTCTTGTTCAGCCAACATTTAATCTCAAATCCTTACATCCTATGATGGTTGACCATAGTAACTTAACTTAACAATTTTTATACTGGTTTAGAAAACTCTACCAGTTTCTTGGAGGGTGGTTTTCACAGATGTGCGAATCCATCTTAATAAACTCAAACACTAGAGCTAAGTAGACCTGCAGCCAGCCAGGTGCCATCTATAGTTGCTCTTAAAAAATCACCTGGGAAAAGGTACAAATAACTTGGGAAGATTTTTAATTAGAATTTTGTTCGGTCAGCGGCCGTTGAGCCTACTCTTTTTGATTTCCAACTGTCCAGGAATTAGTGGTGGGCCTACACGTAAGTCTAGTATTGCATTGCAGGTCCACCTTCTTCAGTATGCTTCCTTCTTCGGTATGCTGAGATATAAGAGTCACTGTAGCGCTATACCAGAGAAACAATCCTCAAGAGTGAAGAATGCAGTACAAGTAACATGATGTTTTGGGTCTAAACTAAAACAAGCTAATTAAATATTTTTGTATAAGTGTGGGCAACTACAAAATGTCAACATCTGACCCACAGGACTGCAGTTGAATCACCATGGTTTTTTTACAATTCTCCCACACAATACCTGTATCGATAGTAGGATACAAGTATCCTCTCACGGACCACCCCATCAATCTTGGAGTCTATCACCAACAGCATAACTCCATACAAGAAGAGGGCTTCACACTATTTGAAGAAATATGAAAACAAAATGTTAATTCACAAAAATAATATAAATGTGCAAACAAAAAGAATAAACACACATTTTAGAACATGGTACCAACTGGCAATTCAAGTTGAAGAAAGAGGGATAAGACCAGAAACTTTGACTTCCCATGATTCTTCACACCATGAGCAGACTCAAAATGTAACGCAAATTCAACTAAGCATAGTACCATGAATGCAGTTTTAAAAACAGTAAACATTGTGAAACCAGAACAAATTACATCTTGATGATCCCTTCCTCAGCATAGGTGTGGGTCCCAACTTCATCTCCAGCGGATCCTGTGTTGGGCCATGGAAGTTCAGTAAGCACTCTTTCAAAGAGGTGTCTGGGACATTGTTGCCTATAGCAAGGGAATCTGACTAATGCATTGGAAGTCTTCCCCGCGATCTATTTTTAGCTCATCTATCTATGTTTTACCTTGTCTGCATAGGTTACAGCATCATTTACCAAGGAAAGGACGTTGCGTACATCAAGGATGCGGTATCTGCATTTTTTTATCCGACACATCCAGTTTCAGTTAGCTTTTTTGGATACCGGGTTTATCTTTCCATTGCGATCTCCATACTCTTAGTGCAGCATGTGTCCAAGACCGCCGCTTGCTTGCAGAGTAGGGTCTTGGTCAGCTCTGGTTCACTGACCTTGATGCAAGCAGTCAGCTATCATGCCAGCCAGCTGAATGTTGTCAGCTGATTCACTGAGCTGCATCTTCAGCCCCAGAGAAAAGAGAATTGACTAAGTAAGCAAGTAGTGGCGTTCCCATTATGGGTGCAGTGGGTCTTGCCTTTGCTCCCCTATATTGGATCCGTCTGCATCAAAATGGCAGAGAAAGAACCATAATGGTCTAGAATGCAGACGTATAAAAGAAAAAAAGTAAAGATCCTGTCACGACATAAGGCGCATAGGAAATATGGTGTTAGACCCACATTAGTTTGTGACATACGCCACATAGTGGATGTGATCAGCATCACGCCAGACGCCTTTACTGCCAAGATTTTTACCTGGTACCTGTGGCTGAGTGGACCACAGGAGCCAGACTGCGAAACAAATTCTGCACCAACTGGGGATTGAGCCCTGATCAATTGGCTGGGAAGTCAGTGAACAAACCACTGCACTACCGTGGCAACCAATGCCTACGTATAAGAGTAAACAAATTATCATAAAAGCTGTACCATCATCTGCTTGCCATCTTGATTTAGAAGAACAGACTCCATTGTTTGCTGTATGTAAATTCCCTCCTCCAAATCCTCAAGGTATCTGTCAAGAAGCAATGACAAAACAATACCTTTCTATGATTTCTCATTTTGTTTTCTTTTTAAAAAATAAAATATTTTTAAATTTAAAAAAAAAAAAACCATGTGCTCTAGATCAAGAAACACCTAACAAAAAATGTTTAAAAAACTGTACATGAAAATACACAACCGATAATTGTGTCAGAACAAGAGTTCCAAAGCAACAAATAATAACAAGAAATTACTTAAACACGTTAGTTTATATAAGAGGTCTGTTCAAAATGTGTTGACCTTTCAGCCGAGGCAATTATTCACCTGGAGGTCTGAAATCATAATCCCATTCAAAGTACTCTCCTTGGGACTGTGCAAACACTTCTCCTAGCAGCACCGCCATTGTTGGAAGCATTTCAGGAAGGCCTCTTTGAGAATGACGTACAGCTGAGCCATCACATTCTGCATAATGTCAACTCGTGACTGAAATCCCCTTTTGGGATCAAGATGCTGTACAGCATATGGGCTGCAGTAGTCAGCGACCCATAGGTGACTGCTAGCATCAGGGCCAGCGCGAACCAGAGCTGCCAAGACCCTTCTATACCTCCACGTGGTGATCCTGGATAACAGGCTGCAGCAGGGCAGACTAAGGAGAAGGGATCGAAGAGGGAATGCTAACTCTGTACTAAAAAAAATGCTTGCTGAAGTCGGATGTGTTGGACCGAAAGGTGCAAATATCGCAGTCAAGCTGTAAACTACGACACAACGCATTCCGTTCTCTGGACTACATTCTGCTACTTAAGCCCTTTCAGGGTTTGGTAGTGGGAGATTGAGAACGAATGAAGCCAAGCTAAGCCAAATCCGCTTTCAGCATCATGTTCATCTTAGGGAATAGATACAAATCGCAAAGAATGATATGATGTCTGGAGAGTAGGGAGCCCGACAAAACAGAAGAAGGTTGTGTTTTGGCAAAAAAAGCCGATGCAAAGAATGGACAAGTGCATTGTCACGATGGAGCTACCAAGTTCTCGTTGCTCACATGTCCGGTCATTTGCTGTGCAGATCATCAGGAAGGCAACAGTCCGTACTATATCTATATATATATTGATAGTTTTAGGGTGCTGACAGGGATGCCATCTCTCTTTTCTTGTAAAAACTAGTGTAACACATTATTGTTTTCATTCAGTACTGTATATCATATTGTATATTTGTGCCTTTCTGCCCAACACATCTGAATTCAGCTGGCTTTTCTATGTACCATGTTTACCGTACCAATGTAACTTCTACTCTATTAGCCAGACTACACTAGTGCAGTCTGTTTCCGGGGCCGCCATTTGGAGTCTAAAAAGTGTCTTGGTCAGCTCTGGTTTGCTGACCCCGATGGAAGCACCCAGCTATGAGTCACTGGCTGCTGTCAGTTCATGCACTGCTGCATCTTGGCCCCGAAAGGTTAAATTGAACTGAGTAGTAGTTATGGTTTTCAAACAAAATATACTGAGCAGGATAGTGTGTAATGGGTTAATCAGTTCATGAGATTTCCTCACCGATTGAGATCTATTACATATTTGTGAACACTGGCAAAAGCTTGGTAAAAGCGAGTCAGAATTTCTATATTGTTCTCTCTGAATTCTTCATCCAAATCTTGCAGCTCCTGTAAACAAAAAGCAAAATTGATTTTGTTCAGGTCTAGAATTTATTTCTAAATGTATGAGTAACTTTCACTGTGATGTGGAACTTATAAAAATTCAACATGAAAATAAAAATCGGTATCTCCAGTGTTTAGGTTCTATTGTAGGTATGAGAAGAGTTGTGGGCCATAAAGGAGATAACAACAAAGGTGCAGACATTCATAAATGGTTGGGGATGGTGTGGGCTAGTAATTAAGTGACACTGCTCACAATCCGAAAGTGATGGGTTTGCTCCCCAATCACAGCAAACCCTTAGAAAATGCAGGAGGAAGCAGGTACCCTTACATAAAATGCATATTCACATCAGATGAACTGGGTCGACAGGCGCAAAATAAAAACAAAATGCAATGCACACTGCTTCTGGGAATAGAGAAATAAGGTAAACGCAGGAGAAATAAAGAAAATTCATAAATGGCTTGTCCTGTAACCCGAAAAGTTTGTAAAGGCATCACATCTCACTACTGGTCTCATTGTTGAGCGACACATCTTAAGACACATTTATAATTGTGTGGGGTGGGGGCCACCCATCTCCTGATGGAACAAAGTCCACACTAGCTGCTAACTGGAGCCTGGATTTTCTGTGATCTGGAACTGGACCAAAGAGCCGCTGTGCAAGTTCATCGTTGGCCTGTGTGAATATTTTCTTAGTCACATCAATATTGGCAGTGTCAGCAAATAGGGTGCCATTCTTGTCAAGTTAATACGTGTGCATTGAATCGTGAAAATATGACACAGGGTAACTGAAGTAGCCAATGGCTTTGCTAGAATAGCCAGAGAGAATAACACAAATCCAATGAACAATTAATCCAAATGGAAAACCATATCACGTATTCCGTGAACAAAATGCAAAAACGAGAACAAAAATAGACCTGCAGCCAGTTATTTCACATCTTTGCTGCTCATATCATAAATAACTGCCTGCACAGAATGAAAGAATTTAAATGGCATGACTAGATCACTTATATGGGCATGTTCTGGAAACCAAAGAGACAAAAGAAGTAGAGATCTCATTCATTGTGAAAAGAACTTGAGGCAAGTATAGAAAGAGACTGGAAAGACAAGGATTGAGCTGTGCTGATGGCACATGAGAAGAAGATGCTGTGCATATTTCTTGAAAACATATGCTCCTCAGGGGCAGTATATGTTTTAATTAAGACTAATACCAAGTTAAGATTGTTTAATTCCAATTTTAAGTCAGTACTCCTGTAGAAAAAACTTGGAGAATGACAATGGTAAAACAGAGTAAACTCCAATATGTTGGAGAGAACTGGACAGATACTGATTGATTAAGAGATGGAGAGGATGTGTTAGCGCTGGATAGGTCACACATTATGGAAACCAGTTGATAACATTACAAAACGACCTTGATGTTAACTTCGACATTGCGTGCTATGGAAATCACCTTCAAACGTGGCCAGATAGACTCTGAAATTAGTTTCGTTCAACTTTTTTAGTTTAGTGTTCCAGTCAATTGACAAGTTTGTCTTCCTCAACTGATTTTTCAGAAGGCAGTCCTCCAAAAGATGCTCCGTTGTTTGTTCATTTAGTTCACACGAGCGAATTAGTGGAGTGACATTCAAAGCATATACAAATGTTTATTTAGACTTGTATGTCCTAATAGGGCGCACAAAAGAAACACAGGACTCACTATGTCTCCTAGCCAACCTCAAGTACAAGAGTGGTGGACTCTGTTCTTTAATCCAGCAGCAGGTAAGGGTTTCAATCTTTAATGGAAAGCTGGATTAGACAGCAGATGAGGTTAAGGTGAAATATTATTTTTCTCTTGGAGCGTGGATAGGCCTTTTCTTCTATTGAAGGGGCATTAAAGAAGATGCCCAGGAAATTATGTTTTAATTCAATCTCCTGCTCTAAAAGGATGAGTACACTCAGGCGGATGTGTACCAATGTTTCGACCTAATTATTAATTTATCAAAAATTGGACAAACAATAAAGGAACAAATGAAAACAGCAAACTAAGTTGAAAGAACTGAAATGGTCTTATGTTAGCTACCAAACAGCTGCCTTGGGCAATGGATTGCAGGGTGGTAAATTTAGAAATATCTAATGTGCTAGTTCATAAATAATAAATAAACAAGTAAATAGTTCATAAACAGAATTGGTTCATAAATTCCATTAAGACCAGAAAATTGAAATACTTTGACCACATAAAAAAACACAATGTTCTTGAGGGAACGGTAATGGTGCCAGGCAAGAGAGGTAGAGGCAGACCAAGAAGACAATGATACCAAGATGGTAAGGAATGCTTGGGTATAACTCTGGAGCAGGTTGGAGATTTGCCAAGAGATCGAGTTTCGTTCAGACAGGCCGTGATGAGAGCAACGTTTTGCAAAGGACATGATGCACGATGATGATGTACTAGTGTCCGCATCACATCAAGATGCTCGAGTTGATGATGATGAATGCCCACAATAAGTAAGATTACTCTTTTATGCACCCTAAATAGGGCGTTAAGTGACAGGCTGCAGCAGCTTTCCTACCAACTCAAGTGTGCCGATGAAGGTGGAAAGAGGTTCTTCATGGGTTGTGCTATGCTTGGCTTCATCAGCATGTCCCTCACTACTATGACGATTACATCGATACCTCACTTCACTAGCCAGGCTGTATTAAGAACAGTCCATTTCCAGGATGACTTGCGTGGAAATGACGGGTCATGGCCAGTATATTTTACCTGACCCTGACTAACATGCCTGATCTGTATAGCTTGCCTGACTAAGCGTTAATCTCCTCTCCCTGGCTGAATTGATAAGACACTGCACTGGAAACTAGAAGGTTGTGGGTTCAAATCAAAGTCTGGGAGGGATTATATTGAAAGACAACAGGAGTATGAAATTTGAAAGTCATGATCCGGGTGCAAACCCTTAATATTTTAATGTGTAAAAAACCTAAATAACCCGAACATTTGTTAGATGACATACAACTTCTGTTGATCAGATTGATTCCTGTTGCAATGAAGTGCTAGGAGCGAAGAGTGGTCAGGCAAAACATATAGATCAATATTCCACCTCATGTTCTTGTTTACGCTCCTGGAAACAGGCCATGTCACAGCAGTCTGGCCAATGAGGTGATGATCAACAGTGTAATCCTCATAGTGGTGAGCTTACTAAAGAGTCTTGCATTGCACTACAGCCAGGAGGATCCTGGCCACCTTTTAAAGTATGTCTTGGGATGTAAGAAGAGTCACTGTAACGCATTACCAAAGAAATGTAAGAAGAGTCACTGTAATGCACTATCAAAGAAATGTAACTCACTCCCAAAGAAAAGTTGTTAAGAGTTAACCCTACTCAGCACGAGTAGCTTCGAACAACAACAATGATGTGTATACAAGTTTACTACAACTGACCATAAACATTTAGTAGCATTTTGTATCATTGAATCTCATAACGGAGATGAATGTCCCGAAGTCCAAAGTGTTGCGCAATCGTTTTGCCAATTATGATCCAGTCTTTCTTGGTGGGGGTACAATTAGAGGATGTCAATGAGTACATTTATCTTGGGAGCCTCCTTAATATGGAGAATAACTTGGAACCTGAATTGACAAGACGTAGCCGTGCGGGTTCAGCAGCCTTCTCGTAAATTAACACGGTCCTGGACGGTTGCCAAGATTAGTACCTGCGAGCCTCTTTCTTCAATTCCACTGCGCTCTCTGCTGTGTGTTACGGTGCTGAGGCATAGACACTAGCAAAATCACTGGAGGACAAATTGAGAGTGACCCAGACCTCTCTTGAGAGACGCTTCATCAGAATCGCCTTTCCTGGACCAACATATTCAAAAGCTCTACAATTCCGACATACCAAGACTGTCCTTGGTAAATGATGCGGTAATCTATGCAGACAAAGCAAAACATAGTTAGGCAGGTCGCAATGTTGTGACAAAACGATGGTCGATGGAGCAACAGCAATCGGGCATCTCCGAAGTAAAAATAGAACATGGGGAAGACCTCCAATGTGTTGGTGAAACTCCTTTGCTGTACACAACAACATCCAAGATGCCTCTGGAGGAGGGCTTATCATGCACTGGACTTTCGTGCACAAAACAGGGTTCTCTGGAGACGAAGTAGGAATCCGCTGCTACTCTGAGAAACAGGTCATCAAGACCAATCTCATAATTTCTTTTGTGATACAAATACTTTATGTTATTTAAATTCATTAAAACAATTCAAATTACCGTTCAAACAGTTTATCACAATATAGCTTCAGCACAAATTAAACTTTAAGGAACACATTTTTCAACAGCATTTTTCAACTTACAACTCTTGATTCTATTCTGCTGTCAAAGAAGTCTGTGCTGTTGAAGTAGCTAAAATCGGAAAGTATCTCTCCATATTTTACTTGGTCTGCCCGAGTTTCAAGGCGAAATACTGGCGGGACAAAGTCAGCCAATCGCAACAGTTCTGCAATAATGGCATTGCCACGGGAAACTAATCGCAAAAGGTTTTGTCCACACTGATTGTTCTCTGCCAAAAAGTCAGCCATCTTGGCTTACTCTGGAAAACAAAACAATTGGAAAATATTAAAATTTCTTAAAAAGGTAAAGACACTACTATCATCAGCAATGTCATGTGTGAGAGTTCATTGCATAAGATTTCAGTTATTGTGATGAGCAGATGAATGGTTTTCATTCTTGATGTTAGGTTACTCGAGCCTGAAAGAGGGGCGGGGAAGTGGATTAACAAATAGTAACATTTTAACCTGCCGGGGATGCAGTAAAAAATGACCAATGAGGATTGGGCAGGGAAGATGGCTACCCTAGCCTGTAAAAATGTTACATTCTTAGTCTTAGTCAACCTGTATGACTACAAGGCTGGTTGCCCATGTGCAGGTCCCAACTCTTGCTCGAATTGGTGGTTGCCAGTAGGTGCATTTGTCTGCTTAGCGGGCTGGACTCGAACAGTACTGCGTGTTTTAATACTATGCCAGTCCTAGCTGAATTCTGTCTTGGGCATGGGTTATCTAGTGGATGGCTCGCTTTTTCATTTCAGGGTCACGTTTGTTGTACAGCTCAAGTGAATCTTATCTTGTCTTGTGCGAGGAAGAGTATGGGGGGGGGGGGGGGGTGCGTCTTCCAGGAGATCACTTTTTACTGTATGGGGACAACAGAGTGGTTAATGTGCTCCAGAGCTCATATTTCCTTCTGACTACATGGCTAGTCTAGCGGTGTTTGGAGCACCTGTTGTCTTTTATATTAGTGAAGCAAATGATCGTTATTGAATGAACTGACCCTAATTCTGTGAAGCTCTTGATGGTTCAGGCCATGGTATATTATGGTCAGAAGAATCAAACTCTGAATGTGAAGTTGATTATGATATTGATTTAGATGGAAGCGATATATATATATATACACACACACATACATAATATAAATATGGTTCTTAGTGAATCGATTGATACTTTCCTCTCTTTTTTTTTTTTTTGGATGGGCAACAAAGCGTCATATAATAGCAGATTACAGTTTCTTAACTTAACGTCTTTATACTGGTTTAGAAGACTCTGCATTCAAACAGTTTCCTTTACTTCCATTGATCTAAAAATAACTATGTGCATTCAATTCATTAATTGACTCTGTCTCCACTATTTCCTGTGGTAATGCATTTCAAGCATTCATCACTCTCCGACTAAACAAATATTTCCTAGTATCTAATCTAGACCTTTCTTTAATTAACGTGTAGCTGTGCCCTCTTGTTCTTGTAGGTGGCTTGTACTTTGAAAAATTTGTTTGAGTCTAAACTATCCTTTCCCTTGTCTATCTTATAAACCTGTGTTGTCACTTCGAATTCTTCTCTTTTCTAGACACTATAGGCCGTTTTTTCTGAGTATTTCACATAACTGTAATTATGGAATCCCACTATCACCTTTGTCACTCTTCTTTGTATGCTTTCCAACATGTTTATATCTCCTCTACAATAACAAATCCACACCTGTACGCAGTACTCCAATCTAAGTCTAACTAATGCTTTATTCAATTTGATAATCAATTCCTTGCTCCTATGTTTAATATTTCTTTTTATCATACCTAACATTGTATTTGCCTTTTTTCATTGCTACCTGGACTTGCTCACTCACCTTACCTGTCTCAGCCTGTGCTGTAAAGTCTATTATAATCCCTAGGGCCCTTTTCTTTTCTATCTTTCTAGTATTATTATTGTTCTCTCTGTCCGTAGTACTAACGATAAGGGGTGCGTCTTGCATCTGATGGTGTCTTAGAATCGAAATAAATTGGTAAAATTAATAAATCTGTCAATAAATCAGTCATTCAGTGTATCTATTTAGTATTTTATATTAATTTATATTATATTTAATTTTTAACTATACTTTGGTGCTCTTTCACATCATTCCACGTGAGAGAAATGTTTCTATCGCTTTGAAACATTAATCAAATCTACAATTTATAAAGCTATATCAACCAAATATAACACTGTAAACGTTACAAGAGAAACATGATTTCGTTAAGAAGTTAATTACGTAACTGTCGTAAAAACACAAATTAACTAAACAGTCAACACTACACGCTACAGCGTCTTACGGCGCTAAAACAAATTATGGCAAAACTTCATTTCACAAGAACGTCAAGGTTGAGTTTAATTACGAAATTATGAAACAAAATATATACAGATATCACCACTAAAACTCTGTCTTACTTTCAATTGAATCAAAACTCACAAAATTTCACAGGAATCTGCTTCGTCTACTAAGATTCACATGATTTTCAAGAGTAAGTTCCCGTTTACGCCCCTTTCAGATTGTTGTTGAGAGTAGCTGTACCTTATACCGGAAGTTCGTACATTTTACGTTTAAAAATCGAGAAACCGAGCACGCTTTGAAATCCTCAAACTAAGACAGGTATATTTATCTAGAGCTACTCAAAACCATTTATTCATGACATTCTGCTTTCATTTTATGTTGAGAAATGCAGTATATATACAATTTGCTTCACAACAGTTTGTAAAATATGAGCAAAATTATTTAGTCTACTTTATTAGTCATTGAACTATATTCCGATTGCAAAAAAATGTTGAATAGCGAAGTGCCGGTCGATAAGTTATAATTACTGTCAATAATAAAGTTACTTACAGTTGAAGACCATTTTGTTAAAATAGTCCCAATACCATTGCTTATTTGTTTGTTGTATGTTTTTATTTGTTTGAAAAAAATAATTTAAAAATCAATTTAATGTTTGTGACTGTTGTAACTTGTAGCCCTGTCTGTTTGAAGTGTTTCCTTTGCCTGCATTTGTAAAACTGATAACACTCAGTCAATACTGCCAATCAGAGCATGGCATATGGAACTTTACTTCATTAGGATAATTTCTTCCCCCATCAATTACTCAGCTGACTTGCTGAGAGATTTTAGATGAAAATGTCTTACTTAAGTGTACAATTTGTATGCATATGAGTATGACGTGCACCTTTCTCAGGTGAGGGCAAGAGGCCAGAGGGGTTTTAAATTTACCTGAAATGTCTTCATTCATATCTGATCATTTCAACACTTGATTAGGTTAAAAGATGTGAGGGAATGCCATTGACAACAAATGTTCAACATAATACTTGCTATCTTAAATTTGGGCGTACGATTTGTCACTTGTGCAGTAGTAAAGCACTTGCTTTTATGACATGGCAAAGGTATGGGGTATGAATTCCCCTGTCATACACTCCAGTTGAGTCATCCCAGTTGTAAATGGGTCAGTAGTGTAACTAATATGGAACAAACCTATACTTTAATTTCTTTAAGGATGGCAGTCTGGTAATAGTTGACATCCAAACAAGATGTAAAAATTGACCTGTCACTCATCTCTATATTAGCACTGTCATTTAACATGCTAGAATATATTTGGAGCACATGAAGGCGTACACATTTCATCTTCATTGCAAAGAGTAAGAAAGCCAAATTTACAAACGTCGTCAAATATCCTGCCAATGAACAATACATGACATCTCTTCCATTGAGTCAGAATACAGACAAAAACTGCTATAACACATTGTATACCCACCCTGATGAAATGAGACAATGGAGGAGGAGTGACATGAAAGCTGAGAAATTATGACAATGCATAACTTGAAAAATGAGTCACCTCTAGATACAAAGGAAGCTGTAGAATCCAGTATTATGTATGACATTCATGGCTAAGTGGGTAATAGTAAAGATGTACAGAGGTTATGGTGCCACCATTTAATTCTTTGTTTCCGTACCGGGACAGAGAGGACGTCCAAGGAAGAGATGGGTGGACAACATCACTGAGTGGTCAGGCCTTCGTCCTGGTGAGATACGTCAGGCGGCGACAGACAGAGAGGGATGGCGTGGGATTTTGGGAGTGTCTTCATGTGTGCCCCAACGACCTGATGGGTTACGGGATGAACTGAACTGCTCTCTAATGAGTGCATTTATTTCCCTTGACAGCCTGTATCAGTCTTCTCCAGTTCTCATATAGTTTTATTTTTCAGTTAAGATGGGCGGACTTGCTGTCACTACTCTTGTGGAGTTGCAAGACTTGATAAGCGTATTCTACTGTTTATTTGTCCAACGCAACACCAGTGATGTATCTAGAGAGTACAACACAGTTCATCCACAGTGTCTTGGTAGAAGCTATCCTAAAGACATGAAAAGGAATAAGAGTTCACTAATTTGGATCAGATATATACAGATGCTCAAATTGTAGACCAAATTCATGGATCTGGTCCATCATGGGTAATGTGTACGTAGATCTATTAGACGATTCTTTTTCATCGCTGTCAGACGTCAACCTTTATTTTTTCGAAAAAAGCAGCGGTCATCCTGAGGCTGTCGACACTGCAATAGAGCTTGTCTAGTGTTGCCACTGGTGATGGCCACATCTGCTTCTCTGTTCCTCTTATGTCGAGCAGTTTTGCAGAAAATGCTCAGCGGTCATTTTCCCGGTACCACACGGGCATTCGTCAGTGCCACCTATCTTCAATTTGTTGAATAGGTGGTACCTCAGTCTATTGTAGCCAGTGCGAAGTCTGAAGACCACGACCTGCTCTCTTCTGTTCAACTGGTAATAGGCATCGTTTTTTGTGTAGTCAGTATGTTCGGTTTCCCATTTGGTCATGTATCTAGCTCTAATACGCCGTTTTGACTCTTCGTATGTCATACTAGTATCTGGTTGTGGTAGTCTTCTACAACTTAGATACCTACCAGAACAAACATAGATCTATTAGACAATTCTATGTATACAACTTAGATACCTACCAGAACACCACCTTGGATCCTAATGGAGCTCAACAATCACCAAATTGTGCAGCTTGACAAAGCAAACATTACAAATGTGATGACTTCAGCATTAATCATCATCAAAGCTTATTGCTCCTCTCTGTGCATAGGCCATTGTCTACATCCTGCCAGCATACAATCCTGGCCTGTTTTTTATGCCTATCTCCAAGTGTAATCAATCATTTAATCTTAGTTTCTAATTTTACTTGGGTCTACACGAGTCTCAACACGAAAAACTAGTCAGTCAATTGCAACAGTTCTGTAATAATAGCATTGTCACTGGATACTAAACGCAAATGGTTTTGTCAACATTTATCGTTATCTGCTAACAAATTCTGCCATCTTGACTTACTGTGGAAAACAATCCAATCAATCAAAGGACAGCGCATATGTCATTGATAACATCCCACCAGATTACGCAGTTCTTGGCTGCTCTTTTTGCCTCTCGCCAAGTGCAGCCTTTGTGGATGGAAAAATGTGTGAATGGTTCATCAGATCCGTCAACGTTAAACAAGAATGTATTCCTAGCAAAGAATTATGAGTGATGCCCTTGAAGATCATGTTGGCTTCCTTGGGATAGAGGATATAAAGATTACCAGCTTACGCTTTGCTGAAAACATTAACAGGCTGGCAGGGACTGAGACAGAACTTTAGGAATTGATCCGAAGACTGGATGTAACAGCACAATGTCATGGCATAGAGATAAATGCAGAAAATGCTGTGATCAAAGCAAATTGACAGGACCTTGAAATAGTGAGCAGTATCTGGACTCAATGATCAGTGATGAGGGATCAAAACCAGAGGTCCTGGCCAGAATAGGGCAGACAACAGCAGTGCTTGCATGATTGAAAACTGTACTGAAAGAAAAACGACTCCTACTAACCATGAAAGTCAAGACTAATGCGCTCACTGGTTCTTTTGATATTCCTTTATGCCTGAGAAACATGGACAATTAACAGCAGACTTCTAGAGAATAATTCTGGAGATCACATATGAAGTAAGTCGAAGAATCAAGAATGCAAGTAGACTAAGAGACGACCTCATCACAATGGTCAAAAAGCGAACGCTGACTAATGGTCGTGTCTCGAGGTCAGATGGCCTTGCAAATACGATATTGTGGGACACAGTAAAAGCCAGTGAGGGAAGGGAGATCCGAGAAAATGATTGGAAGACGTCCATGAGGGGACTAACTACAGAGAGGGGTGGCGCATGATTGTGGAGATGTCAGCAGGGATGTCCCCAACTTTCTCAAAAGGTGTGAATCATGATTTTTCATCTCCTTATGCTGTTTAGTGTCAGAAATGCCCTTCTTGTCTATCTGACCCTGATCTGTACCTCCTGATGTGTCAATTATGCTGCCCAAATAGGTAAAGGTACTTCCTTCATCCAACTACTCTCCCTCCAGCATGATTGGCTCTTTGCTGATAGTGTTCAGTTTAGTTTAGTTTTCATCTTGTTGATATTGAGTCCCATTTGGCTGATTCTCTTTCAACTTCTGCATTAGCATACTAAATATCGGTGAGATGGATCATATAGCTTGCTGGTTGTAGACCCTGCCAGTTATTTCTTTGTGTTGTCTGCTAACATGCTTTGAAAAGATAATTAGCGGAAATTTTATTTGTTACACAGCAGTGATCACTAACAAGCACATCGCCACACAGTATATTGACAGTGTCGTAGCCAAGGGTAGTCATGGAGGTCACTGCAGCAAACCTCGAAGCTATGGGTGGTTACCTGCAGCAGACGTTATCTCCCGACCAAGATATTCGACGCAATGGTAAAACATTAAAAAGCATATTCACCTTTATACATTTGCACCTGGAGACTTAAGTTTCCAGCTATTCTGAAACTTAGTTTCATAATGTTGGCATTGGCACATTTTCCAAGTATTGTGTGGTTTATATTTTTGTTTTGAAAAGGGGCCTAGTGCAGCCGGGTCTCTTTACAGGAAGCCTGGTCCAAAGCATTTATGTTCAATTACAGTTGTTTCTGTGTATATGCAATGAGGTTTGCCCATGCGTTAGCCTTGCCTTTCATTGTCAATTGGCCCCTGTTTTTTGCTTCCCAAAGGGAGACTGGGTTCAGAAACGCTAGAGGCACTAGTTGAAACATTATCTTGTAGCATGTCCTTTATAGAATGTCACTCCCATCAGTCTGTCTGAAAGAAACTCTTTCCCTTGCCAAAACTCCAGCCTCTGCCATAGTCATACCCAGGCATTCCTGGATATCTTGGTACCATCGTCTTCTTGGTCTACCCCTGCCTATTTTGCCTGGCACCATACCTTGCATCACTGTTCTCTCAAGACCGTTGTGTCTTAGATGTAACCAAAGTATTTACATTTTCTGGCCATAATGGAATTGATAAACCAGTTCTCCTCTATGCTCAACTCTTGCCGAATATCTGCATTTGTCTTTTTATCCATCCAGGGTATTCTGAGGATCTTTCTGTAGCATTTTGACTCAAAAGATTCGATTCTTTGTCTAGAAGTTTTGGTATTCGCAACCATAAGCTGCCACAGGAAAAACACAGGCTCTCAAGACTTTTACTTTTGTCATTTTGTTGGTGCTCTGCCATAATTTCTTCAGGCTGTTCAGTCTCTTAGCTGTAACACTAAGTTTTAATGCAGAGAGAATGTTTGAGCAGGGTAGTTCTCGTTATCCGTTTAATGACTATGAAAAGGCTTTTGACAAGGTTGCAGAGGAACAAACTTGTCCCTATTTAGGAAGGATGATAGAGAAATAATTAAAGTAATGCAGAATTTATGTGAAAATCAAATTCTAAATATATCATTTATTTCTGTGGCATATATTTCTACAAGATAGGGTAGTATGCCCCATAAGCAACCATTAGTTGTATCTTACGTCATTTCTTGTAGATTACAGAACGAGTGTGAAAAAGATAGTCGTGTCTTACTGCAAAAAATTTACATCTAATCTGTTTTTCTTTTTCTCCATTTAAATTCTTCTAAGAGAAAGTAGTTTAAATTCCTGTATCTCAAGTGATCTTAACCAGTTGAGGTGTGAAGGTATACCCGCAAAAAGTGATATCTGTTGATTAAAAAAAAACAGCTGTCACTGCTTCTTTGTATTTAATAGTATGGTTAATTTCAATTTTATAAGATGTAAACATATTAAAATTGTTAAACCATATAGTACTATCTTGTGTCTTTCTTTCGTAGCTGAGAAGTTCTTGGAGTCAGTGGAGGGAAATAAGAACTACCCATTGTTACTTTTGCATCTGATGGACAAGGATGATGCAGATGTTCATATACGTGTCTCGTCTGCCATCACGTTTAAAAATTATGTCAAACGAAACTGGCGAGTGGTATGTAGCATTTACACAGTAAATCATACTTTCTTTATTTTGGCCCATTAGGGAAATGAACACATTTCCTCTGCTGTGAGATATGGTCTCAGTTAACATGGCATCATAAATGCAAGAGATTATTCTTTTATCTCAATTCTCCTTTACCTTCTGCTTTGCAATTTTTCTGTGCCTTGAATCAGGTCGCCAACACACAAAATAATTTGATTTGAGATTGTTGTGCAGCTGTTAAATCTCATCGGTTCATTTTGTTTGCAGTTTTGTGTTTTTTCTGAAGTATGTAAAAATGTAACGCAGAAAAAAAAATGTCATTAAAAAGTATCATCTTAAGGTCATCTGTCCCTGACAGTGACCTCTTGTCCAGAAAGAGAAGTTGAAAAAAATTGTTCACATTTTATTGGAGACATGAAAATTAAATTGTTTTTAACAAAATCAAATGTTTAAACAAAGAACAAAAGCAATACACATATAATCTTTTTTAACAATGTTCCAAACTGGCAGCACTTTCTGAATAAGCATGTTAAGTTATAAAACCGTTATGAGCTGCTTGTTCTTAGATCATTGGTCAAATCTGTCAGTGACCATTATGTCTTTTAGCGGACCAACATTTCTCTGCTTTCCCATGTTAATTACCATAATTTGCACAGCGCCTCATCTCAGGATAATGATATTCATTTGGACTTATGACCTGAGAAAGCTGTAATCGAAGCTGTAATAGCGCTGATGGGCAATAGATAACAACAGATAATAGCTTTGTGAATTTAACTGTCACTGAGCCATTACCAGTATATGTTTTTATACTGGAATAATACAAGGATAAGATAATGCCAAACAGCAACATGGCTGAGAAAAGACATTCTTCTTAGTTCCTTGGTCAGTGGCCAAGTGATGGTGTCTATAAGGGCAAGAATGAACTTCATCCAGTCTGCAGCCATCCGCCATGTAGTACCTCAACTTGATTCATAATTCTTATCTCAGCCTTAACTGTTCTTTGTCTCTTTTGCCTTCCCTCTGGGGCCCACACCAAGGCAGCTCTGGTGATACCTGGTTTTTCTCTTAGGACATGACCTACTCAACTCCAGGTTTTGTTTTGTTATGATGGTGTTTGTCGTCTGAATTGTTCAGGACAAGTAAAGACACTCATCAAACGATTCATGAGGACAGAATGGAGAGAACAGCACAAAGAATACAAGCCAGAAAATGACAGCATAGACAAACTTGGCGGAGATGGGAAGACAAAGATCTTCAGACTCAGAATGGGACACTTTAAACTCAAGGCCCGCCTCCACAAAATGGGTCTCAGAGACACTGTCACATGCGATTGTGGAGCACCCAAGCAAACATCAGAACATATTCTGCAAGAATGCCCTACCGATGCAGACCAAAGATAGGCAATTTCGCCTAGGGGAGCGACCATGCTCGAAAAACTGCTGTGGGAGACCGGAGAAGACCTGAAACACGAGTCTCCTTCAGAATTTTCACCGGACTAGAAGCACAGCATCAGTTGATCGATGAAGAAGAAGACTGAGCACATATGGGAACATCTAGGTTAAATAAAGATGGTTCCGTGAACCATATTTCATATTTTAAAACTTTGTGTTTTTAATTGTGGAATATGTTATTTTCCATCTTTCCCTTACAACGCGTGTAAGAAATTATCATTCATTCTGTATTGTCATTTCTTGGTTGCCAGGAAGACGGGTTTCCAAACAAGATACATCAAGAAGACAGGGATGCCATTAAACAATATATTGTCGGACTGATGCTCAAAAGCCCTGAACAGGTCCAGAAACAAGTGAGTTCATTTACTTTTTATATAACTTACCACATCATGTTTGCACTCTGATCATCATAAAGAGTAAAACAATACAAAGTATAAATTAGTTTGGTACATTACATCAAACATAAATTTTCTTCTTACCAGTTAATTTAAGCAGTGAGCAGGTGTTTCTTACTCTACCATGATATAGAGACCCAGTAGAGAATAATACGTGCATTGTGGTCAATAGATTTCTGTGTATCCAGTTTGACATATTTAGTGTAAGCAAAATATATGGAAGGATTTAACATGGCATTTAGTTCTCGTTGAACTATTCCGTTTAGATGTGGTGGAGTCATCTTTGATGTTACTGCTGCTATTTTCAATTAACACCTCTGGTATCAACTGTGTGTTGAAAGGGGAGCAAACAACACTTTGGCCTAACCAACACTGTATAAGAGATATCTAACAATGGAAGGCTAGGCATGTGGTACGCGATCCTATTCTGGAGAAAGCTATATGCCACATGAAAATTAAAAGACTTCCTTTTTTCTTGGCATACTTCTTGCCCTGAAGCTCTGCTGACCGGTGTTATAAGCTGAATTGTCTATCTATATATTCCTTACATAGCGTTGGTTCTGACAGACATGGGACTTTTTTTTTATATATCCCACAGAACAGTACGCTTTCTTACATATGCCCAACAAACAAGCAAGGGCACACTTTTCACTATTATGCAAGCATAACTACCGTTACAGAACGGTTACAGAACCAACCTTGAAAAGCTCAGTTAAGGATGTTGCAAAGTTGTCAAGAACAAACTTGATCTCTTCCCAGAGTTGCAATAATGTCACGCATTAGTCATCTGTCATTCTTAGCTGCCTAGCCAAGGTTTCATGTTTAGAAATTAAACAAATTTAACAATTGAATATATCTTTTTAAACAAAATGAAGATTATATATTTTTACAATATGTTTGCCATCATCAAATACGCAACCGGAACACAACCTAGTAACCGGAAATAAGAGTTAACGTTTTCCAAAGTACCTCAGCAGTTGCTCTCCACTGTAAACCCCTCTACTGTGGTTTTGAAAGGAGCGAGATAGCCAATGCTCTATTCAGAACTGGTAGTGATTTTGAGCAATTCCTCCATACAGTGCCATACCAAAAGACAAAAACTGTCATTCACAGTCATTGTGATAACCTATGAAAGAAAGACATGAGTGTGAACGATAGACCTGACCAAATCCACCAACAAACTACTTTGTGCCACTCGAGAACAGGACACTGTAGACAATAGGTCACCTCTACTGACTAAAGATCTACTAATCAAACAAGTGTTCATGTGCAACTGGAATCCAGACCTCAGAACACGTCCAACAAGACTGCCCAACCCACAAAGACTGACGCTAATCCTGGCCCGAGGGAAAATTTCTGAGGCAAAGCTGTGTGAATTTCATCCAGGCTGAACTTTGGCGGGATTGCAGAACTAGCATGACCAATACCTGAAAGCAGAAGAAGAAGACATATCGTAAAGCTGAATCTGATTTATGTTTTTTTAACATCCAAATACCGTGACAGCGAGTAAGTGATAGTAATCTATATCGAGCTTGTTCTTGAATTACCTGATGCAGATTTGTTGTAATTGTTCAAAGTCACTCATGCTGTGGTCTTCATTCTTGTCTGTTTGTTTGGTAGTAGGTTGCAGTAGCCCTTCTTATATCCTGGGACTTCATGAGCTGAAGTGCAGTGCTAGACTTGTCTAGTGAATTATATCTTGATCCCCAAACTCATTAGTTAGGTTGCTGTAACACAGCCTGTTTTCATGCACACAATCTGGATGGAAGGTGATGGTCTTCGTGGGTATGTTTGACCTGACCCAGATATTACTCTTGTGTCACATGTGGATTTAAACAGGAGTACAACAAAATTAAAATGTACCCTATTTAAATGTAAATAATAGCTGTCCATTGTTGTCGATGAGGACCGCCGACATCATCCGTGTCACAGATTTCCCTGTTGGGTGAGAGTGCGCATGTGGCTGAACAGACCAATGTGGGTACGAAAACATCTGCTGCATAACGGGCACACGAGGTTTGTAGAAAGTGATGGTGTTCCCACTGTTTGGGATTTCCGGGTCTCACGTCTGCTCTGGGCTTTCACAACACAGTAGCTACACTGTCAGATCTGTTTTGCGCAAGACATTCCCAGGTGTCGATATCTGTATGACAACTTCTCAGTGAGTCCTTCAGACCGTCTTTAGAACGTTTCTTTGGGAGCCGCTCGTCTGACATACGGACGAGGTGTCCGGCCTATCCTAGTCATGCTTTTTCTAACAGTGCATGAATGCTGGACATGTTGGTCCTTGAGAGAACCTCAATGTCAGTGACACGATCTTGCCATCGGATGTGGAATATTCACCTCAGGCAAATAGTATTGGTGTACCTTATGGAGTTGCTATGAATATTCTCCATGCCTATTATTTTTAACAGCATTTTTGAGATCCTAATATCCTACACTGCATTACTTTAAATAACAATACTTTTTTAGTTGTTTTTATGTGCAAAGTAAATTATCATCATTTAGCATGTTGTAAATGCAGGAATTCAAATGTTAGCGGAAGGAAAAGCCATGTTTATTCTTCATGTTTCAGCTGAGTGACGCTATCGGCATCATTGGCCGTGAAGATTTTCCCAAACACTGGCCAGGACTTCTGAGCGAAATGATTGCCAAATTTGAGACTGGGGACTTCTATGTTATCAATGGTGTTCTGAGAACAGCTCACTCAATTTTCAAAAGGTTGGTCTAGGGCAGTGTTTGGTAGACAGCTCATTTTCTGTGTTACTTTAGCTGTCTAGCATAGCCCATGAGTTTATAGATGAATTGAATGTAATATATTTTAGGTGTTTTTTCGAACACACACTGTCAAACAAAAGTTATGACACTTGGGAACTATCTAGCAAACCATTAACCTTAACCTTAAGCACGCCCTTGTCCGATCCCTTCTAACCAGCTCGGCCTGCAAAAACGGTGTGCGGAAAAATATTTTTTTTTTTTTAACGGAGTCACTCCTGACAGCCATTTTTTACTGCTGACTACGCCCTCCATATATACACGATATTTTGCCGGTTAAAGTATCGTATGTGCGATTACAAATGGCTTTTGAACAGTTTTAATTTTGTATACGCCGTTTGGAGCAAGCCGACTTTTTGCGAAAGGGGAAGTAGGTTGTTGAGAAAGATTTTTATCGCGTAGATCTGTTTATTTTGTTTGTTTAAATGAAAGAACTACGTTTGAATTGGAAACTAACAGTTGTGGCGATATTGTAAACACAGTATCGATACGTTGTTGTGGTTTCCATGGTTTTCTATCGAAGCGACTAGGCCTAGTGGTCGAGTCCAAATTTTTCCCGAGATTTTCATAAATTTTCAACTTCATCTTTTTAAATCTCAAAAACTAACAAACATACAACAAAAACAATAACACCCACATGTTCGTTATGCTATTGTGTATCTACACACCAGAAAATCATATTTATTGACAAACAAACATAAAAGTTACAAATTTTGAAAGACGACTACCACAGCGACTAATTAAGAAAATTAATTAGGTCAAATTTTTTTCAAAAATAATGTGGAGTGCGTAAGGTTAAGCACTCCAATATATTTTTGAAAAAAATTGTGACCTAATTAATTTTCTTAATTAGTCGCTATGGTAGTCGTCTTTTGTAACTTTTATGTTTGTTTGTCAATAAATATGATTTTCTGGCGTGTAGATACACAATAGCATAACGAACATGTGGGTGTTGTTGTTTTTGTTGTGTGTTTGTTAGTTTTTGAGTTGAAAATTTATGAAAATCTCGGGGGAAAATTTGGACTCGACCACTAGGCCTAGTCGCTTCGATAGAAAACCATGGGAACCACAACAACGTATCGATACTGTGTTTACAATATCGCCACAACTGTTAGTTTCCAATTCAAACGTAGTTCTTTCATTTAAACAAACAAATAAACAGATCTACACAATGAAAATCTTTCCCAACAACCTACTTCCCCTTTCGCAAAAGTCGGCTTGCTCCAAACGGCGTATACAAAATTAAAACTGTTCAAAAGCCATTTGTAATCGAACATACGATACTTTAACCGGCAAAATACCGTGTATATATGAAGGACGTATTTAGCAGTAAAAAATGGCTGTCGGGAGTGACTCCGTTTAAAAAAAAAAATTTTTTCCTCACACCGTTTTTATTGGCCAGGAAGGGTGGTTTTCTTCTAACATTGGCGTGCTGAAGGTTAATATTCTTTGTGTGCTTCAACTAAAGTAACATTATATTTAAGATCAAATGAGCAGGTGTGAGCAACTGTTTTTATGCCAGGCAGTGTGGCATTTCTCTTCTACATTGAATGAGCAGTATTTGTTAATGGAGTCTGTTGTAGTGATGCCCATCTAGGGGTCTTTTTTTGTTACTCAATATAACAATTATTTTTCTGCAAGAGTTTGAGTTCTGACAAACAAATGTTATCCACTTACTTACTTACTTTCTGTGTCCAAAACACCATGTCACACGGCATCCGTCCAGTATTCAGCAACTTGAACTGCCTTGTCGTTCGTCTCCATCATGTCGTTCATGTCACAGGTTTCAGGGAGGTTGGGGCAGGACATCAGATGATCTTGGTCCTGAACTGCGCCGCATTCACATGTGTCGACATCTGAGTATCCCCTGAACCAAAGAATCGTAAGTTTCACATTAATACTTGTGTTCCCTTTAGAAGTAAAATTTTTATTTTGTAAATGTATTTGTAAACATGAATTTAAATACAAAAGTTTGCATTAAATACATTCCAGGTATCGGCATGAATTCAAGTCTCAAGAACTCTGGGAAGAGATCAAGTTTGTTCTTGACAACTTTGCAACATCCTTAACTGAGCTTTTCAAGGTTGGTTCTGTAACTTATTTCGGTAATTATGCTTGCATAATAGTGAAAAGTGTGCCCTTGCTTGTTTGTTGGGCATATGTAAGAAAGCGTACTGTTCTGTGGGATATATATAAAAAAAAGTCCCATGTCAGAAACTGCCATCAGGGATGACAAGTTCCCTTCCTCCCTGCCTAACCATAGGTCAGATACCCATTTACAAACAACCCTTATTCTTTCTTTCTCTCTCTCTCTCTCTCTCTCCTTCCCCCCTCCCCCCCCCCCAGCTGGGTCGATTAAAGCGGGGGGGGGGGGGGGGTGATAAAATGAATTAATTTTAGAATATGATTTATAAAAATAATTTTCGTAGTTTGCATGGCAGCATATTTTTTTTATGTATGCACTAAACATCTGACGAGAGGGAACCCTAGTCTACTGTTTACTGTATTTGTTTTTTAGGTGATATATACACAAAGGGACTGGTCATAGATCTTTACCCTGTCTATTAAGAGAATGTCATATATGAGCTGGAATTATGCAAAGTATTTATTCCTTTTCAATGTAGCTGCCACCTTAAGCAATACACTGCGTGATCTTGAAAAGACCTTAATATCAGAACACCTAATTTTTCTAAATAAACCAGTATCACACGCCAGTATGGCTTCTATATCACTACCTAAATGATTTCATTAGAGCTGTTTTTTTAATTTTGGTAAAGAAAGCCTGATGTGGTCAAATCAGGAGAATAGAGTGGATGTTGAAGAATTTGAATATTCAAATTTGTGGCTGCTTGCTGCACACGACGATTTTTGTGCAATGATGCATTGTCTTGAAGCGGTGGAAGATTTTTAGTCAATTCTATCCTATTTCAGGCCACAGCATTTCATATTTTAATGAGCAGATCAATGCATTGATTAACCTTTATGTTGCCACATTATTTTTGTGTGTGTGTTTGACATAACAACTTGGTAGTGTTTTTGTTGTCTGTGTTAGTTTCTGAGATACAAGAAGATGAAAGTTAGCACAAACATAGATTCACCCACTTTCAACGTCCCTTGTTTGAAAAAAAAATAATTGCCACCGACAATGGATTATCGATGTTTACAAGATGGCCAGTTTCCACTATAATTGTAACCATTATATGTACATAAACAAATTAAACAGTTCTACAGTTCTACCTCTGAAGAATCCATTGCAAAAACTTATCTTCCCTGTTCTCAATAATGGGTAAATTTTCAAATCCAAGTGAAACACAGAAGTCATTAACAAAAGTCTTGTTTGGTTATCTATGATTAAAGCACTTTGAAAAAACGTTGCTAGTGAAAAGAAAGAAAACAAAGCTACAGGCGCTGCTACAGTCACATTCTTTCGCCTTTGGCAAACGTCAAAGTTAATCGGGTTTCCACAAGGAATGTAATTTTTCAATACATTAAGGACATAACGTGTTCACGCACTGTATACAAATTTGTTTGTCTATTTTGTTCTTTGTAATTTATTCCTTTTTGTTTTATTTGCAGGCAACCATGGACTTAGCCACAAAACATGCCAATGATCCAAAAGCCTTGAAGGTTATCTTTAGCAGTGTCCTTCTGATCTGTAAGATTTTTTACAGTTTGAACTTTCAAGTAAGCGTTGGGTTTTTCTTTTGTGATGTAATTTTATGTTGGTTTTTGTGGACTTTTGTTTTCCGAGAGTGAGTGCTAGCGGGTGATGGATTGTTCATGAAGTGTTTTTTTTAGTGTAAATTGTTTATAATTTCATTATGTGAGTGGTGCACGAATGAATCTTTTTTTGTGTTTGTCCTGAAAAGAATATTTTGTTAAGTTACAGCGTTATCTGCGCTTTTCAGCCAATCATATCCGATTTCAACATTTGGGACCAGATTTGCCGTTCCTCTGTGATCCCTATTATCTTAGCCAGACTACACTATGGTAGCCTGTTTCCATGGCCTTCACTTGGAGACAGAATAGGGTCTCGGTTAACTGTGGTTTATTGATTCTGAATAGGTTGATTGAAGTTAAGGTGAAGAATTTTATGTGCTTATTTGGGGGTTTAGGCTGGTTGAGATTAACTTTTGTGGATTTTTATGTGATTATTTTGTGTTTAGGTTGTTTGAGATTAACGTGTGGATTTTTATGTTATTATTTTGGGGGTTGAGGTTAACATGTGGATTGTTATGTTATTATTTGGGGGTTTAGGGCTATAGGTTGTTTGATATTAGCATGGTCAATTACATGTGATTTTTAAGGGTCCATTACTAGGGGTAAAGAATATGCCAACTGTACCTCTACGTGTGTCTTAAAAGATGATTAAAGATAGTGTAATTTAAATTGTTGCAGAAATCACCACTGCAAGAGTATGCAAAGTGTTTTGGTGGCAAGCTTCAATTGTTTTTTTTTTTTCTAGTTTCACATTGTAAATATGGGCTTTGTATATTTTGTAGGATCTTCCTGAACACTTTGAGGACAACATGAAGTCATGGATGGGATTGTTTATGGATTTGCTCAGTGCGGACAACAAACTTCTCCAAACAAATGTAAGTATCCCTTTATCCTTCGTGGTGCTCCAAGATAATTGACCAAAAGAGTTTTCGAAACCAATTTTTTTTCCATTGGTGGGATTCGGCAGCGAGATTATATTGATGATGAATAAAGACAGCAAGCTCCGGTAGTCAGTGTGCATGTTATCTTTTTATTTCACATAAATACAAGTGTATTTGATGCTGGGTTCCAGCTGTAAACAATGTTCCATTAAACACAATGTTACTTACATTTCAACCTAGCAAACCTCTTTCTTATCTGCTTGAAGATTTCAGATTTTATGTATTATTCTCCACATACTTGTTTTCCAGGATGAGGAAGCGGTAGGGTTGCTGGAGCAGACAAAGTCACAAGTCTGCGACAATGTTACATTGTACGCTCAAAAATATGATGAAGAATTTGCCCCGTACCTACCAGAATTTGTAACATCCATCTGGGGGTTACTAATCACTACAGGTCAAGAAGTCAAATATGATCTGGTGAGTACAAACAATGATATTCTTCTGTTAGATAGATCTTAGGTCATTGGTGAATGATTGGCAAAGTGATCAATGACCTGATGTTCCTTAACCATTTGATTTCCAGATTTTTGCCAGGTCCAGCTCATACTTGGTGCAGTGCCTAACTTTGGTACACGGTCTTCATTTCGACTTCTGTGGGTCTTCGATTAGTTGTCTTGCATCTGCCCCTCTTTTGCCTTCCCTTTGGGCTTACACAATGGTAGTTCTGGTGAAGGAATGAGTCTCTTCTCTTAGCATTTAAATGGTACGAATTTGCAGTGTTTACGAGGACAATTTAACAGATCGAGAGAAATGATGCTCTTCTCAAATTGTTGAGTGGGTGAAGTCTTAAAATTTGAATTGATCGGTATATAGTTTGATAATAATAAAGTTAGCTTAGACGCCACAGTTTCATGTTGTATCTGTGCCATGTACAAGTCCATCAACAAATTGCCAAACCCTGTCTAAAGATAAGGAAGCATCTGTCAACTGTCTAAGACATGTGCTACTAACTGGTCAGTGGGAGGTCGTTGACACAGGACAGATTTATGGAGAATCTGCTGAGCAGGGCAAACAACATGGCCGCATAAGGAGAGGTGAAGGCGATCCAGGTTTTTTCTCAGATGGGACAGAGTTTTGTCTTTGTGGTAACACCTGCATTTCATACTGTCATTCCAGCATATGCCAAGATATGTCACCGATATATTTGATAAAGAATGATGACAAATTTACCTGGGAAATGAAGTTTCATATTTTAACTAGTAGAATTTGAGGGCTTGAAAATAGTTTAATTCTGAATCATTCTGTATTTTAGCTTGTGAGTAATGCTATCCAGTTCCTGGCTTCCGTGGCTGAACGTCCTGCATATAAGGTTCTTTTTGACAACACAGAAACTCTTGCCAACATTTGTGAGAAAGTTGTGGTCCCAAACATGCAACTGAGAGGTATAGTACCTGTTTTAATGTAATTTATATTTTAACCTGTAACACTTTAGATAACTTTTTACGAAAATTGGGCACATTTATTATTTTTCATATCTCGCTATAGTAGTCGACTTTCAAAATTTTAACTTCTGTTTGTTTGTCAATAAATGTGATTTTCTTGTGTGTAGAGACACAATTGAATAAAGAACTTGTGGGTGTTATCATTTTTGTTGTGTGTTTGTTAGTTTCCGAGATACAAAAAGATGAAGTTGAAAATTTATGGAAATCTCTGGAAAAAATTGGACTCAACGGCTAGGCCTAGTCACTCCGATAGAAATCCATGGAAACCACAACAACGTATCGATACTGTGTTTACAATATCGACACAACTATTAGTTTCCAATTCAGACATAGTTCTTTCATCTAAACAAACAAAATAAACAGATCTACTCGATAAAGATCTTTTCCAACAACCTACTTTACCTTTCGCAAAAAGTCGGCTTGCCCTATAAGGCGTAATTAAAAGTGTTAGAAGAAAAATCGTTCTAAATCTATTGGTAATCTAACATACGATACTTTAACTGGCAACACATTGTGTGTAGATGGTGACGTATTCAGTGTATTCAAACTGGATATGGGTAGGTTCTCCGTGCCAAAAGACATTTTTTTTTGGATTCCGATTTTCTGGTCGAGTCTTGATCGAGGCGTGCTGAAGGTTAAAAATTTGTTTCACTGAAATTGTTAGCATCCTTTCTGTATCACTCAACTGGAAGCAAAGGGCCTCCTTGCAGGACATTGCATCACAACATTTGTGTGATTCTGTGGTTTGGTTTTCTGGAGTAGTATTAAATGGTGAAGTTGCCAGCAAAAGTGATTTTCATCTGATTTATTTGGGGATGGCGTGGGCTATTGGTTACGTGACAAGGCTCATAATCTGAAGGTGCTGGGTTTCATCCCCAATCACAGCACCAGCCGTTATCCAAGGGAAGCAAACCATTCGAAAATGCAGGAGGAAGCAGACCCTTACATTAAAAGGAATGCTGAAATCAGATGCATTGGGCCGACAGGCGCAAAACCACAGTGAAAAGCACACCGCATTGGGGAATAGATAAATAAGATGGAGGAAAAAAAATTACACCACATTAAAAAATCTTATGTTCTAATTATAATAGAATGTTCGTGTTTTCACATTAA
This sequence comes from Ariolimax columbianus, assembly GCA_036924085.1. Taxonomy (NCBI): domain Eukaryota; kingdom Metazoa; phylum Mollusca; class Gastropoda; order Stylommatophora; family Arionidae; genus Ariolimax; species Ariolimax columbianus. The sequence continues at coordinate 20,663,852 of JAVGWX010000008.1, forward strand.
TTTAGAGCAAGATTTTTGTCTGATTGCTAAATTAATTACCTATTTAGTAGATCCATTCTTCAAGTTCTAGGCCGTCGTGCAAAGGGACTAAATTAATACACAGAGCAAAATATAATTTAATGGACTGATATTTTCATGTAGTCTCTAAAAGAAATGTTATTAATATAAAAAAGAACATTCCTAGCAACAGTGAAAGAGTACAAATAAATGTATAAGTATACATTTAATACCGATAATCATTCTGTTTCGCAGAAACCGACGAAGAGCTCTTTGAAGATAATCCTGAAGAGTATATGAGGAGAGATATTGAAGGCTCAGGTAAGTCACCCGCATGCAGTCCTTAATGAGCTAAACAATGACCACAAAACCACACGTCTAATACCTCCTAATATAGCTGAAAATATTGTTATTGAAAGGGACATACATTCACAGAAAAAAGAGAGCTAATGTTTGCATATCCTAGTCATATCATGCTTCATTTAACCCAACTGTAAATGGGTATCTGACTGGAAGAATTGGGAAAGATAATGCAGCATGATATAGAACTGGTCACTGCATCTGTTCTTCTCCACCATGTTTTCTATTGTCTACACATAAAGTCTAGTTCTCTGAAGGATGAAGGTTACATGTTTTGTCTAGTTCTCAGAATAAATTTTATGCCTGAAGAATAGTTCTCTGAATAAAGTTTATGCCTGAAGACTAGTTCTCTGGATAAAGTTTGTCTGAAGTCTAGTTCTCAGGAGGATGAAGGTTAGATGTGTTGTCTAGTTCTCTGAATAAAGTTTAAATCTGAAGACTAGTTCTCTGGATAAAGTTTGTGTGTGAAGGCTAGTTCTCTGGATAAAGTTTATTCATGAAGTCTGGTTCACTGGATAAAGTGTATATGTGAAGTATAATTCTCTGGATAAAGTGTATGCGTGAAGTATAATTCTCTGGATAAAGTGTATGCGTGAAGTATAATTCTCTGGATAAAGTGTATGCGTGAAGTATAATTCTCTGGATAAAGTTTGCACGTGAAGTCTTCAGTTCTCTGGATAAAGTTTACACGTGAAGTCTTCAGTTCTCCGGCTAAAGTTTGCTGTGGTTCAATTCACTAAAGCTGAGATCTCATACAATAGAGCATGGTAAACTTCCATCACCGACTGCAGTATTTTCTGTTGCGCCATAAAACATCTGTTTGCTTTCTTCTCCAGCTTATTCCTTGTGAAGCATAAGGTCACTACTCTGTCTCTCCTTACAGGAGGTGTCCATCAATGTACTTGCTGTGTTGGTTTCTTAAACAGTTTGTTTATAGGAGTCTTCAACCTTTTGTACTCAATGCACCCATCTCAGAATATTATTCCACTTTCCACGATTGGCTTGAATCACAAGACATATTCCAAATAATATGCATGTAATTTTTTGCCCATATTTTATTTTTTCTATTTTAGTACTTACGCATTTGCTTGAATTATTTTGTAAGCGTTTTACAAATTCAATAACAATGGAAAGTGGTGATTGATAACTTTACACCATGTATCAATCTTCTTGGTCAGGACATTCTTTTCATGTGACCAAACTATATCATTCTGTCATGCATGTTCCCATTTTCTGTTCAACTTCTTTAGTTTTCTCACTGCCTCCTCTAGAGATCTTGACTGCATTGAATTTCACATGTTGTGATCATTCCCTTTAATCACCTTTAAAAAAAAATGTGAAAAGTTCATGTCCCATATTTTCTTCACCAGTAAGGAGCCTGTACTTCTACAGGGACAAATGTCCTGTGAAGGTCCCAACTCTGGTATGAGTTGGATGTAGCCACCGGAACAAGGGTTTCCGGCTTAGCAGGCTAGGCTTGAGCAGCTTAATACTCTGCTGCGTTGGACCAAGCGCTTACGGAGGGTGGTTAACTGAGGTGCGAGTCCATCTTAATATACTCAAAACACTAGAGCAAAGTGGGCCTGTTAGGTGCCATCTATGCTGCTCTAAACAAACCACCTAACCATGGCTGATGTTATGCCATGTCACAGTTATTCGCCTCTTACAACATGCTCTCTGTGGGGCAGTGGTGCTATTCTTGTCTTTGTCATACACAAAGACCCTGGCAGACCACTCTGACCAGGATTCAGATTTGGGGAATTTATGCCAAAGGTCATTTCATATGACCATGTACATTTTTTTCACAGATGTGGACACAAGACGGAGAGCTGCATGTGACTTGGTTCAAGCTTTATCTAAATCATTTGAGGGACCAGTCATTCAAAACTTCTCCCGCTATGTGCAAGCTTTGTTGGAGGTATGGAAAAACTTACACTATGGTTTTACATCAATGACAATAAGCCAATCACCAATGTCTTGACCCAAAAGGTCTTTACCAAAAACTGGACAAATCAAAACGGCTAATTAAATTAATATCTGCATATAAGACGCAGTGAACAAAATGACAAGAGTCAACTACTCATGTCTTAGCAAGGGTCAGCAAACCAGATCTGTCCACAAGAATCTATTCCATCTCCAAACAACAGCCCCGAAAAGAATATGTATCGATGAGGAAATGCAAATTGAGTCCTGTAAGCATGATGGAATCAGATTCGCGGGTCTACACGACACCGATATTGTTGCCTTGTAAACTACGCTCAGCGTAACAAATCGTTCTTTTCAGGGTATAGAAGTATAGAATCTTAACATAAATTATTTTAATTACAATAATGCTATGTAGTTTAATTTTTTATCATCACTTTACTATACAATTTCAGTAAAGCCTGTTCAATAATTGTATGGCTCTGAAACATGGGTTATGAAAAAAACATCAAGAACCAGATTGATATCGGTGGGACTTGTGTGGAGAAAAACGTATCGTTGGAAAGGATGCACATTAAGGAAACAAGCAGATATCTTTACAAAGGCATGAGGAGTAAAATCGGACCAAAACAAATGGAGAAGAAAGCGCGAGTCAGGAAAAGGGAAAGATGTGTGCAGAGCTGAAGTGGATGGCTGAGAAATTGGCATGTATTTAACCTTTACCATACCAGATAAACAAAATTACATTTTTTCCTGCAGCTGCTTTACTTTTCAGCATGTCACATCATGACATAGTAATTTTCAGAACCTCTAACTTTTATTTGTGTGTGTGCGTCTAGAGACATATTAATAAAAGAACTTGTTGGTGTTATTGTGTGTATGTTAGTTTCTGAGATAGTGGTGAAAAATAGCAAAAACATATTGATTGTCACGCGCTATCGGAGTTCCTTAGTTAGAAAGAAAGAAAGAAAAATGCTGAAAGCGAACTATTGCTACTATCGATGTTTACAGTAATGGCTATGTCTGTCGCTTCGACTACAAACGTAATTGTTGTATCTGCATAAGCAAACTAAATACATCTACTTCAGAAAAATCAGTTGCAGTATATTAACTCCCGCACTCTCGATAATGCGTGAGAAATCCTTACTAAAACAATTTTTTAAATCACCATTGGTAGTTATCTAACCGTACAAGTCAGAACTCTCTACAATCAAATGAGCAGTATGTTCCACAGTTTCTATGACGTTAACGCGGTAGTTTATATACAATGAGAATTTCGAGCACGGTAAGGAACGTACGTGTCACGATTTCGTAGCTGTAGTATGGTATAGACTATGATATATGCTCCGTGGGAAGCTGAAAAAGTGTTATTGATTGGTTTTCAGTCTGTGATGGGTGTACAATTTAAGTCATTTTCTTCATTGTTTTTTCTACTTTTTCGTTAGGAACACTCATTAAGTAATATTTCCATTTTGTACCAGGAATTTGCTAAAAACCCAACCCAGAATTGGAAGAGCAAGGACGCCGCCATTTTTCTCGTAACATCATTGGCAGCAAAAGGCCAGACCCAGAAGGTAAGAAAATGTCAGAGTAGCGGAATGGTCATCATTTCGTCAGTTGTATTGTGTGTCTAGCTATAAGCGTTATTATGAATGTTTTTTACGTCAAGGAACTACCACCCCAACAACCTGGTCTGCGTGCTTAGCACATTACTGTATGGGTCAGAATCGTGCACCACTTTCATGAGACACTACAATAAACTCAACATCTTTCATCTTTGTTGTCAACGCTAAATAGTAAAAATCAAGTGACATCACCAAATTACCAACACAGAGGTACTGCTTCGAGCTGAATCTATCATTTATAAAAAGATATAAAGATCCCTTTAATATGCCAGTGTGGCATTTTGGGAATATGATGTTACCAATTGTCACACTAGGTGTGAATGTCAACATCACAGTGACCATTATTTTCCTAGATTATTCTGGTACCAATTGTATGCAGCTGTTTATTTTTGTGAGGTAACAGACATTTCACAATATGATGAAATGAAATTTCTCAATGGCATGCTTAAGTTAGGGTAGAAGAAAAATAATAATACTAGTTTTTCCTGTGGCCCACATGGGCCATTAAACCTGTATTCGTAAATCTCTTAGGTTGGTGCTAGTTATTTCCATGTATGTTTATTTCATGTCCTGTGATGAAATCTTCTATATGACTAGACAATGATATTTCCTATCAAACACACTAATTTTTTTTCTGAGGACATATACAGAATATATAAATAAAGTTGTGTTCTATCTTCCTTGTTGTACAGTTTTAACATTTGTTAAGTCTACACAGGTCAGACCACCATCATCCTTACTTCTTTCTTAAATAATTTTGTTTTGATCTTGTCTGCCTTCATTTTAAAGGCCACAGGAATCTGATTTTTAAGGCACATTTCTTTAATTGGCTTGTTTCCCCTAGGCACTCATTCTTCTACACATAACCAGTTTTGAACTGAGAGCTGTGCCACTAATATCATTTACAACGCCGTCCCATTTACCAATTGGGACATGGGGTCACCACTGTAATTGGCCTCCTCGTAGAAAGCCTGAGCAAATATCAAATGTTTTTTTTTTTTTTGCAGTAGATGTTTCTGTAGAGACATACGAAGCTGCATGTACTATGACCTAATAACCTCCATAGTATGACATACACAGTTGGGTCCAGTGCACCTGTTCTTTGCTCCCAAATTCAGTTAGATACTCCCGCCGAAGAAAGATGTGTCGGACCGAAAGGTGCAAATATTGCTCTAAACTAGCAACACAGCGCATTCCATTCTCCGGACTACATCCTGCTACTTGCAAAGCCCTGTTCAGGGCTTGGTAGCGGGAGATTGAGAACAAACGAGTTGGATCCTCTGCACTTTTTCTTTGCTCCCTAATTCAATTAGACTAGTTATCTGCATACAAGTTCAGTTAATGTCCTGTGATGAAGTCTTCTATTTGACTAGACAATGATATTTCCTATCAAACACTCTAATTTTTTTCTGAGGACATACACTGGTATTTGTTTATATAGAACCCTCTATACTTGGGAGGTCTCTGACATGTGGCTCACAACAGGATTTGTATCTGTTCTAAGTTGTGACATAGAACATGTCCGTTATTGTTCTCACCTGAAACTATTTTCACCTTTTCCCATTATCTTCTTCTGCATTGGGGTTTTTCTACTCATGTTAAATCTTCAGTCCTATTGCCAGGATGAAATCCAGTCCTTTCCAGGTCTGAGCGATGACCCAATAGTTTTTACTCAGTTCTGCTCCATCTGGCCAGATCTTTCCCATTATATGTCTTGATCTTGACTTGAGAACATCACATTTTCTGGGTTAACAGGAGTGTTATATTATTTGTGTACACAAATTCTTTGGCTTATATCTGGGAAAAAACTGAAGTATCGTAGTTTACAGGAAGGCTGCGATATCTGCACATTTCAGCCCAACACATCAGCTTTCAGCATTATATAATTGAGGACGGGTTTGCCTTATCTGTGTTCCCTATATTCTCTTAGCCAGACTACACGAGTGCAGTCTGTTTCTAGGACTGCCACTTGAACCAACCTTTTCTTGAACCAGTTAAGAGTATATTACATCACATCAGGATGATGGTATACCAGATACATTACTGTATTTGTGTACCCTTAGGTTGGTGCTAGCTATCTCCATGTATGTTTATTTCATGTCCTGTGAGGAAATCTTCTAAATGATTAGACAATGATATTTCCTATCAAACACTCTAATTTTTTTCTGAGGACATGTACACAAGTTTGTTGACTCACAACCCTCTATAAATAAAGTGGTTTAAGAACCCTCTAGATTTGGAGGTGTCGGGCATGTTGCCCACAACTGGATTAGTGTCTGTCCCAAGTTGTAACATCAGTACATGTCAGTTACTGCTCTTACATAAAACTATTTTCACCTTTTTTCATTATCTCTATTAAACTTGACTTGAGCCCATCAATGAAAGACTTCTCCAAAGACGTTCAAAAGTGAGAGGTGGTGTCTGAAGATATAGTTGCATGGAAAACATATAGAGGTGTGGAGACTTGAGGGAACACTGAAGAAAAAGCATTGTATAGCAAGCAAAACAAGCGCAAAAATCAATGTAAGCTAATATCCAATACCTGCACTCAATGTGTGCCTATCTGAAATACCAAATAAGACTTTTATCTGCTTAACCTTTAGCACTCCAATATATTTTTGAAAAAAATGTCAGTCTTTTGTGACCTAATTAATTTTCTTAATTAGTCGCTATGGTAGTCGTCTTACAAAATTTGTAACTTTTATGTTTGTTTGTCAATAAATATGATTTTCTGGCGTGTAGATACACAATAGCATAACAAACATGTGGGTGTTATTGTTTTTTGTTGTGTGTTTGTTAGTTTTTGAGATTAAAAAAGATGAAGTTGAAAATTTATGAAAATCTCTGGGAAAAATTTGGACTCGGCCACTAGGCCTAGTCGCTTCGATAGAAAACCATGGAAACCACAACAACGTATCGATACTGTGTTTACAATATCGCCACAACTGTTAGTTTCCAATTCAAATGTAGTTCTTTCATTTAAACAAACAAAATAAACAGATCTACACGATCAAAATCTTTCCCAACAATCTACTTACCCTTTCGCAAAAGTCGGCTTGCTTCAAGCGGCGTATACAAAATTAAAACTGTTCAAAAGCCATTTGTAATCGAACATACGATACTTTAACCGGCAAAATATCGTGTATATATGGAGGACGTACTCAGCAGTAAAAGATGGCTGTCGGGAGTGACTCCGTTAAAAAAAAAAAAAAAATTTCCGCACACCGTTTTTGTTGGCCAGGAAGGGTGGTTTTCTTCTAACATTAGCGTGCTAAAGGTAAAACACATCTGTAAAGACGAGGCCATATATATTGTGTCTATGTACAGGTTGGTGGTAGTAGTTGCTTCCACAATGATTGACAATCCAGAAGATGGTGTTTTGCTGTCCACCTCAGTGCATGTAGAATGACTTATTGTCTGCGGTCACTCTGTGTAGATGTTTGCTCCTAACCTGAACATTGTACTCTGGTCTCTTCGGCTCAATTTGTTGGTGCTATCTATTGGATTGGGATAAGGTATCAAGAATTTTGGCAGTGTATCCCATAGCGTCAGTGCCAGCGAACCAGAGCTGCCTAGACCCTTCTACACCTCCATGCAGTGATCCTGGATAACAGGCTTTAACAGCATGCTGTTTTTGTCAGCTTATCCGCACTTTCATTGTCTCGAAACATATCAGGTTTGGCTTGGCTTCGTTCATTCTTAATCTCCCGCTACAAAACCCTGAATGGGCTTAAGTAGCAGAATGTAGTCCAGAGAACGGAATACGTTGTCGTAGTTTACAGCTTGAATGCGATATTTGCACCTTTCGGTCCAACACATCCGACTTCAGCAAGCAGTTTTTGAGTACAGGGTTAGCATTCCCTCTTCAATTTCTAGATCACCGTGTGGAATTGTAGAAGGGTCTTGGCATCTCTGGTTCGCTGGCCCTGACGCTAGCAGTCAGCTATGGGTAGCTGACCACTGCAGCTCATGCGCTGCTCAGCATCTTGATTCCATATCAGATTTTAATCACATTGGGCTCAGTTTAACAGACTGGACATATCGGTTCTTTTTTCATGGTATGACTGCTTTTTCCAGACAACCCATCTGTAAATGTGTATCTAGCGGAAGTCAGGGGACAATTTATGTGCTACCACAGTGGCTGCAAAGTTTGTGTTTGCGAATTACTGAGACTGAACACATAGTCGATTTTATGAACAATTTTATTTTCCGTTTCATTGCCTGGGATGCCATTGTGACCTGGTATACACTGGTGTGTACTACTGGTGCCATAGGTTGCAAGTACCACTATAGATTTCAGAATGTTTGTTAGGATTGTCTAGGATACTAGTATCCATGATGGCTAGTTTTGGTTTGATGGGTGTACTATCAAAATTATTTAAATTAGGGGTGCTGTGAGGCAAGAGTTCGCACCCTATCGCCTACATTCCAAAAACTAGGGATGGTGTGAGACAAGAGTTCGCACCCTATCGCCTACATTCCAAAAACTAGGGGTGCTGTGAGACCAGGGTTTGCACCCTACCACCTACATTCCAAAAACTAAATATAGTGACATGCCTGAGTCTACCCAGCTGTAGATTGAAATGGCAATGAAAGCCAGATAGTCCTGTTTACAGATCCCATGTCCTCAGTTACAGCACTAAAAAGCCAGAAAAATACAAAACAATGACTTAAGAGCAGTACTCTGTCAACTATAAAGAGTAGTGGTACAGTGGGTTCCATCCCACTGTAACATCCAAGGCAACGAGGAGGCAGACAGACTGGCAAAAGAAGGTGAAAGGTTACCACAACCAGATTCTAGTGTGACCTACGAAGAGGCCAAATGGGAAACAGAGCATACTGGCTACACAAAAAATTATGAGTATTACCAGTTGAACAGAAGAGAGCAGGTGGTGGTCTTCAGACTCCACACAGGCCACAACAGACTGAGGTACCACCTATTCAATAAATAGGTGCTGCTGATGAATGCACTAATGGTACAGGGAAAATTACCGCTGAACATCTGCTGCAAAATTGCCCAACATACAAGGACCAGAGAAAGCACATGTGGCCAACACTATACAAGCTCTATGGCAGTGTCAACAGCCTCAGGGTGACCGCTGCTTTCTTCGAACAAATTCAAGTTGACGTCTGCCAGTATACGAGGAAGAAGAAGATTGAAATGGCTTAAAGTTGGAAAGGAACTGATCCTTCTATCATCACCAGGTTAGTCAGTCCGGAGACTAGTGTTGGTCATGTCACCCCACTGTCATTTTGTCATTGTTTCTTGAATGCCCACTTCTTCTTTTTCCCCAAAATTTGCCTTCTAGATATTCAATAGTCTAGTCAAGTTAACCCATAACTGGTTGTTGGTACACACATGAACACAACCCCACGCCACCCCTCTATGTCATCTGCCGTTTCCTGTGCCTCCTTTGATCGAAGATTGGTCCATTCTTTCATGTTGTCCTCCCATCTCTTTTTTAGGACGACCTCTTCGTCGTTTGCCTTGCACCTATCCACGCAATAGTAAGCCTCCACATATTCGAAAATGAAGTCTCCGCAGCAGTGTCTGTGTGCAATCACATTTATTTTAATATTACAACTGCCAGGCACTGACACACATTTGGTGTATATTTTGTTAATGTAAGTAAGTAAAGGATGTCATAATGAGTACACTTGACCACCGGTCAGGAAGGAAGTATTGGCTTGTGTGAGGTGCCCTCATGCCCTTTCTTTTCCTAACCATAAGTCAGGTACCCATTTTCATCTGGAGCATGACAGTTCCAGGCGTTGAACCCCATGTCATTGCTGTGAAAAGTGAGTGCTCTATCACTACACTGATCAGATGTTTTTGGTTTCAGCAATTTGTATTTTATCCTAGTTTGCTTTGTCTTTGCCATCCTTATCCTATTGGCTTGATATTTTACTTGTTTTTTCCAGCAAGGGGTAACACAGACCAGCGAACTTGTGAACATAACTGAGTTTTACCAAGCTCACATCCTGCCAGATTTAAATTCTGCTGATGGTGAGTGATTGGTTAGGGATTATTACCACTACATTTTTAGTGGGCCGTTTTTTTTCTTTATTGGCTCATTCAAGGAATATTACGCTTCACTGTTTCGTTATACCTATCACACAGTGCACCGGATTTCAATAGGTGTTTGTCAGATTCTATTTCCTTATACCCTAGCTGTCTCTGACTTGCATGCAGGACAGCAGGTTTTATGGATCCTCGCGTACGGTATACTTGCTAGACTGAGGTTAACAAGGGTGACAAGAGGAGACTAACGTCCAGTCAGGCAAAACATACCGATCAGACTGCTAGTCGGGGTTTGGTGAACATATAGCATGGGTTGTTTGCTGAAATATTTCGTTTTTTTTATTTTTGTAGAAATCAATTTGGATTTTCCAACTTCTGTAAAATGTAAATATTGTGAAAATTATTTCACCTGATCAGGTGAAACTTTAAGAACATCTTTCCACATGTATTGCTATTGTTTTCTTCCTATTTGAATAATTGAGATGTGTGAAATAATTTTTATCAAAACTACAACTGCTCTTTTACACATCTGTATCCCAACATATATTATTTCGTTATTTAACTATATTCATCATTCAATTTTAAGTTTAGTGTATGTGCCATGTTAATGAAACATTACTTAATATAAACCAAGTGAGTGGTTTATGATCAGAAATAAATTCTTTACTGTACTGAATAAGTTTTAACTTATATCATTTAAAATTTGGTTTACAGTAAATGAAATGCCGATCTTGAAAGCTGATGTGATCAAGTATCTCATGGTGTTCAGAAACCAGGTACGAGTTTTATTAAAACATATAATCATCCAATGAGGAATGTACTATAAGTGCATATACTTAACCCTACCATACAGCTGTACCCAATTCTCTGTAATTTCCTGAACTGCAGCTAAACCGCTGGACCTAATTTTCGGTACTTTGGGTAGTACGTCATAAAATGCGTCAGAATCTAAAAATAACCAACCAATCGTGGTCAATTCTCGTGATTAGTCATTGCAAATGGCTGCCCCCATGTTTGAATTGATTCTGTGGGGTTTAACATGAACAAATTCGGAAAATTGACAAAGAAACGAGCGGCTGATGAACCAAGCACTTCAACAGGAAACCAAAGTAAGTCTAGACTTATGACAGTCCAACAGGTGATTAATAATTTGGTTGATTCAGACTCTGTTCAAGTGAAACAGACAGTGAGAGCTCGAGTGCTGAGATGAAGGCTTTTCTTGGACTGAGGATCTATATGGAATACTCATGTATAAAGCCCAGCTATCAGGATTATTGGACAAATGAGGGCTCTTTGTTGTGTTTACTCCCGGATTTCGAAATGTTATGACTCGAGACAGATTCTTTGCCTTTTGCTGGGTGGATTGGCACACAAAGGTGGAATATTGACTCTAGATGAAAGGTAAACCTATTTTCTACAATGTCTCCAAGTTACATTTTATTCTAACCACTTGTTTGCATGTAACTAACATTTTTCTATAATGTTGGTTTTTTTCTCTTTAATGCTCTGGAGCCCAGGAATGGGGCACAGTTAGGTTCAGGGCCTCAGGTATGGTAGGGTTAAGTATAGATGCACAGTCGTATGGGAGTCTTTGGGAAGAGGAGACAAAACATACTGATCAGACTAAGTTAGTCAGGGTCAATATGCAGGCCAAGACTCCCACTTCACTTTTACGTAGTTGTCACTAGAAGCGCCTGTTTTCATGGCAGCTTGGCTAATGCAATGGGGAAATCACTGTAGTAGTGAGGGATGCACAGATGAAGCCAAGCATAGCACCGCCGCCTGGAGGACCCTGATTCACCTTCATCAGCATTCTCAGGATGTAAGGAAGTCTGCTGCAACCCACCAGTTTAAGGGAAGAAAAATGACTTTCATTCTTATTTAATCAAAATCTCTCACCGAACCCAGAGTCCTTTTCACTGACCATGGGTTCAGGAAACCTGGTTTATAGAGTTGACAAATTTAGTCGCATCTTGCATGGAACACGTTTATATAGGTCCACTTGTACAAGATAACTTTAAAGGGGAGGCAGTCAGAGAGAAATGAGACAATAGTCACTCAAGTTGAGAAACAATTATTTTAAAATTCATTTAGCATAGTTTGCTGCTTTTACTTGGGTTGTTTTTGTGCGTCCAGTCTTTGAAAAATGCATATTTATATCAAAATGTATGCATGTTTTTTGATTCTTGTATTGCACCATCTGTCAACCTTGTTTGTATTTCTGTCATGCTTGTTCAATGCAAAATTGCTAAGGATAAAAAATTCTTGCATTACCACAGATGTACTGAATATCCGTTTAAGTGCCAAATGGTGCATTCATCATAATTGGTGGAATAATACCCTGCAATCAAATACAAATTGATCAAAGAATGGCATTATAATTTTTACCTCCAATAATTGGGTTACATTAAAAGCTAAATTCCCTACTGACACACATCTTCTTGTGATGAGTACTTTATCATGTTTTGGGCTGCATCCTCTGACTAGGCAGACATCCTAAATATCAGGATCTGTGTCAGTCCTCACATTGTGACTGTTTTGTTGGTTTAAACTGTGCTTTGGTGATTAACTCCACTCTATAATAAAAAAACTGATACTCCTTGGTAATTTTGCAGATTTTTTGTCTTTCCGCATAGCCCAAATGCCAGCATCCAGTGCATTAAAGTTTTATTATGACTAAAATAAATTAATATAAAAACAAATTAAGCTAAAATTACAATCAAAATACTGTAAGACGCACAATTAAACTATCTGTGATATGAAGTACTCATAATAAAGATTATATTTGAATATGAAATAGATGGCGTTAATGCAGAGGTTGAAATTGGAGGGCAAGCTTATTTTGTCTTGAACCACACTGAGTGCTTTGCCGATAACTTTGTCAACTCCTTTATACATTCTTTTCATATTGTCTCAGTCATTGGGCATGAATTGAATATTCATGAATAATAAGGTGTGAGATCATTCGAATGATCAAATCAATTCTGGAATATAAAGGCCCAACTTTCCCCGTGATGCGATTCCTCGTCCAAAACAACATAACTTTCACAAATGTCGTTCTTTCAGAAAAAACTTTAAAGTTAAACATCAATTACGCATGCTTAGGCGCCACTATTATGTAGTCATTAAAATAATTAATTTGGTCATAGCAAGCTGATTAAGGTTTACGACTGCCAATTTCAGTGTCTACGAGCTGCTAAGGAATTTGGGTTATTGGCAAACCGTATTGATGGTTCCTGTACGTATGCTTCACTAGTGGAGTGAATGTTCAATCAATCATATGATAACGATATGAGTAAATGGGTTGAGAATTTGTATGTCTTTTGTAATTGATGATTGGTGTTAGCTATTGTTGAACTTGGCAATATCTTTCCTTCTTGTTCTATTGAAAGTTCTGGACATGCAAACAGAACATGTTGTACCGTTTCTTGTAGGTAGGTAAACAGAGGATAAGATGAGTAATAGGTTATTTTCGTGTTATTTGCTACAGCTACCAGCCATAGTAATACAGGCAGCAGTTCCCAATTTGATCAGATACTTGTCTGCCCGACCTGTGGTTGTGCATACATATGCAGCAAGTGCTCTCGAGAGGTTGTTTGTGGTCAAGGTGAATGGAATAGGAGTGTAAGTATTATTTTTCATTGTTCTCTTATTTATTAACCTCGGTTACCATCCATTAAAAATTGACGCAAATTACATCTGCGGCTGCATTTTTCATCATGTCACATTTTACTTTGGTTGTTGACTTTTAACGTGTGGTAGATGTTGTGATGGAGTGCAAGGGAGTCTGACCTACGCGTTTGTCTGCCCAGCGATCTTTTTCTTGTCTCAAGGGTACCAGACTGCTGTCGATGTGCTCCAACACTCGTCCTTTCTGCTGAGCATGTTCTCTACCCACCTATGTTTTTGCCGTAGTTTGCATGAACGACAGCAGTACTCACTAATGATAATTGTCGCAGGTCAGAATTTTTTATGTTCTGGTTGCAGAGAATAAGACCGACCATGCGTCTCTCAGTAGAGGCCTTGGTCACTCACCGTTTGTTCTCCATTGCTTTTCTAAATGTTACCGACCATGCGTCTCTCAGTAGAGGCCTTGGTCACTCACCGTTTGTTCTCCATTGCTTTTGTAAATGTTACCGACCATGCGTCTCTCAGTAGAGGCCTTGGTTACTCACCATTTGTTCTCCATTGCTTTTGTAAATGTTACCGACCATGCGTCTCTCAGTTGAGGCCTTGATCACTCACCGTTTGTTCTCCATTGCTTTTGTAAATGTTACCGACCATGCGTCTCTCAGTAGAGGCCTTGGTCACTCACCGTTTGTTCTCCATTGCTTTTCTAAATGTTACCGACCATGCGTCTCTCAGTAGAGGCCTTGGTCACTCACCGTTTGTTCTCCATTGCTTTTCTAAATGTTACCGACCATGCGTCTCTCAGTAGAGGCCTTGGTCACTCACCGTTTGTTCTCCATTGCTTTTCTAAATGTTACCGACCATGCGTCTCTCAGTAGAGGCCTTGATCACTCACCGTTTGTTCTCCATTGCTTTTCTAAATGTTACCGACCATGCGTCTCTCAGTAGAGGCCTTGATCACTCACCGTTTGTTCTCCATTGCTTTTCTAAATGTTCGTGTCTCAGCAGCACATTGCAAGGAGCGCCAAATTCTTCTCTTTGTTTGTTCTCAATCTCCTGCTACCAAGCCCTGAAGGAGCGCCAAATTCTTCTCTTTGTTCTCAATCTCCTGCTACCAAGCCCTGAAGGAGCGCCAAATTCTTCTCTTTGTTTGTTCTCAATCTCCTGCTACCAAGCCCTGAAGGAGCGCCAAATTCTTCTCTTTGTTCTCAATCTCCTGCTACCAAGCCCTGAAGGAGTGCCAAATTCTTCTCTTTGTTTGTTCTCAATCTCCTGCTACCAAGCCCTGAAGGAGCGCCAAATTCTTCTCTTTGTTCTCAATCTCCTGCTACCAAGCCCTGAAGGAGCGCCAAATTCTTCTCTTTGTTTGTTCTCAATCTCCTGCTACCAAGCCCTGAAGGAGCGCCAAATTCTTCTCTTTGTTCTCAATCTCCTGCTACCAAGCCCTGAAGGAGTGCCAAATTCTTCTCTTTGTTTGTTCTCAATCTCCTGCTACCAAGCCCTGAAGGAGCGCCAAATTCTTCTCTTTGTTCTCAATCTCCTGCTACCAAGCCCTGAAGGAGTGCCAAATTCTTCTCTTTGTTTGTTCTCAATCTCCTGCTACCAAGCCCTGAAGGAGCGCCAAATTCTTCTCTTTGTTTGTTCTCAATCTCCTGCTACCAAGCCCTGAAAAGGGTTTTCTAAGTAGCAGAATTTAGCCTGGAGAACAGTGCATTGTCGTAGTTTATAGCTTGACTACGATATTTGCCTATTTGCACTTTTCTGTCCAACTCAAGCAGGCATTTTAATTATCAGATTGCCTTCCCTCTTGGATCCCTTCTACTTATCTAGTATGCTCTGTTGCAGTCTGTTATCCACGATGACTGTAGAAGGGTCTTGGCAGCTCTGGTTCGCTGGCCCTGATGCTAGCAGTCACCTATGGGTCACTGACCCCTGCAGTTCATGTGCTGGCTTAGTGTCTTGATCCAGAGAACCAAATAATACAAATAAATGCCTTGTCTAATTTGTAATATTCTATTTTGGATACACTTATGTGGTTTTTTTTATATTTTATTTTCAGCATCACATGTGAACAGATTCAACCACTGGCGGTGGAGCTGATGACAAGCCTGTTTGGTGCAATGGAGATGCCAGGTTCCACTGAGAATGAGTACATCATGAAAGGTGTGGAAGAGTGTCTCTTCCTTCGTTTGTCTACTCCTCGTCAAAATCATAGTTATTACTTACTTAATAAAATAAATTAGTGACATCACATTTTCCATAAACTTGCAATACTTCATTGATTATCTCAGATTTTCCATAAATTGAAATACTTAACACTGTCATTCGCTACTGGAAAATACACAAGCAATTTCAGAGCGGAGGCAGAGGCACTGAGGGCGGCAGTGGAAGAAATGGTGACAGGTAAAAGTAATGAAAGCCATATAGTACTGCTTACAGATGCCTTGGCCGTAGTCACAGCACTAAAAAGCCAGAAAAATACTGAACTTAATGATTTAAGAGCAGTACTCTGTCAACTATGCCAGCAGTCCGCACCAAAAAGGGTAGTGGTACAGTGGGTTCCATCCCACTGCAACATCCAAGGCAACGAGGAGGCAGACAGACTGGCAAAAGAAGGTGCAAGACTACCACAACCAGATACTAGTATGACATACGAAGAGTCAAAACGGCTTATTAGAGCTAGATACATGACCAAATGGGAAACCGAACATACTGGCTACACAAAAAACGATGCCTATTACCAGTTGAACAGAAGAGAGCAGGTCGTGGTCTTCAGACTTAGCACTGGCCACAATAGACTGAGGTACAACTTATTCAGCAAATTGAAGATAGGTGACACTGACGAATGCCCGTGTGGTACTGGGAAAATGACCGCTGAACATTTGCTGCAAAACTGCCCGACATACGAGGATCAGAGAGAGCAGATGTGGCCATCACCAGTGGCAACACTAGACAAGCTCTATGGCAGTGTCGACAGCCTCAGGATGACCGCTGCTTTTTTCAAAAAAAAATAATGGTTACTGTGTACGATGAAGAAGAAAAAAGAAGAAATACTTCATTGATTACCTCAGATTTTCCATAAACATTCAATATCTCATTGAATATAACATCGATTTTGCATTTATTTACTTTACCCTGAGGGACGATGAGGCTAACATCTGGTCAGGCAAAACACACTGATAGAGAATGTAAGCCAGGGTCAGGAGAAATATATTGGCCAACACCCTCACCTGATCTCCTTGTTGGTCATCCTGGAAACAGGCTGTTGTCAGGGACAACAGTCTGGTTAACAAGGTAAGGTTCGATGTGATCTCCGTAGTAGTGAGAGACACGTAGATGAGGTCAAGCATAGCACAACTACCTGGAGGATCCCGGTCCACCTTCATCAGCACGGTTATGAGGAAAGCTACTGCAACCAGTTGTGGGGACGGCGTGGTGGTTAAGTGACACTGCTCACGTCCAGATGGTGCTGGATTCGATCCCTATCACAGCACCAGCTGTTACCCCAGGGAAGCAAATCCTTAGAAAATGCAGGAGGAAGCAGACCCTGACATAAATTGCGTGCTGAAGTCGGATACACTGGGCCGACAGGCGCAAAATAACCACAGTGCAATGCACACTGCCTTGGGGATTAGAGAAATATAGCAAACACAAAAATAAACAAAAAAATTGCAACCTGTCACTTAACGCCCTTTTCATGGCACACATAAGAGTAACCTACTCATTGTATGCATTTGAAACAACAACCACCTTACCGTGAAGTATATTTATCTTTTGTTGTGCTATTTTCTCCTCAGCAATTATGAGAACTATGTCACTCCTGCAAGAGCATATCGTTCCGATGATTCCTCAGCTGCTGGCAGGATTGAAGGCAAAACTTCTACTAGTTAGTAAGGTAATGTGACAATTTTAAACTCTTGTTTCCTTTTGTGTGTATGAAACTATATTCTCTTGATTGTCCGTTTGTTATCTGAAATGTGGGAGTAACTGCTCATTAATAAGTCTTTGTATGGCAGAAAAAAATATGCACATTTGACTACCTGGCAATGGAAAGAAAAGGGAAACGTCATCCATGCAATCACAAAAGTTAATCAATAAAATAATTCAAATATCAATTGATTCTGAACTAGCATCAGTGTCAAGTAGTCAGTCGAAGATACGCAATGTAGTGCTACTTTCCCCATTTTGTTAGATTATTTGTGTCTTAGTTTACATGTTGACTGCAATATTTACACCTTTCAGTCTGACACATCCGAATTCAGCAGGTATTTTTGGGTACTGAGTTAGCCTTTCCTCTTGGAGTCCTTATCTTTAGCCAGTCTGCTTTGTTGCAGATTTCCAACGTCCTCATTTCCAAAAAACTAGATGCTGAATAGTACTGAATAATCTATTGAGATAATGCTTATTCACATGCAAGCTTATCTGATGTCCAGTGATGAAATCTTTTACATGGTGACTAGATGATATTTCCTATCAAACACTCTAATTTTTTTCTGAGGACATACGCTGGATTTTGTTTATACAGGACCTACTAGACTTGTGATAGATGGCATGCATGTTTTACAATGTATGGGGTCATGTCCAGATACCCATAAGAAAGCTGACTGCTAGCATCAGGGTCAGAGCTAAAACTATCAAGACCCTTTTTCACCTCCACGTGATGATCCTGGCTAACAAGCCAGACTGGTTTAACCTGTAGCGCTCCGCATTGTTTTTGACGAAAATTTGACCTAATTAATTAACTTAATTTCTCGCTATGGTAGTCAACTTTCAAAATTTGTAACTTTACTGTTTGTCAATAAATATGATTTTCTTGTGTGTAGAGACACAATTGAATAACGAACATGTGGGTGTTATTATTTTTGTTGTGTGTTTGTTAGTTTCAGAGTTACAAAAAGATGAAGTTTAAAATTTATGAAAATCTCGGGAAAGATTTTGACTCTACCACTAGGCCTAGTTGCTCCGATAGAAAACCATGGAAACCACTAACGACACAACTGTTAGTTTCCAATTCAAATGTAGTTCTTTCATTTAAATAAACAAAATAAACAGATCTATTCGATAAAGATCTTTCCCAACAACCTACTTCACCTTTCGCAAAAAAGTCGGCTTGCTAACGGCGTATACAAAATTAAAACTGTTCAAAAGCTATTTGTAATCGAACATACGATACTTTAACAGGCAAAATATTGTGTATATATGGGGAACGTATTCAGCAGTAAAAAAAATGGCTGTCGGGAGTTAACAAAAAAACAAAACAAAAATTTTCTGCACATTGTTTATGTAGGCTGAGTTGGTTAGATAGGATCTGACAATGCGTGCTAAAGGTTAAGAGAAAGCATCAGAAAGGAAATCCTGACCCTTTACTCAAAAATGCCAGGCTGATGTATCAGGCCAAAAGGTGCAACTATTGTGGTCAAGCTGTAAACTGACTCTAACCTGGTGTAGTATAGCCAGATTATATATTTATTTTGCCAGATCTAGCCAATTATTTTTGAGTAGCTAACATCGGATTTTATCATTTATATCAGATAACAAAAATGTGGACAACTCTACTCTCATTTCTTTGTGAATGGTTTTTTCTCTGTGTCATCGGGTGATGTGCTTTTCCATCTCACTCAGTTTCCCCCAACAGCATGTGTGAAAAGTTGATGATCAAAATACATTCTGAGAATAGAAACTGTAAAAGAACTTATTATTCATTGAGATGGGGTTTAAAATCTACAAGTTCAACTGATGTCCTGTGATGAAATCTCCTATATGACTTGATAATGATATTTCCTATCAAACACTCTAATTTTTTTCTGAGGACACATACTGCAAAATTTGATTATATAGAACTCTCTTATGGTAAAATACTAGCATAGTAATAAAAGTCAAAATTTTGAGAGCCATTGTTTTTCCTGTGACAGCATATGACTGCTGAACATAGATAGTTGAACAAACCTCAAGGACGAAGATCGAGTCCTTTAAGTCAATATTGTATAGAAATATAGAAAGGTTATCAGAATAAAATGGACCGAAAAAAAGACATATGACAAGTTGGACATAGAGGAAAACTGGTTCATAAATTCCATCATGAACGCAAAATTAAAATACTTTGGCCCCATCAAAAGACACAACTGTCTTGAGAGAAAGATAATGGAAGGTATGGTGCCAGACAAGATAGGCAGAGACAGACCAAGAAGGCAATGGCACCAAGATGTCACGAAATGCTTGCGCATGACTCTAGAGCAGGCTGGAGATTTGGTAAGAGATTGAGTTTCTTTCAGATGGGCTGGGATAGGAGCGACGTTCAGTAAAGGGTATGCCTCGTGATGATGTACTAGTTTCAGTATCACATCAAGATACCTGAATTGATAATGATGTTGAATGAGCACAATGAGTAAGATTAGTCTTTTATGCACCCTGAAAAGGTCATTAAGTGACAGACAGCTGAAGCTATTTGTTCAATGCCTAACATCCCCCATAATATGACATCCATAGTTGGGTCCAGTGCACATTTTCTTTCCTCCCAAATTCAATTAGATATCAGATATCTGCATACAAGTTCAGAGTTCAGTTCATGTTCTGTGATGAAGTCTTCTGTATGACTAGATAGGTGATATTTCTTATCAAGCACTCTAATTTGTTTCTGAGGACATACACTGGTGTTTGTTTATATAGAACCCTCTAGACTTGGAGGTCTCAGACATGTGACCCACAACAAGATTTGTGTCTGATCTCGTGTGCCTTGATTCCTAAGGTGGTGTGCATTGTACTGTGTTTTGCACTCCAAAGGCCAGGTGAATATGACTTTAGCATACGTTCCTTTAATGGGTTTGTTTCTTCTAGGGACTCATTCTTGTTGATAATGAATCTGCACAGAATCAATTTTCAATTGTGAGCCGTGCCACTAACATAATTTACAACCCCGTCCTGTTTTCCCAAATGGGGACATGAGACCACCAATGTAATTGACCTCCTCATAGAAAGTCTGAACCAAAACCAAATGTGTGTTTTTGCAGTAGATGTTTCTGTAGAGACACTTGAAGTTGTGTGTCCTATGCCTAACATCCCCCATAGTATGACATCCATAATTGGGTCCACTGCACCTTTTCTTTGCTCCCTAATTGAATTAGATACTATATATCTGCATACAAGTTCAGTTAATGTCCTGTGATGAAGTCTTCTGTATTATGACTAGACAATGATATTTTATATCAAACACTCTAATTTTTTTCTGAGGACATTTTCTGGTATTTATTTATATATAGAACCCTCTAGACTTGAAGGTCTCAGACACGTGGCCCACAACAGGACTGGCATCTGTCCAAAATTATGACAACAGTGCTTGTCATGTAAAACTATATTCTAACCTTGCTTGTTTATCTTTTTCCATTATCTGTATTAAATTTTGTTTGAGCCAATCACTTTTTCTTGGTAGATAGAAGTATTTGTAAAAGTTTTTACAAAATATTTTTGACTTTTATCTGGGGGGAAAGGTGTGATCTCTGTTAACACAACATTTACAGCAAGGTGGTGATATATACAACCTGTTGCCCCAACATATCTGCTTTCAGCATGACATATTTGGTTGGTTTGCTTCACCTCTATGATTTGCATTCTCCTAGCAAAATTACACGAGTGCAGCCTATTTCCACTAGGAGGCGAAATAGGGTTTTGGTCAACTATTGTTTCCTGGCTGATGTTAGTTCATTCACTACTGTATCGTCTGTCCTGGAAAAGGTTTAATCTTGTTTTTTTTTGTCCGAAAACAAAGGCTTTGTTATAAGAGTATATGTTACAGCCAGGATGATTGGATACAAGATGAAGCTTATGATGCTAATACTGGATAGATGTGCGAGTGCAAGAAGCATTTGTTGAGCAGTAAAATGTCTTTTCAAATATTGCTAAACATAATTCACAATACAGTTAAATGGGGTGCCACAAAACCAAGACCTGTTGTGTGCAGCCGTTATTTTTCTCTGGTAACCGATATTTCATGATGTGGTTTAATGTGTCGTCTCGATAACAAGCTAGTTTATGGGGAAGAAGAAAAACAAGTATACTAGTTTTTCCTGTAGTCCACATGGGCCATTAAACCTGTATGTGTGTACCCCTTAGGTTGGTGCTAGCTATCTCTATGTATGTTTATTTCATGTCCTGTGATGAAGTCTTTTGAATGACTAGACAATGATATTTCCTATCAAACACTCTAATTTTTTTCTGAGGACATGTACACAAGTTTGTTTACTCACAACCCTCTATAAATAAAGTGGTTTAAGATCTGTTAAGTCTAAACAGGTCTAATCACCATGATCCTTGTTTCTGTCCCATAATATTTCACTTTTAACTCTTGTGCCTTCATTATAAAGGCAGGTGAATCTGACTTTTGCACACATTTCTTTAATGGGTCTGTTTCCCCTAGACACTCGTTCTTGCTGTTGCTGAGAGCCATACCACTAACATCATTTACGACACTGTCTCGTTTCCCCAATGTGAGCATAAGGTCACTACTGCAATTGTCCTCCTTGTAGAAAGCCTGAGCCAAAACCAAATGTGTGTTTTGGCAGTAGATGTTTCTGCAGAGACGCATGAAGTTGTGTGTCCTATTCCTAACATCCCTCATAGTATGACATCCATAGTTGGGTCCACTGCACCTTTTCTTTCCTTCCACATTCAGTTAGATACTACTTATCTGCATGCATGTTCAGTTAATGTCCTGTGATGAAGTCTTTTGTATTATGACTAGACAATGATATTTACTATCAAACACTCTAATTTTTTTCTGAGGACATATTCTGGAATTTTTTAAATATAGAACCCTCTAGACTTGTAAGTCTCAGACATGTGGCCCACAACTGGATTGGTGCCAGTCCTAAGTTGTGACATCAGTACATGGTCAGCTGCTGTTCTCACATAAAACTATTTTCACCTTTCCCCATTATCTGGATTGGACTTTATTTGAGCCCTTCACGTTTTCTGGGTCAATGGGAGTGTTATAGTATTTGTACACCAAATTTAAACACATTTTCTGGGTCAATGGGAGTGTTATTGAATTGTTTCACCAAGTTTAAACACATTTTCAGGGTCAATGGGAGTGTTATAGTATTTGTACACCAAGTTTAAACACATTTTCAGGGTCAATGAGAGTGTTATAGTATTCGTACACCAAGTTTAAACACATTTTCTTCACCTTTCATCCTGAAAAAAGATTGTCTACAGAAAGGCTGCGATATCTGCACCTGTCAACCCGGCACATCTGCTTTCAGCAAGGCATATTTGGGCCCTGGTTTGCCTTCACTCTATATTCCCTATTCTCTTAGCCAGACTACACAAGCGCAGCCTATTTCCAGGGCTGACACTTGATAACAAAATAAGATTTGAATCAAATATAGTTTTCTGGCTGCACTACTGTATCTTCTGCCACAGGCAAGGGTTCAATACTTGTCTTGAAACAGCTAAAAGAGTATAATATTACCTCAGGATGATGGTATACCAGATACATTAAACCTGTATTTGTGTACCCCTAAGGTTGGTGCTAGCTATCTCCATACAAGTTTGTTTCATGTCCTATGATGAAATCTTCTAAATGACTAGACAATGATATTTCCTATCAAACACTCTAATTTTTTTCTGAGGACATGTACAGAATTGTGTTTACTCACAATCTTCTAGATAAATAGAGTTGTGTTCTATCCTCCTTGTTGTAAAGTTTAACATTTGTTAATTCTACACTGGTCAGGTCACCATCATCCTTATTGCTTTCTCCCAATATTTTATTTTGATCTTGTGTGCCTCCATTCCTAAGGTATTGTGTTTTGCACTCTAAAGGCCAGATGAATCTGAGTTTAGTCCACATTTCTTGACTGGGTTTGTTTTCCCTAGATGCTTGTTCTTGCTGTTTAATGAATCTGCACAGAATCAATTTCAATTATGGGCTGGGCTCCTACATTCAATCGCAACACCGTCCAGTTTCCCCCCCCCCCCCCCAATCTTAACATAGGTCACTACCGTAATTGGCCTCCTCTTAGAAAGCCTGAACCAACCCAATTGTGTATTCTTGCAGTAGATGTTTCTCTAGCGAAACATAAAGTTGCTTGTGGTATACATAATCCTATATTCATATTTTGAACATGATTAGTATGAGGCCACTAATTTTCAAGCATGTAGCTAAAAAAGCAGCTGAAGAGGCTTGTGCATGGAGCTAGCAATCTCATGTAAAACCAATGTTATGAAACTGTCATAGTAAATGCACGACTACAGACTTCCCTTTAGTGGTAACTCTTTGCTTCACTTACAGTGAATGAATATAGTGGCGCACCTGTTCATTCCTACCAACTTAGTTTATATACCATTTACTTGCATGTTAATTCAGTGAATGTCCAGTGATGAAATCTTCTATTTGACTAGACAATGATATTTCCTATCAAACACTCTAATTTTTTTCTGAGGACATATTCTGGTATTTTTTAAATATAGAACCCTCTAGATTTGGAGGTCTCAGACATGTGGCCCACAACTGGATTGGTGTCTGTCCTAAGTTGTGACATCAGTACATGGTCAGCTGCTGTTCTCACATAAAACTATTTTCACCTTTCCCCATTATCTGGATTGGACTTTATTTGAGCCCTTCACGTTTTCTGGGTCAATGGGAGTGTTATAGTATTTGTACACCAAGTTTAAACACATTTTCAGGGTCAATGAGAGTGTTATAGTATTCGTACACCAAGTTTAATCACATTTTCTTCACCTTTCATCCTGAAAAAAGATTGTGACAACGTAGTCTACAGGAAGGCTGCGATATCTGCGCCTGTCAACCCGGCACATCTGCTTTCAGCAAGGCATATTTGGGCCCTGGTTTGCCTTCACTCTATATTCCCTATTCTCTTAGCCAGACTACACAAGCGCAGCTTATTTCCAGGGCTGACACTTGATAACAAAATAAGATTTGAATCAAATATAGTTTTCTGGCTGCACTACTGTATCTTCTGCCACAGGAAAGGGTTCAATACTTGTCTTGAAACAGCTAAAAGAGTATAATATTACCTCAGGATGATGGTATACCAGATACATTAAACCTGTATTTGTGTACCCCTAAGGTTGGTGCTAGCTATCTCCATACAAGTTTGTTTCATGTCCTATGATGAAATCTTCTAAATGACTAGACAATGATATTTCCTATCAAACACTCTAATTTTTTTCTGAGGACATGTACAGAATTGTGTTTACTCACAATCTTCTAGATAAATAGAGTTGTGTTCTATCCTCCTTGTTGTAAAGTTTAACATTTGTTAATTCTACACTGGTCAGGTCACCATCATCCTTATTGCTTTCTCCCAATATTTTATTTTGATCTTGTGTGCCTCCATTCCTAAGGTACTGTGTTTTGCACTCTAAAGGCCAGGTGAATCTGAGTTTAGTCCACATTTCTTGACTGGGTTTGTTTTCCCTAGATGCTTGTTCTTGCTGTTTAATGAATCTGCACAGAATCAATTTCAATTATGGGCTGGGCTCCTACATTCAATCGCAACACCGTCCAGTTTCCCCCCCCCCAATCTTAACATAGGTCACTACCGTAATTGGCCTCCTCTTAGAAAGCCTGAACCAACCCAATTGTGTATTCTTGCAGTAGATGTTTCTCTAGCGAAACATAAAGTTGCTTGTGGTATACATAATCCTATATTCATATTTTAGAACATGATTAGTATGAGGCCACTAATTTTCAAGCATGTAGCTAAAAAAGCAGCTGAAGAGGCTTGTGCATGGAGCTAGCAATCTCATGTAAAACCAATGTTATGAAACTGTCATAGTAAATGCACGACTACAGACTTCCCTTTAGTGGTAACTCTTTGCTTCACTTACAGTGAATGAATATAGTGGCGGACCTGTTCATTGCTACCAACTTAGTTTATATACCATTTACTTGCATGTTAATTCAGTGAATGTCCAGTGATGAAATCTTCTATTTGACTAGACAATGATATTTCCTATCAAACACTCTAATTTTTTTCTGTGGACATACACTGGTATTTGTTTATATAGAACCCTCTAGACTTGTAGGTCTCAGACACGTTGCCCACAACAGGATTGGTGTCTGTCCTAAGTTGTGACATCAGTACATGTTAGTTATTGTTTTCCCATAATTCTATTTTCACCTTTTCCCATTATCTGTATTGGACTTTGAGTCATCACATTTTCTGGTTAATGGGAGTATCAGTAATTTTACACCAAGCTTAAACATGTTCTTCTCTCCTGGAAAAGACATTGTGAAGTATCTAAGTCTACAGCAAGGCTGCGATATCTCTACCTGTCAGCCCAACACATCTGCTTTCAGCAAGACATCTTTGGGACCAGGTTTGCCTTCCCTTTATATGCCCTATTATGTTAGCCAGACTACGCAAGTGCAGCCTGTTTCCAGGGCTGCCACTTAAAAAATCGAAGTAGGGTCTTGACCAACTATAGTTTTCTGGCTGCACTACTGCATCTTCTGCCCTAGGAAAAAGTCCAATATTTATCTTGAAACAATAGCTTTGTTACAAGATTATAATATTACTGCCAGTATGATGGTATACCAGATACATTACTGTATTTGTGTATTCTTTAGATTGGTGCTAGCTATCTCCATGTATGTTTATTTCATGTCCTGTGATGAAATCTTTTATTTGACTAGACAATGATATTTCCTATCAAACACTCTAATTTTTTTCTGAGGACATCTACAGAATTTTGTTTATTCACAATCTTCTAGATAAATAAAGTTGTGTTCTATTCTCCTTTTTGTAAAGGTTAACATTTGTTAATTCTACACTGGTCAGATAACCATCATCATTATTTCTTTCTCCCTTTATTTTATTTTGATCTTGCTTGCTTTCATTCCTAAGGTGGTGTGCATTGTACTGTGTTTTGCAATTCAAAGGCCAGGTGTGTCTGAAATGAGCATACATTTCTTTAATTGGTTTGTTTGCCCTAGCAACTCGTTCTTGCTATTTAATGAATCAGCACAGAGTCAATTTTTAATCGTGAG
The DNA here is from genome assembly GCA_036924085.1 of Ariolimax columbianus. Taxonomy (NCBI): domain Eukaryota; kingdom Metazoa; phylum Mollusca; class Gastropoda; order Stylommatophora; family Arionidae; genus Ariolimax; species Ariolimax columbianus. The sequence goes on from JAVGWX010000008.1 coordinate 20,690,418, forward strand.
CCGTGCCACTGACATCATTACATTGTCATTGTCTACACTGTACATTGTCTTGTTTTCCCAATGGGAGCATGAGGTCACTACTGTAATTGGCCTCCCTGTAGAAAGCCTGAGCCAAAACCGAATGTGTGTTGTTGGTTTTTTCTTCCAGTAGATGTTTCTGCAGAGACTCATCAAATTGCTTGTCCTATGCCTATCATCCCCCATAGTATGTCAACCATAGTTGGGTCCAGTGCATCTTTCCTTTCCTTCCACATTCAGTTAGATACTAGTTATCTGCATACAAGTTCAGTTAATATCCTGTGATGAAGTTTTCTATATATGACTAAACAATGATATTTCCTATCAAGCACTCTAATTTTTTTCTGAGGACATATTCTGGTATTTTTTTTATAAAGAACCCTCTAGATTTGGAGGTCTCAGACATGGGGCCCACAACTGGATTGGTGTCAGTCCTAAGTTGTGACATCAGTACATGGTCAGTTGCTGTTCTCACATAAAACTATTTTCACCTTTCCCCATTATCTGGATTGGACTTCATTTGAGCCCTTCACACATTCTTGGTCAATGGGAGTGTTATAGTATTTGTACACCAAGTTTAAACACATTTTCTGGGTGAAAGGTAGTGTTATTGTATTTGTACACCAAGTTTAAACACATTATCTGGGTTAATGGGAGTGTTATAGTATTCGTACAGCAATTTTAAACACATTTTCTTCACCTTTCATCCTGAAAAAAGATTGTGACATAATGTAGTCTACAGAAAGGCTGCGATATCTGCACCTGTCAACCCGGCACATCTGCTTTCAGCAAGGCATATTTGGGCCCTGGTTTGCCTTCTCTATATTCCCTATACTCTTAGCCAGACTACACAAGCGCAGCCTATTTCCAGGGCTGACACTTGATAACAAAATAAGATTTGAATCAAATATAGTTTTCTGGCTGCACTACTGCATCTTCTGCCACAGGAAAGGGTTCAATACTTGTCTTGAAACAGCTAAAAGAGTATAATATTACCTCAGGATGATGGTATACCAGATACATTAAACCTGTATTTGTGTACCCCTAAGGTTGGTGCTATCTATCTCCATACAAGTTTGTTTCATGTCCTATGATGAAATCTTCTAAAGGACTAGACAATGATATTTCCTATCAAACACTCTAATTTTTGTCTGAGGACATGTACAGAATTTTGTTTACTCACAATGTAGACATAAATGAAGTTGTGTTATATTCTCATTGTTAAAGATTTGTTAAGTCAACACTGCTCAGATCACCATCAGGGCTTGACAAAAGTTCTCGTCTGTGACAAGGAACAATATTTTTTTTTAATGAACAAATTTTAAAAAATCTTATTAATCGTTACTATATAGCAACTCTCACAAAATTATCGATATTACGGTTCGAATGCCGATATAACTTATCGACTGAAGCATAGATCTACAATTGACATGATTAAATAGCTATTCTCTCGCAGGGTGGTACCGATATCACAATCTACATAGCATCTCGACTATAAGTAGAGTGTAGTTATCATATACAACAAAAAGAAAGAATTGCGAGTAACATTTTGCGCATCTTGTCATATTCTTATATCGTGTGTAAGGGGAAAAGAAATAGTGCAAAACAATCAATTTTTTTTTGAGGACACGTAAAGAATTGTGCTTTCTCGTAATCCTTTAGATATAAATAAAGTTGTGTTCTATCCTCCTTGTTGTAAAGTTTAATATTTGTTAATTCTACACTGGTCAGATCACCATCATTTTTATTGTTTCCCCCAATATTTTATTTTGATCTTGCGTCTTTGTTTTGCACTTAAGGAATGTGGGAATCTGACTTTAGCGCCCATTTCTTTAATGGGTTTATTTCTCCTAGATACTCGTTCTTGCCGTTTAATGAATCTACACAGAACCAATTTTTAATTGAGAGCCATGCCACTAACATCATTCACAACGCTGTCTTGTTACCCCAATGGGAGCATGAGGCCACTACTGTAATTGGGCCTACTCGTAGAAAGCCTGAGCCAAAACCAAATGTGTTTTTTTGCAGTAGATGTTTCTGTAGAGACACATGAAGTTGCTCGTTCTATGCCTAACATCCCCCGTAGAATGTCATCCATAGTTGGGTCCAGTGTACCATTTATTTTCTCCCAAATATCAGTTAGATGCTAGTTATCTGCATATAAACTCAGTTAATGTCCTGTGATGAAGTCCTCTGTATGACTAGACAATGATATTTCTTATCAAACACTCTAATTTTTTTCTGAGGGCATTTACAAAAAGCTGTTTATACACAACCTTCTCTGGACCAGTGTAAAAGACTCTCCAACTCATGACATTGCACACCCAACCACCATTCACGTAAACCAAAAACCAGCTAAGCAAATAGTAGCCTTCTGGACTAGACGGAATGTACTAGAAACAATACCAGATATACAAAGATCCAAAAATAATGGAATGTGGCATGCATGCTCTATTCATTTTAAAAAATGTTACGTAGTATTTTTACTCCCGCTTATACATTATTTGAATAAGAATGAATGCTTTGGGATTAGACGAAGAAGAAGTGGCTAGTTGTTTGCATGTAAGCTCAGTTAATGTCCTGTGATGAAATCTTCTATTTGACTAGATGATGAAATTTCATATCAGACACTCTAATTTTTTTCTGAGGACGCATATTCTATTTTGTTTATACAAAACCCTCTAGGCTTGGGGCATCAAACAGGAATGTCACCCCGAGTTGAGATAAGCGATAATGATTAGGAGTTTTGTTGGTCTAGGGGTTGTGTTCCTGGCATACAATCTCAATATACTGGGTTCGAATCATGTTGTGCCCATTTTGACAGATAGGACATGTCTTTTTTTGTCATGATATGACTGCCTTTTCCAGTCGACCCTGCAGTAATTGGACACGTGATGTTTTCAGCGTCTACCTTGAAAAAGACATTTGTGAAATTGTGACGTAATTTACATCAAGGCTGTGATATCTGCGTCTTTTGGCCTCGCACATCTGGTTTCAGAACCGACTTTTTGGGATTGGGTTTGCCTTCTCTCTTTAATCCCTAATTTCTTAGCCAGGCTACATGATTGCAGTCTGTTTCCAGGACCACTACTTGTAGACGGAATAGGATCTTGGTCAGTTATGCGTCACTGACCCTGATACAAACAGCCAACTATAAGTCACTGGCTGCTGTCAGCTCATCCAGTGCTGCATATTTGGCCAGGGCATCTGCCACTGGAGATACAGGGTTCGTGTTCTGTAGTTGGAACTTTCAGCAATGAAAGGATCCAATGGGGGGGGGTTGGCGGGCACGTTGTGATGTAATGAAGTCGGTCAGTCTTACAGGCATGTCACACAACATATACTGTTCTCCAGACTACATCCTGCTACTTGCAAAATCCAATGTCCTGTTAAGGGCTTGGTAGTAGGAGATTGGGAACAAATACAGAAGAAGAGGAGCAAGCATGTTAAAGGATAAAGAAAATGAACATTCATGCTAATTCAGATTTTATTTGGTTGGTATTCTTATCCTTGAGAGGTTCTTGGGCCATCTTCGTTTGTGTTAGCACAGTTCTTGGGTGCTCACATTTGTCCTTGAGATGTTCTTGGGCCATCTTTGTTTGTGTTAGCACAGTTCTTGGGTGCTCACACTTGTTCTTGGGCCATCTCCGTTAGTGTTAGCACAGTTCTTGGGTGCTCACACTTGTCCTTGGGCCATCTTCGTTTGTGTTAGCACAGTTCTTGGGTGCTCACACTTGTTCTTGGGCCATCTTCGTTTGTGTTAGCACAGTTCTTGGGTGCTCACACTTGTCCTTGAGATGTTCTTGGGCCATCTTTGTTTGTGTTAGCACAGTTCTTGGGTGCTCACACTTGTTCTTGGGCCATCTTCGTTTGTGTTAGCACAGTTCTTGGGTGCTCACACTTGTCCTTGAGTGTTCTCATTTTTCCTTGAGTCGCAAAGCTCTTCTTCATGCAGATTTTGAGCTTAACCTCAAATGACCCTTGTGTCATCAAACGTGTCTTCATGCTCTTCTTCCATCCAGCTTGCCTCCATACTGGCAGTGGCCACTTGAGTTTGTTTTCATGTTGCCTGTGTATAAATTTTGTTTTCAAGTCGCCTGGGTATAAATTTTGTCTTCATGTTGCCTATGTATACATTTTGTTTTGATGTTTCTTGTGTATAAATTTTGTTTTGAAGTCGCCTGGGTATAAATTTTGTCTTCATGTTGCCTGTGTATACATTTTGTTTTTATGTTTCTTGTGTATAAATTTTGTTTTGAAGTCGCCTGGGTATAAATTTTGTCTTCATGTTGCCTGTGTATACATTTTGTTTTTATGTTTCTTGTGTATAAATTTTGTTTTCAAGTCGCCTGGGTATAAATTTTGTCTTCATGTTGCCTGTGTATACATTTTGTTTTTATGTTTCTTGTGTATAAATTTTGTTTTCAAGTCGCCTGGTTATACATTTTTTTTTCATGTTGCCTGTGTACAAATTTTGTCTTCATGTTTCTTGTGTATAAATATTTTTTTCAAGTCGCCTGGGAATAAACTTTGTCTTCATGTTGTCTGTGTATAAATTTTGTCTTCATGTTGCATGTGTATAAATTGTGTGTCTTCATGCAATTATTGAGATTTTCAGAATGTTCGCATTCGGTTTGTTTGAGACCACTGCCTTCAGGTAGTTGCTTCTCTGCTGTGATAAATTTTCCAGTTTTTGTCTTTCTTGCAGCTCATGTTTTGTTGTTTGTTGCAGAACCCCAGCAAGCCACACTTTAACCACTACCTGTTTGAGTGCATGTGTGTGGCCATCAGGTCCTCCTGCAGAACTCATCCAGAGGCTGTGTCCACATTTGAAGAAGTTCTCTTTCAGCCATTCACGGAAATACTGCAACATGATGTGCAAGGTAGGTACTGTAGTGTCGTAAATTTGTATGCAGTTTTTCTCTCTCACATACCCCCCTCTCGCTGATTCCTATTTTAAGCCATACCTTTCTCTTGGTGATATGAATTCAACAGCTCTTGTGTTTTCATCCTTCGGTCAAATGCCATGTAATGGTAGGTGAGATTTGTTGAAAAAGTTCCATAGCTTTTCTGAAATTGCATACCAATGCGATGCCATAACAACTTGTGTTCAATGGTGTTAAGTGATTAGCATTGTGTTTCTTAAGTAATCTACTGTTCGTGTTTTTCTCTGTTGTGGTAGTTTTTCATCATGGGGTTTAATGTTTAAAGTAAAGATCAGTCCCATGGCAACAATTGCAGTTGAGATGAAGATAACAGCAGGCTGGTTCAACTTCAACTGTATTAAACCCATAATACAACAGATACGAAACGTTAACGCTAGGGCTCACACCTTCAACAGTGTGTTTATTCAAGCCATGGTATATGGATGCGAGGTGTGGAACCTATGGAAAGCTGATGCAGATAGACTCTGCGTTGCCCAACGTGCGATGGAGCGAAGAACATTGAAGATCTCCATTCAAGGCTAAATTCGCAACCCGGAGATCAGACGTCGAACTTCATTCTCTGGCATCATAAAATGTCACGCTGTTATTAAAACACATGTGCTGGCCATGTGGTGCGCATGCCAGATAACAGATGGGCACATAGAGTGATGTCATGGTGGACATGTAACTTTAGCTGTCATTGCGGGTGACCGAGGCTGGGGTGGAGAGATGGCATAATGGAGGCCCAACATGGTACACCAAGGCAAAAGAGTGAAATGAGTTTACCCAACATTTGGCTACCTGTGAGTTGATTTACAATCATAATATCAAAGTACAGTGAAATGATTGCACAACAGCAAAAAATTGCTAGTAGGACATATAATATTGTAGGATTAAATATCTATAAGACAAGAGTTCAACCAAAATCAACAACCAAAAATGAAAAAATGTTCACACACACACCGCACATTGAAATATAACGCTAGATGATGTTGACTAACTCCTTGTTCTGTCTCGTCACTTCATCAGTGCTACTGAGCTAGTCACATAGGATTCATTAGCATCAGACACATTACAATTGCTATCTGATTCTTCAACATCAATTATTTCTTGCTGCTCAGTAAACAGCCTTTTAAGTGGCAAATCCCTAGTTGGACAACATCTACCTTCCATTATAAACAAGAAAAGCAGTCAATTTCACACAACTGGTCAACAGGTTTTTTGGATTTTGTTTTTGTGAACAACTCTGGAAAATAGATCTAGCAGTAAGAAATAAATTAAAAGTAAATCATTCTAGTTAATTTCTGGCATTGTTAAAATACAAATTACCTGAACAGAGACGAAATAAATATTTTTATTCAGAGACGATAGGATCGCCTCTCCAGCGAGAGCCATTTAAAAAAAGTAGCAATCTCATCTCTCAGGAGGTAAAGCGTAAATATACCTTCTGTTTTCAGTATTCATCCAATGACTTTGATATATAAGGCGTGTTCAAATTAAACCGGACCTAATTGCACAAGTGAACATAACTACGATGCGCATGATTTATCTTCTGGTGTATACATCACATACCAACTGTCAAGTTTGTAAAATTTCATTATCCTCGACTCATAGTTCCCTCGGTAGACCGTTGGAAACATGGCGGGTGTAATACAGAATCTGTCCAGAGTTGATCAGCAAGTAGTGATTCCGTTTCTAACAGCTGAAGGATGTCGACCAAGGAGTGTTCACCTACCACTATGTGCAAAAGAAACTAAATGCCCTCCTCTTCGTATCATAGCAAGTGGTTCAAACTCCATCCCATCCGTTCTTTCGTATGGTGGTTGGCCAGCAACCGAGGTACCCATTGTGAACACATCTTCCGATACTTTCTTGCTAACCACCATTTGAACTGTCCCCAGCGAATTCCTCTGTTAGCGAACGTAAGCTCTGACTGTCCACCGAATTGCAACATCAATTTTGGCGATAGCATCTTCTGACACAAAAACAATATGCACCTGGCCTAGTCTTGGAAGATCTTTTGTTAACTCATATCCTTCATTAAACATCATTGTTCAGTTCTTCGCTGTTATCTTTCACACACTTTTATCACCATACACTGTCTGCATTCTGCGATGAATGTTAACAGATCGACATCCTTCAGCTGTTAGAAACCGAATCACCGTTCGCTGATCAACTCCCGAAGTGATGCGCATCGTACGTATTGGTGCAGTTTGGTCCGGTTTCATTCGAACACACCTCGTATTATTTTTTTCTTCAGAAGACTGATGTAACTTTTTTATTTTCTGAAGTCACCAATTGACATTACGAAACTAGATATTATCTTATTTATCGTGACAGCTTCTGTTTTAAGACCTCATCCAATAGGAATGTAACTTCTGTTTTCAGAATTCATCCCGTACATATTCCAAATATTGTCCATGCTGATTGAACTGCACTCTGGCAAGATCCCAGACACGTACATGGCTCTCTTTCCACACCTCTTGGCTCCAGTTTTGTGGGAACGCCCTGGCAATATTCCACCACTGGTACGACTTATTCAAGCCTACATTCACAAAGGCTCTGACCAAATAGAAGCAGACAAACTGGTACGCTGATTACTGTTTGAAATTTATCATTGTAATTATAAATGAGTGCTACAAAATTGAATGGCAGAGTCAAGCAGTCTGAATGCATATGAAATATTGACACTTTTTTAACAAAACATAAATATATTCACAAAACATGCTCTACACACATCTTGAAAGTAATGTTAACCATATAGAGCATATTTTGTGAATAAAGGGACAGCAAAGAGGTAAGGCACAAAACAGGCTTTTCAAATCCCACAAGTTTCATGCACTCCCTAGTCTCAACCGAAGTGAGATCATGAGTGTTGTCCCATTAAAGATGGACAATGAACTCGGAAGGTCCTGTGTACATAAAAGAACTCCTAGCAGTTTAAAGTGGAAAAAACAGGCTGTTAGTCGCTGCCTGTGCAAACATATCAGGTAATTAATTAAATTCCTACTGAAGACCAAGTCAGACAAATGTGTTCTTTGCAGATTCCCAATCAGTCATATTGACCCCCAAAAGCTAAAAATGCAACAAATTGAACAGACTGCCAAAAGTACTCACTTAGACTAGCTATTAATTCAATAGCATGAAAATACAGTAGATCATTACCCACTTGATAGTTATGCATTTAAGAATAGATTGTATGCACATAGCTTTTAGATCATGTAAATGAAACTGGTTGTATACAGACTCTGAGTCATCTAAACCAGTTATAAAGACGTTAAGTTAAACATGCATAGATACATACATGGGCACAAACCACCACACCCTTTTTCATTGCTCTCTGGAGCATAGATTTTCAACACATACGAGCTAAGATTTCCTGTCAGGAGACATCTGTACCAGCTCAATCTCCATCTTTCCAGTCATTTTCATATTTGTTTCAAGGTCTATCAGCCATGAAGAATGCGTAGACCAGTCTTTGCTTCTTTTATATCTGGGATTCAAGAAAAAAGGCTGCTTTGTAAATCTGTCAACTAAATGTTTCCTTAATGTATGGGAGAACTGAGATGCTGGTCTGGTCAGGCACAGCATACTGACCAGGACGTCGCATCATGGTCAGGCACTGACAATGACCTTGATCTCTCTTCCATGTAGCTTTCCCTAGAAACCAGGCTGTTTTCAAGGCAGCCTGACTGATGAGATGTTGACCAACATGATCCCCATAGTAGTGAGGGTCACGCAGATGAAGTCAAGCATAGCACAACCACCTGAAGGAAAGCTCCTACAACCTGCCACTTAATGCCCTTTTCAGGGTGTGGAATAGAGTAAAGTTACTCATTGTGGGCATTAAACAAAAACATTAATATAGGACCTATGGCTCCACTTCATGTCCTGTTCTACCTGTATCTGTTCGGTTCTCTCCCACAGTTCCACATTAATGATCTCATCGTACCATTTCAATCCTTCTAGTCTGTGCAGACACCCATTTATCATTATTGGCCATATCAGGGCTGAGAGCTTTGAACAGCCAGGCCTCAAAAGAGGAGAAAGAATGTAACTTGCCAGGTATGTTATAAGAGCCGAATAGTGAGGGTTGAGCATGGGACAGGAAAGCCTACCCCACAGAAACAATAAACCACAAGAAAAAGAAAATAGGATCTCATAGATGAGCAAGTTAAGTGAAGTCACATCTAAAGAAAGCAGTAGTCAACTCTCAGTTCCACATTAGTGATCTCATAATACCATTTCAATCCTTCTAGTCTGTGCAGACACCTATTAATGACAGTCTCTACCATTTTTGTTATCACTTGTGGTCCTCCATGTTTGAGCCATGCAATAGAACTCACTTTACGTTGAAGTTGAAGATTTGTATGTTCCTGTTGGATTTAATTTCTTTTGATTTCCATTATTTAATTTCTTTGTATCTTTTTAAATATAAATATTTTCTATGTCCAAAAAAAAATAGAATGGTTTGCTTGGAGTGTTCCAGAAACTGAATGCATCTAAGAGTCATGACCACGAAGGTTTCTATCTACTAAACTATATTATTGAATTTATGCCAAAGTGAGTATGCATTGGTTTTGTCGGCATTGATCATTGTATTGGTAGTTGTCCATCACAAGTGATGAAGACCACTCTCTTTGTTCAGCCGTGTGGACAGTCGTATCTCTTGCTGTGTCCGCTGAAATGGGTGTCTTGCGCGGTGATTTGGATTAAAGTGAGGAAGAAACTGCGCCTTTTGTCAACCTCACTCACAGAGCCTAAGCTACCTTTTACCAGTGGCAAGACATTCATCGAGACGACTGGAGATAGCATAGGATGCAGATTTTTCCTCAGGATTACCACCGAAGCCGTTCCGAAAACATGTAACGTTGCAGGATAGAAAGGTGGGATGGCATCTAACGCAGTTAGTCGTGCCTTTTTGATAACCACAAGATGTCGTATGGACAACACTCAGCGTGTGAGTGAGTCTGGCATCTCTCCCCAGCTGTATTCAGCTCATCATAGTAGCATCTAAAATTGCCACACGCCAAATTCGTGAAGGTGAACCGGCAGAACTAACCCGTGAAATACGTCACAGGTATACGCGAAGTGCCATTCAGCCGGCGTCCAGACCAGGATAAACGGATGGAAGAAATCACAAAAAAAGAACGAAATAACAAGTCCAGACGGAAAACAACACCACGTTTCCGTGAACACTATTGAAGTCGTCGACTAGTGTGAATTCCAGGCAAATCCGAGGTCTGGCGGCATCCAAAATGATCCAAAACAGTAGAGAAATGTAGACTCGCAGCCAGTTATGGCGCCATCATTGCCAGATTGGTAGAGTGCTAGCTTTTTACAGCAAATGTATGAGGTTTGACTCCCTTTTTCTGCATGTTCCTTCTTCTTCGTACGCTGGTTACAGCGATATACGTTGCACTGTGTTACTTTGTTAGGCCTGTGGCCCAGTGCATCCGATTATAACAGGCGTTTCTGTAGGGATGCCTTCCTTAGCCTTTGGCTGTCCCCAGCCTATCTGCAAGGCAGCAGTTGTTTTTGGTCAGAGTTGTCTCTCTTAGGGAAGTTGTCTTGCAGGACTATCGAGTCTTCCCCACTCGTGTCTATAGGGTGTGGTAATGATATGATATGATGGACTATGTACTAGTTTGTACTATCCCGGAAGAGAGGCAGTCCAGTGTGTCTGTGTCTCAGGATCGTCACGTCCTGCCAGAAACGTAGCATATGCAAGTGAGTGGGGTATCTCTTTGCTCCCTTTATTTTCTCGGCTCATCTGCAGTGATGGCACGCCTAGCATTCCCCGCCACCTGGGAGGTTGTCACAATAGGGCAGATGTGCAATTTCCGCTGGCCTGCATATCTTCTGCATCCATTGGGATGACTGATAGCAGACAGAGGTACAGAGCGAGGCAGGAGTGCATTTAACCAGGGGACAAGCCTGGCCATGGCACGGAGATGTTGTTCGCTTGGTGTGCGGACATATCTCATGATCAAGGGTTGAGTCTCAACAGTTCGCAGTGAGGTGGCTGCTCTACTGCTTACGACATCCCGACTGAGAACTAAGTCTTCTACTAGTGGTTTCACACCTCATCGCTGTATGGGGTGAATATCAAGCACCATGTTCCAATCAACCACACTGTAAATGGGGGCTTTACTGTCAGGGAAGGAAATGTAGCGAGTAAGAGAGCTGGTCACTCCTCATAAACAAACTGGCCCATTACAATGAAGTCACTAAGACTTATATTTGAACCTCTGAAAGTCTTGAAAGACATTTTAGTTCTTATCTGCGCCTCTAACCGGGATGGTAACCAATATAACAGAGATCTTCTTCTTCGTTTATTATCTTCTTCTTCTGCGTTCATTCTCAATCTCCACCTACCTAGCCCCGAAGAGGACTTTTGCAAGTAACAGGAGAGTCTGGATAACGGAATGCGTTGTCGCTAGTTTACAGCTTGGCTGTGATATTTGCACCTTTCGGTCCAACACATCCGTCTTTGGCAGGGTTTGTTCTCAATCTACCCCTACCATGCCCTGAAAAGGGCTTTGCAAGTAGCAGAATGTTGTCTGGAAAATGGAATCCATTTATAGTTTGACTGCTATATTTGCACCTATCGGTCCGACACATCGACTTTAGTAGGATATGACAGAGATGAAAATAGGACTAATGTTACACTGAGTGCATGCTGTAACAAGTGGCTATTAGTCCAGTCTAACCCCAGCAGGGCAAATTGCTCACCGCTTTCTTTGGTGTTTGTCTTGAAAAGACAATTCTGTGTTAGTTATTTTGCTCTACACATCCAGTTTCAGCACTGTATTTCTGTGTGCCAGGTTTACCTTCCCTTTGCAATCCTTACTATCTCAGCCAATGTGCACTAGTGCAGATAGCCCCACTTGTTGGCATTGGTATAGGTTACAGTGGCTCTTCTCACATCACTAGGCATGCCTGAGAATGGGAACCATGGCTCTGGTTGTAGTACAACGTGAGGCTTCACGTTAGGCTCATTATGACCATTATTGTTTTTGCCAGACTGTTGTGACAGCTAGGGGGATGTAAGATAGGGGTCTCGATCATAATTTTTCACTCTCTCTCAGGTCCTGGTATGTTTTTTCTTCATATTTATTCCAGTTTGGCCAGATCTGCTAGTGCTTCATATAATACAATTTAAAAAATTTTCTTTTATTTACAGGAATCTTGTGACCCCATATTTGAAGCAGATCTTCATGTTATTGTTCCAACGATTGAGCAATTCAAAAACCACAAAGTTTATCAAGAGTAAGTTGCAGCTCAGAGAGCCAAAGTATCTTCTTTGTAGCATATATTACTTTGTAGCATATATTACTTTGTAGCATATATTACTTTGTAGCAAATATTACTTTGTAGCATATATTACTTTGTAGCATATATTACTTTGTACTATGAGGGAACGGCATGGGCTAGTGGTTAAGTGACACGGCTTATAACCCAAAGGTGCTGTGCTTCCCCACGGAAGCAAATCCTTTGCATGCCGAAGTTGGATGCACTGGGCCGACAGGCACAAAATAAAGACATAGTGCAACGCACACTATCTTGGAAAAAAGAGAAATAAGGTGAACACAAAAATAACCACACAAAAAAAACTCTGTACTATAATGATGTCTGAGACCAGGACAGCTGAAGTTTAATGCGCAGAGTTCAAGAAAACAGCCCAAAATAGGAATCGGTGGAGTGTATCCATTCTATGGAAAACCAAAAGGGTTGACTGTTTCCAGTCTGGCCAAATTTAATTAATTCTTGTTTGACATTACAAGGAAAGAGCCACAACACTATGTTTCCAAATAATTGTTGGCTTCAAAATAAATTATTATACAAATTGGGCTAAATTATGATCTAAAGACATAATTCAATTATCTAAGACATGGCAGTATTCATAATTAAAGCATATATTACTGCACAGATTATCCAATTGCTGTGGTAGTCGAAGGGTTTTAAAGGTTTTATGAAAAGTGAATGTCTTTAATGCAGAGGTGGAGATGCAACATAATGTTTTATCATTTTATTCACCTTATCTGTCGTAATTGTTGCTTGATTCCCTCTAAAGCATTACAACTTTTGCTGTGATTTGTTTCAAAATCAGCTTGTATTAAATATCCACATGTATATAATCCAGAAGTGTGGTCATTGGCCTGATCAAATAGGTAATTTCGTCGCACTTGAACATTGAATTCCTTCACATAGAATGCCACAACTTCAGAAATTCACATAAAACATAAATATCCACCTAGTGGAAGAACATAACATAAAAGCTGCATACTCACTGGATCATTGGCCATGTTTTAGGTTATTTTAAAACCATTTTAAATACCACAGCAAACATGACAGAATGTAATGCGTGTACTGTATACATTGTTGTAAACTTCCATTTGCGTACTCTTTTTTTACTCAGGCTTGTTGGTATTCTTCTGCTTGTATGCGATCAAATTTGGAGCCTCATCCCTTGTCGAGATAATTGATGGAATACAGCCGAAGTAAGACGATAATACAGTGTATATATTTTCTGAAATTTCAAGTATATCATTGCATTAAATCATCCTTATGTACGTACTCCTGAGAGCCAGGTGTGTGTACACCTATTTGAAACCATTGATGATCATCTCTTTGAGTGTTCAGCGCTCAATGATTTTAGGAAAATGATTTTCCTCCAAGGCCAGAAAAATGGAACATTCTGTATGGCACTAAGCAACAACTAATAAACAAACACCTGCGGATACCATTACATGGCATTGGACCAAAGGGCGAGAGCCTGAATGCTGCTGGATCTGTAAAATCATCATCTTCCTCCTTGTGTGGGGGGAACATTGTAGCAGATGAATTTCACAATAATATATTCATGAAGCACAATATAATTTTGCTTTTGGGAAATAGCAGATGAAAATATGCTATCGCTTGCTAGGTCAACACAGCATCAGGTAGTTACGCTAAGTGGAGATAACCCATTCTCAGCCGACAAGTTCACTTAGCCTGAATTTTCAACACAGCGATTGTTGACCATTGAGCTGACCTCATCAACAGTGAGGCTGAATGAGGTTCTATTGCAAGTGTATACCCAATAAATTCATCTGTTCACCCTCATGAGTACAAGAGGAGAAACTAAGAAGTTTTACAGCAGTGTTCTATAATTAGCATTTTTCAGTCCGAGCTAATTTGTGCTTTCTATCCTGTCCAAATACTGCAATTCTGTATGTGTTTCATTCAAAATAAAATTGAGCTACAATTACCATCTACACATTGTAAGACACATAATTAAGTTATCAATTATGTAAAGTATTCATAATAAAGATTACATAGTTGTATGAAACGTTAAATAGAGTAGGAAATTCATGAGCAAAAAAGAAATGTTTCCATGTCCTGCTTATTTTACCATTAATTCCATTCGCACATACCTTTCTTCTATGTCCCAGTCAGTCAGAATGGGATAAGTGTTGAATATCTTTGAGAAATCTAGAAACGTGATCATTGGTCTTATCAAATAGTAATCATATTACTGGTCTTGAAGTCGGACTTTCATTTTGAAAAACGTCAAAACTTTTGAATGGTGGTCATATTGATTTTTAACAGTCTCTCACAAATAACTTTATTTTAAATGCAAGTTGTACATGCGTAGATCTTGGCTATCTTGTGGGGGCCTGAAATTCACACTAATTAAATGACAGAAGGCACTGAAATTCCACAAACTAAATGACAGAACACAATGTATGTCAGAAGTTAGTGTCAGGCTTATCGCACCGAAAATTACGTTCTTTTGTCGGTCAGCACTGGCTCCTACAATATAGTAAAGGATAATAGTAATTCCAACTGAGCCACCATGTGTAAAATTAAAATGAATGACAAAATTAAGTCTGTTAGTGTTGTGCTGTACATGTATGCAATCTATTCTTGAATGCATTAACTGATCCTGATCCCACTATTTCCTGTGGCAATGTATTCCAAGCATTCACTACTCTCTGACTAAAAAAATATTTCCCAATATCTAATCTGGACCTTTCTTTAATTAATTTGTAACTGTATCCTTTTGGTCTTGGAGCCAGTTGTACTTTGAAAAACTTGTTATAGTGTAGTTGAATTTTGAGCTTCATTCGGTCAGACTGGGAACAGCTCACTTTGAAATGGTTGTTATATACTTTTCCGCCAGCAACCTGCTAATATTCGTACAATTTCAGCTTTAGTTTTTTCTTTTTAGTTTACTCTCAAATAATTGCATTTATTTCCCTCATAAACCTGATGGCCATTTTCAGTTTCCTCTCGTTGTTATACAGTTTTTGTAGTCACTGCAGCTCTCGTGGAGCTGGCAGAAATGTAGAATATTATCCACTATTCTTCCCACACGGGCACATGAAGAAAACTATCTTGTCTCTGTCATGGTTCCTGTTTTCCACGATGTCTGTTCTAGCTGTTCTTAGTGCTTCAGCCCTGAAGATGTATGGATTTCCTGTCCATTATTTAATTTTGAACAAATGCCACCTCCATTTTTCATAGATCTCATTGCCGATCCATATATGTAGCATGCAGGTCCATTGTGTGGCTGGGTATGTCCCTTGTAAACATTCTAATACTATAAATTTTCTCTACTCTAAAAACAGCAGTTGAAATTTTGCACATACAGTTTGACTTGGGCGAAATGTTGCCCATGGGACGTGACTCCAAGTCGGTTCTGGATGTGCTGAAGAACACCCCATACAACAATAAGGAGAAATGTTTGGTAGGGAGGGCGATCAACATTATCACTGCTCATTAATGCATTAATGTCACCTTGCAGTGGATCCCTGGACATATTGGGCTATCTGGAAACGAGATGGCAAAAACAGGAGCCTCCAAACAATTGTATAGACCCTGCCTGCAGTAACCACACAGTAAAACAAATTATTAAGAATAATACCAGGGAAATCTGGATGAACAGGTAGGCGACGGGAACATTGGTCACAGTGTATTTAGCGAAATGTCACAGCCAAAAAGTAATGATGACATAAACAAACAACATAGAAGAGATCAGTCTCATCTTTCAGTTCCGAACAGGACACACCAGCGTCACTAGCCACTTGAACCGCATCAATCCATAGCACCTGCCCTTGTGCAGATATTGCTTTCACCTTGCTGAAACAACTAGACACCTCGTGGAGAACAAGACGTTTCCGGACATGGCGAAAAGATTCTTACAAGCACTGTCGACAATTGCCAACACACTGTACAGAGCAGTAAAACAACTGAAGAAGACCTTTATCTATATAAGAATGAAACACGCTGTACAGAGTAGTGAAACAACTGAAGAAGACCTTTATCTATATAAGAATGAAACACGCTGTACAGAGTAGTGAAACAACTGAAGAAGACCTTTATCTATATAAGAATGAAACACACTGTACAGAGTAGTGAAACAACTGAAGAAGACCTTTATCTATATAAGAATGAAACACGCTGTACAGAGTAGTGAAACAACTGAAGAAGACCTTTATCTATATAAGAATGAAACACGCTGTACAGAGTAGTGAAACAACTGAAGAAGACCTTTATCTATATAAGAATGAAACACGCTGTACAGAGTAGTGAAACAACTGAAGAAGACCTTTATCTATATAAGAATGAAACACGCTGTACAGAGTAGTGAAACAACTGAAGAAGACCTTTATCTATATAAGAATGAAACACGCTGTACAGAGTAGTGAAACAACTGAAGAAGACCTTTATCTATATAAGAATGAAACACACTGTACAGAGCAGTGAAACAACTGAAGAAGACCTTTATCTATATAAGAATGAAACACGCTGTACAGAGTAGTGAAACAACTGAAGAAGACCTTTATCTATATAAGAATGAAACACGCTGTACAGAGTAGTGAAACAACTGAAGAAGACCTTTATCTATATAAGAATGAAACACGCTGTACAGAGTAGTGAAACAACTGAAGACCTTTATCTATATAAGAATGAAACACGCTGTACAGAGTAGTGAAACAACTGAAGAAGACCTTTATCTATATAAGAATGAAACACACTGTACAGAGCAGTGAAACAACTGACGAAGACCTGTATCTATAGAAGAATTAAACACGCTGTACAGAGCAGTGAAACAGCTGAAGAAGACACGTATCTATATAAGAATGGCATTGGGCTTCCAAGAGCAGGCTTGCTCAGCAGCTATGGGATAACAACAATTTTTATATATATATATTTCTCTCTAGTTCTTGTTTGGAGATTTTGTTTTGCTATAAAGATCACTTGGTTTTGCTAAAAAAAAATTCAACCGATTAACCAAGTAATCTTGCACATCTGTAGGATGTTCTCCATGGTTGTTGAGCGTCTATTCCTCCAAGACATGCAGAAAGTGTCCGGCAGCACATCAAAAAAAATCTGTGCTTTTGGCGTCACCAAGATCCTCACAGAAGTAGATTCCATGTTGACTGGAGAATATGCAGCTCTGTGGTAAGTTTTCTGAATGGTTTCAGTGATTCTATTAAAAGAAACATTTGTTCAGAGCACTGGGAAAATGGAAGGGGAATAATTCTGAATGCATCAACTAGAAATGCAGAAGTAGACTCCCCTTTGACACGGGATAAAATTCTACTCTTTGTTGATAGGTATCTGGTAGTCCCGTAGCAGACACTGCCGTCAAGGATGAAGTGTTCTAGTGTTCAACTTCTTTCTATGTCGTTGCAGAATGTTTAAGGTTGGAGGAGACCAACTTTTGTTTGCTGCACTGCCTTCCCTAAGTCTGATGACAGGCAAAGCGTGTACAGAAACTGGCTCGAATAGCTCATGATAGGAAAACTTGACACGTGTATTTGTTGATGACCAATGCTTCGTGAGTCATGGCAGCTATAAAAACAAAGAATTTCTCAAGTGCTGACATGCTCACATGACAGCTGTGGAAGGGATTTATAGTCTGTGGATTACATTTGTATGTAAAGACAAAATTACTGTTGAGTCCAGAACATAATGATATATCGCACTTGTATGTAAAGATAAAAATTACTATTGGGTCCAGCAGGTAATTATGATATATTACATTTGTATGTAAAGACAAAATTACTATTGACCCCAGAACGTAATGATATATCACATTTGTATGTAAAGACAAAATTACTGTTGAGCCCAGCATGTAATGATACAATATTTTACTGAATCGAGAGTTTCAGTAAATTGTTAATTTATTAGTCATGTTATTGGAAGTGGCTCTGTGCCACGGTGAATAAACATCTTTGCTGCTGTCCGCAGTTTATGTGATAAGAAGTTTCGTGGGTGGATTACGGCTGTAAAAAGGTTGACATTTCGTGTTATGATATAGTGAAGCAAAGGCACTACTTGTTTGTAAGCATCTATAAAACTGTTGACATTTCATGTCTTGATATAATCAAGCAAGTATACTTGGTTTAACATCTGTAAAAGGTGTCATCATGATTGTGCATATAATGATTAAAGGTAATTGATTGAATCATGTCTTATGGTGCTTTAATTATCTTCAATACCAGGCCTCGCTTACTTCAGGCTCTGGTTGGCCTGTTTGAGTTGCCAGAAGATGACAGTCTCCCAGATGACGAACATTTTATTGAGATAGAGGATACTCCAGGTAAACCAGCTTCTGATCAGTTGAATGTTACTGAATAGCATTCAAGTTTTGCAGAAATGTGTCTCTCAGTCCGGGGCAAGTGCCGTAACTTTGTATGTGTCAAATAGTGTTACTCAAAATAAAATTATATGAAACAAATTTGGTTAAAATTATGATCGAAACATTGTAAGACAAATAATTATATTGACTATGACATGAAGTATTCATAATATAAAGAATATATATTAGTATGAGGTGTTATGTATAGTTCATGACATTACTCATATGCTATGAATGTGTCAAAGTTGACCTTCCTGTCTGATGCAATTTGTAATTCAAGACCCAAGAAATGATTTTATCATTTGACCCGACTAACGATCATGCATCTGGATTACATACCAGTCAAGCATGATATATGTGCGGGAAATTATTTTTTTTTTAAACTAAATATTTTATGAAAAACAATTTTTCTGAATTTCATGTTTTTTTTATGACCAATATATAACACAAATAACAAATAAAATTATATTTTTTTTAAATGTATTAATTTTTTGATATACTCGTCAATTGTATTTTGAAATGTATCAAGATATATAATTCTTTTTTTTAAAAAATGGTTTATGCATCCCTGTCTTTAGGAGTAGGGAATATATTTCCTAATGTGCAGCTTAGGGTGTAAAGAGTTAAGGCCCAAGGATCACATTCTCACTTCTAGTGTGGGGGACCTAGTTGTTATTGTATTTTTCCCCCTGTATCCTTGTCTTTCAAGAAGCTGACATTTAAAAAAATTGATATAATTGTTTCTTCTTTGTTCATTTATTCTCAATCTCCCGCTACCAAGCACTAAAAAGGGTTTTGCAAGTAGCAAGATGATGTCCGGAGAACGTAATGCATTGTGTCATAGTTTGCAGCTTGGCTGCAATATTTGTACCTTTCAGTCTGATACATCTGACTTTCAGTACGCATTTTTTACTACCGGCTTAGCCTTCCGTCTTCGATCCCTCCTCCTTAGCCAGTCAGCTCTGTTGCAGCTTGTTATCCAGGATCATCATGTGGACGTGTAGAAAGGTCATGGCAGCTCTGGTTCGATGACCCCGACACTAGCAGTCAGCTATGGGTTGCTGATTGCTGCAACTCGTGCCATAATTCTTTCTATCTTGATAAGACTATTTCCTTGTACATGCTATATTTCCTTGTACATGCTATATTTCCTTGTACATGCTATATTTCCTTGTACATGCTATATTTCCTTGTACATGCTATATTTCCTTGTACATGCTATATTTCCTTGTACATGCTATATTTCCTTGTACATGCTATATTTCCTTGTACATGCTATATTTCCTTGTACATGCTATATTTCCTTGTACATGCTATATTTCCTTGTACATGCTATATTTCCTTGTACATGCTATATTTCCTTGTACATGCTATATTTCCTTGTACATGCTATATTTCCTTGTACATGCTATATTTCCTTGTACATGCTATATTTCCTTGTACATGCTATATTTCCTTGTACATGCTATATTTCCTTGTACATGCTATATTTCCTTGTACATGCTATATTTCCTTGTACATGCTATATTTCCTTGTACATGCTATGGTTGTTGATATTTTGTAAATATTATAGTCCTTTTAATTCATTCATTTTGCTTTCTGCTCCATGTGAGGTATAGGCCCACCATGGCTTTTTGCAGAAAGTCCGTACCTGAGAAATCTTGATGCAATAGTTTTCATGAGGTTTATATCTCTATCCATAGCCTTCTATATTCACCTTAAAGGCATGCTTGAAATGTCGCTCTGGGTTATTCTAACCACAACATGGCTTACTCTGGGTTATTCTAACCACAACATGGCTTACTCTGGGTTATTCTAACCACAACATGGCTTACTCTGGGTTATTCTAACCACCACATGGCTTACTCTGGGTTATTCTAACCACAACATGGCTTACTCTGGGTTATTCTAACCACAACATGGCTTACTCTGGGTTATTCTAACCACAACATGGCTTACTCTGGGTTATTCTAACCACAACATGGCTTACTCTGGGTTATTCTAACCACAACATGGCTTACTCTGGGTTATTCTAACCACAATATGGCTTACTCTGGGTTATTCTAACCACAACATGGCTTACTCTGGGTTATTCTAACCACAACATGGCTTACTCTGGGTTATTCTAACCACAATATGGCTTACTCTGGGTTATTCTAACCACAACATGGCTTACTCTGGGTTATTCTAACCACAACATGGCTTACTCTGGGTTATTCTAACCACAACATGGCTTACTCTGGGTTATTCTAACCACCACATGGCTTACTCTGGGTTATTCTAACCACCACATGACCGAATGTTGGTTATTCTTACCATCATATGACCGAATCTGGATTAGACCTACTCTGGGTTAGTCTATTATACAATGAATCTTTAATACATTTTATCTTGCAATCATTCTGAATGTATAGTTGTACCTGGAGTTTGTTGTTTAATTAACTGTAGTAAATCCTGTTCTTATTAACTGTAGTAAATGCTGTTCTTATTAACTGTAGTAAATCCTGTTCTTATTAACTGTAGTAAATGCTGTTCTTATTAACTGTAGTAAATCCTGTTCTTATTAACTGTAGTAAATCCTGTTCTTATTAACTGTAGTAAATCCTGTTCTTATTAACTGTAGTAAATGCTGTTCTTATTAACTGTAGTAAATCCTGTTCTTATTAACTGTAGTAAATGCTGTTCTTATTAACTGTAATAAATCCTGTTCTTATTAACTGTAGTAAATGCTGTTCTTATTAACTGTAGTAAATCCTGTTCTTATTAACTGTAGTAAATGCTGTTCTTATTAACTGTAGTAAATCCTGTTCTTATTAACTGTAGTAAATGCTGTTCTTATTAACTGTAGTAAATCCTGTTCTTATTAACTGTAGTAAATGCTGTTCTTATTAACTGTAGTAAATCCTGTTCTTATTAACTGTAGTAAATGCTGTTCTTATTAACTGTAGTAAATGCTGTTCTTATTAACTGTAGTAAATCCTGTTCTTATTAACTGTAGTAAATGCTGTTCTTATTAACTGTAGTAAATCCTGTTCTTATTAACTGTAGTAAATGCTGTTCTTATTAACTGTAGTAAATCCTGTTCTTATTAACTGTAGTAAATCCTGTTCTTATTAACTGTAGTAAATGCTGTTCTTATTAACTGTAGTAAATCCTGTTCTTATTAACTGTAGTAAATCCTGTTCTTATTAACTGTAGTAAATCCTGTTCTTATTAACTGTAGTAAATCCTGTTCTTATTAACTGTAGTAAATCCTCTTCTTATTAACTGTAGTAAATGCTGTTCTTATTAACTGTAGTAAATGCTGTTCTTATTAACTGTAGTAAATGCTGTTCTTATTAACTGTAGTAAATGCTGTTCTTATTAAAGTTATATTGAATAAATATGAAGCTGCATGGCCTAGGGGTGGAGTGTCCATTTCACAATCCCAATGCACCCGGTTTGAATCCCATTCGTGTCCAGTTTGGCAGACACGTGTTTTTTTTCGCTCCTCTACGTACGGAAAGTAATGGGAACCTACCATACTGCACACTTCGCCAAGAAACACATAATAGTCATAGGTTGGTGGTTGTAAAAAGCGACGTTCTGCAAAGGACAAGCAAATTGCTTTTTTTATAATTTGTATATCTGGTGTCATGTGATCCCCAGGCTACCAGACTTCTTACTCACAGTTGGCTTATGCTGGAAAGCAAGGCCATGATCCCTTGGCAGGACTAGCAGAAGACCCCAAGATCAATTTGGCCAAACATCTGGAAAAGATGGCAATTCGACGTCCTGGCATGGTATGTTCTTAGCTTTGCTCTATTTATTACAAATTAGAGGCTTAATTTTCTTGAGGTCATTTGTTCAGTAAAAATCAGAAACCTTTGAGACAGTTTGTGGAGCATATGTCTTCAATACACACCAAGTACTGAACCATACCTTTGAGACAGTTTGTGGAGCATATGTCTTCAATACACACCAAGTACTGAACCATACCTTTGAGACAGTTTGTGGAGCATATGTCTTCAATACACACCAAGTACTGAACCATACCTTTGAGACAGTTTGTGGAGCATATGTCTTCAATACACACCAAGTACTGAACCATACCTTTGAGACAGTTTGTGCAGCATATGTCTTCAATATACACCAAGTACTGAACCATACCTTTGAGACAGTTTGTGGACTAGCACATCGGTAAAAACCATCCTTCAAGAAACTGGTTGTATACAGACTCTTCTAAACAAGTATAAAGAGGTTAAGTTAAGTATACTCAGATATTACATTGGAACATATGACATGGATGAATCCAATGTTACAACCAAAAGGCCTTAAGCATGCCAAATGGCAAGGCACAGGAAAACAACTGACAGATGAGAGTAGTAATGATGTACAGCTACCTGGATCCTCATGTACACTTGTGGAAAGAACGTATTTATATAATTATTTTAAAATAGCTTTTCGGTTTGTTTGGCAACTAATCAAGAGACCACTGCTCTATGACTGGATAACTATTAAAGACCAATGCAATGCTTTTCTCACTCTTCCATGACACCAGAACAACGCTATAATTGAACAAAATGTTCAGTTTCTCAAGGAATTAAGTTAAAATATGTGATAAGTGAAGTAACTGTATTTTCATTTAACTTAACATCTGTATACTGGTTTAGAAGACTCTGCAGAGTCTGTACACAACCAGTTTCTTGGAGGGTGGTTAACCACTGTGCGAGTTCATCTTAAAAGACTCAAACACTAGAGCAAAGTTGACTTACCGCCTATTAGGCGCCATCTAATGCTGCTAGGTTTTCTTTCAGAAGGTATATCGTATCTATCTACACTTTCTCATCCTGATCTCTGGATGTTCTTCTTCTGCAGGAGTTCTCAATCTCCCACTACCAAGCCCTGAACAGGACTTTGCAAGTAGCAGGATGTAGTCCGGAGAACTGATTGCATTGTGTCGCTAGTTTACAATTTGACTGCGATATTTGCACATTCGGTCTGACACATCCATCTTTGGCAGTCTCTTAGAAGTATTGCGTGTTATGTTCTTTGTCACTGTATTTTGTTCTTACCACTGACCATATAACACAAGGTGTGCCTGCCACACATCACCTTTTAGTTTACCTTGGGATACAGAACTGTAACCTTCACTGTCCATTGATTTCTGCTTTGAGCTCATCTACAGCTTCATCAATGGGACTGCCGTTGTCTTGGTGCTGTTCACTGGTAATTGACCTTCTGTCTTCTCTTTCAGGCAGCGAAGAATAATCAAGGTAAGATCAAACATACTGATCAAGATCACCAGCTCATGTCTATAAACGGGCTGTGTCACAGCAGCCTGGTCAAAGAGGTGGGGATTAATACTGTAATCCAAAACGTGGTGAAGAACCTTGCACTATAGTCTGGAGGACCCCAGTCCATCTCAAGTACTCCCAGGATTCAAGAGCCACTGTAACCCGCTACCAAAGAAACAGAATGTCCACATTGAGTTCTCCAGACGGTTGTACTATGCTTGGTTTCATCTGTGTGTCGCTCACTACTACGGGGAACATGATCCCTCACCTCGTTAGCCAGGCTACCATTAAAACAGCCTGTTTCCAGGAAGGGCTACAAGGAAGCGAAGGTGAGGATCTTGACCAGTATGTTGTGCCTGACTAACATGTCTGATCAGTATATTTTGCCTGACCAGACATTAGTCTACCTCCCCACACTCTGTACAAGTAGCTTCAAACAACAGAAATAGTGGGCAGGTTTCCTTTCACAGGCACAAGTACTGTCTATCCTGCTTTAAATGGGTACCTGAGACTTGATGAAAGCATGGCAGCAGTGAAGCAGGCTGATCATTCGATCTTGTACAATCAAGCCTCTAACACTTCATCCCTGCTAGCAATGTCTGCTATGGGAAGGACACCATGTGTTGTTTGTTCAGAATGGGTATTACACCACCATGAGATTTGGTCTCTTATAACAAATAAGTGCGCATGTCACGATTTCATTGGTACTTTCTTCTTGTGATCTCAAGTTTGATGTTTTCATTATCAAAGTTCAAGTAACGAACTCAACTGTTTGGAGCTCACTTAGTTCTGTACTGGGATCAAGATGCTGAGCAGCATATGAGCTACTGTGGTCAGCGACCCATAGCTGACTGCTAGCGTCAGGGCCAGCGAACCAAAGCTGCCAAGACCCTTCTACACCTCCACGCAGTGATCCTGGATAACAGGCTGCAGCAGGACAGACTGGCTAAGGAGAAGGGATCGAAGAGGGAATGCTAACCGGTACTCAAAAAAAGCTTGCTGAAGTTAGATGTGTTGGACCAAAAGGTGCAAATATCGCAGTCAAGCTGTAAACTACGACACAACGTATTCCGTTCTCTGGACTACATTCTGCTACTTAAGCCCTTTCAGGGTTTGGTAGCGGGAGATTGAGAATGAACGAAGCCAGTTCTGTACAGTTTTGAGTAGTGTTGCCAGCACCATACACAGCCCTACTTAGCCTTCTACTACAACCATTTAGGAGTTTAAAAAAATAGGTAAAGGAAGTCTTCAGAAGACTTAACCGCTGGTCAGGTATGAAGTGTTAGAGACTTTGATATACTAAGCCTCAGTTTGTGAGGTGGGGTGGCCAGTTCCCTTCCTTGCTGCCTTTTCCTTCCCTAATCGTATGCCAGGAACCAATTTACAGTTGGATTGACTGGATCTACTGGTAGCTGGAGTTGAACCCTGTAACTTTGCCATGAAAAGCAAGTGCTCTACTACTTCGCTAATCAGCCGCTCATTTAAGGGTGGTGGGCGTAAATCATTCCTATCCATAAAGGGGCCCACGCAGGGACCTTTGCTTGTGATCTGTAACCCTAGTAAAAGCTAGAATTACAACAGATGTATTAAGATGATTGTGTTTGCTTCTCAACAGCTACAGCCTCTAATCAACTCCGGCATGGAACCCGAGGCCAGAAACTTCCTGCAGCAGTACTGTAAGACTGCTAATGTAACTCTAGTTTGAACCACAGCCAAACCCAAGACTCAACAAACAGGAATTCTTGCACTCATCTGTAGTTTGAACCACAGACAAACCCAAGACTCAACAAACAGGAATTCTTGCACTCATCTGTAGTTTGAACCACAGACAAACCCAAGACTCAACAAACGAATTCTTGCACTCATCTCTAGTTTGAACCACAGACAAACCCAAGACTCAACAAACGAATTCTTGCACTCATCTGTAGTTTGAACCACAGCCAAACCCAAGACTCAACAAACAGGAATTCTTGCACTCATCTGTAGTTTGAACCACAGACAAACCCAAGACTCAACAAACGAATTCTTGCACTCATCTGTAGTTTGAACCACAGCCAAACCCAAGACTCAACAAACAGGAATTCTTGCACTCATCTGTAGTTTGAACCACAGCCAAACCCAAGACTCAACAAACAGGAATTCTTGCACTCATCTGTAGTTTGAACCACAGCCAAACCCAAGACTCAACAAACGAATTCTTGCACTCATCTGTAGTTTGAACCACAGACAAACCCAAGACTCAACAAACGAATTCTTGCACTCATCTGTAGTTTGAACCACAGCCAAACCCAAGACTCACAAACAGGAATTCTTACGCTCATTGGGCTGACAGGAAATCACCTACTTACTTCCCTTGTGCTTTCTCTATATGATCACATCAACAAAACAGATGGGAGTGTCCTTTCCCCCCACACACAGCACACTTGTGCCATTTCTGACGATTGTCCGAATATTGTTAGAGGTGATTCAATCATACTGCAAGATTGTCCGAACAGTTAGAGGACAGAGATAATGCAATGTTGCTTTGTTTACATTGATGTCGACCTTTTACTGCTGGGCCTCATCTCTTTGATCTGCATCTTAACGTCCAAGAGTAGCAACTCTGTATGTCATATTGTTTTTCTCAACAAAAATGATTAAATAGAGGTAAAATTAATAGACATAATAGATTTTCAGAACAGTTAGAGGACAGAGATAATGCAGTGTTGGTTTGTTTACATTTTAGATTTGCTTCTTAACGTCCAAGAGCAGCATGTCATATTTTTCTAAAAATAAAATTTATGTTAAACAAATTGAGGTAAAATTATGATTATTAAATATAACAGACATATAATTAAATTATCCGCCACATAATAACAATGTATATTAGTATAATGCATTAAATGTCTTTAGCAGGGAGTGGGAAAATTACTGCTTAATTTGTATTCGTCACATGTCAGTTGAAGTATCATGTTATCTCAGAAATATCATAGCTACATTCACTTTTGTCTGTGTCACTGTATATATCTGACTTGTATTGTATGTCCATGCCTAGATCAGGTCAGATACAAGATCGAACCTAATCAAATAATAAATCACCTATTATTTCTTGGAAGTTGAAATTCCATCGCTTGAAAAGCTGCATATGTAAACATTCACAGAAAGTGTAAATACGGGCGGATTGTCGGGAATAACTCTTCACTAAATAAAAGATGCACATGCACTGGACGTGTGGCTACGGTCTTTCTAAGAAATGAAATAATGTTGATAGGTGACAGCGTGCAACATATGGGTTAGCCGGCTCTTCGGACTGGAACTGATGATTTGTGAGAAGCGCTTTCAGACACTTAAGGGTTAATGCGTATTGATGGCTTCAATATTATCACTGTTAAGTATCTGTAAAGTGCAACATCATATTTTGTTGTTCTTCTTAAGATTTGTTTCTCTATCAGATATGATTTCTTGGTTAAAGAATCGTACAGTATTTAATCATTGGGTATTGTAGAGGTGTTTCTTCACAGGAGCCATTTACAAAAACCCCCAGGAATTGATTACTTTACCCATTCATTACATCTGACTGCTTTACAGGAAGCCTGTATCCCAGCACTTGCAGCATCACAGCAATGATTGAGGTTGTTGACTTAATGCATAACCTTTAGTCACCTTTCATGACATTCTTGAAAGGTTACAGTGGCCCTATTCGTTTCAACCTGGGTGCCACCCAGGTGGTAAACCCCCAGGGGCATGTCTTATCCATTAAGGGCTACATGTTAACTCAAGTGATGGGTAGGTGAATCTACGAGGTAAATGAAACTCAAAACAGTGAGCCATATGCTTAACAAAAATGGTTGAGATATTACTGTTTTAAAAACAAATTGTTATTGGTATATTTGACTTTCTGAAGTTTGTCTCAAATGTCTTTATTTTACATAAGCTGTGTATAGATTTATCAATCTTGTATATTAATACACTTATTTTCTTTTTTTTATGCATTCTATTTAGTAATGTCAAATGAGTTTTTTGTTTTTTTAATTAAAGCAATCATAATCGTCCCTTCAATGTGCAAAACTGAAAATAGCCCAGATATTTTGCTTCAAAATTTGATCGGTCAGTTAATTGAGTTACTGTAGAAAACTATATCTCAGAATCACAAGTTGTATGAGCTATATCTTGAGCAAGGTTATTTAATTTCTTGCACAGAAGCTAAAAGTAGTTTGTCTCTATAGCTGATACTGCCAATAGCGATGAAGTGTTAACTGTACTAGTCTGTTTTTGTTCAGGGTTGGGGTACCTGTCCCCTTCATCGCCACCTGTCTTTCCTACCCCTAGCTAAGTCAGATATACAACACTGAAAAATGGTGTAGGCGAATATTTATTTTTTTATGACACTTTAAATGTCTGGTATTTTTACAGTGTGATTTTCTTGGTGACTACCGTCATTTATTGGTAATTGAAGAATATAGTTAGTAATGGTCATGTTTGGTGTAGCTGTAATACACAAAGTGTTTCGAAACTACTTAAAATGTGAATAGCCCACAGTGGCACTCCACATGTGGAGTTTCATGTTCCTTAGTTTTGAATTATGTTCATTGCGTTGGCAACTATTTCTGATAAGCTGACACCAAGCAGTTAGTACAACTATGAATGCTAAAATGGGGCTGAATCAAATAAACTTTGCTGCACTTTTGTGCACATGATATATGGTAGTGTAAACATGTTGCACATTTGAATGCATTCTCTAGTAAACTGGGCTCCACTGTACCATATATATATTGTTGAGAATATTTTGTGTGTGCTCATTTTCTTGCAGTTCACAATATACTTCTGATGTAATACAATTTTCATGTCAATGGATTTGTTTGCAAGTGTAAAATAAACATGCTACTATCCATCAGTAAGTTATTGAATTCTGTTCATTGTTCAAAAGGGTGGATGTGGTTATCAATGAATAGAGCGGCAAAGATGGCGCCCTACCGGGTCTACATTGCTCTGGTGTTTCAGTTCATTATGGATGTTGCCAGGCCAGGGATTTGCCTGGAATTCACACTAATAGCCGCCTTACACTTGTGTTTCCCATTTGGACTGGTTAATTGTTCGTTTTTGTGTTTTCTTTGCTTTGATTATCCTTGTCTGGACATCGGCTATATGAATTAGTACTACTCTTAAACCTGCGACGTATTTTCAGTCTAGGTAACACGGCTGAACATCACACGATTGGCGCTCTTCACCCTAGCTGCAGACAGCGTCGGTTTTGGTGTGACTGAAATTTAGACATGACTATAATGGACTAGAACAAGCCCCCGGGAGAGATGCCCCTACAACCTCTTGCGGTTATAGAAAAGGCACGACACACAACAATATATGTCATCCCCATATGCTGCCTTGCGGAGATACCTGTTTATGGGAAAGGCTTCGGGAGTAAACCCTGAAGAAAAATCGGCATCATGTACTACCACTGGTCAAAGGTAGTTCAGGACCAGAGTGAGAGATTGACAAAAGGTGCGGTTTCTTCTTCACTTTAATCCAAATCACAGCGCAAGTCACCCATTTCAGCAGACACAGCAAGAGAAAAAAACAGTCCACACGGCTGAACAAAAAGAGTGGTCTTCATCACATGTGATGAACAAACATCATCAATGGATAAATTGAGTTTTTAATGTCAGTGTTCACAAATAAAACATGGTTTGTGTGAGAAAGTTGAGATTTCATTCCGCACAGCTAGAGGTCTAGTCATTCTTGCTTGAAAATAAGATGACAAAAAGACAACACCACATAGTATTGAAAGAATGTCCACCAGAACAGAAACTGATTGGAGTGCTAGCAGGAGTTAATAAAGTACTAACATAAAACTTTGGAGATCCATGATGTAGTGTTGTTGAGGTTTATGGCCACAGAACCACCAACATCCTCGCTTCTACAACATACATAGTAGGGGCGCACTGAAAGACTATCTGCCTATTTGATGACACTTAGGCCGAGCAGGGAGAGGCAAGTACGAGGATGAATGAGTGGGCTCAATCTATCGGCGACATGAACCATCGATATACTTCACTATCTGCTGAAGGAGGCTGGACACCTATGTGTCTGCCAATAGTACAGTGATGTCAGTTCTACAATATAAGATCATATTTTTGTGTAACTGTGCATAATGCAGTGACAACCAAGTCAGGAAATAAATATAAGACATTTTATTGTATTTCAACAAGGAACATCTTCTCAAAAAATATATATTCGTTGATTCATGAAGCTGAGATAAGCTACACAGTGAACCTGAGAAATCTGGGGATGATAAAAATAAGTGTTTGTGTGAAACCAATACAGTGTGATACGTTTGTAGTAAAAGTGGCAATTATTTGATGTGAGTAATGTAATAAGGTATTAAGACACAAACACATTCCAATGAAGACAAAGAAACAGCTGATAAATAGTATTTTTATACCAACTCTGTGGTACCAGTGTCAGACATGGACTCTCACTAAGGCACAAGAAAGAAAAATCATGGTATGCGAAATGAGGTGTTTGAGAAAGGCTGTCGGGGTCACAAGGCTGGACAGATTGAGAATGGAACTGGACAGATTGAGAAATGAAATAATCAGACAGACAATGGGCGCAACACCGTGGATAGAATACATAGAAAGGCAGATAATAAAATGGTTCGGATACCTGGCAAGAATGCAACCAAGGTTACCAGCTGCTCATATCTAAAATACCAGACATCAGGGTTGCAGAACACGTAAAAGATGGATAGATGGTGTCAGTGAGACACCGAAGAAACATGGAATGACAACATTGGCGACAAAGATGGCACACAATAGAAAACTACGACGTCTAACGACACAAGTGGATAGAAGATTAATGTAATAAGGTATACAGACACATATGTGCCAGCAAGCAAAAGTCACAACAGAAAAAGTATATATGGCCATTACCACTATTTTCTGGACAAGCTCTAAGCAGATACCGATAACCTCAGACAAACCACTTACTTACTTTCCCTATCCTGGGCACCGCACCAGACATCATGTACCCATGAGGATTGACTTGTCATTCCTCCTTAACATTTGCATGTTTCCAGACGGTTTGTGCAGATCATCAGGTGGTCTCAGTAAATGATGCTTCAGTAGTGAAAAGTCATTTCCAGAGATCGCCCAATTGCTGTGTTAATTACAAACAACTTGGAAGACTCCTTTTGTGTCCCTCGAGACAAACCACTGACTTGCTTAGATACATTCAAGTTTACATCTAAAAGTGTATGAACAAGAATGAAAACCTCTATGGAGATACCAATAACCTCAGGCTGACCACAGCTTCTGCTCATCCAATGATTGACACCAGTTTCTTCTTCGGTATTAGTCCTGAAAAGAACGTCATAGTTTACAGCAAAGCTGCGATATCTGCACTTTTAGGATCGATACACTCATTTTCTACACCATTTCTAGGACCAGCTTTGTCTTCTCTCTGCTATCCCTATTCTATACAGAGAATGGTCTGTTTCCAGGGCTGACACTTGTAGGTGGAATAGTACTTTGGTTAGCTCATTCACTGCTGCATCTTCTCCCCCTGATACTGACTAAAGCTTGAGAATAGATCAAGCTTACTTAACCTTGTTTGAATACGTTCCAAGGTCCAAATTATACACCAGAAAATATTTTTTTTTAGTCAGTGGTGAATGCTTGAAATGCATTACCACCAGAAATAGTGGAGGCAGGGATAATTAATGCATTCAAGAATAGATTGGATGCACAAGGATTTTTTTAATCAAGTGAGTGTAAAAGTTAAGTTAAATTATTTGTATAAGCTCATCTGTCTATCCCTCTAATTTGTATTTTAAATAATCAAATATTCTCTGAAATATAAATTATATTTATTACTTTCATTAATAATGAATGTTGACATCTGGAAGTATACGAATTTGTAAATTAAGAACAACTTCTATGGAGTTACCAAGAACCTCTGGCTCAATACAGATATATTAAGATATATTCAGGTTCCCATATGCAAGTGTACGAGGTGTAGATACCATAACAGCATTAGAACATGCTTTCCTTAAATTAAATATATTCAAGTTGACACTTGCAAAGGTATGTTAGGTCAGAGCATCCAGTAATCGGTGAAGACACCCACATGCCATCCCTTTCTGTCAGCAGCCACTGCCTGTGCCTCCTCTGGTCGGAGATTGGTCCATTCTTTTATGTTGTCCTCCAATCTCTGTTTGGGATGACCTCTTCATCGTCCACCTTGCACCTTTCTGTGCAGAATCGTATTTGCAAAAGTTTGACCTCGATATATGGATGTACCAAGCGAGTTTTCATCTTTTGACCGTTGTCAAGAGGTCTTCAAAAGGTCCTATTGCTGTTTTAATTCTTTCTCGTATTTCCTCATTTCTAACTCGGTCTTTGTATGTGATGTTTAGAAGTCTTCAGAAACATCTCACCTCCAAGGCCTGTATCATTAGCTGTAATTGTCCATGTCTAAACAAGCATAGAGGAATATTGACAGGACCAATGTATGCGTTAATCTGAATTTCGTGCAAATGGCTACTAATCATTTGTCTTGCAAGATTTTGTTAAGCCATGCAAGCGCCGCTAATGTCTGTGCTATTCTGGTCCACATCTCACATTTTGATCCTTCAATTACAATCAAGCCCAGATATTTTAAACGGCCGACCACAGATACTAGTATGACGTACGAAGAGTCAAAACGGCTTATCAAAGCCAGATACATGACCAAATGGGAAACCGAACATACTGGTTACACCAAAAACGATGCCTATAACCAGTTGAACAGAAGAGAGCAGGTCGTTGTCTTCAGACATCGCACTGGCCACAATAGACTGAGGCACCACCTATTCAACAAATTAAAGATAGGTGGTACCGACGAATGCCAGTGCGGTACCGGTAAAATGACCGCTGAACATCTGCTGCAGAACTGCCCGACATACGAGGATCAGAGAGAGCAGATGTGGCCATCACCAGTGGAACTGCAAGACAAGCTCTATGGCAGTGTCGACAGCCTCAGGATGACCGCCGCTTTTTTCGAAAAAATAATGGTTACTGTCTGACTGCGTACGAAGAAGAAGAAGAAACGGCCGACCACTTCGAGTTCCTGACCATTAGCTTTTACTCCTCCGCTGAAGCCCTCAGCGTTGTTGGTCATTAATTTTTCTTTCCATCTCCATACCATAGTCAAGAGCTGTTTCATTAAAGCTTCCTGACCAATTCCTGGAATTCTGTTTCTGTCAATATTATTGACTTTTAATATTAAGTATTGTTAGTCTATCACATTAACTTTCCTTTCTGTTATTTGCTACCAGTGTTAACTATAGCAGCTATTTGTCGGATAGGTACCCCTACACTATCAAGATCACAGTGTGAAAGGTTGAATTGAATCCCGAATGAAACTTTAGTAATTTATTATTATTAATCTAATACTATAAATCTCAAAGTTTGTATATATGTATGTATGTACGTGTATGTAGAGCATTAATCACCAAACATACCATGACTGAATGAATGTGATGACATGCTCCTAGATCGTCAGTCAACTTTCTTCACATTATTGACAGACACATAGTGGTAGAGCACCACGAGTAAGAACAAAGCCACACCCAGACCATTGGCAAAAATAGCCAGCTGTACGTCTGTGATCATTTCAAGATCTGGAAAACAGAAAAGAAACAATGATCTCAAAGATATGTACTTTGACACATAAACTATTTTATTCAAAATAAATGCTGCGACTTAATACATTTTTGTACAACTTTTTCACCCTGTTGCAAGTGTACAAATTAAGCTGTGCTAAATTATAATCTCGGATTGGATCATAATGTATTTTGGTAATTGCTTTCATTCATTTTATTCTTGCTGTTGGAAGTGGTTGTGCCGTAGCGGATAAATATCAATCTCTGAGGCTGTGAGCAAGTCATGCTAGTTAACTATTTTCAGTCTGGGCTAATATTGTCGAAGTGGGTTTTTCCGTCCGAGTCAAAATTACAGAATTCTATGTGTCAAAATATTATTGAAAATAACATTTATTATTGGACAAATTGAGCTAAAATAATTGACATACGGAATTGCAGTACTTGCATCTGACTGTAGGACACAAATATAAAAAGAAAAAGTCAAACTGTAAATTGTTAAGGAATGTGTTAAGCAATCTGAGAACATTTACATCAACTAACAAGATAACATATAAGGATCGTGTCACGAACGTAGACATCCGTCAGAGAGTTGAAGATGCTATTGGTCCTTTTGAAGATCTGTTCACAACTATCAAAAGACGAAAGATGGCCTGGTGCGGGTACGTCGCAAGGTCCAACAGAATTCCCAACTCGATACTCTTTGGATCCGTACCGGGACAGAGAGGGCGAGGACGTCCAAGGAAGAGATGGGTGGACAACATCACTGAGTGGTCAGGCCTTCGTCCCGGTGAGATACGTCAGGCTATGACAGACAGAGAGAGCTGGCGTGGGATTTTCATGTCTTCATGTGTGCCCCAACGACCTGATGGGTTACGGGATGAACTGAACTGAACAAGATAATAGACATAGGAATTTAACCAAGAAATACAGAAAGATACCTACAGAACTACATGATTATTACTAGTCCCTACATAAGGAAATGAGTTAAGACATTAGGGGCAAATGTCCATGTGCAGGTCCCAGCTATGGTATGAGCTGGATGTAGCCGGGAGGAGGATTTCCTGCTTATTGGGCTAGGCTCGTGAAGCTTATTACTCCGCTGCGTTGGGACAAGTGCCACGGAGTGTGGTTAACCGATGTGCGAGTCCATTTTAATAGACAAACACTAGAGCAACGTAGAGCCACAGCCTGTTAGGCACCATCTATGCTGCGCTAAACAAACCATCTAGCCATGGCCGGTGTTATGCCATGTCACACAGTTAGTCGCCTCTTACGACATGTTCTCTGTGGGGCAGTGGTGCTATTCTTGTCCTTGTCATACACAAAGAACCCAGCTGACCATTTGGTAAGTATAAGATCAAATATATGGAGCTTACAACAGGGAGTGACAAAATTGTTTAGTATCTAGGACTCAGGAAAACAAACATAGAAGTCAGGAAAACAAATGTAGGGGTCAGGAAAACAAATGTAGGGGTCAGGAAAACAAATGTAGGAGTCAGGAAAACAAATGTAGGGGTCAGGAAAACAAATGTAGGAGTCAGGAAAACAAATGTAGGAATCAGGAAAACAAATGTAGGAGTCAGGAAAACAAATGTAGGGGTCAGGAAAACAAATGTAGGGGTCAGGAAAACAAATGTAGGGGTCAGGAAAACAAATGTAGGGGTCAGGAAAACAAATGTAGGGGTCAGGAAAACAAATGTAGGAGTCAGGAAAACAAATGTAGGGGTCAGGAAAACAAATGTAGGAGTCAGGAAAACAAATGTAGGGGTCAGGAAAACAAATGTAGGGGTCAGGAAAACAAATGTAGGGGTCAGGAAAACAAATGTAGGGGTCAGGAAAACAAATCTAGGAGTCAGGAAAACAAATGTTGGGGTCAGGAAAACAAATCTAGGAGTCAGGAAAACAAATGTAGGAGTCAGGCATAATGCTGGATGAAAAGGATGTGATACATTGTGAGTAGTAAATACGACAATGGTCCTGAAATGTTAGGCAGCACAGCAACATTTATAGACACCATAGGGACCTGGTCCCAGGATTCACCTAGCCGTGGCTTACATATTCACAAAGATGCTAAGAAATCAGAGTGAACCTATCACTTTTGAGATACTCTGGCAAATTTTAACTTTTACCTAATACAAGATATTTTGTAGAGAAGATAAATGTACAGAAACTGACATCTTGCCAAATTATTAAAATTATAATGACGCTGACAATAAATGTTTAAGAAAATTATTGAATTTACACTGGGACCAGTTCATAACTAATGACTGGATAAGAACAGAGACAAACCAATAATATGTGTCGACCATCATCCAGAAAAAACGATGAACATTCACCAGACATGTCTTTAGAATGAACAACCGTCTTCCATTGCAAGCGATCAAATGGACACCAAGGGGCGTTCGGAAAAGAGGGAGACCCAAAGACATACTTAGAAGAACAATCATCCGAGAGGGCTTAACTATGAGCCTCAGCACCATACAAGATCTAAAAACAGTGGCATCACAGCGTTCCAAATGGAGATCATTTGTTTCTGCCTTATGCTCCGTATTTGGCATGCAAAGAACATAGATAGATGACCACACATGTATGCATTGTGTGACCTAAATCCAGACCATGTGTGAAAACGAGGATTAAAACCCAAATCAAAATTACATTTCACTTTGTGAACAATACACAGAAAAAGTTGGTGACCAAGTTTCCCACTTCAAAAGAACCTAAAAATATATAACAAATTTAGAAAATATTTTTGCTGTAAGAGGAGAAACACTGAGTATTTAATTACGTTATTAACTAGTAACCTGCTACAGTAATGTGAGAGAATTTGAAAGTAGAATCTGATGACATAATATAGTCTGCATCTTTTAGTCTGTCGAAGGCACTTAGAATGATAAAATCTAATACATAAAATAAAAAAATATGTTTGTCTGTATGGATTGCTGTCTGGAATTCCCAGGTAAACACAACTTTTTTCAGGTCTCTATGTCGTTCACTATTCAAGTTATTTACAACCAAAGCCCTCATATGGTGAGCCATAGCAATGTAAAAATTGCGCATCTCATTATGACTGAGAATTTCCAGGTGAACACACTATTTCTGCTCGTTGCACTGCATCCTTGCCTTCCAGAGTGTGTGGCATCAGACTAGCCAATCCAATTTACGCTCTTCCTTTGTACTGCTAGTTTTTGTTTTTGAATATCAGTCTCCAGTCTAGGGTTCACTTTGCATTCAGCATCTGCATTGCACTTGACTTATTTAGTAATTTACTTGCTCCACGAGCCAACGTCTTGTAACTAGTTAGTAAACTAACTCTTCTTCTCTTTCAGCCAACAAAAAAGTATTCAGAGTAATGTGTGTGTCATCAGCTTAACGAAGACTAAGACTAGTAATAAAATAAATTGTAAACTATTAGTTATGTCAGTAAGAGTAAGACTAAGAGTAAGAGTGTTTGTTTACTAACTAATCTAATACTAATTGTATTATTAGTAGTAGTTTAACTTAGTTTAAGTAGGTCTAAAAATATTCCATTGATATTGATTGAATCATTATTATCAGATTGATTAGACAGAATAAATATTATAATAATAGATCTATTAGGATTTGTATTTTAATTAATAATTCCCCATGGTTGCCATACTCAATACTCAGATACTGGCCCATAGCTTTATAATTATAGGCCTACAAAAACGACATATATGATATTGATAATGAATTGAATCCTCAATGATAGCATGTGATTGAATGATACTGATACTATCAGTGATAGTGATAGTTAGTGATAGCTTGCATTCAGGCTGTAATACAGGAATTTAGTAGTGACAGATCAGATTGTTAACTGGGAATCGACAGAGAATAAGCTTAAAAGATACAAATAATCAGACTTACAAAACACTGGAAATGTGTTATTTTAGATGTAATAAACAAGTCGATTTATTCATATATTATCAGAAGTTCAGACCATCTACGTGTATGAGTTGTTCAGACTACTTCCGGGGTAAATTATGTTACTGTCTCTATCTTCTGGAGAGTTGTAAAAGATAAATAAAATATTTAACGGCTCACGATTTGTACACAAAATAAAATTTAAAGTAGAGATTCGCATGTGTCTGTCTATCTGAGAGCTCTTTAATGAAAGTCATTTCCTTTTCGGACTCTCAATCCGTGCTTTGGAAGATAGAAAATGGTTGGGTACTGGGTGAATTGATAGTGGACATATAGATATTGTGTGGATCAGCTGTCCTGGCCATGCTAGGGTTTTGTTAGGATAGACAGTTAAGACAGGATAGGCTAAGAAATCCCAAACGGTTTTGAAGAAATCAGAAGAAGACTAGCTATGGCAATGCAGAGACTGAACAGCCTGAAGAAATTATGACAGGGCACCAACAAAAAGATAAAAGTAAGTCTTGAGAGCCTGTGTTTTTCCTGTGGCAGCTTATGGTTGTGAAGCATGGACGATTACCAAAACTTCTAGACAAAGAATCGAATCCTTCGAGTCAAAATGTTTCAGAAAGGTCCTCAGAATACCCTGGACAGAGAAAAGAACAAATGCAGACATTCGGCTAGAATTGAGCATAGAGGAGAACTGGTTTATCAATTCCATTTTGGCTAGAAAATGTAAATACTTTGGTCCCATCAAGAGACACAATGGTCTCGAGAGAACGGTGATGGAAGGTATGGTGCCAGGCAAAAGAGGAAGGAGTAGACCAAGAAGACGATGGCACCAAGATATCCAGGAATGCCTTAGTATGACAGTGGCGGAGGCTGGTGTTTTGGCAAGAGACCGAGTTTCTTTCAGACAGACTATGATGGGAGCGACGTTCTATAAAGGGCATGCTACACGATGATTCCTTTGCACCAATCCGTGCCATCTCTCAACTTAACTTAACGTTTTTATACTGGTTTAGAAGACTCTGCAGAGTCTGTATACAACCAGTTCCAATTACATCATCTTGCTCTAGAAGCTATACGCATCCAATCTATTCTTAAATGCATTGACCGTCCCAGCCTTCACCACCTCACTTGGCAATGCATTCCAAGCATTCACAACTTTCTGGCTAAAGAAATACTTCCTAATATCTAATCTGGACCTCTCCTTAGTCAACTTGTAGCTGTGCCCTCTTGTCCTTGTTGGTGGTTGTACTTTAAAAAACGTGTTATAGTCTACCTTATCCATTCCTCTGATCATCTTATACACCTGTATTAAGTCACCACGAATTCTTCTCTCTTCTAGACACTGTAGGCCGGTTCTTTTTAATCTTTCCTCATAACTGTAATTCTGGAATCCCACTATCAGCTTTGTCGCTCTTTTCGGGTTTGTTGCGTTTAGGAAGCTATGTCTGGATCTGAGTGTTGTGCTATGTTATGTACCTGATGTCAAAACATTGGTTCATCATCATGCTCCTGTTTTTCTCGTTCGATTTCTGCTGCGATGCTACTTCGGATCTCGTGTGATGCTATGCCAAATATGGGGTATATTTTATCCACGGGAGTGGCTTTTAGGCACCTGATACTATCCGACCCGCATCATTTATTTCTACGGCTATAACTACTACTATTATTACTACTGCTACTAGTAATTCAACTCGTGAGACCATTCTTTGATTGTGCGTTGTTCTTCTTCCTCTCTCGTCCTGGAAATGGCGTTTGTGTCCTAATTTACAGAGAGACTACGATATCTGCGCCTTTTGGCTCTGCACATTCATTTTAGGTTATTTTAGGGGCCGGATCTGTCTTCCCTCATGGATCCAAAATCTCTTAATTAAGATGCATGGTTGCAGTCTGTTCCAAGGCCCTAACTTGGAGGCGGAATAGGGTTTTGTTTAGTTATTGGTACCTGGCCAGGACGCAAACAGTCACCTATGAGAAACTGGCTGCTGTCAGCGCATTAACTTCATACTTACAGCATTCAACCAAAGTATCTAAAAGGTTTTTCCAATCTGATGATGGTGTTCTTGTACTTACAGCTTTCGACCAAAGTATCTAAAAGGTTTTTCCAATCTGATGATGGTGTTCTTGTACTTACAGCTTTCGACCAAAGTATCTAAAAAGTTTTTCCAATCTGATGATGGTGTTCTTGTACTTACAGCTTTCGACCAAAGTATCCGAAAGGACTACCTCTTATTTCGTTCTTTAACTCTCATCGTACTTCAGATATCTCAAAATCCTTCTTATTTGTTGTCCTTTCTTTCGATTTGTCCTATTCTTGTATACACATGAAGGATGGAATGAGTAATGAGGATCAGATGAAACATATAGATCAAGACTTGGCATAACGTCATCATTTGTGCTTCTGGATACAGGCTGTGTCACATCAGTCTAGCAACAAGGTGGGAATTTACACTGTAATACCCAAAGTGGTGAGCTTACTAAGAAACTTTACATTGCACTACAGCCAGAAAGACACCGGTTAATTTTATCTAGTATGTCTCGGGATGTAAGAAGAGCCACTGTAACCAGCTACTCAGGACGAGTAGCATTAAACAATAACAACATATATTTACACTACCTAGTATCCCACTACTGACTTGACAGATCCTGAGAAACAACTACAGACAGGAATGGCTAAATCAGTGTGCTGCATCTCAGGCAAATTATACGAGATGTGTTCGAATGAAACCGGACCTAACCGCACCAAGTGAACATACATACGATGCGCATGATGACGTCACTTCTGGTGTATACAGCACATACCAACCATCAAGTTTGTAAAATTTAATTATCCTCCGACTCATAAATTCCTCAGCGGACTGTTGAAAACATGACGGGTGTGATTCAGAATCCGTTCAGATTTGATCAGCAAGTTGTGATTCGATTTCTAACAGCTGAAGGATGTCGACCAGTTGACATTGATCG
Source organism: Ariolimax columbianus (assembly GCA_036924085.1). NCBI lineage: Eukaryota > Metazoa > Mollusca > Gastropoda > Stylommatophora > Arionidae > Ariolimax > Ariolimax columbianus. Next base: position 20,730,744 of record JAVGWX010000008.1, read on the forward strand.
TAGAATGCAGGCAGTGTATGGTGACACACGTTTGAGTAAGACAGCAGTGAAGAACTGGACAACGATGTTTAAAGAAGAACGTGAGTTAACGAAATATCTTCCGAGACCAGGTCAGGCGGATACTGTTACGTCAATGATGCCATCGCCAAGATTGATGCAACAATTCGGGTGGACCGTCGCCGGAGCTTACGTTCTCTAGCAGAGGAATTCGCTGTGTCGCTAGAAACAGTTCAAATGGTGGTTAGCAAGAAACTGAAGAATCGGTAGGTGTGTTCACAATTGGTACCTCCGTTGCCGACCAACCACCATAAGGAAAAACGCATGGGATGGAGTTTGAACCACTTGCTGTAATAGGAATAGAATGGTGATTCGTTTCTTTTGCACAAAGTAGCAGTCTAACACGCCTCAGTCAACATCCTTCAGCTGTTAGAAACCGAACCACCGCTAGCTGATCAACTCTGAGCGGATTCAGTATCACATCCGCCATGTCTCCAACAGTCTGCTGAGAAAACTGTGAGTTGGAGGATAATGAAATTTAGCAAACAGCGGTTGGTATGTGCTGTATACGTCAGAAGTGGCGTCATAATGCGCATCGTATGTGTATTCATTTGGTGCAATTAGGTCCGGTTTAATTTGAACACCTCTTGTATTTTAGACACCAAGCAATACCAGATCTCCAGATTTAAAAAAAGAGGCCAGGGTTTGACCTTTAGGTTGAGAACAGGTAATGTCCCTCCCAGCAAACGTCTGAATATAATAGATACAGTACGTGAACAAAATTACAGATTCTGCTCCGACCATGCGGAATCAGTCGAACACCTCCTGACCCTGTACCCAGGGCTGACTGACCTGCAAAACCGGCTGCTATCATCGCACCCCACCATACACAACAAGCTCTTTTTTCCACAATAACCGAGAACCTTTGTGTTTTGTATCCGGGAGGCATTGCGCTCTCAATAGCTACCAGCTCACAGCTAAAGTGATTATACCATCATCACCACCATCCACCATCATCTTTATGTCAAAGACCTCCAATGTTCATCTCCTACCTATTGGTGATAGGCCATGCTTTCCTGCCTGCCATAATAGTTACTCCATCACAAGCGAAGATGGGGACAATATCAGACTTGTGTTCTCATGTGACTTCAAAGCTAAATGCAGACAAGACATACATATGAGGTATCGGCTGTGAGATTGTCGTGTGTTCTTTTCTTTCAGACAACTTGCTATCTCTGAGCCTCATCGATTATATTTTTATCGGCGAACTGAGCACCTCGTGTGATTCTAGCGCCGGGGGTAATGGATCCATGAAAGTGTCTCCCAGGAGGTTGCATCAATGTTGCAGTTCCTCGGAGACATTTTTAAATAGTCTCTGTAGCATTTTGAACTATCCTCTTGTTCTGAGCTCACCGTAAATCAGCTGTTTGGGGATGTGTTAAATGGGCACGCAAGCATGTCCCGCCTTTGTTACCTAGGTTTTGTTTTTATTGCAGAAGAGTATAAATGCTTAACATGTTTGACTTGTTGATCATTTCAGAGTTAGGTACTTTGGCATGCGACCTTAACTTAACATCTTTATACAGGTGCAATTAGGGAGCCGCTTAGCGAGCTGGCTTCTAGTCTGAGTGGTCCTGGGTTCTTTCCCCAGTTGAGGCGGAAATGCTTCCGAGTCGTCCCAGCCTTTGATGGGTACCGGTTCAGTCCGGGAAATAAAGGCAGCGAGGGAGAGGAGATGGATACCGCCCTCATATAGCTGAGCCTAAAAAATGTGAGATTTTCCTGTGGTTATTGCATGATTGATGATTGTCCCTGTACAAGTGGACAACGGAGGCGTCTTTCAGTTCCTGAACTATCTGGCCGTCATCCCAAATTAGCATAACTTTCAGTCGTTTAAGCATGATGGGACTTTCTGCATTGTAAACATCAGCAGGAAGAGCATCTAACCCACGGGCATATCTTGGCTGCTTACTTTCTTGACCTCATCAGTACTTGTTGGGTTTATTGTTTGTCGTGACTTGTGCCAATCATGCTATAGCTTGATCGCTGATGACTGAGGGATAACTTAACTAACGTAACGTCTTTATACTGGTTTAGAAGACTCTGCAGAGTATGTATACAACCAGTTTCTTTTACTTCCCTTGATCTAAAAATAACTATGAGCAGTCAATTTATTTTTAAATGCATTAATTGACCCTGTCTCTACTTTTGTCTTTGTCAATACATTCCAAGCAATTCACCATGCTCTGGCGAAAAAAAATACTTTCTAGTATCTAATCTGGACTTTTCTTTAATTAATTTGTAGCTGTGCCTCCTTGTTCTAGTAGTCGGCTTTACTTTGAAACAAACTTGTTATAGTCTGATTTATCTTTTTTGTTGATTATCTTATACACCTGTATTAAATCACATTAAATTCTTCCCTTTTCTAGACACTGTAGAACAGTTTTTCTGAGTCTTTCCTCATAACTGTAATTCTGGAATCCCACTATCAGTTTTGTCACTCTTCTTTATATTTTTTATAGCATATTTATATCTCCTCTACAGTAAGGACTCCACACCTGTACACAGTTCTCCAATCTAGGTCTAACTAATGTTTTATACAGTTTGATTATCACTTCCTTGCTGCTATGTTTAATATTTCGTTTTGTCATTCCTAACATTGCATTTGCCTTTTTCACTGCTACCTGGGCTTGTTCACTCACTTTACCTGTATGGTCTATTATAAACCCTAGGTCCCTTTCCTTTTCTATCTTTTTAATGTTGTTCTCTCTAATTCTGTAATTATGTTCTTCTTCTTCTTCTTCTGCGTACACAGTCAGACAGTAACCATTATTTTCTCGAAAAAAGCGGCGGTCATCCTGAGACTCTCGCCACTACCATAGAGCTTGTTTTGCAGTTCCACTGGCAATGGCCACATCTGCTCTCTCTGATCCTCGTATGTCGGGCAGTTCTGCAGCAGATGTTCAGTGGTCATTTTACCAGTACCGCACGGGCATTCGTCGGTACACCATATCTTCAATTTGTTGAAGAGGTGGTACCTCAGTCTGTTGTGGCCAGTGCGAAGTCTGAAGACAACGACCTGCTCTCTTCGGTTCAACTGGTAATAGGCATCGTTTTTGGTGTAACCAGTATGTTCGGTTTCCCATTTGGACATGTACCTGGCTTTGATAAGCCGTTTTGACTCTTCGTACGTCATACTGGTATCTATTTGTGGTAGCCTTGCACCTTCTTTTGCCAGTCTGTCTGCCTCCTCGTTGCCTTGGATGTTGCAGTGTGATGGAACCCACTGTACCACTACCCTTTTTGGTGCGGACTGTTGGCACAGTTTGCAGAGTGCTGCTCTTAAGTCATTAAGCTCAGTGTTTTTCTGGCTTTTTAGCGCTGTGACTACTTCGAGAGCATCTGTCAGCAGGACTATATGGCTCTCATTTTCACTGTGTGTTACCATTTCTTCCACTGCCGCCCTCAGTGCCTCTGCCTCTGCTCTGAAATTGCTCGTGTACTTACCAGTAGCGAATGACAGTGTTATTTTTCTGCCATTTGGTAGGTTCAGGAATGCTCCTGCCCCTCCGTTCTGTGTAGTGTTTGTTACAGAACCGTCGGTGTATGCATGGGTCCAGTCCATGCTTGGGTAGCTTTTCGTTATGAAGCTTAAGGTAGTGTCTCTCCTTTTTTTTTCGGTCTGGCAGTTTTTGTTTGCAATACCTGGTATATTTTCTACCACCTCTGGAAATATATCCTGCCTCCAAGTAGGTTTTCGTACAGTAGTGATGGGTTTTGGTGTTGTTAGTGCGTTTATGGGATCTTCGTGCATCTTTGCTTTGGCTATTTCTGCAAAGTTTCTCCGCTTTAGTTTCCCAGTTCCCAAATTGTTTAGCCTCTGGTACATTGGATGGTCCGTCAGTCTTCGGAGTTTCTCTGACTGCAGCTGGGCTCTGCTGTCTCTTCTGTCGGTCATGGATTGCAGTTTTGTAATCTTTTCAAGTTCTACAATTGGCGTTGACTTCATGCCACCAGTTATGATTCTCATGGCTTGGTTTTGAAGTTTGTTAACTTTATCGAAGTTCGCCTTCGCTGCTGTTGTCCATGCCGCGATGCCATACTCGAGAACTGGTCTCACTCTTCCAGTGTACAGTTTCTTTAGTATGCCTTCGTCTGCTCCCCAGCTTGTGCCAGCAAGTTTCCTCATGATCGCCATTCTTTCTCTGGCTTTCATTCGGTTTCTCTCAATCTGACTTTTCCATGTCATGCGCCGATCAAATGTGACTCCCAGATAGGTTGGGTTGTCGTTTGGCTGCAGGATTTTGCCATTTAGGCTTAATTTGGTACTTTGGGGTTTTAATGAGAGCGAGAATATTGTGCACGTGGTTTTCTCCTCGTTTATTTTGACCAGCCATGAGTTCGCCCACTCTTCCAGCGATGTTAGGGCCGTTTGCATCCGATTTCTTGCTATGGTGAGATTCTTTTCAGAGGTCCACATAGCCAGATCGTCTGCAAACATTGAGCTATGGACTCTTCTTGGTATATTTTCTGTAATATCGTTTATATATACCAGGAAGAATGTGGGTGACAGTACTCCCCCTTGGGGTACTCCCTGCTCGAGTGTCACCTTTTTGCTCATCTGCCCTTGTACTTGGACTCTGGCCGTTCTTTGTTTGAGGTAGTGGTTGATCCACTTGTACATCTTCCCACAAACATCACTTCTTCTTAGCTTGACTCTAAGTCCATCCTTCCAGACTTTGTCAAATGCCTTTTCCAGATCCACCCAAACAGCTACTGTGTGTTTCTGTGCCTGGTAGGCATCTTCTATCTCCTGGGCTATGAGGATGACCTGGTCCTCAGTGGATCTGTGCTGTCTAAAGCCGGCTTGCTGTGGAATTAGTATTCGTTTTTCTTCCAGATGCCACATCAGTCTGGTGTTTATCATCCGTTCCATCAGCTTGCCGACACAGCTCAGTAGGCTTATGGGCCTGTATCCATTCGGATCTGTTTTGTCCTTTCCTGTTTTTGGTACTGGTACCAGTATTGCATCTTTCCATGCCTGGGGTACAATACCCCTTTTCCAGCTTTGGTTCAGGACTGATAGTAGTTTTTCCTTCGCTGTTTGGCCCAGCCCCATCAGCATTTCGTTTGTTATCCCGTCTTTTCCGGGAGATTTCCTTCTCTTTAGTGTTCTCATAGCCTCTTCCATTTCGCGCATTGTTAGTTTGGCCATCATGTGCTCTTCAGGAGCCGTATTTATGTTTTCGTGCCCCTTTAGCTCTTCGCTAATGTCTGTATGCTTATCTGCAGGGACCTCGATGTGGTTTGCTCTGGCATAGTGATCGACAAAGGCGTTTGCAGCTTTCTTACCTGTGATCAAGTTCTCGCCTTGCTTGATAGTAATTTGTTTATTTGACGGGGTTTCGTCGTTCATGGCTCTGACTAGCTTCCATAGCTTGTTCCCTTCTTTGTCCAGGTTTAAACTTTCCGTTTTATTTTTCCAACTTTCTCTTGCTGTTTGCTTGAGAGTGTGTTTGTACTTCGCCGCGGCGGCTTTGAGGGCGATGTTTGCCTCCACGGATTTTTCTCGTTCTGCCATGTTCCTCGCATTTGTTACTGCATCTTCCACTTTCTGTAACTCATCATTCCAGTAGGGCTTATAGTTTTTCCTAGCTCCTCTTGGGATGGTTTCAGTGGCGGCTTGCATTATTGCCTTGCTTAGGCTCTCTACCATGGGCTTCATTTTGGTGTTTCGTGTGTTGATGGTTTCACACAGCCCATCTGTCAGGATTGCAAATCTGTCCCAGTCGGCTCGTTTGTAATTCCAACGTGGGAGCGGTTTTGTTTCCTGTGGGCCTACTTCCATGTCAATGGTTAGCCTGATCGGCCTGTGGTCGCTACCTGCCAGTTGGTTTAGCACCTGGCGGTCTATTTTATAGTGTATGTCCTGTGTGGAGAAGGCCAAATCTGGAGTCGAGGTGGTATGCCATGTTCTTGAATAGAAGCTAGGGCTATCCTCCGGCCTATTGATTAGGGAGAGATTTGCATCTATCTCCCAATCTTCCACTTCGTCACCTCTGCTGTCTGTGTCAGAGTATCCCCATCTCTCCGAGTGGCTGTTGAAATCTCCAACCACTATGCAGTTGGAGTCTCTGACCTCCATACTCGAGAGCGATAGGTCTCTGTTTGGTGGTCCGTACAGATTGAAAATGCGGAGCTTCGTCTCTTGGGCCATTATGTCAACTCCTACAATTTCTGCTTGTCCGGTGTGATTGACAGGTACCGCGCTACTCGGTATGCTGTTTCTGGTCAGTATCAGGACCCCTCCTTTGTGGCCTTCTCTATCTAGACGGAAAGTCTGGTATCCTCTGATTGAGAATTTATGGTTTTTGTTGAGGTGCGTTTCCTGGATACATGCCACGTCAATCTTACCTTCATGCAGGTGATGTGTTAGGGAAAGTTTTTTGTTAATGACTCCCTCCGCATTCCACTGTAATATTCTGAGGGTCTTGAGGTTTTGGCCAATAGTCGTTTCCCCATAGCCATGTGCCTTGACTCCACGACACATGGGTGGGTGACCACCAGTAGTCAAGGGTGGGCCCCTTCGAGGCATGGGGCCCGGCGCTATCGCTGCCTGGCGGGTCTCCTCAGGATGAGCGCCATACGTTTTTCGAATAGGTTGTGCTACCATCATACTGTGATTTACGTTGCACTGTTTTGTTAGGCTTGCGGCCCCGTGCATCCGATTTCAACAGGCGTTTCTGTAGGGATGCCCTCCTTAGCCTTTGGCTGTCCCCAGCCTATCTGCAAGGCAGCAGTTGTTTACGATCAGAGTTTTCTCTCCTATGGAAGTTGTCTTACCAGACTATCGAGTCTTCACTACTCGTGTCTATAGGGTGCAATGATGGTATGTGATATATGAGATGGACTGGTTTACCCGGAAGAGAGGCAGTCCAGTGTGTCTGTATCCCAGGATCGTCACGTCCTGCCAGAAACGTAGCATTTGCATGTGAGTGGGGTATCTCTTTGTCCCTTTATTTTCTTGGCTTCTATGCAGGGATGGTACGCCTAGCATTCCCCGCCACCTGGGGTGTTGACACAGTGGGGCAGGTGTGCAATGTCCGCTGGTCTGCATCTCTTCTGCGTCCAGCATGATAGTTATGGCTGATAACGTACAGAGGTAGATATCGTAACCGGAGTGCATTTAGCCAGAGGACAAGCCTGGTAATGTCACAGAGATGTTGATCGCCTGGTGTGCGGACAACTCTCATGGTCAGTGGTTGAGTCTTGACAGTTCACAGTGTGGTGGCTGCTCTACTGTTTTCGACACCCCGACCAGGTTCTAAGTCTTTGGTTGGTGTTTTTCGCACCCCATCGCCGTATAGGGTGAGTATCAAGCAGTTTTCCGCCCGCTTTGATTTGCGGGCGGCAAGGACCTCTTACTATGGCTCTACCTGATAGGGCTGGGGCGCAAGCCCCAGGTCCTGAGCATGTAGGAGCCTCCCATTGCAGTGGTGCTGAGATTTTGGGCGGGATTGCGGCTTTCAAGGGTTCTGCCGTAATCCCCCACATGGTAGCCTCGCGCCCTTGGCTTATCAGCCTGGTACGTGCACCAAAGTGTCTGCGGCTCCTCTCGATTTGAGCTGGTTTTCCGTAGCAACGCCCTGTCATTTGTAGGGTAGAACTGACCTGTCTTCAGATCTATTTCCAGCACCCGTTCACTATTTGGTCAGACGAATTTATTGAGGGCTTTTGTTTGTCAATGACCAGGTATTTGAAATCTGCGGAGTTAAACACGATTTCCGTAGCGTTCTTTCATTTGAGCTGACTTGTCGTCCGTGAGTCTAATACCAGCGTACGTTCATTATTAGACCCAAACGGCAGCGCTCTCAATTTGTCAGTTGTTCTACAGCATTGGCGTGTTCAGTCAAATTAAGCCGCAGGTTCCACACCTGGTGGTGCCCTTTCGTCAATTCCCTTAGCGAGATAGTCAAGTTTCTTAAAGGGTAGCCCCAAAGATTTTCGAGGGTCTAATTCCAGCACATGTTCTCTATTATACCCCACTAAGGTGTACTTTTTGATAGTCATTCTGCAGTATTGGCGTGGTAAGTTAACTTAGGTCTCAGGCTCCACTCCTGATAGTGCTCTTCCGTCAATTCCTTTATCAAACACTGGATGCAGACAAAACCGAGCCACAGGGGACATAACCCCAGATTTCTGGGGGTCTAAGTCCAGCACCAGTTCCATATTAGACTCCAGATGAGTGGTCTCGGCATGTCAATCATTTCAGTGTTGGCCGTGTTGAGTCAAATTAAGCCGCAGGCTCTACTCCTGGTGGTGCCCTTCCGTCAATTCCTTTAAGTTTCAGCTTTGCAACCATACTTCCCCCGGAACCCAAACACTTTGGTTTCCCGGAAGCTGCCCGCAGAGTCATCGAAGCAACTCCTGCGGATCGCTAGTCGGCATCGTTTATGGTCAGAACTACGACGGTATCTGATCGTCTTCGCGCCTCTGACTTTCGTTCTTGATTAATGAAAACATTCTTGACAATGCTTTCGCAGTAGCTCGTCTTGCGGCGATCCAAGAATTTCACCTCTAACGCCGCAATACGAATGCCCCCGTTTGTCCCTGTTAATCATTACCTCCAGTTCCGAAAACCAACAAAATAGAACCGAGGTCCTATTCCATTATTCCATGCACCATTATTCAGGCAGCCGAGGCCTGCTTTGAACACTCTAATTTTTTCAAAGTAAACGCGCCGGCCACCCAGGACGCTCAGCGAAGAGCACCCGTGGGAGAGAGCCGGCAGACGGTAGGGCAGGAGACAACGGGCAGTGAACCGGCGCGAGCCGGACCGCCCGCCTGCGCCTGAGATCCAACTACGAGCTTTTTAACTGCAACAACTTTAATATACGCTATTGGAGCTGGAATTACCGCGGCTGCTGGCACCAGACTTGCCCTCCAATAGATCCTCGTTAAAGGGTTTAAAGTGTACTCATTCCAATTACGGGGCCTCGAAAGAGTCCCGTATTGTTATTTTTCGTCACTACCTCCCCGTGCCGGGAGTGGGTAAGTTGCGCGCCTGCTGCCTTCCTTGGATGTGGTAGCCGTTTCTCATGCTCCCTCTCCGGAATCGAACCCTGATTCCCCGTTACCCGTTACAAACATGGTAGGCATGTCACGTACCATCGACATTTGATAGGGCAGACATTTGAAAGATGCGTCGCCGGCACATGAGGCCATGCGATCAGCACAAAGTTATCCAGAGTCACCAGTGGGGACGCCGCAACCCCGCGAGGGGAAACGACGATTGGTTTTGAACTAATAAAAGCGCTCTTTCCGCGAGGGTCGGAGCTTGGTAAGCATGTATTAGCTCTAGAATTGCCACAGTTATCCAAGTAGGATCGTGTCATCTAAGGAACCTCGACTGATTTAATGAGCCATTCGCGGTTTCACCGTGAGACAGTGTGAACTTAGACATGCATGGCTTAATCTTTGAGACAAGCATATGACTACTGGCAGGATCAACCAGATATCTGTCGGAGACGTACGTACAGCACACACCGGTCGGCGGAGGAAGGGTGTGTAAAAAGCCTCGCTGGGACGACGGCCGCAGGGACCGACTGACGGGACGGACGGTTTGTTCCACCCGTCCCTCACTCCGTCGACCTAGGACCGCCTGACAGGGGCCTCCCACACGCACCAGACGACCGACCGACCGGGCTCGCTCGAGGAGGGATGGCAGCGCTCTGTGCAGAACGGATCCCAACGACCTCGGCGACGAATTTCACTGGGACTAGAGACACAATTTGGCCTGCCCTTCTTCTCCGTAGGGAGAACGCAGGGCCTCGAGGCAACGATTCCTGCTTTCCATTTGCCGGTCACAAGCTCTTTGCGAGAGTCGGACCACCAGCGAGACGTACTGTCGAGCTCTGCTATAAGCCTTAGATAAATCACCACGGACGGACCACGTTTCCTGATACGGACCAGACTAGCGCACCTCGGTGGAGGAGCCACTACCACAAACCGCACCCAATTCGCACTACGGGGAAAGGCAGGCGAGCGTTTTCCGCAAGCCCGCGCTATCGCTCCGCCTGGCGGGACTGAGATCGCTTTACGAACACTGGTTGAAATTGAGTCGCCGCGGCGAGACAACTACCCCAGATCTGTAATTATGTTCCATATTGGATATTTTTTCTTTTACTTTATACTGGATCTACCCATGTGGATAACTGTACATTTATCTACACTAAACTACATCTGCCATGTGCTAGGTTTTCACTGAAGTGCATCACCCTACGCCAACACATTTAGTCTTGTCCATCAGTGGAGTCATGCCATCAGCAAGGAGCACATGAGATGAGTGATTGGACTAGTGACCATAGATTGCCTTCATTGCACCATAAAACCGTTTAAAATCATTCATATCTTAATTTTTCTGAATCTCATCTGCATCATTCTAAGTTTCTTCTGGGCTATTTTTTGCTGCCTTTTTAGATGTTAAGAAGACATTATTTTTGTGGGAACTACAAAAGCACTGCCTGTACAGTTCCCACCAAAATATTCTTTGTCATACAGTAACGACAAAAGTATATATAAACACCTCAATTTCAGTGAAAGTATAATTCATGTATAAAGGATCCAGATTTCAGTGACAGTATCATTCACACATACAGTATAAAAACCTGAACATTTTGTTGTTGTTGTGTGTGAGTGTTCTCATGTGTGTTTTATAACATACAGAATTAAAGACAAGGCATCAGCCTAAGGGGAATGCACTCTCGATAATTATATAAAGATAGATCAGACTCACAAATATAAGGCATGCTTAGTAAAAAAGCAACAAAGCTATTTACAGATAGATTAAGATTCAAATACGACCACAAACAAAAATCAACAAATAACAACTTACTCCTCCATTCAACAAAAAATTATAACACTGTCAACTTTCAAAGACCTGAGTGTAAGGTCACAAAACATTTTTTTTTAGTTAAAAAAAATAATGTAGTGGATAGTCCCATAATGCAGTGTTTCTCAATGTGGTTTTCAACCAGTTCCTGTCCTTCAGCTCTGAATCTCCTGTTTCGGTGTCAAGAAACCTGTAAATAATAGCCCTATCTAATTGTAAAAAATATTACCTTGTTTGAAACTTGTTTTACAATTAAGAACTGTAGCTAAATTGATTTGCTTCTACAAAAGTATCCACTGTTTCAATGTAACTAATTCTTTTCTATACCATTCCAACATCTGTTTCATATTCTCGTTTATTTAAGTCTTTTTTACTTTAAAAATAACAATTAAAATTTATAACACACTTGTAACTGCTATCATTAAAATGTAAGAACCATAGAATTGGCTCTTTGCATCCTAAGCCTTGAAGAAGAAAATACATATTCATAATAGCATGGAGATACTCCTTTCCTTGATCATATACTATTTGGAGATCAAGATGCTGAGCAGCGCATGAGCTGCAGAGGTCAGCGACCCATAGCTGACTGCTAGCTTTAGGGCCAGTGAACCAGAGCTACCTAGACCCTTCTATGCCTCCACGTGGTGATCCTGGAAAACAGGCTGCAACAGAGCAGACTGGCTAGGTTGAAGGGATTGAAGAGGGAAGGCAACTCAAGGGAAGGTACTAAAAAATCCTGCTGAAGTTGGATGTATTGGACTGAAAGGTGCAAATATTGCAGTCAAGTTGTAAACTATGACACAGTACATTCCGTTCTCTGGACTACATTCTGCTACTTGCAAAAGCCCTTTTCAGGGCTTGGTAGTGGGAGATTGAGAATGAATGAAGAAGAAGAAGAAGAAAGAAAATACTATCTGTTTACAAAATATATTTAAATACTATTCTGGCAATAAAATACAATTGAAAGATTGCATTGAACAGAGTAATAATTATGGCTTCCAAACATAATATACTAGACAGGTTCGGATGTAATAGGTTAAACAAAATTTAATGCAAATTTAAAATGGTATACAAAGAACAATAATCACACAATTTGGCACCGGTTCATGCTGAGATGGATAAATCCCTGCTTGCCCATCACACTGTGCAGTTTGGGTAGCATTGTTGTCAAGGATAAAGTGTTTAAGACTTTATTTTACTATGCCTCAGTTTTTGTTGTTGTCAGATGGGGGTTACCAGTGTCCTTTCCTTCTATCTTACATTCCCTAACTTAGTCAGATATCCAGATATAGCTTGGTAAACTGGGGTTTGTCAAGGATCGAACCTGGCTCCTTTGACATAAGACTTTAAAAACTAAAACCACTTTTCAACTCAGTTGCTGTTTATTCCCTAAGGCGGTGTGTTGCACTATATTTTTATTTTGCAGCTGTCGGCCCAGTGCATCCGACTTCGGCATGCATTGTATGTATGGGCCTGCTTCCTCCTGCATTTTCTAAGAGTTTGCTTCCCGGGGGTAACGATCAGTGCTGTGATGGGGATCAAACCCAGCACCGTTGAGTTGTGAGCCGTGCTACTTAACCACTAGCCTACGCGGCTCCCCCTCTGTTTTATTAAATATATGAGGCGGGAACCCAAATATAACGGTGATATTTGTTTATGAACAGAATGTGTCATATTATGGCTTTGTTTAAACTTGTCTTCATGCAAGGGTATGTCAGTAAGGAGGTCAAGGATTAAGATGCTGACCAGTGCATGAGCTGCATTGGTCAGCGACCAAAAGCTGACTGCTAGCATCAGGGCCAGCGGACCAGAGCTGCAAAAACCCTTCTACACCTCAATGCGGTGATCATGGATAACAGGTGGCAACAGAGGAGACTGGCTAAGAAGAGGGGATAAAAAAAAAGAGAAGGCTAACACGGTACTCAAAAATGCCATGCCGAAGTCGGATGTGTCAGACCGAAAGGTGTAAATATCGCAGTGAACCTGTAAACTACAACACAACACATTCCGTTCTACGAACAACATCCTGCTAGTTGCAAATCCCTTTTCAAGGGCTTGATAGCGGAAGCTTGAGAATGAATGACGAAGAAGAAGAAGAAGAAGAAGAAGAAGTAAGTAGGTCACAAACTGATATGGGATACCTGAAAAATATAGTTGGTAGTTTCATTAGGTGTCAGCAACATCCAGCTTTGTGATTACTGTAGGTAGCGGATGCTAGGTGTTGCATGCACATGTACAGCTTAGATGCAAAATGGTGTCTATGCTCACAGAGTGTACTGTCATAGAACAGCATGCTATTGTTCATTTGTTGGTTTTAAATGACTTTCTTCAAAGGATATGTAGAAGGAAGTGATTCCTGTTTACGGTGAGAAGTGTTTGTCGCATAAAGGTTGATACATTTTCTCAAGTACGTTAAAAAATTGCCGATTCCCTCAATGGGGAGATGGCTTAACACTGGTCTGCCGGGGTCTTTTTGTATGACAAGGACAAGAATACCACCACTGCCTCACAGAGAGCATGTCGTAAGAGGCAACTAACTGTGACATGGCATAACACCAGCCATGGTTGGGTGGTTTGTTTAGAGAAGCATAGATGGTGCTTGACGGGCTGTGGGTCTACTTTGCTCTAGTGTTTGAGTATATTAAGATGAACTCGCACATCGGTTTACCACCCTTCAATAAATGATTGTAACAAAGCAGTGGAGTATTAAGCTTTTCGAGCCTAGCCTGCTAAGCAGGAAATCCTTATCCCGGCGACATCCAGCTCATACCAGAGCTGGGACCTGCACATGAGCATCTGCCGCTTTAGAAGTACAGAACGACTTAGAACTAAGAACAGTAATAATTCGTCCATCGTCGTCAATGAGGGCCACCAACATCATCACATGTCAAAATGGCAACCTAGAGTATGTGTGTGCGCTCGTCACTGATCAAGCCAATTCGAATCTGGAGAACGTAATCAGCAGTTGTCTCTAAAATTGTCACTGCTCTCGACTTCCTGAGCTGCCTGGATACGGAGACTCTGGCTGAGTTCAATGTCAACTGTGACCATGCTCTTCCATGTTGAGCGATTGTAAGCCAGGTTCTCCCAGGTGTTAATGTCTATTTGAAAGTACTTAAGGGACTCTTTCAGACTGTCCTTGAAACGCTTTTAGGACGTCCTTGTGATCGTTCTCCTTCACTCAGTTCGCTATACATGAACCTCTTTGGAAGCATTTCGTCTGACATTCAGACAAGGTCCATCTTAATTGGGATTTTTGCAGAAGTTCATGAATACTTTGCATGTTGACTTTGGACAGCACTTCAGTATCTACGATATGGTCCTGCCAGCATATATGCAATATGCGTCTCAAAAAGTTTATGTGAAAATGAAAAATCAAAGAAACACTCCAAAAGTTTAACATATCGCCAGCATAAGCCTCCCACTTAGCGTAAACCAGAAGTCTATTCACACTTTTTCTTTGCGATACCACAAGGCAAGAGCAGTTAGACAAAAGAAGATTCGCAAGTACGTATATTTCAATGCCAATAAGTGAAGACCCTTCTACTCCTCTACGCGGTGATCCTGGATAACAAGCTGCAACAGAGCAGACTGGCGAAGTAGATGGAATTGAAGGGGGAAGGCTAACCCGGTACTCAAAAATACCTGCTGAAATCAGATATGTCGGACTGGAAGCTGCAAATATTGCAGCACTCTGGTCTTCCCCTCCCTTGAGACCTGGGACCGCTTGAAACTTGCTGGATTCAATCGCACCGTTTCCGTTCATTGCTTTGAGAGACGGGTGCCTTACGTCGCGACTCCAGTGACACCACTGAGATCCCTAACAGCAGTATTTGCTTTGTGACTACCCTTTCCATTTTCTACACCGGTACTTGCATTTTAATCCACCCCAAACAGAGTTCCACAGGTTCCAATCATGCGTATTTGACAGCTGATGTCTGTAGCAGGACATTCCATTCATTTCGGGATAAGCGGGAAACAGGTCGACATAAGTTTATTTTAAATAAATAAAATCTTGGATAAAGAAAGATGTGTTGGAGAGATGGTTATTTTTAGTTTTGGGACCAGTCTTCTGGAAGAATTTAGGGCCGTAAAAATAAGCAGAAGGAAAGTTCCTGGCTGGTGGATTTAAATAAATAAAAGACCAAACACCATAATTGTAAATATTGAGGTGGCCAGAATTGAACAATGTCGGCAGGAGTAGTGGTGAAACCGTCCAAACCATTTACTTTGATTCGTCGAAGCCACATGAGCTCGCACATGTGCGAATCAAGCAAATGCATGTTTGTGCTATTTTGGCGCTTGTTTCTCTCCTTTGTCGTTTTTCAAGAACGTTCGATACATTGAGTATGTGCTCTTGTGGTTGGGCCAACAAAGTTAACTGAGTCCTTTACTGTTTGATGGTTAAATGTAAGTTTATTGGTAGTCCCGATATAAGTACAATGTTTTACAGCCCCACAGTTAAGAATTGGACTATTATATTACTTAACTACCCCCATGACTACCCTTAAATCCGGTGCTAAAAATGGCTATCTGGTTCTAAAAATAAATATTTTTAGACGCAAGTACCGCTACGCCCTGAAGAAATCGATCACTGAAGTAAAACAACAAAATAAATAAAAGAAATGTCCCGTTTTGACTGCTTGTCCAAACAACTTAAATGAGCTGCCACGTCACCAAGAGTTGAGGAACTCGTCAGAGCCATAATCCGTGCTGTTTATCTGAAATAGCTTGTACCAGGACATTGTGTGCTTTGAGAGGTCTAGTCCATCTAGTCGTACCAGTACTTCTCCACGACAAGCCTTCTTCTCAAAGCTACCTGTACGCTCCCAAACATCGATCTGAAAATGGAATGAAAGCTAAGTTCAAAACACGTAGATGTAAATAACGAGGGTATTCAGTACAAGCTTTTAATTACTTTTATTAAGAGCACTACGTTGTTGTCGGCGCATCAACAATCGCCTCTCACACTGCGAGTTGGTTCCGGGTCTGCTCATTCTAAAAGTTACAAGTCATTAACACATGCACATTATATGACAATTAATTTACCTGCTTAATTCCGAGGGGTCTGTCGGGGTCTTTATGTATGACAAGGACAAGAATAGCACTACTGCCTCACAGAGCATGTCGTTAGAGGCGAATAAGTGGGTGACATGGAATAACACCCGCTATTGTTAGGTGGTTTGTTAAGAGCATCATAGATGGTGCCTAACAGGCAGTGGGTCAATTTGCTCTAGTGTTTCTATTCAGATGGACTCGCACATCGGTTTACCACCCTCCGCGACACTTGCCCCAACACAGCGGAGTAATAAACTGCTCAAGCCTAGCCCGCTAACCAGGACATTCCTTCCGGCTTCATCCAGCTCATACCAGAGCTGGAACCTGCACAAGGGCATCCGCCCCTGTAGAAGTACAGTATGGCTAAGAGAGTAGCGATCACAGTTGAGAGGCAAACCAGGAACCCCCAAAATCCAGCTGAAACTGGATGTGTCAAGCCAAAACGCGCAGATATCGCAACGTTGCTGTAAACTACGACACAAAGACCTTTTCAGGATGAATGACAAAGAAGAAGAAACATGTTCTGGAATCAGGGAATGTACGAAAAACTTCTGGAATCAGGGAATAAACGAAAACGTATGGAATCAGGGAATGTACGAACAACTTCTGGAATCAAGGAATGTACGAAAACTTCTGAAATCAGGGAATGTACAAAAGCTTCTGGAATCAGGAAATGTACGAAAAACAAGTTGAAACCTGTTAGCAGTAACATTTCATATAGAATGAAGAACACAGAACTATTTTTAGAAACGAGCAATAATATTTTCTTTAAGCTACAATCTGTCGTTAAGTCACACGGAACCATATTTTGAGAAACCTTCGTCCTCGCAAGTTTATGACTTTACTTTAATTCCAACCCTCTGCAATCAATACATGGTCTTAATTGTATAAGGAAATAGCGGGAGAGGGACGTAACGGGAGAGGGACGTATCGGGAGAGGGACGTAACGGGAGAGGGACGTATCGGGAGAGGGACGTATCGGGAGAGGGACGTAACGGGAGAGGGACGTATCGGGAGAGGGACGTATCGGGAGAGGGACGTAACGGGAGAGGGACGTAACGGGAGAGAGACGTATCGGGAGAGGGACGTAACGGGAGAGGGGTGTAACGGGAGAGGGACGTATCGGGAGAGGGACGTAACGGGAGAGGGACGTATCGGGAGAGGGACGTAACGGGAGAGGGACGTATCGGGAGAGGGACGTAACGGGAGAGGGACGTAACGGTAGTGGAGACTAACGTCGAGTCAGACAAAATATACTGATCGGACATGTCCGACAGTCCGACAGGGTCAGGAAAAATATACGCAATACCCCTTACTAGACTTCTTCGCAGTTTTCTTTGAAAACAGTCTGTTTTTATGGCAGCCTGGGTAACGTGGTGGAAGATCGACGTGATCTCCGTAGTAGTGAAAAACACACAGATAAAGCCAAGCATAGTCCAACCGCCAAATGACCCGTCCACATTCATCAGCACGCTAAAGATGTGAAGAAAACTACTGCAACCCGCCACTTAACGCACTTGTCATTGCGCACAACAATGTGGCTTACTCATTGTGGGCATTCAAAAACAACACAACAACAAAACAACAACAACGATAGCAACTATATAAGTACCTTCATTGTTCGTCCATGAACGTTACATGCTGAATACTTGATCTTCTTCCGGTAGACTGGATCATAAGAGGATTTCACAACAAGAGTTTTCTTTCTTTGAATGACCTTCTTGCCTTCCACTAGGTAAGTCTTCACGTAAGTGTCTGTTCGAGGTATGTTTCCAATCATTAGTTACATTAGAATGATGGTTACTACAATCCCATATAATAATTAGGCACATATGTCATAGGATTAGAAACGGCATATATATATATATATATATATATATATATATATATATATATATATATATATATATATATATATATATATATATATATATATACGAGGGGTGTTCATATGAAACGGAACCAAACTGCCACAAGTGAACATATGTACGATGCGCATAATGATGGCACTTCTGGTGTAAACAGCACACACAAACCGTCAAGTTTGCAAAATTACATTATACTGTGACTCATAGTTTCCTCAGCAGACCGTTGAAAACATGGGGAGGGGGGAGGGGTGTGTGACACGGAATCCGTCCAGAGTTGATCAGCGAGTGCTGATTCGGTTTCTAACAGTTGAAGAATGTCGACCAGTTAACATTCATCGCAGAATGCAGGCAGTGTTTGGTGACAAAAGTGTGTCGAAGATAACAGTGAAGAACTGGACAACGATGTTTTAAGAATGACGTGAGTTAACGCAACAATTTGCGCCTGACCTGGTCTCGGAAGATCTTTCGTTAACTCACGTCCTTCTTACTAGGCCTGGTGGGAGGTAGAAATAGCTTGGGTAGATTTTTAACTTCAATTTTGCCCGGGCAGTGGCCGTTAAGCCTACTCTTTTAGATTTCTAACTGCCAAAAATTTGACACGCAGATGAAGCCAAGCATAGTATAACCGCCTGGGGGACCACGGTCTACCTTCATCAGCACGCACGGAATGTGAGGAAAGCTGCTGCAACCCGCCACTTAACGTCCTTTTCAGGGCGCACAAAACAATAACCATCTCATTGTCGGCATTCGCAAACAACAACAATTATAATATGTTTATTATGTTATTATTATAATATTATTGTTATATTATTATTATTATATTATTTGTATACTACTATATTATTATATTACAGGGCTGCATTCATTCACTATACATGTTCAACATATAGGCGAAAACCATCATCGGGAATGTAAAGGCAGATTTAATTTTTACAGACTTCAATCCTTTCACAATCAGAGGAAAACAGATACCGGAAATAGGATATGCCGACGACACAGTTTTGTGCTCAAACAGTGCCAGGGGTCTAGAACAAATAATTACATCAGTCTAGAAGAATAGTGAAGCCCAGAATCTCTACCTGAATACAAAGACAACTAAGGTAATGACAACTGACAAGACAAAACTCCAACCTAAAATCGAGACAGCTGGCGAAGAGATTGAAAATGTTGCACAATTTGAATATATGGGAGCAATACTAAACAACAATGAAGACTGTACAAAGAAAGTAAGAAGACGACTGACTATGGTAATGCAGAGGCAAAGGAGTATGCAGAACCTATGACATGATACAAACAAGGCACTAAAACTAAAGATCCTAAGAACATGCATATTTCCTATGGCAACCTATGATTGTAAAACATGGATGATTACAAAAAACACTAAGGGCGAAATCGGTGCTCTTGAGACACAGTGCTCCAGAAGAGTCCTTAAAATCCTTGGACAAAGAAAGAAAGAAACAAATCCACCCGGCAAGATCTGAATGTGGAGGAGAAATGGTTCATAAACGAAGTAATGACCCAAAAACGGAGGTTTTTTTGGACACGATAAACAACTCAATGGACTAGAAAGAGTGGTTTTGAGGGCATGGTCACTGGAAAGCGAGGCAGGGACCGATGTACTTGTGACATCAAAGAGACGCTGGATTTGACCCTGGAGCAGGCCGGATGACTGGCGGAAGACAGCTTCCTACAGACAGGCTGTCACGCGAGAGACATTCTGCAAAGGACATGCTACATGATGATGATGATGATGAATTATTGTATTAATATTATTATATTTGATTACTGTATTATTTTATTAATTGTTATGTTATTATTATTATTATATTGTCATATTATTACTCGTATTCGTAGGCGTCTCAGTCTTTGCAGACCATGCGTGTGGCCCTCTGTGAGTAGCCTCTCGGGGCGCAAGCCTGGGCATTTAATATGGAGACGCAGGGCTGCCCAAACTGCAGAATCCCCATCTCGGCCTCGCTGGTATAATCCAAAGGGATGCAAAGCAGGACATTACTAGTATATTATTATTATATACCTGGAGGATGGACACTTGCAGCCCGTTGCAAACCAGCGGCACATATGATGTCCACTTCAAGCTGACCCTTGGAAACCATGAAGCCCAACTTGATGTCCCCACAGACTGTGGTCTCTATCAGATGGGAAAGTGTTACACATTGAATTGACTGTCATCTTTGTTGTATTGAATGTTAATTGGGGTAATGGCTGTTGGCACAGAATTGATGATCGTAATAATAATATTACAAATAAGGCAAGGCTGTGACGGCACTCTGGGCTGAAATAAAGTGTTCACAAATCATATAAGATTTATGATCAGATGCTGCACTAAGATGAATACAGAAACGAGACCTACATTACAACAAAAACGCCTTCATCATGACAACATCAGGAGGACAACGAATAACATTTTAATTTTATTTAATTTTACGTTTGCCTCACTAGTTTCTACTGGTGGAGGCCAGCTTATTCCACCCCAGACCGTAGTCAATTGGGCGATATTAAGACGCATACACCAGTGCTTGGATGTATGTGGGCATCTGTATGTACCTATGCTAGGTTTGTGCGCTCTCAGAAGTCAGCCCAACCAAAGTGCAATGGAAGGGCCTAACTCCGAGGGCCCGTGTGAAAGGTGTGCACGAGTGTGACTGTAGGACAGAGTAAAATGAAACAGAGTGAGGTAAGAAGAGTGAGAAAGGAGATTTGAAAAATTTACACAAATAAAACAAAAAACCAACATTTTTTTTGTTTTTTGCTTAGATGTTTGCCTCACTAGTTTCTACTGGCGGAGGCGCGCCATTTTCCACCCCAGACCGTAGTCCATTGGGCAATATCAGGACGCATAAACCAGTGCTAGGATGAATGTATGCGTCTGTATGTACCTATGCTAGGTTTGTGCGCTCTCAGAAGCTAGCCCAACCAAAGTGCAATGGAAGGGTCTCACCATGAGGGCGCGTGTGAAAGTTGTGCAAGAGTGTGACTGTGGGATAGAGTCAAATGAAACAGAGTGAGGTGAGAAGAGAGAGAAAGGGAAGAGTTGCCCCCAGGGTGAGCGCAAAAATATGATCTGGTATTATAATATGAACTGATGGGATGGTGATTAAAGATGTGTTGATTATAATAACAATAAGAAGAAATATGACGATAATATGTTGAGGGTAGTAGAGGCCGGTGTTTTCGCATTTTTCTTGTTCGTCATCGTTCTATTATATCTACACGGGCATTCCAGTTCTCTGAATAAGGTTGTCATGATAAGAGTCCTTCAAGGCTTTAGAATTTCTTTGAGTCAAGGTTTACCTCCCCGCAGTTGCCCAAGCTCATATCATTTGTAAGATGTGTTTGGCTGTCTGTGCTGCTTGTTCGGACATACACATGTGTGATGGGGCCAGTTTTTGCTTGTGAAATCTGTTATGTCCCAGTTCTCACGTGGAATAGAGTCCCTTGCTTTGATCTATCAATGGAGGGATAGTTGTCTCTCACTTGGTTGACTTTATTTATGGCATAGATATTCCTCTTTTCTTGGAAGTGGATTGTATTTTGGCAACTGTTAAAAGAAGGGAACTCGCTTTGTACGCTCACATACCAAACGGTCTTGCAAATACGATCCTGCACGGAAAGGTGAAAGGCAGACGATGAAGAGGTCATCATAAAAAGAGGTGGGAAGACAACATAAAAGAATGGATCAACCTCCGACCAGAGGAGGGACAGGCAGCGGCTGCTGACAGAGAGGGATGGCGTTGTGGGGATTTCTTCATGTGTGCATCAATGACCTCACCGGTTATGGGATGACCTAACCTGGCATGGCCTAGCCTGGCCTGGCCTGACCTGACCTGGCCTGACCTGGCCTGACCTGACCTGACCTGACCTGGCCTGGCCTGACCTGACCTGGCCTGGCCTGGCCTGGCCTGGCCTGACCTTACCTGACCTGACCTAACCTTGCCTGGCCTGACCTGACCTGACCTGACCTGACCTGACTATATTACTACATACGAGAATGATAACTTTCATCGTTGTCGATGACGACCACCGACATCATCTCTTTTGTATGTGATGTGTTTTGTTTCTGCACTGTCTGACATGTTTTGGTATAATGTTTGCTGGACCTCATGTGGCTTATCAGTCCAATGCGGGCAAGGAATGTTCTATCACATAGTTTGTACAATACGTCGTCTGCTGCCGGTGAGGGTGATTTCGTTGCTTTTTCCTTCTGGATCAGGCGTTTGGTTTGTGACGTCTGCAAACGGTGACTCTCTCCTTCAGCAACGCCCACGTTTACTGTATTTCTTCAGATCAATCTGCTTTCCGCAATGCTCTTCCAGTTGTCTTCATATATGTGACAGTATCTCAGTTTCCTTCAGACTTTCGTTAACTCGTTTTTTTTTTTTTTTTTTTTTGGGGGGGGGGGGGGGGGCGACCTCCTTTGTCGACCGCCTTCCCTAAGCTCACCTTACATAAGTCTCTTCGGCAATCTTGTGTCTGGCATTGCCACAGGGTGCCCAGCGCATCTCAGCTGTGCCGCATGCAGCGATGTATGGATGATTGGCATGCCTGCTCCTTTCAGGACTTCAGTGTCAGGGACATGGTCCGGCCAGCGGATGCGGAGTATGCGTCTCAGGCTGGTTGTTTGGAAGTGGTTCAATCGTTATGTCCGTCTCGCATAGACAGTCTAGCTCTCGCATGTGTATACCACGGTTGGCAGGATAGCAGCTCGGTATACCTTTAGCTAATACCCCGGCGCTCCTATACTGTCGCGCGCATTCTACCGAAAGCTGCACTGGATTTCATTATTCTATTTGCCACCTCGTCGTTCAGATTAACGGTTGGCGACAGTTTACTATCCAGGTAGCTGAGCTTGCACACACATTCCAGGATCTATCCATTTACTGTAATTTGTGGATGTGTGTATCCTGTACCAGGAGTTGGCTGGTACCTAACTTTGGTTTTTTAAAAACATTTATGACCAGCCCGAAGTTGTTGCATGCAGCAGAGAATCGATCCATGTCCTCCTGCACTTTCAGCTCTTAGCTGCTATTCACAGCACAGCTGTCAGTACATACAAGTCCATGAATCATGTTGCCTGCTACTCTGGTTTTTGTTCCCATTCTGCTAGCATTGAGGAGCCTGCCGTCCATGATGTATCTGTATCTGATGGGTACTCAGGATTTGGCTGTTCTAAAAGCATCCGACATCGTGGCTGAGAACATTATGCTAAACAGGGTTGGGGCGAGCACACAGCCTTGGTTTACACCATTTGTCACGTCAAACGTTCTGGAAGTCTCTCCGTTTTGCAGCACATGAGCACGCATGTCTTCGTGGATTTGTTTCACCATGGCAATAAACTTGGTGGGGCAGCCAGACATTGACTTGACCACCCACAACCCACCTCTGCTTACTGTGTCGAATGCCTTAGTGAGTTGAATAAATGCAATAAAAGCTCCTGACATTTCTCATGTATCTGTAGTGCAGCGAATATCATATCTACAGTTCCCCGTCCGGTTCTAAAGCCACACTGACTCCCTGGAAGGTGGTGCCCTTGTTCAAGATGCTTGATTGGCCGATTTAATAAAAGGCATGATAGAATTGTTCCGGCGATGGATAGGAGGAATATTCCACGCTGGTTATCACAAATATGTTGGTTTCCTTTCCTCTTATATATGTTGACGATTGAAGCATCTTTAAACTCCTGCGAGATTATTCTCTCAGCCCACAAAATGCTGAATAGATAAGTGATCTTGCTAGTAAGACATGGGCCAGCTGTCGTACAGATCTCTGCTGGTATTTCATCTGCACCAGGGGCTTTTCCCATCGAAAGCGCATCATGGCCTTATCCACCTCATCGAGTGATTATTTTGTAAATACATATACACAGAGGAAGCAGTGTTTGCCTATCAATAACAGACAAAGTAACACCTTTTAATCCTTTCTGTAGCTAATAAAGATATTTGAAATCGTAAGATTTCCTGTGATTATCTTATCAACTTAGATTAAGTCACGTTTAATTCTTCTCTTTTCTAGACACTAACGGCCGGTTTTTCTGAATCTTTCCTCGTCGTAACTGTAATTCTGGAATCCCACAATCAGTTTTGTCGCTCTTCTTTGTATCCTTTCCAGCATATTTATATCTCTTCTACGATAAGGACTCCACACCTGTACACAGTACTCCGATCTAGGTCTAACTAATGCTTTATACAGTTTGTCAATCACCTCATTACTCCTATGTTTAATATTTATTTTTTTATCATACCTAACGTTGCATTTGACTTATTCACTTATTTCTTTCCTCTTTTGAATAAGGGAATCACTCCTGCATCTTTTCAATCTCTTGGAACAATCCATTTTGCAAGTGATTGAGAAAATTATATAGCCAAAGGTTTTACTAGTTAGTCTATACTTCAAATAGCATTGATGAATGGATACCATCTTGATCTGTACATTTATCCACTTTTAATCTTTCCAATCTTTTAAGAACCATTTCCTCCGTAATACAGAAAGATTTTAATCGCACTATATCCATTCGACATTTGAAAATATGTATAGGCTCTGGTATCTTGGAGGAGTCTTCTTTTGTATAGACTGTGCCAAAGTATTGATTTATTAGATTAGCTATCTCCTTATTTTCTCTGCTTATTGTCACTGTACTGTCCATGAGAAAGCCGACATTGTCTGTAGGTCTTTGTTTATTTCTAACATTAGAAAAGAAGCTTTTACCATCAGTCTTGATCCTAGTAGTAAGTTTTTTTCTAAGTCTATTTTTGCTGCTTTATTTACTTTCTGAGCTAAGTTTTCTTTGTCCAAATATTTGTAATATATTTCTTTCGATTTAATTGCCTTTATATACTTTGTCCAGGCTTTATTTTAAATCTTGTACATTTAGCTACAAATCTAGTAATCCACTTTTTTTGATTGGTGTTTACCTCCATACATGGAACATATTCGACTTTTAGTTGTTCTAAAAGTGTTTTGAAACACTCTCCCTCTTGTTCGACGTCTGTACCTCTGACAATATCTTTCCAGTTTATGTGGCTGTCTGTATCTTTCATCTTATGTACATCTGTCTTAGAGTAGTCGTATGCTCGCGAGTGTATATTTACATACATTGTAAAGGCTGTTATAGGATATATTTTATGGGCAACTGATCACTGCAGCTAAAGGAATCGACTACCCCACACCGCGATTCAAGGACGTATACAAGATGGACATGACGTCATGCGACTTCCAAGCCGAAAGCTCAGCATTGAGTCGATTGCAGACAGTCAGTTGGGAGGTGCACAGTAGTTGCCGACGCTTGTTGAGGCTATCTGGATCCAGAGAAATGGGCACGACTGAAAAGATCGGGGAACACCCCGGCAAGTCAGCCTCCTCAGCCCCGTTGTACGATCTGCGACAGGGACTGCCACTCACGTACCGGCGTTTGCAGCCATAGCAGACTGTGTGGAAATACGGGAGACAGAGCTCGGCAAACTTCGCTAGGGCGCCAGGCGCACGATGATCAGTGACTGAGACACAAATGAACTGATGAACATTACATGTATTTACTTGTCTTTGTTTGTTCTCCATCTCCCGCTACCAAACCCTGACACAGGCCTAAGTAGCAGAACGCAGTCCAGAGAACGGAATGCGTTATGTCGATATTTGCACCTTTCGGTCCAACACATCCGACTTCAGCATGCATTTTTTGAGTACCGGGTTAGCATTCCCTCTTCGATCCCTTCTCCTTAGCCAGTCTGCTCTGTTGAAGCCTGTTTTCTAGAATACTGCGCGGACATGTAGAACGGCCTTGGCAGCCCCGGTTCGCTAGCCCTTACGCTATCAGTCAGCTATGGCTCGCTGACCGCTGCAGCTCATGCGCTGCTCACCATCTTGATCCGGTATTTACTTGATTTTGAAGAAATATGATCATGACAATAATAATGGGCCTATCGCCGTCGATGAGAATAACCAACATCATCATGTTTCATACTGCGCCCTTAAGTCTATGGGCGGATGCGTTCATGACAGATTAAGCCAACACCAGCTGGTGCTGGTTTTCCCTCCACTCTATACTTCTATCTGATCGCCCGTCGACCTTCGCTAACTGCATACAAGGCTCTTTTTGGCCTCGCCTTTTTCAGGATAAACGATTTACTGCCAGGATTCAGTGAATCGCTTTTATTGACGTCCACGTGATCGCCTTATTGCGCTAAGCTCGCTAAACAGAAGTTTCTTTTGGAACAGCCACTACCTCGAAAACAGAACATCCATAGTTCAAGTACAAGGGCAGATGAGCAAAAAGGTGACACTTGAGCAGGGAGTACCCCAAGGGGGAGTACTGTCACCAACACCTTTCCCGGTGTATATAAACAACATCACAGATAATCTACCAAGAAGAGTCCACAGCTCCATGTTTGCAGACGATCTGGCTTTGTGGACCTCTGAAAAAAATCTTACCATAGCAAGTAATCGGATGGAGCAGGCCCTAACATCGTTGGAGGAGTGGCCGAACTCATGGCTGGTCAAAATAAATGAGGAAAGAACAACATGTACGATATTTTCGCTCTCAAACAAACCCTAGAACACCAAAGTAAGTCTTAACGGCAAATATCTGCGACCAAACGACAACCCAAACTACCTGGGAGTCACATTTGATCGGTGCATGACATGGAAAAGTCAGATCGAGAGAAACCGAATGAGAGCCAGACAAAGAATGGCAATCATGAGGAAACTTGCTGGCACAAGCTGGGCAACAGACGAAACTGTACACTGGAAGAGTGAGACCAGTTCTCGAGTATGGCATTGCGGCATGGGCAACAGCAGCAAAGGCGAACTTAGATAAAATTAGTAAACTTCAACACCAAGCCATGAGAGTTAAAACAGGAGGCATGAAGTCAACGCCAATTGTAGAACTGGAAAAGATTAGAAATCTACAACCCATGACCGACAGAAGAGACTGCAGAGCCCAGCAGCAAGCAGAGAAACTCAGAAGACTGACAGACCAACCAATGCATCAGAGACTAAATAGATTTGGAAATGGGGAAACTAAAGCGGAGAAACTTTGCAGAAATAGCCAAAAGCAAAGATGAGCGAAGACCCTATGAACACATTAACACCAAAGCCCATCCCTACTGTACGCAAACCTACCTGGAAGCAGCATATCATTCCAGAAGGGGTAGAAAATATACCAGGTATTTGAAACAAGAACAGCTAGACTGAAAAAGAAAAAAGAGACATAACCCTGATGTACATCACGAAAAACTACCAAAGCATGGACTGGACCCATGAATACACCGACGAGTCTGTAACAAACACAACACAGAATGGAGGGGCAGAGGTATTCCTGAGCCTACCAAATGGTAAAAAAATAACACTGTCAGTGATAACTGGAAAATACTCATGCAATTTCAGAGCGGAGGCACTGAGGGCTGCAGCAGAAGCAATGCTGACAGGCAAAAGAAATGAAAGGCAGATAGTCCTGTTTACCGATGCCCTAGCCGTAGTCACAGCACTAAAAAGCCAGAAAAATACTGAACTAAATGATTTAAGAGCAGTACTCTGTCAACTATGCCAGCAGTCCGCACTAAAAAGAGTAGTGGCACAGTGGGTTCCATCCCACTGTAACATCCAAGGCAACGAGGAGGAAGACAGACTGGCAAAAAAAGGTGCAATACTACCACAACCAGATTCTAGTGTGACCTACGAAGAGTCCAAAAGGCTGATTAGAGACAGATACATGGCCAAATGGGAAACAGAACATACTGGCTACACAAAAAACGATGCGTATTACCAGTTGGACAGACGAGAGCATGTCGTGGTCTTCAGACTCCGCACAGGCCACAAAGACTAAGGTACCACCTTTTCAATAAACTGAAGATAGGTGGCACCGGGAAAATTACCGCTGAACATCTGCTGCAAAACTGCCCGACATAAGAGGACCAGAGAAAGCACATGTGGCGATCACCAGTGGCAACACTAGACAGGATCTATGGCAGTGTCGACAGCCTCAGGATGACCGCTGCTATTTTCGAAAAAATACAGGTTGATGTTTGACAGCGTACGAAGAAGAAGAAGAAGAAGAAGAAGAAGAAGAAGAAGAAGACGAAGAAGAAGAAGAAGAAGAAGAAGAAGAAGAAGAAGAAGAAGAAAAAGAATAATAATAAATAGCAGTAGTATTCTTCACAATATGATTCTCAATTTGCGTTATAATACTCGACGATATTCCGGCGATTTGCGTCCCCCCCCTCTCTCCCCCCCCCTACCTCCACAATGGCGGCATTCCCCGGTAGAATAAATTTATTTCTTGATTCCATTTCTCAATTTTGTGCATCGGTTGAAGTTCAAGTGAGCTAAACTGCGAGAACTATTACCGATAAAAGTGTCACTGGTAAGCTACATAAGCTATACAGTAGTGAATGCTTGGAATGTATTGCCATATGAAGTAGTTTTAGGCAGGAACAATTAATGCATTTAAGAATAGATTGGATGCACATAGCTTTTAGAGCTAGGAAATGTAAATGAAACTGGTTGTTTACAGACTCTGCATAGTTATCTAAGCCAGTATAAAGACGTAGTCTTCTAAACCAGTATAAAGATATAGTCTTCTAAAGCAGTATAAAGACATCGTCTTCTAAACCAGTATAAAGACATCGTCTCCTAAATCAGTATAAAGACATCGTCTTCTAAACCAGTATAAAGAGACAGTCTTCTAAACCAGTATAAAGAAACAGCCTTCTTAACGAGTATAAAGACAGTCTTCTAAACCAGTATAAAAACATAGTCTTCTAAACCAGTATAAAGACACAGTCTTCTAAACCAGTATAAAGTTTCAGTCTTCTAAACCAGTTGAAAGACATAATCGTCTAAACCAGTATAAAGAGGTAGTTTTCTTAACCCGTATAAAGACGTTAACTTAGTTACATATTGTACATTAAATGGAGAGTATTTCTCTTTAGCCCAAAAATGAAAGGTGTTCTCGAACATTGACCCCCTTTGAAAAAAAGTCACCGCACGCTGCTGCCCATTGGTGATCATTCTTATTCAGCTAATGATGTTAACTGTAGATACAAATTGTTCCTGTAACTCAACGGTTGTGTCATGTTCTGATGCCCATCGCAGGCCGTGATGGCGACTATGTCAAGACAGGTTTTTGTTAATCGTCTAAGGGAAAGTTGTTAGCCATTTGTGTTCTGTGGTCTCCCTTGTCAAGTGAATGTCACGTACCCCTTCTCGGAATAATGTTTTAAAATACATAAAATACAATAGCAAAGAACCAGTTATTTAGAAATAGTTAACAAAACAAACACAAAAGTACATGTGATATATGTGTCTTTCTTAACAATTTCAATAGAAACACAATACATTTAAAATAAAAGAAAGTTAATTACATTATTGTTTGAATGAACGTGCTGCGTATATATGCAGAACAATCTGCAACCTGAACTAACAAGACCGTCGCCACTAGGACTGGGAAGCTTTGTCGTTCATTAAAACGGTCCAAAATCACTGGAGGACAAATTGAGAGTGATCCACGGCCTCTCTTGAGAGACGCTTGGTCGGAATCACTCTTCGTAACCAAGGCATGCCAAATTACTACAATTTGAACATAACGACGATTGTCCCTGATACGGTATTCTGTGCAGACAAGGCAGACTATAGATGGGCAGGTCACATGTCGAGAAAAAACGATGGTCGATGGAGCACAGCGACAGTTGTCTGGTACCTCTGAAGTAAAAAAAAAAGAGACCCCGGGGAAAACATCCATTACGTTGGTCAAGCTCTCCTGCTGTCCGCAACATCCGAGATGTCTTTAGTAGAATGCTTACCAACCACTGGACTTCCGTGACCCAAGGCAAGGTCAGCTGGAAACGGATAGGAAGTCCGCAGCAAGGCTGAGGAACGGGTCACAAACATCAAGAAATGCTGACAGCGAGAAGGCTTGTTGTTTCCCTTTCTCGAAGAGGATTCAACTGTTGTGTTGTACAAACCACACGTTTGCCATGTTAGACATCTAATCGGTTTCGATTTGTTTTTCTTTTTTGCTAGAAATGTCGAAAATCCATATTTGCAGAGATATATTGTTGGAAATGGAATGAAAACTTGCATAGCAAGCTTTACAAGATAAGGCTAGTTTACTAACTGCATTGTAGATAGTCTGTTCACACCAGGACTGTGTCCACGTGCGATCTAGCCCGGTGGGTCTAACAACTAGCGAAATGTAAAAGTACTGATGAGCGTAAACACAACTCAACGAAGTCCAAAATCTATACCTGAATTTAAAGTACAACAAAGATAACGATCACAGGCAAGGCAAAGACCAAACCTAAAGTTATTTTAGAACAACAAAAGATTGAGAAAGTCACAAGCTTTTAGTACCTCGGCTCAGTTATAAGCGCCAATGGCTACGGCAGTGCAGAGGTTCAATAAAATGAGAAACTGATGACAGAACATTAATAAAATGAAAATAACTATTCTGTGAACTTGCATTATACCGATGAAGACATACGGATGTGAAACGTGGACCCCCACAAAAACACTTAAGAAAAGGATTGCATCTTTTGAACTAAAGAGCTACAGAAAAGTGTTCAAAATACAATGGATAGCAAAAAGGAAAAATGCAGATATCCTTAACTTAACTTAACGTCCTTAAACTGGTTTAAAAGACTGAAGAATCTGAATACATACAGTTTCATTTCATCACCTCGCTCTAAAAGCTATGCGCATCCAATTTATTCTTAAATGCATTAACTGTCCTTCCCTCAACTACCTCCCCTGGCAATGCATTCCAAGCATTCACCACACTCTAATTTTAACAATATTTCCTAATATCGAATCTGGACCTCTCTTTAGTTAATGTGTAATTAATTATGCCCTCTTGTTCTAGTTGGTGGCTGTATTTTTTTTTTAAACTTGCTATAGTCTAATTTATCCATTCCTCTGATCATCTTATAAACCTGTATTAAGTCACTACGAATTATTCTCTCTTCTTGCCACTGTAGGCCGGTTTTTCCTCATAACTGTAATTCTGGAATCCCACTATCAGCGTTGTCACTCTTTTTTGTATTCTTTCCAGCATGTTTGTATCCCCTATATGATAAGGACTCTTTTCCTGTACACATAACTCCAATCTAGGTCCAACTAATGCTTTATACAGTTTGACTATCATTTCCTTGCTCCTATGTTTAATATTTATTTTTATCATACTTAACATTGCATTTGCCTTTTTCACTGCTACCTGAACTTGCTCAGTCACCTTACCTGTATGATCTAGTATAACTTCTAAGACCATTTCCTTATCTATCTTTCTAATATTGTTCTCTCCCATTCTGTAAGTATGTTTCATATTGGATCTACCCATGTGGATGACTGTACATTTATCTACATTAAACTCCATTTGCGAACCTACAAACGACTCTCGAATTTTATCTAAATCTGATCTCAATATATCCACATCTGCTTGAGATATAGATAAAGATATAGATATAATATAGATCCTACTTAATATCAAGCAAAATTGGTTAGTAAACAACATCTTGTCTCGAAAGCTAAAATAGTTTCTTCTCCTTCTTCGTTCTTCTTCAGACGTCAACTTCAATGATTTTAACGAAGGTAGCAGTCGACTCAAGGCTATGTACGCTTCCGTACAGCTTCTCGTGGAAGGACACTGGCTGTTGCCAATTGTTACTTCTTTTGTCGGTATACAGCGGACAGGACTGCCAAATATATTATGCCTTCATGGGGGCTGTGCCGCAGGCACCAATGTCTGTAGTGCCAATCTTGAACTTGTTGTGCAGATGGCATCTGAGTCTGTTGTCACCTGTGCGTAGCCGGAAAATGATCACCTGGTCTCGCCTGGAGAGTTGATGGTAGGCATCGTTTTCTATGTGGCCAGGGTGATCCTATTTTCCATTTTGCACTGTACGTAGTTCTGATGAATGCTTTAGTTTCATTGTATGTGATTTCTGTATCACTCTGCTGCAGAATTCCTCGCTCTCTGGCGAGCCTTTCCGCCTCCCCGTTGCCTGGAATTTCGCAGTGGGCTGGTGTCCATTGGACTGCTTTTTTTTTAAGCACTGGGACATGCGTTCGAGTGTGTTTGCCAAAGCACCGAGTTTATATTTGTTCTGGCTCTTGAGGGCCATTACACTGCTAGGACGTCTGTGAAAATGACCACTTGCTTTGCTGTAAAATAGTTTGACCACATCAAACGCCATACTGACCTAGAAAGAACGATACAGGAGGGTTTGGTGCTTGGAAAGCGGGGCTGAAGCAGACCGAGGAAAAGATGGACACAAGACATCACGGAGGTCCTGACGATGACAACGATAGAGGCGAAACTTCTGGCTAGAGATCGAGTTACAGATCGGCTGTTGTGAAAGTGATTTTCTGCAAATGACATGCAACATGATGATGATGATGATGATGATTATAATGATGATAATGATGAAATTGAGCGATTTTTTGTGCTATGTAATAAGGCTTGTTATGTTATACAAAAATATATGTGACTTTATTGTTGACGTAGATCTAGCAAATACTATTTTCATTTATAAACATCATTGCATAATTTCAGAAGTGCCGGTCAAGCACAACATATTGTCCAGGACGTTGCGTCAGGGTCAATCACAATGTTGTTCGTCCATCATGAACCTTTACCTTTTGCACCCAGCCAGTCCATCCAGTCGAGTATTCTGTAAATCCGGGTTTTGGATGGATGGGAAGATGGGAACTGCATATTCGCAGTCAGTAAAAGCAGAGAAAGTTTGCTTCACGAGACGGTGATCATGATTGTCAGCAAATCCATGTACCTCATCCGCTTTATTGCTCAGCAAGGTGTCCCGCAACTGACGCAGCTTTTTGACTGTAGTTTAACTTGTCAGCGGACCTACGCTCTCTGCTACCCATCGTCACACGACTCGACTGTGTTAGTACTGGATACATGAAAAGAGACTGACTTGCACGATGAATTTCCTTTAAGTGAGAAAGGGTTGCCCAGTTTGTCGACCACACTCTCTCGCTCGAGTCCAACTTTAACCAGTGGCAAGACAAGTCAGGACGACTGGATATGAGCTCGGGTGCAGTGGTTGACCACGGAAGCTCAAGTGCCTGGCCATGTTCTGTGCGGTCCACACCGATCAGCACATTTGTATTCCGTTCTCTGGACAACATTCTGCTACTTAAGACATATCAGGGCTTGATGGTGCAACATTGAGAACGAACGACCCTAAGCCAGCAAGCCATATAATAAAAAAAACAGAATGCGATACTGGAGAAAACACCTAAAAGCTATATTTCTTTTTTTTTATCTCGTTTACCGTGGTTCCTGGGAGGCAGTAAATTCTTCTGTGTTTTGCACTTTACAGCCTGGTTAAACCATATTCAGCACGAAATTTAATAGGTGTACAACCCTGTCAGATCAGGAATCTGAACACAGACATGTTGTGTTTGTGAGCCATCGAAACTTCGAAACCACGTATGAACACTTCTACAAAAGCTTAACACATGCAATTCAAATTCATATCTTTTCTATCGTTATCGCTGCTTGTTTCAAATCTATCAATAACATGACCTCCCATAGTGTATCCGGGGTCCCTGACTGAGAATGGTAGAATATAACCGCTACAGAATACTGTCACAGTAAGTCAAGGGCAAACAATCTTAAGGTCAGCGATGTATGTATTTCTCCTGAGTGGCCAAAACATTCATTGCATGTTGAACGCGAAGACTAAGAGTTGTCCATGGATGTGGCAATCTTAAAAAGGTACACATTATCGCTACCGTATGGCAAATAACTAGAAAAAGTATTTCCTAAAAGCTGGTTATGGTAAGTCAAATACAATGCTGGACCCGTGCTTCAACAAAAAGAGATGAGTGATCTTGATTTAACTTAACTTAACGTCTTTATACACTTTATACTGGTTTAGAAGACTCTGCAGAGTCTATAGGCAACCAGTTTCATTTACATTTCCTTGCTCAATAAGCTATGCGCATCAAATTTATTCTGAAATGCATCAACTGCCCCTGCTTCCTTCACTTCCTGTGGAAATGCATTCCAAGCATTCACTCCTCTCTGACTAAAGAAATATTTCCAAATATCCAATCTTGACCTGTCTTTATTTAATTTGAAGCTATGCCTTTTTTGTTCTGATTTAATTGATTGAACTCCATGCATGTATTCAAAAGCGTGACTAAAGAGAGTTGTGCATGAGGATAGCAACCTCATCATGCAAGTAAACTGTTACATAAACTCCTACTGCAAGATCATGCAAAGCTTTTTGCTGAAGTCATCTTGATGGAGGTTGACTGTACTTGTACTGTTGTGCTTCGGCTGGCGCGAAAAATGTCAAGAACAGAGATCTTCCTTGTTCGTCTTCAGACCTTAAATTCAATTACTCTAACGAAGGCAGCAGTTGACTTGAGGGTCCGAGCACTTCTGTACAGCTACTCGTGGAAGGACAATTGGTTGTTGCCAAATGCTACTTCTTGTCGGTATACGATGGGCAGGACTGCAAAATGTGTTCTGATGTCATGGGGGATGTGCCGAGAAGATATATGGCCAGCTAGAGTCGTTGCCTTGTGTTTTAAGTCAAGTCAGGTAATCCTCATACTCAACCATTGTCTTTCGTGTTGATCGTCCACGGCAACGGTTGATGAGTCTCGGGCAGCGTGGAGGAAGACGGAGTAGAATCGAAATGTCTCAGCCTGGTGTTCCGTGGGAGACTCCATTAGTGGTGAGGTCTTGTATTTCGTATAGTGTAAAGTGCAGAATCTGCAACAAAAGAAATATTATTTGTAAGATTCTGTGTTTACTTTAATCTTAGTCTTAGTAGACCTATAATTCTACAAGGGAAGATGACCCTGTGGAGGTCCCAGCTGTGGTGTGAGCTGGATAAAGGAGGGATGAGGATTTCCTGCTTAGCGTGTTAGGCTCGAGCAGCTTATTACTCCGCTGTGTTTAGACAAGTGCCAAGAAGTTTGGTTAAGATCTGCGAGTCCATCTTAAAAGACTCAAACACTAGACCAACTTGACCCGAAGCCTGTTAGGTGCCATCTATGCTGCTCTTAACAAACCAACTAAGCATGGCCGGTGTTGTGCCATGTCACACAGTTAGTCGCCTCTTATGACATGCTCTATGTAGGACAGTGGTGCTATTCTTGTCATTGCCATACCCAAAGATCCAGAATTATTCAGGATGTTTACTGTAGTACGCCGCCCATACAGTTGGTTAGAGGACATATGTTGCTTATACAGAGAATACTAGTTGTTTTTGCTTGTGAATGCACATATCGACAAAGGGATATGTTACTACTCAGATATTAAGCTCGCAATGTCGCTAGACCTATAAAAGAATGTTGCACATAGCGACAAAGGGGCATTTTTCTACTCAGATATTAAGCTCGCAATATCACTAGACCTATAAACGAATAATGCGAATCACAATGTAAACATGCAATTCCCTAGTAGTGGATCCAACGGGAAGCTTCGACTGGTTCATTTCTTCTTCTTCTTTTTCGTTCGTCTTCAGACATCAACTTTAATGACTCTAACGAAGTCATCAGTCAACTCAAGGCTCTCTACGCTTCCGTACAGCTTCTCGTGGAAGGACACTGACTGTTGCAAAATGCTACTTCTTTTGTCGGTAAACTGTGCACTTCACTGCAAAATATGTTCTGCCTTCATGGGGGCTGTGCCGTAGGCACGAAGGTCTGTAGTACCAATCCTGAACTTGTACAGCTGACATCTCAGACTGTTGTGACCTGTGCGTAGCCGGAGAATGATCATCTATGTGGCCAGTGTGTCGTTTTTTTTCCATTTTGCACTGTACGTTGCCCTGATGAATGCTTTCGTCTCATTGAATGTAATTTCTGTATCTAACGTAGGTTAGGTTCTTGATTTTGTTTTCATAGCGGTATTTTAACCATTCCTATATATTTTTTATTAAAGCTGTTAAACACATTGGCCCACTCACGAGCAAGCATAAGGACTGGTTTGATGAGAACGATCTGGAAATACAAGGCCTTCTCGATGCAAAACATGAAGCGCACAGGGAATACCAGAGGGACACACCATCTCTGGCAGCAAAAGCTGCCTTCAATACTGCTCGCAAAGCTGACCAGACCAGGCTTAGAGATATGCAAGACTCCTGGCTCAGGAAAAGAGCTGACGAAATTGAGATGTTCGCCGAGTGTCATGACACCAAACGGTTTTACGAGGCACTGAAAGCTCTCTACGGCCCGCAGCCCTCTAGTAATACTCCAGTTCGCAGTGCGGATGGGGTACTGCTAACAGATAAGGTTCAGATTCTAGACAGATGGGCAGACCACTTCTGCAAAATACTAAACCACCCGTCGTCCATAAATGAAGAGGCCATCCGGCGAATGCCGCAGGTGGAACTGAACCTGGCGTTGGATGAAGTCATTACTGAGGAGGAAGTCGACAGGGCAATCAGTTCACTATCTATAGGAAAAGCTCCAGGAGCTGATGCAATACCAGCAGAGGTATATAAGACAGCTGGCCCATCTCTCACCAGATAGATCACTGAACTCTTCCTTCACATGTGGGCTGAAGGTAAAATTCCGCAGGAGCTAAAGGACGCCTAAATCGTTCACCTATACAAAAGAAAAGGCAACCGTCAGGAATGCGACAATCATCGTGTAATATCGCTACTCTCCGTAGCAGGCAAGATCCTAGCGCGCTTACTGCTAATCAGGCTCAATAAGCACCTTGAACAAAGCCACCACCTCCCAGAAAGCCAATGTGGATTCAAAGCCGGAAGAGGAACAGTGGACATGATTTTTGCCGCTCGCCAAGTACAAGAGAAGTGTCGAGAACAAAATCAGGCCTTGTACACCACATTTATTGATTTGACAAAGGCATTTGATACAGTAAACAGAGGAGGGCTGTGGATGATAATGTCTAAGTTTGGCTGCCCCAACAAGTTCATAACAATGGTGAAACAGCTACACGAAGGCATGTGTGCTTGTGTACTGGACAGCGGTGCAATCTCTAAAACGTTTCTAGTATCAAACGGAGTAAAACAAGGATGTGTACTCGCCCCGACTTTGTTCAGCATGATGTTCGCAGCCACGATGACAGACGCCTTCAGATCATTGGAGCTTGGAATACCCATAAAGTACCACACAGATGGCAAGTTACTCAATTCCAGAAGAATGAAGGTCAAAACCAAAATGGCTGGCGACATAATCATGGAACTTTTATTTGCTGACGACTGCGCTCTAATGAGCAACTCAGAACTGAACATGCAGGTTGGAATGGATCAGTTCTCTGCCGCATGCGAAAATTTTGGCCTGACCATAAATGCCAAAAAAACAGAGGTCATGTACCAACCAGCACCAGGCATGCCGTACACAAAACCAGAGACTACAGTCAGCGGGCAGACGTTGAATGCCGTAGACAAATTCACATATCTGGGCAGCACGCTGTCGAGATCTGTCAGCCTAGACGATGAGGTGGCAAGCAGAATAGCAAAGGGCAACACAGCCTTTGGTAGAATGCGCTCGATGGTCTAGGCACGTCGTGGCATCAGCGTCAAGACCAAACTCAAAGTCTACAGTGCAACCATCATTCCAACCCTACTATACGCTTGCGAAAGCTGGACTGTATACTCTGGACATGCAAGGAGGTTAAACCACTTCCACACAGGTTGCCTGAGGCGAATATTCCACATCCGATGGCAAGATCGTGTCACTGACATCGAGGTTCTCTCGAAGACTAACATGCCCAGCATCCATGCACTGCTAGAAAAAGCACGACTAGGATGGGCTGGACACCTCGTCCGTATGTCAGACGAGCGGCTCCCAAAGAAGCTTCTCTACGGCGAGCTGAGAGAGGGACGGCGCGAGAGAGGGCGCCCAAAGAAACGTTTTAAAGACGGTGTGAAGGACTCACTAAAAAGTTGCCAGATAGACATCGACACCTGGGAATGTCTTGCGTAAAACAGATCTGACTGGAGAAGCGCAGTCAAATCGAGTGTAGCTGCCGGTGAAGATGACCGTGTTGTGAAAGCCCAGAACAGACGCGAGACGCGGAAATCCCGAGCAGCGGGAACACCATCCCCTTCTACAAACCTCGTGTGCCCGATATGTAGCAGATGTTTTCGTGCTCGCATTGGCCTGTTCAGCCACATGCGCACCCACACCCAACAGGGAAATCTGTAACAAGGAGGATGTCGGCGGTCCTCATCGACAACGATGGACAGCTATTATTATTATCTATTTTTTATTCTCCAAAGGCGATAAGAGAGAGACTGGAACATGAGGGAACTACGTTTTAAACTCTCCCAGTTTTACTACTATAATCGCTCAGCAATTTATATAATGTACAGACCGACACTATGCATTAATGTCTGAAATAGTATCTTACTATCCACATGTTAACAAACTGACCCTAGGCATTACAGTCCTAGCTAGTATCTTACTATGCTACATCACATTTTAATGTCCTATATATAATATCTTACTATCCTCAGACTATCATACCAGCATTAAATTTTGATGTCCTACACAGTATCTACCTATGCACATGGTAACAGTATTTTATATAATACCTTACTATATGAAAAATTAACATACAGACAATAAATGGTATTGTCCTACAAAGTATCGCACTATTCCCATTAAACAGATGTTCACTGACTCGAAACTATACAGTCCTACATTGTAATTTGCTATCTATATATTAACAGACCAATACCAAGTTTTATTGTTCTTTAAAGTATTGTACAATACCAATGGCATCAGACTGACAGAGAGCTTTAATGTCTTACACAGGATCTTACAATCCACATATTAACAAACCAATTCTAGATTGAATACACTGCACAGTATCCACTCTCCAGATGTTAGACTTACCCAAAACATTGATGTCCTACATAGTTCCTTACTGCCACTATGTTAACAGGCCAACACAGATCTTGAATGTCTAACAGAGTATCTTACTATAAACATGTCAACAGGCCAAGACAGAGCTTTAATGTGCTACATAGTATCTTACTATCCACATGTTAACAGGCCAACACAGAGCTTGAATGTCCTACAGAGTATCTTACTAACCACATGTTAACAGGCCAACTTAAAGCTTGAATGTCCTACAGAATATCTTACTTTCCACATTTTAATAGCCCAAGACAGAGCTTGAATGTCCTTCAGAATATCTTACTATGAACATTTCAACAACCCAAGACAGAGCTTTAATGTCCTACAGAGTATCTTACTATCCACATGTTAATAGGCCAACATACAGCTTGAATGTCCTACAGAATATCTTACTATCACCATGTAAACAGGCCAACACAGAGCTTGAATGTCTCACAGAGTATCTTACTATCCACATGTTAATAGGCCAACATAGAGCTTGAATGTCCTACAGAGTATCTTACTATCACCATGTCAACAGGCCAACACAGAGCTTGAATGTCTCACAGAGTATCTTACTATTCACAAGTCAACTGGCCAACACAGAGCTTGAATGTCCTACAGAGTATCTTACTATTCATAAGTCAACAGGCCAACACAGAGCTTGAATGCCGTACGTACTATCTTACTATCCACATGTTAACAGGCAGACACCATGCTTTACTGTTAAAAATAATATCTTACTATCCACGTGTTAACAAACCGACAGTAATTTTTAATGTCCTAAGAAGAAGAAGATATCTTACTGTACCCATGTCATCAACCCGACTCTGAGCTTTGCTATCCTACATGATATTGTACTATCCACATGTTTTAATGTCATTCATAGCATTATACAGTATCCATGTCAACAGACCAACACCAAGCTGTAATGTCCTAATATAAAATCTTTTTTTCTAAATGTTAGCAGACCTAATATCAAGCTGTAATGTACTACATAAAATCTTACTATCTAAATGTTAACAGACCGATGCTATTCGCTAATATCCTACATATTATCTTACTGTCACCATGGGGACGGTGTGGCCTAGTGGTTAAGTGGCACGGCTCAAAACCCAAAGGTGCTGGGTTCAATCCCCATCACAGCGCCGTTACCCCAGGGAAGCGAATCCTTAGAAAATGCAAGAGGAAGCAGACCCTTACATAAAATGCATGCTGAAGGTAGATGCACTTGGCCGACAGGCGCAAAATAAAAACCACAGTACAATGTACACCACCTTGGGGATTTGAGAAATAAGGCGAACTAAAAAAAAACAAAAAAACAAAAAAAAACTGTTTTATTGTCCTATGTAGCATTAAACTCTTTGCATGTTTACAAACCATTCCCATTTGTTAATGTCCTACATGTAATCTTACTGTCCAGAAGTTAACATACTAACACAGAGCTTAAATGACCTACTTTTTATCTTTCCGTCCCAAAGATAGCAGGCTGACACAAATCTTTAATGTCCTACCTATTGTTTTACTATCCACACGTTATAACAGAATGAAAGCAAGCTTCACTTTTCTACATAACATCAAATTATCCACTTCTTAACACACAGACAGTGAACTTTCATGTCCTACTCATGTTCTTAATATCCACATGTTAATGTTCATCAACTGAGAAATACTGTTGTGTATATTTTCTCACTATCCACATGAAAACAGACCAACCTCATGAATAGGTGTCCTACATAGTATATTTTTTCCCCCAGGTAAAAAGACCAAAACTGAGAAGTAATGTCCTACATAGTATCTTTCTCTCCGCTTGTTAACAGACCAACACCGATCTGTAATGTCCTTTAAAGTATCTTACTATCCCCAGGTCAAAATACCAACACAGAGCAGTAATGTCCTACATAGTATCTTACTATCTGCGTGTTAACAGAATGACAGCTAGCATTACTTTACCTCATAGTATTGTATTATTCACTTGTTCGCAAACGAACAGTGAGCTTTCATGTCCTACATATTTTCTTAATATTCAAATGTTAACGCATAACAACCGAGATGTAAAGTTGTATATATTATCTTTCCCCTTGATAAAACATCAACACTGAGCTGTAATGTCATACATAATATCTTACTAATCATCATGTTTACAGACCAACACAGAGAACACATGTCCTACACAATATCTTACAGTTCACATGTATTAACAGACCAACACTGAGAACACGTGTTCTACACAATATCTTACAATTCACATGTATAAACAGACCAACACTGAGCTTTTCTGTCCTATACAGTGTGTTACCTTCCATTTGTTAACAAACAGACTCCAAGAATAAATGTCCTAAACAGCATCCTGCTGTCCCCATGTCAATAGACCAACAATGAGCTGTAATGTTCTAAATAAATTTTTACTATCAATACATTAACAAACCCACACTGAGCCTTATCGCCAAAATAAAAGTATCTTCCTTTCCCCCCCCCCCCCCCCCCAAAAAAAAAGATGCAATAAACTTAATTATTTTATCTGACTATCACAGTGCAAACAGAATGACGCCGTGGTTCAATGTCCTTTATATTATCTTGATATTCACAGGACAAAAGAAGTAGACCGACAACAAACTCTACCGTCCCACATAGTATTTTACTTTCCACCTCTCAACAAACTGACCATGTCCGTTAATGTTGTTCATATTATATTACTAATCACATGTTAATAGATCCACACTGTGCTTCAATGCCCTACATTTTATCTTTGAATCACCATGCCAGAAGAACACTTAGCATTACTGTTATACATACTATCTTACCATCCACATGTCGACAGACCAGTACCAAGCTTTGATACCCTACATATTATCTTACCACCCACATGTTAACATACTAGCAACAAGATTTGCTACCCTAAATATTATCTTACCACCCACATGTTAACAGACCATCACAAAGTTTTGATACCCTACATATTATTTTACCATCCACATGTTAACAGACCAGCACCGAGATTTGATACCTTACATATTATCTTACCATCCACATGTTAACAGACCAGAACATAAATTTATTACCCTACATATTATCTTACCCTCCACATGTTAACAGACCAGCACCAAGATTTGATACCCTAAATTTTATCTTACAATCCATTTGATAACTGACCAATACTAAGATTGGATACCTTACGTATTACTTTACTATCCACATGGCAACAGATGTAGACCGCCATGTAATTTTACAGTCTTACGTAGTACCTACAATCCATAAATTAACAGACCAAAACCAAAATGTGTGTTCTACATAGCATTTTACTTTCACCATGTTTTAGTGAAATGAGATACCAAAGAATGCAGAGCTGAGGCAAAAGCTATGGTGCAGCCACTGTGTCCTGGTAAAGATTATGGACTGCATCATGATTACTGGCTTGCAGATATAACATGACCAAAGGATCCTGAACGCAAAGAGGAATAAAGAATTTTTGAACACTAGAGGACTAAAATTGAGTTTTAATGTCCTACATATTATCTATTTATCTACATATTAACATATATACACTAAGATTTAATGGTGTACATATTATCTTACTATCCACATGTTAGGAGTCAAATAATGAGCTTTAATCTCTTACATAAGGTCTTACTATTTACAAACCAACAGATGCAAACCAACGTGGAGATTCACTGTCTTGAAAATATCTTACTATCCACATGTTAGTAGACTAACACTCAGCTTTAATGTCCTACATAGTATCTCACTATCAACATATTAGCAGATTGACACAAAGTTTTAATCTTTTACATCATATATTATACTTCCCATGTTAGCACACCAACCGCAAGCTTGTTAGCAGTCTAACGCAGAGCTTTGATGTCCTACATAGTATCTCACTATCAACATATTAGCAGATTAACACCAATCTTCAATCTTCTACATGATATTTTATTATTCACATGTTAGCAAAAAAACAGCAAGCTTGTTAGCAGTCTAATGCAGAGCTTTGATGTCCTACATAGTATCTCACTATCAACATATTAGCAGATTGACACCAAGCTTTAATCTTCTACATGATATTTTACTATTCACATGTTAGCACACCAACCGCAAGCTTGTTAGCAGTCTAACGCAGAGCTTTAATGTCCTACATAGTATCTCACTATCAACATATTAGCAGATTGACACCAATATTTAATCTTCTACATGATATTTTACTATTCACATGTTAGCACACCAACCGCAAGCTTGTTAGCAGTCTGACGCAGATCTTTGATGTCCTACATAGTATCTCACTATCAACATATTAGCAGATTGACACCAAGCTTTAATCTTCTTCATGACATTTTACTATTCACATGTTAGCACACCAACCGCAAGCTTGTTAGCAGTCTAACGCAGAGCTTTAATGTCCTACATAGTTTCTCACTATCAACATATTAACAGACTGACACCAATCTTTAATCTTTTACACAGTATTTTACTATCCACATGTTAACACACACACAGCAATATTTACGTTCGTACATATAATCTTAATGTCCACATGTTATCCACAATAGCATTATCAACTCTCAAACCCTTTGACGGTTTGCAAAGACTGGCCTTTTCAAACAAGCTAAACGCCTACTGGGTATGTATTTGCTTAATGGATGAATCAACAACAACAGAACCAAACAAAGGTGTTTTGCAATCAATTATAGAGCTGCATTTATAATGCCAGTAGGAACAGTACGTAATAAGTAGTTTTGGAAATCTGTCAATACTGTAGGGTTTTACACAGTTGTACACACATATAAACGTAAAGAAATATGTGCATTCGTAGAAAAATGTATGTTTAAAATAATAAGATATGTATTACTACCATGCTTTCAATTTGATGTATGTTAATAGTGTCAGTATTCGAATATATCATAAATACACAGAGTGACAGCAAAGAGCAATTTTATCAATACCTGGGCTTTAGGAATGTGTACTTTAATATCTGTTTGTTTACATTTGTTAATATGGCAACTTATGCGTCTTGTGAAATAAACAAATAAACAAGAAACAAACACACACTGGAATAAGGTTCAATTTAATGTTTACGTATTTCTTATACCACATTATGAATATTATGTCTACATATATTCAGCCAGCAGTAAACATGCAATATTCCATATGGCTAGTGTTATTAAAATGATGGTAATGGGTGTTCTGTTCTAAAAAAATGTACAGTTTAAAATTTGGATATGTACAATGAGATTAACAATCTATAGATGGTATGTTAGAGAAATTTATAACATAAAAGTCTACATACATTTGCTTACATATCATTAAATCCAAGCTTGAACAATTTAAAAGTAGCACACACGGAATATAAGCACGCTTAACCATAAACAACTTTTAGCAAACGATCTTCGATTAGCTAGAGTATCACGGCCTAGTAGTGAACTGTATTTACACGGACAATGATTACTTCGTCATAAGGGCAATGTATTCAAAAGAAAGGGATGTAATAAATGCACTACAATAATATAAATCATTTAATAATTACATGAAAATAAAGCAAATACTTCTAATAGTTAAGGTTGCGTTTAATGGAGCATACCATACGATATTTACCTTTCGGAAATTTCTAACATTTATTTGCATTTTATGAATATTATTAAATTCATTTTAAAAACAATATGCGAGTCGCTGTCACCACAACAGAGCTAACTAAAACAGGCATCAGCATATATGCTAACTCTAACCTTACTATTAACAGCTACAGGAGCAGCCAGTGTTGTCTTCTGCCAGTTACTTGTCTAGTTCGCTCCATGACTTCGACGCCGGTCAAGGTTCAAGGTTCAGCTCTTGTGATAATCACGGCTTTGCTGTCACAATCGTCGCCGACGAGCGCCCGGGGTCGCGAGCTGTTCCTCCCCATATGTCGTGCACGAGGACGACAACAAGCGTGAGAAATTTGGTCGGGTGGATAATTAACACCTATCGCCTTCAGTGTACAGATGCCAATGTACACGTCCATGTGGTTCTGGTGTAGGGCCATAGCTCACTCGTTCTAAGGTTTGTAACCTGGATAAAGAGGGGAGATGCCCAAGCCAGAACCTCTCACGCAAATTTTTTATGATGGGATAACTCTTAATTATATATTTTTTGTATTTGTTTCATTATGTCCCTTGCTATGTTTAAAGAAACACTGGATGTCAACAACATCGGCGACGAAGATGGCACACGACAT
The DNA here is from genome assembly GCA_036924085.1 of Ariolimax columbianus. Classification (NCBI taxonomy): domain Eukaryota; kingdom Metazoa; phylum Mollusca; class Gastropoda; order Stylommatophora; family Arionidae; genus Ariolimax; species Ariolimax columbianus. The sequence goes on from JAVGWX010000008.1 coordinate 20,775,622, forward strand.
AAAACTACACCCCCTTCCACGCCTTCTAACGACACAAGTTGATAGAAGATGATGATGATGATGATGATGATGATAATCATGACAATAATAATAACAAAACATTGGTCATTGACCGACAATAGAACAATTAGATAGATGTTTAAGGAAACAACCATGAAGGAATGATTATTCCGTGAGATAAGCAGAAGAAAAAGTGTGATTCCCATTAAGACATGTTATTAGAGGAAACATAAGACCACACTATATGTACATGTAGAGCGTAGGATACAACGTTGGTAGAGTGGCTGCTTCTTTCTGGCTGCAACTTGTTCCAGCCAACCCAGCTGTAAACGAGTACCAGATTTACTGTTAGGAGAAATGATAGAGGAACAGGAATTGGTTTTCACAAAACCTGAAGTTTTTGGTTTGATTAGAGGTTTCAAATTCTGGATTCTGTGACGAAGACTTGCCCCTTTCTACCACATACAGTTGTTCTTTGTGCGGTATCATGTCGTATTGACCAGTTCATGGATTCGTGTGTGTATAAGAACAATGAAGATTCTAGTACCTCATCCCTGGCGGTAATAAAATAAATGTATATATCAGTGATATTGTAAGCCAAGACATCGAGGAAGGGAACTGGCTACCCCCATCTGATAAAAGCTAAAACCTCTTATAGAGAAGTTTCTACCACAGCATCCGCGACTACAGTATATTTGTATTACTTGATGTATCCACGAATGTAAACAGCAAGTTGGCTGTGTTTGTATTCTGACATTCTTTCCTTGACATAATCAACAGTTTGTTGGGCGGATTGTCGCTACGGTTGGCACGTTCTAAATGCATGTTTTTGCTCGTGAGCTTCAATCCCTTCTGTATTTTGTGTTGGCCTTTAACTGGTAGTGGGCGGGGTACATTGGAATGTCTTATATGATCACAGCAGTTCATATTTGTCATACATTAGTTGGTTTTCAGAGAAATAAGAAGACCAAAGTAGAAAGAGAGAGAGGATGAACAACAACAATATGTATATTGTTAGATGACTGTTAATTTGTGCAGGTGTTAAAAACAATTCGAGGTAAATCTTCTTCTTCGTACGCTGTCAGACGTCAACTTGAATTTGTTCGAAGAAAGCAGCTGTCATCCTGAGGCTGTCGACACTGCCATAGAGCTTGTCTAGTGTTGCAACTGGTGATGGTCACATGTGCTTTCTCTGGTTCTCGTATGTCGGGCAATTTTGCAGCAGATGTTCCGCGGTCATTTTCCCTGTACCACAGGTGCATTCGTCAGTACCACCTATCTTCAGTTTATTGAATAGATGGTACCTCAGTCTGTTGTGGTCTGTGCGGAGTCTGAAGACCACGACCTGCTCTCTTCTGTTCAACTGGTAGTAGACATCATTTTTTGTGTAGCCAGTATGCTTTGTTTCTTATTTGGCCATGTATCTGGCCCTAATAAACCTTTTGAACTCTTCGTAGGTCACACTAGAATCTGGTTGTGGTAACCTTGCACCTTCTTTAGCCAGTCTGTCTGCCTCCTCGCCCACTACTCCAGCGATGTTAGGGCCTGCTGCATCCGATTATTTGCTATGGTGAGATTTTCTTCAGAGGTCCTCAAAGCCAGATCGTCTGCAAACATGGAGCTGTGGACTCTTCTTAATATATTCTCAATTATGTTGTTTATATACACCAGAAAAAAGTGTTTATCATACGCTCCATCAGTTTACCTACACAGCTCAGTAGACTGATAGGCCTGTATCAACTTGGATCTGTTCTATCTTTTTCTTTCTTTCGTACTGGTATTCGATGTAAATGATTTTAACATGAAAAGGAAAAGGTAATCCTTTCGCAATCATTGATGTCGAAGTTGAAGTGTTATAGACTTCACTGTACTAGGCCTCAGCGTTTTATGAGGTGGGGTGGCCAACTCCCGTAGTCGCCACATTTCCTTCAAAGACACTTAGCGACATACAGGTTTAGTTATTAATGAGAATATCATTTGACAGAGTTGAGAGTAAGTAAACACGATTAGAAATGTGAATCAGTTTCTACAGCTTTATGAAAATGGTTAGAGTTAGTGTGTGACTTTATCTATGCCGAGATAGCATTTCTTGAAATCATTCCTCCTGCATAGTTTATAAGAATGAAATAGCCGATATCCTGACTTCAAAAACCATAACAGTATGTTGTTGTTATTGTTGTTGTAGAATGCCCGTAATATGTAAGATTAATTTTTTTTGCGTCCTGTAAAAGACATTAAGTGGCGGGCTGCAACAGGATGTAAGAATAGCCTTGATAGTTTGAAAGATTAGTTGGCAGGGCATAAACTTAAACATAAAGATACACCTAAGTACCTAGGAATTACAATGGATCGCACATTGTCCTACAAAGAACACTGTGAAGCGGTGAAACAAAAAGTTAGCACAATCATAAAACGTACTGAGTAAGCTAACAAACACGGCATAACTTAACTTAATATAACGCTTTTATATTGGTTTAGAAAATTCATCAGAGTCTGTAGACAGCCTGTCCCATTTGCATTACCCTGCTCTAATAACTATGTACATCCTATTTATTCTTAAATGCATTAACTGTCTCTGCCTCCACTATTTCCTGGGGCAAAGCATTCCAAGCATTCACCACTGTCTGAATTTTTTTAAATGTCCTGTGTCCAATTTGGACCTTTCGTTAGTTAATGTGTATCTGTGCCCTCTTGTTCTCGTTGGTGGTTGTATTTTGAAAAACTTGTTATAGTCTAATTTAACTTTTCCTGTGATTATCTTATCAACTTAGATTAAGTCACGTTTAATTCTTCTCTTTTCTAGACAATAACGGCCGGTTTTTCTGAATCTTTCCTCGTAACTGTAATTCTGGAATCCCACAATCAGTTTTGTCGCTCTTCTTTGTATCCTTTCCAGCATATTTATATCTCTTCTACGATAAGGACTCCACACCTGTACACAGTACTCGGATCTAGGTCTAACTAATGCTTTATACAGTTTGTCAATCACCTCATTACTCCTATGTTTAATATTTATTTTTTTATCATACCTAACGTTGCATTTGACTTATTCACTTATTTCTTTCCTCTTTTGAATAAGGGAATCACTCCTGCATCTTTTCAATCTCTTGGAACAATCCATTTTGCAAGTGATTGAGAAAATTATATAGCCAAAGGTTTTACTAGTTAGTCTATACTTCAAATAGCATTGATGAATGGATACCATCTTGATCTGTACATTTATCCACTTTTAATCTTTCCAATCTTTTAAGAACCATTTCCTCCGTAATACAGAAAGATTTTAATCGCACTATATCCATTCGACATTTGAAAATATGTATAGGCTCTGGTATCTTGGAGGAGTCTTCTTTTGTATAGACTGTGCCAAAGTATTGATTTATTAGATTAGCTATCTCCTTATTTTCTCTGCTTATTGTCACTGTACTGTCCATGAGAAAGCCGACATTGTCTGTAGGTCTTTGTTTATTTCTAACATTAGAAAAGAAGCTTTTACCATCAGTCTTGATCCTAGTAGTAAGTTTTTTTCTAAGTCTATTTTTGCTGCTTTATTTACTTTCTGAGCTAAGTTTTCTTTGTCCAAATATTTTAAATATATTTCTTTCGATTTAATTGCCTTTATATACTTTGTCCAGGCTTTATTTTAAATCTTGTACATTTAGCTACAAATCTAGTAATCCACTTTTTATGATTGGTGTTTACCTCCATACATGGAACATATTCGACTTTTAGTTGTTCTAAAAGTGTTTTGAAATACTCTCCCTCTTGTTCAACGTCTGTACCTCTGGCAATATCTTTCCAGTTTATGTGGCTGTCTGTATCTTTCATCTTCTGTACATCTGTCTTAGAGTAGTCGTATGCTCGCGAGTGTATATTTACATACATTGTAAAGGCTGTTATAGGATATCTTTTATGGACAACTGATCACTGCAGCTAAAGGAATCGACTACCCCACACCGCGATTCAAGGACGTATACAAGATGGACATGACGTCATGCGACTTCCAAGCCGAAAGCTCAGGATTGAGTCGATTGCAGACAGTCAGTTGGGAGGTGCACAGTAGTTGCCGACGCTTGTTGAGGCTATCTGGATCCAGAGAAATGGGCACGACTGAAAAGATCGGGGAACACCCCGGCAAGTCAGCCTCCTCAGCCCCGTTGTACGATCTGCGACAGGGACTGCCACTCACGTACCGGCGTTTGCAGCCATAGCAGACTGTGTCGAAATACGGGAGACAGAGCTCGGCAAACTTCGCTAGGGCGCCAGGCGCACGATGATCAGTGACTAAGACGCAAATGAACTGATGAATATTAAATGTATTTACTTGTCTTGGCTTGGCTTTGTTTGTTCTCCATCTCCCGCTACCAAACCCTGACACAGGCCTAAGTAGCAGAACGCAGTCCAGAGAACGGAATGCGTTATGTCGATATTTGCACCTTTCGGTCCAACACATCCGACTTCAGCATGCATTTTTTGAGTACCAGGTTAGCATTCCCTCTTCGATCCCTTCTCCTTAGCCAGTCTGCTCTGTTGAAGCCTGTTTTCTAGAATACTGCGCGGACATGTAGAACGGCCTTGGCAGCCCCGGTTCGCTAGCCCTTACGCTATCAGTCAGCTATGGCTCGCTGACCGCTGCAGCTCATGCGCTGCTCACCATCTTGATCCGGTATTTACTTGATTTTGAAGAAATATGATCATGACAATAATAATGGGCCTATCGCCGTCGATGAGAATAACCAACATCATCATGTGTCATACTGCGCCCTTAAGTCTATGGGCGGATGCGTTCATGACAGATTAAGCCAACACCAGCTGGTGCTGGTTTTCCCTCCACTCTATACTTCTATCTGATCGCCCGTCGACCTTCGCTAACTGCATACAAGGCTCTTTTTGGCCTCGCCTTTTTCAGGATAAACGATTTACTGCCAGGATTAAGTGAATCGCTTTTATTGACGTCCACGTGATCGCCTTATTGCGCTAAGCTCGCTAAACAGAAGTTTCTTTTGGAACAGCCACTACCTCGAAAACAGAACATCCATAGTTCAAGTACAAGGGCAGATGAGCAAAAAGGTGACACTTGAGCAGGGAGTACCCCAAGGGGGAGTACTGTCACCAACACCTTTCCCGGTGTATATAAACAACATCACAGATAATCTACCAAGAAGAGTCCACAGCTCCATGTTTGCAGACGATCTGGCTTTGTGGACCTCTGAAAAAAATCTTACCATAGCAAGTAATCGGATGGAGCAGGCCCTAACATCGTTGGAGGAGTTGCCGAACTCATGGCTGGTCAAAATAAATGAGGAAAGAACAACATGTACGATATTTTCGCTCTCAAACAAACCCTAGAAAACCAAAGTAAGTCTTAACGGCAAATATCTGCGGCCAAACGACAACCCAAACTACCTGGGAGTCACATTTGATCGGTGCATGACATGGAAAAGTTAGATCGAGAGAAACCGAATGAGAGCCAGACAAAGAATGGCAATCATGAGGAAACTTGCTGGCACAAGCTGGGCAACAGACGAAACTGTACACTGGAAGAGTGAGACCAGTTCTCGAGTATGGCATTGCGGCATGGGCAACAGCAGCAAAGGCGAACTTAGATAAAATTAATAAAATTCAAAACCAAGCCATGAGAGTTAAAACAGGAGGCATGAAGTCAACGCCAATTGTAGAGACTGCAGAGCCCGGCAGCAAGCAGAGAAACTCAGAAGACTGACAGACCAACCAATGCATCAGAGACTAAATAGATTTGGAAATGGGGAAACTAAAGCGGAGAAACTTTGCAGAAATAGCCAAAAGCAAAGACGAGCGAAGACCCTATGAACACATTAACACCAAAGCCCATCCCTACTGTACGCAAACCTACCTGGAAGAAGCATATCATTCCAGAGGGGGTAGAAAATATACCAGGTATTTGAAACAAGAACAGCTAGACTGAAAAAGAAAAAAAAGACATAACCCTGATGTACATAACGAAAAACTACCAAAGCATGGACTGGACCCATGCATACACCGACGAGTCTGTAACAAACACAACACATAATGGAGGGGCAGAGGTATTCCTGAGCCTACCAAATGGTAAAAAAATAACACTGTCAGTGAAAACTGGAAAATACTCATGCAATTTCAGAGCGGGGGCACTGAGGGCTGCAGCAGAAGCAATGCTGACAGGCAAAAGAAATGAAAGGCAGATAGTCCTGTTTACCGATGCCCTAGCCGTAGTCACAGCACTAAAAAGCCAGAAAAATACTGAACTAAATGATTTAAGAGCAGTACTCTGTCAACTATGCCAGCAGTCCGCACTAAAAAGAGTAGTGGCACAGTGGGTTCCATCCCACTGTAACATCCAAGGCAACGAGGAGGAAGACAGACTGGCAAAATAAGGTGCAATACTACCACAACCAGATTCTAGTGTGACCTACGAAGAGTCCAAAAGGCTGATTAGAGACAGATACATGGCCAAATGGGAAACAGAACATACTGGCTACACAAAAAACGATGCGTATTACCAGTTGGACAGACGAGAGCATGTCGTGGTCTTCAGACTCCGCACAGGCCACAACAGACTAAGGTACCACCTTTTCAATAAACTGAAGATAGGTGGCACCGGGAAAATTACCGCTGAACATCTGCTGCAAAACTGCCCGACATAAGAGGACCAGAGAAAGCACATGTGGCCATCACCAGTGGCAACACTAGACAGGATCTATGGCAGTGTCGACAGCCTCAGGATGACCGCTGCTATTTTCGAAAAAATACAGGTTGATGTTTGACAGCGTACGAAGAAGAAGAAGAAGAAGAAGAAGAAGAAGAAGAAGAAGAAGAAGAAGAAGAAGAAGAAGAAAAAGAAGAATAATAAATAGCAGTAGTATTCTTCACAATATGATTCTCAATTTGCGTTACAATACTCGACGATATTCCGGCGATTTGCGCCCCCCCCCCACCTCTCCCCCCCCCCCCCATCCTCCACAATGGCGGCATTCCCCGCTAGAATAAATTTATTTCTTGATTCCATTTCTCAATTTTGTGCATCGGTTGAAGTTCAAGTGAGCTAAACTGCGAGAACTGTTACCGATATAAGTGTCACTGGTAAGCTACATAAGCTATACAGTAGTGTATGCTTGGAATGTATTGCCATATGAAGTAGTTTTAGGCAGGAACAATTAATGCATTTAAGAATAGATTGGATGCACATAGCTTTTAGAGCTAGGAAATGTAAATGAAACTGGTTGTTTACAGACTCTGCATAGTTGTCTAAGCCAGTATAAAGACATCGTCTTCTAAACCAGTATAAAGACATCGTCTCCTAAACCAGTATAAAGACATCGTCTTCTAAACCAGTATAAAGAGACAGTCTTCTAAACCAGTATAAAGAAACAGCCTTCTTAACGAGTATAAAGACAGTCTTCTAAGCCAGTATAAAAACATAGTCTTCTAAACCAGTATAAAGACACAGTTTTCTAAACCAGTATAAAGTTTCAGTCTTCTAAACCAGTTGAAAGACATAATCGTCTAAACCAGTATAAAGAGGTAGTTTTCTTAACCCGTATAAAGACGTTAACTTAGTTACATATTGTACATTAAATGGAGAGTATTTCTCTTTAGCCCAAAAATGAAAGGTGTTCTCGAACATTGACCCCCTTTGAAAAAAAGTCACCGCACGCTGCTGCCCATTGGTGATCATTCTTATTCAGCTAATGATGTTAACTGTAGATACAAATTGTTCCTGTAACTCAACGGTTGTGTCATGTTCTGATGCCCATCGCAGGCCGTGATGGCGACTATGTCAAGACAGGTTTTTGTTAATCGTCTAAGGGAAAGTTGTTAGCCATTTGTGTTCTGTGGTCTCCCTTGTCAAGTGAATGTCACGTACCCCTTCTCGGAATAATGTTTTTAAATACATAAAATACAATAGCAAAGAACCAGTTATTTAGAAATAGTTAACAAAACAAACACAAAAGTACATGTGATATATGTGTCTTTCTTAACAATTTCAATAGAAACACAATACATTTAAAATAAAAGAAAGTTAATTTCATTATTGTTTGAATGAACGTGCTGCGTATATATGCAGAACAATCTGCAACCTGAACTAACAAGACCGTCGCCACTAGGACTGGGGAGCTTTCTCGTTCATTAAAACGGTCCAAAATCACTGGAGGACAAATTGAGAGTGATCCACGGCCTCTCTTGAGAGACGCTTGGTCGGAATCACTCTCCGTAACCAAGGCATGCCAAATTACTACAATTTGGACATAACGACGATTGTCCCTGATACGGTATTCTGTGCAGACAAGGCAAACTATAGATGGGCAGGTCACATGTTGAGAAAAAACGATGGTCGATGGAGCACAGCGACAGTTGTCTGGTACCTCTGAAGTAAAAAAAAAAGAGACCCCGGGGAAAACATCCATTGCGTTGGTCAAGCTCTCCTGCTATCCGCAACATCCGAGATGTCTTTAGTAGAATGCTTACCAACCACTGGACTTCCGTGACCCAAAGCAAGGTCAGCTGGAAACGGATAGGAAGTCCGCAGCAAGGCTGAGGAACGGGTCACAAACATCAAGAAATGCTGACAGCGAGAAGGCTTGTTGTTTCCCTTTCTCGAAGAGGATTCAACTGTTGTGTTGTACAAACCACACGTTTGCCATGTTAGACATCTAATCGGTTTCGATTTGTTTTTCTTTTTTGCTAGAAATGTCGAAAATCCATATTTGCAGAGATATATTGTTGGAAATGGAATGAAAACTTGCATAGCAAGCTTTACAAGATAAGGCTAGTTTACTAACTGCATTGTAGATAGTCTGTTCACACCAGGACTGTGTCCACGTGCGATCTAGCCCGGTGGGTCTAACAACTAGCGAAATGTAAAAGTACTGATGAGCGTAAACACAACTCAACGAAGTCCAAAATCTATACCTGAATTTAAAGTACAACAAAGATAACGATCACAGGCAAGGCAAAGACCAAACCTAAAGTTATTTTAGAACAACAAAAGATTGAGAAAGTCACAAGCTTTTAGTACCTCGGCTCAGTTATAAGCGCCAATGGCTACGGCAGTGCAGAGGTTCAATAAAATGAGAAACTGATGACAGAACCTTAATAAAATGAAAATAACTATTCTGTGAACTTGCATTATACCGATGAAGACATACGGATGTGAAACGTGGACCCCCACAAAAACACTTAAGAAAAGGATTGCATCTTTTGAACTAAAGGGCTACAGAAAAGTGTTCAAAATACAATGGATAGCAAAAAGGAAAAATGCAGATATCCTTAACTTAACTTAACGGTTTAAAAGACTGCAGAATCTGAATACATACAGTTTCATTTCATCACCTCGCTCTAAAAGCTATGCGCATCCAATTTATTCTTAAATGCATTAACTGTCCTTCCCTCAACTACCTCCCCTGGTAATGCATTCCAAGCATTCACCACACTCTAATTTTAAAAATATTTCCTAATATCGAATCTGGACCTCTCTTTAGTTAATGTGTAATTAATTATGCCCTCTTGTTCTAGTTGGTGGCTGTATTTTTTTTAAAAACTTGCTATAGTCTAATTTATCCATTCCTCTGATCATCTTATAAACCTGTATTAAGTCACTACGAATTATTCTCTCTTCTAGCCACTGTAGGCCGGTTTTTCCTCATAACTGTAATTCTGGAATCCCACTATCAGCGTTGTCACTCTTTTTTGTATTCTTTCCAGCATGTTTGTATCCCCTCTATGATAAGGACTCTTTTCCTGTACACATAACTCCAATCTAGGTCCAACTAATGCTTTATACAGTTTGACTATCACTTCCTTGCTCCTATGTTTAATATTTATTTTTATCATACTTAACATTGCATTTGCCTTTATCACTGCTACCTGAACTTGCTCAGTCACCTTACCTGTATGATCTAGTATAACGTCTAAGACCATTTCCTTATCTATCTTTCTAATATTGTTCTCTCCCATTCTGTAATTATGTTTCATATTGGATCTACCCATGTGGATGACTGTACATGTATCTACATTAAACTCCATTTGCGAACCTACAAACGACTCTCGAATTATATCTAAATCCGATCTCAATATATCCACATCTGCTTGAGATATAGATAAAGATATAGATATAATATAGATCCTACTTAATATCAAGCAAAATTGGTTAGTAAACAACATCTTGTCTCGAAAGCTAAAATAATTTCTTCTCCTTCTTCGTTCTTCTTCAGACGTCAACTTCAATGATTTTAACGAAGGTAGCAGTCGACTCAAGGCTATGTACGCTTCCGTACAGCTTCTCGTGGAAGGACACTGGCTGTTGCCAATTGTTACTTCTTTTGTCGGTATACAGCGGACATGACTGCCAAATATATTATGCCTTCATTTGGGCTGTGCCGCAGGCACCAATGTCTGTAGTGCCAATCTTGAACTTGTTGTGCAGATGGCATCTGAGTCTGTTGTCACCTGTGCGTAGCCGGAAAATGATCACCTGGTCTCGCCTGGAGAGTTGATGGTAGGCATCGTTTTCTATGTGGCAAGGGTGATCCTATTTTCCATTTTGCACTGTACGTAGTTCTGATGAATGCTTTAGTTTCATTGTATGTGATTTCTGTATCACTCTGCTGCAGCATTCCTCGCTCTCTGGCGAGCCTTTCCGCCTCCCCGTTGCCTGGAATTTCGCAGTGGGCTGGTGTCCATTGGACTGCTTTTTTTTTAAGCACTGGGACATGCGTTCGAGTGAGTTTGCCAAAGCACCGAGTTTATATTTGTTCTGGCTCTTGAGGGCCATTACACTGCTAGGGCGTCTGTGAAAATGACCACTTGCTTTGCTGTAAAATAGTTTGACCACATCAAACGCCATACTGACCTAGAAAGAACGATACAGGAGGGTTTGGTGCTTGGAAAGCGGGGCTGAAGCAGACCGAGGAAAAGATGGACACAAGACATCACGGAGGTCCTGACGATGACAATGATAGAGGCGAAACTTCTAGCTAGAGATCGAGTTACAGATCGGCTGTTGTGAAAGTGATTTTCTGCAAATGACATGCAATATGATGATGATTATGATGATGATTATAATGATGATAATGATGAAAGTGAGCGATTTTTTGTGCTATGTAATAAGGATTGTTTTGTTATACAAAAATATATGTGACTTTATTGTTGACGTAGATCTAGCAAATACTATTTTCATTTATAAACATCATTGCATAATTTCAGAAGTGCCGGTTATGCTAGCAATCAGCTAGAGGTTAGTGAAATTTAAGATAATATATGTGGGTAACTGAGACGCTAGTCCGGTCAAGCACAACATATTGTCCAGGACGTTGCGTCAGGGTCAATCACAATGTTGTTCGTCCATCATGAACCTTTACTTTTTGCACCCAGCCAGTCCACCCAGTCGAGTATTCTGTAAATCCGGGTTTTGGATGGATGGGAAGATGGGAACAGCATATTCGCAGTTAGTGAAAGCAGAGAAAGTTTGCTTCGCGAGACGGTGATCATGATTGTCAGCAAATCCATGTACCTCATCCGCTTTATTGCTCAGCAAGGTGTCCCGCAACTGAAGCAGCTTTTTGACTGTAGTTTAACTTGTCAGCGGACCTACGCTCTCTGCTACCCATCGTCACACGACTCGACTGTGTTAGTACTGGATACATGAAAAGAGAATGACTTGCACGATGAATTTCCTTTAAGTGAGAAAGGGTTGCCCAGTTTGTGGACCACGCTCTCTCGCATTCCAAATGCATTCCAAGCATTCACTCCTCTCTGACTAAAGAAATATTTCCAAATATCCAATCTTGACCTGTCTTTATTTAATTTGAAGCTATGCCTTTTTGTTCTGATTTAATTGATTGAACTCCATGCATGTATTCAAAAGCGTGACTAAAGAGAGTTGTGCATGAGGATAGCAACCTCATCATGCAAGTAAACTGTTACATAAACTCCTACTGCAAGATCATGCAAAGCTTTTTGCTGAAGTCATCTTGATGGAGGTTGACTGTACTTGTACTGATGTGCTTCGGCTGGCGCGAAAAATGTCAAGAACAGAGATATTCCTTGTTCGTCTTCAGACCTCAAATTCAATTACTCTAACAAAGCCAGCAGTTGACTTGAGGGTCCGAGCACTTCTGTACATCTACTCGTGGAAGGACAATTGGTTGTTGCCAAATGCTACTTCTTGTCGGTATACGATGGGCAGGACTGCAAAATGTGTTCTGATGTCATGGCGGATGTGCCGAGAAGATAGATGGCCAGCTAGAGTCGTTGCTTTGTGTTTTAAGTCAAGTCAGGTAATCCTAATACTCAACCATTGTCTTTCGTGTTGATCGTCCACGGCAACGGTTGATGAGTCTCGGGCAGCGTGGAAGAAGACGGAGTAGAATCGAAATGTCTCAGCCTGGTGTTCCGCGGGAGACTCCATTAGTGGTGAGGTCTTGTATTTCGTATAGTGTAAAGTGCAGAATCTGCAACAAAAGAAATATTATTTGTAAGATTCTGTGTTTACTTTAATCTTAGTCTTAGTAGACCTATAATTCTACAAGGGAAGATGACCCTGTGGAGGTCCCAGCTGTGGTGTGAGCTGGATAAAGGAGGGATGAGGATTTCCTGCTTAGCGTGTTAGGCTCGAGCAGCTTATTACTCCGCTGTGTTTAGACAAGTGCCAAGAAGTTTGGTTAAGATCTGCGAGTCCATCTTAAAAGACTCAAACACTAGACCAACTTGACCCGAAGCCTGTTAGGTGCCATCTATGCTGCTCTTAACAAACCAACTAAGCATGGCCGGTATTGTGCCATGTCACACAGTTAGTCGCCTCTTATGACATGCTCTATGTAGGGCAGTGGTGCTATTCTTGTCATTGCCATACCCAAAGATCCAGAATCATTCAGGATGTTTACTGTAGTACGCCGCCCATACAGTTGGTTAGAGGACATATGTTGCTTATACAGAGAATACTAGTTGTTTTTGCTTGTGAATGCACATATCGACAAAGGGATATGTTGCTACTCAGATATTAAGCTCGCAATGTCGCTAGACCTATAAAAGAATGTTGCACATAGCGACAAAGGGGCATTTTTCTACTCAGATATTAAGCTCGCAAAATCACTAGACCTATAAACGAATAATGCGAATCACAATGTAAACATGCAATTCCCTAGTAGTGGATCCAACGGGAAGCTTCGACTGGTTCATTTCTTCTTCTTCTTTTTCGTTCGTCTTCAGACATCAACTTCAATGACTCTAACGAAGTCATCAGTCAACTCAAGGCTCTCTACGCTTCCGTACAGCTTCTCGTGGAAGGACACTGACTGTTGCAAAATGCTACTTCTTTTGTCGGTATACTGTGCACTTCACTGCAAAATATGTTCTGCCTTCATGGGGGCTGTGCCGTAGGCACGAAGGTCTGTAGTACCAATCCTGAACTTGTACAGCTGACATCTCAGACTGTTGTGACCTGTGCGTAGCCGGAGAATGATCATCTATGTGGCCAGTGTGTCGTTTTTTTCCATTTTGCACTGTACGTTGCCCTGATGAATGCTTTCGTCTCATTGAATGTAATTTCTGTATCTAACGTAGGTTAGGTTCTTGATTTTGTTTTCATAGCGGTATTTTAACCATTCCTATATATTTTTTATTAAAGCTGTTAAAACACATTGGCCCACTCACGAGCAAGCATAAGGACTGGTTTGATGAGAACGATCTAGAAATACAGGGCCTTCTCGATGCAAAACATGAAGCGCACAGGGAATACCAGAGGGACACACCATCTCCGGCAGCAAAAGCTGCCTTCAATACTGCTCGCAAAGCTGTCCAGACCAGGCTTAGAGATATGCAAGACTCCTGGCTCAGGAAAAGAGCTGACGAAATTGAGATGTTCGCCGAGTGTCATGACACCAAACGGTTTTACGAGGCACTGAAAGCTCTCTACGGCCCGCAGTCCTCTAGTAATACTCCAGTTCGCAGTGCGGATGGGGTACTGCTAACAGATAAGGTTCAGATTCTAGACAGATGGGCAGACCACTTCTGCAAAATACTAAACCACCCGTCGTCCATAAATGAAGAGGCCATCCGGCGAATGCCGCAGGTGGAACTGAACCTGGCGTTGGATGAAGTCATTACTGAGGAGGAAGTCGACAGGGCAATCAGTTCACTATCTATAGGAAAAGCTCCAGGAGCTGATGCAATACCAGCAGAGGTATATAAGACAGCTGGCCCATCCCTCACCAGATAGATCACTGAACTCTTCCTTCACATGTGGGCTGAAGGTAAAATTCCGCAGGAGCTAAAGGACGCCTCAATCGTTCACCTTTACAAAAGAAAAGGCAACCGTCAGGAATGCGACAATCATCGTGTAATATCGCTACTCTCCGTAGCAGGCAAGATCCTAGCGCGCTTACTGCTAAACAGGCTCAATAAACACCTTGAACAAAGCCACCACCTCCCAGAAAGCCAATGTGGATTCAGAGCCGGAAGAGGAACAGTGGACATGATTTTTGCCGCTCGCCAAGTACAAGAGAAGTGTCGAGAACAAAATCAGGCCTTGTACACCCCATTTATTGATTTGACAAAGGCATTTGATACAGTAAACAGAGGAGGGATGTGGATGATAATGTCTAAGTTTGGCTGCCCCAACAAGTTCATAACAATGGTGAAACAGCTACACGAAGGCATGTGTACTTGTGTACTGGACAGCGGTGCAATCTCTAAAACGTTTCTAGTATCAAACGGAGTAAAACAAGGATGTGTACTCGCCCCGACTTTGTTCAGCATGATGTTCGCAGCCACGATGACAGACGCCTTCAGATCATTGGAGCTTGGAATACCCATAAAGTACCGCACAGATGGCAAGTTACTCAATTCCAGAAGAATGAAGGTCAAAACCAAAATGGCTGGCGACATAATCATGGAACTTTTATTTGCTGACGACTGCGCTCTAATGAGCAACTCAGAACTGAACATGCAGGTTGGAATGGATCAGTTCTCTGCCGCATGCGAAAATTTTGGCCTGACCATAAATGCCAAAAAAACAGAGGTCATGTACCAACCAGCACCAGGCATGCCGTACACAAAACCAGAGACTACAGTCAGCGGGCAGACGTTGAATGCCGTAGACAAATTCACATATCTGGGCAGCACGCTGTCGAGATCTGTCAGCCTAGACGATGAGGTGGCAAGCAGAATAGCAAAGGGTAACACAGCCTTTGGTAGAATGCGCTCGATGGTCTAGGCACGTCGTGGCATCAGCGTCAAGACCAAACTCAAAGTCTACAGTGCAACCATCATTCCAACCCTACTATACGCTTGCGAAAGCTAGACTGTATACTCTGGACATGCAAGGAGGTTAAACCACTTCCACACAGGTTGCCTGAGGCGAATATTCCACATCCGATGGCAAGATCGTGTCACTGACATCGAGGTTCTCTCGAAGACTAACATGCCCAGCATCCATGCACTGCTAGAAAAATCACGACTAGGATGGGCTGGACACCTCGTCCGTATGTCAGACGAGCGGCTCCCAAAGAAGCTTCTCTACGGCGAGCTGAGAGAGGGACGGCGCGAGAGAGGGCGCCCAAAGAAACGTTTTAAAGACGGTGTGAAGGACTCACTAAAAAGTTGCCAGATAGACATCGACACCTGGGAATGTCTTGCGTAAAACAGATCTGACTGGAGAAGCGCAGTCAAATCGGGTGTAGCTGCCGGTGAAGATGACCGTGTTGTGAAAGCCCAGAACAGACGCGAGACGCGGAAATCCCGAGCAGCGGGAACACCATCCCCTTCTACAAACCTCGTGTGCCCAATATGTAGCAGATGTTTTCGTGCTCGCATTGGCCTGTTCAGCCACATGCGCACCCACACCCAACAGGGAAATCTGTAACAAGGAGGATGTCGGCGGTCCTCATCGACAACGATGGACAGCTATTATTATTATCTATTTTTTATTCTCCAAAGGCGATAAAAGAGAGACTGGAACATGAGGGAACTACGTTTTAAACTCTCCCAGTTTTACTACTATAATCGCTCAGCAATTTATATAATGTACAGACCGACACTATGCATTAATGTCTGAAATAGTATCTTACTATCCACATGTTAACAAACTGACCCTAGGCATTACAGTCCTAGCTAGTATCTTACTATGCTACATCACATTTTAATGTCCTATATATAATATCTTACTATCCTCAGACTATCATACCAGCATTACATTTTGATGTCCTACACAGTATCTACCTAAGCACATGGTAACAGTCTTTTATATAATACCTTACTATATGAAAAATTAACATACAGACAATAAACGGTATTGTCCTACAAAGTATCGCACTATCCCCATTAAACAGATGTTCACTGACTCGAAACTTTACAGTCCTACATTGTAATTTGCTATCTATATATTAACCTACCAATACCAAGTTTTATTGTTCTTTAAAGTATTGGACAATACCAATGGCATCAGACTGACAGAGAGCTTTAATGTCTTACACAGGATCTTACAATCCACATATTAACAAACCAACTCTAGATTGAATACACTGCACAGTATCCACTCTCCAGATGTTAGACTTACCCAAAACATTGATGTCCTACATAGTTCCTTACTGCCACTATGTTAACAGGCCAACACAGATCTTGAATGTCTAACAGAGTATCTTACTATAAACATGTCAACAGGCCAAGACAGAGCTTTAATGTGCTACATAGTATCTTACTATCCACATGTTAACAGGCCAACACAGAGCTTGAATGTCCTACAGAGTATCTTACTAACCACATATTAACAGGCCAACTTAAAGCTTGAATGTCCTACAGAATATCTTACTTTCCACATTTTAATAGCCCAATACAGAGTTTGAATGTCCTTCAGAATATCTTACTATCAACATTTCAACAACCCAAGACAGAGCTTTAATGTCCTACAAAGTATCTTACTATCCACATGTTAATAGGCCAACATAGAGCTTGA